>BSWB01000002.1:32485000-33735000 GCA_033239125.1 Fagopyrum homotropicum | reverse complement strand
GCTAATGTAGACCTCCATATCGAAAATATAGACAAACTAGCTAACAAATGCTTTAATGCCTTATCAATGAACACTATAATGGATGAAAAACAACTAGAAAAAGTGCCTAGAATATCACAATATTTCATGCTAACAAAATACCCCATACTTGCCACTTGCTTGTCCCCAAGCAAGGTCTTTTAAAAGCTTTAGAACATAAGTTAGGATGAAATATGCATACAAACTCAAAAACAAAACATCTTTTAGGTGAATGTGCTTCTAGTCAATAGATCAACCTCAAACCTTGCTTCAATCATCCTTGAAAACGCCCACATACACATACCAAAGTATGTAAAATAAAGAAACATCACAAGATGCTTAATCCTTAAAACAAACATCATAACCTTCAAATACCATCAAAATCAAGAATAAGAAACTTCAATTTAGATCACTAAGTCATATAACACTCTTTTGATCTTAAGGACTTTCAAGTAAGGTGTAGAATGCGGAAAGGAAGGATACTTATAAGGAATGTGGTGCATGAATCCGGGAAGTGGACAACTAACTCTTTTCTTTTTATTTCAATTTGCAACACTTTCAACTTAGAGCTTTGCTCTTTTCTTTTCACATCATTTTTCGACTTTATTTTTGGAGTTATGGACAGCGGTGCACAAAAACCGAAGCCTAGGAGATTGGCGTTTCTCAATTTCGAGATGCCTCAAACCCTTGATGCACATACCATAATCCGTAGGAATATCGCTCAATTTGACCTTGGCAAGACACAAACACCCAGCTGTGTGAATGGTGCCGAGTTACTCATCGTCATGATTGACTTCCCCAAACCTACAAGTTATTTCTATTCTTTGAATGCAAAATTTTGCTTTCATGGCCCTCCCACATCAAACATGCCAAAACATAACTCCTCCAAATTCCCGGATAGGTAAGGGAGGCAATTATTTCATTGAGGGGCTAAATGAACAAAGAAAGAAGAAAGAAAGGTCGGATTGCCTTAATCATTTCAACAAGAAATATAAGAACTTATCATGTGATTTCAACTTCGATTTTTCAATATGATTTAGATAAAACTCTTCACATTATGAAACTTGAAAGAAAGTAATAATCAACACATTCAATTCCTTTTCAATTCATTATTCATTTAGGCATACAATTGTTATCAAAAACTCAATTCACAAGTAGTAATTATCATAGAAATCATCTCAATTCTTAGAAGCACAAAATTTTCAAAAATTTTCAATTTTTATGGATTTTTCAAAAGCTTTTTCATGCAATGCAATAATGAAACGTGTGACAATGGAATGAAACATGCAAAGTGTTCTCGAATCAAGGCAAGCAAAGTGAGTAGAGTTATTACAAACGATAGTCACACCCCACCCCATACTTGAGACAAACATTGTCCCTAATGTTCAAAAATAAATAAAGAAAAGAAAGAAAGAAAATGAACTCAAAAAACGGCGGTGGAGCGGTTAATGCTAGCAATCATCCATGGTCATCACTGAGGTGGAGGCGGTGGTGGAAACGGGACGAAGCCGGAGTCGAAGTTCCGCCCAAACTGCTGGCGGTAGATGTCTCTCATCATCCTATCATGCTTGTCAACTCGGACATCTCTAGCGTCCTGCCGGACCTCCAAAGCTCCTACTCTCCTGGAAAGGTCGGTAGCCCAATCTGGAAGGTGCTCGTACCACCCCGGTGCCTGACTGTACCAAGATGGGGCATCCTGTGGTGCTGGTGCAGACGGCTGCTGTGCATACCATGTCGGCGGAGCTCCCATCCACTCCGGCTGTGATCTATACCAATCGGGAGGGGTATCCATCCATGTTGGCCTCTCACTCATGCTAGCACGGCGAGAGGAAGAGGCTCCTGAAGGTCCAGCTGGTCGTGGTGAACGTTTGGGAGGGTCAGGGAAGTGTGCCGGCTGATCCGGGAAAGTACCAAAGTCATGCTCCTCACCTCCTCCCTCAAAACCATCACCTCCTCTCATTTCCTCCTCATTTGCAGCTGGTACCTCAGGAGGGACGTAGGGAGGGGCTACTAACCTATTCGCATGCATAGCAGCGAATGTCTGCTTCCAATTGTGGCGTCCAGCCATAATGGAATACTCAGGGAGTTATGCAATACCTCTACCTCCTCTATCCTCCCAAGGCATGGCAGCGGTAGGTGGACCTCTATGCCTAGGAAAGATCAAACCTTTAGTCATGAGGCTCTGGAGTCCCAACGGTCTAGGTGCTATCCTAGTGCAAGCAGAAAAATCAATACCCAACTGTCTAGCGATGTGGGTGACCATCCCACCATATCCGATGTTCCCAGCCTTCTTGTTCTTGAGCTTACTCATGGTGGAAGCTAAGAGGGTAGCATAGTCAGCAGGTCTACCGTGCAACATAGCATACAAAAGAAACAACTCATCCGTCTTGATTTTCTGAGGAGTCTTGGTCCTAGGGAAGAGACACTCAGAAAGTACTCTATGGGCTATCTTCAAGGCTAAGTGATAGATAAGCTTAGCCTTGGTGTCAGCTGGTTGCCAGCGGTCCTCGCTGGCATAGATCATAGCAATGTCTCCCCAAAAATCCTTAGCGTATACACCGCTAGGAAAACGACCATTGAAGGTCTCTTGGAACCCATAGAAGGCTCCGAACTCTAAGATCGAGAACTCGTAGTTCTCCTCCATCAGCCTAAAGGAAACTGTCCTATCCACATGGCTATGCTCAAAAGAGATCACAAACTCTCTAGTAATCTCCTCATAGGCATATTCCCTAATAGCGGAGAAGATGATCAAGCCGGCTCTATCTAGCAACCAAGTAAGGTCACTCACCACATTCAGTGGCTCTAACTCCTCAAGAAGCAAATAACGTGGTCCTATGACCGGTCTCTTCTCGATCCTTTCTAAGGCATCGAGGTAATCCTCATGGATTTTTGGAATTCTAGGGGGTGGGGGTAATGGTGGCTCACTAGGAGGTACTCGGGAGGAGGAGGAAGCATCACCTTTCCTCTTCTTGTTTCTAGCAGACATTCTCCTAACCAAATCTATTTCAGTTCCAAAATTACGGCCTGTTCTACAGTTCCACGGCCGTGGTTTACCCAGAGACCGTGATTCGGCTCTGAATTTCTCAAAACTCAATCAATCAACACCAAAATCACCAGACAACAGCCCTAGACTAATTCCAATCCAATTCCAATCAAATCTCCTAAAAATTCTTGCAAAAATTTAGCCAAATCGACAAAGTAGAGAAAGAGGAGAAAACCTAGGTTTTGGATTCTTAAAATCCAAATTCCGTCTTCTTCAGTGATTGTCCACTCGAATTGTTGATTGGATCTTGTAGATGGTTGAATTTGCTTCACTTTAGGCTCAAGAATTGTTCGAAACGATTACCGAATGGAGATTTGAGAGAGAGGGGCGATTTACGGCTATAGGGTCGTGGAAGAGGGATTTTTGTGAAGAAGGTGGTTTATATAGTGATCGTAAAATTTTTGGAAAATTACGGTCACTCGGGGTGTTCCACGGCCGTGGTTTTGTACGGAACCGTGGTTTTAGTGATTTTTCTCAGAATTTTGCAAATTACGGTCACTGTAGCTTTCACGACCGTGGTTTTAGCTGTGAAACTCTCTGTAATGTGCCAAAATCCAAGTTTCGTCAATTTCCTTCAACTTTTCCTTCTCCCTTGCCTATTCCATTGCTCCTACATCCAAAAACACGAACATACCGGAAGGTATCGAAGAAAAAAAACAAAAACATCTACTCTAATCTTAGAAAAAGAAAAACAAAAAGCAAGAATGCATTACCTTGGGTTGCCTCCCAAGAAGCGCTTGGTTTAACGTCGTTAGCTGGACCTATTCCATTGATGACTCAATGCACCTTGAAAATCTTGGATTGCTCTTCAAATTCATCATAGAGCTTTTCCAAGAAATCTCCGGTTCCTAATTTCACCGGCAAGTGGTAAGATCTCCCACGTACAAGCTTGTACGGTTTGATTCTCACCGGAATCCTCCTAGCTTTCTTATGCTTTAATGAGACATAATTCGGCCTTGCGTCCCATCCTTTCCTAGATCGAGAAATCAGTTTCTCGAGAATCCTTCTAGCCTCCCCATCTCCAGCTTGGGGATAATGTATGGTATTCGTCATGTGAATGACCCCATACTTGAACAAAAGACACTTCATCGCCTTAACGGTGAAGTGCTTACTAACTCCACTCCTTGTAGTCCAAGGAGCATCTTTTTTCAACAATTTTGATGGAGGTCTCATCTTCACCTTAGGAGGTTCTTTTGGAAGAGACCTCCAACTCTCCGGTGCATTCAAATCTCAAGGAACAAAGAAGAACGGGATGTCAATCCGCCTTCAAATGAAACCCTAAAATCTTCCAACTTTGCAAAAAGGAAGTGCGTCTTTCCTAAACCTTCCTTCAAAATCTCTTCCTTCCGTAGGGCGTCCCCAGCGTCCAAGTCTTCAAGTTTCCCTCTTGGAGATTTTGGCTCCTTCTAGTCTCCCTTTGGAAAACTTGACTCTCTTTGGAGGTTTTTGACTCCCCTTCAAAGTTGAAGGCTCTCCAATTTATATAGGTTTTCCTAGGGTTTAAAGATAAAACGCTAAATATTTGGGCTGAAAAGAAGTCGAATCCCTTGGTATCAGAAGATACTCTGGGCCGCGTCATAAGGTATCAGAAAATACTTTGGCGCGTCAAACGATATCAGAGAATACTTTGGGCCGCGTCCGAAGGTATCAGAAGATACTTTGGCGCGTCAGACGGTATCAGAAGATACTTTGGGCGCGTCATAACTTCCTTTTATGCTCCTTTTTGTCCCGATTCAAGACTTAATCCTTAAATGTGCCATTTTTGCTCCACAATTCGCCAAATTACCTACAAATGCAATAAAAACCTGTGTAGACCTCTATTCTTGTAAAATAGTTAAATATAACCATAAATGCCATGAATGTATGTTTATGCATGCAAAATAAAGGGAAAATCTATATAAATACATGCCTAAAAATAGGTCATAATTCATGTCATCAGTCATCATTCATCATGATCTTTGATGATGATGATTCCTTTGATGAGGACAAGATATGGTTGTCTTCTCCATGCCCACCAAAACCAAAACCAATACAAATATTTCATGGGCACCGACGGTATCCCTACGACCGACGGCGTGCCTACCTTGACAAAAAGGAGTGGTTACCTCCCCCAAACCCACCAAGGCCAAAACAGATACTCCATGGGCACCAACGGTATCCACATGGTCAATGTCGCGTCTATCTTGAAGATGATTATGATGTGTCCCGACGTCGAGCCACTCCTAAAGATGAATATGTTACGCCCTGACAAAAATGTAACATCCAGTTTCTGGCTGTCACCGCCCCCGCAGTGACAACGGCTGCACCTACGGTAAGCTGGCGGCTGCCCCCGCCCCCGCGGTGACACTGGCCGCCCCGACGGCAGGGCGAACCGTCCCTGTGGATTTGCTATAGATCGCGCTGATCTGTTTTTTCCGTTTGTTTTATTTTCTTCCATAGATAGAAGATCTGATCTTCTATCTTATGGTCTGACTTTCCTATCTTATTCCTAACCCTAAAACGTCCATCCTTCAATCTTTTCACCCCTTTCCTATAAATTCCCTCTCTCTTCTTTTTCGCGTTTCTTGCATACATTTTCCTTCAACCTCGAAAGTTATAGCTTTCTTCCCTTGTGATCTTGCTGAATGTGTAAGTCTTCTCCCTTCTCTAAGTTCTTCATCATGTTCATGAGTTGCTACATTCTTTTTCCTTCTGTTTCGGTTTCTTTGTTCGTTCTTCCTTTTCTTCTTCTCTAAGAATCAAGTTTGAACCTTGATTCTTGTTGGTGTTCTTGTTGTTGATTCGTTGTTGTTCCCTAGATCCCTTGGCTGAGTCTTGACGTGTTTGGATAGAAGGAATTGAGCTTTGGATCCCTTGTTGTGAGTTTCTATCAAGAGAAACCCCGACGGTCGTTTTTGTCAAGGCACCACCCCGTGCCTCCTCCTTGCCGCCCCTGCGGATCTTGCCTAGTGCCGCCCCTGCGGTGTTGTCTGCCGCCCTTGCGGTTTTCCCTCTGTTTCTCCCGTCTTTGGTAAGCTGCTTCCTTCTTTTCTTCCTCATTCCTTTCCTTGGTTTGTTGTTGATGTTGTTACCCCCTGAGAGTGTTGTAAGACTAAGGTCGAGCCCTTAGCATCTGGAGATCTTTTAGAGATTGTCGAAACTGGAAGTTATAGACTTCTAGCAACAGTTTAGTTCTTATTCGTGATGCCTTGTGTTAACAGGCTTACATTTTCTCATTTACTGAGGGAAGCTGAGTTGGTTATTGACCCTTTGAGTTACCTTCGAGAGAGGTAAGTCCCTTGGACTTACTTAGCTGCGTTCCGTATATTAGATTGATTGTTTTGGCTTGTTTGCGTTGTTGGTGTTGTTTTTGTTGTTATAACAGATAACCGGAATATGATTGACCTTGTTGTACCTTATTTGACCCAAGTGTATTATAACCAGGAGATTACCGCTTGTCCAATTCAAAATGATAAGACTGGGAGGTGCTCTCGCGAGCAGTCCAACAGGTGACAAAATGATGCATACGTTCTATTCTTGTTGGTCAAAGAAGACGGAGGTGAGATCGTAGCGATTCTCGTGTAACAACCATAAGTTGAATTAGTAAATGGATTAACCTTAATGAAAGATAATAACCGGTTGAGTGCCAACATGCTACATGTTTACTTTATCTTATGCGTGTTTGTGCCTTTACTGTCTTGCTGATATCTAGAATGTTAGCTAAGAGTTTATACCAATGTTATAGATGCCTTGCAAGATATAGGTGTTGCTGAGTGATCCGAACGGTGTGGTCAGCCGGGGTTCCCGTACATTATAGGACGGGATCGGGTTTATATTTTAGTTATTGTCTTCCTTTTGTTTTGAACTCAGCTGCGAGTCTTTTACGCTTCGTTTGTTTAAATCTTTGGTTTTATATTGAGTTTTGGTTTTCATTTATTTGCGCCTTGTTGTAAGATCCGTTGTTTCGTTGCTACTTTGAGGGTCGGGACCTATTCGCTCTCAGACGTTTGTGTATGGTGAACGATATAGCTTTAAATTTATAACCTAAAATATAAGCCTGAAACAATATGCGAACCCGCAGTGTACGAATCAATTGTAATAACGGCAAATACTCCAGGGTCGAACACAAGGAATATGGTGAAACAAAGATCGGTAATTCAGGTTGTCAATAAAAAACAAGCAACAAAGCAAAGATATCAAAGATGATGTAATAACTAGCTAAAGGAAATGCGGATTCTAGAGATTAAAGCATCCAGTTGTGGTTCCGACTCAAGATCAAAAGATAACGTGGACAAAGCTGAGGTTTGCAAAGGGAAGGTGTTTCTAAGGTGGGAACAAATCACCGGGTAAGTCTCACTACTCAATATCCCAGACCAAAGATCCTCTCACCGGGCAAGTCTTAAGGTAACAAGGAAAGGAACTATAATCTCAAACCAACACACCACCCAAGGGGATAGAATCAACCTTTACCGGGTAAGTCTTAGGCTAACTCTCAAAGATGGGAAGGCACACTCAAACCCCAATAAAGGATAAACCTTTATTACCTATCACTCATGATCTTGGGTATACAAAGGAATCACCGGGTAAGTCTCATCCTAGGCTCGCGTTGAACCAGGAAATGTATAACAAGGATATGATTTGACAAACCAAAACTTCAATTCAGATAAGGATCAGGAAAGGACTCGCCTTGCTCAGTTCTTATGCCATCTCGGTCAAGATGTTCCATGCCTGACCGAGGTGTTCGTCGGTTAAGGTAAAGGCTCGAGCTTTCAGGTTCCACTAGGGTAAAAGCTCATTCAATCATCGTCTTTCCCACAACCTTCAGCTAATCACCCTAGAATCGCATAAAGAACTTAGCCAACAATCATCATGATAACAATAATCAAATATATAAGAAAGGAATCAATATTCAAACAAGAAAACGTTAACACAAATGTCTCAATAACTCAATCAAACAATAGAACAAACAATCAAAACTGCATTTCCCAATCACAATAAAAAAGACAACAAATCAAAACGAACTAAGAAAATCTTACAACTTCCTTCAAAGCCTTCAACCTTCCTTCAAAGTCAACTACCTTCCTTCCAAACTTCCTTCAACTTGCTTTCTGATATGGAGATATACAGCTCCGAGATATCTAATATCCAGAAAATACACCTCTTTATATAGGAGAATCACCTTCCTAAAATAAAATATCTTCAAAGGCAACTTCCTTCCTTAGAGTATCTTCCAATCTTCCAAATAAATCACCCAAAAGACATGCTTCCATCCAGAAAAATCCATCCTAAAATATAGGAAAATCTCTTGCCAAAAATAGAAGATCTCAGCCAAAAATAAAGATCTCGTGGCCGGTGGATTATTTGCCTCAGTCCAACTCATCCTAAAGATCACCTCGATCGAGGTGATACTGTAGCCATCCGAGGTGAATCTCAGCTACGTGTCAACCTTTCTAATCTGGTCCAAAATCAATCTTCCATCTCATTTCCATGTTTCTTGAGCCTTTCTTGTAGCTCCTCAATGCTCCATAATGTAGCTCCAATGACTCCTTAGCTTCCTTAGCTCCATTTTGTTCCAAAACGTGTCATTTTTCCTATAATCACGAGGAAACTAGGTGTAGACCTCGATTTTTGCAAAGGTAAACAAAACAACATAATGATCAAAGAATATACATCTATACATGCAAATTTATAAAGATAAAACGTCTAATCCAATCCCAAAACATAGACTATAATTCATGCTATCAAAATACCCCATATGATATCATGTATTATAGTCTATATTTTGGGATTGGTTTAGACATTTTATCTTCATAAATCTGCATGCATAGATGTATATTCTTTGATCATTATGTTATTTTGTCTACCTTTACGGGAATCGAGGTCTACACCTAGTTTCGTTGTAATTGTAGGGAAAATGACACGTTTGGGACTAAAATGGAGCTAAAGGAAGCTAAGGAGTCATTGGAGCTACATTCTAGAGCATTTAGAAGATCTCATGAAGCATGGAAATGGAATGAAGATTTGATTTTGGACCAGATTAGAGGAGTTTCACTCTCAGCTGAGATTCACCTTGGTCAGCTACAGTACCACCTCGACCGAGGTGATCTTCAAGAGCGACTCGACCGAGGCGAATATCGTAACGGCCACAAGATCTTTATTTTTGGCTGAGATCCTCTATTTTTGGAAAGTTAATATCACATATTTTTTTTCTAGATTTCTAGAAGGAAGATAATATTGGTTGATTTATTTTGGAAGATATGGAGATATATTTTAAGGAAATTATCTTTCCAAGATATTTTATCTTTGGAAGATGATTCTCCTATATATAGGGGCTGATTTTCTACAATCCAACCATCTTTGGATCACAAAATTATTGAAGAGTTTTGAAGGAAGTTTTGAAGGTTGAAGATCAAGGAAGGAAGGAATCTAGCTTTGAAATTGGCTTCAAAGGAAGTAGTAAGATTTCCTTAGTTTGGCTTGTTTGTTGTCTTTTCTAGTTGTGATTGAGGAACGCTGATTGTTTGTTTGTTTGATTCAATTGTTGAGACCTTTGTCTTAAGGTTTTCTTGTTTGAATATTGATTCCTTTCTTATATATTTGATATTTGTTATCATAATGATTGTTGGCTAAGTTCTTCATGCGATTCTAGGGTGATTGACTGAAAGTTGTGGGAAAGACGATGATAGAATGATCTTTACCCCCGTGGATCCTGAAAGCTTGAGCCTTTACCTTAACCGACGAACACCTCGGTCAGTTGTTGAACATCTCGGCCGGGATGAAATATAACTTAACGAGGTGAAGTCTTTCCTGATCCGAATCTGAGTTAAGATTCTAGTTTGCCAAATTCTATCCTTGTTATACCTTTCCTGGTTCAACGCAAGCCTAGGATGAAACTTAACCGGTGATTCCTTTGCTTGTATACCCAAGATCATGAGTGTAGGTAATAAAGGTTTAACCTTTATTGGGGTTTGAGTGTACCTTCATCCCATCTTTGAGAGTTAGCCTGAGACTTACCCGGTAAAGGTCGATTATATCCCCTTGGTGGTATGTTGGTTTGAGATTATAGTTCCTTTCCTTAGTACCTTGAGACTTACCCGGTGATAGGATCTTTGGTTTGGGATAGTGAGTAGTGAGACTTACCCGGTGATCTATTCTCATCTTAGAAACACCTTCTCTTTGCAAACCTCAGCTTTGTCCACGCTATCTTTTGAGATCTTGAGTCGGAACCACAACTAGATGCTTTAATCCCTAGAATCTACATTTCTCTTTATTTGATTATATTATCTTTGATAGCTTTGCTTTGTTGCGTGATTGTTATTGACAACCTATTTTACCGAGCTTTGTTTCACCATAGTCCCTGTGATCGACCCCTGGAATATTTGTTGTTATTACAATTGATCCGTACACTGCGGGTTCGCATATTGTTCAAGCATATATCTTGAGTCATAAATTTAAAGCTTGCACACACCTTTTGGAGCAAACACCATACTTGTCCCTTGCTTGTCCCTAAGCAAGATCCAAATCTTAGATACAAGATAGAATGAATTATAACTCATCAAAAATATCAATGAAAAACATTTCATAAACTTTTGGTGGTGCGCTCCATTCATAGATCACCCTAAGAGAATACTTCATGGCAAATAAAATCAAGACATGATCAAAACATTTTATAAATATAAGAAAGTTGTTCATCTTTGCATAAAATCATAAAATGCGTAATAAATCATATTTATCGAAATTAATCATGTATAATCCAATTTAAACCACAAAGTCAATCAACATACTCGAGGTCTGAAGGGCTTTTCAAAAAAGGTCAAGAAACGTGTCAGGGTGGGATGTATATATGGTAATGTGGTGCTAGAATCCAGGAATAGGATCTTTTCTCACTTTCTTTGAATCACAACATCTTCCACCAATAAGCTTTGCTTATTTTCACTTTTTTTTTTACTTTACTTTTTGGGAACATGGACAGAGGTGCACAATAACCGAAGCCTAGGAGATTAACAATCATCAATTTCTCGAGATGCCTCAAACCCTTGATGCACATACCATGACCCGTTAGGAATATCGTTCAATCCGACTTTGGCAAGACACAAACACCCAGCTATGTGAATGGTGCCGAGTTACTCATCATCATGATTGACTTCCCCAAACCTAATGTTTCTTTCTAACACTTTCAGCCAAGATCTCAACTTCACTTCACTTTGCTCTTTCATCACTTGCTTCCAAATTCCCGGATAAGTAAAGGGAGGCAAAAATGTATATGAGGAGCTAAGCATGATCAAGAAGAAGAAGAGAGAATGAACTGCCTTAGTCATCACAGGAAGAATGTGAGAGAACTCATCATGTGGTGTCAACCTTCAAATCCAACATAATTTGATAAAAACAAAGTATTAAACATGCTAGAATTTCAAACAAAGCATTTAAAAACTTAAACATATTATAAAACCTTTCGAGCATATAAAGATTTCAAAGCCAATCTGCAAACCAATATCTTCATCGAGGTCATATCTAGAATAGAAGCACAAAACGTTCGAAAATCTTTCAGTTAAGAACCCATCTCGGTTGAGGTGTTCTGACGGTGTCCGAGGTGTTCAATTGAAATGTGCCTCGATTTTCACGACCTCGTTTGGTTAAGAACATCTCGGTCGAGCTAAAATTTTTTTTTTCAAACTGGTTTTTCACGTTTTTTCAAACAGAAACCTGTATGTATGCATGTAATGACAGATAAGCATATATAGCCAAATAAACGATAATATTCATGAGAGTCATACAAACCATAACAAGTAAGTCAAATAATACAAGCACCCCATACTTGGGACTCATTGTCCCAACGGGTCAAATATAAGTCATAGGAAACAAGGTACTCACCGGACATATCTCAACTGCATAAAGAAATAAGAAACAACCCCCAAATAAGACCATCTCGGTTGGCGAAGAACATCTCGGTCGAGGCGTTCTGACAGCATCCGAGATGTATCCCATTCAAGCTCCGTCTTCTCAACTTCTCGAACATCAATCCTTCCATGTAGTTCCTGAGTTGTAATTTCTTCTTAGAGATCACCTGATTCCTGTCTAGGAGGACACACAAAACACAAGCAAACTATCTAAACTAAACTAGAAAAAGGGAAAAGAAAGCAATACCTTGGGTTGCCTCCCAAGAAGCGCATGGTTTAAGGTCGCTAGCTGGACCTTTCTCCATGGAATTACTCAATGTACCTCGAATATCTTGGAGAGCTCATCACATCCGCAATAAAACTCTTCCAAAAAGGTTCATGTTTCTAATTTCACCGGAAAATGGTAGGATCTCCCACGTACAAGCTTGTACGGTTTGGTTCTCACCGGAATCCTACCGGTCTTCCTATTCTTCCATGGGACATAACTTAGTCTTTTGTCCCATCCGTTCCTTGATCGAGAAAACAGCTTCTCGAGGATTCTTGTAGCTTCCTCATCTCCAGCTTGGGGGTGACATATGGTCTTTGTTACGTGAATGACCCCATACTTGAACAAAAGATGCTTCATTGCCCTAGCGGTGAAGCTCTTGTTAACTCTACTCCTCGTAGTCCAAGGAGCATCTTCTTTCAACAAGGTTTCATCTTGATATTAAGAGGTTTCTTCGGAAAAGACCTCTTACTCTTCGGTGCATTCTTGGAAAAATTAGAAATTATAATTGGAATTTCAAAGGGAGTAAGAGAAAGTACCTTGTAAAGCATTTCAAAACTTGGAACGAGATTTTAGTTAGGAGGACAATCCACACATAAAACTTCTCCCAACTCAGATGATTTTTCTTCAACCTTGGCCACAGTTTCAATGATTTGACCAAGGATCTCTACATCTTTCTCTTTCTCCATTTCAGTAGATTCTTCTTCAACTTTGATCCCAGTTTCAACAGTTGGATCGAGGTCTTCCACTTCTTCCTTTTCTTCAATGAGGACTTAAAGAGGAGCTTCAGATTCAAGCGGAGGAATGCTCGAAACTTGTAATTCTTCCTTATACGCCTCTTTCGGCTTAGCATAGGATAGGAGGCCTTCTTCGAGCTTCTCCATTTTCTTCATCAATTTCTCCCATTTTGATTCAAGAAAATCTTCAAAAGGTTGCCCATAAACCTTTTTAGGGACATTCAGCTCATCCGATATCACAAGCTCATCCTCAATAGCCTCTTCTCTTCCCCTTTCATCACTAAATTCGACGAACGCAAATAAGCGCAACAAATATTCATAATGGTTCACCCTAGCAAGTTGTCTTGCGCTCCAAACTGGATAAAATGCAGGTTCATAGCGACTCGCAGCCATTGAAAATCTTAAAAACTACAAAACTCATAGGAAAAGATCAAATGCAAAGGCAAAAGCTTCCAAGCTAGACAACCAAATACCGAACTTGGTCTTGACCAAGTCCCCGACAACGGCGCCAAAAACTTGTTCGCTCTCAGACGTGTGTGTATGGTGAACGATATAGATTTAAATTTATAACCTAAAATATAAGCCCGAAACAATATGCGAACCCGCAGTGTACGGATCAATTGTAATAACGGCAAATACTCCAAGGTCGAACACAAGGACTATGGTGAAACAAAGATCGGTAATTCAGGTTGTCAATAAAAAAACAAGCAACAAAGAAAAGATATCAAAGATGATGTAATAACCAGGTAGGGGAAATGTGGATTCGAGAGATTAAAGCATCCAATTGTGGTTCCGACTCAAGATCAAAAGATAACATGGACAAAGCTGAGGTTTGCAAAGGGAAGGTGTTTCTAATTGGGAACAGATCAACGGGTAAGTCTCACTACTCATTATCCCAGACCAAAGATCCTCTCACTGGGTAAGTCTCAAGGTAACAAGGAAAGTAACTATAATCTCAAAACAACACACCACCAAAGGGGATAAAATCAACCTTTACCGGGTAAGTCTCAAGCTAACTCTCAAAGATGGGATGAAGGCACACTCAAACCCCAATAAAGGATAAACCTTTATTACCTATGACTCATGATCTTGGGTATATAAACAAAGGAATCACCGGGTAATTCTCATCCTAGGCTTGCGTTGAACAAGGAAAAGTATAACAAGGATAGGATTTGGCAAACATAAACCTCAACTCAGATAAGGATCAGGATAGGACTCGCCTCGCTCAGTTCATGTGCCATCTCGGTCAAGATGTTCCACGACTGACTGAGGTGTTCGTCGGTTAAGGTAAAGGCTCGAGCTTTCAGGGTCCACTAGGGTAAAGGCTCATTCTTTCATCGTCTTTCCCACAACCTTCAGCTAATCACCCTAGAATCGCATAAAAAACTTATCCAACAATCATCATGATAACAATAATCATATATATAACAAAGGAATCAATATTCAAACAGCAAAACCTTAACACAAAGGTTTCAATCAAACAATCAAACAAACAATCAAAACTGCGTTCCTCAATTACTGTCAAAAAGACAACAAATCAAACGAACTAAGAAAATCTTATAACTTCCTTCAAAGCCTTCAATCTTCCTTCAAAAGCAACTACCTTCCTTCCAAACTTCCTTCCAAACTTCCTTCAACTTGCTTTCTGATATGGAGATATGCAGCTCCGAGATATATAATATCCAAAAAATACACCTCTTTATATAGGAGAACCACCTTCTTAAAATAAAGTATCTTCAAAGACAACTTCCTTCCTTAGAGTATCTTCCAATCTTCCAAATAAATCAGCCAAAAAGAAACGCTTCCATCCAGAAAAATCCATCCTAAAATATAGGAAAATCTCTTGTCAAAAATAGAAGATCTCAGCCAAAAATAAAGATTTCGTGGCCGGTGGATTATTCGCCTCGGCCCAGCTCATCCTGAAGATCACCTCGGTCGAGGTGATACTGTAGCCACCCGAGGTGAATCTCAGCTACGTGTCAACCTCTCTAATCTGGTCCAAAATAAATCTTCCATCTCATTTCCATGTTTCCTGAGCCTTTCTTGTAGCTCCTCAATGCTCTATAATATAGCTCCAATGACTCATTAGCTTCCTTAGCTCCATTTTGTTCCAAAACGTGCCACATTCCCTACAATCACAAGGAAACTAGGGGTAGACCTCGATTCTCGCAAAGGTAAACAAAACAACATAATGATCAAATAATATACATCTATACATGCGGATTTATGAAGATAAAACGTCTAAACCAATCCCAAAACATAGACTATAATACATGTTGTCATGCCCTTTGTGAGGTCCTAGCCCGTAATGCTTCGAGTTCCTAGAACTTGGGTTGTTACAGTAAAGTCTATCCCAAAGATGACTATTTAGTGCCCAATTCCACACATATTGCCCCGGACGTCGTGATACCTTAGCCAAGGAAAATGCCGCTTTAGGGCGTGAAAAGGAAGTGTTGGAGATTGAGTTACATGCCCTAATGACGGCCGCACAATGCCAAGCGACAACCTAAAGAACACCAAGCCGTGGTCATGTTGCCCCAACACAAACCGCTTCCGGAGAAGGACTCCAAGTGGTGACATAACCTAAGTGTGATTTTGTTGTCAGCCCATTATGTGATGATGACGAAGGAAAAGTTGAAGACAAGGGCGATATCATCATTGAAGATTGTGCCCCAACACTTCCAATTCAATTTTCCAACCCATTGTATGGCAAGTCCTTTGAAGATGACAAAGACGACGCCATAATTGAGAGTGAAAAAGACGCCAACATCGACAATGACACCATTATGTTGATGGACAACCAATTTGAGCCTCCTTATCCAAGGTTTGCCTTTGTTATATCCACTAACTTACCTCTTGGCTTGCCGTTCCCTCTTTTCTGCATGGCTCCAACGTTCACCATCAGGGGTCTTGACGGCATGATAGACAAACTCCACGGCGCCGCCACCTTAAGGGACTTCAAGTTCGAGACTTCCGATCCGGAGTTTGTCCTTTTTATGTCCGATATTATACCACCCAGATGGCCACCCATCCGAGGCAATGAGCATCATTTTAAAGAGTTTTGGTGCCATCAAAGGACGACATCAAACCATTAATGTACTCGATCCTGAACCTTGTCGGCGTATTCGACAACCTCCACGTCGTCACCCTCTTGAAAGACTACAAATTCAAGCCTCCCGATTCCTATGGTGGCACCATCTTGACGATGATGAAACAAGAAGGTTGCACAACCAAGATGAGGGGAATGATATGTCCTTGGATACCGATGTCATCCGTGCCTTTGCCCTTCTCGGCCCATCTAGCGGCATGCCTTGCCTCAACTACGCCATGACATGAAGCTAACCAATCTTGACAACATTTCCCATCTTATGCTTATGTAATAGTAGAAGGGATATTTCTTATGAAATATTCCCTTATAAGCCTTCCCATTGGTCCGGCTTTTTGGACATTTTATTTTAGACTTTTAATTCCGCCACTTAAGTTTAGACCTTTCATTTCGGACCTTTTAATCCGACTTTTAAGTTTTGACCTTTCATTTCGGCCACATCCCTTATATAATTATAAAGGATGCTTGACTTCATACGTAAAACATGTTCAAATTCAAAATAATCAAGTTTAGTTGAAGGTAAGATTCTCCTCCTTGATTTGGGCATCGCATCTTTCCCTCTCAAAGTTCTTTCTTGGATATTTAATCCAAGCCTTCATGTTCGAGGAATCTCCAATAATCAACTAATTCAATCCACTTCATGGCTTGCTTGATCAATCTTGATCGGATCAACCCATCACTTCCGCCTCCATCAAAGCGTCCACCAACCAAATTCTACCGTTCGTTCATCCGCACATCAACTTAAGGCGTAGTTGAAGCTTAAACTCATTCTAGATCCAAATTTCATCCTTGACGTATCCAATGACACATCCGACCACCATATTATACCCATTGGAAATGGAAAACTCCACTCCCATTTTAGCCGTTGCCGCCTCCGGCCATCATTCCGGCCATCTACCCGCAATTCTCAAGACATTAACACTAACAATAGCGCCCTCGTGGTTTATGTACATAGCCCCTAAACTCATGCCTCCGTTCTCGAAAAACGCCGCATCCACATTAACTTTAATATAGCCCTATCCCGGCGGAAGCCAACGACATAAGCCACCCATATTCACCACATTACAACACTGCTGGATTGACACAAACTCCTCAATGAGCCTTACGAACCCGTCCCTCACTAGTGGATCATTTGGAGGAACGTCATTGTACATAACCATGTTTCTACAAGTCCACATAATCCATGCTCTAGGAAGGAAAGCCACCACAGTGTCAACCCCGAATTTCTTATACAATCCAGACACAAGCATATCCGGATGGCATGGAAGCAACTCTTTTGTCTTCAAGAAAACCTCCGTACCATCCCAAGCTTCCTTCACTGAGTCACATAAAATGATAGCATGAGTGACAAACTCAAAGAACTCCAAACACCTTGGGCATACCACATTATCCACAACCCTCTTTACCATTAATGCAATCTTAACAAGTAAAGAATCATAAATTATTTTCCAATAAAAGTTCTTAACCTTGCACATGATCTTAAGCTTTCAAATTATGTTCGATGCTTCCACAAAGTCACGACTTAATCATTCTTGCTACCTTTCTTCATGGCTACAGCTCCTAAGCCAATATGCTAATTTCATAGTCAAGAAACCAGAATGTGAAGGCCACCCAAATTTGGACTCATTACGGACCGAAGGATAGATGGGCATGGCTAAGATTAGGGAGGCATCTTCCTCGTATAATGATTCCCTCACTACCCCAACATTCCACATCAACCCATCCCCCATAAATAGGTGACCCACAAGCATTGAAAGATTACAGTCCAGCATAATTGTTGGGCACCTAATACTACACCCCCTAATTTCCAACACCCACGGTTTGTTCCATACATTCAGACTGCTATCAGGCTGGGCCAACGTTCCATCCGTTCCCCTGAATCAGCAAAGATTTGGCTCCCTAAATACTCCTCTATTAGTAGCTTGACTTTTCTCCCAAGGAAAAGGCTAAACATGTATCATTACTAAAATAGCAAGAATTCAAAGTCTTATGAACTAGAGAGTCAAAATTCAACACCAACTTCCACCCTTGTTTAGCTAAGAGAGCTTGGTTGAACACTTTCAAGTTTCTAAACCCCATCTCACCCAGATTCTTCAAGAGGCTTAACTTATCCCAACTTTTCCGGTGGATCTTCCTTCTACCACAAATGGATCTCCACCAAAACCGTGCCATCATAACATGGATCTTATCCGCAACTCCATCCGACGTATTAAAAACACCCATCACATATGTAGGAATGCTTTGAGCTACGGAATTAAGAACCACTTCCCTTCCCGCTTGTGATAGTAATTTTTCTTTCCATCCTAACAGTTTATTTAAAATGCGGTCTTTATGCCCTCAAAAGTCAGTCTTTTTGATCTACCAAACCAGGTTGGAAGTCCAAGATACATGTCTTGTCGTTGTATCCTCAAAATCCTTATTAGTGCCGCTAAGTGGATGCCATTAATGTTAGGGACATTCCTGCTAGACGAAACCTCGGATAAAGATAGCGGGAGCAATCTTGCGTATTGAATACCCTAGCTCTTCCCATAGGATGTAGCATCCCATATCAACCATAAATGTTGAAGGTGAAGGAAGAAGACGTAACATAGTTCAATACTCTCCGAATCCACATAGGAGCAAACCCGGATCCAAGTAGGACCAATCTTAAGAAGTCCCATTCTATTTTGTCATACACTTTACTCATATCTAGTTTTAAAGCCAACTCACCCCATCACCAGTCATCTTGATTTTCATGTGGTGAAACACTTCCAAGGTGACAAGAGCGTTATCCGTAATGTTTCTACCTTCAACAAACACACTTTTCTCGTGTGAAATAGTATCCGGGAGGATTTTCTTGAGTCGATTTGCAAGGAGTTTTGAGATGATTTTATAGATTACAGTGCATAGGCTTATCCGCCTAAACTCCCCAATCTGTTTTGGATTAGCCACCTTGGGGATAAGTGAAATCACAATATAACTAATCTCCTTAATGTCCACCTTCCCGTTCCACTAGTTCTTGATGTATTGAACCACTTTATTTCCCACAATAGGCCAAAATCGTTGGAAAAATAATTTCATGAATTCCGTCCACACCCAGCGCCTTACCTGAGTGCATATTCTTCACTCCAAATCAAATCACACCCCTTCCGGTTTATTCATAAGCAGTAAGTTCATCGAGATCGATACCTTGGGATCAATATCACCAATCGCCTTATGGATCCCCTTATCCCCACCTTCAGACTGAAAATAAATCTCTGTAAAAGCCCACCACTTTCTTTTCAATGTTTTCATCATCTGTTTGTAAAACTCGAAGTTGTCCATCAATAAAACAATCTGATTTTTGTTTTGCCTTTGTGAAGCCTTATAATGAAAGTAGGCCGTATTCCAATCCCCATTCTTCATCTCATTAGCACGTGTTCACATATGCCAGTATTTTCGCCATGGCTTCTCATTCTCTCAAGCTGAGGAGTGGTCTCCGCTCCCTTCAGCAACACATCACCAGACGAAGGATCTCTTTAACAAAATCTCAACTCATTCTCTATCTTCTTGATTTCCTCCCATTAACTCTTATTTGTGCATTTTCCTCAAGCACGTAAATCACCCATAACCAAATCTAGCTTTTCAGGGTCGAGCTACTAGTGTCGATCATCCGCGCATTCTTGACAATAACAATGCATCCATTACTGTCTAGCCACCAAGATTTAAACTTCGGTCTCCTTGGTCTTATAGTCGGTAGCTCCCTTCCTTTTGTATCCACTATTATGGGACAATGGTCAAACCTAATCCTCACCATATGTGTGACTTTTAAAGAGGAAAGCCAATACACCATTCCTCTGAGGCCAAAAAACTATCCAACGTACATTTCCTCAATAATCTCTCTTCCAATGACACCCCTACACCAGTTAAACTTCCTTCCATCCCAACCAAGGTCCCAGACCTAACAATAGTCCATTGTATCCCTAAATAAGGACATATCCCTTTGGCCTCTTAAGCACCCCCCTTCTTTTTCATGTTTGAAAGGTTATTTCATTGAAATCACCAAAAAATAACATATGCCCAACATACCTATCTTTGACGGTGCTCAAAAGACTCCAAGTTTCAGACTTTCTCTCGCTCTCGGGTCAACCATAGATTCCCACCGCAACCCATTTATGACCATTCATAGGGTTAGTCACCTCTATCATCATATGGCTAGAGGAGAAGGAGATGACACTCGTGTAAACATCCCATCACCAAAAATCCAAACCTCTAGATCTCCCCTTTGTAATCCGTTTTAATACCATTCACAAAATCGAATTTCTTCATCACCAAATCCGTATCTCTCTTCTTAATCCATGTCTCCATAACAAAGACAATAGTTGGGCGTTACCTCCAAAACCAATCTCGGAGGACATTGATTGTCGGGGAGTTACCTAATCCTTAAAAGTTCTATGCTAGGGTCTTTATTGTTGTTCATGGGTTTGAGGCATTCCCAAACCCGCTACTTGAATGGAAGGAGTTCCCTCATCACTAGTGTTAATCTTGTTTCTCTTGGACTGAGAGTGGTTTCTTTCCGCCTCACTCAAGTCCTTAACTTTGGCTCTCTTGTTGCTCCTTGAGCTTTCGTCGTTTTCCATCTCGTTCTTGTCCCTTATGTCTTTCGCAACTCTTATGTATTTCTTTCTCTTTCTGACATTATTGTTAGGAAGCGCACAATTAGTCTTTTCATTTTCACTTCTCATGGTCGACTTTTCTATCAGCTTATCAACCATTGTTACCCCATCTTGTTGCTCATTCTAGATTCCATTAGGTTCTCCTCCACCTTCTTGCCCTTAACAACTAATTCATGCCAATATAATATGATCTCCCTTTCCTTTTGTGCATGGTCATTACTTCCTCTACCAATTTACGCTCTCAATCAAGGGCCATACTGGATAGAATCACTTCCCTTCTCGTCCTCTATTATGGCTTCACAAAACTACACGATGTGACTAATTTTGCCGCACCTATAACATAATATTGGAAGTCGCTCAAACTAGAAGTTTACCCAACCTTGCTTGCCTCCCTTTGATATCAACATCCCCCTTGAGATCGGGCATGTGATATCTAGATCCACTTGTACCCGCATAAACTTCCTTAAGGTTAGGTTTGATTTAGCGTCGTAACACCTAAACCTTCCTATCTTGTCTCCCAATTTTGTAGTTGCTTCCAAAGAGTCCATCATAATCGGCAAGTCATTGATTATGACCTAGAAAGGAGAAAAGGTCAAACCAACTTCTTTCATCCGGATTCACATCCTAGAGCATGAACATGCTCTCATCAAAGGACCAGGATATGCCTTCCATAACCCTATTATTATCCTAACAATTTAGGAATTATAATAAGAATAGGCTTCCCCCAACTTCCCGTATTACAACTTCATTTTGCAGGTGTCATATGGTTCAAAGAGTAGTTTTTAAAGCATTGATGTTCACCTTCTTCAATATACATACTTTTTCAAATGCGCAATTTTCAACTTGTTTCTGGATCTTACTATCCACATGGATTTCCAATGGCTCGTTGTTTTCTTCGGCTTTGGTCAGTTTGAATTTCCCCACCGCTTTTGTAGATATCCCATCACTGAAACCAACGAGATTGCACAAAATTTTTGAGAATTTACCTTAGACGGCGCTAGACTCTAGAAACCGGAAGACCTGGAGAATGTTAGACTCAATTGCGATCATTTATTTGCTTTAATTAACTAGTGAAAATATTTCTTATTTCTTGCATTTTAGTTAATTTTTTTTGAATTCTAGCACTTATTAGGGGAGTTCTTAGATTGATTGTGTAGGCTATATAAAGTCCTTATGTCGCTCTCATTCTAAGATATCCAATAATCAAATGAAGTTTAATCCATTGTGTTTCATAGTTCACTACTAGAAAAGTTGATGATATGGTTGCCTAATATTTCCGACGGATTAGATGGTTGGGTCATTTACCAACGAGTTAACATGTGGGTTGTTTTCCAACGGATACGGCCGTTGGTTGTTTCCAACATATTTAGATGTTAGATTTTTTTCCCGTTTTTAACGGATTCGATCGTTGGGTTATTTCCAACAGAACCGATCGTTTGGGTTGTTTCCAACGGATTGGTCCGTTTAATAGATTCCAATAGATGCGCATGTCGGAAATAGGAGGATGGGTTTTCATGGTCTAGTTGTTTTACTTCCGACGTTTCCGGTTGTTGGATCAAATTATTATTGATTGATCTCCTAATAAATATAAATTATTTCTACTTTTATAAATTTATAAATTGCACAATTTTTTTTTCATTTTAATAAATAAAAATATTAACAAAACAAATAATAACCAAATATATAAAACATATCAAAAAATGAAGTATATTAATATGTCAAATAACTTAAAATATACTCTTAAATATAAGAAGAGTATCCGAATGTATAACATGATACATAGTTCTAAAAAAAATATAACACCACTCCTAATTCATCCAACCACCATTCTCATTTATCCCTTTGAGTACCATATCCTGCTCAATGTACGTATCAACACCAACATCAACATTGTGATTCTCTCGCTCACTGTTAGGGCTCAAGGACTCTGGTGGGAGTCATTGATTTGAACTGGATTCTTAACAAAAGTCTGAATTGCCGCCACCACATCACCGTTTATCACCAAAATAGTGACACAAATTAAACTTGCTCACACAACTCAATTTTAATGAAGACTCAACTATCTGCAAGAACACAAAAACCAACACAACATATTTGGTGTTATATGTTAGAGTATTGGGCTTATCTTTTGTTATCGGCTTATCTTTTGCCTATTAGTTTATTATCTTATCCCTTTGTATTTTCCTATATAAACATTGTTTGATCAATGAAATAAACAAGCTTTCCTATTCACAAACCTCTTCATGGTATCAGAGAACTTTCCTTAACCTACGTGATGCGCCCTTGGATGCCCCTTTTACGTTGACCATAGACGAAGAGGACGAGGCTCTTAGAGTTCGTTCAGATGGACCGATCACCCGATCCCGAGCTAAGGCCATTGCTCGAGCCACCGGTTCCATCATCACCCGCATTACTTTTTCACTTGGTCCCACTACCGGCATGCCATGTCTCTACACCACCATGGCATAGGCTACCGGTTCCGTTAGCGGCATGTCCCGTCTTTCCGACTCCATGGCATGAAGCTAGCTTATTTTCGGACTATATTTTCATGTTTTCCTTTTTATGTAATAAAGGGATATTCCGTATAAGAATATTCCCTTTTGACCTTATTCTTTTAGGGTTTGCTCTTATCCTTTTAGGTTTTCCCCTTTTGGGCTTTTCTTCATGTATTTTGTTTGGCCCGTTGGCCCATAGGTAGGCAAGTCTCTCTATATAAGAGATATCTTGCCTCACTTATTTTCCATGTTCAATATTACTAAGTTTTGAGAAGAATTTCCTCCTACTTAGCTTGGGCATCAAAACCTCTCTTCTATCTCTCAAATTTCTTCCTTGGATCTCGTCTTTGATCCCAGAAATTCATATTCGAGGATTCTTCTTAAGAATCAACCTTCGATCCACACAAAAAGGTTTCTTCGATCTCTCTAGATCGAAGTAACCCTTGTTTCTTCATCGCTTCCACCCCTTTGGATCCGAAACGATACAACGTCGCACAAAGAATCAAGGAGTAGTTGGAGTTTTGCTTGATCTAGATCCGGAGTTATCCTTGGTTACCTCCAAGGACGCATCAAATTGGTATCAGAGCGAGGGATCAAAGCTAAGTTCTCTTTACTCTTGTTTTTGTGCGTTATTATCTTAAACCTATTTTGCCTTTTTTTGTTCATGATGTTCTTCGTTTGTTCATGATGTTCTTCATTTGTTCTTCATGATCTTCATGTTGTTCATCATGTTCTTCATCATGTTCATCCATTTTCCCTGAAATTTTTTTCTTTTCCGTGTTTAACTCAAAACAAAAAGTACAAAAATAGGAGATATTTGGTTTGCCTTCAAACCATTTATCAAACCCGTCTTTTTCTTAAACCGACCTAATCCGACAATTTTGTTAATTAATTTCACCAAATCTCTTGGGATCTTTTGTTAACGAAAAATTCGGATATCTCGCATTTGATATTCCAAAAAAAGCAAAAAAACTCTTCATCAATACGGATTTGTGTTCAAAAAAAAAAAAAGTGTTCCTCAAAACGTTTCAAAGAAACGAAACACACAAAGTGAAAAGACGTCCGGCAAACCGGTCCATCCGAAAAAAATCGGATTTTACAAAACGGTCAAAGACCAAAAGCAAGCAAAGCTTGCCGAGTGAACAATCCGTCCATCTTCTATCTCTCCATTTTCTTACATACGTTTGCAAAATATCACTTGTTTATTTGTGTGTAATTGGTTCAATTTTGTTGGAGTTGCCTTCCTTGCCTAACCGCCAAACGGCCTTCCCCAAAGTAGAACCCGATAACGCACTTGAACTTGGGTAAAGTTGACCTAACTTGTCACCTTGCTCACTTGATTGCTTGCAATTGTGTGCTGATTTGGAGCAATGACTAACGTTGAAATGGGAACTTCTCAGGATTCTGGTCCGCAAGAATTCAGTGAACCCTTGGCTCAAGAAACTGCTTCGTTGTCCCTCGAAAATGACTCCACAAGGCGAGAATTGGAAGCCTTAAAGGCACAACAAAAGTTTGATGCCTTGACCCGAGAAAACATTGCATTGAAAAAAGAGCTAGAAGCTCTTAAGGCCCTTCAGATTGCTCGCCGTCCCACCCCAACTTATCCGAATGAGATCGTGGTCAATGCTTCCACTTCCGATGCACAACGGAAAGGCAAGGGACTTTTGGGAGCTGGACCATCAAACGTTACCCGGCTTGCGTCTGTCATTGAACGCACCCATCCTTTACCTCTTGACGGAAATGAGTCCCATAAAGAAGAGGAGGAATTCCCCGACCCGCGTCAAGATAACTTGCCCATAGTCGATACGGAACATCGGCACCAATATTATGAGCATCAACATCAATGGTATGTTCCTTCTCCACCTCCACCTAGTGTGCCCCGCACCGACCGACAAACCCGGGAAGAGCCCCGGTACCGTCCCAACTCAACCACCAATCATGGTCGTGAGCATGATCGTTCCGAACACCGTCACAAACGGTCAATCCGGCAACCGAGGACCCTTGACTTTGATGAATACGTGTTCGCCCTAAAACGTGCGTGCAATCAAGCTTTAAATTTATAAAACTAGAATAAAGCAAGCGAACCCGCAGTGTACGGATCGGCGTAGATTAGCAAGTATTCCAGAGTATCGAACACAGGGATTTGGGGGGAACAAATTCAATTGCAGATTATCAAGCAAGTAAGTATGAGAGGTTTTGCAAATATTGGGAAAACAACAATCCTAAAGATCCAAGTATCCAGCTGTGGCAATCGATTCAAGATTTACTATTGATATAAAGACAGAGTTGAGATATGCAAAGGTATGCTAATGTAAGGTAATCGTACGGTGAAGTTCCAAAAACCTTATATGACTCACCTACAAGACACTCCCTATACAGGTTGTTGAGGCTTCAATATAGAAAGGTTCTAAAGGTAAGAATTGATGTCAAATACCCAAACTTGTAATCCAAGGATCAAGACTAACTTAACCGATTACGGTTGTGACACTCACAATCGAGGTAGAGGTTGTTGAGGCTTCACTACCACCTAGAAAAGACAAGTCTAAACTAAGTTAAAGCAAATCTTTAACTTTGGATTAAAGTAAAAGCAGGTTCGTAAACTTAAGGGAAATTACGGTTAGTTCTTGAGACTCCACGGCCGTGGAACTCAAGAACAAACCGTGATTTAGGGTTCGTCGACGATTCTCTCTAACTCTCAGGGTCTAATCTGTTTACGATCGATCTATCATCATCTAAGCCACAACTATCAACCCTTCACCTTAGAATTGTTAAGGGTTTTTAGCCAATAACAGTCATGTTGATATCAATTCAAGAATTAAAAGATGGAAAGATGAAAACTTCCGAAAACTTTCAATAAACTCCAAAACAATCTCAAAGTCACAATCAAGGACAAATATCGTCACAAGATTCGGTATAGAACAAACAAACTTAATCTTAGGAAAGAAGGAAGAACGGGATGTCAATCCGTCTTCCAAGTCAAACCTAAACAAGAAGAGAAGTCTTCTTGCAACAATCTTCCAACAACTTCGATATTCCGTCAATCCGGAGATCTCAACAGCAATCTCCACCAAAAGTGCGAGATTAGAGCAAATCCCAACACGAACTTCGATCTCCAATGAGATGTAAATGCTTCCAAGCGAGGGTTGGACGAGGGTAAGTGCGTCTAAGCGCAAGCGTAAGCCTAAAGCGAGATAGCGGAGATCGCCAAAATTCTCTAAGCGGAGCTGAAAACGGGTGTAAGCGCGGATAACGGAATCATGCTTTGTCCATCTTTTTATAGGGCAAGATAAAATATCGGCCCGGCCCAATCTTCAAAAGATCGTGGCTTCAAAATGTGGCGAAAAAAATCGCCAAGATCACGGTCGTGGAAGTTTCCACGACCATAATTTAGAGCGTGGATTGTGTCACGGTTTGGACCATGTGTTCCACGACCGTAATAGTTACTGGAATGCATCACGCCTCTCTTTGCAGGTTTCCACGGCCGTGGAACTAAACGTGGTTTGTAATACGGCCGTATTTTAGAGCGTGGTTTAGGGCAAGAACGTGATTCTTCCCTAGCTTCGTGCATTCCTCAAGTTGAACTCCAATTTGCTCTTAAGAATGCCCTCATTCCATGGACATACTCAATCAACTCTTCTTTACTCGATTCCGTTCGGAAATGACTCCCAATCACCTATAATCAACATAAAGCTAGTGTAGACATCCATATCGACAATATAGGTAATACTAGCTCACATATGCAACAAAGCTCAATCAAAGACCATCAATATGAATCAAATACGTTTAGAAAACGTGCCTAAAGTATCACAATATTTCATGCTAACAAATAACCCCATACTTAACACTTGCTTGTCCCTAAGCAAGGTCTTTCAAAAAGCTTTAAACAAAAGTTAGGATGAAACATGTGTACCTTCTCAAAGCAATACTTCTTTTGGAGGAATGTGCCTTCTAAAGAATAGATCATTCTCAAACCTTGCTTCAATCGTTTATCAAACTTTCATATACTTAATCAAAGAGTAAAAATCAAAGAAAACTCATGAATCAATCAAACTTCTAAACAAGCATCAAAACCTTCAAACATTATCAAAATCAACCATAGGAAACTTCAATTTAGATCACCAAGTCATATAACATTCTTTTGATCTTAAGGACTTCCAAAGAAAAGGTCTAGAATATGGAAGGGAAGGGAAAACTTTAAGGGAATGTGGTGCATGAATCCGGGAAAGTGGACAACTACCTTCTTCTTCTTTTGCGGTTTCCGCAACACTTCAACTTAGAGCTTCGCTCTTCTTCCTTTCATTTTTCGACTTTACTTTTGGAGTTATGGATAGAGGTGCACAAAAACCGAAGCCTAGGAGATTAGCGTTTCTCAATTTTCATGAGATGCCTCAAACCCTTAGCGCACATACCATAATCCGCTAGGAATATCGCTCAATCCGACTTTGGCAAGACACAAACACCCGGCTATGTGAATGGTGCCGAGTTACTCATCGTCATGATTGACTTCCCCAAACCTACAACTTCTTTCTATTCTTTTGATTGCAAAAATTTGCTCTCATGGCCCTCCCACATCAAACATGCCTTTTTCATTCACTTCTCCAAATTCCCGGATAGGTAAAGGAGGCTAACATTTCAATGAGGAGCTAAAATGGTCAAAAGAAAGAAGAAAGAAAAATCGAATTGCCTTAATCATCTCAACAAGAAGTATAAGAACTCATAATGTGATTTCAACTTCAATTTCTCAACATGATTTAGACAATATTCATCACATTATGAAACTTGCAAAAGAGGTAAAATTCATTCATTCAAATTCTTTTCAATTCACAATTCTTTTAAGCATGCAATTGTCATCAAACTCAATTCACAAGTTGTGATTATCATGGAAATCATCTCAATTCATTAGAAGCACTAAATTTTCAAAATTTTTCAATTTTTATGGGTTTTTCAAGTTCTTTTTCATGCAATGCGATAATGAAACGTGAAACACATAATGAACATGCAATGATAGTCTCGAATGAAAGCAAACATAGTGAGTAGAGTTATTACAACTTTTAGTACATCCCACCCCATACTTAGGACGAACATTGTCCCTAATGTTCAAAAGAAAGAAAGAAAAGAAAGAAAAGAAAAAGAAACTCACAAAGTGGTGGCGGAATATCTAAAGTGAACGGTCATGCATCAAATCACTGCGGTGCTGGCGGCGGCGGGAATGGAGAGAAGCTAGGATCATAGAACCGCCCAAACTGCTGGCGGTAGACGTCCCTCATCATGTGGTCAAGGTCGTCTAGGCGTCCGTCTCTAGCATCGGCCCGGATCTCCAGCGCTCCTACTCTCTCTGAATGTCCGGTAGCCCAATCTGGCATCTGCTCGTACCATCCCGGGGCCTGACTATACCATGCTGGGGCGTCGGATGGTACTGGTGCTGGTGGTGGTGCTGTTGGCTGCTCTGTGGACCAAGGAGGGGGAACGCCATACCATGTGGAAGGTGTGGTCATCCACGTAGGCCTCTCACTCATGCTAACGCGGCGAGATGACGAGCCTGAGGCTCTAGCTGGACGTGGAGAGCGTCTAGGTACATCAGGGGCCGCCTCCGGCTGATCCGGAAACGTGCCAAACTCCTGCTCCGCTCCTCCTCCACTCTCAAACTGATCTCCCATATCCTCCTCCTCGACAACCGGTGGTGGGACATAAGGGGGAGCTACTATCCTGTTCGCATGCATAGCAGCGAACGTCTCCTTCCAATTATGGCGTCCCGCCATAATGGAGTACTCCGGCAGCCACTCTATACCCCTACCCGTCCTACTCTCCCAAGGCATGCCCGCATAAGGCGGACCTCTATATGTGGGGAAGATGAGACCCCTAACCATGAAAGCATGTAGCCCTAAAGGTACGGCCGGTATGCGGGTGCAAGCAGAAAAATCCACACCAAAACTCCTAGCAATGTGGGTAACTATCCCACCATATCCGATGTTCCCCTTCTTCTTGTTCTTGAGCTTGCTCATCGTAGCAGCCAAGAGAGTAGCACAATCAACACGGCGTCCATAAAGCATGGAGTAAAGCAAGAATAGCTCATCCGTCTTGATCTTTTGGGGCGTCTCCGTCCTAGGAAAGAGACACTCCGAAAGAACACGGTGAGCTATCTTCAAGGCTAGATGGTACATCAATCTAGCCTTGGTATCAGCGGGTTGCCAACGGTCCTCGTCGGCGTAATCATCGCAACCTCCTTCCAAAAGTCTTTGGCGTAAACGCCACTCGGAAATCGACCATTAAAGGTCTCATGGAACCCGAAAATGGTCCCAAACTCACGGATACTCAACTGATAATCTCTCTCCATGAGGCGGAAAGAGACGGTCCTGTCTACGTGGCTGTGCTCAAAGGATGTCACAACCTCCCGTGTAATCTCCTCATATGCGTCTTCTCGAATATTCGAGAAGACAAGTAATCCGGCTCTATCCAAGAGCCATGTAAGATCATCCACTATGTTGAGAGGAATTAGATCCTCCAACAACAAATATCTAGGGCCAATCACTGCCCTCTCCTTGATCCTATCAAGTGCATCAAGATGATCGTCGTGTATGGTCGGGACTCTAGGGTGAGGGGGTGAAGAGGGAGGTGAAGGTGAGGATGGAGGTGAAGGTGAAGAGGGTGGTGGTGCCCTAGAGGATGAGGAGGAGGAGGGATTACCCTTTCTCTTCTTATTCTGACCACTCTTCTTCTCTTTTATCCTCCCCGAAACTCTTCTCACAAAATCCATTCTGCTCAAAATTACGGTCTGTTCTTCAGAAACCACGGCCGTAATTTCCCCAGAGACCGTGATTCGTCTCAGAAAATCACAATTCTCAACAAATCAGCAATCAATCACCACAACAGGCAGTCCTAGTCTAATTTCTTCCAATCTCAATCAGTTCTTCCTAAAATTTTCTAGCAAAAACGAACCAAATTGGCGAGAATCAAGAAGAGAGAAAAAACCTATTTTTCGGATTGAAAAATCCGAATTGTACGTTCGTTGATGAATTTCCGCTCGATTCGTCGCTTGGATCTTGTTTGTGGTTGAATTTGGTGCAGTTTAGGAAGAAGAATCGTTGAAAACGATTAGGAAACGAAGATTTGAGAGAGGGTCGTGGGTTTTCGGCACTTAGGTCGTGGAAAGAGGGGTTTTGGGTGGTTTTTGTGAAGAATGTGGCTTATATAGTCACAGGCAAAATTTTTGAAAATCACGGTCTGTCGGGGTGTTCCACGGCCGTGGAAGTGTACGGAACCGTGGTTTTGGTGATTTTTCAAAGGCTTTTGAAAATTACGGGCACTGTAGCTATGGCGACCGTAATTTAGATCGTGGAACTCTCTGTAAAGCTCCAAAGTCTAAATTTCGTCACTTTTCTTCAACATCATCCTCCTCTTTTCCTTCTCCATCGATCCTACATCCAAAAAAAACACAAACATACCGGAAGAAATCGAGGCAAAAACAAAGCAAAAACGTCTATTCTAAGCTAAACTATGAATCGAAAATGAAAACAAGAATGCAATACCTTGGGTTGCCTCCCAAGAAGCGCTTTGTTTAAGGTCCGTAGCTAGACCAATCTCGCACTTATTTGAGTGCGGTGGGCGCAAACTCCTCAGCTTGGAGTTCCGGCGTATACTTCTTGAGTCGTTGGCCGTTCACTTTAAAAGTTCCGCTCGCTTCACCCCATACTTCAACTGCACCATGGGGGAAAATACGCTTAATTAGAAAAGGTCCGGTCCAACGAGATTTAAGCTTACATGGAAAGAGACGAAGCCTTGAATTGAAGAGGAGAACTTGATCTCCTTCTTTGAAGTCCTTTGGAATGATATGCTTATCATGCCAACGCTTTGCTCTCTCCTTATAGATCTTAGCGTTTTCATAAGCATTCAAGCGGAGTTCATCCAGCTCATTGATGTCGAGGAGACGCTTCTCTCCCGCTTCCTTCATGCCGAAATTCAGCCACTTGATTGCCTAAAACGCTTTGTGCTCCAATTCTACCGGCAAGTGACAAGACTTCCCATATACAAGGTTGTATGGTGTGGTTCCTATAGGAGTCTTGTACGCAGTCCGGTACGCCCATAATGCATCGTCAAGCTTCAAGGACCAATCCTTCCTAGTCCTTGAAACCATCTTCTCTAAGATTCTTTTGATCTCCCTATTTGAGATCTCAACTTGTCCACTTGTTTGTGGATGGTAAGGGGTAGCGATCTTGTGAGTAACCCCATACTTAGCTAGAAGAGCTTCAAAGCGACGGGATATGAAGTGAGAACCTCCATCACTAATGATCGTCCTTGGCGTCCCAAACCGCGGGAAAATGGTCTTGTTGAAGAACTTAACCACCACCATGGCATCATTTGTGGGAGAGGCAATTGCTTCCACTCATCTAGAAACGTAGTCTACTGCCAATAGTATGTATTGGTTTCCACAAGAAGATGGGAATGGTCCCATGAAATCGACTCCCCAAACGTCGAAAATCTCCACCTCTTGGATGTTGTTGAGGGGCATCTCATTCCTCCTAGAGATATTGCCTGTTCTTTGACAAGCATCGCAGCAAGAAACAAAGGATTGCACATCTCTAAACAAAGTAGGCCAAAAGAATCCAGATTGCAATACCTTTGCGCTAGTCTTGTTCGAACTAGCGTGTCCTCCACAAGGTAGTGAATGACAATGACGGATGACACTTTGCATCTCATCTTCCGGCACACATCGCCGAATGATGCCATCCGGACCTCTCTTGAAGAGGAGAGGCTCGTTCCAATAGTATTCCCGGACGTCCTTAAAGAACTTCTTCCTTTGTGCGTAGGATAGTCCGGGCGGTATCTCCTGACAAACCAATTAGTTAACAAAATCAGCAAACCATGGTTCGTTACCTTTGGAGATCACGTTGATGCACTCCTCTATGATGTGTAGGTGTTCGTCCGGAAAGGAGTCATCAATGGGTAGATGGTCGTCTTCTAGATGTGTTAGACGACTCAAATGATCCGCAACAGAATTTTCTGAACCTTTCTTGTCGCGGATCTCAAGATCGAATTCTTGTAGGAGAAGAATCCATCTAATTAGCCTTGGCTTCGCATCTTTCTTCGCAAGGAGGTACCGGATCGCAGCATGATCCGTGTAGACAATCACCTTTGCACCTACAAGATAAGAGCGAAACTTGTCAATAGCATAGACGATGGCTAAAAACTCTTTCTCGGTAGTGACGTAGTTGAGCTGCGCTTCATCTAGCGTTTTGCTAGCATAGTATATGGCATGGGTTCGCCCTTCCTTTCGTTGTCCAAGAACAGCTCCAATAGCTACGTCACTAGCATCGCACATAATCTCAAAGGGAAGAGTCCAATCCGGGGGTTGGATAATAGGTGCTGAAATTAGAGCTTGCCAAATGGTGTTAAACGCATCCAAACATTCCTGCGAAAACTCAAAAACTGCATCCTTCATCAATAGATTAGTGAGCGGTTTTGATATCTTAGAAAAATCCTTAATGAAACGTCTATAGAATCCAGCATGTCCTAGGAAACTTCTTATCCCTTTCACCGAAATTGGGGGAGGAAGTTTCTCTATGGTCTCTATCTTAGCCTTGTCTACCTCTATCCCTCTACTAGAGACTAAGTGACCTAATACAATTCCTTCCTTAACCATGAATTGACACTTCTCCCAATTAAGAACTAGGTTAGTGTCTTCACACCTTTGTAAAACAAGAGAAAGGTTAGAAAGGCAATCGTTAAAAGAGGAACCGTATACGGAGAAGTCGTCCATGAAGACTTCCATGATTTCCTCTACTTATTCGGAGAAGATGGCCATCATGCACCGTTGGAAGGTGGCTGGGGCGTTGCAAAGCCCGAACGGCATTCTCCTATAAGCAAACGTACCCCACGGGCACGTGAATGTGGTCTTCTCCTGATCGTCCGGATGTATCGGAATCTGAAAGAAACTACTATAACCGTCAAGGTAGCAAAAATGTGAATGTTGTGCTAACCTTTCAAGCATTTGATCAATGAATGGAAATGGGAAATGATCCTTCCGCGTTGCGTTGTTGAGCTTGCGGTAGTCTATGCACATCCGCCATCCAGTTACGGTTCGGGTAGGAATGAGTTCGTTGTTCTTGTTGGTGATGACCGTCATTCCTCCCTTCTTCGGAACTACTTGAACCGGACTCACCCACTTGCTATCGGAGATAGGGTAGATGATACCTGCATCAAGAAGCTTAAGAATTTCCTTCTTGACAACCTCCTTCATGGTCGGATTCAACCGCCTTTGAGGTTGTCTTGAAGTTCTAAAATCTTCCTCCATTAGTATCTTGTGCATACATAGGGAGGGTTTAATTCCTACTAAGTCCTCAATAGTATAGCCTATAGCTTTCCTATGTTTCCTAACGACAATCATGCGCTGTTCGTGTTCATCTATGCTTAGATCGGAACTAACAATAACCGGGAAGGTAAAATTAGATCTTAGAAAAGCGTACCTTAGATGAGTAGGAAGTGGTTTGAGTTCCATTGCTTTCGGAGCTTCCAACGATCCTTGAGAAGCATCCGATGTCTCCTTAGAAGTTTCTAAGGGTGTTGAGTGTGTTGGAGAAGAATCAGAAGAAGTTGAAGAAATGTCTCGATCACTCTCTTTCACGGCCAAAATTACGGGTGGATCTTGTCCTCCACGGCCGTGGTTTAGGGCGTGGAAGGGAAATACGGTTGTCACATCTTCTCCACGACCGTATAATCCCCTGGAATAAGGTATGAATTTGGTTGTGAAATCCACGGTCGTGGAATACAGGGTATGACCGTGGATTCTAACATTCTCAGCCTCATCGTGGAGTTTCTCAAACTCCTCTTCATGCATCTCTTCTTGTGCTTCTAAGGCTTCAATTGCCTCATTGCACTCTTCATCTTCCCCTACATTGGTTAGACTCATAGTGATAAATTTTTATAAAGGATCGTTAAAGAGAATCGCACTTACCTCCTCTCTAGACAAACCTTCTTCATCTTGGATATCGTAAATATCCTCATCAAAGATTGGCTCCTTCACTAGAGTGGAAAGAACGAACTCTACTTTCTCTTCTCCTATATCAAAAGCGAGTCTACCATTCTTGCAATTGACTATGCAGCCGGAAGTTGCAAGAAACGGTCTTCCGAGTATGATCGGGACCGGACTATCTGCAGGAATGTCAAGCACGACAAAATCAATGGGAACAAAGAATTTACCTAGCTTGACCGGGACGTCTTCTACAATACCGACGGGGCGAGTGATGGATCGATCCGCCATGTACAACGTCATCTTCACCGGTTTAGGGTCACCTAAACCGATCTTCCTACATAATGCAAGTGGTATGATGCTCCCACTTGCTCCTAAGTCACATAAAGCGTCATATGTGACATCTCCCACTCCAATGGGAATGCAGAATGACCCCGGATCCTTTAGCTTTGGGGGCATTTTCTCCTTCATGGTTTTGATGAGGTCCGAAGAATCCGAACTCATCTTAACCTCTCCGAAGTCTTCTAGCTTCCTCTTGTTGGAGAGGAGCTCCTTCAAGAACTTGCCATAAGCCGGCATACCTACAATAGTATCAATAAATGGTATATTAATATGCAGCTTGCTCATGAGTTCTATGAAGTTACCGAATTGTTTGTCTAGGCGCGCTCGCGCTCTAGATTGAGGAAATGGTAGGGGAGGTTTGTAAGTTGGAGGAGGAACATAGACATCTCCCTTCTCCTTCCCCTTCTCCACGGGGACTTCAACGAACGCAGGCTGCGGATCGGTGGTAGTCACTCCGCTCCTAGTCGTAATCGCCATCACCCTTCCCTTAGGGTTGTCCTCCGTCTTTCCTGGAAGCTTCCCTTGATTCCTAGGAACTTCCTCCGCGTGGTTGAATATTTGGTTTTCCAAAACTTTTTGAGCTTTGTAAACCTTAGAAACTTGATCATCAACCTTGATGAGGCGGTTCTCCAACCCTTGAAGCTTTCCCAAAATCGTCTCCAACATGGGATCGGGCTTCTCCTTTCCTGAAGTGTTTCCTCCATTTGATGTTTGCCCCTGGCTTCTCATAGGAGTAGAGGAAGAGGAAGGTGGAGTTAGTGAATTAGAATTGGAAGGATAAGAGTTACCGGAATTTTGTTGATTGGAGCGCCAATTGTTGTTACTTGAACCCCGATTGTTGTTCCAATTGTTGTTCCGGCCGTTATTATTGTTGTTGTTGCCATTCCAATTGTTGTTCCGGTTGTTGTTCTGGTTATTGTTATCACCGCCATTGTTGTTGCCCAAATAACCAACATCCTTCCCTTGTTGCTTTGGGAAGTTGGTCTTGATAGCCTCCTTCAACTCTTTGATCTCATTGTTGAGGGAGAAAATCTGATTTTGAGCTTCATGTGTGAGCTTTGCTCCTTGCTCCACACGATTTCCCTCCACTTTCCGGTGGGAATATTTCTCTATGACTCTTGCTTGCTTCTCAATGAAGTCCCAAGCGTCATCTTCTCTCATATCCATGCACGTTCCACATGAGAGGGATTGGAGGTTGAATTGCGTTCCCGCATCCAGCCCCTTGTAGTAAATCTCCAGCAAGGCAAGCTTGGATATGCCATGATGAGGGCAATCCAAGAGCAAATCCTGAAACCTTTCCCAAGATTGAAACAAACTTTCGTTAGGTCTCATGGAAAAAGCATTAATCTTACCTCTAAGTTCCGCCATTTTGGAGGGCGGAAAGAATTTGGTGAGGAACTCCGCGGAAAGGTCTTCCCACGTATCTAGTTTCCTACTAGGAAGAGCTTGGTACCAAGACAACGCTTTCCCCTTCAAAGAGAAGAAGAAGGGCTTGAGCTTGTAGCTATTGGTAGTAGCATTCTTCGGTCTCATCGTCTCCATCATACGCTCAAAGTTTTGCAAGTGTTGATGTGGCGATTCAGCGCTTGTCCCGCCAAATTGGTTTTGGCGAACAAGAGTAATAACTTGAGGGTTGAAACTAAACCCTTGTACATCTTCAGCATCAAAATTCACGCCCAAGCGGCGTGGTTGTTGCGTTGGATCCATCCGCTGGCCAAGAGTTCTTGGCTCATTATCCACACGTTCGACCCTCACATTCCTAGGCGGAATGCGGCGATTAACAGTTCCCCGTGGATGGAAAGGATTCACGTTGATCGTGGGATCAATCTCCTCTAGCGGTGGCATGGAAGAGTCACTATCATCAGCGGATGAGTGACTTCTTCTTCTAGTTCTTGATCCCCTCCTTGAGGATTTCTTGCTTCCTTTATTCTGAAGGTTGCTTAACTCTATCCTCATTTGGAACATCGTATCTTGTAGTTTGCTAACTTCAGATTGATGACGATCCATTTCATCCCGGCGGAGATTCTCGTTCCATTGGAGTTGAGCTTCCTTCTCCGCCAACTCCGCTTGAAGATCACGTTCGTGTTCTTCAGCCATCTTCTTTTCCTTGCGCTTTTGCCTTAAAGTTTTCTCTAGCTCTTGATCAAGAGGTAAGAGATCTTCGGTGTTCCTAGACCTGCGCATGCACTCAAAAAGATATCAAATGACGAGAGCAAGCTCCCAAGCTTGACAACCGGCTACCGAATTCGGCCTAAACCAAATCCCCGGCAACGGCGCCAAAAACTTGTTCGCCCTAAAACGTGCGTGCAATCAAGCTTTAAATTTATAAAACTAGAATAAAGCAAGCGAACCCGCAGTGTACGGATCGGCGTAGATTAGCAAGTATTCCAGAGTATCGAACACAGGGATTTGGGGGGAACAAATTCAATTGCAGATTATCAAGCAAGTAAGTATGAGAGGTTTTGCAAATATTGGGAAAACAACAATCCTAAAGATCCAAGTATCCAGCTGTGGCAATCGATTCAAGATTTACTATTGATATAAAGACAGAGTTGAGATATGCAAAGGTATGCTAATGTAAGGTAATCGTACGGTGAAGTTCCAAAAACCTTATATGACTCACCTACAAGACACTCCCTATACAGGTTGTTGAGGCTTCAATATAGAAAGGTTCTAAAGGTAAGAATTGATGTCAAATACCCAAACTTGTAATCCAAGGATCAAGACTAACTTAACCGATTACGGTTGTGACACTCACAATCGAGGTAGAGGTTGTTGAGGCTTCACTACCACCTAGAAAAGACAAGTCTAAACTAAGTTAAAGCAAATCTTTAACTTTGGATTAAAGTAAAGCAGGTTCGTAAACTTAAGGGAAATTACGGTTAGTTCTTGAGACTCCACGGCCGTGGAACTCAAGAACAAACCGTGATTTAGGGTTCGTCGACGATTCTCTCTAACTCTCAGGGTCTAATCTGTTTACGATCGATCTATCATCATCTAAGCCACAACTATCAACCCTTCACCTTAGAATTGTTAAGGGTTTTTAGCCAATAACAGTCATGTTGATATGAATTCAAGAATTAAAAGATGGAAAGATGAAAACTTTCGAAAACTTTCAATAAACTCCAAAACAATCTCAAAGTCACAATCAAGGACAAATATCGTCACAAGATTCGGTATAGAACAAACAAACTTAATCTTAGGAAAAAAGGAAGAACGGGATGTCAATCCGTCTTCCAAGTCAAACCTAAACAAGAAGAGAAGTCTTATTGCAACAATCTTCCAACAACTTCGATATTCCGTCAATCCGGAGATCTCAACAGCAATCTCCACCAAAAGTGCGAGATTAGAGCAAATCCCAACACGAACTTCGATCTCCAATGAGATGTAAATGCTTCCAAGCGAGGGTTGGACGAGGGTAAGTGCGTCTAAGCGCAAGCGTAAGCCTAAAGCGAGATAGCGGAGATCGCCAAAATTCTCTAAGCGGAGCTGAAAACGGGTGTAAGCGCGGATAACGGAATCTTGCTTCGTCCGTCTTTTTATAGGGCAAGATAAAATATCGGCCCGGCCCAATCTTCAAAAGATCGTGGCTTCAAAATGTGGCGAAAAAGATCGCCAAGATCACGGTCGTGGAAGTTTCCACGACCGTAATTTAGAGCGTGGATTGTGTCACGGTTTGGACCATGTGTTCCACGACCGTAATAGTTACTGGAATGCATCACGCCTCTCTTTGCAGGTTTCCACGGCCGTGGAACTAAACGTGGTTTGTAATACGGCCGTATTTTAGAGCGTGGTTTAGGGCAAGAACGTGATTCTTCCCTAGCTTCGTGCATTCCTCAAGTTGAACTCCAATTTGCTCTTAAGAATGCCCTCATTCCATGGACATACTCAATCAACTCTTCTTTACTCGATTCCGTTCGGAAATGACTCCCAATCACCTATAATCAACATAAAGCTAGTGTAGCCATCCATATCGACAATATAGGTAATACTAGCTCACATATGCAACAAAGCTCAATCAAAGACCATCAATATGAATCAAATACGTTTAGAAAACGTGCCTAAAGTATCACAATATTTCATGCTAACAATACGATGAGCAACACAACTTCAACGAGTTCTCCGGTGATGAATCCGATTTAGAACGGGTAGCACATAACCGTCCGTGGCACCCACCCGTCATAGACCCTTATGAGAACCAAGACCGGGGTGAAGAATGGTTGCCTCCTCCAAATCCACCTAGGCAAGCCCCACCCGTTCATTGGCGCCAACGGCCTCATGGCGGCCACCGGCGAGCCCGTGCCGATGATGCCTACATTCCACCGCCCCGCCCGGACCCCTACCGAGCTCGTAGGGAAGGTAAGGTTAAGTTCCCTACCTTTCATGGTGAATATAATCCGTGTGTTTTTCTTGATTGGGCGCAGGATATGAAACGAGCATTAAAACATTATCATTATGAGGAGGAATACGAGAAAATCAAGTCTTGGTGGAACCGGTATGAGTTCACCCGAGAGAGGCGAGGATGGGCACCAATTGAGACATTTGAACAATTGATCTATTGCATGACCAAGAAGTACGTGCCCGAGGACTTTAAGAATGATATGTGGTTGCAAATTGCCGAGTTCAAGCAAGGCAACCTCACTCCGGTGGCTTACTTGGCTAAACTTGAGGACATGCACATTAAGGCCGGCGTCTCGGCCTCCCCCTCCGCCCTCCGCACCAAGTTCATGAGTGGGCTTAATGCTTCCATCCGGCGGCCGCTCGAGATTGTCCCATTCAAGGATTTGGGAGCATTATGTCATGCCGCCATGAAGCTATATAAGCAACAACTCGAAACACCGCGGCATTCTAGGTATACCTCTTCCTCGAGTCCATATCTTTATCCGTCTAACACACGTTCTCGAGATGCGCCTAGTCCTACAGATACCGACGCTTCTAAAGGGACCCAACGGACGGGTCCTTCCAATAGGCAAACGGGTACCGAGAAGGCACCAAACCGTGGCCCGGCACTGGCGCCTCCCTCTCGAGGTCAACAAGGACCCTCACCGGCGGCTCGCCCAAGGGAGCCCGTGTGCTACAAGTGTAGCGGTTTTGGCCATGTACAATGTGATTGCCCAAACACCAAACGGGTCTTGTTTGCCGACCCAACATATTTCGAGGACGACGATGGTCAATATGACGGTGATATCATTATTGAGGATGACCATGACACCGACCCACCTTTTGGCATGGAACCCTGTGATGACGAGCTTGCTTGCGGCCCAACACAACCCGGTAAATTCGCTCTTGTTTCTCGTCGTATTTTGGCTGTTAAAGAGCATATTCCTATTGATCAACGCAAGAATCTCTTCCACTCTCGTTGCTTGGTTAATAATACGAGTCTTTCTCTCATCGTTGACGGGGGTTCTTGTTGCAATATTGTCAACGAACGGGTGGTAAAACACTTGAAGTTGCCTACGACCCCCCACCCAACGCCTTACGGACTCCAATGGATTTCCGATACGGCATGTGACACCGTCACACAACAAGCTTGGGTGCCGTTTTCTATTGGCGCCTATGTTGATAAGGTCCTTTGTGATGTTATCAAGATGGACGCCACACATGTCCTATTAGGACGACCATGGCAATTCGATCGCCGCACATATCATGATGGTTATCTTAATCGGTACATGTTCCAATATAATGGAAAATGGGTCACACTTTTTCCTATGACTCCGCACGAAATTTTGGTTGACTATGCGGAACGGAAGAGGCAACAAACTATTGAGGAGTCCGCTAAAGCACCGGCAAAATCGGACCCCCGGAGTCCCGATGTTGTAGGTGCTAGTACTTCCAAATCCCGAAACACCGCCCCTCTTGTCCATGCTACCGAATCCAAAGGTAGTAAAGGTCGCATCGTTTCTTCGGGCGCACCTTTATCATCTTCGGATCCCGTTATTCAAGGACGGTGTGAGCCACGGATACTCTTAGCTCGCCGGCATGATTTGCAACCGGTCATGGAAGGCAAGTTCCCATGCTTTTTACTTGTTCCGTTTTGTTTATCTACTTCTCATGACCAAAGTAATGTGCCACACAAGGTGTCTTTGTTGTTGTCCGAATTTCAGGATATTATGCCCAAAGATCTCCCACCCGGCTTGCCACCTATCCGAGGGATTGAACATCAAATTGACTTTGTGCCCGGTTCCTCTTTGCCAAACCGTGCCGCTTACCGAGCTAGTCCGGAAGAGACAAAGGAGCTACAACGTCAAGTGCAAGAGCTCCTGGACCGGGGACATGTGCGTGAATCCTTATCACCATGTGCCGTCCCGGTAATCTTAGTACCAAAGAAAGATGGATCATGGCGGATGTGTGTTGATTTTCGTGCCATCAACCAAATCACCGTCAAATATCGCCACCCGATCCCGCGCCTTGATGACATGTTGGATGAGCTTCATGGCGCCACCATCTTCTCCAAAATTGATCTCCGGAGCGGTTACCACCAAATCCGGATGGCCGAAGGTGATGAATGGAAGACGGCGTTCAAAACGAAGTATGGACTCTATGAATGGCTTGTCATGCCTTTTGGCCTCTCCAACGCCCCGTCCACCTTCATGCGCCTCATGAACCATGTCTTGCGCCGATTCTTGGGTACATTTGTTGTTGTTTATTTTGATGATATTTTGGTGTTTAGTACGTCTTTGGAGGATCACATCGGGCACCTTCACCAAGTGCTCGAGTGCCTTAGACAAGAGCAATTGTATGTCAACTTTGACAAATGCGTCTTTTGCTCGGACACCACTATCTTTCTTGGCTATGTCGTGTCTAAGGACGGACTACGAGTAGACGAATCTAAAGTTCGTGCTATTCGGGAGTGGCCTACTCCTACTACGGTCACCATGGTCCGAGCCTTTCTCGGCTTAGCGGGTTTCTACCGACGCTTTGTCAAGGACTTTAGCACGGTAGCGGCACCGCTCCATGAGCTCACTACCAAGGGTGTCACGTTTGAGTGGCGTGATATCCATGCTCGAGCGTTTGATGCGCTCAAAGACCGCCTTTGTAATGCACCATTACTCCAACTCCCAAACTTTTCGAAAACTTTCGAGGTGGAGTGTGATGCATCAAATGTGGGCATTGGAGGAGTTCTCTTACAAGAGAATCGTCCAATTGCCTACTTCAGTGAAAAACTGTCCGGTCCTTCGCTCAACTACCCTACATATGACAAGGAACTATATGCTCTAGTTCGTTGTCTTAAGACATGGCAACATTACTTGTGGCCGAAGGAGTTCGTGATTCATTCGGATCATGCGGCTCTTTCGTATCTCAAGAGCCAAACAAATCTCAGTCGGCGCCATGCTAGTTGGGTAGAGTTTTTAGAGACCTTTCCTTATGTCATTCGGCATAAGAAAGGCAAAGAGAATGTGGTAGCCGATGCCCTTTCTCGCCGCTATGCCCTCCTTGTGTATATGGATGCCAAGATACATGGCTTTGCTCTTATCAAAGAGTTATATGCCACGGATCTTGACTTCAAGGACATATGGACACAATGCCTTGACCTCCGAGAGCAAGAGTCTTTCTTTATTAACGATGGCTATCTTTTTCGAGCGGGAAAACTTTGTATTCCGCGCTCATCTATACGCCATTTGTTGGTCAAGGAAGCTCATGAGGGCCGTGGTCATTTCGGTGCTACCAAGACCCTTTCCGCTCTCCAAGAGCATTTCTTTTGGCCCCGGATGCGTATGCATGTGACACGGTTTTGCAAGGGTTGCATCACATGTCATCATGCCAAGTCGCGCCAAGGTCGGGATGGGATGTATTCTCCTTTGCCTATACCAATGGGACCTTGGGAGGATCTATCCATGGACTTTGTGGTCGGGTTGCCTATGTCAAAACGAGGCAAAGACTCCATTTTCGTGGTAGTCGATTGCTTCTCCAAAATGGCTCATTTCATCGCATGTAAAAGCACCCTAAATGCTAGTGAAGTTGCCACCTTGTTCTTTGACAATGTGGTGCGTTTACATGGGATACCACGTTCCATCGTTAGTGATCGGGACGTGAAATTCGTAAGTCATTTTTGGAGAACGTTGTGGGGAAAACTTGGAACCAACTTGTTGTTTTCAAGTAGTTATCACCCCCAAACCGATGGTCAAACGGAGGTGACCAATCGGACTCTTGGTGCTCTACTTAGAGCCACCACTAGGACCAACCCACGTAGGTGGGAGGACTTACTTTCTGTTGTAGAGTTTTCGTATAACAGGTCTAGGCACACGGCAAGTAAATTGTCCCCATTTGAAGTTGTCTCCGGCCTCAATCCACACACACCATTGGATTTCACTCCCCGCCCGCTCAAGGATGGAGAACACATCATCGCCGGAAACCGAGCCGCCCAAATCATTGAGCTTCATGAGCGGACTAGGACACAACTTGAACGTCGTGCCGCCTAACTTGCCGGACAACGCAACAAGGGCTGCCGCGACGTCTCTTTTGAGCCCGGTGATCTTGTTTGGCTCCACCTACGGAAGGAGCGTTTTCCTACTCGCCGCATGAGCAAGCTCTCGGACCGTGGTGATGGCCCATTCCGCATCTTAGCCCGTCATGGTCCAAATGCATACAAGTTAGAGCTTCCGGATTCCTACGGAGTACACCCAACGTTCAACGTCAAGGACCTTGCCCCTTATGTTGAGCCCCTCTTTGACGATGGTGAAACGGGGACGTTTCACAGCCAAGATGGGGGGAATGATGCGCCCTTGGTTGTCCCTTTTACGTTGACCATAGACGAAGAGGACGAGGCTCTTAGAGTTCGTTCAGATGGACCGATCACCCGATCCCGAGCTAAGGCCATTGCTCGAGCCACCGGCTCCATCATCACCCGCATTACTTCTTCACTTGGTCCCACTACCGGCATGCCATGTCTCTACACCACCATGGCATAGGCTACCGGTTCCGTTAGCGGCATGTCCCGTCTTTCCGACTCCATGGCATGAAGCTAGCTTATTTTCAGACTATATTTTCATGTTTTCCTTTTTATGTAATAAAGGGATATTCCGTATAAGAATATTCCCTTTTGACCTTATCCTTTTAGGGTTTGCTCTTATCCTTTTAGGTTTTCCCCTTTTGGGCTTTTCTTCATGTATTTTGTTTGGCCCGTTGGCCCATAGGTAGGCAAGTCTCTCTATATAAGAGATATCTTGCCTCATTTATTTTCCATGTTCAATATTACTAAGTTTTGAGAAGAATTTCCTCCTACTTAGCTTGTGCATCAAAACCTCTCTTCTATCTCTCAAATTTCTTCCTTGGATCTCGTCTTTGATCCCAGAAATCCATATTCGAGGATTCTTCTTAAGAATCAACCTTCGATCCACACAAAAAGGTTTCTTCGATCTCTCTAGATCGAAGTAACCCTTATTTCTTCATCGCTTCCGCCCCTTTGGATCCGAAACGATACAACGTCGCACAAAGAATCAAGGAGTAGTTGGAGTTTTGCTTGATCTAGATCCGGAGTTATTCTTGGTTACCTCCAAGGACGCATCACTACGCTTCCGCCAAAAAACCCTAATTTTTTTTAGTTACCACGGTATCAGAGGATACATTGGCCATGTATCAGAGGATACTTTGGCCGCGTATCAGAGGATGCTTTGGCAAGAAATACTTTGTCTTGTTCATCATGAGCGATGACAAGCAATCACCACCACTTTCTCATACTTTGATCTATTATTTGCATCCCTCACATCATCATGGTTTGCAAATATCCCCTATTCAATTATGTGAAAATAATTATGGCGAATGGTCCATTGCCTTGACCCATTACCTAGCTGCAAAATGAAAACTTACTTTCGTCAACGGCAAAACTACTGAGCCAGATACCTCATCGGATGAATATTCCGATTGAGTTTGTGTTAACTCTATGATTCAAAGTTGGATACTCAAATCCATGGATCTATGCCTCCGTAATTTGGTGGGATATTGCGCTAATGCTTATCTTCTTTGGGAAGACCTCAAAGAACGTTTCGATGTTGGAAACGGACCCCGTTAACTTCAACTACGCGCAGATCTTGCTCATTGTACACAAAATGGTCAAACTGTTGGTGCCTACTTTAGCCGCCTTAAAAAGATATGGGATGAGATGACATCTCAACGTGTCAACATGTGCAAATGTGCCTGCACATGTGGTAACAAAACCAAAGCCAAAGATGAGGAAGAAATTCATCAATTTCTCCTTGGACTCGATGATACTATTTATGGATCTCTTCGATCAAATATTGTTGCTCAAGATCCCTTGCCTAAACTCAACAAGGTATATTCCCTCGCAATTCAAGAAGAACGCCTCAAAACTATTGCCCGTGAACGGGACAGCCGCCCTGAAGAAGCAGCTTTTTTGGCAACATCTCAACGCAAAGCTCGTCATTCTACAATACCAAAGGATCAACTTTATTGCGATCATTGCAACAGACTGGGTCATACCAAGAATACCTGCTTCAAAATACACGGCTATCTAGATTGGTGGATCGCTCTCAATGGTCCGTCTCCTACTACGAACCCTACTAGTGGTACTCGTTCTTCCGCACCAAACCGTCCACCATCAAAGTCAACCACACACGCAGCAACCACAACAGTTTCCTTACCTGTCGGGCAAGTCAACTCCGCATCCCCTGATCCCTTAACACCTCAGGATCGTAGAGACATTGGCCCTGCAATTGATGATACTCACTAGAACACCATTCAAGCTGCCTTGAACTCCTATCGCTCTCATTCCTCCCATGATACTTCTTCAGGTATTATTTCACTACCTTGGGTACTTGATTCCGGAGCTTCTTTTCATATGACAGGAGATCGCTCTCTCCTCTCTAATATCACACCCGTCAACACATGCCGAATTAAGCTTCCTATTGGAGTTTGAGTCTTAGCCGCACATGCAGTGAGTTTGCACATCAATGCTTCTCTTCACCTTACCCGAGTATTATTTGTTCCAGGGCTTGATTGTCATCTTCTCTCCCTGAATCAATTAACTACGGATTTGAATTGTGTTTTTATGATAACTAATAAACTTTGTGTTATACAGGACCGTACTTCGAGGACGATGATTGGATTAGGTGAAGCCTATACTGGAATCTACTGGCTTCGCTGGATGATAAACATTTCTCCATCTCTTTCATGCCTTACCACTATTGATACCACGCTTCTTCATAACCGCCTTAGTCATCCTTCCATCACAAAAAACGCCTCCCCATATGACATTTGTCTCCGGGCAAAGCTACCACGGTCATCTTTTCCTATTAGCACATCTTGTGCCTCCACTCTATTTGGTTTAGTTCATTTGGATATTTGGGGTCCTTATCACACTCTTTCTAGTTCTGGTTGTTCCTATTTTCTCACTATTTTAGATGATCACTCTCATTGTACTTGGGTTCATTTAATAATAAGCAAAGCCGAAGTTATTACTTTAATCAAACACTTTTGCATTATGGTTGAAACACAATACAATTCTTGTGTCAAAACCTTTCGCATCGACAATGCTAAGGAATTTATTTCCCTTCGACCTTTTCTTCATGACAAAGGTATCCGTCTAGAGACCTCTTGTACCTACACACCACAACAAAATGGGAGGGTTGAACGCAAACACCGTCATATCCTTAATGTTGCCAGATCCTTGATGCTTCAAGCAAATTTACCCCCTTCTTTTTGGGGAGAATGTGTCCTCACGGCTTGTTACCTCATTAATCGCATCCCTACATCCATCCTTCATCATAAAACTCCTTATGAACTTCTTCATGGCTCTCCACCTAATATTGACCATCTTCGAGTTTTTGGTTGTCTCGCTTATTGTTCTCTTATACCTCGGTCTTCGGACAAATTTCAACCTAGAGGTCAAAAATGTATTTTTATAGGGTATCCATCTTCACAAAAGACTTGGAAAATGTTCGACCATGATACGCGGGAAATTTTTACAACACAGGATGCGTGTTTCTACGAAAATATATTTCCCTTTTCCGATCATACACATAACCTCCGAAACCCCCCTACAAATCCCGCGCCCATTACCTATCAAGAAACCTCTCCCCAAGAAAGCAACTCACCTTCCGCGTGGGAACCATCCCTATCCTTCCCCTCTGCCGCGTGGACCCCACCCGTTCAAACCCCCCGCTGTTTCCCCACCTTCTTTTTTGAAACAATTTGGTTTACTAGGCTTTTTCTAGTTTTATGTTTAGTAAATGTACCCCTTAAGAGAATAGTTTGTAGAGTTTGAAAATAAATACAAAAGGTTGGGGTACATTTACTTAATTGAAACATTAAAAAGTCTAGTTACTATTCTAGTTTTTTAAAAAGGCCTAGTTACCAAAACTGTCCCTTCTTTTTTGTCCCCCCTAACACACCACTTTCTACCCAACCCATAAAACCCACGACAGCCCCCCCCCCCCCCTCAACACTTACCTCCCCCCTTAATTTCATTTCCACCGCCCCCCCCCCCCCCCCCCGACACGCAACCCCCTCCCCCCCTAATGAACCCACTACCCAATTACCTAAAGAACCCACTACTATCACGCAGCTACCCCCAGAAAATATTACAAACCCCCCCTATCCCACATTCTTCAAACCCAATTTTACCCGTTCCTCATTCTCCTATTTCTACACCATCACCGTTTATTGTGGCTCCGACCGGCGATCCACCCTGTCGTAGCTCCCGCACTTCAAAACCCTTTATTCTTCTTCGAAATTATGTTTGTCAAAAGACAAGTCATTTTGATTCCAAATTAGTTAAACCTTCTCCTTCACCGAACTCAGTGAACCCGGTATTCCGTAAAGAATTTTTATCATATGATCACTTTTCTCATGACTATGCTAGTGCTATTAACTCTGTATATCAGGAACAAGAACCATCCTCTTTCAGAGACACGGTTGCTAACCCAAAATGGAACAAGGCCATGCAGGATGAAATGACAGCCTTATACCGCAACAACACTTGAGAATATGTTGATCTTCCTCTTGATCATAAACCTATTGGTTCTAAATGGGTTTTTCGTATTAAAAACAACTCTGGGGGACAAGTGGAACGCTATAAGGCACGTTTGGTTGCACTCGGCAACCGTCAACAGGAAGGCATTGATTACAATGAAACTTTTGCTCGTATTGCTAAGTCAGTTACAGTTAAACTACTTCTCGCAATTGCTTCTATATGTAACTGGGAACTTCATCAGATGGACGTTCAAAATGCTTTTCTTCACGGGGATTTGCATGAGGAAGTATATATGCTACCACCTCCCGTTATCGAACCTCTTCCCAAGTTTGTCGTCTCAAGAAATCATTGTATGGTCTTTGTCAGGCTCCTCGGAATTGGTTCCATAAGTTCACATCTGCTCTTCTGAAATATGGTTTCTCTTAGTCCCTTGCTGATTACTCTCTCTTCACCTCCAGACGATCAGGTATCATCATTCACATTATGATATATGTGGATGATCTAGTCATTACTGGCAATAATCCTGCAACTATTCGTAGATTCAAGGACTATCTTCATGCTTGCTTTCATATGAAGGATCTTGGACCCCTTTGATTCTTCTTAGGCATTGAAATTGTTCGTACCTCGTCAGGTTTATGGCTGAACCAACGGAAATATACTCTAGATATTCTGGCTGACTCTGGTTTTCTTGGATGCAGACCCGCATCGTTTCCGATGTCTGCTGATCATGGTATTCCATTAGATTCCTCTGCTCTGCTTGATGATCTTGAGAAATATCGTCGATTGGTTGGCCATCTTATTTACTCGTCCATCACTCGCCCTGAGCTTGTATACTCGGTTCATACTCTTTTTCAGTTTATGGCCGCTCCGCGCTGTGGCCAATGGGATGCTGCCTTGAAAGTTCTTCGTTATTTAAAGTCAGTACCTGATCATGGTATTTTCTTATCCCGTTATAGTGATTTGTGCATTCGTGCGTTTTGTGATTGTGATTATGAAGCCTGCCCTATCACTAGACGTTCTACTACATGCTACTTCATTCTCCTCGGCAATTCACCCATTTCTTGGAGAACTAAGAAACAAGCCACAATTTCAAGATCTTTTGTTGAGGCCGAATATAGAGCAATGGCAGCTACTACTTGTGAGCTCCTCTGGCTTCGCTCTTTACTCTCGAGTCGTTGGGGATTTCACACAAGACTCCTATGTGCCTTTTTTGTGATAATCAATCCGCCATTCATATAGCCAACAATCCGGTATTTTATGAGCGTACCAAGCATATTGAGATTGACTGTCATACCATTAGGGAACAAATTCAGCGAGGCATTATTCGGACACAACATGTTCCTGGTACACTTCAGCTAGCTTATATTATGACTAAAGCTCTTGGACCTACTCGTTTCAACTTCTTGATTCGCAAGCTTGAAGTTGTTTCTTCCACACCTCCCGCTTGATGAGGAGTGTTAGAGTATTGGGCTTATCTTTTGTCATCGGGCTTATCTTTTACCTATTAATTTATTATCTTATCCCTTTGTATTTTCCTATATAAACATTGTTTGATCAATGAAATAAATAACCTTTCCTATTCACAAATCTCTTCATTATAAACAACCGACAAAATGCAGATAAGCACCACTATTTGGAGTGGTTTTGTATTGGTGGATTAACTGTTCCTAGTCATAATAAATTCAATCAAAGTAGTAACTGGTGAAATCGAAAATGTGAACAAACAAAAGATAAAGATTCATTGAAGAATATCAATACCTAGTTCATTGCATAGGGTCACCAACATGGTGTTCAAAATTGCATATGACAACTCCTTCAAGGATAGACCTCAAAGGCAAGACATTAATGAGGTTATCGTTCTTACAGTAGTAGATGAACTGACTATGTACATACCCTCGGCGGCGACAAAGAGCTCTGACTGGTGCTTGAAGCAGAAGGTGACCTTTGTGAGGGGCGCACCACACGTAGGGTCGTCGATGATCTCGGTGAAGAAACCCTTGAGGTATCCATTGTGCTCGCCAAAGTCGAGAGTGCATAGCCTGTACGCTCCCTTGCGCTCGTTGATTTGTAAAATGATGAAAATGAGGTTATCTAGTTTGAAGAAACTGAGGGCATCGACTGTAACGTGTTAAATGGTTGTAGAAAGTGAAAACTGTTGGGGTTCATATTACTCTAGAATTGGGTTGTCAGCCCGGCCACTTTCAATTAATGACCCTAAAATTCAAAATACTTTTTTTTTTTTTTATCTATTTTATCTTATATTTGAATTTTTAGAAAAAATAGATTAAACTATTTAATTATTTTGTAAGACTAATACTGATACAACATTTACAAAAAAAAATTAAATAATATAAGATTTTGGAAAAATTATTCGTTCAAGTAACTATAGGGTAAGCTCAATAAGAGATAAAACAATCATTTGACATGATCTATAGCGCGGGTGACAAGCTCCGAGACGTCGCGACCGCGGTGGTCTATGGCGTGGGTGCGGAGACACTCGTAAGACACGACCGTGATTCCACCTTCTTGATCGACCTCTTTTCAGCGCCCTACTCTAATGTGCTCCTCTAAAGACCTTCCATAATCTTGAACAACCTCTTTCCAACACCCGACTCTTCTCTACTCCTCTGAAGCCTTCCATCGTCTTGAGCGAACTCTTTCCGGCTCCCGACTTTGCTTTACTCCTCTTGAGTGATCTCTTCCATGGACCCGAGTGCGTTTTGTTTTCCATCGAGTGACTTGCTTTGTTCCTCCAGGTTTTCCCATTCTTTCACTTTAGATATCTTCATTTACTGAGGTATTTCATACATCACAGTTTTAAGTACTACAAATGTTGGCATGCTAGAGTAGTTCTTGATGTTTCTTAGTGTTAGATCTAGATTAGTAACTTGAGTCATCTTTGCTGCTTGTTTTAACTATTTTTACTTGGTATAACTCCATGTGTTTTTACAGGCTTATGCTTTGTTATAGAACAAAGTAGTTTTGAGTCCAAATTCTTGTAAATTAGAGGATGAAGTATTGAACTAGTTGAAAATTTCAAATATAGACAAAACACCACCTTTATTCATATTTGTGGAATAATGCTTGGTGAATAAGTTCATACTCCACAGGCAAGTTAGGATATGATTAATTAGTAATATAATGTAACTCACAGTGGTGGAGACGTAAATAAGAAATAGTGCAAAAATATATTTCACAATTATATGATTGATTAAGTAATTGTAAGCACATGGATTCTCTCTACATTCTATACTACTTTAAATTCTACTATTTTATTGTTTTATTTGTATTCAGTCTTAGCTTCCAATTGCTCAACCTTTTTTACAATAATGCCTAAATCGAAATTTAGCCAACTTTTCATTCTTTTTTCTTTAAATTCTACAACAACTTATCCTCCTGACGACATGTATGAAAAAACTGATATTGGGAGGGTATCCCCCAGCAATGGGACACGACTATCTACCCGATCCGGACGTAGATCGACTAAGCCGATCGAACCAAGTATGTAACCTTCTTCTTCTTCAAAAAAAAAAAATAAATAAAAAAAAAAAATTCTACAACAACTTGCACAAGGGTCTCTTGTGAGACAATTAATCTCCGTACATGTATGTAGTGTTTCGGAGTATTGTCTTTGAAAATGATTGGTTAATTTTTTCGTTGAACATTCAACTTTTTATTCTACTCACTATTAATATGATTAAGCTATTTTTAGCACTTTATAGGTGTGTAGGTTTCCTAACTTTTAACACAAAACATCATGAAACGTTGTGGAGCTTCACAATTCTTATTCAAGATTTGCACGAAACTAGTAGTGATGATGTTCCTAATATTCAAGATCCGATCTTCTATCTTATGAGCCGGTTTTCCTTCTATCTTCTAACCCTAAAACTGACATCCCTTCGTTCTTTCCCATCCGTTCTTTATATATTCTCGCCGTCTCTTTCTTTTTCCGTTTCTTGTTTACGTTTTCTTCAACCTCGAGCAAGCATCAACCTTTTCCTTGCGATCTTCTGTAGAACGTGTAAGTCTTCATCATTTGACCCTTTGGACGTTCATGTATAGTTGTTGCATGCTTCTCCCTTCTTCTTTTCTTCTTTTCCCTTTCTCTTTTCTTCTTCTTTCCTTCACATGAATCAAGATCGAGTCTTGATTCTTTTTTATCCTTCGTTGTTGACGAGTATGTGTTCGAGGCTTTCTTGGTTGAAGAGTTGTTGTGTGTGGAGTGGAGAAGTGAAGCCTTATGCCCTTGATGAGTTGTTGCTATCAAGAAGCCGCCGCCGCTTCTAATGTAGAAAACGCCCCCGCGCCTAGAACCAGTCGCCCCTACGGATGCATACCTTGCCACCCCGCGCCTCCTGACTGTTGCCCCCGTGGTTCACCTGCAGTGACTCCCTTCTTTGGTGAGTTGCTTCCTTTCATTCTTCCTTTGCCCTTTCCTTATGCTAGATCATGCTAGGCTGAATCTAGATGATTAGTGTGAATGCCAGTTAGTGACTTGTAGATCCCCACGAGTTGGTTACGCCTTTGAGTTGTGTTGTTGATGACATTCCTTGCGAACCTTGAGACTAGGAATCATTTTCCTAGCATGTTGAGATTAGTTAGCGATTATCGAGACTAGAACTAAGGAACTTCTAGCACGCTGAAGTAGATCTATTAGATATCATTGAAACTAGAAGTATGTAGACTTCTAGCATTCATTCAGTTTCTAATTCGCAATGCGTTGTTTGAGCAGACATTTTTCCATTTATTTGGGAAGTTGAGCAGTTAGCGGATTCTTGAGATTACCTTTGAGTGAGGTAAGTCCCTTGGACTTACTTAGAGGCCTTCTGTATATTGGTTTGACCGTAGTGGTTGTGTTTGTTTGTTGTATCGTTATAACGGAAAACCGGACTAGGATTGACCTTATACCTTAATTGACCTAAGTGTATTATAACCGGGCAGTGACCACTTGTCCGGTTCTACAGGAGATTGGGAGGGGCTCTTGTGACCAGGCCCACAGGTAACAGATATTATGCATCTGATCTATTCTTGTCGGTAACGGAAGCGGAGGCGAGTTTCGGGAGATTCTCGCGTGACAAAAGAAGTTGAATTAGTAAAGGATAACATAACCAGAGATAATAACCGATTGTGTGAGAGCATGCTATGTGTTTATCTTCTTATGTGTGTTTGTACCTTTATTGTCTTTCTGATATCTAGAATATTAGTTAACGGTTTATACCGATGTTGTAGATGCCTTGCAGGTTAGAGATGTTGTTGAGTGATCCGGACGGTGTGGTTAGTCGGGGTTCTCGTACATTATAGGACGTGATCGAGTTTATATTTCTGTTGTTATCCTTTCAGTTTGTTTTTGAACTCGGCTGCGAGTCTTTTGCTTTTCCCATTTGTTAAACCTTTGGTATAGATATAATTTTTTGTTTTCATTTATTTTTTACCTTGTTGCAAGATCCGATGTTATTGTTGTTACTCTGAAGGTCAGGATCCATTGTGAGGTCCTAGCCCGTAATGCTTCGAGTTCCCAAAACTTGAGTTGTTACAATATGGTATCAGAGCAGGTTTACAACAATGGCACTCGTAATTTTCTAAAGGTCGAATACATAAATAAACAGAACCCGCAAGGGGTCTACGTTTTTAAAAAAATGGTTTTTATTTTAAACTTGTCGTTGTGGGATAGATGTACGGGCGACCACCACTACCTTCGCGAATCTCAGCAGTTTAGTTTTCTTTCATGTTGGGCTTTGTGTTCTTTTCTGAATTTCTTCAGTAGTTGACAATATTGCTTTATATATACATATTATATATATATATATATATATATATATATAGGGTGTGGTTCCCATGAGAACACCCCAAACGTGTATACATGAGAACAATCTTAGATCGTCGGATGATGAGTATTAAGGGTCGAGATTCAGTGTAGATATTACAATTAATAATAATTAGAAATAATAATAATTAGGAATAATCACAATAACTACGAATAATCCACTCAACCAACAATAAATATGAATAATACATTAAACGATATGATACATTCGTAACAAAACTAATAATAATTACGAATTTGTTCTCATGTATACATGTTAGGGGTGTTCTCATATGATCTACACTATATATATCTCCCTATCGCAGATGGCGCATACTAGAGCTACATTTGTTGTATGGCGAGGAAGGGGTCGACCACCTATTCCACCTACAGTCCACCGACGAGGACGTGCAGAAAGACCTCAATAGCTAGAATTAAGGGCCAAGCCCCTGTTGTTGATCCTCCTACTGCTGAGGCGTTCACCGAAGAAGTTGTTGAGAGTGATGTTCCTGAGGTAGGGAACGGGACCGCTGCTAAGTCTGGAGTACAAAGAGCGCAGTCGACCGAGTCCATTTGAGTGTCTATCGGAGCATCTACTTATCGTGACTACATACAGAGAGTTGAGGAGGCTATCAGGACTGGAGGACCTGCCCCAGCGCCTCTAGTACCTGCGAGATCAGTTGAGGTTTAACAGAGAGTGACGCAGGTTGTTGCCGCACCTGCTAGAGTTGTTGAGGTTGCTAGAGTTTCGGATGAGGCGAGAGAGCCGAGACCCGACTGTTGGTTGAAGTCCTTTAACCAACCGAAGGTTCCTTCTTTCGAAGGAAAGACTGGATTGAAAGTGGAGCTTTGGCTAGGCCAGGTGGATTCTGCTATGGAGGACCATTCACAGTAAGGTCATGCTAGCATGAAATATGACTATATTTTAGGCACTTGTTTTAGTTATTTTTCCCTCTTTTATGTGTACATGGATATGAGTTTGAAGCATTTGTGAGCTCATTCACCCACTTTGTCGATATAGAGATCTACACTAGCTTTGTTTTGTTTATTGGTGAATAAAGGTTTGAATTGGAGCAAAATGTGGAAGGAAAGGAGTATTTGATCATGCTAGATGTCAAGGAGATGCTTCGGAGGAGCTAAGGAAGGAGCATGAGTGAAGAACATCACGAAACAAAGGCTTTCACAAACACTTTAGACTTCCACGTCCTAAATTATGGCCGTGGACTTGGGGCTGGGATCGTAGAAAGTGGTTTTGGAGAACATCAAAGAGTCCACTCCCAAAACCACGGGCGTGGAATGTTGATTGACCGTGATTTCCATGACGAAGTGACGTGTCATATTTGCCACGTCAGCGACGGTTATTGGGCTTTTCTCGTAACCCTATTTCGCTCTATAAGAAGGCTGGAGAAGAGAGTTTCGGGGACGGTCGCTTAGGGCTTCATTCTATCTTCTCTTACTTTTGGAATTGAAGATTTCGGAGTGTGGCTTGTGAAAGACGCAATATTGAAGATTGCGTACTTTGGAGATTTTGTTAGGGTTTTACTTTCGGACACGGATTGACACACCGTTCTCCATTGTTCCTTAAGATTACTGTGAGGATTCTTGTTCTATATTCTGAATTCATTAAACATACTACCTTGTTGTTCGGATTCAAGATCGACTTTGATTGGTTATTGAGTTTTTGAGGGTTTTTATTTTCTCTCTTCTTAATTTGATATTTGATTCAATGACTATGATTATTGGCTAAAACCCTTTCGCAATTCTAAGGTGAAAGGTTAATAGTTGTGGCTTAGATGATGATAGATCGATCGTAAACAGATTGGACCCTGAGAGTGTGAGAAACCTTGTCGACAACCTAAGTTACGGCATGTTCTTGTGTTCCACAACCATGGAATCTCAAGATCTGCCCGTGATTTTCTCTGTTTTACGACCTTTTCTTTTGCTTTAATCCAAAGGTAAAGATTTGCTTTAACCTAGCCTTGGCTTGCCTTTCCTAGGTAGTAGTGAGACTCAACATCCTCTATTTCGGTTTCGAGTGTCACAACCTTAACCGTTTTAGTTCATCTTTGATTCCTTGGGTTTGAGTTTGGGTATTTGAGATTAATTATTGCCCTTAGATCCTTTCTATATTGCAGCCTCAACAACCTTTATAGAGAGAGTCTTTAGGTGAGACATATAGGGTTTTGGAACTTCACCGTACTCAATCTTACCTTAGTTATACCTTTACAATCTCGACTCTGTCCTTACATCTGTAGTATATATTGAATCAATTGCCACAATTTGATACTTGGATCTTTAGGGATGCTGTTTTCCCCAATATTTTGCAAAGCTTCTATACTTTTGATTGCTCGATTTTTCGAAACTGAATTTTGTTTCACCAAATCCCTGAGTTCGATACTCTAGAATTGTTGCTTTACCACGCCGATCCGTACACTGCGGGTTCGCTTGCTTTGATTTCAGTTTTATAAATTTAAAACTTATTTGCACGCACGCTTAGAGGCAAAAAAGTTTTTGGCGCCGTTGCCGGGGATTTGGTCTAGACCAAATTTCGGTTCTCGGTTATCGAGCTTGGAAGCTTTGCTCTTGTTATTTGATATCTCTTTTGAGTAATTTTCGCAAGTTCTTTTAGGTGTATGCGAAGGTCTAGATCGACCAAAGACCTCTTACCTTTTGATCTAGAACTTGAGAAAACTTTAAGGAAAAAGCTGAAGGAAAGGAAAATGGTTGAAAATAAAGAGAGAAGCGTCCAAGAAGAGTTGGACGAGACTCGAGCTCAACTCAAACTGAGTGAGAAAGCTCGTATGGAAGAACTAGAGCGTCATCAATTCCAAATAGATGAGCTCAAGGCTATGATGCTGGACATGAAGTTGGAGATGAATGACTCTAAGAAGAAGAAGAAACCCACACCAACTAACTCCATTAGAGCTGAATCATCCGACGACGATGATGATGATGATACACCACCACTAGAGGACATCAATCCGTTGATCCATCCAGTTCGTGACAATGCTAGACCAAATGTTGATCCTCGCATCCTATCTAGAGATGTGAGAGTCGCTCATGTCGAGGAGGAGCCACGTACTCTTGGACAAAGGATGAATCCAATTCAGCAACCACGCCGTCTAGGTGTTAATTTCGGAGCTGAAGATATCTAGGAATTTGGGTTTAGCCCGCAAGTTATCACCATGGTTTGCCAAAGCCAATTTGGTAGAACGAGTGCTGAATCTCCACACCAACATTTACAGAATTTCGAGATTCTAATGGAGACATTGAAGCCGAAGAGGGTTGTCAACAATAACTACAAGATCAAACCGTTCTTCTTCTCTTTGAAGGACAAGGCTTTGTCTTGGTATCAAGCTCTTCCAGCTGGAAGGCTTAACACATGGGAGGAGTTATCTTTGGAGTTCCTCACCAAGTTCTTTCCGCCATCCAAGACGGCGGAGTTGAGAGGTAAGATTAATGCATTTTCTATGAAACCTAACGAAAGTTTGTTTCAATCTTGGGAAAGATTTTAGGATCTTTTATTGGATTGCCCACACCACGGCATTCCAAAGCTAGAGTTGTTGGAGATATACTACAAAAGGTTGGATGTGGAAACACAATTCAAGCTCCAATCTCTCTCTTGTGGTACATTCATGGACATGAGGGAAGATGATGCTTGAGAATTCATTGAGAAGCAAGCCCAAGTAATTGAGAAGTATTCCCATCGAAAGATGGATCCTAATAACCGGAATCAAGGAGATCCGGGAGTGAAGCTAACTCAAGCTGTACAAACTCAAATCTTCTCCCTCAACACCGAAATCAAGGAGTTGAAGGAAATCATTAGAGTTGGCCTTCAAAAGCCGAAGGAGCAAGATGTTGGTTACTTAGGAAACAACAATAACAACAATCAAGGGAATAGGAACAATAACCGGAACAACAATTGGAATAACAACAACAACAGGAATTCCAACAACAGTTGGCGGTCCAACCAACAAAATTCCGGTAATTTCTATCCAAATTCTGGAAATTCACTAACACCACCTTCTTCCTCTTCTACCCCCTTTGAAAAGCCAATGGCAAACATCAAATGGTTCAAGCAGCTCGGAGAAGGACAAACCTGATCCCATGTTGGAGACAATCTTGGGAAAGCTACAAGGTTTAGAGAGCTAAATTACTAAGGTTGACAAAGCCCACAAAGCTTTGGAAAACCAATTGTTCAACAAGGCCGGAGAAGTTCCTAGAGATCAAGGGAAGCTTCCCGGAAAGACGGAGGATAACCCGAAGGGAAGGGTGATGGCTATCACAACTAGGAGCGGCGTAACAACCACCGACCCACAACCTAAGTTTGTAGAAGTCGAGAAAGAGAAGGAGAAGGAGAAGGAAGATGTCTATGTTCCTCCCCCAGCTTATAAACCTCCTCTACCATTCCCGCAATCTAGAGCAAGAGCGCGTCTAGACAAGCAGTTCGGTAAGTTTGTTGATCTAATGAGCAAACTGCACATTAATATACCTTTCATTGATACTGTTGTAGGTATGCCCGCTTACGGGAAGTTCTTAAAAGAGATCCTCTCTAACAAGAGGAAGCTGGAAGACTTCGGAGAAGTCAAGATGAGTTCAGAATCTTTGGAGCTCATCAAAACGATGACGGAAAAGATGCCCCAAAACTGAGAGATCCGGGGTTATTTTGCATTCCGATTGGAGTAGGAGAAGTCACATATGACGCTCTTTGTGACTTAGGAGCAAGCGTAAGCATCATTCCACTTGCTTTGTGTAGGAAGGTCGGTTTAGGTGAACCTAAACCGGTGAAGATGATGTTGTACATGGCGGATCGATCCATAACTCGTCCTGTCGGTATCATTGAAGACGTCCTAGTCAAGCTCGGTAAGTTCTATATTCCAATAGACTTTGTTGTGCTTGATATTCCTGCAGATTGTCCGGTCCCGATCATACTCCGAAGACCATTTCTTGCAACCTCCGATTGTATGGTGGATTGCAAGAACGCTAGACTAGCCTTCGATATAGGAGAAGAGAAGGTTGAGTTTGTTCTCTCAACTTTGGCGAAAGAACCAACACTTGGAGAGGATATGTTCAACATCTATGACGAAGAGGCGTCTAAAGAGGAAGTGAGCTCGATCTTATTCAAAGATCCATTGCAAAAGGTCATAACCATGAGCATCATGGAAAAGGGAGAGGAAGAGGATTGCAATGAGGAGATTGAAGCCTTGGAAGAGCTAAAGGAAGCACAAGAAGAAGTGTTTGAGAAACTATACGATGGCTTAGAAAATGTGAGAAATCACAGTCAGTCGTGCTATTCCACGGCCGTGGTTTCACCAAACCTGGCCGTAAACTGCTATTATGAGACTTCTAGAAACTTCTATGCCCAAAACCACGGCCATGGAAGTAACAGGTGTGCCGTAATTTTGGGAAATTCTGAGAGCAATTCCGTTCTTTCCACAACTACTCTTGAGTTTTCTTCAATCACTCCTACACCCTTAGAAACTTCTAAGGAAGCGTCGGACACACCTAAAGACTCATCAAAGGCATCAATAGCTATGGAATTGAAGCCACTTCTCACACATCTTCGGTATGCATTTCTTGGAACTAATTCTACTTTTCCCGTTATTGTTAGTTCCGATTTAAGTGAAGATGAACATGAGAAACTAATGGTTATTTTAAGGAAACATAAGAAGTCCTTAGGTTATACCATAGAGGATCTTGTAGGGATTAAACCATCTTTATGCACGCACAAGATTCTAATGGAGGAAGATTTCAAGCCTTCACGACAACCTCAAAGACGGTTAAATCCGATCATGAAGGAGGTTGTTAAGAAAGAAATTCTTAAGTTACTTGACACAGGTATCATCTATCCTATCTCCGATAGCAAATGGGTGAGCCCCGTTCAAGTTGTCCCAAAGAAAGGAGGAATGACGGTTATCACCAACAAGAACAATGAACTCATTCCTACAAGAACCGTGACGAGATGGAGGATGTGCATTGACTACCGCAAGCTGAACAATGCAACTAGGAAGAATCACTTCCCACTACCATTCATAGATCAAATGCTTGAAAGGTTAGCACAACACTCCTATTTCTGTTATCTTGACGGTTATAGTAGTTTCTTCCAGATTCCGATCCACTTGAACGATCAAGAGAAGACCACATTCACATGCCCGTGGGGTACGTTTGCTTATAGGAGGATGCCATTTGGACTTTGCAACGCTCCAGCCACCTTTCAAAGGTGTATGATGGCCATCTTTTCGGAGTATATTGAGGAAATCATGGAGGTTTTTATGGATGACTTTTTCAGTTTATGGTTCCTCATTTGACAATTGTCTTTCTAACCTTTCTCTTGTGTTGCAAAGGTGTGAAGACACTAACCTGGTTCTCCATTGGGAGAAGTGTCAATTCATAGTTAAGGAAGGCATTGCGCTAGGACATTTGATCTCTAATAGAGGGATCGAAGTTGACAAGGCGAAGATAGAGACTATAGAGAAGCTTCCTCCTCCATCTTCGGTGAAGGGGATAAGAAGTTTCCTAGGACACGCAGGATTCTATAGAAGATTCATGAAAGACTTTTCTAAGATTTTGAAACTGCTAACTAATCTCTTGATGAAGGATGCAGTTTTTGATTTTTTGCAGGAATGTCTAAACGCTTTCTATAAGATCCGGGAAGCTCTCATCTCAGCTCCGATTATTCAACCTCCGAACTAGAATCTCCCGTTCGAGGTTATGTGTGAAGTGACGTAGTTGTTGGAGCGGTCCTTGGACAAAAGAAGGAAGGCCGCATTCATGCCATCTACTATGCTAGCAAGACGCTAGATGAGGGGCATCTCAACTATGCCACAATGGAGAAAGAGTTTTTAGCCATTGTATATGCATTTTGTTCGCTCCAAATGGTGAGTACAAGCTTTAAATTTATAACCCAAGAAGTAGGCTCAAAATAAGGATGCGAACCCGCAGTGTACGGGTCAATTGCAGTAAAAGCAAGAATTCCAGGGTGTCGATCTCAGGGACTTAGGTGCAACAAAGCAGGTATAGGTAGGCTATGTAACTACTAACCACAAAAGCGATTAAAGCAATCAAAGATGATAATATAGTCAATTAAAGAAAATATGCAATTCTAGGGATTAAAGCATCTAGTTGTGGTTCCAACTCAAGATCTAAAGATAAGTGGACAAAGCTGAGATTTTGCAAAGGAAAGGTGTTTCTAAAGTGGAATAGATCACCGGGTAAGTCTCACTACTCACAATCCCAAACCGAAACTCCTATTACCGGGTAAGTCTCAAGGAATTAAGGTAAAGAACTATAACCTCAAACCAACACACCACCTAAGGGTATATAATCAACCTTTACCGGGTAAGTCTCAGGCTAACTCACAAAGGTGGGATGAAGGCACACTCAAACCCCAATAAAGGATAAACCTTTATTACCTACACTTATGATTTTTGGTAAACAAATGATGACATGAATTATGTATCATCATATTCATGCATATTACAGAAGATTATCTCAATTTATCTTGCATTTAGAGAGATTTTGTGTGCCTTTTATGTTCTATTCAATTAATTGTCGGAAATAGAGGTCTACACGAGTTTTTGATGAATTATAGGTAAATGGAGTGGAATTAGAAGCAAAAGCAAAGCAAGGAGTATCTAAGGATGTTAAGGAACCTAAAGGAACCAAAAAAGGGTCATAAAGAGTTGAAGAATTGCAAAGGAAAAGCATAGAAAACAAGCCAAGAGTAGAGCACTTTCTGTTGAAGAAAATCGTGCCAATATGTATATAAATCGGACGATTTTCCCCTCAAGAATTCGAACGATTTTGTACATAAATCGCCTGGGTCGATTTATTCTGTTTTTCGGCTAAATGGAGAGACGACACAAAGCCCAATTCTTTTGGGCTTGAAGAGAGTTTTGCCAAACAGCCCATTTGCAAGAATCTATAGAAGAGAACCCTACGAACGAAAACGGGAGGCCGCACTTGGAAATCTTTACACGTTTAACAGAATTCGTAGATTCTTGGAGGAAGATTGAAGGATTCTTTGCCGGGAAGCTAATCTTGATTCTAGTTGTGAGATTTCTTTGTCCATTGAAGTGATTGCTGTTTTTGAGCACGAATTTGAGTTACTTAAGAGATACATTGATTTGTCTTGACAATCGTTTACAGATTTGAAAGTTATTGGATTTTTTATTCAAGATTTGGTTTCTTTGCGATTTTTCTCTCAATATTTAATTTGATTCGATTTTGAAAATGGTTGGCTAAAACCTTTGTGATTCTGGGGAGAATAGTTGATGATTAAGGCTTAGATGATGATAGACTGAACTCATTCAAACATTAGGACCCTGAGAGTTTAGATTTTAGTTTTGCGACTACAGGAAAATCGGACTGTTCTTGAGTAAATCGGCCGATTTTCTTATGAACAGCCCGATTTATTCCTCTGACGAACTTTAATTGAATCAATCTTTAATCAAAACTAATATTTGCCTAAATCCCAACCTTGATTAATCTTTCTACCCTCTAATTGAATGTATGAAGACACTTTAAACCTGATTCTATATTTAATAGATTAAGATTTCAAGATTTGGGTGATAAAGAGACTCAACATCCTTTATTAAGATTCTAAGTGTGCTTTCTAATCTTTACTTTGGAGAGTCATATCCTGGAGTTTTAGATAGTTAGTTTGTACATAATTCTTATCTTTAGATCTTTCTATATTGCAGCCTCAACAACCCTTATAGAGAGAACCTTTAGATTAGTCATATAGGCTTCGGAACTTCACCGTACGAATCCTACCTTTGAACATTTAATCTTGGTAATATAAACTCTGTCCTATATTTATAGAAGTATCTTGAATCGAAAGCCGAAATCGGATACTTGAATCCTTGGAATCATTTCCCCCTTATTTGATCACAAAAGCTTTTCACACTTTTTGCTAGATAATTGAAATCGGAATTATTCTCACCAAATCCCTGAGTTCGACTCTGGAATTCTTACCTTACTACAACTGATCCGTACACTGCGGGTTCACTTTGCTTTGAGTTCTAGATATAAATTTAAGACTTTGACGCACACACCTTTTGAGCGAACAACAAACAAAGGAGTTACCGGGTAAGTCTCATCGTAAGCTTGCATTGAACCAGAAAAGGTGTAATAAGAATAGGATTTGGCAAACTCTAACACTTAACTCTCAATTTCGGATCAGAATAAGTCACCTCGGTCAGACAGAATTCACCTCGGCCGGGGTGTTCATCGACTGAGCGAGGTACTCTAGGGTTAAGGTTAAAGACTCGAGCTTTCAGGGTCCTACTAGGATTAAGATCATTCTATCATCGTCTTTACAACAACTTTCAGCCAATCACCCTAGAATCACACAAGGAAATTAGCCACTCATCATCATGAAAACAATAATCAAATATGTGAGAAGGGAATGAATATTTGAACATAAAAACCTTAAGAACAAGACTTCAATAACTAAATCAAATATCAAACAAATCAGCGTTCCTTAAATCACAAACCAAACAACACAACAAACCAAGAAATAGCCTAAGGAAATCTCACAAACTTCTTCAAAGCTATCTTCCTTCTTCCTTCAATCTGAAGGGTAATCTTCTGCAACTGCAGGAATTCCAGATGCAGCGTTTGTCTCAGCACAACTAAGCATGTCCCCAATTTGTGGAAAATCCAACCCTTTTATAGGAAAATTGTCTTCCAAAGATAAAAGATCTTAGAAAGATATTTTCTAATAAAATAGGTACAAATAAATCAGTTGGATATCTCTCCTTCCTTCCCGAAATCCAACCCAAAAATATAAGATCTTCTTTCCATAATTAAAAGATCTCAGCCAAATAATATATCTCCTCGCCGGCGACAAGGTGTCCACCTCGGTCGGGGCGCTCCTCAAAATCACCTCGGTCGAGGTGGTACTGTAGCTGACCGAGGTGACTCTCTAACTGAGGATGAAATCTCTCAAATCTGGTCCAAAGTTAATCTTTTTCATTAATTCCATGCTTCTTGAGTTTCTCCTTAGCTCCTGAATGTAGATCCTATGACTCCTTAGCTCCCTTAGCTCCATTTTAGTCCAAAATGTGCCGTTTTACCTACATTTACAACGAAACTAGGTGTAGACCTCGATTCTCGCAAAGGTAGATGAAATAGCAATATAATCACATAGTATACATCCAAACATGCAGATTATTGAAGATAAAACGTCTAAACAAGTCCCCAAATATAGACTATAATACATGCTATCGAAATACCCAATACTTGTCCCTTGCTTGTCCCCAAGCAAGTTTCGAATATTAGATAGAGGATAGGATGGATTATAAGTCATAAAGATCAATGAAAAGCCTTTCAAAACATTTTTAGTGGTGTGCTCCACTCATAGATCACTCTAAGAGAATGCTTCATGGAAAATAAAATCAAGATATGATCAAAACATTTTATAAATATAAGAAAGTTATTCATCTTTGCATAAAATCATAGAATGCATAATAAATCATAATTATTGAAATTAATCATGTATAATCTAGTTTAAAGCACCAAGTCAATCAACAAGCTCGAGGTCTCAAGGGCTTTTCAAAGAGAAAGGTCAAGAAATGTGTGAGGGTGGGATGTGTATAGGGAATATGGTGCTAGAATCCGGGAAAAGGATCTTTACTTCACTTCCTTTGAACTTCAACATGCTCCACCAATAAGCTTTGGTTATTTTACTTCTTTTTTTACTTTACTTTTTGGGGTGCATGGACAAAGGTGCACAATAACCGAAGCCTAGGAGATTAGCAATCATCAATTTCTTGAGATGCCTCAAACCCTTGATGCACATACCATGACCCGTTAGGAATATCGCTCAATCCGATTTTGGCAAGACACAAACACCCGGCTATGTGAATAGTGCCGAGTCTCTCATCATCATGATTGACTTCCCCCAAACCTATTTGTTTCTTTCTAAACCTTCAGCCAACATCTCAACTTTTCTTTCACTTGCTTTTCTTTTGTTTGCTTCCAAATTCCCGGATAGGTAAAGGGAGGCAAAAATGTATATGAGGTGCTAAGCATGATCAAGAAGAAGAAGAGAAGAGAATGAATTGCCTTGGTCTTCCCAGGAAGAGAGTGAGAGAACTCATCATGTGGTGTCAACCTTCAAATTCAACATAATTTTGACAAAGACAAAGTATTAAACATGCCAAAATTTCAAACAAAGCATTTTGCAACTTAAACATATCATAAAACCTTTCAAACATATAAGATTTCAAAACCAATCTGCAGACAAAATCATCACTGAGGTCATATCCAAAGAAGAAGCACAAAAATAATTTCGAAATTCTTTTCAGTTAAACCACCTCGGTCGAGGTGTTCTAAGTCAACCGAGGTGAAGTACCTCGTTCGGCCAGAATCATCCCGGTCGAGGTAATAAATTTTTTTTTCAAACTAGTTTTTTGACGTTTTTCTCAGTCAAATAACCTGTATGCATGCATGTAATCTCAGATAAGCACATAGAGCATAATAAGATCATAAATATTTGGTAGAGTCATACAAGCATAGTGTCAAATAAATACATCCATATACCCCATACTTGGAACACATTGTCCCAATGGGTCAAATATAAGTCTAAGAAAATAGAGTACTCACCGGACATAAGCTGAGCTGCATAATGAATAAAGAAAAGAAATCCTGCAAGCTCTAATCCTGATCTGCTGACGGTGGTGGTGGAAATGGCACATACGGATGCTGAGATGGGTCTCTGTAAGCCCTAGTCGCCTCGGTTGCTCAAGAATCACCTCGGTCGAGGTGCTGTGACTGCAACCGAGATGTGTCTAGGTTAAACTCCGTCTTCTCAATTTCTCGAACTTTTGTCCGTCCAGTGTTGCTCCTGGGTTGTAATCCATCCTTAGAAAGTACCTGGTTTCTGTCTAGGACGCCAAAAACAAAACAAAGCAAAGCAAAAGAAAACTATCTAAAGCTAGACTAGGAAAAGGGAAAAGAAAGCAATACCTTGGGTTGACTCCCAAGAAGCGCTTGATTTAAGGTCGCTAGTTGGACTGTACGTCATCCCTAAACAAGATAAAGTGGTGCAATCTCCTCAACTTGGACTTCCAGTTGGTATTTCTTAAGTCTATGACCATTGACCTTGAATCTTCCACTTGTTTCTCCCCAAATCTCAACTGTACCATAAGGGAAAACATGTTTCACAACGTAAGGTCATGTCCATCTAGATTTCAACTTACCTTGAAAGAGGCGAAGGCGGGAGTTGAAGAGTAGGACTAAATCTCCTTCCTTGAACTCCTTAGGAATGATACGCTTGTCATGCCATTTCTTTGTCCTTTCCTTGTAGATCTTGGCATTCTCATAAGCGTTCAAACGCAGCCCCTCCAGCTTATTGATGTCTAATAACCGCTTCTCACCGGCTTCTTTGATGTCAAAATTCAACCATTTGATTGCCCAATATGCCTTGTGATCTAGCTCAACGGGCAAATGACAAGACTTCCCACATACCAAATTATAAGGGGTGGTACCAATGGGAGTCTTGAATGCGGTTCTATAAGCCCAAAGAGCGTCGTCCAGCTTCATGGACCAATCCTTCCTCGTTCTAGAGACGGTCTTCTCTACAATTGCCTTAATTTCTCTATTCGAGACCTCGACCTGTCCACTAGTTTGAGGGTGATAAGGGGTTGCTACCTTGTGGGTTACCCCATACTTCGATAGAAGTGCCTTAAACTTCCGGTTGATAAAATGTGTCCCTCCATCGCTGATGATAATACGTGGAGTCCGAAAACGTGGAAAGATAGTTCGATTGAAGAACTTCACAACCACCTTGGCGTCATTAGTGGGAGAGGCAATGGCTTCCACCCACCTAGAGACGTAATCGACAACTAAGAGGATGTAGAGGTTCCCTCCGGATGATGGGAAAGGTCCCATGAAATCGACCCCCCATACATCAAAAATCTCAACTTCCTGGATGTTGTTGAGTGGCATCTCGTTCCTTCTAGATAAGTTCCCTGTTCTTTGGCATGCATCTCTAGAAACAACAAACGTTTGCACATCCTTGAATAATGTAGGCCAAAAGAAACCGGAACGTAATACCTTAGCGCATGTTTTGTGAGCGCTAGCATGTCCTCCACAAGGAAGCGAGTGGCAATGCCGTATGACACTAATAACTTCATCTTCCGGAATTCATCTTCGAAGCATCCCATCCGGACTTCTCTTAAACAGCAGAGGTTCATCCCAGTAGTAGTGGCGTACATCTTTAAAGAATTTCTTCTTTTGAGCGTACGTCAATCCGGGTGGTACTTCTTGGCAAACAAGGTAATTAACAATATCAGCATACCAAGGTTCTTTAATATCTGAAGTTTGGTGGAGAAAGTGCTCCACCAACTGTGAATGGGATTCAAAAAAGGGAGTAGAAAGTTTGTTATTCTCAGTTGAAGGTATCTCGCTTGCGGTCTCGGTCGGTGCCCGAGGTGGGTGACCGAGATGTTCTTCAGATAAGAACACCTCACTTGGTCCAGAGAGTGTCTCGGTCGAGATATTGCAACTGGGACCGAAACTGGAGATCTTTTTCTCCTGGATTAGTTTTTCAAATTTAGCTCCTGGATCTTCTTCCACTGCCTTTAAGCTCCATATATCTGCATCACAAGAAGCATCTATACCTTCCTCCGTTAAGCTAAAACTAATAACATTTTCAAGATGGTCATTAATAAGGATAGAGCTCACCAATTCTCTTGATTCTTCTTCATCGTAGATGTTGAAGATATCATCCTCCAGCGGCTCTCCTTTCATTGCAGCAAGCAATGCAAACTCCACTTGATCTCCACCAATGTTGAATTTCAACTTGGCGTTCTTACAATCCACATTGCAACCCGAAGTTGCTAGAAATGGTCTCCCGAGAATGATAGGAACTGGATAATCCGCGGGAATATCAAGCACCACAAAGTCTATAGGTAAATAGAAGTTACCTAACTTAACCGGAACGTCTTCCAAAATACCCACGGGATGGGTAATGGAGCGGTTCGCCATGTATAACCTTATCTTGACCGGCTTGGTCTCTCGAAGTCCGATCTTCACACATAGCTCTAGCGGGATGATGCTCACGCTGGCTCCTAGATCACACAAGGCTTCACAAGTCACATCCCCAACTTGAATGGGAATGCAAAATGAGCCGGGATCTCTTAATTTGGGTGGCATCTTCTCCTTCATGAGTTGAATGAGCTCCGAGGATTTAGATGTCATCCTTACTTCACCAAAGTCTTCCAGCTTCCTCTTCCTTGATAGAATTTCCTTTAAGAACTTACCATATGCGGGCATCCCTAAAATAGCATCAAGGAAAGGTATGTTAATATGTAGTTTATTCATCAAGTCAAGGAACTTACCGAAGTGTTTGTCTAAATGTGCTTTGGCCCTTGACTGGGGGAATGGAAGTGGTGGTTTATAAGCAGGAGGTGGAACATAGACTTCAGATTTCTCCTCCGCTTTCTGAGGCTCCACCTCGGTTGGTACCTCGGCCGAAGTGTTCTTCGACTATACCTGGACCGAGGTGTTCTTCATCTGCACCGGCATCGACCGAGGCACTGGATCTGTAGTTTTCAGCCCACTTCTCGTCGTTATTGCCATGATGTGTCCTTTAGGGTTTCTCTCTGTCCTTACTGGGAGCTTCCCTGGATCTCTTGGCGCTTCATTCGCCTTACTAAAAAGTTGTTGCTCCAAGGCTTTTTGTGCCTTCGAAAATGAAGTGATGGATGTCTCCATAGCGTTGAGCTTGATCAAGATGACCTCTAGTACTTCATCTTTCTTCTCTGGTTGGGATGAGCTTGATCTAGGCTCTTGGCTCTTCAATGGAGTAGATGAAGAGGAGAGGAAAGGATTAGAAGAATTATTCGAATTGGAATTAGAGTAAGGGTTACCCGAATTTTGATTGTTAGGTCTCCAATTGTTGTTGTTGGAGCCTCTATTGTTGTTGTAGTTGTTATTTCGGGAATCTTGATTGTTGTTCCTTGATCCTTGATATCATCCTTCTTCCTTTTTGGTGTGAGCAACCAAAAGGTCCTTCAATTGCTTCACATCATTCTTGAGGGAGGTGAGTTGATTATCATTTGATGGAGCTTCTTGGAAATTGACTCTCTTAACTCCATTTTCAGCTCCTTGGTGGGAGTATTTCTCCATGTGCAAAGCTTGTTTCTTAATGAACTCCCAAGCTTCAACAATCGACATGTCCATGAATGTGCCGGCGGATAGTAGTTGATGGTTGAATTGGGTAGCTCCATCCAATCCCTTGAAGTATATCTCCAACAACTCTATCTTTGGAATCCCATGATGTGGGCAATCCAAAAGAATGTCTTTAAACCTTTCCCATGACTTGGACAAACTTTCCTTGTCCTTCATGATGAATGCATTGATCTTCCCTCTCATTTCAACAGTTTTAGAGGGGGGAAAGAATTTTGTTAAGAATTCCATCGTCATTTCCTCCCAAGTGTTGATATTTTCGGGAGGAAGAGACTGATACCAAGTAAGTGCCCTGTCCTTCAAAGAAAACTAAAAAGGCCTTAGCTTGTAATTATTATTCTCCAGCCTTGAAGGTCTCAAGGTCTCCATCAAGATCTCATAGTTTTGCAAATGTTGATGCGGAGACTCCCTCTCTAAACCTCCAAACTGGAATTGGCGGATCATGGAGAGAACTTGCGGTCGAAGTTCATAATCATGCTCCGTTGGATCACCTAGGTTGACTCCTGGACGCCTTACTTGCTGGTTTGGGACCATCCTTTGTCCTGGGGTCTGTGGAATACCTGCAAGAAGAACATCTCGGACAAGTATCCGAAGTGGAAGTACCTCGGCCGGGACGTTTGGAGCTGGGTCCTGCCTCGGTCGAGGATCTGGGATCGGTTGAGGTGCATATTGGTTTCTAAGAGCTGCCACATCTGCCTCGATCGCCTCCGTCCTTGCGCGAGTTTCTTCCTTTTCTTGCCGTAATTCTTCTCTACTGAGGCGTAGTTGTTCTAACGCCTCCTTCAATTCGGCCTCAAGATCGCGATCGTCTTGGTTGGCCATCTTAGCTTCTTTCAAGCGTCTTTTGTATGTCTTTTCTGGTTCGGGATCGTAAGGTACGATTTCCTTCCCAGCGCGGGTTCTTCGCATAAACCTAAGAGAAAGAACCTGCGAAAGTCACTCAAGTAGAGTGGTTAGTAGCAACAGGGGCAATTGCCCCGAAAGCGTACCGCAACCGGCTCGGTCTAGACCAAGTCCCCAGCAACGGCGCCAAAAACTTGTTCGCTCCAAATGGTGTGTGCAAGCTTTAAATTTATAACCCAAGAAGTATGCTCAAAACAAGGATGCGAACCCGCAGTGTACGGGTCAATTGCAGTAAAAGCAAGAATTCCAGGGTGTTGATCTCAAGGACTTAGGTGAAACAAAGCAGGTATAGGTAGGCTAGGTAACTACTAACCACAAAAGCGATTAAAGCAATCAAAGATGATAATGTAGTCAATTAAAGGAAATATGCAATTCTAGGGATTAAAGTATCTAGTTGTGGTTCCAACTCAAGATCTAAAGATAAGTGGACAAAGCTGAGATTTTGCAAAGGGAAGGTGTTTCTAAAGTGGAATAGATCACCGGGTAAGTCTCACTACTCACAGTCCCAAACCGAAACTCCTATTACCGAGTAAGTCTCAAGGAATTAACGTAAAGAACTATAACCTCAAACCAACACACCACCTAAGGGTATAGAATCAACCTTTACCGGGTAAGTCTCAGGATAACTCACAAAGGTGGGATGAAGGCAGACTCAAACCCCAATAAAGGATAAACCTTTATTACCTACACTTATGATCTTTGGTAAACAAACAAAGGAATTACCGGGTAAGTCTCATCCTAGGCTTGCATTGAACCAGAAAATGTGTAATAAGAATAGGATTTGGTAAACTCTAACACTTAACTCTTAGTTTCGGATCAGAATAAGTCACCTCGGTCAGACAGAATTCACCTCGGCCGGGGTGTTCATCGACTGAGCGAGGTTCTCTAGGGTTAAGGTTAAAGACTCGAGCTTTCAGGGTCCTACTGGGATTAAGATCATTCTATCATCGTCTTTCCCACAACTTTCAGCCAATCACCCTATAAACACAAGGAAATTAGCCACTCATCATCATGAAAACAATAATCAAATATGTGAGAAGGGAATGAATATTTGAACACAAAAACCTAAAGAACAAGGCTTCAATAACTGAATCAAATATCAAACAAATCAGCGTTCCTTAAATCACAAACCAAACAACACAACAAACCAAGAAATAGCCTAAGGAAATCTCACAAACTTCTTCAAAGCTATCTTCCTTCTTCCTTCAATCTGAATGGTAATCTTCTGCAACTGCAGGAATTCCGGATGCAGCGTTTGTCTCAGCACAACTAAGCATGTCCCCAATTTGTGGAAAATCCAACCCTTTTATAGGAAAATTGTCTTCCAAAGATAAAAGATCTTAGAAAGATATTTTCTAATAAAATAGGTACAAATAAATCAGTTGGATATCTCTCCTTCCTTCCAAATATCCAACCCAAAAATATAAGATCTTCTTTCCATAATTAAAAGATCTCATCCAAATAATATATCTCCTCGCCGGCGACAGGGTGTCCACCTCGGTCGGGGCGCTCCTCAAAATCACCTCGGTCGAGGTGGTACTGTAGCTGACCGAGGTGACTCTCTAACTGAGGATGAAATCTCTCAAATCTGGTCCAAAGTTAATCTTTTTCATTAATTCCATGCTTCTTGAGTTTCTCCTTAGCTCCTGAATGTAGATCCTATGACTCCTTAGCTCCCTTAGCTCCATTTTAGTCCAAAAAGTGCCGTTTTACCTACATTTACAACGAAACTAGGTGTAGACCTCGATTCTCGCAAAGGTAGATGAAATAGCAATATAATCACATAATATACATCCAAACATGCAAATTATTGAAGATAAAACGTCTAAACAAGTCCCAAAATATAGACTATAATACATGCTATCACATTTGAAAAGTTTCGTTCTTATCTTGTCGGAGCGAACGTTATTGTATACACGGACCATTCAGCAATCCGGTATTTGCTCGCCAAGAAGGATGTGAAACCGAGGCTGATTAGATGGATTCTTCTCTTACAAGAATTTGATCTAGAGATCCGCGACAAGAAGGGCTCGGAAAATTCAGTTGCGGATCACTTAAGTCGTCTACCACACATCGAAGACGACGATCTACCCATTGATGACTCCTTCCCGGACGAACACTTACACGTCATGGAGGAGTGCATCGACAAGATTTCTAGAGGTAACGAATCTTGGTTTGCTGATTTTGTAAATTACTTGGTTTGTCAGGAAATACCTCCCGGACTATCCTACGCACAAAGAAAGAAGTTCTTTAGGGATGTCCGGCAATGTTTTTGGAATGAACCTCTACTCTTTAAGATAGGTCCCGACGGCATCATTAGGAGATGTGTGCCGGAAGATGAGATGCAAAGTGTCACTCGTCATTGTCATTCACTTCCTTATGGAAGACACGCTAGTTCCCATAAAACTAGCGCTAAGGTATTGCAATCCGGATTCTTTTGGCCTACTTTATTTAAGATGTGCAAACCTTTGTGTCATGCTGTGATGCTTGTCAAAGAACATGAAATGTCTCTAAGAGAAACGAGATGCCTCTCAACAACATTCAGGAGGTGGAAATCTTCGACGTTTGAGGAGTCGACTTCATGGTACCTTTCCCATCATCTTGCGGAAACCAATACATACTTCTCGCTATAGATTATGTTTTGAGATGTGTTGAAGCCATTTCCTCTCCAACTAATGATGCCATGGTTGTTATCAAGTTCTTTAATAGAACTATTTTCCCAAGGTTTGGGACACCACGGACCATCATTAGCGATGGAGGTTCGCACTTCATTGCCCGACGATTCGAAGCTCTACTAGCTAAGCATGGGGTGACTTACAAGATTGCCACTCCCTACCATCCACAAACGAGTGGGCAAGTGTAGATTTCGAATAGAGAGATTAAGGGCATCCTTGAGAAGACGGTGTAAAAGATGAGGAAGGATTGGTCTTTGAAACTAGATGATGCGTTATGGGCATATAGGACTGCATACAAGACTCTCATCGCAACAACACCGTACAACTTAGTGTATGGGAACTCTTGTCATCTACCGATGGAGCTAGAACACAAGGCGTACTGGGTTGTGAAGCGGTTGAACTTCGGCATGAAGGAAGCTGGCGAGAAGCGCCTCTTGGACCTTAACAAGCTTGATGAACTCCGCTTGAACGCCTATGAGAACGCCAAGATCTACAAAGAAAGAGAGAAGCGTTGGCATGATAAGCATATCATTCCAAAGGACCTCAAAGAAGGAGATCAAGTTCTCCTCTTCAATTCGAGACTTCGGCTCTGTCCAGGTAAGCTTAAATCTCGTTGGACTGGACCTTATTTGATTAAACGTATTTTTCCCCATGGCGCAGTGGAAGTATGGGGTGAAAAGTGCGGAAGTTTCAAGGTGAATGGCCAGCGACTTAAGAAGTATTCACCAGAGCTCCAAGTTGAGGAAATCGCTCCGATTATCCTCGAATAAACTCAAGAACGGTCTAGCTACGGACCCAAAACAAAGCGCTTCTTGGGAGGCAACCCAAGGTATTGCACTTGCGATTTTGTTTTTCTTTCTTAGATTAGTTAGTTTAGTTGTTTTTTTTTGTTTTTCCCCTCGATACCTCCCGGTATGTTATGTTTTTGGATGTAGGAATAAGGAATGGGCAAAGGAAGGAAGGAAGGAAAAGTCGGAAAGAATGACGAAACTATAAATTTTGTCACAAAACAGAAAAATCCACGGCCAAAACCACGGCTGTGGAATGCCTTGAGTGACCGTGATTTTTCAAAAAATTGCGGGCACTATATAAACCTCTTTCCTTCTCAAAAACACACTCACCTTCACTTTCCACACTCAGAACCACGCTGAAATCGCCGGCCAAATCCCCGCACCCTATTTCTTCATCTGGAGTCCGATTCAATCGATTCTTCAACCAAAAGTGGAGCATTTTCAATCATCTACAAGATCCAAGCAACAAATTGAGGGAACAATCCACATTAGAGAACGAATTTGGATTTTTCAAATCTAAACCTAGGTTTTATTCTCTATTCTCTTCTTGGTCAATTTGGTTCAATTTCCTTCCAAGATTATAGGAGAACTGGACGAAATTGGATTTAGAATTAGTCTAGGGCTGTGATTGTTGAATTTGGTGTGAATTTGCTGAATTTTAGGAGAGACAGAGCAAATCCACGGGTCCGTACATTTCCACGGCCGTGGAATTCCAAGAACAAACCGTGGAATTTTCTGTTTTTGGGTGAAAATGTTTAGAAGGAAGTCAAGTAGAAACAAGAAGCAGAAAGGTGATAGTTCCTCTTCTTCCCAACCCCCTCCTAGTGGGACACCATCAACACCACCTCCTAGAATCCCTAGAATCCATGAGGACTATGAAGAAGCCATGGAGAGGATTATAAAGAGATCGATAATAGGACCTAGGTACCTTGTCCTAGAAGAACCCGAGGAGCTGAATGTAGTGGGTGACTTGACTTGGCTTTTGGATAGAGCCGGATTGATCATCTTCTCCGCCATTAGAGAAGATGCTTATGATGAGATAACAAGGGAGTTTGTGACTTCCTTTGAGCATAGCGCCGTTAATCGAACGGTGTCTTTTAGGCTAATGGAGCAAGACTACGAGTTCTCTATAGTTCAGTTTGGAACCTTTTTTTGGGTTTCAAGAGAGTTTCAATGGAAGGTTTCCTGGGGGAGTGTATGCTAAAGACTTTTGGGGTGATATCGCTATGATCTATGCTTTCGAGGATCGTAGGCAACCGGCCGACACTAAGGCTAAACTCATATACCACTTAGCCTTGAAGATAGCCCATAGAGTCCTATTGGAATGCCTCTTCCCTAGGACCGAAACACCACAAAAGTTTAAGCCCGATGAACTTTTCCTTCTTTGGTGAATGCTCAACGGTACTTCCGCAGATTGTGCCACCCTACTATCCTCTACCATTAGTAATTTGAAGAAAAAAAGGGCCGGAAATATAGGCTATGGGGGTATGGTGACTCACAACGCCAACCAGTTGGGCATTGACTACTCCGCATGTACTAGGATAGCGGCGAGACCTTTGGGTGTCAATGGACTCATGACTAGAGGTATCATCTTTCCCCGCCACCGTGCTCCACCTACCGCCGCCATGCCGTGGGAGGAGAGAGGTGGTAGGGGCATCCCATGGCTTCCGAAGTACTCTATCATACTAGGCCACCACAATTGGAAGGAGACCTTCATACCGATGCATGCCAATAGACTTGTAGCTCCTCCATACGTGCATGAGGAGGTTCCAGCTGAGGATGATGATGAGGAGATGGAGAGACAAGAGAATGCTAGGATCTTGAGGGACATCTTCCGTCAGCAGTTTGGGCGGCCTTTCAGCTCGGACTTCTTCCCGTTTCCGCCACCTCCTTCACAATGATGATGAAATGATTCGCCGGTTAGAGCCGCTCCACCGCCATTAGTGAGTTTCTTTTGTTTCTTTTCTTTTCTTTATTTCTTTTGAACATTGAGGACAATGTGTAAGTCAAGTATGGGGTGGGGTGTGACTCTCGTCTGTCATAACTCGACTCACTTTGCTTTGCTTATGACTATGAACACTTGCATGTTTCTTTTCATTGTCACACGTTTCATTATTGCATTGCATGAAAAAGGCTTTGAAAAACCCATAAAAATTTGAAAAATTTGAAAAATTTTGTGCTTCTATGATTAGAGATGACTTCTATGATGAATTTACTTGTGGAATGAAGCTTTGATGACAATTGTATGCTTGAATTGAATTATGAATTGAGAGGAAATTGAGTATGTTGTTTATCCTTTCTTGGAAGTTTCATAATGTGAGAGTTTTATCTAAATCATATTGAGAAACGAAGGTTGAAATCACAATATAAGTTCTTATACTTCTTTATGAAATGATCAAGGCACTTCGAATTTCTTGCTTCTTTCTTTGATCATTTAGTCCCTTAATGAAAATAATTGCCTCCTTTACCTATCTGGGAATTAGGAAGAGTTGATTTTGGCATGTTTGATGTGGGAGGGCCATGAAAGTAATTGTTTGCATTTAAAGTATAGAAATTCTAGGTTTGGGGAAGTCAATCATGATGATGAGTAACTCGGCACCATTCACATAGCCGGGTGTTTGTGTCTTGCAAAAGTCGGATTGAGTGATATTCCTAAAGGATTATGGTATGTGCATCAAGGGTTTGAGGCATCTCGAAAGTGAGAAACGCCAATCTCCTAGGCTTCGGTTTTTGTGCACCGCTATCCATATTTCCAAAAGTAAAGTCGAAAAAGAAAATTTTGTGCAAAAGTAAAGAGCAAAGCTCTAAGGTGGTGGATAGTTCAAATTGTGAAAAGAAAAGAGTTGTGTTGTTCCTTTTTCCCGGATTCATACACCACATTCCTTTACAATACCTTTCCGTATTCTTGACCTTACTTGAAAGTCCTTGCGATCATAAGAATGTTATTTGACTTGGTGATCTAAATTGAAGTTTCACATGTTTGATTTTGACAGTGCTTGAAGGTTATGATGTTTGTCTTAAAGTTTAAGCAATTTATGATGTTCCTTTGCTTTGCATTTTTTGGTTGATGTATATAAACGTTTAAAAGGATGAATGAAGCAAGATTTGAGGATGATCTATTGATTAGAAGCACATTACCAAAAAGATTGTTTTGTTTTGCTTTGCATTCATATTTCATTCTACCTTGTGTTCTAAGCTTTTGAAAACCTTGCTTGGGGACAAGCAAGTGACAAGTATAGAGTATTTTGTTAGCGTGAAATATGACTATATTTTAGGCACTTGTTTTAGTTGTTTTTCCCTCTTTTATGTGTACATGGACATGAGTTTGAAGCATTTATGAGCTCATTCACCCACTTTGTCGATATAGAGATCTACACTAGCTTTGTTTTGTTTATAGGTGAATAAAGGTTTGAATTGGAGCAAAATGTGGAAGGAAAGGAGTATTTGATCATTATAGATGTCAAGGAGATTATTTAGAGGAGCTAAGGAAGGAGCATGAGTGAAGAACATCACGAAACAAAGGCTTTTACAAACACTTTAGACTTCCACGCCCTAAATTACGGCCGTTGACTTAGGTTGGGATCGTAGAAAGTGGTTTTGGAGAACATCAGAGAGTTCCACGCCCAAAACCACGGGCGTGGAATGTTGATTGACCGTGATTTCCATGACGAAGTGACGTGTCATATTTGCCACGTCAACGACGGTTATTGGGCTTTTCTCGTAACCCTATTTCGCTCTATAAGAAGGCTGGAGAAGAGAGTTTCGGGGATGGTCGCTTAGGGCTTCATTCTATATTCGCTTACTTTCGGAATTGGAGATTTCGGCGTGTGGCTTGTGAAGGACGCGATATTGAAGATTGCGTACTTTGAAGATTTTCTTAGGGTTTTGCTTTCGGAGACGGATGACACACCGTTCTTCATTGTTTCTTAAGAGTACTGTGAGGATTCTTGTTCTATATTCCGAATTCATTAAATATACTACCTTGTTGTTCAGATTCAAGATCGACTTTGATTGGTTATTGAGTTTTTGAGGGTTTTTATCTTTCTCTCTTCTTAATTTGATATTTGATTCAATGACTATGATTATTGGCTAAAACCCTTTAACAATTCTAAGGTGAAGGGTTGATAGTTGTGGCTTAGATGATGATAGATCGATCGTAAACAGATTGGACCCTGAGAGTTTGAGAAACCTTGTCGACAGCCTAAATTACGGCCTGTTCTTGAGTTCCACGGCCGTGGAATCTCAAGATCTGCCCGTGATTTTCTTTATTTTACGACCTTTTCTTTTACTTTAATCCAAAGTTAAAGATTTGCTTTAACCTAGCCTTGGCTTGTCTTTCCTAGGTAGTAGTGAGATTCAACATCCTCTATTTCGGTTTCGAGTGTCACAACCTTAACCGTTTTAGTTCATCTTTGATTCCTTGGGTTTGAGTTTGAATATTTGAGATTAATTCTTGCCCTTAGATCCTTTCTATATTGCAGCCTCAACAACCTTTATAGAGAGAGTCTTTAGGTGAGACATAGGGTTTTGGAACTTCACCGTACTCAATCTTACCTTAGTTATACCTTTACGATCTCAACTATGTCCTTACATCTATCGTATATCTTGAATCGATTGCCACAATTTGATACCTGGATCTTTAGGGTTGCTGTTTTTCCTAATATTTTGCAAAGATTTTATACTTTTGATTGCTCGATTATTCGAAACTGAATTTTGTTTCACCAAATCCCTGAGTTCGATACTCTGAATTCTTACTTTACTACGCCGATCCGTACACTGCGGGTTCGTTTGCTTTGATTTCAGTTTTATAGATTTAAATCTTATTTGCACGCACACTTAGAGGCGAATAGGTCACGAGTTGATATAGCACAAACGTTGATGCGATAATAGGATCATCACTAGTGGAGGACCATTCGCAGTAGGGTCACGAGTTATGAGTAGATGAAGATGATGATTAGAGATCGCTACTGCCCCGCAGCGATGAGAAGAGATCGACTACAGGATTTCCTCGAGGCTGGATTCGAGTATATCCCTATTGCTAAGATTGTCAGCAAGATTCAAGAGTAGCTATCTTTGTTGGGCCGTCTTCACCATCTGAGGATCAACATGTGTACCTTCTCGGTGGTTGAAAGATCTACCCGCTCTTATCTTGTTGGTTTCTATTGCGAGTCTTTGACACACTACCATGATAGAGCATCTGCTTACGAGAGAGACCGATCGGGTCAGAAGAGAGCTTCTCAAGCTAGAGGTCCTGAGAAGAGGAAAAGGATTGGATTAGCCAGTACTAGAGCTAGAGCAGCTGGATTCGGGCGTAGTCAAACGCTGGGCCGCTCTGGTTTCTAGCAGACAATGCTGAGTTCCGACATAGGACGACAATGTCATAACTATGGAGGCTTTGGACACATCCGAGCTAATTGGAAGAAGCCCGTAGTTACTTGTTTTTCTTGTGGCAAGCCCAGACACCGAGTTGCGTTTTGTCGTCAGGGAAAGGCACCATCACAATAGGGTTCATCACTTGCTAAAGTCGCTAGAGGTGGGCACAAGCAACCTCAGTATCAGCAGCAGCAACAACAACAACAACAGAGATTTCTTGTTATACCGCTCCTCAGGGTTCCGCTTAGGAACAAGGGGGAGGTAGAGGACGAGGTGGTGGTACAACCGACACCAAAGGCGCATCAACTAGAGTTTATGAACTGAGGAGTGTAGTAGAGGCGACAACTCTAGCGACCCCAAGTTCCATTCATATTAATGGTTTTCCTGTTAGAGTTCTTTTTGATACAAGTGCTACGCATTCTTTTATGTCTGATGCATGTGTAGATAGCTTGACCTTAGTTACCATAGATGGAAGACCTTTCTTTATAGGATTACCCAATGAGGGTAAGATTGGAGGTACACGGGAGGTTCACGATTGCCCTATTAGATTGGGAGGTTGAGATTGGCAGCTGACTTCTTCGTCATGTCCTTAGTACATGAAGAAGTCATTCTGGGCATGGATTGGACGGATCAACATCAGGCAGTTTTGGAAATCGGTAAGAGGACCGTGACGATTACTACGGAGTCAGGCCATGGAAAGATTTTCTAAGGATGGGATCTCGGGAAGACCGGTACAATCAATAGCGCAGTTCGAGCTGCGAGACTTATTGGTCAGGTTTGCGAGGATTTCTGGTGCTATGCCATGAAGGATAGTACGAACCCAAAGCTTGAGGAGATTCCGGTAGCGAATAAGTTTACCGATGTTTTTGGAGAGCCATCAAGTTTACCTCCACTGAGGAGTGTGGACTTTGACATTGAGTTAGATCTCGAGACGAGACTGATCTCGAAGGCTCCTTATCACATGACACCTATCGAGATGCTTGAGCTTAAGAAGCAGCTCGAGGAGTTAGCTGAGAAGGGCTTCATCTGCCGTAGTGTATCTCCTTGGGGCGCACCAGTACTCTTCGTTAGGAAGAAAGACGGGTCGATGAGGTTATGTATTGACTACCGAGAGCTTAACAAGGTGACGATCAAGAATATGTACCCATTGCCCCGTATCGGCGATCTCTTGGACCAACTACACAAAACTTCAATGTTTTCACGGATCGATTTGAGATCTGGATATCACCAGATGAGGGTGAGATAGCAAGACATATCCAAGATGGCATTTCAGACTAGATATGGTCAGTACGAGTTTGTAGTGATGCCTTTTTGGCTCACAAATGCGTGTTCATGGAGTTGATGAACAACATATTCATCGATTTCCTAGACCAATTCGTGGTGGTCTTCATCAATGACATTTTGGTATACTCTCGTAGCAGAGAGGAGCACGCACGAAGCTTGAGGATCGTGCTCCAAGTCCTGCAGGATAGAGAGCTTTACGCCAAGCTCTCTAAGTGTGCGTTTTGGATATCTGAGGTGGCGTTCCTTGGTCACATTGTTTCTGCAGAAGGGATCAAGGTAGATCCGGCAAAGATCAAGTCTATAGCATCTTGGCCGCCTCCTAGGAACATCAAGGAGGTACACAGCTTCCTAGGCTTGGCAGGCTATGACAAGATTTTTAACCTATGATCGTTGTTTTTAAGAATTATCAAAGTTAAATTCCGAACTCAACACTAACATACGTATAGTGAATAAGCAAGGGTCAAACTCAAGGGAGTTATGGTTAAAGTAAGTTTTAGATTCAATTATCAATTATAGTAATCAGGGGGGGTTGGATTGTAAAATGGAAGATGATGATGATTGATTGATTTGAAAACTACACTAGGTTGGATTTTCGCATGTATACCACTCGGTTGGTTCTTTTTAGAAGCATTCGTCAATTGTTCTCATCTTGATCTTATTTATGTGTTAAGCCAACTGGCATTAACACAAAATAACTAGTTTATCGATCCGTAAACCTACAAGATCAAACCACAACTTAGCATTCAAATAAAGATAAAGAGATACATAAAAGCTAAACAACTTGTTAATCTTATTATGTAGTTATGTTCCTTTCCCTTAGATAATTACAACCATTTATAACCTAAGAGTTTGCTACTAGATTAAGGACCTAAACCCGTAATCGAATAATTCTAGCCTTTTGCATGCAATTGTACTACTGGGTGATTAAACTAAGTGAGAATAAACATGCAAACATAAGTTAAAGAACAAGGAACATAACACAATTGGATATTGAATCATCAATTTTGTTTTAATGTTTTGTTCTAGTGTCTATGTTTCCATTTTGATAAATTTTACTTGCCTGTGATGCAGGTCAAATCATGTTTTACCCTATAGACCTGCAGGCGTTACACTTGATATCAAGAAGTCATCTTTCAAGAAGTTGTCAAAATGGTTGCAATCTAAAGCATCTGCTGGACAGTTTTGTCCTTTATATTGTATTTTTCACTTGACGTGTTTAGTACATGGTGTTTTATAATAGTTTATATGTCAAGAGGTTCTTTGCCTATAGGTTTAGTACACGATGTTTGAAAGTTTAATGTCAATAGACAATACTGGTCATTAAGTCACTATTTTTTCCCGCATTAAAAAATTCATAAGTTTGAGTTATAATAGATGAAGATATATTTTGTTTCTGGCTTGCTTTCTAACTTTTTTGGTCACGATTCTGCTGACTTATCTAATACTATATGTTTCTCATATTGTACAGATATCAGTCAAAGAGGATACATTCAAGAAGGAGGTGGTATTATCTTCTGTTAATCGTAGCCATGTAGAGTACATGTCTTTCAAGCGTGATAAAAAGAAGCCGGAAAAGGTTGAACAAACCAATGATAAAGTTGTTGTTGAAAGTCAGTTACTAGTTGTAGAAGAGGTTTATATATCAAGCTCTTAAGTCCATCCTATTTTTGCTTCTGTTGGAGCTGATACTGGGGATTTTACAATGCATCAGTGGCAACTGAGATTGTCTTCTCCTATATCGAGAAATAGAATTTGGTGAAGTCAATTGACAAATCCATGGTAATATTAGATGCGGCATTATTTGATGCCCTTTTTGAGGGTGCTATAGAAAAGGGGTCAGCATATCCAACAAAAGTTCATAAAAGGATATAGGACCAACATTTATAAGTCGTATGCAACCCCATCATAAAGTGATTAGAGGAACTGACATGGTTGTCAAGAAAGGTTCCTTGAAGCCAATTCACATACTGACAGCACGAAGACAAGGTAACAAGAAGGTAACCAAATTTTCGGGTTTTGAATCCTTTTTGGTGGATGGAGAGTCATTGTCATCAGAGCTGCAGAAAAAATTTGCTTGCAGTACAACGGTAGCTGAATTACCAGGCACTAAACCTTCTATTGAATTGAACTAAATAATTTTAGCTAGTGCTAGAAAATTTTGATTTTGCTGAGTGAATATTTAGTTTGTGTTGGTCGTATATTCTTCTTGCTGCCATGCTTGTATTATAGAGGCCTAGATAATTGTTAATTACAACTCCTTCCAATCCATTCAACAATATCCGCTATTCTAGCATTCTTTTATATTAAGGTGACTATCAAGTATGTTATACATCTATTCCCTCATGTATCACTCTAAGTTTTTACCTTTACTGAACACCACTACAAACAATCTACCGGTCATATTTATAAAGTAGAGATCAACGTAGCTAAAATGAAAGAAAAAAAAGCTATAGAACAGAGGGAGTATCTTACAATAGTCTTCAAAGATCAATATGGTCTGTCCGTATGAGAGGACAAGGGGGTGCTTCGTTTGGATTGATGAATCCAGAGACTGATCATGTATTGCATAATGATACCACATACGTAGCGAAGGATCATTTTCATGTCTAAAACTAGGCAGTATTTATGTTACAATGCGTTTGTTATTCAGTCAGACCAGATTCGGTTAGATGGTTTTTGATATTGCTAAGATAACCCAATTTCACCAGTAGATGTGGCCTTGTGGGAGTTTATTTATATTATAACCCAAATTCATTACGATTTGTCAAAATATATATATTGCTATTGTGGCCCTAGAAAATTCACGGGCCTGGTGGCCTGAAAATTACTATCTTAGCAAATTTTTTAAACAAATCAATGAATGAAAAGTATCTAGATTGTTTTGTTTACTTTGCTCAGCTTAATTGGTTGATGCAAGTGCTTTTCCGTGGGTTGCATAGAATCAAATAGGTTAATAACAACCTTGTAAAATATTTTTATTTACATTTTCAGGTAAAAACGGACTGGAGGTACTTGTCCAAGAGGGTGTTATTGACAACCTTGTAAAATATTTAGTTGAGCATTATGGAATTCCAAAGAGATACATTGAAGTGTATGATAAAACCAGAAAGTAAAAGCTTCTCGTTTACTCTCTAACGCTTTCCATGTACAAAAATTTTGATTTTGAACCCAGAGATTCTCGACTTGTTGTATTGCATCGCCTATTTCATCACCAACATAAAAGTGCTTTTATTATTTGCACAATTTATAAACTATCACAAGGTGTGGGCTATGCACTAGTTAATTAATGTAACACCCCAAGTTCTTGAAACTCGGGGAGCTACTGGTTAGGACCTCACAATGGGTCCCGACCTTGGTTTAACAACAACTTTACTAGGATCTTACAACAAGGCACAAATGTATTTAAAACAAATTTTGAAACATAATATTTTTATGGTATGAATGTATACATGTGACAACCTTACAAACATATATATATAGATACATAACATGCATGCCGTATGGAAGACTCCCCCGTCCCCATCTAATGAGTACGTGGACCCGGCTGGCCATCCGTCCCGGACCTCTCTGCAACTGTCTATCTCAACAAATCTACAACACGGAGAAACCGTTAGCTAACAATCCAAATATAAGCATCATAAGGATAGCACAAACACAAACAAGGTAACATAAACAATCATCATGCTGGCACACAAACCGGTTATTATCTAGTAGTTAAGTGATTCACCTTATTCCATTTTACAGTTGTGGCACGAGAATCTTAAGAGTTCTCGCCTCCGTTCCTTATCCAATTGGGTGTAGGTCTAGCTTACCTCCGCCGGTAGCATCACTACAAACCGAGTGTGGACTAGTCCATAAAGAAACCCCAGCGCCCTCAAGCTAACTGAGCAGAATGCCACCGCCCGTTACTCTTAGGCCAAGGTATAGGTCGGTATATAAATATTACTAAAATATAACTATAAGCATCTCATTCACACACCACTACCTTTATTCATACTCATATCTAGAAGTCAGCTAAGTAAGCCCAAAGGACTTGCCTGAATTCAAACATAATCTCGTTATCTCAACTCGGTCTGTAACCGCAGGAACTCAACCGCCTGTTATAAAAGGCAAGTGGATCAATAATATATCCCACTTAATTAGAAGTCTCTGACTTCTAAGATATTTAACTCTATCATCAGCTAAATTACCAAAATACCCTTATACGGATAAATGACTGTTTTACCCCTGGTCCCGAAACTTTATAAAATTCCATAACAAAGTTCCAAACTATTCTTTGGAACTCAAACTCTCAAAGGAAAGTTTGCTAAAGATTTAAAAGAGTTAACTACATTCTTGACTTTCATAAAAAGTCGTCAAGGTCCGACTTTGGCTTAAGATATGAGAACCGAATAAAAATATAAAAAGTCTAACAAAAATCTATAAGTCTTTTATGCTATGTACTCTATCCATAGCAGTCAGAATTTCCCAAAAATACATAATAATCACTTCTACACAAATTCTCAAAGTCAGTTCCTAAACCAGAAATTCACACTTAGCCAAAAACTGAGTATTTCTTAACTGCTCAGCCAGTCCACTTTGGACCTTCATAAATCTAAATCCAACCGTTGGATCAACCCCAACTTTTGATACACCACACTATGCATGACACTCTATAACATATTAAAAACCGAACGGTGGATTATGTTTCTAAGGTATCCAAACTTAAGCTCAAACATGACTGCACAACCCAGATAATTCCAGCACTCAACAATTTCAGCAACATCCAGAAAACGATTTTAAGGTCTCAACTTCAAAAATTCATAACTCCTAAACCACTTGCTGGATTCATCCCAAATTTTAATATGTTCCCCTAAAATATGCCAACTATATCATATCCAAAATTCAAGTCAAAAAGAGATCAAACTCTTATTCAAAACTATCTCTCAAAACAGCATCACATGTTGTTTTTCCCAACACTCAGCATAGTTATAAAAACTATGTGAGGAGCCAACTTTGAGACACCATAACTCTCAAACCGTAGCATGGATTCCTCTAAAATTTTAGTATGATCTACTATACTATATCAACTATAACTTGTCAGAAATTCAAGTCCAACAGAAGTCAATAACCCCTCCAAATTTATTCCACAAAACTGCATCTCAAGCAAATTTCCTCAAACTCAGCACACTAAAAAAAACTGCATGAATAGCCAACTTCGGGATACTATAACTCTCACACCATAACTCCGATTGTTCCCAAATTTTAGTATGATATACTATGCAACACTGTCTATGACATAGCCGGATTCTAGCCAAAAAGGAAGATTCTAACTCACCCAAAATTGGACCCGAAGTTGACTGCTCGTCAATTTTGGAAAGCTGGAAAAGATGTAACAGCTCCTTGTAGTTGTTTCTTTGGCTGCAATGGATGGGTTCCAAGATGGTTTAACATCAGCTATAAGCAGATACATGACTGAAGGAAAACAAAGGAAGAAAGATTATGGTCCTACTCAGCTATAAGACTCGACTAGAAGGCTCGGGAGGTTGCAACCAGAAGCGGAGGTGGGCTGGAACCGCATTGCTGCTGCGTGATGACCTTGCAAGGAAGGGTCACCGTTCGCCTGCTGTGGGTGTGCCAGACCAGGAGCACATGAAGCTATTGTTTACGGTGAAGGGTCTCCGACACCAACCTTCGTTGCTCTGTACGTCGGAAGGCACCACCGCTTGGAGTTGTACCAAGGTAATCGTCATGGTGCTACTACGGCTTGAAGAGGACAGAGGAGACTGGCCCATCTTCGATCACCACGGAAGCAAGGAGAGCTGTGTGTAGACGACATCAAGGTTGGGTGCCGGATCCTGATGTGCACGACAAATACGAGGAGGAAGGTTCACTGCTTGCTGTCGACTAGATGGTATGAGAGTTTAGCCGGCATTATCTGCGGTTGCTGCATCCATTGGAGGGATTAGGCGAGCGGCGCTGCCATCGTGAAGTGAGGTAGAAGAGAAGAGAGGTTACATTTACGTGAGGAGGAGAGTTAGGGCAAAAAAATATGACGGTTGAAGTAATTAGGGAAAAAAAAGAGTTGATGGGCCCGTAAGCTGATCATGGGCCCGTCAAGGCCAAAATGATCCGGAAGAAACTTGGGAATTAATGATCCATAGAAAAAAAATTGTAAACTCATAACTGAACTCCGAAATAAATTTTCGGATGTTACATCAGTTCTCCCTTAAAATAAGTTTCGTCCCGAAACTTAAAATATGTCAAACATAAGGTCGGTCCTCCAGGCACATCCAAGGTACAAGTCTAGTGTATCTAATTACTGCATCAAAAGTCATGTCGTTTCTATATCTAAGTACCCCGCACATCAAAGGTTACCAATAAAACACACATCAGTGACTAAGCACTGAAGCATGAAACAACAAGTAGTCAAACAATCCACATAGATATAGGGTCAAGTCCTAACTCTTCGCTCTCGGGGTTATGACTATCTCTACATAGGTTTCTGAAAGGTTACGTCTCATACTATCCAAAATATCTCAAGTAGCCTCGTCGGCTTTTCATAAAACCACTAACTCCGAAAATCTTTTCATGTACTTACATCACAAGCGCTTGCTACCACATTCTAGAGTGGTTATCGGATATCTCACCGGTATCATTCGGCCCAATTGTCCGATCCTCTGTTCTAAGGACGTAACTCGTGTCTAGTAGGTATTCCCTCTAACTAAATCCGTGGACAATGGGGTTGCTCTCCTCAATAGGCTGAGGAATACTAGTCCATCAATCACTTTCAACTCCGCTTGAAAAGTCTCACAAGGTTGTCTTACATAACTCACCTCTAGATCTTTTGATGACCTTCCTGGGTAATTCTTTCCAATTCCTTTCCTTCTGGTCTTCTGAGAGGGTTTCGGGTATCCGATCTAGGATCTCCCCCCTTATACATCTCCCGGCACTTTACTAAGTGCCTCAGGCTAGTTGTATCACAACTCACTTGGTGTTATCTCCTAATATGACTCCGTCATATGGTTCCTCCATTAAAGAATCATCATCTGCTCATTTCTGGTCTTAAACTTGATATAACTTAAAAATCAAAATTCGGTGGTCAATCTTTGGGTTCTATCGACGTCATCATATTTTTTTATAACTGCTCAACTCAAGATTCTTACGCAGTATCAAGATCTTAGGTGATATTGAATGTGTCCACACTGACAACAATAGACACAAGGTAATCTTACCTCACCATCGTTTGATCATAATTGCTCGATAACTGCTAACACACCATCAACATTCCACTCTTATATCCCTCATGTCTATCAGACCGATAATATTTCTCTGACATGCAACGCAACTCGGATCTGTTCTGATATAAAATTCTTCTTATACTCTACTCTTGAGATTATGTTTTCTATATGTACGAGTACTGGTCTGTAAGTACACTCCCGTAGCTTCCTTTTCTTATCTGTCTTTCGATTCAACTTGATAGTTACTCCCTTGAGCTTGTTAGTGCAGGCCCTACACAATACCTTTATTACATCGTTTACTTCCTTTTTCATTCCATCAAGAAACTCATTCTAAAGTACCCTGCTAAGTATTAAGTTCCAAATTTACTTGTCTGCCGACATGTGACGAGGTCGGTATGCTTCACTTGTATCTATAATGGGGTACCACTCTCTTTCTATACTTCTATGTGCACATACTTTCTCGTCTATCTAGATGGTGATACAGTTCCTCTACAAAATTTCCTGTCACTCCACATAGCCTATTTCACGTTCCTTCCAAACGAAATGCATTTTACCAATTATCACCGTCTTACACTCGACACGTCATTTTCTATACTCTCGAATTTCTTGTTATGTGGGTTAGGACCCATCACGCTTCCGTTGTGTTACTTTGATAATTATGTTGTCACCCGTTAATCATAAGGAAATTTTCCGTGAGTCCAAAATGATTGACCCCAAAACTCTTCCTCTCAATTACACAATATGTCCTATCCGGATGAAGTACCCCATACCTCCCTTATTTGCCTTAAGGAACTAAGATGACGGTTGGAAGACGACCTCTTCCGTTTACCTTTAGAATTCTTCTAACATGGATCTAAACTTTCTGACTCAACCGGAGTTTGATCTTAACCAGCCAAGAAGCAACCTCAGACACGATACTCTCTATACCTTTAGTTATCTAAGAAGATTTTCGTTACCTACTTGAGGAAATCCTCCAAAGTATCGGTATAGTTAATTCAATAATCCACAATCACAGATATCTCTTCTTAACTGTACATAACTCATCAATACCAACAACACTTGCACGTCCTCCGCTGACGTTGCTTATTCTATAGTTGACTTACCTCAACATATCGTACTCACTCTTCTCATACTTCTAATGGCGTAAAATTCTTGGTACGCATCCACTACTCGGTTAACTCTTTTCCCCTTTGTTAGTTCGTTCTATCCTCCCCACTTCCGTTTCCTTAGACCAATTCTCTTTCACCAGTCCACTAGGTCATTCTCACATGTTCCTTCATTAGCGTTGTTTATAATATTGCTCTGTTGAACTCCATTGACTCTGCTACCGGCCTCTTACTCCTTTTGATACTGGTATCGTCATTCCTTACAACTTCTTATATCTCTGATGAGGTCAAAACTCCTCTACACTTGTGGAGTCTATCTTCGCTCTTACTCTCAATTGTAGGTCTTTATTCTGTGCATCTCTTGGTCATAAGGGTTTCTTCCCCAATTATCGTAAGAGAATCCTCATCCTCCCTTGTATGAATGGTTACGCACACTCTGTCTTGACTGACATAGAACCTTATCAAAGTGTATACTTACTCCTCTAGTTCTCTTTTTATAATTCATCTGTACTAGTTGTGATATGTACCTTTTTCCTAGCCAATAGGTAGTAAATCACTTACACAGTTCCCTTGGTCTCAAATAACATAAAGGGTCATTCTTGGCTGTCTAGTCTTCCTTCTTAAGTTCTTAATTAGAGTTACTAACTCGACTCACTCCATGTTACTATTAAGGTTACTAGCACGTGTACCGATTTAACTTCACATTTGTCGCCGTTGATCTCTTGAAGGGTCCTCTAGATGTTTAAAATTCTTTCATAATTATCCTCCTTATCTGTCAACCAATTACTACTAGTTGACCCGTACGGGTTATGTCTCAGTTATCACTACTCTGTAGTTGCCATTCTATAAGATCACGGACTTATTGTTCTTCTATCTCTTTTGAAGTTTGATACCCTTGGTGAAAATCTATCTCCTCCAATTTCTTTGTTAATATCCCTTTAGCTCCTTCCATAGTCTGCACCTCTCTTGTTTTCTTATGAGATTATTATACTATTCTGAGTCCATTTATAGCATTTATCTGTCGTCAAGGAGTTCGTCAAGTCTTCCACAATAACTTGTAAGCGTGTCTTCATGAGTCTTCTTACTTTGTTCACCGTCTGTTGCGGTTCTCTAATAAGACCGTTAGTATTGGTAACTTAAATCTTTATGTGAATGAGAAGTTATCGTGGACTCTTTAGTCCACCAATATCATTTTCCCACATTCTTCCCTTTAATTGGTTTTGTTTTGATCATGATACCTTTATGAAAATTCGTTGTCACCGTTTTAGTCTTCTAGTTTCTTTGACACTTATGTCGAAGTTTCTTTCAAAATGCTCGCATCCTTGGAGGACTCCACTTGCTTCCATGGTTACATATTCTATTTATCGTCATTAAACTCACTCTCTATCTTTGTACCCTTTAATCTCTCACCACTGGGTCAACACCCTATTCTCTTTGTACTCTCATGTCCATGCTTGCATATGGTGGCGTCCGCCTTGATGGTAACGTCCTTCACTCCGAAACTCTTGGTTGTACTCCATTCTATATGATACTTGTTTTTCCATTATTATCTCCATTCTACGCTCTTGTCGTCTCTTGCATAGTTCTTCTAATTCATCTCTCGGCTTCATACGACAAAGTCCCTTACATGACTTCCAATTCCTTCTACCTAAGCTGACTCGGGAACTTCTTTCTCATCCGGTTGTACTGGTGGTAAAAATTATCTTAACATCTTTACAGCTTTGCCTACCCGTTCTTCGGATGATTTATAAGGTCACCAGGACGTCCACCAGAGTATCATACTCAATCTTGGTCTGAATCCTTTATCTCGTGTGGAAAACTCTTCAAATTCGTTACCAATTTATCATTAGGCGCTAATCACTTCATGATATCACAACTAAAGATTACAAAATATCCTTTAGGATACTAACATGCTACACACACACATATATATAATCTTACACTAAAACATATAACTATAAGTCTATATACTAACTCACCTAACATTCCAAGTTACAGAGATCCACGGTGAACGATGGTGGTCCGACGTACTACTAACCCAACAACCCGACTATGCACGTGTGTAAAAACAGAAATCCGTTTTGAAAATCTTAGACCCCTTTCGGGTTCTAGTTATTTTATACATTCGGTCTTTCAGAAGATTTCAAGTGCCATTGTTGCCAACCCAGAGCTCTGATACCATGTTGTAACACCCCAAGTTCTTGAAACTCGGGGAGCTACTAGTTAGGACCTCACAATGGGTCCCGGCCTTGGTTTAACAACTTTACTAGGATCTTACAACAAGGCACAAATGTATTTAAAACAAATTTTAAAACATAATATTTTTATGGTATGAATGTATACATGTGACAGCCTTACAAACATATACATATAGATACATAACATGCATGCCGTATGGAAGACTCCCCCGTCCCCATCTAATGAGTACGTGGACCCGGATGACCATCCGTCCCGGACCTCTCTGCAACTGTCTATCTCAACAAATCTACAACACGGATAAACCGTTAGCTAACAATCCAAATATAAGCAGCATAAGGATAGCACAAACACAAACAAGGTAACATAAACAATCATCATGCTGGCACACAAACCGGTTATTATCTAGTAGTTAAGTGATTGACCTTATTCCATTTTACAGTTGTGGAACGAGAATCTTAAGAGTTCTCGCCTCCGTTCCTTATCCAACTGGGTGTAGGTCTAGCTTACCTCCGCCGGTAGCATCACTACAAACCGAGTGTGGACTAGTCCCTAAAGAAACCCCCAGCGCCCTCAAGCTAACTGAGCAGAATGCCACCGCCCGTTACTCTTAGGCCAAGGTATAGGTCGGTATATAAATATTACTAAAATATAACTATAAGCATCTCATTCACACACCACTACCTTTATTCATACTCATATCTAGAAGTCAGCTAAGTAAGCCCAAAGGACTTACCTAAATTCAAACATAATCTCGTTATCTCGACTCGGTCTGTAACCGCAGGAACTCAACCGCCTATTATAAAAGGCAAGTGGATCAATAATATATCCCACTTAATTAGAAGTCTCTGACTTCTAAGATATTTAACTCTATCATCAGCTAAATTACCAAAATACCCTTATACGGATAAATGACTGTTTTACCCCTGGTCCCGAAACTTTATAAAATTCCATAACAAAGTTCCAAACTATTCTTTGGAACTCAAACTCTCAAAGGAAAGTTTGCTAAAGTTTAAAAGAGTTAACTACATTCTTGACTTTCATAAAAAGTCGTCAAGGTCCGACTTTGGCTTAAGATATGAGAACCGAATAAAAATATAAAAAGTCTAACAAAAATCTATAAGTCTTTTATGCTATGTACTCTATCCATAGCAGTCAGAATTTCCCAAAAATACATAATAATCACTTCTACACAAATTCTCAAAGTCAGTTCCTAAACCAGAAATTCAGACTTAGCCAAAACCTGAGTATTTCTTAACTGCTCAGCCAGTCCACTTTGGACCTTCATAAATCTAAATCCAACCGTTGGATCAACCCCAACTTTTGATACACCACACTATGCATGACACTCTATAACATATTAAAAACCGAACGGTGGATTATGTTTCTAAGGTATCCAAACTTAAGCTCAAACATAACTGCACAACCCAGATAATTCCAGCACTCAACAATTTCAGCAACATCCAAAAAACTATTTTAAGGTCTCAACTTCAAAAATTCATAACTCCTAAACCACTTGCTGGATTCATCCCAAATTTTGATATGTTCCCCTACAATATGCCAACTATATCATATCCAAAATTCAAGTCAAAAAGAGATCAAACTCTTATTCAAAACTATCTCTCAAAACAGCATCACATGTTGTTTTTCCCAACACTCAGCATAGTTATAAAAACTATGTGAGGAGCCAACTTTGAGACACCATAACTCTCAAACCGTAGCATGGATTCCTCTAAAATTTTAGTATGATCTACTATACTATATCAACTATAACTTGTCAGAAATTCAAGTCCAACAGAAGTCAATAACCCCTCCAAATTTATTCCACAAAACTGCATCTCAAGCAAATTTCCTCAAACTCAGCACACTAAAAAAAACTGCATGAATAGCCAATTTCGGGATACTATAACTCTCACACCATAACTCCGATTGTTCCCAAATTTTAGTATGATATACTATGCAACACTGTCTATGACATAGCCGGATTCTAGCCAAAAAGGAAGATTATAACTCACCCAAAATTGGACCCAAAGTTGACTGCTCGTCAATGTTGGAAAGCTGGAAAAGATGTAACAGCTCCTTGTAGTTGTTTCTTTGGCTGCAATGGATGGGTTCCAAGATGGTTTAGCATCAGCTATAAGCACATACATGACTGAAGGAAAACAAAGGAAGAAAGATTATGGTCCTACTCAGCTATAAGACTCGACTAGAAGGCTCGGGAGGCTGCAACCAGAAGCGGAGGTGGGCTGGAACCGCATTGCTGCTGCGTGATGACCTTGCAAGGAAGGGTCACCGTTTGCCTGTTGTGGGTGTGCCAGACCAGGAGCACATGAAGCTATTGTTTACTGTGAATGGTCTCCGACACCAACCTTCGTTGCTCTGTACGTCGGAAGGCACCGCCGCTTGGAGTTGTACCAAGGTAATCATCATGGTGCTGCTACGGCTTGAAGAGGACAGAGGAGACTGGCCCATCTTCGATCACCACGGAAGCAAGGAGAGTTGTGTGTACACGACATCAAGGTTGGGTGCCGGATCCTGATGTGCACGACAAATACGAGGAGGAAGGTTCACTGCTTGGTGTCGACTGGATGGCATGAGAGTTTAGCCGGCATTATCTGCGGTTGTTGCATGCATTGGAGGGATAAGGCGAGCGGCGCTGCCATCGTGAAGTGAGGTAGAATAGAAGAGAGGTTACATTTACGTGAGGAGGAGAGTTAGGGCAAAAAAATATGACGGTTGAAGTAATTAGGAAAAAAAAAGAGTTGATGGGCCCGTAAGCTGATCATGGGCCCGTCAAGGCCAAAATGATCCGGAAGAAACTCGGGAATTAATGATCCATAGGAAAAAAAAAATTGTAAACTCATAACTGAACTCCGAAATAAATTTTCGGATGTTACAATTAATGAATTCATTGCTCCTTCAATGTTTCACACCGACTTCTTTCTGCCCTAACACCATTTATTACCAATCGACATACTTGATGTTACCATAGATCTTCAATTTTCAATTGACAACAATCGAGATACGTGATCAACCCATTACCCCTTCAAAATTCTAGTGCACAAAAGAAGTTTAGGCATGTCCACGTTATCAAACTCAAGCTCTTGAATCCGAGGAGAGTGTAATCAATAGTAAAATACACAAGATCGATAGCGATGTTGATGGTGACAATAGTGGGTTGCTAATGACGGAGTATACACCTCCTGGATCCTGGAAAGTTTCTTATACTACGAAATCCCGGAAGGTTTCTAAAAGGGAAGAGAGGAACTCCATGGTTGTACTGAGAGAGAAGATGAACATCTGCCAAATTGAAGAAAAGGAAGATATATTGGGATTGAGGAGGAGAAGATAAACAACTATGCATGGCAACAAACATGGGAGCCTGGAGATGTGAAGTGAATGTGAACAGAGGGCATGAGATTTCTCCTTGACCTACTTGCAACCTAATTTGAGGAGATAATGTTCTACTACAAGAAGCTAAGATATGACTGATTTCATTTTGATTGCAGGGGTACTATAGTGTCTATGGAGTTGGATCGGCCTAATTTCCAACATATGCAGTAAAGATGACGTGTGGGAATCTCCTCTACGCTGTGAGAATCCTCTACCTTTTTGAGCTTTCTCCTTCTACATGTTTATAGGCAAGTTATCCTAAGTCCTCAACCACCTCTACGCTGAAACTTCACAAAGTGCCCTAAGTCCTCAACCACCTTTATGCGTGGGAATCTCATTTGTCCTATTATAAACTAACATTGCAAAGTTATCTTGATATCTGTTGGATCAAATCATGGCTTAATCACGTTCAACAAATCTTGAGCGCTAATATTTTTTCTTCTTTCTGCTCTTTGTCTAGTCTTAATTCGGTGAAGATTTGAATTGAATCAATTTAATCACACTCCTCTTAATGTCTTCCTCTTTTAGTTGTTCGATTTTTGGCCATCATCTTCAATTTAACAATTAATTATGTGGAAGTCTCAATCCATTTCATACTCTAAAATCAAGAAATAATTGATTCCATGCCTTAACAATAGAGTCGACGTTGGTCGAACAAGTATCCAAATCAAAGTAGATCAAAGTATCCTTCTTCTAAGCGGTTAAGATTTTATTGAAAAAACTAATTCATTAATGTGCTTTGTAGCTTGTTCACGATACTAATGGACAAATGGTCATTCCTGAATAAAATAAAAACGATTGTTTCTGCATAAGAGAAGTAGAGTTAGAGATGAGCTATATTATTGTTTATGCAGAAAGATATGGGTTGCTTCAACTCAAAGACTCAATTGGAGGAGCAATGTGGATATGAGTTTGAATCCCATATAGGTTATTTCGTTTGATTTTCTCTCAGTGGATATTCTGATCTAGTATGTATTATTTCGGAGAAGATATCTCGGTAAAAGTGTGTTAAAACTTAAAATGATTTGAATTGGATGGTTGCTATCAATGAGTGACTCCATGAGTTTCTTATTCTACGAAATCCTGGAGGGTTTCTTAAAGGGAAGAGAGAACTTCATGGTTGCACTGAGAGAGAAGATGAACATCTGCCAAATTGAAGAAAAGGAAGATATATTGGAGATTGAGGAGGAGAAGATAAGCAACTATGCGTGGCAACGAACATGGGAGCTTGGAGATGTGAAGCGAATGCGAACAAAGGACATGAGAGAATAAAGAATCCAAAGAACTTTGCTCTTGTGGAGTAGATAAACCCTGACATTCTGTTGTTACCGACTTCTTTTTATCTCTTTTCTTCTACCTTTTTGAGCTTTCTCCATGACCTACTTACAACCTGATTTGAGGAGATAAGCTTCTACTAAAAGAAGCTAAGATATTACTGACTTCATTCTGATTGCAGGGTACTATAGTGTCTATAAAGGTGGATCGGCCCAATTTCCAACATATGGAGTAAAGATGACGTGTGGGAATCTCCTCTACGTTGTGGGAACCCTCTACCTTTTATGAGCTTTCTCCTTCTACCTTTTTATAGGCAAGTTATCCTAAGTCTTCAACCACCTCTACGCTGAAACTCCACAAAGTGCCCTAAGTTCTCAACAACCTCTACGCGTGGGAATCTCCTTTGTCCTAATATAGACTAACATTGCAAAGTTATCTTCATATCTGTTGGATCAAATCAAGGCTTAATCACGTTCAACAAATCTTGACCGCTAATATTTTTTTTCTTCTTCCTGCTCCTTGTCTAGTTTTAATTCACGGGGAAGATTTGAATTGAATCAATCTAATCACACTCCTCTTAATGTCTTCCTCTTTTAGTTGTTCGATTTTTGGTCATCATCTTCAATTTAACAATTAATTATGTGAAGTCCCAATCCATTTCATACTCTAAAATCAAGAAAAAATTGATTCTATACCTTAACAATAGAGTCGATGTTGGTCGAACAAGTATCCAAATCGAAGTAGATCAAAGTATCTTTCTTCTAAGCGGTTAGGATTTTATTGTAGAAACTAATTCATTAATGTGCTTTGAAGCTTGTTCACGATACTAATGGACAAATGGTCATTCCTGAATAAAATAAAAACGATTGTTTTTGCATAAGAGAAGTAGAGTTAGAGATTAGCTACATTATTGTTTATGCAGAAAGATATGGGTTGCTTCAGCTGGAAGACTCAATTGACAAAGCAATGTGGATATGGGTTTGAATCCCATATAGGTTATTGCGTTTGATTTTCTCTCAATTGATATTCTGATCTAGTATGTATTATTTCGAAGTAGATATCTCGGTAGAAGTGTGTTAAAACTTAAAATGATTTGAATTAGATGGTTGTCATCAGTGAGTGACTCCATGGTTTCTTATTCTTCGAAATCCCGGAAGGTTTCTTAAAGTGAAGAGAGGAACTCCAAGGTTGCACTGAGAGAGAAGATGAACATCTGCCAAATTGAAGAAAAGAAAGATATATTAGGATTGAGGAGGAGAAGATGAGCAATTATGCATGGCAACAAACATGGGAGCCTGGAGATGTGAAGCGAATGCGAATAAAGGGCATGAGGGAATAAAGAATCCGAAGAACTGTGCTCTTATGGAGTAGATAAACCCTGACATTCTTTTGTTACCGACTTCTTTTTATCTCCTTTCTTCTACCTTTTTTAGCTTTCTCCATGACCTACTTGCAACCTGATTTGAGGAGATAATGTTCTACTACAAGAAGCTAAGATATGACTGACTTCATTCTGATTGCAGGGGTACTATAGTTTCTATAAAGGTGGATTGGTCCTATTTCCAACATTTGGAGTAAAGATGACGTGTGGGAATCTCCTCTACGCTGTGAGAATCCTCTATTTTTTTGCGCTTTCTCCTTCTACCTTTTTATAGGCAAGTTATCCTAAGTCCTCAACCACCTCTATGCTGAAACTCCGCAAAGTGCCATAAGTCCTCAACCACCTCTACGCGTGGGAAATCTCCTTCCTAATATAGACTAACATTGTAAAGTTATCTTCATATCCGTTGGATCAAATCAAGGCTTAATCACGTTCAACAAATCTTGACCACTAATATATTTTTCTTCTTCCTTCTCCTTGTCTAGTTTTAATACAAGGTGAAGATATGAATTGAATCAATCTAGTCACACTCCTCTTAGGGCCCGTTTGGTTTGAACTCCGGAATCGGAAACGGAATGGAAACGAATCTAGTCCATATGTATTCCCTTATTCATGAAAGTTGTTGGAATCATTCCTTGTGATTTGAAGTAATTGAAGTTGAATTTGAATACTTTTGATACCCTATAGGGTAACAAAATATGGGGAGACAAGTGCAATTTGCATGTAAAAATAAGGAATGATTCCATAGAATTTCATGAATATGGATATACATATGGACTAAATTCGTTTCCATTCTGTTTCCGTTTTCGGAGTTGGAACCAAACGGGCCCTTAATGTCTTCCTCTTTTAGTTGTTTGATTTTTGGTCATCATTTTCAATTTACAATTAATTATGTGAAGTCCCAATCCATTTCATACTCTAAAATCAAGAAAAAATTGATTCTATACCTTAACAATAGAGTCGACGTTGGTCGAACAAGTATCCAAATCGAAGTAGATCAGAGTATCCTTCTTCTAAGCGGTTAAGATTTTATTGAAGAAACTAAATCATTAATGTCCTTTGTAGCTTGTTCACGATACTAATGGGCAAATGGTCATGCCTGAATAAAATAAAAATGATTGTTTCAACATAAGAGAAGTAGAGTTAGATATGAGCTATATTATTATTTATGCAGAAAGATATGGGTTGCTTCAGCTCAAAGACTCATTTGGCAGAGCAATGTGGATATGGGTTTGAATCTCATATAGGATATTTCGTTTGATTTTCTCTCAGTGGATATTCTGTTTTAGTATGTATTATTTCGAAGAAGATATATCGGTAGAAGTGTGTTAAAACTTAAAATGATTTGAATTGGATGGTTGCTATCAGTGAGTGACTCCATGAGTTTCTTATTCTACGAAATCCCGGAAGGTTTCTTAAAGGGAAGAGAGGAACTCCATGGTTGCACTGAGAGAGAAGATGAACATCTGCCAAATTGAAGAAAAGGAAGATATATTGGGATTGAGGAGGAGAAGATAAGCAACTATGCATGGCAATGAACATGGGAGCCTGGAGATGTGAAGCGAATGCGAACACAGGGCATAAGGGAATAAAGAATCCGAAGAACTTTGCTCTTGTGGAGTAGATAAACCCTGGCATTCTGTTGTTACCGACTTCTTTTTATCTCCTTTCTTCTACCTTTTTGAACTTTCTCCATGACCTACTTGAAACCTGATTTGAGGAGATAATGTTCTACTACAAGAATCTAAGATATGACTGACTTTATTATGATTGCAAGGGTCGGCCTAATTTTCAACATATGGAGTAAAGATGACATGTGAGAATCACCTCTACAGTGTGGGAATCCTCTACCTTTTTTGCGCTTTCTCCTTCTACCTTTTTATAGGCAAGTTATCCTAAGTCCTCAACCACCTCTATGCTGAAACTCCGCAAAGTGCCATAAGTCCTCAACCACCTCTACGCGTGGGAATCTCCTTTTTCCTAATATAGACTAACATTGCAAAGTTACCTTCATATCCGTTGGATCAAATAAAGGCTTAATCACGTTCAAGAAATCTTGACCGCTAATTTTTTTTTCTTCTTCCTGCTCCTTGTCTAGTTTTAATTCACGGTGAAGATTTGAATTGAATCAATCTAGTCACACTCCTCTTAATGTCTTCCTCTTTTAGTTGTTCGATTTTTGGTCATCATCTTTAATTTAACAATTAATTATATGAATTCCCAATCCATTTCATACTCTAAAATCAGGAAAAATTGATTCTATACCTTAACAATAGAGTCGACATTGGACGAACAAGTATCCAAATCGAAGTAGATCAGAGTATCCTTCTTCTAAGCGGTTAAGATTTTATTGAAGAACTATATCATTAATGTGCTTTGCAGCTTGTTCATGATACTAAAGGGCAAATGGTCATTCCTGAATAAAATAAAAACGATTGTATCTGCATAAGAGAAGTAGTGTTAGAGATGAGCTATATTATTGTTTATGCAGAAAGATATGGGTTGCTTCAATTAGAAGACTCAATTGGCAAAGCAATGTGGATATGGGTTTGAATCCCATATAGGTTATTTCGTTTGATTTTTTCTCAGTGGATATTCTGATCTAGTATGTATTATTTCGGATTAGATATCTCGGTAGAAGTGTGTCAAAACTTAAAATGATTTGAATTGGATGGTTGCTATCAGTGAGTGACTCCATGGTTTCATATTCTACGAAATCCCGGAAGGTTTCTTAAACGGAAGAGAGGAACTCCATGGTTGCACTGAGAGAGAGAAGATGAACATCTGCCAAATTGAAAAGATATATTGGGATTGAGGAGGAGAAGATGAGCAACTATGCATGGCAAAGAACATGGGAGCTTGGGGATGTGAAGCGAATGTGAACAGAGGGCATGAGGGGATAAAGAATCCGAAGAACTTTGCTCTTGTGGAGTAGATTAACTCTGACATTCTGTGGTTACCGACTTCTTTTTATCTCCTTTCTTCTACCTTTTTGAGCTTTCTCCTTGACCTACTTGCAACCTGATTTGAGGAGATAATTATTCGCCCGTAAGTGTGCGTGCAAATAAGCTTTAGATTATTAAAACTGAAATTAAGCAAGCGAACCCGCAGTGTACGGATCGGCGCAGTGGAACAAGAATTCCAGAGTATCGAACTCAGGGATTTGGGGGATCAAATTCAGTTCACAAATTATCGAGCAATGAAAATAGAAGCTTTTGCAAATAATTGGAAAAACAACAATTTTAAAGATCCAAGTATCCAATTGTGGCAACCAATTCTAGATATTCTATTGATGTAAGGACAAAGTCGGGATTGTAAAGGTATAACTAATGTAAGGTTATGTACGACGAAGTTCCAAACCTATATGTCTCACCCAAGGACTCTCTCTATAAAGGTTGTTGTGCCTGCAGTATAGAAAGGATCAAAGGATAAGAATTACTCTCAAATACCTATACTCAAACCCAAGGTAATCAAAGATAAGCCAAAACGGTTAAGGTTGTGACACTCGAAACCGAAATAGAGGATGTTGAGTCTCACTACTACCTAGGAAAGGCAAGTCAAGGCTAGGATAAAGCAAATCTCTTAACTTTGGATTAAAGCAAAAGCAAATTGTACGACAAGGGAAAACCACGGCTAGTTCTTGAGAACCACGGACGTGGAACTCAAGAACAGACCGTGGAAAAGGGTTGTCGACGAAGTTCTCACAACTCTCAGGGTCCAATCTGTTTTGGTTTAATCTATCATCATCTAAGCCACAACTATCAACCCTTCACCTTAGAATCGCTAAAGAATTTTAGCCAATAACCATCATTATCAAATAAAAAATCAAGTTTAAAGAGAAAATAGATGAAAACCTCGAAAACCCAATAACAATCAAAAACTCAATCTCAAATCCGAACTTTAAATGTTTGTGTTTAATGAATGCAGGAAAGCAAATAGAAATCCTCACAACATATCTAGAGAAACAATGAAGAACGGGATGTCAATCCGTCTCCAATCGTAAACCCTAAGATATCTTCGAAGTACACAATCTCCAAATCACGTCCTTCTCCCTAAGCAATCGCCCTAGATGCAAGCCGTCAATGAGCGGTCTAAAGCAGGGGTCCTCAGCAGCCGTCCTTCTAGGTCTGTCACCGTCCTAGGTCTACAAGTTGGAGATTTGTGCTTCTCAAGTCTCCCTTTTGGAGATTTTAGCTCCCACTAAGTCTCCCCTTTTGTGTTGAAGGTTTTCCAATATCTATGGTTTAAAGACCTAAGTATTTGGATTTGGACTGAAAAGAAGTCGAGTCCGCTGGTATCAGAAGATACTCTGGGCCGCGTCCGAGGGTTTCAGAGAATACTTTGGCGCGTCAGACGGTATCAGAGAATACTTTGGCGCGTCAGACGGTATCAGAGAATACTTTGGCGCATCAGACGGTATCAGAGAATACTTTGGCGCGTCACGGTATCAGAGAATACTTTGGCGCGTGAGACGGTATTTGAAGATATTTTGGCGCGTCAGACGGTATAAGAGAATACTTTTGCGCGTCAGATGGTATCAAAAGATACTTTGGCGCATCCTAGCTTCCTTTTATACTCCTTTTTATTCCGCGTCAAGGCTTAATTCTTAAATGTGTCATTTCGCTCCATAATTCGTCAAATTACCTACAAATGAATAAAACTCTGTGTAGACATTTATTCTTGCAAAGTAGGTGAATATAACTAAAAATGTCATGAATGTATGTATTTGCATGCAAAATAAAGAGAAAATCTATATAAATACATGCCTAAAAATAGGTCATAATTCATGTCATCAAAATACCCCATACTTGCCTCTTGCTTGTCCCTAAGCAAGGTTCAAACTTAAAATACAAGATGATATGGATTATGAATATGCAAAAATAAAGAAAAACCACAATATTTTGGTTGTACTTCTATTCATGGATCACCCTAAAGGAGTTGCTTCATAGCTAATGAACATCATCATATGATCAAAAGGAATTACATCATAAAAAGGATAATCAGACTTTGTAAGAAAATCATAATGTTCGCCACTTAGCGTGCGTTCAAATAAGCTTTAAATTTATAAAACTAGAATCAAGCAAGCGAACCCGTAGTGTACGGATCGACGTAGTTAAGCAAGAATTCCAGAGTATCGAACACAGGGATTTGGGGGGAACAAATTCGATTTCAAATTATCAAGCAAGTAAATGTAAGAGCTTTGCAAATTATTGGGAAAACAACAATCCTTAAGATCCAAGTATCCAGCTGTGGCAATCGATTCAAGATATACTAATGATATAAGGACAGAGTTAAGATATGCAAAGGTATGCTAATGTAAGGTAATCGTACGGTGAAGTTCCAAAAACCTTATATGACTCACCTACGAGACACTCTCTATAAAGGTTGTTGAGGCTTCAATATAGAAAGGTTCTAAAGGTAAGAATTAATGTTAAATACCCAAACTTGTAATCCAAGGATCAAGACTAACTAAATCGATTAAGGTTGCGACACTCACAATCGAGGTAGAGGTTGTTGAGGCTTCACTACCACCTAGAAAAGGCAAGCCTAAACTAAGTTAAAGCAAATCTTTAACTTTGGATTAAAGTAAAAGCAAGTTCGTAAACTTAAGGGAAATCACGGTTAGTTCTTGAAGTTCCACGGCCGTGGACTCAAGAACAGGCCGTAATTTAGGTTTCGTCGGCGATTCTTTCTAACTCTCAGGTTCCAATCTGTTTACGATCGATCTATCATCATCTAAGCCACAACTATCAACCCTTCACCTTAGAATTATTAAGGGTTTTTAGCCAACAATAGTCATATTGATATCAAGTTCAAAGATTAAAAGATTGAAAGATGAAAACTTCCGAAAACTTTCAATAAACTTCAAACCAATCTCAAAGTCACAATCAAGAACAATTATCGTCACTAGATTCGGAATAGAACAAACAAACACAATCTTAGATAAGAAGGAAGAACGGGATGTCAATCCGTCTTCTAAATCAAACCTAAACAAGAAGAGGAATCTTCTTGCGAACAATCTTCCGAATCTTCGATCTTCCGTCAATCCGGAAGTCTCAATCACAATCTCCACCAAATGCGAGATTAGGGCAATTCTCAGCGTAAACGTAGGATGCGTCTATGCGTAAGCGAAGGTGTAAAGCGAGGTCGCAAAAGTCTCTAAGCGGAGGTGACGAAATCTCTCTTCGTCCGTCCTTTTATAGTGTATGATAAACTTTCGACCCGGCCCAATCTTTTAAAAGATCGTGGCTTGAAGTGTGGCGAAAAGGATCGCCAAGATCACGGTCGTGGAAGGTGCCATGACCGTAATTTAGAGCGTGGAAATCAACACGGTTTGAACCAATGATTCCACGACCGTAGAAGTTACTGGAATGAACCACGCTTCACTTGCTAGGGTTCCACGGCCGTGGACTTGAACGTGGAATGTAGTACGGCCGTATTTTAGAGCGTGGTTTAGGGCAAGAACGTGATTCTTCCCTAGCCTCGTGCATTCCTCAAGTTGGCACTCCTTTTGCTCCTAAGAATGCCCTCAATCCATGGACATGTCAAAAAACTTCATCCTTGCTCAATTCCGTTCGAAAATGGCTCTCTGTTACGTCTAGGAATAGATGTGATGTGCACGCAATAAGTCTTAAATTTATACTCGTTATATTTATCCTAACTCCTAGCGAACCCGCAGTGTACGGGACGTTTGTAGAAAGGTAAGTATTCCGAGGTCGAACACAAAGACTAAGGTGAAATCGAGTCAAGCAATGATCAAAGATAGTGTGAATCTAGACTAAAATAAGATGAGGAACAAAGAAAATGGAAAACGCAATGTTTTTGTTGGTTTTATGGTGATCAAATAAAGAACACAAGTCAAGCAAGGAAATAAAACAACTAACAAATTTAGCTAGCAAACAAGTAAGTAACACAAGCACAAGTATATGATCAAGAGAGAAAAGTAGATTCTAGAGGTCAAGATTTCCGGTTATGGCATTGGACTCAAGGTTCTAAGAATTCTAAGGACAAGCTGCAGTGTTCGGGAAAGAATGTTCACTAATGGAAGCGATTACCGGGTAAGTCTCTCACTTCACTAATCCCGCATCAAACTCCTATTACCGGGTAGGTCTCAAGGGGTTAGAGTAAGGAATTCCGCACAAACTAGATGCTACTTAAGGGTAACCCTCTCCTTACCGGGTAAGTCTCGGAATAGGGAAATCTCAAGCAGTAATCCTAGCACACTCAATCAAATAGCAGCTTATGAGGCTCACTACTACCTAGCATTCATCATCTTAGGTGTCTAAGGTCGGAAATCATCGGGTAGATCTCTTCCCTCACTTAGATTGGTAGCATTAGGTGATACTAAGCTAAATTAGGCTTAATAAACACTAGGATTTAAACAACCAAACACCCTAGCATGCAGATTTATCATTTAAAGAGCAACAGAAGAATAAATCGGGTTGTTCTACAGATAAATCGACCGATTTATCTGATGAACAGGTCGATTTATTTTTCTGTCGTGAGTTTCGTGCATATAAATCATCCTAAACTAACATATAAGTCCATCCTATCATCACCCTAGCCATAACCATCAATCCATCACTCTAAAATCATAAGAAACTAGCCAATAATATGCATATCAAGATCCGAAATCATCAAACAAGCATACATGGTGTTCATGGATGAGTAATGAAAGATGAGTAAGCAAAATCAATAAATCTCAGCCAAATCCAAGTTGTAGCAAGACTTACAAACTCTAAAATGAAGATTCAAAACGTCCTTAACAATCCTTGCAATTAGTTCTTCAATCCAAGACTACCAAATCACTCAAAATCACTCTAAACTCTTAGGATGGTGTTCTTCTTCTTCCTTCAATCTTTGGGAGCTTTTCTTCTCCTCCAATCTTCCTACCAAATTGATGAGCTGTGAATGAGAGTGTGGGAGAGGAGAGATGCTCAGCAACCACCTGCAGGACCACTTATATTCTCCACCAAGAGCAAGGACGGACAAGAGATCGTGGGACACGTGGCTTTAAGCTGTCAAAGGCCTAAAAATCGACCCAGAGGAAAAAATCGGCCGATTTTCCTGGGTGTAGGTCGATTTTCTTCAACAGAAGCATGCTATGATCGTCTAGCCATGAGTTGATACATTGCTTGCACCAATAGTGGTCTTTGTGTCCTTTGTTGCTCCAATTATGCTCCTCCAAGGCTTTGGATGTGTACCATCATGAGGCTTGGCCCTCAAATGTATCGATTAACGTCCAATAGATCCCCGAATTACCTACAAAACCGATAAAAGGTAGTGTAGACGTCTTTTCTAGAAATGTGCATGAATTGAGCGAAGACGTCATGAACCAATGCCAAAACGTGCATGAATGAGTGAGAAATCTATCTAATTGATTACCTAATCCTAAGTCATAAATCTTGTTATCAAAAATACCCCATACTTAAGGTTTGCTCGTCCCCGAGCAAATTCCCAACTATAGACTAAGAGATGACATGATTTATGCATGCAGAAAAATGGCAAAATCTTTTGGAGTTGTGCTTCTAATTTTGGATCACCTTCATAGTCATGTTTCATGGCAATGGACAAGCAATTATGCATCAAATAAATGAAAGCATGGAAAGACAATTACACTTAACTTGATAGCATGCGATGAAATGTAAAGATGAAGAAGTCAAGATGATCATGAGCATGTCCAATCTAAATCACTTAGTCTTACACACATGCAAGTAGGTCAAAAGGACTTGTAAAATAGAAGGCCAAGAAACGTTGTGATTAGGTGGGAATTTTCTAGGCTATGTGATGCTAATCCGGGAAAGGAACTAAACAACCACAACTTCAAATTTTCTTATCAACTTCCCTCAAGTGTATATTTTTCTTCGTTTTCTTTTCTTTCTTTTATTTTTGAGACAATGGCATTGGTGTACAAAAGCCGAAACCTTGGTGATTGGCCATTCTCGGGCTTTTTCTATTTTTCGAGATGCATCCACACCGGGCACACATACCAAAGCTCGTTAGAACTATCGGTTTATTTGACTTTGGCAAGGCACCAACACCCGATTATGTGAAGTGTACCGAGTTACTTGTCATTTAAACCAACGTCCCCAAACCTATATTTTTGTCTACACTTTCACAACAATTTCAGCATTTCATTCACATCATTCTTTCATCAACAACTTCACCCCACACTTGCTTTTCACACACATCAACACACTAGCATGCTCCTATTCCCGGATGGGTCAAAAGAGGTCAAATTTATCTCAATTGAGGTGCTCAAGCAACATGATCAAGATGAGAAGTAGAGAAAGATGAATTGCCTTATTTATTCCTAAATGATGTGCAAGAACTAGCATGCAATTTCGACTTTCAATACTCAATTCAATCAAGGCAAACATTCATGATCACAAATCATTCATGGTTTCAAGAGAAGTACTTCAAGTCCACATATACATTCATCAATTTAACACATAAGGCCATCTATAGCCAATCCACAAGACAAGGTTCATCATTAGGGTCATATCCAAGTCTAGAAGCACTAAAATTTTTTAAAATTTTCTGAATTTTTTTGATTTTTCGAAATATGTATGTACAATGCAAGACATAATGAAACATGTGACAAAATTAAACTATCCTAGATGCTAATCATGCAAGTGATCATGAAAACCCCACCCCATATTTAGAAACACATTGTCCCAAATGTGTAAACTAAATAAAGAAGTGAAAGAGAGTCCTCACAATGTAAAATTGGTGATGCTTTGGTATTTCGGTTCACATTGGATGATGATGGTGGATGATCGATCAAGGATGGTAGAGAGCTCTTGATGTTCGTTATGATGTCGGAACCCGCGCTTGGCACCGCAAGCCGTCCAAGTTCCACGTCCGCTCCACCCATGCTTGATTGGAGATCATCACTTTTCTTTACAGAGGAAAAATCGGCCAAGCAACCCAGGAAAATCGGCTGATTTTGTGCATGAACAGTCCGATTTCCTGGGTGCTTTCTTCCTTGTCTATGTGCTCGGATCTTGCTTCTTCAACCATTCCATGAGGCCTTCACATGACCTCCAACATCTCATAACTCATGACAATCAACAAGATCTAGCACCCAAAAACACAAAAGAAGAACAAAGCACACCAAGAGTGAGATTAAACAAAAGCAAGAAAAAGAAAGGGAAAAACATGTACCAATGGGTTGCCTCCCATTAAGCGCTTCTTTAAGGTCATTAGCTTGACCAAATTCAGGAGCGTTTCAATCAAGGTGAAGCGGGGCAATCACTTCCACCGGTGCTTCCGGGATGTACTTCTTCAATCTATGCCCATTCACTTTGAAGTCACCACAATGATCTCCTCCTATCTCTACCGCTCCATGAGGAAAGATCTTCTTCACCACATATGGCCCGGTCCATCTTGATTTGAGCTTTCCGGGGAAGAGCCGCAGCCTCGAGTTGAAGAGAAGGACAAGGTCGCCTTCACTCAACTCCTTCGGGATGAGGCGCTTGTCATGCCATCGTTTAGTCCTCTCCTTGTAGATCCGGGCATTCTCATAAGCATCCAACCGGATCTCTTCAAGAGCGTTTATGTCAAGCAACCTCTTTTCTCCGGCCCCCTTGAGATCAAAATTTAGCCACCTTATAGCCCAATATGCTCGATGCTCTATCTCTACCGGAAGGTGGCAAGACTTTCCATAGACCAACTTGTAAGGAGTGGTGCCAATTGGTGTTTTGAAGGCGGTCCTGCCCACAAGGCATCATCGAGCTTCATAGCCCAATCTTTTCTCGTCCTTGATACCGTCTTCTCAAGAATGGCCTTGATCTCCCGGTTGGAGATCTCCACTTGGCCACTAGTTTGGGGATGGTAAGGTGTTGCCACCTTATGAGTCACCCCATACTTAGCCAAAAGTGCTCCAAAATTCCTATTGGTGAAGTGCTTCCCTCCATCGCTTATGATCACCCTCGGTGTTCCAAACCTAGGGAAGATCACTCGGTTGAAGAACTGCACCACCACCTTGGCATCATTTGTGGGAGAGGCGATTGCCTCCACCCATCTTGAGACATAATCTACCGCCAATAGGATGTAGAGGTTGCCACATGAAGAAGGGAATGGTCCCATGAAGTCCACACCCCATACATCAAATATTTCTACCTCTTGTATGTTGTTCAAGGGCATCTCATTCCTCCTTGAGATGTTGCCCGTCCTTTGGCAAGCATCACAAGCTATCACAAAGCCTTGCACGTCCTTGAACAAACTTGGCCAAAAGAAGCCCGATTGTAGCACTTTTGCACATGTCTTGTGTGCACTAGCATGCCCTCCACATGGCAAGGAATGACAATGGCGGATCACACTCTCCACCTCATCTTCCGGTATGCACCTCCTAAACATTCCATCCGGCCCTCTTTTGAACAAAAGTGGCTCGCTCCAATAGTAATGTCTCACATCCTTGAAGAACTTCTTCCTTTGGGCATATGTCAAACCGGGAGGCACTTCCTCACACACCAAGTAGTTCACAATGTCCGCATACCATGGCTCACTTCCTCTAGACACTTGGAACAAGCACTCCTCCATCATTTACAATTGCTCATCCCGGAATGAGTCATCAATCGGGATGTCATCTCTCTCAATCTCTAAAGGAGGTAGTCTACTAAGGTGATCCGCCACGGAGTTCTCGGATCCCTTCTTGTCCCGGATTTCCAAATCAAATTCTTGAAGAAGAAGGATCCACCGAATCAACCTAGGCTTGGCATCCTTCTTGGTAAGTAGATAACGGATCGCGGCATGATCCGTATAGACTATGACCTTCGCTCCAACAAGATATGAGCGGAACTTCTCAAAAGCATACACCACCGCTAGCAACTCTTTCTCGGTTGTGGCATAGTTAAGTTGGGCATCATCTAGCGTCTTGCTAGCATAATCAATGGCATGAGTGCGCCCATCTTTCCTTTGCCCCAAAACAGCCCCAATGGCTACATCGCTTGCATCACACATGATCTCAAATGGTAAACTCCAATCCGGAGGTTGCATGATGGGTGCGGAGATCAAAGCGTTCTTCAACCTACAAAAAGCCTCAAGGCAATCTTTGGAGAAGACAAATTCAACATCCTTCATTAGTAGGTTAGTAAGGGGCTTAGAAATTTTAGAAAAGTCTTGAATAAACCTCCGGTAAAAACCGGCATGCCCTAAGAAACTCCTTACCCCCTTCACCGAGGTAGGTGGCGGCAACTTCTCTATTGTTTCAATTTTGGCCCTATCAACCTCAATGCCACGGTTAGACACCAAGTGTCCTAACACGATACCTTCACTTACCATGAAGTGACATTTTTCCCAATTCAAGACAAGGTTTGTCTCCTCACATCTTTGCAATACTAGTGACAAGTTAGCCAAGCAATCATCGAAAGAAGAACCATAAACAGAGAAATCATCCATGAACACTTCCATGATATTTTCTATGTATTCCGAAAAGATGGCCATCATACATCTTTGGAAGGTGGCGGGTGCATTACACAACCCAAATGGCATCCTCCTATATGCAAAAGTTCCCCATGGACATGTAAAGGTGGTTTTCTCTTGGTCATCGGGGTGGATAGGGATTTGGAAAAATCCACTATAGCCATCTAGGTAGCAAAAATGGGAATGTTGAGCTAACCTCTCTAGCATTTGGTCAATGAAGGGGAGAGGGAAGTGATCTTTCCTAGAGGCCATGTTAAGCTTTCTATAATCAATACACATCCTCCATCCCGTAACCGTTCTAGTGGGGATTAGTTCATTGTTCTCATTAGTCACTACGGTCATCCCACCTTTCTTAGGTACTACATGAACGGGACTAACCCACTTACTATCCGAGATAGGGTAGATAATTCCCGCATCTAGCAACTTTATGATCTCCTTCTTAACTACCTCTTTCATTATAGGATTTAGCCTTCTTTGATGTTCAATAGAGGGTTTATGATTATCTTCCATCATTATCCTATGCATGCACAAAGAGGGCTTGATGCCAACAAGATCATCAATGGTGTATCCTATTGCCTTTCTATGCAGTTTCAATTCATTCAACAATCTATCAAGTTCATCATCATTCAAAGATGCATTCACAATCACCGGATAAGTAGAATTTGAACCAAGGAAAGCATACTTTAAATGAGAAGGAAGAGGTTTAAGATCAAGTTGAGGAGGACCTTTTTCGGTTGGAGACGATCCATACAATGTAGGTTGAGATGATTGCAAAGCCATGGAAGCCTCCTTGAAGTCCCTTGATGATTGCTCATACTCAAGTGGTTGATGCTGAAAAGACTCAGGAAAATCGACCCAGGAAGAAAAATCGGTCGATTTTTCTGAAGGGGGGTCGATCTGAGTTTCTGTTTTGGCAAAACTGACTGAAATTTCAGCACAAGTACAAAAATCGGCCATTTTTGGCCCCCAGTCCGATTTTTCTGGCAGTTTTCCTCTTCTTCTAGCACTTCAAACCCAACACTTGGTAGCTCGTCCAATGCATTCAAGGCCTTGATCACTTCATTGCTACTCTCCTCAACTCCTTCCTCCATCAAGCTTGAGCTAAGAACTCTCTCAAGTGGATCCTTGAGCAAGATTGAGCTCACAACCTCTCTAGATTCCTCTTCTTCAACTATGTTGAACACATCCTCATCAAGGGTTGGCCCTTTCATCATTGTTGATAGCTTGAACTTGATGTTTTCTTCTCCAATGTTGAAGGAGAGAGCCCCATTCTTGCAATCCACTAGACATCCGGAAGTAGCTAGGAAAGGTCTCCCCAAGATGATAGGAACCGGATAGTCCGCCGGGATATCCAAGACAACGAAGTCTATGGGCACATAGAACTTCCCTAGTTGCACTGGGATGTCTTCCAAGATCCCAACCGGATGAGTGATTGAGCGGTCCGCCATGTAAAGGGTCATCTTGACCGGCTTCGGCTCTCCTAGCCCAACCTTGTTGCAAAGTACAAGCGGGATGATGCTTACACTTGCCCCAAGATCACATAGGGCATCATACTTCACTTCTCCTACTCCGATTGGCACACAAAAGGATCCCGGATCCCTTAGCTTGGGAGGCATCTCCTCCTTCATCGTTTGAATCAACTCCGAGGATCTCTTAGTCATCCTTATCTCCCCATACTCCTCCAACTTCCTTTTGTTGGAGAGTATTTCCTTCAAGAACTTGCCATATGCCGGCATACCTAAGATAGCATCCATGAACGGAATATTAATATGCAATTTAGACATTAGTTCAAGGAACTTACCAAAGTGATTGTCCAAGCGGGCTCTTGCTCGTGATTGAGGAAACGGTAGTGGTGGCTTGTATGGAGGCGGTGCCACATAGGTTGGCTCTACATCTTTGCTCTTGCCTCCATCTCCTTGCAAAGTCTCTTCTTCATTCACCACTTGCTTCCCTTTAGCATTCTCCTTGGGCAAAGGATCCTTCATGCTTAACCCACTTCTTGTTGTAATAGCCAACACTTGGCCTCTTGGGTTTTCTTCGGTTCTTCCGGGAAGCTTTCCCGGATCTCTATGTGCTTCACCCGCCTTTTGGAAAACTTGTGCTTCCAAAACCTTTTGAGCCTTTGAGATAGAAGTCACCGTGCTCTCAAGACCACTCAACCTTCCAAGCAATTGCTCAAACATCATTTCGGTTCTATCTTTTGGAGGTTGAGTGAATCCGGGTGGAGGTTCTTGTGAAGCTCTTGGTGGTGGAGTTGTGCTTGTAGAAGCGGGAGGGTTCAAGGCTCCATCCGGGTTAGAGTAAGAAAACCCGGGATGGTTATGGTTGGGCCGGTAATTGTTGAATTGCCGGTTGTTGTTGAAGTTCCTTGGGCCTTGGTAGTTGTTGTAGTTGCCCCTTCCCATATAGTTCACATCCTCCTCCTTGGAAGATAGGTTGGCTTGTGGAAGCACTTGAGGAGTTGCTTGGTTCTTCAAAGTTGTAGCACACAACTCCCTCAAGGACTTTAGCTCGTTGTTGATGGCGTCAAGCTTGAAATTGCTCATGGTGACCTCACTCACCTCATATGCTCCCGCCTTTCTCCCTTCACTCTTTCTATGGGAGTATTTCTCAATCACAAGAGCTTGCTTCTCCACAAACTCCCAAGCATCATCTACATGCTTCTCCATGAAAGTCCCACCGGAAAGGGATTGAAGCTTGAATTGGCTATCTTCATCAAGTCCCTTGAAGTAGATCTCCAATAGTTCAATTTTCGGTATGCCATGGTGTGGACAATCTAGGAGGAGGTCCTTGAATCTCTCCCAAGACTTGAACAAACTCTCTCTATCCTTCATCACAAAGGCATTGATCTTCCCTCTTAATTCGGTAGTCTTGGAAGGTGGGAAGAACTTAGTCAAAAACTCAGTTGTCATCTCCTCCCAAGTACCAACTCGCCCTTGTGGAATAGATTGATACCAAGCCAAGGCCTTGTCCTTAAGAGAGAAGGAGAAAGCCCTTAGCTTATGGTTGTTGCTCTCCAATCTTGGCGGTCTAAGTGTCTCCATCAAAATCTCATAGTTCATCAAGTGTTGATGAGGAGACTCTCCTTCCATCCCTCCAAATTGATTATGCCGGATCATTTGTAGAACTTGAGGGCGGAGCTCATAGTTGTGGGCTGCGGGATCTCCTAAGTTCACACCCGGACGGTGTGCTCTTTGTGCCGGATCCATACGTCTCCCTAAGGTTTGTGGCTCTTCAATGGCAATGGGCACAACCCTAACATTAGCCGCCGGCTGCGGTTGTTCCACCGGTGGTGGAGGAGGTGGAGGTTGTCGGCGATTAAGCTCTCCTTGAACAAGGGCTTGCCTAATCTCCTCAATCTCCCTCCTAGTTTCCTCTTGCCTCTCATTGGCAAGTCTCCTTTCTTCCTCCAAGAGCTCATCTCTTAGCCTTATTTGCTCTAAGGCTTCATCCAACTCAGCTTGGAGGTTTCTTCCGGCCATCTCTTTCTCTTTTCGGATGTTCTTGGATCTAGATCGAAGGGTTTTCTCCGGTTCGGGATCGAATGGAGCTAAATCCTTGCCACGAGATCTTCGCATAAACCTAAAGAGTAATAGATGTCCTGAAAAGCAAAGACACACACCAAAGAGAGATCAAAAGCAACAAGAAAGATCTACACTATAAACAATCACAAAATGACTCAATCTAGACCTAATCCCCGGCAACGGCGCCAAAAACTTGTTACGTCTAGGAATAGATGTGATGTGCACGCAATAAGTCTTAAATTTATACTCGTTATATTTATCCTAACTCCTAGCGAACCCGCAGTGTACGGGACGTTTGTAGAAAGGTAAGTATTCCGAGGTCGAACACAAAGACTAAGGTGAAATCGAGTCAAGCAATGATCAAAGATAGTGTGAATCTAGACTAAAATAAGATGAGGAACAAAGAAAATGGAAAACGCAATGTTTTTGTTGGTTTTATGGTGATCAAATAAAGAACACAAGTCAAGCAAGGAAATAAAACAACTAACAAATTTAGCTAGCAAACAAGTAAGTAACACAAGCACAAGTATATGATCAAGAGAGAAAAGTAGATTCTAGAGGTCAAGATTTCCGGTTATGGCATTGGACTCAAGGTTCTAAGAATTCTAAGGACAAGCTGCAGTGTTCGGGAAAGAATGTTCACTAATGGAAGCGATTACCGGGTAAGTCTCTCACTTCACTAATCCCGCATCAAACTCCTATTACCGGGTAGGTCTCAAGGGGTTAGAGTAAGGAATTCCGCACAAACTAGATGCTACTTAAGGGTAACCCTCTCCTTACCGGGTAAGTCTCAGAATAGGGAAATCTCAAGCAGTAATCCTAGCACACTCAATCAAATAGCAGCTTATGAGGCTCACTACTACCTAGCATTCATCATCTTAGGTGTCTAAGGTCGGAAATCATCGGGTAGATCTCTTCCCTCACTTAGATTGGTAGCATTAGGTGATACTAAGCTAAATTAGGCTTAATAAACACTAGGATTTAAACAACCAAACACCCTAGCATGCAGATTTATCATTTAAAGAGCAACAGAAGAATAAATCGGGTTGTTCTACAGATAAATCGACCGATTTATCTGATGAACAGGTCGATTTATTTTTCTGTCGTGAGTTTCGTGCATATAAATCATCCTAAACTAACATATAAGTCCATCCTATCATCACCCTAGCCATAACCATCAATCCATCACTCTAAAATCATAAGAAACTAGCCAATAATATGCATATCAAGATCCGAAATCATCAAACAAGCATACATGGTGTTCATGGATGAGTAATGAAAGATGAGTAAGCAAAATCAATAAATCTCAGCCAAATCCAAGTTGTAGCAAGACTTACAAACTCTAAAATGAAGATTCAAAACGTCCTTAACAATCCTTGCAATTAGTTCTTCAATCCAAGACTACCAAATCACTCTAAACTCTTAGGATGGTGTTCTTCTTCTTCCTTCAATCTTTGGGAGCTTTTCTTCTCCTCCAATCTTCCTACCAAATTGATGAGCTGTGAATGAGAGTGTGGGAGAGGAGAGATGCTCAGCAACCACCTGCAGGACCACTTATATTCTCCACCAAGAGCAAGGACGGACAAGAGATCGTGGGACACGTGGCTTTAAGCTGTCAAAGGCCTAAAAATCGACCCAGAGGAAAAAATCGGCCGATTTTCCTGGGTGTAGGTCGATTTTCTTCAACAGAAGCATGCTATGATCGTCTAGCCATGAGTTGATCCATTGCTTGCACCAATAGTGGTCTTTGTGTCCTTTGTTGCTCCAATTATGCTCCTCCAAGGCTTTGGATGTGTACCATCATGAGGCTTGGCCCTCAAATGTATCGATTAACGTCCAATAGATCCCCGAATTACCTACAAAACCGATAAAAGGTAGTGTAGACGTCTTTTCTAGAAATGTGCATGAATTGAGCGAAGACGTCATGAACCAATGCCAAAACGTGCGTGAATGAGTGAGAAATCTATCTAATTGATTACCTAATCCTAAGTCATAAATCTTGTTATCACTCTCAATCACCTATAATCAACATAAAGCTTGTGTAGACATCCATATCGACAATATAGGCAAACTAGCTCACAAATGCAACAATGCTCAATCAATGACTATCAATCTGGATCAAATACACTTAGAAAACGTGCCTAGAATATCACAATTTTTCATGCTAACAAATAACCCCACACTTGCAACTTGCTTGTCCCTAAGCAAGGTCTTTCAAAAGCTTTAAAACAAGAGTTAGGATGAAATATGTGTACCTTCTCAAAGCAATACTTCTTTTGGATGAATGTGCCTTCTAAACAATAGATCATTCTCAAATCTTGCTTCAATCGTTTATAGGACTTTCATACACTTAATCAAAGAGTAAAGGGCAAAGAAAGCTCATGAATCAATTAAACTTCGATACAAGCATCATAACCTTCAAACATTATCAAAATCAATCATAAGAAACTTCAATTTAGATCACCAAGTCATATAACATTCTTTTGATCTTAAGGACTTCAAAAGAAAAAGGTCTAGAATGTGGAAAGGGAAGGAAACTTTAAGGGAATGTGGTGCATGAATCCGGGAAAGTGGACAACTACTCTTTCTTCTTCTCTTGCGGTTTCCGCACACCTTCAACTTAGAGCTTAGCTCTCTTCCTTTCATTTTTCGACTTTACTTTTGGAGTTATGGATAGAGGTGCACAAAAACCGAAACCTAGGAGATTGACGTTTCTCAATTTTTATGAGATGCCTCAAACCCTTAGCGCACATACCATAATCCGCTAGGAATATCGCTCAATCCGACTTTGGCAAGACACAAACACCCGGTTATGTGAATGGTGCCGAGTTACTCATCGTCATGATTGACTTCCCCAAACCTACAATTTCTTTCTATTCCTTTGATTGCAAATAATTGCTCTCATGGCCCTCCCACATTAAACATGCCTTTTTCATTCACTTCTCCAAATTCCCGGATAGGTAAAGGAGGTCAATATTTCAATGAGGAGCTAAATGATCAAAGAAAGAAGAAAGAAAGATCGAATTGCCTTAATCATCTCAACAAGAAGTATAAGAACTTATAGTGTGATTTCAACTTCAATTCCTCAACATGATTTAAGTAACATTCATCACATTATGAAACTTGCAAAAGAGATATGATCAACTCATTCAATTTCTTTTCAATTCACTATTCGTTTAAGCATGCAATTGTCATCAAACTCAATTCACAAGTAGCGATTATCATAGAAATCATCTCAATTCATTAGAAGCACAAAATTTTCAAAATTTTTCAATTTTTATGGGTTTTTCAAGTTCTTTTTCATGCAATACAATAATGAAACGTGCAATAATATAATGAACATGCAAGATAGTCTCGAATAGAAGCAAACATAGTGAGTAAGAGTTATTACAAACTTTTAGTCACACCCCACCCCATACTTGGAACAAACATTGTCCCTAATGTTCAAATAAAAGAAAGAAAAGAAGAAAAAGAAAAAGAAACTCACAAAATGGCGGTGGAGCGGCTAAAGCAATCGGTCATGCAAATCATCACTGCGGCGCTGGTGGAGGCGGGAATGGAGAGAAGCTATGATCATAAAACCGCCCAAACTGCTGGCGGTAGACATCTCTCATCATGTGATCGAGGTCGTCCAAGCGTCCATCTCTAGCATCGGCTCGAATCTCCAATGCTCCTACTCTCTCCGAAAGACCAGTAGCCCAATCCGGCATCTGCTCATACCATCCCGGAGCATGACTGTACCACTCTGGAGCGTCGGACGGTGCTGGTGCTGGTGCTGGTGCAGATGGTGTCTGTGTAGCCCATGGAGGTGGAGCTCCATACCATGCAGGAGGTGTGTCAGCCCATGTGGGTCTCTCACTCACGCTGGCGCGGCGAGAAGACGAGCCTGAAGCTCTGGCGGGACGTGGAGAACGTCTAGGCACATCGGGGGCCGCATCCGGCTGATCCGGAAACGTGCCAAACTCCTGCTCGGCTCCTCCTCCACCCTCAAACTGATCCCTCATCTCCTCCTCCTCAACTACGGGCGGTGGTGGAACATACGGAGGGGCTGCAATCCTGTTCGCATGCATAGCAGCGAACGTCTCCTTCCAATTATGGCGTCCAGCCATAATGGAATACTCCTGTAGCCACTCAATACCCCTACCCGTCCTGCTCTCCCAAGGCATGACCGCATAAGGCGGACCTCTATGTGTGGGGAAGATGAGACCTCTAGTCATGAAGGCATGAAGTCCTAAGGGTACGGCAGGTATGCGGGTACATGCAGAAAAATCAACTCCCAAACTCCTAGCAAGGTGGGTAACTATCCCACCGTATCCAATGTTGCCCTTCCTCTTGTTCTTAAGCTTGCTCATAGTAGCAGCTAAGAGGGTGGCACAGTCAGCTCGGCGCCCATACAGCATAGAATATAGCAGAAAGAGCTCATCCGTCTTGATCTTTTGGGGCGACTCCGTCCGAGGGAAGAGACACTCCGAAAGAACACGGTGAGCAATCTTCAAGGCTAAGTGGTACATCAACTTAGCCTTGGTGTCAGCAGGTTGCCAGCGGTCCTCGCTGGCGTAGATCATAGCAACTTCCTCCCAAAAATCTTTGGCGTAAACGCCACTAGGAAAACGACCATTGAAGGTCTCATGGAACCCAAAGAAGGTTCCGAACTCACGGATGGAAAAATCATAGTTTCTTTCCATAAGACGGAAAGAAACGGTCCTATCCACATGGCTGTGCTCGAAAGACGTCACAACCTCCCTCGTAATCTCCTCATAAGCGTCTTCTCGGATGGCCGAGAAGACAACTAGTCCGGCTCTATCCAAGAGCCAAGTAAGGTCATCTATAATGTTAAGAGGAGCTAAATCCTCTAACAATAGGTACCTAGGTCCAATCACAGCCCTCTCATTGATCCTCTTGAATGCATCGAGGTGATCCTCATGAATGGTCGGTACTCTAGGGCTAGGAGGGGAGGGTGATGAAGGTGATGATGGAGGTGAAGGGGAAGAAGGTGGTGGTGCTCTAGAGGATGAAGAGGAAGAGGGGTTACCCTTCCTCTTTTTGTTCTGGTCATTCTTTTTCTCCTTAATTCTCCCTGAAACTCTCCTCACAAAGTCCATCACTGTTCAAAATTACGGCCTGTTCTTGATGATTCCACGGCCGTGGTTCTATCAGTGACCGTGATTCGTCTGGTTTTTTCGCAAATCTCAGCAAACAACACTCAAACTCAGCACTTAGGCAGCCTTAGTCTAATTTCTTCCAATTTCAATCAGTTCTTCCTAAAATTTCTAACAAAAACGAACCAAATTGACAAAGATCAAGAAGAGTGGAAAAACCTGGGTTTCGGATTTTAAAATCTGAATTGTGCGTTCCTTGGTGAATTGCCGCTCGATTCGTCGCTTGGATCTTGTTGGTGGTCGAATTTGCTTCAATTTGGAAAGATGAATCGTTGAAAACGATTAACGAACGAAGATTTGGGAGGAGGGTCGTGGAATCGGCGATTTGGGTCGTGGAAGGGGTTTTGTGAAGTGTTTTTGTGAAGAACGTGGTTTATATAGTGACAGGCAAAATTTTGAAAATCACGGTCTGTCGGGGGGTTCCACGGCCGTGGAAATGTACGGAACCGTGGTTTTGGTGATTTTTCAAAGGCTTTTGGAAATTACGGTCACTGTAGCTGTTACGACTGTGGTTTAGGCCGTGGAACTCTCTGTAAAGCTCCAAAGTCCAAGTTTCGTCACTTTTCTTCAACATTACCCTTCCCTTTTCCTTTTCCATCGTTCCTACATCCAAAACACGAACATACCGGAAGGAATCAAAGGCAAAATAAAGCAAAAAAAACGTCTAAACTAAGCTAAATTATGAATCGAAAACAAAAACAAATATGCAATACCTTGGGTTGCCTCCCAAGAAGCGCTTTGTTTAAGGTCCGTAGCTAGACCAATCTCGCACTTATTCGAGTGCGGTAGGCGCGAACTCTTCAGCTTGGAGTTCCGGCGTATACTTCTTGAGTCGTTGGCCGTTCACCTTAAAACTTCCGCCCGCTTCACCCCATACTTCAACTGCACCATGGGGGAAAATACGCTTAATTAGAAAAGGTCCGGTCCAACGAGATTTAAGCTTACCTGGAAAGAGACGAAGCCTTGAATTGAAGAGGAGAACTTGATCTCCTTCTTTGAAGTCCTTTGGAATGATATGCTTATCATGCCAACGCTTTGCTCTCTCCTTATAGATCTTAGCGTTTTCATAAGCGTTCAAGCGGAGTTCGTCCAGCTCATTAAGATCTAGGAGACGTTTCTCTCCCGCTTCCTTCATGCTGAAATTCAACCACTTGATGGCCCAAAACGCCTTGTGCTCCAACTCTACCGGTAAGTGATAAGACTTCCCATACACAAGATTGTATGGTGTGGTTCCTATGGGTGTCTTGTACGCAGTCCGGTACGCCCACAATGCGTCATCAAGCTTCAAAGACCAATCCTTCCTAGTCCTTGAAACCGTCTTCTCTAAGATTCCTTTGATCTCCCTATTTGAGATCTCAACTTGTCCACTTGTTTGTGGATGATAGGGGTGGTGATCTTGTGAGTAACCCCATACTTATCTAGAAGAGCTTCAAAGCGCCGGGCAATGAAGTGAGAACCTCCATCACTAATGATAGTCCTTGGCGTTCCAAATCGTGGGAAAATGGTCTTGTTAAAGAACTTGATCACCACCATGGCATCATTGGTGGGAGAGGCAATTGCTTCTACCCATCTAGAAACGTAATCTACCGCCAATAGTATGTATTGGTTTCCACAAGAGGATGGGAACGGTCCCATGAAATCAACTCCCTAAACATCGAAAATTTCCACCTCTTGGATGTTGTTGAGGGGCATCTCATTCCTCCTAGAGATATTACCTGTTCTTTGACAAGCATCGCAGCAAGAAACAAAGGATTGCACATCTCTAGACAAAGTAGGCCAAAAGAATCCAGATTGCAATACTTTTGTGCTAGTCTTGTTCGAACTAGCGTGTCCTCCACAAGGTAGTGAATGACAATGACGGATGACACTTTGCATCTCATCTTCCAGCACACATCGCCGAATGATGCCATCCGGACCTCTCTTAAAGAGGAGAGGTTCATTCCAAAAGTATTCCCGGACATCCTTAAAGAACTTCTTCCTTTGTGCGTAGGATAATCCGGGCGGTATCTTCTGACAAACAAAATAGTTAACAAAATCAGCAAACCATGGTTCGTTACCTTTGGAGATCACATCGATGCACTCCTCTATAATGTGTAGGTGTTCGTCCGGGAAGGAGTCATCGATGGGTAAATGGTCGTCCTCTAGATGTGTTAGGCGACTCAAATGATCCGCAACAGAATTTTCTGAACCTTTCTTGTCGCGGATCTCAAGATCGAACTCTTGTAGGAGAAGAATCCATCTAATTAGCCTTGGCTTCGCATCTTTCTTCGCAAGGAGGTACCGGATCGCAGCATGATCCGTGTAGACAATCACCTTTGCACCTACAAGATAAGAGCGAAACTTGTCAATAGCATAGACAATGGCTAAACACTCCTTTTCGGTAGTGGCGTAGTTGAGCTGCGCTTCATCTAGCGTCTTGCTAGCATAGTATATGGCATGGGTCCGCCCTTCCTTTCGTTGTCCAAGAACAGCTCCTATAGCTACGTCACTAGCATCGCACATAACCTCAAAGGGAAGAGTCCAATCCGGAGGTTGGATAATAGGTGCTGAAATTAGAGCTTGCCGAATTGTGTTAAACGCATCTAAACATTCCTGCGAAAACTCAAAAATTGCATCCTTCATCAATAGATTAGTGAGCGGTTTTGATATTTTAGAGAAGTCTTTAATGAAACGTCTATAAAATCCAGCATGCCCTAGGAAACTTCTTATCCCTTTCACCGAAGTTGGGGGAGGAAGCTTCTCTATGGTCTCTATCTTAGCTTTATCTACTTCTATCCCTCTATTAGAGATTAAGTGACCTAATACAATTCCTTCCTTAACCATAAATTGACACTTCTCCCAATTTAGAACTAGGTTAGTGTCTTCACACCTTTGTAAAACAAGAGAAAGGTTAGAAAGGTAATCGTTAAAAGAGGAACCTTATACGGAGAAGTCGTCCATGAAGACCTCCATGATTTCCTCAATGTATTCGGAGAAGATGGCCATCATGCACCGTTGAAAGGTGGCTGGGGCGTTGCAAAGCCCGAATGGCATTCTCCTATAGGCAAACGTACCCCATGGGCACGTGAATGTGGTCTTCTCCTGATCATCCGGGTGTATCGGGATCTGAAAGAAACCACTATAACCGTCAAGATAGCAAAAATGCGAATGTTGCGCTAACCTTTCAAGCATTTGATAGATGAAGGGTAGTGGGAAGTGGTCCTTCCTCGTCGCGTTGTTAAGCTTGCGGTAGTCTATGCACATCCGCCATCCTGTTACGGTTCGGGTAGGAATGAGTTCGTTGTTCTTGTTGGTGATGACCGTCATTCCTCCCTTCTTCGGAACTACTTGAACCGGACTCACCCACTTACTATCGGAGATAGGGTAGATGATACCTGCATCAAGAAGTTTAAGAATTTCCTTCTTGACAACCTCCTTCATGGTCGGATTCAACCGCCTTTGAGGTTGTCTTGAAGTTCTAAAATCTTCCTCCATTAGTATCTTATGCATGCATAGGGAGGGTTTAATTCCTACTAAGTCCTCAATAGTATAGCCTAAAGCTTTCCTATGTTTCCTAAGGACAATCATGAGCTGATTATGTTCATCTATGCTTAGATCGGAACTAACAATAACCGGAAAGGTAGAATTAGGTCCTAGAAAAGCGTACCTTAGATGAGTAGGAAGTGGTTTTAGTTCCATCGCTTTCGGAGCTTCCAATGATCCTTGAGGAGCATCCGATGTCTCCTTAGAAGTTTCTAAGGGTGTTGCATGTGTGGGAGAAGAATCAAAGGAAGTTGAAGAAGTGTCTCGATCACCACTTTCCACGGCCAAAATTACGGTTTCCCTATGTCCTCCATGGCCGTGGTTTAGGGCGTGGAAGGGAAATACGGTTGTTCCATTTTCTCCACGACCGTATAACTCTCTAGAGTGGGACACGGTTTTGTTTGTGAAATCCACGGCCGTGGAATATAGTGTATGGCCGTGGATTCTCACGTTTTCTGCCTCATCATGGAGTTTTTCAAACTCCACTTCATACATCTCTTCTTGTGCTTCTAAGGCTTCAATTGCCTCATTGCACTCCTCTTCTTCCCCTACATTTGTTAGACTCATAGTGATAACCTTTTGTAAAGGATCGTTGAACATAATATCACTTACCTCCTCCCTAGACAACCCTTCTTCATCTTGGATATTGAATATATCCTCATCAAAGATTGGCTCCTTCACTAGAGTGGAAAGAACGAACTCTACCTTCTCTTCTCCTATATCAAAAGCGAGTCTACCATTCTTGCAATCGACTATGCAGCCGGAAGTTTTAAGAAACGGTCTTCCGAGTATGATCGGGACCGGACTATCTGCAGGAATGTCAAGCACGACAAAATCAATGGGGACAAAGAATTTACCTAGCTTGACCGGGACGTCTTCTACAATACCGACGGGGCGAGTAATGTATCGATCCGCCATGTACAACGTCATCTTCACCGGTTTAGGATCGCCTAAACCGACCCTCCTACATAACGCAAGTGGTATGATGCTCACACTTGCTCCCAAGTCACATAACGCATCGTATGTGACATCTTCCACTCCTATGGGAATGCAAAACGACCCCGGATCCTTCAGCTTTGGGGGCATTTTCTCCTTCATGGTCTTGATGAGATCCGAAGAATCCGAACTCATCTTAACCTCACCGAAATCTTCTAGCTTCCTCTTGTTAGAGAGGAGCTCCTTCAAGAACTTGCCATAAGCCGGCATACCTACAATAGCATCAATAAAGGGTATATTAATATGCAGCTTGCTCATGAGTTCTATAAACTTACCAAATTGTTTATCTAGGCGCGCTCTCGCTCTAGATTGAGGAAATGGTAGGGGAGGTTTGTAAGCCGGAGGAGGAACGTAGACATCTTCCTTCTCCTTCCCCTTCTCTTTGTCTTTCTCTACGGGGACTTCAAGAAACTTAGGCTGCGGATCGATCGTAGTCACTCCGCTCCTAGTTGTGATTGCCATTACCCTTCCCTTAGGGTTGTCCTCCGTCTTTCCTGGAAGCTTCCCTTGATTCCTAGGAACTTCCTCCGCATGGCTGAACATTTGGTTTTCTAAAACCTTTTGAGCTTTGTCAACCTTAGAAATTTGATCATCAACCTTAATGATGCGGTTCTCCAAACCTTGAAGCTTTCCCAAGATCGTTTCCAACATGGGATCGGGCTTCTCCTTCCCCGAAGTGCTTCCTCCGTTAGATGCTTGCCCCTGGCTTTTCAAATGAGTAGAGGAAGAGGAAGGTGGAGTTAGTGAATTAGAATTGGAAGGATAAGAGTTACCGGAATTTTGTTGATTGGAGCGCCAATTGTTGTTGTTTGAACCCCTATTTTTGTTCCAATCGTTGTTCCGGTTGTTGTTGTTCCCATTCCAATTGTTCCGGTTGTTGTTCCGGTTATTGTTGTTGTTGTTGTTGCGGTTTGTGTTATCACCGCCATTGTTGTTGTTGCCCAAATAGCCAACATCCTTTCCTTGTTGCTTTGGAAAGTTGGTCTTGATAGCCTCCTTCAACTCTTTGCTCATTGTTGAGGGAGAAAATCTGATTTTGAGCTTCGTGTGTCAGCTTCGCTCCTTGCTCCACACGATTTCCCTCCACTTTCCGGTGGGAATACTTCTCTATGACTCTTGCTTGCTTCTCAATGAAGTCCCAAGCGTCATCTTCTCTCATGTCCATGAATGTACCACATGAGAGGGATTGGAGCTTGAATTGTGTCTCTACATCCAGCCCCTTATAGTAAATCTCCAGCAATGCAAGCTTGGATATGCCATGATGAGGGCAATCCAATAACAAGTCCTGAAACCTTTCCCATGATTGAAACAAACTTTCGTTAGATCTCATGGAAAATGCATTAATCTTACCTCTAAGTTCCGCCGTTTTGGATGGCGGAAAGAATTTGGTGAGGAACTCCGCGCAAAGGTCTTCCCACGTGTCTAGTTTCCCACTAGGAAGAGCTTGGTACCAAGACAATGCTTTCCCCTTCAAGGAGAAGAAGAAAGGCTTGAGCTTATAGTGTTGGTAGTAGCATTCTTCGGCCTCATTGTCTCCATCATACACTCAAAGTTTTGCAAGTGTTGATGTGGAGATTCAGCGCTTGTCCCGCCAAATTGGTTTTGGCGAACAAGAGTAATAACTTGAGGGTTGAAGCTAAACCCTTTTACATCATCGGCATCAAAATTCACGCCCAAACGGCGCGGTTGTTGTGTTGGATCCATCCTTTGGCCAAGAGTTCTTGGCTCATCATCTACGCGTTTGATCCTCGCATTCCTAGGTGGAATGCGGCGATTAGCAGCTCCCCGTGGATGGAAAGGATTCACATTGATCGTGGGATCAATTTCTTCTAGTGGTGGCATGGAGGAATCGCTATCATCAGCAGATGAATGACTTCTTCTTCTTGATCTTGATGCCCGTCTTGAGGATTTCTTGCTCCCCTTATTCTTAAGGTTGCTTAGTTCTATCCTCATCTGGAACATCATATCTTTTAGATCGTTAACTTGAGATTGATGACGATCCATTTTATCCCGGCGAATATTCTCATTCCATTGGAGTTGAGCTTCTTTCTCCGCCAACTCCGCTTGAAGATCACGTTCGTGTTCTTCAGCCATCTTCTTTTCCTTACGCTTTTGCCTTAGAGTCCTCTCAAGCTCTTGATCAAGAGGTAAGAGGTCTTTGGTGTTCCTAGACCTGCGCATGCACTCAAAAAGATATCAAACAACAAGGGAGAAGCTCCCAAGCTTGACAACCGGCTACCGAATTCGGCCTATACCAAATCCCCGGCAACGGCGCCAAAAACTTATTCGCCACTTAGTGTGCGTGCAAATAAGCTTTAAATTTATAAAACTAGAATCAAGCAAGCGAACCCGCAGTGTACGGATCGACGTAGTTAAGCAAGAATTCCAGAGTATCGAACACAGGGATTTGGGGGGAACAAATTCGATTTCAGATTATCAAGCAAGTAAATGTAAGAGCTTTGCAAATTATTGGGAAAACAACAATCCTAAAGATCCAAGTATCCAACTGTGGCAATCGATTCAAGATATACTAATGATATAAGGACAGAGTTAAGATATGCAAAGGTATGCTAATGTAAGGTAATTGTACGGTGAAGTTCCAAAAACCTTATATGACTCACCTACGAGACACTCTCTATAAAGGTTGTTGAGGCTTCAATATAGAAAGGTTCTAAAGGTAAGAATTAATGTTAAATACCCAAACTTGTAATCCAAGGATCAAGACTAACTAAATCGATTAAGGTTGCGACACTCACAATCGAGGTAGAGGTTGTTGAGGCTTCACTACCACCTAGAAAAGGCAAGCCTAAACTAAGTTAAAGCAAATCTTTAACTTTGGATTAAAGTAAAAGCAAGTTCGTAAACTTAAGGGAAATCATGGTTAGTTCTTGAAGTTCCACGGCCGTGGACTCAAGAACAGGCCGTAATTTAGGTTTCGTCGGCGATTCTTTCTAACTCTCAAGTTCCAATTTGTTTACGATCGATCTATCATCATCTAAGCCACAACTATCAACCCTTCACCTTAGAATTGTTAAGGGTTTTTAGCCAACAATAGTCATATTGATATCAAATTCAAAGATTAAAAGATTGAAAGATGAAAACTTCCGAAAACTTTCAATAAACTTCAAACCAATCTCAAAGTCACAATCAAGAACAATTATCGTCACTAGATTCGGAATAGAACAAACAAACACAATCTTAGATAAGAAGGAAGAACGGGATGTCAATCCGTCTTCTAAATCAAACCTAAACAAGAAGAGGAATCTTCTTGCGAACAATCTTCCGAATCTTCGATCTTCCGTCAATCCGGAAGTCTCAATCACAATCTCCACCAAATGCGAGATTAGGGCAATTCTCAGCGTAAACGTAGGATGCGTCTATGCGTAAGCGAAGGTGTAAAGCGAGGTCGCAAAAGTCTCTAAGCGGAGGTGACGGAATCTCTCTTCGTCCGTCCTTTTATAGTGTATGATAAACTTTCGGCCCGGCCCAATCTTTTAAAAGATCGTGGCTTAAAATGTGGCGAAAAGGATCGCCAAGATCACGGTTGTGGAAGGTTCCACGACCGTAATTTAGAGCGTGGAAATCAACACGGTTTGAACCAATGATTCCACGACCGTAGAAGTTACTGGAATGAACCACGCTTCACTTGCTAGGGTTCCACGGCCGTGGACTTGAACGTGGAATGTAGTACGGCCGTATTTTAGAGCGTGGTTTAGGGCAAGAACGTGATTCTTCCCTAGCCTCGTGCATTCCTCAAGTTGGCACTCCTTTTGCTCCTAAGAATGCCCTCAATCCATGGACATGTCAAACAACTTCATCCTTCCTCAATTCCGTTCGGAAATGGCTCTCAATCACCTATAATCAACATAAAGCTTGTGTAGACATCCATATCGACAATATAGGTAAACTAGCTCACAAATGCAACAATGCTCAATCAATGACTATCAATATGGATCAAATACACTTAGAAAACGTGCCTAGAATATCACAATATTTCATGCTAACACATAACATGCATAATAACTTGCAATATATCAAAATCAATCACGAGCAATCCAATTTAGACCACAAAGCCAAACAACATACTCAAAGATTTTAAGGTCTTTCAAGTAAAGGTCCAGAAACGTGAATAGGTGGGACTTTCATAAGGTAATGTGGTGCAAAAATTCGAAAAAAAAGAACAACGCAAACTCTTTTTTTTTGCAACTTGAATCAACCACCATTTGAGAGCTTTGTTCTCCCTTTTTAGCACAAAATTCTTTTTTAACTTTACTTTTGGAAGTATGGACAACGGTGCACAAAAACCGAAGCCTAGGAGATTAGCGTTTCTCAGTTTCGAGATGCCTCAAACCCTTGATGCACATACCATAATCCGTTAAGAATATCGCTCAATCCGACTTTGGCAAGACACAAACACCCGGCTATGTGAATGGTGCCGAGTTACTCATCATCATGATTGACTTCCCCAAACCTATTTTTCTATACTTTGAATGCACATAATTCTTTCATGGCCTTCCCACATCAAACATGCCAAAATTACACCATTCCTAATTCCCAGATAGGTAAAGGAGGGAAAAATTTCATTGATGGTCTAAATGAATAAAGAAGAAGCAAGAAAAATGAGGTACCTTAATCATTTCAAAAAGATGCGCAAGAACTTATCATGCGGTTTCAACCTTCAACACTCAACATGATTTAGAATGAAAGCGAATTATCAAACATGCATGAAATTCTAACAAAGTATTCAAATCCCACATATGTCATAAATCAATTCAAGCATATCAAAATCATCATAGCTATCCACAAAACAATGTTCATCATAGAGATCATATTCATTCTAGAAGCACAAAAATTTTAAAATTTTTCAAAATCATATGATGCAAGACATAAAACATGCAAATGGTATTGCAAATACCTCCACCCTATACTTAAAACTCACATTGTCCCCAATGTGAAGAAAAGAAAAAATGGAAAAGGAAACTCACAATTTAAGATGGCAAATCCTTCATCGGGTGATGGTGGTGGGAATCTATATAAACTTAATAGGGAACTCCGAATACTCCAATCAGTGTCAAAGAGCGTTGCTGAATGAAGAAAAGGAAGCGTCTCTCGGCCGAAAATTTTTCCGAATTTTTTTAAATTTTTTTCCACAGCCTATCGGGCATTTCCACGGCCGTGGTTTTGGCCGTGGAACTTTATGTTGCTCTTCGACATCACTTTCCACGATCTCAATGTTATAACCACGGTCGTGGTTCTCTTGGTTTGGCCGTGGAAACTCCGTTCTCGCTAAATATCCAAGTTTTGTTGCTCCTTTGGCTTCCTTCACTTCTTTTGGTCCTTTCTCAACTCTGACACCCAAAGACACAAACATACCGGAGGGTATCGACGAAAAACAAACAAAAACAACTACTCTAATCTAAACTAAGAAAAAAGAAAAAAAAAAAGAGGATACATTACCTTGGGTTGCCTCCCAAGAAGCGCTTTGCTTTAGGTCCTTAGCTAGACCAATCTCCATAGATGACTCAATGCACCTTGAACATCTTGGATTGCTCTTTAAATCCACAACTAAACTCTTCCAAGAAATCTCCGGTTCCTAATTTCACCGGTGGTAAGATCTCCCACGTACAAGCTTGTACGGTTTGATTCTCACCGGAATCCTCCTAGCTTTCCTGCATTCTAATGGGACATAATTCAGCCTTGCGTCCCATCCTTTCTTGAATCAAGAAATCAGTTTCTCGAGAATCCTCTTAGCTTCCCCATCTCCAACTTGGGGATGATGTATGGTATTCGTCATGTGAATGACCCCATACTTGAACAAGAAACACTTATTGGCATTGGCGTTGAAGCGCTTGCCAAATTTACTCCTTGTAGTCCAAGGAGCATCTACTTCCAACAGTTTTAATGGTGGTTTCATTTTCACCTTGGGAGGTTCTTTTGGAAGATACCTCCAACTCTCCGGTGTATTCCTGAAAAAATTAGAAATTTTAATAGGAATTTCAAAAGAAGTAAGAGAATGTACCTCGTAAAGTTCTTCAAGGCTTGGGACAAGTTTCATGTTGGGATGATGATCCACACATGAAATATCTCCCAACTCAGCTGGATCCTCTTTAACCTTGGCCACAGTTTCAGTAATTTGGTCCACTTCTTCCTCTTCTTCAATGAGGACTTCAAGAGGAGCTTCAGATTCGAGCGGAGGAACGCTCAAAACTTGTAATTCTTCCTTGCTATATGAAGGATTTTCCAAGGTTTTTTGTTCTTTTGAAATGGCATTTATTTTGTCTTCCATCTTGTCCAACACTTTTAATATCTTTTCTAGTATCATCTGTGTCCCATCCTCGGATGGTTGTTGTGGAGGCTGCACTTGAGGAGGTTGTCCATAAAGCGAATGAGGGAAATTAAGTTCATCCCAATATGCGAGCTCAACCTCAATGGTTTCCTCTCTTTCTCTTTCGTCGCTAACACAATAATAGGCATACTTCTCCTCCAAATATTCATAATGGTCCGCCCTAGTACATTGTCATACTGTCCAGGTTGGATCCAATACATGTTCATAGCTCCATGTAGCCATTGGTGAACTTGAAAACTCAAAAACTCATACTAAAAAGATTAAAAGCAAAAAGCTCCCAAGCCCGACAACCGAAAACCGAATTTGGCCTAAACCAAATCCCCGACAACGGCGCCAAAAACTTGTTCGCTCGTAAGTGTGCGTGCAAATAAGCTTTAAATTATTAAAACTGAAATTAAGCAAGCGGACCCGCAATGTACGGATCGGCGTAGTAGAGCAAAAATTCCTGAGTATCGAACTCAGGGATTTGGGGGATCAAATTCAGTTCACAAATTATCGAGCAATGAAAATAGAAGCTTTTGCAAATAATTGGGAAAACAACAATTCTAAAGATCAAAGTATCCAATTGTGGCAATCAATTCAAGATATTCTATAGACGTAAGGATAGAGTCAGGATTGCAAAGGTATAACTAATGTAAGGTTATGTACGACGAAGTTCCAAACCTATATGTCTCACCCAAGGACTCTCTCTATAGAGGTTATTGAGGCTGCAGTATAAAAAAGGATCAAAGGATAAGAATTACTCTCAAATACCCATACTCAAACCCAAGGTAATCAAAGATAAGCCAAAACAGTTAAGGTTGTGACACTCGAAACCGAAATAGAGGATGTTGAGTCTCAACACTACCTAGGAAAGGCAAGCCAAGGCTAGGTTAAAGCAAACCTCTTAACTTTGGATTAAAGCAAAAGAAAAACGTACGACAGGGTAAAACCACGGCTAGTTCTTGAGAAACCACGGCCGTGGAACTGAAGAACAGACCGTAGAAAAGGGTTGTCGACGAAGTTCTCACAACTCTCAGGGTCCAATTTGTTTTGGTTCAATCTATCATCATCTAAGCCACAACTATCAACCCTTCACCTTAGAATCGCTAAAGAGTTTTAGCCAATAACCATCATTATCAAATCAAAAATCAAGTTTAAAGAGAGAATAGGTGAAAACCTCGAAAACCCAATTGCAATCGAAAACTCAATTTCAAATCCGAACTACAAATGTTTGTGTTTAATGAATGCACGAAAGGGAATAGAAATCCTCACAACATATCTAGACAAACAATGAAGAACGGGATGTCATTTCGTCTCCAATCGTAAACCCTAAGATATCTTCGAAGTACACAATCTCCAAATCGCGTCCATCTCGGAATCTTCCCTAAGCAATCGCCCTAAATGCAAGCCGTCAATGCGCGGTCTAAAGCAGGGGTCCTCAGCAGCCGTCCTCCTAGGTCGCGTCCGCTAGTATCTGAAGATACTCTGGGCCGCGTCCGAGGGTATCATAGAATACTTTGGTGCGTCAGAAGGTATCAGAAAATACTTTGGCACGTTAGACGGTATCAGAGAATATTTTGGCGCGTCAGAAGTTATCAGAAGATACCTACTAATGAAATAAAACTTTGTGTAGACATCTATTCTTGCAAAGTAGGTGAATATAACCATAAATGTTATGAATGTATGTCTTTGCATTAAAAATAAAGGGAAAATGTATATAAATACATGTCTAAAAAAAGGACATAATTCATCTAGACTTCCAAAAAACAAACTAAGTCAATGTCATGGCAACACCACATTATAGTATTATACATCTAAATTGTGATTCTCATGTTGGTGATAAAATACGCGATGCAACTTTCAGCAAGTGTCACAACTGACAAGTAGAGAATCTCTAGGTTCAAAATCAAAATTCTTGTAGGTGGAAAGCGTTAGAGAGCAAACGAGAATCTTTTATTTCCTGGTTTTATCATACACTTCAATGTATCTCTTTGGAATTCCACAATGCTCGACTAAATATTTTGTAAGGTTGTCAATAACACCTCCTTGGACAAGTTCATCCAATCCCTTTTTACTTGAAAATGGCAATAAAAATAACTAATGATGTAAGATGAAATAAAAGTATAATATGATGTCGTCGTAAACTACACATGTAAGATTGACAATGAAGACACAAACTACACCAACCAAATTAACCTATTTGATTCCATACAACCCACAATTAAACCGAGCAAAGTAGTCAAAACAATCCAGATACTTTCCAATCATTGAACTTCCTAGGGCCACCAGCTCATAAAATCCACCCTTTGCCACAATGGCAATATATATATTTACAAATCGTAATGAAAGAGGGTTAGGATATAAATAAACTCCCACAACTACTAATATCAGAAGGCTCTCTAATAAGTCTCCCCTTTTGTGTTGAAGACTCTCCAATATTTGTAGGGATAAACATAGAGTTTAAAGATGAAACCCTAAATATTTGGGCTGAAAAGAAGTCGACTCCGCTGGTATGAGAAGATACTCTGAACCGCGTCAGAGGGTATCAGAGAATACTTTTGTGCGTCAGACGGTATCAGAAGATACTTTGGCGCATTCTGATTGCTGGTGACTTCATTTTGATTGCAGAGTACTATAGTGTCTATGGAGGTGGATCGGATCGGTCCAACTACGCTGTGGGAATCCTCTACCTTTTTTCTTTTTTGAGCTTTCACCTTCTACCTTTTTATAGGCAAGTTATCCTAAGTTCTCAAGCACTTCTACACTGAAACTCCACAAAGTGCCCTTTTTATAGACAAGTTATCCTAATTCCTCAAGCACCTCTACATGTTTTGGATCAAATCAAGGCTTGATTACGTTCAACAAATCTTGACCGCTAATATTTTTTCTTCTTCTTGCTCCTTTGCTGAAGATTTGAATTGAATCAATATAGTCACACTCCTCTTAATGTCTTACTCTTTTAGTTGTTCCACTTTTCTTCTCCCTTTTTGGAGATTTTGGCTCCCACCCTTTTTGGAGATTTTGGCTCCCACTAAGTCTCCACTTTTGTGTTAAAGGCTCTCCAATATTTGTAGGAAAAAACATAGGGTTTAAAGATAAAACCTAAATATTTGGGCTGAAAAGAAATCGAGTCCGCTGCTGGTACCCAAAGATACTCTGGCCCGCGTCAGAGGGTATCAGAGAATACTTTGGCGCGTCAGACGGTATCAGTGAATACTTTGGCGCGTCAGACGAGATCAGAAGATACTTTGGCGCGTCCTAACTTTCTTTTATGCTCCTTTTTGTTCCGCGTCAAGGCTTAATTCTTAAATGCACCATTTCACTCCATAATTCGCCAAATTACCTAATAAAATTCTGTGTAAACATCTATTCTGTTGGATCGGCTCAACTACGTTGTGGGAATCCTCTACCTTTTTTGAGTTTTCTTCTTCTACCTTTTTATCCTAAGTCTTCAACCACCTCTACACTGAAACTCCACAAAGTGCCCTAAGTCCTCAAGCACATCTCGCGTGGGAATCTCCTTCGTCCTAATATAAACTAAAATTGCAAAGTTATCTTCATATGTGTTTGATCAAGTCAAGCATTGATTACGTTGAACAAATCTTGACCGCTAATATTTTTTCTTCTTCTTGCTCCTTTTCTAGTTTTAATTCACGCCGAAGATTTGAATTGAATCAATCTAGTCACACTCCTCTTAATGTCTTCCTCTTTTAGGTGTTCGATTTTTCTTCTCACTTTTGTGTTGAAGGCTCTCCAATATTTATAGGGGCTGGAAAAAAGTCGAGTCCGTTGGTACCCAAAGATACTCTGGGCCGCATCCGAGGGTATCAGAGAATACTTTGGCGCGTCAGACGGTATCAGAAGATACCGTCTGCCATTTCACTCTATAATTCGCCAAATTACCTAATAAAACTCTGTGTAATCATCTATTCTTGCAAAGTAGGTAAATATAACCATAAATTTCATGAATGAATGTCTTAATTCATGTCATCAATAATGTTTTAATACAAGAAGTTAAGATATGACTGACTTCATTCTAATTGCAAGGTACTATAGTGTCTATGGAGATAGATCGGCCCAATTTCCAACATATGGAGTAAATATGACGTGTGGGAATCTCCTCTACGCTGTGGAAATCCTCTACCTTTTTTGAGCTTTCTCCTTCTACCTTTTTATAGGCAAGTTATCCTAAGTCCTAAACCACCTCTACACTGAAACTCCACAAAGTGCCCTAAGTCCTCAACGACCTCTACGCGTGGCAATCTTTATATCTGTTGGATCAAATCAACGCTTAATCACGTTCAACAAATCTTGACCGCTAATATTTTTTCTTCTTCTTGCTCCTTGTCTAGTTTTAATTCACGTTGAAGATTTTTTCTTCTTCTCTCTATGGAGATTTTGGCTCCCACTAAGTCTCCCCTTTTGTGTTGAACGCTCTCCAATATTTGTAGGGATAAACATAGGGTTTAAAGATGAAACCCTAAATATTTGGGCTAAAAAGAAGTCGAGTCCGCTGGTATCCGAAGATACTCTGAGCCGCGTCCGAGGGTATAAGAGAATACTTTGGCGCGTCAGACGGTATCAAAGAATATTTTGGCGCGTCAGAAGGTATCAGAAGATACCTACAAATGAAATAAAACTTTGTGTAGACATCTCTTGCAAAGTAGGTGAATATAATCATAAATGTCATGAATGTATGTCTTTGTATGCAAAATAAAGGGAAAATCTATATAAATACATGTCTAAAAATAGGACATAATTCATCTAGATTTCCAAAAAACAAACTAAGTCAATGTCATGACAACACCACATTATAGTATTATACATCTAAATTGTGATTCTCATGTTGGTGATAAAATACGCGATGCAACTTTCAGCAAGTGTCACAACTGACAAGTAGAGAATCTCTGTGTTCAAAATCAAAATTCTTGTACGTGGAAAGCGTTAGAGAGCAAACGAGAAGCTTTTATTTCCTGGTTTTATCATACACTTCAATGTATCTCTTTGGAATTCCACAATGCTCGACTAAATATTTTGTAAGGTTGTCAATAACACCTCCTTGGACAAGTTCATCCAGTCCCTTTTTACTTGAAAATGGCAATAAAAATACTAATGATGTAAGATGAAATAAAAGTATAATATGATGTGGTCGTAAACTACACATGCAAGATTGACAATGAAGACACAAACTACACCAACCACATTAACCTATTTGATTCCATACAACCCACAATTAAACCGAGCAAAGTAATCAAAACAATCCAGATACTTTCCATTCATTGAACTTCCTAGGGCCACCACTCATAAAATCCATCCTTTGCCACAATGTCAATATATATATTGACAAATCGTAATGAAAGAGGGTTAGGATATAAATAAACTCCCACAACTACTAATATCAGAAGGATCTCCAATAAGTCTCACCTTTTGTGATGAAGGGCTCTTCAATATTTGTAGGGATAAACATAGAGTTTAAAAATAAAACCCTAAATATTTGGGCTGAAAAGAAGTCGACTCCACTAGTATGAGAAGATACTCTTAACCGCGTCAGAGGGTATCAGAGAATACTTTGGCGCGTCAGACGGTATCAGAAGATACTTTGGCGCATTCTGATTGCAGGTGACTTCATTCTGATTACAGGGTACTATAGTGTCTATGGAGGTGGATCGGATCGGCCCAACTACACTGTGGGAATTGTAACACCCCGAATTCTCAGAACTCGGGACATTACTAGTTAGGACCTCACAATGGGTCCCGACCTCAGTTTCACAACAATATTACTAGGATCTTGCAACAAGACAGAAATAAGAAAAACCGAAATTCATAAAAATTTATTTGTAAAAGGATGAATGCAACAAGTCTAACAGCCTATCGTACTTAAACAACGGAAAAGACTAACTGTTTTAACAAAAGGAAAAGACAACAAAGCAACAACCCAAACCCCCACACTAAAGAGTACGGAGACCCGACTGACCACTACTCCCGGATCACTCAGCTGCTGTTCTAACCTGCAGTAAAACTAAAAACACAACAAAACAACCATTAGCTAGTTATCTAAACATTAGGAGAATAATAATAGCACACACACATAAAATAATAAACACTCATCATGCTTTCAAACAATCCATTTATTATCTTCATTTAAGTCATTCACTCTAATGATACTTATTTTGTGACACGAGGGATTCCCAAACCTCCCCTCCGCCCCCGTGTACCCATCAGGAGTGGATCCGATGCATCTCACCGTGTACCTGTATGGTCTGGGTATAGAGAACCTCCCAGTCTCCTGGCAGAGCTGGACAGTGATGTCACGGCCCGTTATACATGCACTTGGGCCTTAACACATAATAACAACGGTCGTCCTAACAAGTTGTTATTATAAACACACATCGCACACACTACCATTATCATTCAACTAACATCCAGAAACCGGCTAAGTAAGTCGCATGGACTTGCCTGAATTAATCACAATTCTCTCACTCTCAACTCGGTCCGCAATCGTAAAACTCAAACGCCTGTCATACAAGGCACGTGGATTAAATATTACATCCCATATTCTTATAAGTCATAAACTTCTAAGATGCACAATCTCACGAAGAGAAAATACTAAAAGAAAGCCTCCTTAGGTAAAATGACTATTTTACCCTTGATCCCGAAAACTCCGAAAAGTCTATCATCTAAATCTAAAGTCTCCTTTGGAACCTATTTCCATAATCTAGTTCTCAAGAGGTAGTTTGTTGAAGATTTATAAAAGTTAATCAAAATTCTAGATTTTCATCAGAGTCGCTTAGGTCCGACTTTAATTTAAGATAAGAGGCTCGAATAAAAATATAAAAATTACAAAATAATTCTCTAGGTCCTCTATAAAATACATGCTACTCATAGGGGCAAAAATCTCTCAAAACTATCCAGCCATTACTCTGACATAAATTCCTAAAGTTGGTTTGAACATCCGAAAATTCCATACTTAGCCAAATTTCCCTCTGCTGTAAAAACAGTCCAAGTGCTCTACTTCAGGACCTTATAAATTCTAATCCGACCGTTAACTCTCTCCCAAATTTTAATACATTAAACTACATATTTCTATCTAAAATATATCAAAAATTCAACGGTGGATGCTTGATATAAGGTATCGAAATAGAAGCTCAAAGATGCCTACAACACACAATTTTCAGGAATTTAAAACACAAACTTCAGCAATAGGTTCGGGCTTAGAGTCTCACCCACATCAGCAGAGTGAACAACTAAGGTGAGGTATATTGGTATCTAGTTCGATACTCCTTGGTAGCTGTAGCGTTCCAGGTACGTGTGTAGAGTGCCCAACCTCGATCTCTTACCACTGTGACTATGCCATGGTTTTGTTGGCAACCCAACTGGAAGGGAAGACTGGAAGAGAGGGGGAGCGATACTTGCTTCGATGTTGCTGAGTCAAGAACAGCCAGGACTAGTCCGGTGTTTGCAAGGGGATGATATACATCTGGTTTGGCTTGCGATTGTTGTGGCTGTAGATCGTCAATTTGCTACGTTCAGACAAGGGGGGGGGGAATAAGGCATGGAAATAAAAGGGCTGGAGGAGGAGGTGTCCTTACCGTGGTGCAGGACGAGAGGAGCGACGCTGATTGTTGGTCTATCCGGGTATGTCGTCGACCGGAATGAGTCAGGCCGGCAGCGCCCATCGGGAGGAGGAATCTATGCGCATAAGAAACTCACGACCTCAGGAGGTGGAGGATGGTCTAGGTTCACTGCTGGTCTCCATCGACAGTAAGGAGCGAGTCTCGGTTGCTGTATCGGTGTAGTGAAGCAAGGCTGGAAGGTCGGAGGGGTTGGATCCTGGTTCCTGCGTCGGTGTGCAGAAGAGGAATATCGAGACCGACGATCATTCTCTTGCCGGATCCCCCTGGCGGTGTTGTGTGCAGCAGGAAGACGCAATTAACCAACCCCTGTGCAAGGCCAAGGAGGGTGTCTTTCGGTTATTGCGTGCAAGGGAGTAAGTCAAGGCTCGAGGTTTGTTTGCAGCGGTTGCCGTCCGATAGATGCCCCCAGTTTTCGTAGAAGTGTGAGGAGATGTGAGCAAGAGGAAGGTTGCGTGCCTAAGGGGCGGTGAGAAGGCGGCTAGGGTTTTGGGTACAATAGGAGTAGGTTGAGTGTTTAAGGGGAGGATCTCTTAAAGTCACAATATTCGATTAGAAGGTGAGAGAGGGATTGATCTTTACTGTTACTCCATATATGGCATGGTCCAGCTGGAGGAGAGAGAGATGTATGCAGCATGAGAAAAGAATTGAAGACATGCTAGGAGGGTTCAACGTAAGGCTATGCTTCATGGGTCAAACTTAAATTCATGATGGTCCAGGCCCAATCTGAATTTTCACATGGGCTGTTTTGCCTCTACAGGAATACTTGTGGAAAATTTTGCGAGATATATGTGATTAAATCTCACATAAAAACAAATGATAGGTGATAACCATACTCACATGAAGAGATCAAATTCTAAGAATTTTGATTTAAGTATCATATAAGAAGATAAGGAGATGGAATGTATAAAAATGATGATCATGGGAGTAATAACCATGACCCTGAGTCCGGTTTGTCTTGTAATCCATCGAAAAAATTTCCGGTTATTACATCAGTACCCCCTAAAAATAAGTTTCGTCCCGAAACTTGGAATAACGAACATCACTCTAATAACTTTCTATAGATAGACCCGGATTATCTATTCTTCTTGTAAAGAATCTTCGTTGTATCTCTCTAACATAAAAGTATCATTGAATTATCATAAAATTGAAACACCAAAATTTAAACACTAAAAAAAAAGTACAAAGGTAATCACACAGTCAAGTAAGTCATGTATATCAGTGTACTAACTCGTCGGCACGGGGTTACGGCTGACCTCGCAAGGGGCTCATGATAACTACTCTTAATACTACCCTCCGTCTCCCAATTAGCCTCGTCAGCTCCTCGTCTAGACCACTAGATTTGCAGTATCATATATCCTTCTAGTGTAGGTGTCTAGTACTACGCTTCAAGGATGGTCACCATATAGTCTATAAAAGCAAGGTCTGGCTCAACTATCCGATCCTCATAGCGGATAACAAGCCTCGGATCCGGTATGTATTCTCTTAACTCTTACAAGTGAACGGTGGTTGGAGTGCTAGTTGATAAATAACTTCTCAATCCGTTTCAAGTTCTCCACGGTTGTTTTTATCAACTCACTTCCAACTCTTTTTGATGACTCTACCGAAAGTAACTACACAACTTTATTCCTTTCGTTGAATCCACTTACTTCTGACCTTTCGAAACATTATGACCGTCAAATTTAGGGAATAGATCTTAGATATCTCCCGGTACTTTACTAAGTTTTTTTTTTTTTAAATTACTATAAACCAAATATCATACTTCAAGTGGAGATTTTCATGTAGATCTATAACTCTTTAACTTCATGTCATAGATAAAATAACATTGAGTTTCCCGATATGCGGGTTATGGCCCACCACGCTTCCGTTGCGCTACTCTGATTAATCTATAGCCTCCCATTACTCCTAATGACATCTCCCGTGAGTCAAGATGGTTTACCCAACTCTCGTATGTAACTTCCTTTCTCATAACGGCAAGATCCTATCAAACCGATCGTCAACATAGCGATGGCTTACTATAGTAAAGGGGAGGCTTGTACTATAAGCCGTGAGTATTAGCTGTCCAAAACCTCGAAATAAACCATCCCTATCTGTCGAAACTATGGCCGTCGACCCCCATGAGGTTTTAATATTGGTCTAGAGAACTCCTTGGCAAAATAACTTACCGGTCACGCCCCCTTAGAGGGATTGGAGCGTGTAGTCTTAGAATTTTGCGAAATTCACTTATGTCTCATCAGAACTCTACTTACTACTTGCCAAGATTACTCAATGTGGTTATCCTTCCACAATCTCTTTTACCTCCAACGTAGAGTACATCACGTTGACCTACAAGTCCTTATCGTGATCTATATACAATCTTGACATGGAGTTTTTTTTTTTTTTTTCTAGCTCCTCATTCCCTAGGTCTGGTATCAAGCTTATATCGAAACAATAATACCAAACACATGATGGTTTCTCATGCTTGTCTCATGAACTTCGTATACTAGATGACTCATCTTGTAATATTTTCATTGTTCGGACTGATCTCCTATTGTCAATTGGTCATCACCACTCATTAGGTGTTGAATCATTAACTGTGTTGTACTATTGAATAGATTCTTTAAGAGTATCACCATCTCAACACTATAGTTAATGTTGGCACGGCTCACCTTTTGATAGTTGGTATTTTTCTTCTACGTGGTTAAGATATCCGTATGGGGTTACACATCTTCACCATGGTTTTATCGGTCTGATAGTATGACTTTTGTTCAACATCTCTCGGTATTATTTCCCTAGGAAACATCAGATGCATATGATTTTCTCGAAAATCCGATTTTATCGACTCACATCCATTACGTTGTCCTTATACTCATGTCGCTTTACTTTTTTTTTTAATATTTATAACTCGTATGATAGTTAAATCCCCTTTGAGCTTTCTTGTACCAACTTTATGGCCACATTGATTGGATTTATTACTTCTACCCATTCTTCTTTCATCAATCAAGGACGGACTTCTGGGCACACCATGAATGCAGTCCCCCAACTAGTCATCCATCTATATTTTATTTGGTTATCAAGATTAGCTTGAATTTACATTGGCATACCGCCATTTCTCATGTCTGTTCCAACTGAGATGTAGATTTCATCTACAACCATCTCTCAACTCAACGAGACATTTCACCATGACACTAACGTCATAGTTTCTATGTTTTCTCTATCTCTATAACTCTAGTTATTCCGTCTCACATCTTTATGCACAAGGGCTTCCTCTGAAATCTTGGAAGAGCACCATCAGTCCTATTTGTGTGGAATGTTAAGCACCTTCTGTCTTAACGTAGGACATGCTCAGAAGTATCTGCTTCTTCTACTCCTCTAGTTCTTCTAATACAATCCATCCGTAATAACTGTGATCTGTACCCTTTTCTTATCCAGTAAGTAAGCAACTGATCAACAATTCTTTATATATTATTAATGACATAAGGGGGTCATTTCCGGCCGTCAAATCTTCTCCTTCAGTTCTTATTTAAAATTACTAGCTTGAAATGATTTCATGTTACTATCAAGGGTACTTGTACTTGTATCGGTTTAACTTCACCATTGTCGTCGTTGATCTCTTGTAGAGATCTTTTATCTGTCGATCAAATTCTTTTATAAATCCACCATTATTCTCTTTATCTTCCAACCATTCAACACTAGTCAACCACACGTGTAGATCCTCATGTGTCACTAAGTAGTCTGTAGTTGACCTTCTACAAGATCATAAACATACTTTTCTTCTCTCTTTTGAAGTTTGATATACCTGGTGAAAATCTATCTCCTCCAGTTTTGTAACACCCCAAATTCTGAGAACTCGGGGAGCTACTGGTTAGGACCTCACAATGGGTCCCGACCTTAGTTTGACAACAATTTAACTTGGATCTTACAACAAGACACAAAAGTATTTAAAACATTTGAAAACTTTAAACAATATATACATGAAGAATATGTATCAGCCTTACAAAGCAAAGATACTAAAATGACACATAAGAAGAACAGAAGACATCCCGTCCCCAACTAAATATGTACGTGGACCCGGCTGACCATTCCCTCCGGATCTCTCTACAACTGTCTTAACCTGCAAGACATCTACAAGCGGTATAAAACCGTTAGCTAACATTCTATGCATAAGTATAAAGGTAAAAGCACAAACACACAACATACACAATCAACATGCAACACTCAATCCTTTTATTATCTTTAATTAGGTGATAAGTTATTACTAATGATACTTATTTTGTGACACGAGGGATTCCCAAACCTCGCCCCTGTCCCCGTTTACCAACGCGGAATGGTACTAATGCATTTGACCGTCTACCGGACTGGGCTGGTCGCGGGGAACCTCTTAGACTCTCGCAAGAGCTAGGCAGATGATGTCACGACCCGTTATCATACACTTGGGTCAATTACGTAATTAATAAAGTCGGCCTAATCCGGTTTCGTTGTTTATCATAACTAGCAAACACCACTCATACACATTACACTCATACAAGAAAGCCAGCTAAGTAAGTCTGTGGACTTACCTGAATCAAATCTCGACTCTCTTAATCACAACTCAATCTGTAACTGTATAACTCGGTTGCCTGTCAAAGGAGGCAAGTGTGTCAGCACACTTTCTTGGTAATTAGAAGTCTAAGACTTCTAAGGTAGTAGGTCCTATGAGAACAAAATTTAATACAATACCAATTTATGGTAAAATGACTATTTTACCCTTGGTCTCGGAATTTCCAAAAACTCGGAATATGTACTTAAATTATAATTTGAGGCTAACTAACCATATTCTACTATCTAGGATGATTTTAGGTAACAACTAGAAAAACTACTCATTTTCTATTTCCCGAAAAGTCACTAAAGTCCAACTACAGCTTCAAATATAAAATTCGAATCATCTTATAAAAATTCCAAAATAATTCCCTAGGTCATCTATGATATCCTATCTACTCGTAGGAGAAATAATTTCTTAAAACTGTTAACGCATCGCTTCTACAAAAATTTCTAAAGTTGGGTACAACACTTAACAAGTAGCGCATTGTCTTAACTTTGAAAAATCATAACTCCTAAACTACTCGCTGGATTTATCCCAAATTTTGATATGTTCTACTATAAAATCTTATCTATAATATATCCAAAATTCAGCTGCAAAGGAGATCAAAATCCTATTTAAAACTATCTCACAAAACCGAATTTCAGCACAACAGAAATACTGCTTACGACTACATCTTTGAAAAATCATAAATCCCAAACCACTCGCTGGATTCATCTCAAATTTTAATATGTTCTACAACAATATGTCAACCATATCATATCCAAAATTCAAGCCCAACGGAGATAAAGAGCTTATTCAAAACCATCTCATAAAACAGCATCACTTGCTGTTTTCCCAAACACTCAGCACATATATAAAAACTGCATGAGCGTCAACTTTGGAACACCATAATTCTCAAACCGTAGCTCCGATTTCTCTCAAATTTTAGTATGTTATACTATACAATATCGACTAAAACATATCCGAAAATCAGCAGTAAAGGTGGTGTCTAACCTACCCAAAACTGGAGCCGAAAATGACTGTCTGTCACTTCCAAAAATTTCAGAAAACACCTCAGCTCTTCAAGCTATCTTCCGAGGCTGTTAGGGGCGGATTGATGACACAAAGGGTACCCACATCAACATATATATATTAAGGATCAATCGAAGAGACGGATCAAGGAAGGACGGAGTTGGATCTTACTCGATTCAATGACTCGAACGCATGAGAAAGACAACCCAAGGCTGCTGCGGATCAGATTTGGGCTCCTCGCATCAGTGGTCTGCTGGATCGACAGAATAGAAGCAGCAGTCCGGGTGCCAGTTCAGTTCGACCGAAGGAGAAGTACTCGGTCCTGGGTATCGGTTTGAGACGACCAAAGAGACCAAGCCGCTCCTGCTGCGTGGTTGCGAGATTGGAGACGAAGGGACTCGTCCTGGTGCTGTTGTTGCCTGTAGGTCGCGAGGTCATGCCCTTCAGTCCGAATCCTTCAGCCACGTTGTAGGATCTGTGTGTCGGTTGTGCGAGAAAGGTTAGAGTTCAGCGGAAAACGTGAGAGAGGCGACTCTAGAGGGAACTAGATCTTACCAGCGCTCCTGTCTCGGAAGGAACGTGCGCCTGCTGCTGCTTCGGACGATTGCTGTGGCTGCTGTCCATCGTGCTAAAAGAGAGGAAGGAGGAGATACGGCTGAAGGTTGTTGTAGCTAATTAGATTAGGATTTAATTAGGTTAGGTTAAAATTAATTAAAGAGAGGGTTAGGGTAAACATTTAGGGCGTGGGCTGGATGTAAATGTCATTGGGCCGGGTCTATTGGGCCTGCTCATCTAACTAAGATGTGCTGATAAATAAGTCGTTACTCACACGGAACCGCTCTTCGGTTTTAAAAAATACGGAATTATTATACGGGTTACATAATTATCATTTTATGTGAATCAAGGTCACATAAAATGATAGAATTTAATATTGTTTTATTTAATTTAAAAAGAATCAAGGTTGGCGGGTTGGAATCCGGTCTGATCGGGTTTTAAACGGAATAATAAATTTTCCGGGTATTACAAGTTTCTCCATTTCTACACCTTTAACTCCTTTTATAATCAACACTTCTCTTTCTCTCTATAAGATCACTTTGCCCGAGTTCAGTTGTATCATTCATATGCCATCTATAGCGGTTTATCAATTCTTTCCCAATAGCTTGTAGACGCGTCTTTGTAAATCCTTGGATCTAAATTTCCATCCACTTGCGGTTTCTCTTGTATGAGCCGTTGGTGTCGGTAACCGAGTCCCGTGTTGAGTGAGAGGTCATGTTCGACTCTTGAGTCTATCCAGATCATTCTCACTTACTTTCCTCCCTTCGTTAGCGTTGTTTTGTAACATTGCCTTTATGAAAATCCGTTATCTCCGTTAAAGACTTTTACTCTCTCTAATACTTGTGTCATGATCTCTTTCGAAATTATCATATCTTTGAAGAATTCAATCTGTCTCCATAGTTATGAAATTTATTTTTCGTCCTTAAACTCAATTGTAAATTTCCATCTTTGTGCTCCTTTAGTCCACCAAGTGTAGTTGTGATCTACCCCGCTTGATTTGTGTCCATATGTTGTACTCTTCAATCTGCACTCTTATTAGTCCGTACATGCATCCTTGATTTCACCTCTCGTCATACCACTAAGTTCCTTGTAAGTTTTTCTATTACTTCTATTGGAGTTGATTGATTGCCCGATTGTTCTTGTTGTTTATATAGTTTCGTAGTCCTCAACTCATTGGTCCCTCTTTCTTCGGAAAAATTGTAGGAACCACCAAGATATCCGCCATAATGTAATGTTGTAATCCGGGGTCCGAGTTCACTATCTTCTTATAGATACTCTTTAATATCTACAACGTTTTATCATGAGGTGATGGTCACCTCATGATAACTCAACTAAAGAATAAGAAATATCCTTTAGGGTAATAACATGCTACATATATATAGATTTATATTGCATAACTAAATGTACAAACTATCAGTCCATATACTATTTTCTATCATATCCAGCTGCAGAGATCCGCGAAGGTAGTGGTGGTCATCCGTACTTTCTATCCCATCCCGACTCATGCATGAAATTGGAAAACCAAAATTTTAATGTAAAGTTCAGACCCCTTCCGGGTTCTGTTTATTTATTTATTCGGTCTTTGAGAAGATTTCAAGTGTCATTGTTGCCAACCTAGAGCTCTGATACCATGTTGTAACACCCCGAATTCTCAGAACTCAGGACATTACTGGTTAGGACCTCACAATGGGTCCCGACCTCAGTTTCACAACAATATTACTAGGATCTTGCAACAAGACACAAATAAGAAAAACCGAAATTCATAAAATTTATTTGTAAAAGGATGAATGCAACAAGTCTAACAGCCTATCGTACTTAAACAACGGAAAAGACTAACTGTTTTAACAAAAGGAAAAGACAACAAAGCAACAACCCAAACCCCCACACTAAAGAGTACGGAGACCCGGCTGACCACTACTCCCGGATCACTCAGCTGCTGTTCTAACCTGTAGTAAAACTAAAAACACAACAAAACAACCATTAGCTAGTTATCTAAACATTAGGAGAATAATAATAGCACACACACATAAAATAATAAACACTCATCATGCTTTCAAACAATCCATTTATTATCTTCATTTAAGTCATTCACTCTAATGATACTTATTTTGTGACACGAGGGATTCTCAAACCTCGCCTCCGCCCCCGTGTACCATTCAGGAGTGGATCCGATGCATCTCACCGTGCACCTGTATGGTCTGGGTATAGAGAACCTCCCAGTCTCCTGGCAGAGCTGGGCAGTGATGTCACGGCCCGTTATACATGCACTTGGGCCTTAACACATAATAACAACGGTCGTCCTAACAAGTTGTTATTATAAACACACATCGCACACACCACCATTATCATTCAACTAACATCCAGAAACCGGCTAAGTAAGTCGCATGGACTTGCCTGAATCAATCACAATTCTCTTACTCTCAACTCGGTCCGCAACCGTAAAACTCAAACGCCTGTCATACAAGGCAGGTGGATTAAATATTACATCCCATATTCTTATAAGTCATAAACTTCTAAGATGCACAATCTCACGAAGAGAAAATACTAAAAGAAAGCCTCCTTAGGTAAAATGACTATTTTACACTTGATCCCGAAAACTCCGAAAAGTCTATCATCTAAATCTAAATTCTCCTTTGGAACTTATTTCCATAATCTAGTTCTCAAGAGGTAGTTTGTTGAAGATTTATAAAAGTTAATCAAAATTCTAGATTTTCATCAGAGTCGCTTAGGTCCGACTTTAATTTAAGATAAGAGGCTCGAATAAAAATATAAAAATTACAAAATAATTCTCTAGTTCCTCTATAAAATACATGCCACTCATAGGGGCAAAAATCTCTCAAAACTATCCAGCCATTACTCTGACATAAATTCCTAAAGTTGGTTTGAACATCCGAAAATTCCATATTTAGCCAAATTTCCCTCTGCTGTAAAAACAGCCCAAGTGCTCTACTTCAGGACCTTATAAATTCTAATCCGACCGTTAACTCTCTCCCAAATTTTAATACATTAAACTACATATTTCTATCTAAAACATATCAAAAATTCAACGGTGGATGCTTGATATAAGGTATCGAAATAGAAGCTCAAAGATGCCTACAACACACAATTTTCAGGAATTTAAAACACAAACTTCAGCAATAGGTTCGGGCTTAGAGTCTCACCCACATCAGCAGAGTGAACAACTAAGGTGAGGTATATTGGTATCTATTTTGATACTCCTTGGTAGCTGTAGCGTTCCAGGTACGTGTGTAGAGTGCCCAACCTCGATCTCTTACCACTGTGACTATGCCATGGTTTTGTTGGCAACCCAACTAGAAGGGAAGACTGGAAGAGAGGGGGAGCGATACTTACTTCGATGTTGCTGAGTCGAGAACAGCCAGGACTAGTCCGGTGTTTGCAAGGGGATGATACACATCTGGTTTGGCTTGCGATTGTTGTGACTGTAGATCGTCAATTTGCTACGTTCAGACAAGGGGGGGAAATAAGGCATGGAAATAAAAGGGCTGGAGGAGGAGGTGTCCTTACCGTGGTGCAGGACGAGAGGAGCGACGCTGATTGTTGGTCTATCCGGGTATGTCGTCGACCGGAATGAGTCAGGCCGGCAGCGCCCATCGGGAGGAGGAATCTATGCGCATAAGAAACTCACGACCTCAGGAGGTGGAGGGTGGTCTAGGTTCGCTGCTGGTCTCCATCAACAGTAAGGAGCGAGTCTCGGTTGCTGTATCGGTGTAGTGAAGCAAGGCTGGAAGGTCGGAGGGGTTGGATCCTGGTTCCTACATCGGTGTGCAGAAGAGGAATATCGAGACCGACGATCATTCTCTTGCCGGATCCCCCTAGTGGTGTTGTGTGCAGCAGGAAGACGCAATTAACCAACCCCTGTGCAAGGCCAAGGAGGGTGTCTTTCGGTTATTGCGTGCAAGGGAGTAAGTCAAGGCTCGAGGTTTGTTTGCAGCGGTTGACGTCCGATAGATGCCCCCAGTTTACGTAGAAGTGCGAGGAGACGTTAGCAAGAGGAAGGTTGCGTGCCTAAGGGGCGGTGAGAAGGCGGCTAGGGTTTTGGGTACAATAGGAGTAGGTTGAGTGTGTAAGGGGAGGATCTCTTAAAGTCACAATATTCGATTAGAAGGTGAGAGAGGGATTGATCTTTACTGTTACTCCATATATGGCACGGTCCAGCTGGAGGAGAGAGAGATGTATGCAGCATGAAAAAAGAATTGAAGACATGCTAGGAGGGTTCAACGTAAGGCTATGCTTCATGGGTCAAACTCAAATTCATGATGGTCCAGGCCCAATCTGAATTTTCACATGGGCTGCTTTGCCTCTACAGGAATACTTGTGGAAAATTTTGTGAGATATATGTGATTAAATCTCACATAAAAACAAATGATAGGTGATAAACATACTCACATGAAGAGATCAAATTCTAAGAATTTTGATTTAAGTATCATATAAGAAGATAAGGAGATAGAATGTATAAAAATGATGATCATGGGAGTAATAACCATGACCCTGAGTCCGGTTTGTCTTGTAATCCATCGAAAAAATTTTCGGTTATTACAGGAATCCTCTACCTTTTTTGAGCTTTCACCTTCTACCTTTTTATAGGCAAGTTATCCTAAGTTCTCAAGCACTTCTACACGAAACTCCACAAACTGAAACTCCATAAAGTGCCCTTTTTATAGACAAGTTATTCTAAGTCCTCAAGCACCTCTACACTGAAACTCCGCAAAGTGTCCTAAGTCCTCAACAACCTCTACGCGTGGGAATCTCCTTTCTCCTAATATAGACTAAATCCTAATATAGACTAAAATTGCAAAGTTATCTTCATATGTGTTGGATCAAATGAAGGCTTGATTACGTTCAACAAATCTTGACCGCTAATATTTTTTCTTCTTCTTGCTCCTTTGCTGAAGATTTGAATTGAATCAATATAGTCACACTCCTCTTAATGTCTTACTCTTTTATTTGTTCGGTTTTTCTTCTCCCTTTCTGGAGATTTTGGCTCCCACCCTTTTTGTAGATTTTGGCTCTGGTTCCCACTACTAAGTCTCCACTTTTGTGTTAAAGGCTCTCCAATATTTGTAAAAAAAAACATAGGGTTTAAAGATAAAACCTAAATATTTGGGCTGAAAAGAAGTCGAGTCCGCTGCTGGTACCCAAAGATACTCTGGCCCGCGTCCGAGGGTATCAGAGAATACTTTGACGCGTCAAACGGTATCAGTGAATACTTTGGCGCGTCAGACGAGATCAGAAGATACTTTGGCGCGTCCTAACTTCCTTTTAATGCTCCTTTTTGTTCCGCGTCAAGGCGTAATTCTTAAATGCGCTATTTCGCTCCATAATTCGCCAAATTACCTAATAAAACTCTGTGTAAACATCTATTCTTGCAAAGTAGGTAAATATAACCATAAATGTCATGAATGTATATCTTTTCATGCAAAATAAAGGTCAAATCTATATAAATACATGCCTAAAAATAAGTTATAATTCATGTAATCAATAATGTTCTACTACAAAAAGCTAAGATATGATTGACTTCATTCTGATTGCAGGTTACTATAGTGTCTATGGAGGTGGATCGGCCCAACTACGCTGTGGGAATCCTCTACCTTTTTTAAGCTTTCTCCTTCTACCTTTTTAAAGGCGAGTTATCCTAAGTGCTCAACCACCTCTACACTGAAACTCCACAAAGTTTCCTAAGTCCTCAACCACCTCTACGCGTGGGAATCTCCTTTCTCCTAATATACACTAAAATTGCAAAGTTATCTTCATATGCGTTGGATCAAATTAAGGCTTGATTACGTTCAACAAATTTTGACCGCTAATATTTTTTCTTCTTCTTGTTCCTTGTCTAGTTTTAATTCACGCTGAAGATTTGAATTGAATCAATCTAATCACACTCCTCTTAATGTCTTACTCTTTTACTTGTTCGATTTTTCTTCTCCTTTTGGAGATTTTGGCTCCCACTAAGTCTCTACGTTTGTGTTGAAGGCTCTCCAATATTTGTAGGAAAAAACATAGGGTTTAAAGATGAAACACTACATATTTGGGCTGAAAAGAAGTCGAGTCCGTTGGTACCCGAAGATATTTTGGCCCGCGTCCGAGGGTATCAGAGAATACTTTGACGCGTCAGACGATATCAGAGAATACTTTGGCACGTCAGCCGGTATCAGAAGATACTTTGATGCGTCTTTTATACTCCTTTTTGTTCCGCGTCAAGGCTTAATCCTTAAATGTGTCATTTCGCTCCATAATTCGCCAAATTACTTAATAAAACTCTGTGTAGACATCTATTCTTGCAAAGTAGGTATATATAACCATAAATGTCGTGAATGTATGTCTTTGCATGCAAAATAAAGGTCAAATCTATATAAATACATGCCTAAAAATAGCTCATAATTCATGTCATCAATAATGTTCTACTACAAGAAGCTAATATATGACTGACTTCATTCTGATTGCAAGATACTATAAGGTCTATAGAGGTGGATCGGCTCAACTACGTTGTGAGAATCCTCTACCTTTTTTGAGCTTTCTTCTTCTACCTTTTTATCCTAAGTCTTCAACCACCTCTACACTGAAACTCCACAAAGTGCCCTAAGTCCTCAACCACATCTCGCGTGGGAATCTCCTTCGTCCTAATATAGACTAAAATTGCAAAGTTATCTTCATATGTGTTGGATCAAGTCAAGCATTGATTGCATTTAACAAATCTTGACCGCTAATATTTTTTCTTCTTCTTGCTCCTTTTCTAGTTTTAATTCACGCCGAAGATTTAAATTGAATCAATCTAGTCACACTCCTCTTAATGTCTTCCTCTTTTATGTGTTCGATTTTTCTTCTCCCTTTTTGGAGATTTTGGGAGATTTTGGCTCCTACTAAGTCTCCACTTTTCTGTTGAAGGCTCTCCAATATTTATAGGGATAAACATAGGGTTTAAAGATGAAACCCTACATATTTGGGCTGAAAAGAAGTCGAGTCCACTGGTACCCGAAGATACTCGAGGCCGCGTCCGAGGGTATCAGACAATACTTTGGCGCGTCAGACGGCATCAGAAGATACCGTCTGCCATTTCACTCCATAATTCGCCAAATTACCTAATAAAACTCTGTGTAATCATCTATTCTTGCAAAGTAGGTAAATATAACCATAAATATCATGAATGAATGTCTTAATTCATGTCATCAATAATGTTCTACTACAAGAAGTTAAGATATGACTGACTTCATTCTAATTGCAGGGTACTATAGTGTCTATGGAGATAGATCGGCCCAATTTCCAACATATGGAGTAAAGATGACGTGTGACAATCTCCTCTACGTTGTGGAAATTCTCTACCTTTTTTGAGCTTTCTCCTTCTACCTTTTTATAGGCAAGTTATCCTAAGTCCTAAACCACCTCTACACTGAAACTCCACCTCTACGCGTGGCAATCTTTATATCTGTTGGATCAAATCAAGGCTTAATCACGTTCAACAAATCTTGACCGCTAATATTTTTTCTTCTTCTTGCTCCTTTTCTAGTTTTAATTCACGCTGAAGATTTAAATTGAATCAATCTAGTCATATTCCTCTTAATGTCTTCCTCTTTTAGTTGTTCGATTTTTCTTCTCTCTTTGGAGATTTTGGCTTCCACTAAGTCTCCCTTTTGTGTTGAACGCTCTCCAATATTTGTAGGGATAAACATAGAGTTTAAAGATGAAATCCTAAATATTTGGGCTAAAAAGAAGTCGAGTCCGCTGGTACCCGAAGATACTCTGGGCCGCGTCCGAGGGTATCAGAGAATACTTTGGCGCGTCAGACGATATCAGAGAATACTTTGGCGCGTCAGAAGGTATCAGAAGATACCTACAAATGAAATTAAACTTTGTGTAGACATCTATTCTTGCAAAGTAGGTGAATATAACCATAAATGTTATGAATGTATGTCTTTGCATTAAAAATAAAGGGAAAATGTATATAAATACATGTCTAAAAATAGGACATAATTCATCTAGATTTCCAAAAAACAAACTAAGTCAATGTCATGGCAACACCACGTTATAGTATTATACATCTAAATTGTGATTCTCATGTTGGTGATAAAATACGCGATGCAACTTTCAGCAAGTGTCACAACTGACAAGTAGAGAATCTCTAGGTTCAAAATCAAAATGCTTGTACGTGGAAAGCGTTAGAGAGCAAACGAGAAGCTTTTATTTTTGAAAGGTTTTATCATACACTTCAATGTATCTCTTTGGAATTCCACAATGCTCGACTAAATATTTTACAAGGTTGTCAATAACACCTCCTTGGACAAGTTTCTCCAGTTCCTTTATACTTGAAAATGGCAATAAAAATAACTAATGATGTAAGATGAAATAAAAGTATAATATGATGTGGTCGTAAACTACACATGCAAGATTGACCATGAAGACACAAACTACACCAACCACATTAACCTATTAGATTCCATACAACCCACAATTAAACCGAGCAAAGTAATCAAAACAATCTAGATATTTTCTGTTTGGAGTAAAATTTTATGAATTTTTATTATTCATCCTCTTATATAAAATCTCATGAAATTAATCATATTTTAAACATTTGATTAATTTCTTAAAATTTAGCGTAGAGCTAATTTGAAATTGGGGTTCCAAAACTATAACAATCATGTTTGTTAATATGATTCTCATTAATCTAATAATATTAGATAAATCCAAGATTGTTTGGGCTTCTACCCATAACATATTTTAGTCCAAATGCTAATTATTTATATAAATTAGCTAAAAAGACTACATTTAAATAAATAAAACAATTATAAAGGAGTGTATTTGAAAACACGTTCAATCCTCAAATCTGCAACAAATGAGAGAAAAAAATTTCTCTAAAATTAATAAAAATAATAATACAAGTGGTGGGTTAGTGGGGAGTTAACAAAATAACCCCTTTAAACCCTCATGAATCTCTCCACTCTTCTGTATAAAAAGGGAATATCTCCTTCATGTTTTTTTTTGGAACGTGAATCTGCAATCAGCAAATAACAAGAAGTACAGGAGAAGGAATTACAGAAAGAGAAGGAAAGAAGAGGTAGAAACCGAAAACACATTTTTGTAAATGATTTTACAGAAATCATTCTTCCTTCTTCTTCATTTCTTTCAACCATCTGCATAGCCGCAAATCTGGTATCTATCAAAACAGATAGGTGTAGCCACATTACAATGCCGGAACTTTCGATCTCTACACTAAACTCGTAGTTGGTTCGGAAGTACACACTTTCGATCACTACACACAAACACTCGCAATTGGCTGAAATCGATTGATTTCCCGCTGCAAATCTTTAGTCATTTGGAATCGATCGATTCCGATGCTACAACTGAGCCATTTGGCCTCAATTTTGTTAAAAGCATTAGATCGAGAATGGTTGTAATGGAAAGAAACCGTGTCTTGCAAAGAATACACAAAACATGTACAGAAAAGACTATCCAGAATCAGCCAAAACAAAAATGAAACAGAGAAGAACATTGTGCTTCTAGAAATCAAAAGGCTAAAATATAACTGAGAGATAAAGACATAAGTGAAGTTAATGGTTAAATCAAATCGATTTAGGCAAGAACAATGAAATACCAAGCTAAGTCATAAAATATTCTCAAAATTGAAATTTAAAAAAACGAATCTGCAACAAGAGACGTTAGTAGCTTGTTTGTCTTCTTCGGTTCTTACCTACGAAGTCATCAATTGAGCTATAATCGAATTCCGGTTTCTCTTCCCTCGAAACTGCGTGCCCATCCCGTGATTCCTTCACTCGGGCTAATTTCCGATCCTTCTTTAACCATGACTCTCATCATGTTGCTTTCGATGTCATTGGAGCAGAAGGTGAGTCTTCACTGTCGATCTCCATTGTTGGCTTCTCTTCTCCTGCAAAATACCAAATGAAAAATAAAGGCATCCGAAGAAGATGAGAACAAATCATTAAAGGAATAAATTAAAGGAAGAAAGGGGAGAAAAAAAGAGAGAAAAAAAAGTAAAGTAAAATATAAGTCATAAAATATATACATTCATTTACGGAAAAATTCACTTGAACTTTTAAAACAAAAATAAATTATTTTTTTTTATTGAAAAGTGTAGCCTCTCAGATTGTAGCCTGCAAAATTGTGGCGTTCAGCAGTGCTTTCACACTTTTCAAACTAAAATTTAATTTATTTATAAAATAGGCCCATAAAATAAATATTTATAAATTTGACCCGTTAAGAAAAAAAATCTTACAAATATTGTCATAAATTTATGGTTAAAAATTATAATTAAATATTTTTGGTAGAACTACGTTATGACTTGATACTCGTTTTGAGTTACGTAGGAAATCCGATCTCAAATTAAATTGGATTCAGTCGATCCGTCCAAGTAAAGTATAATTAAACTCAAACCTTGGACTTCAAAAAAAAATATCAAAATTCGTTTTAATGAACTACGAGTGATTTGATGTCTTAAAAATAAAAGACTACGTAGGAAACTCGACTTTTAAATTATCGAGCTCAATCGCATAAATTAAATCGACTTTTAAAACAAAAAGTCAAACAAATACCCAAAACAAATTTAACACGGCTAAAAGAACTACGTATGATTTGATTCCGTTATTTTTACGGATACGTAGGAAATTTGATACAAAACAAATACGTATTAAATTCAATCACAAAATATACTTTTGACTTCATATTAAACGAAAGTCATAAAATTAAATTCTTAACATATCCCTTTAAGAACTACGTACGACTTGATTCCTAATAAAGGATACGTAGAAAATTTGGTAAATTAAGAACCGAATTCAGTCACAAGTTTTAAAATAAAATAAAATAACCTCTCACTAATCTTGATCATGCGCGTGATAGCGGGATGAATTAAGCAACCCTTCCTAGAAGGTGGGTTTAATTTTAATCTTATGATGCATGATCGATATAAATACCATGCAAATGATAGTTGAATCATCGTCTAGGCAACCCTTCCTAGAAGGTGGGTCGGGACTTTGATTCTCTGATGCATGAAATCACCGCACGGAACTACGTAAGGCTTGATCCTCTTTAACGAGGTACGTAGGCAACCCGTCCAAAAACGGGTGCAGCCCAAATCACTAAAACAAACCAAATATCGGTATTTATATAACTTAGAATCAAAAGGTCAAAAAGAGAGGGTCGAACTCAAATAAAATAAATAAATAAAATGTGTTTTGTAAATTTGTATTCGAATAAAACATAAAAAGGCGTTTTGTAAATTTGTGTACATTTTTACTCAACATATTTTTGGCACGCCCAGTGGGACCTTTTCTTTCTTTTCATCTCTAAGTTATACATATACTAATGTTTGATTTTATTTGATTGCAAGGAAATGGCGTCAAGGGCCATTGTGAATTTCAATGAACTTCCGGCTACCTTCGTCATCCAAGAAGGACGATGGTTGCGCCGCAAGTCGTTTGAAGTTGTCTTTGACATTGCTCCTAATGCGATCTATGCTGAAATCCCTTTGAAGAACTCCTTCAAGAGTCTTCAAGGTTTGGAGGAATATGCAACTCTGAATTCGTCCATGGCTCTTTCAGGACATGGGGGCATAAAGCCCAACAACAAGTTCAACAATGGAAAACCTGCTTATGTCAAAGTTGGACATGACAATTCTCCTAGCTTTGATGGCACAAAGCCTTCCGCTAGGGTTGTCCCAAGGCCAATCATTCGTATCATCAAGAAGAATGGTGTGCCTGTTGGTATTCCTGCTGAAAATACTGTTAAGAAGGTGAACAAGTCTCGAAGAAGGAGGGGACGCAAGAATGGTTCCCGTCGTAACACTGGACCGCTTCGTAAACTAGCTTCCTCACCGGCTTTGAAGCAAGCCAATGCAATCCTTTATGAAGCTGCAAAAGAGCTTTTAAACTCAAAGCACACAATGGATTATCCAATGACTACCGCAAGAAAAATTCTTGTAGGGTCAATTCCTATCACATTGGACAAATTTGAGCAAGTCTACATGACTTCTTATTCCGAAGAGGATAATCAACCAAAAGCTCCAAAGCTTAAAATCAACAAACCCTCACGGGCCAAGAAAAATTCAAATGAGAATGAAGTGATTGAAGAAACTTCTAAAACTCAAAACAGAGAAAGAAGTCTTCGTATTTCTAAAAGCTCAGTCTCACAAGAGGCTCAAGTTGTGTCTTGTGATGGTCCAGTTACAAGATCAAAAGCTAAGTCAACGACTTATGCTCAAATAACCTCACAACCACCAAGTCCACAACAAGAATCAGAAGAAAGCTCAAGTTCTCCTTTGTATGGAGATTTATCTTCTCTATTCCAAGAGGAGGAATTTCCACATGTTATTACAAAGGAAGGAGCAACGAGAGTTGTAACCCAAGATGAATCTGAGAACATGCAAGTGTTCATGACCGGAACAACAAGTGTTGAGGAACAACTTCAAGACTTGCAAAGGTCATTAGCCGCAAGAGAAGCTCAAATAGCTACACTTATGGCTCAAATTGAAAACCAAGCTAATGCTAGCCGACATGAGCCAATAAGGACGAATGATGAAAGTCCTGGAGGTAGCTCGTCCGTTTCCCCACAAGAGATTAGGGAGATGATCGCTCAAGGAATCCGAGAATTCCAAGTGTCACAAAACCCTCCAGTACTCGGGTATAGAAAGCCATATCCGATCCAATATGATTCAGTACCATTCCCTCCCGGTTATCAAAGACCAACTTTTGATAAGTTTGATGGAATGCATGGATCACCACACGAGCATTTGGCTCATTTTTACTCAGCATGTGGTGAGACCGCATTGAGTGATGCTTTGTTGATCCGACAATTTGTTCAATCTTTAAAGGGATCGGCATTTACTTGGTACACTCAACTTCAACCGGGATCAATCCACACATGGGATGATTTACAAAGAGCATTCCTAGCTCAATTTGTGAGCTCTAAGGCAAAGGTATCCATTATGGATCTTGCTAATACCTTTCAAAGGTCAAATGAGCTTGCAAATGATTTTATCGCCAGATGGCAAAGCTTGAGACTTCAATGCCCAGAAAAGCTAAGTGAAGAGGCATGTGTCCAGATGTGTACTAATAACTTAATTCCTGAGTTAGCAGTGCATGTTGGTAGTGCTGAGCCTCGTTCTTTTGATGCCTTAGTTTCAAAGGCTTGCAATGTTGAACGACAATTGGCTCGGCGTGATGCAAAAACCTATCGTCCTCAGGCAAATGAACTTAAAAGAGATGATGGAAAAAGACCTTTTAAAAAGGGAGAGTCTATGGCAACCTTTATTAAACCCGGAAATAAAATCTTCAGAGGAAATAATTCCCAAAATCAAGATATAGGAAAAGGTAAAGATGCCATTAAAAGACTCACTCTTGAGGAAAGGAAGCAAAAGAAATATCCTTTTGACGATGATGATGTCCAAGGGATTTTTGATGAGTTGATGCGTCTAAGCTTCTTACACTTCCAGAGTCAAAAAGGCCAAATGAAGCTGGAAGGACAAATGATCCAAAGTATTGTCCTTATCACCAAATCGTTAGTCACCCTATCAAAGATTGTTTTGTCTTCAAAGATATAGTTGAGAGGATGATTAACAAAGGAGAAATCGAGATTGAAGGTGAAGACTCGGTAGCTCCAAAGGCTTCATCAAATACTACATCCTTAGTGGATGCGGATAATTTTGTAACTCCAAATACACTCGAAGAACCATCTTGGTCAAATGAAGATGAGGGTATTCCCACGGTTTCCTTACCTCTGATGGCGATACCTGTACAATTTTCAGTAGACGGTGGCAAAGATATCCGCATCGTTTGGGCATATCCTGATATGCCAAGAGATGGTCCCGGTGTCCCAACTGTATATGAGATTATGACATGCTCAGATATCGAAGATCTGTTTTCAGATGACGATGATCTTGACATTGATAGTGATTTTGAGTGGAAAACTTGTGTAACTCGAAAGACCCAGCCAGAAGCCACTCACAAATCGAGTTCTCCTGGGTTTAGAATGATCGGGAGAAAACCCGAGAACAAGAAAAACAAAAAAAAGAAAAACAAGAAGGAAAAGAAGCCAAATTCTGACTCTGAGGAAGAATACGTTCAACCTGAGAGGGTGCCGGTTACCCTAAAAGATTTTGTCCCAAAGATATTTTATGGCGATGAAGAACCTTTGGAAGATGAGTCATTTTGGGGCAATGAAGTTGCTCAATGTTGCATGGCCACATGGGCCGATATATGTGAAGAGGAGGAACCAGAAGTTGATGCAGTTTCTCTTCGTTCCGGACGTCAACTTCTATCTCCAAAACCCAATGAAAAAAGAAAGGAGAAAGAATTGATTTCCAATGAACATTCAAAAGTGACAAATTTTGATGAACGTCTTGATAAAGAAACTTCTCAACTACCTCAGAAAAATGTGGAGGAAATTGAGGCGTTACAAAAAGAATCCACTTCTCGCGTACCGGTTTCGCTTCATATAGCTCCGTACAAAGACAAAGTAAAATATGACGTCATTAGTCACTTGAAGCGCATTCCTGCACGCTTGAGTGTTTATGATGCCCTACAAATGTCAAATGAATTGAGGAAAGCCCTAATTCAGGCTCTTATGGATCCCGATGATTATAAAGATCAAGTTGAAATGGTGGAGGTTAATGATGTTTCATTATCCCCGCCAACTCAATGTGCCTCATGCATGGCTTGTATAACATTCTTGGATGAAGATCTTCAATTGCGGAATGAATATCATAATCGGCCATTATATGTTACGGGCACTATTGGGGATACAAAGGTCAATCGAATCCTTTTGGATTGTGGATCCGCAGTAAATCTTCTTCCATTAAGGATACTAAGGACAATGGGGTTGACAACTGCACATTTATCTCCTACTTTGCTAACCATTCAAGGTTTCAATCAAGTAGGACAAAAAGCCATGGGTACCATTGCATTACAGATTGTTCTTGACAATCTTTATAAAGATGCTTTGTTCCATGTCATAGATGCAGATACCTCTTATAATGCCTTACTTGGTCGACCATGGCTTCATGCTAGTAAATCTATAGCTTCTACTCTTCATCAATGTTTGAAATACACTGATGATAATGGAAATGAAAGGATTATTCGAGGTGACCCAGACCCTTTTCACGGAGAAAGTGTTAATTATGCCGATGCCAAATTTTATAAGGCGGTTAGTTTCAACTCAAACATGTCCACGAAGGTTGTCAATGGTAAAAATACTAATAATGTTCACCAAGCACCAAAAGTTTCTCTGAACGGGAAGAATGAGAAAGGTGGTCCATGTTCTAAGGTGTTGTTTAAGTACACACCAAAAGATAGACGGAAAGCCGGGCAAAAACCCTTGAACTCGGTAGAGAAGGTTATGAACTCTCTTATGACAAGTTACACCTTTCCTCTACGGAGAATTGACCAGTCTATTCCAAAAACGACTTTGGTCATTCAAAGGTCCTTCGGGGTTAAAACAAGTGATAACAGAAGGATAGTGTCAAGAGTTGAAACCAATAATCCTCCTTCCAAATCACTTTCAAGGAAGTTGAACAAGAAGTTCAAAGTTAAAGTGAATAATTCGAATTTCTTATCAAAAAACAAAACTCCATATATCCCCTACAATGAGGATGATATTGAAAAGTTGAAGGTTTCTCACGAAGGGGGTATATTGACAGCGAATTTTGAAGAGCCTATGACATTGACTCCGGAGGAGCAAAGCTTGTTTCTCGAAGATAAAACATCAATATCTCGGATTTCAGTATTTGATAGGCTTGAAACCGGTTCAACAAGTGGAGAAACAAGATCTTCTGTTTTTCAAAGGCTTGAATATGTTGATAGGCCTAAAAACAAATCAAAACAAATCAAAAAATGGAGGATCAATAAGAAAAAGAAGAAAGCAAAGTTGCTTGTGCAAAAGCCAAATGAAGATTTCATGAATGCCGAAGTAGAAGAGGTAAACATGGTGTCTGTTGATATAGAGGAGGATTCACAAGATTTCATCAATACAGTTCAACCAGCACCGACAGAAATGGAAGACGGCGGACAAGCTACAGTTGATGATCTTCAAGAAATCAATTTAGGCACTCTTGAATGTCCTAAACCCGTCCTTGTTAGTGCATTGTTGACTAATGAAGAAAAAACAACATATGAAGAACTTCTCAATGAGTACAAAGATGTGTTTGCCTGGGGTTATCAGGATATGCCTGGTTTAGACCCGGAAGTAGCAATGCATAAACTAGCAATCTCTGAAGAGAAAAAGCCAGTAAAACAAGCACAACGCCGTTTTCGTCCCGAGTTGATACTCCAAATAAATATTGAGGTTAAGAAGCTTATCGAGGCGGGTTTCATTCGTGAGGTCCAATATCCGATTTGGCTAGCCAACATTGTTCCTGTGAGGAAGAAAAATGGACAACTCCGTATTTGTGTGGACTTTAGGGATTTGAATGAAGCATGCCCTAAAGATGAATTTCCATTACCTATAACCGAGTTATTGGTTGATGCCACCACCGGATTCAAGGCTTTGTCTTTCATGGATGGTTTCTCAGGATACAATCAAATTAAAATGGATCCTCATGACGAAGAGCTAACAGCTTTCCAAACACCTCAAGGCACCTATTGTTATACAGTAATGCCTTTTGGTCTGAAAAATGCGGGAGCAACTTATCAAAGAGCCATGACAATTATCTTTCGGGATTTACTTCATAACACAGTTGAGTGTTATGTAGATGATTTAGTTGTCAAAACAAAAGAAAGAGAAGATCACCCAAATGATCTTCGAAGGGTTTTTGAAAGGCTACGCAAGCACCAGTTGAAGATGAATCCCCTCAAATGTGCCTTCGGTGTGACATCTGGAAAATTTCTTGGTTTTATTGTTCGGGGTCGGGGAATTGAAATTGATCCTGATAAAATTAAGGCAGTCATGAATATGCCTCCTCCAAGGAATCTCCGCGAGCTTCGGGGCTTACAAGGAAAACTTGCTTACATCCGACGTTTCATTTCGAATTTGACCGGAAGATGTCAGCCATTTCTAAGGTTAATGAAGAAAGATACTCCATTTATATGGGATCAATCATGCCAAAATGCCTTGGATAGCATCAAGAGGTATATGATGAATCCACCAATTTTGATGGCACCAATATCAAGAAGGACTCTAATCTTGTACACCGCGGCTCTTGAACGGTCCTTAGGGGCTATGTTGGCTCAAAACAATGATGAGGGAAAAGAAAATGCCTTATACTATATCAGCCGAACCTTGGTAGGGGCAGAACATAATTATTCTGCTATGGAAAAGATATGTCTTGCTTTGGTGTTTGCCGTTCAAAAGCTACGACATTATCTTTTAACCCATCAAATCACCTTGATCTCAAAGGCTGATCCGCTAAGATATATTTTATCAAAAGCAGTGTTGTCTGGGAGATTAGCCAAGTGGGCAATGCTATTAGCTCCTTTTGACATCAAGTTTGTGTCACAAAAGGCAGTAAAAGGACAAATCATAGCTGATTTTTTAGCTGCTCATCCAACCCCGGACAATGAAGAATTATCATATGATCTACCAGATGAAGAAGTTCTTATGGTTGAGGAAACTTCATGGCAATTATACTTCGACGGAGCGGCGAAGAAACAAGCATCTGGAGTTGGTATTGTATTTATCACTCCTTATGGCGGCTTGGTTCCATATTCTTTCTCTCTTTTAGAGACTTACACAAACAATGTGGCAGAATATGAGGCACTAATAATCGGTCTTGAAATAGCTCTTGAGTTACATATTGATCCATTAAAAGTGTTTGGTGATTCTCAATTGATCATTAGACAAATAAATGGAGAATATGAAGTAAAGAACCCAAATTTAATTCCTTTACACGAAAGAGCAAAATATCTCATGCAACAATTTCAACAAGTAGAAGTAATGCATGTGTCAAGATCCGGAAATGATAAGGCTGATGCCCTAGCCAAATTAGCGGCATCTCTAACACTACCTTATGAAAGAGAGATTCAAATCACAATTGGGGAGCGTCATTTGCTTTCATCGGCTTTAGACCGATTCAACTCAACCGAAGAAGTGCATGTTGCCTCGGTACATGAGATTGACGAAGACCCTGATTGGCGACAATCAATCATTGAATATCTTCAACATGGAATCTTACCTGATGATGCCAAAAAGAAAGTGGATATCGAACGACGGGCACCGCGTTTCTTGTTGAAATATGATACATTGTATCGTAGAGCCTTTGATGGTGTATTGCTTCGGTGCTTATCAAAAGAAGAAGCAAAATATATTCTCACAGAAACTCATGCCGGAATATGTGGGGCACATCAAGGTGGTCCTAAGTTAGCCGATCAAGTTAAACGGCTAGGCTATTATTGGCCGACCATGGTGAAAGACGCAATGAATTTTGCTAAGACATGTCATGCGTGTCAAATTCATGGTGATTTCATTCATCAACCTCATCAACTCCTCCATCCGACAATCTTGTCTTGGCCCTTCAATGCATGGGGTCTTGATGTTGTAGGGCCTATAAATCCTTCATCATCACGGGGTCATCAATACATTTTGGCCGCAACTGATTATTTCTCCAAATGGGCCGAAGCTTTACCATTGAAAGTAGTGGGGGCAAAAGAAGTTGCCAACTTTATCAGAATCCATTTGATATACCGATATGGAGTTCCTTTGAAGATAATATCGGACAATGCCCTCTATTTCAAAAATCAAGTAATGGTGAAACTGAATGAAAAATTCGGTTTCAAACACAGTTTTTCATCAAGCTACAATCCATCCTCGAATGGTCAAGCTGAAGCATTTAATAAGGTCCTATGTCAATTCTCAAGAAGATTATGTCAAAATCAAGAAGAGATTGGCATGAAAGATTGCATGAAGCATTATGGGCATACCGGACAACAGTTCGAACATCTACCGGATGTACGCCATACAATTTGGTATTTGGATCTGAAGCGGTCTTACCTTTGGAGGTACAATTACCTTCCCTTAGGGTTGCGGTACAACTCACCGATCCCGAGGAAAATGTCAAAGTCCGTCTAGCTGAACTCGAAGCATTAGACGAGTGTAGGTTGGCGATACAACAAAGACTCGAAATCTATCAAGCTCAAGTAGCTGGTGCATTTAATAAACGAGTCAAGTTCCGATCCTTTTCGGTGGGTGATTTGGCTCTTACAGTAAGACGACCAATTGTCATTAACCGAAAATCAAAAGGAAAATTTGAGCCAAAATGGGAAGGTCCATATGTTATCACCAAGATTTTCCCTAAGGGAGCATACGAGCTTTCAAACAATGAAGGCAAGATATTATATTCTTGTGTAAATGGGAAATTTATAAGGAAGTTCTTTACTTGATGTAAAAAAAAAGGGAAAAAAGCCATTGTACACAAATGATAGTGAAATAACTTGAAAAACCCTTCATAGAAGGTGGGTTCGAGTTGTTTTGGTGATGTGTATAGAAAAAAGGGCTATTTTAAAAAAAAAAAAGTTCCCAAACGAACTACAGACGGCTTGATCCCTCACAAAGAGGGTACGTAGGCAGTCTAGCTAGTCAAATGCTAGGTGCAGCCACCCAAAAAAAAAAAATTTCACCAGTTCCCAAAAGAACTGCCCCGTAAGTTCCCAAACAAACTACGGACGGCTTGATCCCTCACAAAGAGGGTACGTAGGCAGTCTAGCTAGTCAAATGCTAGGTGCAGCCACCCAAAAAAAAAAATTCACCAGTTCCCAAAAGAACTGCCCCGTAAGTTCCCAAAAGAACTACGAAAGGCTTGATCCCTCACAAAGGGGGTACGCAGGCAGTCTAGCAAGTCAAAACGCTAGGTGCAGCCACAAAAACCAACAAAACATTTTCTTTTCTTTGTTAAAAAGAAAAGAAGAGTAAGCAAAATACATCTACGAAAGATGATAAGTTGAAGGCTTCTATGCCTAAAATTGCTCTACTTTGAACACCATTCTCAAGTTTGATGGTTAATTCAAATTTCTTCAAAATAAAATTTCCTTTCAAAGGAATAAATTTTTAAATTTTTCGAAATATTTGATCAAATTTACAATTGCTTCGCAATGTGAATTTTCTCATACCCTCAAACAAATAAATGATATTCTTCCAAACACCTTTATTTTTATCTCAAAGAAACAGAGATAAGTCATGTTGACTAACGTCATCAAACTACTTGATCAATGAAGCCCCCAAATTATAAAAGAGATACCTACAAAATCTCTAAACCAATGGCACAAAGCTCTCAAAATTAAACACTTGTCCACCACAAAAAGCTCTCAAGCCAAATATAATATATCAAAAACAAATTCCAAAGAAAAAATATTTATAAAGTTCAAAGTTTTTATACTCATACATCATATTCTTGACCAAGTGACTATGGGTAAATTTCATATCCAAACAAATTTCCATTGGAACTATTCACATATATACAATATGTTCCTCTTTCATGCATGCATAAATGCAACCAAATGGTTTTAAATGTGAAGCATCTTAAAAGCAAAAAAAAAATATCGAACTTTCTACGCGTTCAATTTCTCACACGCATAAAGTTCGGGGGCAACTGCTTGGGGTAAAATTTTATGAATTTTTATTATTCATCCTCTTATATAAAATCTCAGGAAATTAATCATATTTTAAACATTTGATTAATTTCTTAAAATTTAGCGTAGAGCTAATTTGAAATTGGGATTCCAAAACTATAACAATCATGTTTGTTAATATGATTCTCATTAATCTAATAATATTAGATAAATCCAAGATTGTTTGGGCTTCTACCCATAACATATTTTAGTCCATATGCTAATTATTTATATAAATTAGCTAAAAAGACTACATTTAAATAAATAAAACAATTATAAAGGAGTGTATTTGAAAACACGTTCAATCCTCAAATCTGCAACAAATGAGAGAAAAAAAATTTCTCTAAAATTAATAAAAATAATAATACAAGTGGTGGGTTAGTGGGAAGTTAACAAAATAACCCCTTTAAACCCCCATGAATCTCTCCACTCTTCTGTATAAAAAGGGAATATCTCCTTCATGTTTTTTTTTTGGAACGTGAATCTGCAATCAGCAAATAACAAGAAGTACAGGAGAAGGAATTACAGAAAGAGAAGGAAAGAAGAGGTAGAAACCGAAAACACATTTTTGTAAATGATTTTACAGAAATCATTCTTCCTTCTTCTTCATTTCTTTCAACCATCTGCATAGCCGCAAATCTGGTATCTATCAAAACAGATAGGTGTAGCCACATTACAATGCCGGAACTTTCGATCTCTACACTAAACTCGTAGTTGGTTCGGAAGTACACACTTTCGATCACTACACACAAACACTCGCAATTGGTTGAAATCGATTGATTTCCCGCTGCAAATCTTTAGCCATTTGGAATCGATCGATTCCGATGCTACAACTGAGCCATTTGGCCTCAATTTTGTTAAAAGCATAAGATCGAGAATGGTTGTAATGGAAAGAAACCGTGTCTTGCAAAGAATACACAAAACATGTACAGAAAAGACTATCCAGAATCAGCCAAAACAAAAAAGAAACAGAGAAGAACATTGTGCTTCTAGAAATCAAAAGGCTAAAATATAACTGAGAGATAAAGACATAAGTGAAGTTAATGGTTAAATCAAATCGATTTAGGCAAGAACAATGAAATACCAAGCTAAGTCATAAAATATTCTCAAAATTGAAATTTAAAAAAACGAATCTGCAACAAGAGACGTTAGTAGCTTGTTTGTCTTCTTCGGTTCTTACCTACGAAGTCATCAATTAAGCTATAATCGAATTCCGGTTTCTCTTCCCTCAAAACTGCGTGCCCATCCCGTGATTCCTTCACTCGGGCTAATTTCCGATCCTTCTTTAACCATGACTCTCATCATGTTGCTTTCGATGTCATTGGAGCCGAAGGCGAGTCTTCACTGTCGATCTCCATTGTTGGCTTCTCTTCTCCTGCAAAATACCAAATGAAAAATAAAGGCATCCGAAGAAGATGAGAACAAATCATTAAAGGAATAAATTAAAGGAAGAAAGGGGAGAAAAAAAGAGAGAAAAAAAAGTAAAGTAAAATATAAGTCATAAAATATATACATTCATGTACGGAAAAATTCACTTGAACTTTTAAAACAAAAATAAATTATTTTTTTTTATTGAAAAGTGTAGCCTCTCAGATTGTAGCCTGCAAAATTGTGGCGTGCAGCACTGCTTTCACACTTTTCAAACTAAAATTTAATTTATTTATAAAATAGGCCCATAAAATAAATATTTATAAATTTGACCCGTTAAGAAAAAAAATGTTACAAATATGGTCATAAATTTATGGTTAAAAATTATAATTAAATATTTTTGGTAGAACTACGTTATGACTTGATACTCGTTTTGAGTTACGTAGGAAATCCGATCTCAAATTAAATTGGATTCAGTCGATCCGTCCAAGTAAAGTATAATTAAACTCAAACCTTGGACTTTAAAAAAGATATCAAAATTCGTTTTAATGAACTACGAGTGATTTGATGTCTTAAAAATAAAAGACTACGTAGGAAACTCGACTTTTAAATTATCGAGCCCAATCGCATAAATTAAATCGACTTTTAAAACAAAAAGTCAAACAAATACCCAAAACAAATTTAACACGGCTAAAAGAACTACGTATGATTTGATTCCGTTTATTTTTACGGATACATAGGAAATTTGATACAAAACAAATACGTATTAAATTCAATCACAAAATATACTTTTGACTTTATATTAAACGAAAGTCATAAAATTAAATTCTTAACATATCCCTTTAAGAACTACGTACGACTTGATTCCTAATAAAGGATACGTAGAAAATTTGGTAAATTAAGAACCGAATTCAGTCACAAGTTTTAAAATAAAATAAAATAACCTCTCACTAATCTTGATCATGCGCGTGATAGCGGGATGAATTAAGCAACCCTTCCTAGAAGGTGGGTTTAATTTAATCTTATGATGCATGATCGAGATATAAATACTATGCAAATGATAGTTGAATCATCGTCTAGGCAACCCTTCCTAGAAGGTGGGTCGGGACTTTGATTCTCTGATGCATGAAATCACCGCACGGAACTACGTAAGGCTTGATCCTCTTTAACGAGGTACGTAGGTCCAAAAACGGGTGCAGCCCAAATCACTAAAACAAACCAAATATCGGTATTTATATAACTTAGAATCAAAAGGTCAAAAAGAGAGGGTCGAACTCAAATAAAATAAATAAATAAAATGTGTTTTGTAAATTTGTATTCGAATAAAACATAAAAAGGCGTTTTGTAAATTTGTGTACATTTTTACTCAACACTTTCCATTCATTGAACTTCATAGGGCCACCAGCTCAACCACCTCTACACTGAAACTCCACAAAGTTCCCTAAGTCCTTAACCACCTCTACGCGTGGGAATCTCCTTTCTCCTACTATAGACTAAAATTGCAAAGATATCTTCATATGTGTTGGATCAAATTAAGGCTTGATTACTTCAACAAATTTTAACCGCTAATATTTTTTCTTCTTCTTGTTCCTTGTCTAGTTTTAATTCACGCTGAAGATCTTAATGTGTTACTCTTTTAGTTTGTTCGATTTTTCTTCTCCCTTTTGGAGATTTTCGCTCCCACTAAGTCTCTACTTTTGTGTTGAAGGCTCTCCAATATTTGTAGGGAAAAACATAGGGTTTAAAGATGAAACCCTACATATTTGGGCTGAAAAGAAGTCGAGTCCGCTGGTACCCGAAGATACTTTGGCCCGCGTCCGAGGGTATCATAGAATACTTTGACGCGTCAGACGGTATCAGAGAATACTTTGGCACGTCAGCCGGTATCAAAAGATACTTTGGCGCGTCCTAACTTTCTTTTATACTCCTTTTTGTTCCGCGTCAAGGCTTAATCCTTAAATGTGTCATTTTGCTCCATAATTCGCCAAATTACCTAATAAAACTCTGTGTAGACATCTATTCTTGCAAAGTAGGTAAATATAACCATAAATGTAGTGAATGCATGTGTTTGCATGCAAAATAAAGGTCAAATCTATATAAATACATGCTTAAAAATAGGTCATAATTCATGTCATCAATAATGTTCTACTACAAGAAGCTAATATATGACTGACTTCATTCTTATTGCAAGATACTATAAGGTCTATGGAGGTGGATCGGCTCAACTACGTTGTGGGAATCCTCTACCTTTTTTGAGCTTTCTTCTTCTACCTTTTTATACTAAGTCCTCAACCACCTCTACACTGAAACTCCACAAAGTGCCCTAAGTCCTCAACCACCTCTACGCGTGACAATCTCCTTTGTCCTAACCACCTCTACGCGTGGCAATCTCCTTTGTCCTAATATAGACTAACATTGCAAAATTATTTCATATTTGTTGGATCAAATCAAGACTTAATCGCGTTCAACAAATCTTGACCGCTAATATTTTTTTCTTCTTCCTGCTCTTGTCTAGTTTTAATTCAAGCTAAAGATTTGAATTGAATCAATCTAGTCACACTCCTCTTAATGTATTACTCTTTTAGTTGTTCGATTTTTTTTCTCCCTTTTTGGAGATTTTGGCTCCCACTAAGTCTCCCCTTTTGTGTTGAAGGCTCTCCGATATTTGTAGAGATAAACATAGGGTTTAAAGATGAAACCCTCAATATTTGGGCTGAAAAGAAGTCGAGTCCGCTGGTATCCAAAGATACTCTAGGCCGCGTCCGAGGGTATCAGAGAATACTTTGGCGTGTCAGACGGTATCAGAAGATACCTACAAATGAAATAAAACTCTGTGTAGACATCCATTTTTGCAAAGTAAGTGAATATAACTATAAATGTTATTAATGTATGTCTTTACATGCAAAATAAAGGAAAAATCTATATAAATACATACCTAAGGTCATAATTCATGTCATCAATAAGCTTCTACTACAAGAAGCTAAGATATGACTGACTTCATTCTAATTGCAAGGGTGCTCTAGTGTCTATGGAAGTGGTGCGGCCCAATTTTCAACATATGGAGTAAAGATGATGTGTGGGAATCTCCTCTACGGTGTGGGAATCCTCTACCTTTTTTGAGCTTTCTCCTTCTACCTTTTTATAGGCAAGTTATCCTAAGTTCTCAACCACTTCTACGCTGAAACTCCACAAAGTGCCCTAAGTCCTCAACTACCTCTACGCGTGAGAATCTTCTTTGTCCTAATATAGACTAACATTGCAAAGTTATCTTCATACATGTTGGATCAAATGAAGGCCTAATCACGTTCAACAAATCTTGACCGCTAATATTTTTTTCTTCTTCCTGCTCCTTGTCTAGTTTTAATTCACGCTGAAGATTTGAATTGAATCAATCTAGTTACACTCCTCTTAATGTCTTCCTCTTTTAGTTGTTCGATTTTTTGTCATTGTCTTCAATTTAACAATTAATTATGTAAAGTCCCAATCCATTTCATACTCTAAAATCAAGAAAAAATTGATTATATACCTTAACAATAGAGTCAACGTTGGTCGAACAAGTATCCAAATCAAAGTAGATCAGAGTATCCTTCTTCTAAGCGGTTAAGATTTTATTGAAGAAACTAATTCATAAATGTGCTTTGTAGCTTGTTCACGATACTAATGGGCAAATGGTCATTCCTAAATAAATAAAAACGATTGTTTCTGCATAAGAGAAGTAGAGTTAGAGATGAGCTATATTAATGTTTATGCAGAAAGATATGGGTTGCTTCAACTGAAAGACTCAATTGGCAGAGCAATGTGGATATGTGCTTGAATCCCATGTAGGTTATTTCGTTTGATTTTCTCTCAGTGGATATTCTGATCAAGTATGTATTATTTCGGAGTAGATATCTCGGTAGAAGTGTGTTAAAACTTAAAATGATTTGAATTGGATGGTTGCTATCAGTGAGTGACTCCATGGTTTCTTATTCTACGAAATTCCGGAAGGTTTCTTTAAAGGGAAGAGATGAACTCCATGGTTGCACTGAGAGAGAAGATGAACATCTGTCAAATTGAAGAAAATGAAGATAAATTAAATTGGGATTGAGGGGAAGATGAACAACTATGCATGGCAAAGAACATGGGAGCCTAGAGATGTGAAGCGAATGCGAACAGAGGGCATGAGTGAAGAACGAATCCGAAGAACTTTGCTCTTGTGGAGTAGAAAAGGAACTATATTTCAAAAACTATTGAAATCCAAAGCTCTACTACCTAGGAAAAAAAAACCCAGCCCTCTCACTAAACACAACCATAATGACCACACAATATAAACCCTCATCTAGATTTGCAAAAAACAAACCAAGTCCATATCATGACAACACCACATTATAGTATTATACATCTAAATTGTGATTCTCATGTTGGCGATGAAATACGCAACGCAAACTTCAGCAAATGTTACAACTGACAAGTAGAGAATCTCTGGGTTCAAAATCAAAATTCTTTTACATGGAAAGCGTTAGAGAGCAAACGAGAAGCTTTTATTTTCTGGTTTTATCATACACTTCAACGTATCTCTTTGGAATTCCATAATGCTCGACTAAATATTTTGCAAGGTTGTCAATAACACCCCCTTGGACAAGTATCTCCAGTCCCTTTTTACCTGAAAATGGCAATAAAAATAACTAATGATGTAAGATGAAATAAAAGGGTAATATGATGCGTTCGTAAACTACACATGCAAGATTGACAATGAAGACACAAACTACACCAACACATTAACCTATTTGATTCCATACAACCCACAATTAAACCGAACAAAGTAATCAAAACAATCCAGATACTTTCCATTCATTGAACTTCCTATGGTCACTCACTCATAAAATCCACCCTTTGCCACAATGACAATATATATTTTGACAAATCGTAATGAACGAAGGTTAGATATAAATAAACTCCCACAACTACTGGTGAAATTGGATATCTCAGCAATATCAAACACCATCTAATCAAACTTGGTTTGACTGAGTAACAAATGCATTGTAACATAAACACTGCCTAGATTTATACATGAAAGAGATCCTTCGCTACGTATGTGATATTATTATACATGATCAGTCTCTGAACGCACTGATGATTCATCAATCCAACAAAGCACCCCCTTGTCCCATCATATGGACAGACCATATTGATCTTTGAAGACTTACAATCATGATACTCCCTCTATTCTATAAATTTTTTTTCCATTTTAGCTACTTTGATCTCTACTTAATAAATATGGCCGTTGCATTTATTAGTAGATTCTTTGTAGTGGTGTTCAGTGAAGTAAAAATTTAGAGTGATACATGACTACATGAGGGAATAGATGTATAACATACTTGATAGTCACCTTTAAAAAAAAAGTGGAAATTTGCTAGAATAGAGGATATTGTTGAATCGATTGGAAGGAGTGGAAAATAACAATTAGCTAGGCCCCTATAACTTCCTGTTAACAAATAATTTTCCAATATATGGAGTATCAGGAGCAACGGGGACTGGAGCCAGGGCTAATAATGTCATGGGCAACATCCACCTATGCAGCTGCGTTGGGGCAAAGCTATGGCTTTCAATACCATCCTCACCAACTCTACCAATATTCTGCAACTTTGCCTCAACCTTTTAGCCCTTCTATGCCTCTTGTACCAACAACGCCTATGAAGTCAGGTTGGTTCTCCTTTGGTTCAGCTTTCAGTTTCCATTTTCCAATTTATTTACAAAATTACTAACATGTTGTTGAAAAGACTGCTCTTTTTTTCACTTTTGGGTTTCTGGTTTTTGAAGAGACCAGTTCAGCTTTAAATCATCATCTTAATAACAGTAAGAAAATAAAATTCCTGTAAAACCAAAAAACCCAAAACCTAGAGTGATAGGAACGTGTCTTTACTTCCAGTTCCAACATATTGTTCTTATGGTTATGCATTATCTCTCTCCATGTTATAGAACTGTTCATATCGTTCAAACTCTTATGCATGATCTCTCCCCGTGTTATAAAACTACCCATATCATCCATCTTACTACCACCACAATTGTTCAGTGACTAACTTCTTGACAGTGTGCTTTGCTATTCCACAGGCATGACCATGAATCACCATGCTTCAGTTCCTCCTTACTAAAGGGATTGAAACTCGAGCTGCTCCTTTTCAGTATTACAGAACCTGTTGCCTGACCATGGTTCTGTTCTGTCCACCTATATACCTATCTGTGATGGTCAATTCTCACAACAGTTGGCCTTCTAAGATACACAAGTTGGTCCCACATAGGGAGCTACTACACCGCCACAAAGTTACATCCGCGGTTACTCTCATCTCAAAATCTCATGAACGGGTAGGGTTCCCTTCAAGAGATTGTTAGAGCTCAGTTATATCAGTTGTCCAACTATGGCATCTTATTGAGCTATATTGGATGCCGTTCCTCTCAATTGGCCGTTGTCCACCCTTGGGAAGGCTGGCTACTACGCAGTAAGAAACATTGCTGCTTCAATTATACCTTACCAGAACATGCATGTGCATAAGCTGATATGGTATGTAAGCTTTGATGACAACTTACAAGGGCCTAATCAGTGTATATGATATCGATATGCCTATATAAGGCATAAACGTGGATGACACTTAGTTAGTCTTGTTAATCATCTCCAGACTAGAGATGCAGATTTAACAAATCACGGGCAATGGATGCCCAACTATTCTCTTGTGGTCCATATAAGTGTTATATAACTAGCGAGTCAAGTTAGCCTGCATCTAATAAGTAGTCCCCTCCTGTGGAGGCGGGGGCGTAGGGTAAAAAGGAAGTAGACATCATTTGCATTTAGCATAATTATATAGCAAGGTAGTTGTGGACTAAAGTTAGGGAGGTCGAATTGTACTTTACTTTGCAGAGGGCTGCAAGATTTACCATTTCACCTTCCTACATACATTTGCATGTAAATTTAGTTTTATTCTAGTGAGTTGAGCTTTGTAATGGTTATGAAGCTCAATTGCTTGTCACTTAATGTAACTCTTGACTATGGGTCCATTTTCCCTTCCCGCATACATCTGCATGTAACACTTCAGTTTTACTGCTTCTGTCTCTATCTGTAAGTCTGTAATTAACTCTTTGTGTAGGGCTATGGAAGCATTAAAATGCTTCCACTTTATATTTACCATTTTTCCTTCCTACATGCATGTATTTAGGATGTGTCCCGTAGTGGTTATGGGGCTCTGTTGGTTGTCACTTAATGTAACACTTGATACTTTGAAGTTCGACTATGTGCTGCTGTTTGATCTAATCTTTAGGTAATATTCTTGTGGTTGGCAATTGATAGTTGTTTCTCACTTCTTGTATACGGCATTTATGATTTACTGAAGCAGCTGAAGAACGATCTGTTTCTCTATGCTTTAGTTTACTTGACCAGATAACACTCCTAGGATCCGTTCAGCGAGCATCGATTACGGGATTAAGGGATAAGGGATTATTGGATATGTTATTGTACTTAGATTATCTTGAGGGATTATTTTGACCCAAAAAAAGTAAGGAAATTATTGGAGGTGTTACTGAAAATAATATTCTTGCATAATAATCTTTTGGGCTTGTCGATCTAACAACCACCACCTGGTGGGTAACTTAATCAATAGTTAAGAAACAGTTTAAATGTAGTATCCAAAACACAAAAAGAAGCCCAATAAGCTATCCTGAGGCCCAATTATGTGTGTATTGGTATGGCGCAGTCATTCATAACATAAACATAAGCGAGGTGTTTGGCTTCCTGGAAATGCTTTGGAATTGAAGTGTAAATAGGTGCAAGAATAAAGATCAACTTCTAAAGAAGTTTTGCCTTTTCACTTAACTTTCTAATTAATCTTTTTCTTCCAAACCGCCTTTTCACTTAACTTTCTAATTAATTTTTTATTTTTAATTACATAACAACTTTGAAAATATAAAGATTTATATATATACTAGTTAATAAAATGGGATGTTAAGGTTAAATATTGGTGTGACACGTGACAAAAAATAAAAAAACTTTTTCGCTTCAATTCTGAAATGGAAATTTGAAGAACTCAATCTGTCATTGTTAAGATAGAGTTCCATTTACAAACAAAATATATGGCTTCAAAAGAAACTAACTGTTAGTCTTCATCCTAATATATCTATCCTACGAAAGGAAAACCACAGCCAGAGTCTCCTTAATTCTGATATGGAAAATTGAAACTGTTAATTTTCATCCTGGGTTGATTAGCTAATACAATACACTAAACTACAAAAGGTAACAGATGAAAATAGAGTCATCAAGAGGGTAACATAAAAACTACCAAACGGTTCCATCTAATAAGATATTACCTGACACCTTCATGAGTAGAACTTGTAAGTTCCCCCAGTGCTTCAAGAACCGCTGCATTGGTATTATTGCTATCACCATGAGCAACCAAATTTACCAATGCCTGAGCAGCCTACAAAATGTTCTTTCATTAGGTGAGAACAAAAATAAATAAAAATAACTATACAAAATAAAAGAACATGTACATATTCAAGAAGTAGTACTAAATTTTATCCAAAAAAGATATATTACAGAATAAGGAGATAATATATCTTGATAGTAATATGTTACAGAAAAACACGGATATGAGAAGAAATTTGAAGAAACTGAATCTGTCATTGTTCAAACTAGATCTCCAAAATTAACATTGAGGTTGAAAACAGGCTTAATAACATAAGCCTTACTCTGCTTATAATGTCTGATGATGACTTTGAAGGCTTTTCTGTAACAGTCATACCTTGGTCTCCCAAAATAGTACCAATGTTCAAATGAGGCTTAAGGGCACCATCACCGGATTTGTTGATACTCCCGCACACGAAGCATCAACTGGGGAATCATAACATAATATTTTTTGTGTCTTCAAGTAAATTAATATGTATCCAATAGTATTTTACTTGATTAATGCCCTCAGCTAGTAACAGAAAATGTGAGGAATATTCTTTCAATGAAAATTGAATAAACGAAATACTGAACCAAACCCAATTCCAAAAACAAGTTCAAGTTTGAAATTATTATTTGCATTGGTAGATGAAATTTAGTTATTGACATTGAAGAATAAAGTTGTGTAGTCTCCATAGGTGTTGGGTCATGGAAGTGCATTCAACATAAAGTTGTCATATTGATGAATCAAGCTCCTACATGACATTTATGGTTACATTCACCTACTTTAAAATAGAAGTCTACACAGAGTTTATGTCTTACTCTTTTAGTATATAACATTCTACATAAAGTAGGTGCGCTGTCATATTGATGAAATTTAGTTATTCTTCTTCATCATCCTTGTCTAGTTTTAATTCACGGTGAAGATTTGAATTGAATCAATCTAGTCACACTCCTCTTAATGTCTTCCTCTTTTAATTGTTCGATTTTTGGTCATCATCTTCAATTTAACAATAAATTTTGTGAAGTCCCAATCCTTTTCATACTCTAAAATCAAGATTAAATTGATTCTATACCTTAACAATATATTCGACGTTGGTCGAATAAGGATCCAAATCGAAGTAGATCAGAGTATCCTCTTCTAAGCGATTAAGATTTTATTGAAGAAACTAATTCATTAATGTGATTTGTAGCTTGTTCACGATACTAATGGGCAAATGGTAATTCCTGAATAAAAAAACGATTGTTTCTGCATAAGAGAAGTAGAGTTAGAGATGAGCTATATTATTGTTTATGTAGAAAGATATGGTTGCTTCAATTAGAAGACTCAATTGGAAGAGCAATGTGGATATGGGTTTGAATCCCATATAGGTTATTTCGTTTGATTTTCTCTTAGTGGATATTCTGATCTAGTATGTATTATTTCGGAGTAGATATCTCGGTAGAAGTGTGTTAAAACTTAAAATGATTTGAATTGGATGGTTGCTATCAGTGAGTGACTCCATGGTTTCTTATTCAACGATACCCCGGAAGGTTTCTTAAAGGGAAGAGAGGAACTCCATGATTGCACTGAGAGAGAAGATGAACATCTGCCAAATTGGAGAAAAGGAAGATGTATTGGGATTTAGGAGGAGAAGATTGTAACACCCCAAATTCTGAGAACTCGGGAAGCTACTGGTTAGGACCTCACAATGGGTCCCGACCTTAGTTTGACAACAATTTAACTTGGATCTTACAACAAGGCACAAAAGTATTTAAAACATTTCAAAACTTTAAACAATATATACATGAAGAATATGTATCAGCCTTACAAAGAAAAGGTACCAAAACGACACATAAGAAGAATAGAAGACATCCCGTCCCCAACTAAATAAGTATGTGGACCCGGCTGACCATTCCCTCCGGATCTCTCTACAACTGTTTTAACCTACAAGACATCTACAAGCGGTATAAAACCGTTAGCTAACATTCTATGCATAAGTATAAAGGTAAAAGCACAAACACACAACATACACAATCAACATGCAACACTCAATCCTTTTATTTCTTTAATTAGGTGATAGGTTATTACTAATGATACTTATTTTGTGACACGAGGGATTCCCAAACCTCGCCCCTGTCTTCGTTTACCAACGCGGAATGGTACTAATGCATATGACCGTCTACTTGACTGGGCTGGTCGCAGGGAACCTCCTAGACTCTCGCAAGAGCTAGGCAGATGATGTCACAACCCGTTATCATACACTTGGGTCAATTACAAAATATACTAAAGTCGGCCTATTCTGGTTTCGTTATTTATCTTAACTAACAAACACCACTCATACACATCACACACATGCAAGAAGCCAGCTAAATAAGTCCGTGGACTTACCTAAATCAGATCTCGACTCACTTAATCACAACTCAATCTGTAACTGTATAACTCGGTTGCCTGTCAAAGGAGGCAAGTGTGTCAGCACACTTTCTAGGTAATTAGAAGTCTAAGATTTCTAAGATAGTAGATCCTATTAGAACATAATCTAATACAGTACCAATTTATGGTAAACTGACTAATTTACCCTTGGTCCCGAAACTTCCAAAAATTCCATAATTCATGCCTAAACCCTTATTTGAGACTAAAAAGTCATATTCTAACTCCTAAAGATGATTTTGGTTACAAACTGACAATTTACCCATTTTCCTATTTTCGGAAAGATCGCTAAGGTCCAACTTCGACTTCAAATATGAAAGTCGAAAAATCTTATAAAAATTGCGAAATAATTCCCTAGATCATCTATGATATCTCATCTACTTCTAGGGGCAAGAATTTCTTAAAACTGTTCACCCTTCACTTCTATAAAAATTTCCAAAGTTGGTTACAACACTTGAAGTTTCCTATACTTAGCCAAAATCTGAGTACACTTTGAAAAATCATAACTCCTAAACCACTCGCTGGATTTATCCCAAATTTTGATATGTTCTATTATAAAATCTTATCTATAATATATCCAAAATTCAGCAGTAAAGGAGATCAAAAGCCTATTCAAAACTATCTCACAAAACTGCATCACATGCTATTTTTATCAACACTCAGCACACTTTTAAAAACTGCATGAAGAGTCAACTTTGCAACATCATAACTCTCAAACCGTAACTCCGATTCTTCCCAAATTTTAATATGATCTACAACAAGATGTCAACTATATCATATCAAAAATTCAAGCCCAACAAAGATCGAAAGCCTATTCAAAACTATCTCACAAAACAGCATTCCATGCTGTTTTTCTCAACTCAGCACATTTATAAAACTGAACTTTGAAACCCCATATCTCTCAAACCATAATATGGATTCCTCTGAAATTTTAGTATGATTTACTTTGAAATACCATCTATAACATATCCGAAAACTAGCCAAAAAGGAAGAGTCTAGCTTACCCAAAATTGGACCCGAAGTTGACTGCTCGTCAATGTTGGAAAGCTGGAAAAGAAGTAACAGCTCCTTGTAATTGTTCCTTTGGCTGCAAAGTATGGGTTCTAGGATGGCTTAGCAGCAATTAATCATATATATAAATGGAGGGAAGGGAGGGCATGGCCATACTCACTATAAATCTCGACAAGGAGGGAGTTGCACGTTCGCTGTCGCTTGGGAGAGGGGAGTCACGTTCAGATCTTTGCAGGAGGTGTACCAGCGGACGCACCCATGGCCAGGAAGGGCAGCGCCCCTTCGGATCTGGTCGGATCAAGGCCTCGTTGCTGCTGTGCGTGCCAACCTCACTGCAGAAGGGAAAGCAGCGTCTGCTGGGTGCTGAAATTGTCGATGTGTGCAGAAGACGGAGATGAGGGAGGACGATGGTACGTTTTGCTGAAGCGGCGTGAAGAAGACGGAGAGGAGCGCCGGCTGGGGTGTGCAGAAGAGGAGAGGAGCGTCGGCTGTCTTTCTGTTGCGAGTACAAGCGTGCAGAACGTGATCCGAGATCCTCTCCATTGCAGACGGTTCCTGTACGTGAGGAGCAAGAAGGAACGGTTGGGCTGCTTCCCAGCTGGGCATGAAAAAAACTAGGGTTTCACCAAGGAGGTTGGCGGATGGGCTCAGGAGAGAAGGGAGAGCTCACACGGTATCAGAAGATATTTTGGCGCGTCAAACGGTATCAGAAGATACTTTGGCACGTCCTAGCTTCCTTTTATGCTCTTTTTTGTCCCGCTTCAAGGCTTGATCCATAAATATGTCATTTCGCTCCAAAATACGCCAAATTACCTACAAATGCAATAAAACTCTGTGTAGACCTCTATTCTCACAAAGTAGGTGAATATAACCATAAATGTCATGAATGTATGTCTATGCATGCAAAATAAAGGAAAAATCTACATAAATACATGCCTAAATATAGGTAATAATTCATGTCATCAGTTATCCTAAGTCCTCAACCACCACTACGCTGAAACTCCACAAAATGCCCTAAGTCCTCAACCACCTCTACGCGTGAGAATCTCCTTTGTCCTAATATAGACTAACATTTCAAAGCTATCTTCATATATGTTGGATCAAATAAAGGCTTAATCACGTTCAACAAATCTTGACCGCTAATATTTTATTCTTCTTCCTCCTCCTTGTCTAGTTTTAATTCACGGTCAAGATTTGAATTGAATCAATCTAGTCACACTCCTCTTAATGTCTTCCTCTTTTAGTTGTTCGATTTTTGGTCATCATCTTCAATTTAACAATTAATTATGTGAAGTCCCAATCCATTTCATACTCTAAAATCAAGAAAAAATTGATTCTATACCTTAACAATAGAGTCGACGTTGGTTGAACAAGAATCCAAATCGAAGTAGATCAGAGTACTCTTCTTCTAAGCGATTAAGATTTTATTGAAGAAACTAATTCATAAATGTGCTTTGTATCTTGTTCACGATACTAATAGTCAAATGGCCATTCCTGAATAAAATAAAAACGATTGTTTCTGCATAAGAGAAGTAGAGTTAGAGATGAACTATATTATTGTTTATGTATAAAGATATGGGTTGCTTCAACTGGAAGAATCAATTGGAAGAGTAATGTGGATATGGGTTTGAATCTCATATATGTTATTTCGTTTGATTTTCTCTTAGTGGATATTCTGATCTAGTATGAATTATTTCGGAGAAGATATCTCGGTAGAAGTGTGTTAAAACTTAAATTGATTTGAATTGGATGGTTGCTATCAGTGAGTGACTCCATGGTTTCTTATTCTACGATACCCTAAAAGGTTTGTTTGAGGGAAGAGAAGAACTCCATGGTTGCATTGAGGGAGAGAAGATGAACATCTGCCAAATTGGAGAAAAGGAAGATATAATGGGATTTAGGAGGAGAAGATGAGCAACTATGTATAACAAAGAACATGGAAGCCTGGAGATGTGAAGCGAATGCGAACAGAGGGCGTGGGGGAATAAAGAATCCGAAGAACTTTGCTCTTGCGGAGTAGATAAACCCTATCAGAAAATACTCTGGGCCGCGTCAGACGGTATTAGAGAATACTTTGGCGCGTCAGACGGTATCAGAAGATACTTTGGCGCGTCAGACGGTATCAGAAGATACTTTGGCACGTCCTAGCTTCATTTTAAGCTCTTTTTTGTCCCGCTTCAAGGCTTGATCTATAAATATGTCATTTCGTTACAAAATTCACCAAATTACCTACAAATGCAATAAACTCTGTGTGGACCTCTATTCTCACAAATTAGGTGAATGTAACCATAAATGCCATGAATGTATGTCATTACCTGTATTCACTCTGCTCTCAACTGTACAAATTCTACATACTAGTTTGAGTCCAATATGTTGTATTTTTTTCTCTAGCGGTTCCAATGAGTCCAAGCAATAATAAAAAAGCCGAATTAGCATACAAGAAGGGTGGAGCCAGAGGGTAAGGAAGGGGAACAGTCCCCTCCTTCCAACGAAATTAGTTCTATTTAGATGGGTGAAATTCATACTATCCTGTTAGCTCATCTGGTAGACAGAAGGAGGGGTATACTTGAAGTGTAAGTTTTGAATCTTAGGAGGAGAAAAAGAGTGTTTTTTTTTTTTGCTTTTTATGGGTGGAGACTTCAAATTAAGTTTATTATTAGACCAACTTATTTATAAAAACACACCTATAAATGTAATATATCAAACATATATTTTCATTTAAGGAAAATATACATATAATAGTTTATTTAAAATTTACTATTAGTTAATCTAATGTAATTAATAGAATACAATTTCAAATACAATAACTCATTCAACACTACATAATTTATTTGACATGTTATTTATAATATAAACTAAATATATAAAATGAATTTCACTATCCTCTAAATAAAAAAAGTTATATAACGAAATCTCTAATTCATAGTACGAAAACTTTAATATATATATTTTTATTTATTTAATATATTTTAGTGTTTAATATATATCTTATTATGTAAAATGTCGTATACAATTTTTTTTTCCCCCTTAAAAAATTTTCTGGCTCCGCCACTAACATATAAACCCGAAAAGAGCCGTGGATCCGGGTCTAGTCTATAACACAACCGAGACGGATTACATCAACTTCTTATGTGGTCAAGGCTAAAACATAAACCTTACAAGCTACAAATAAACAGACTACTTGTCTGGAAGATCTAACCGGCTTCGTCACATCATGATAACTTGTCAAATCGGGTAAACCTCAGAAATTAAGAGTAGAAAAGAATGAAAATAGCAAGCCCTCTTTATAAGCGAGAGAGAGAGGGTCAAAGCTCCACTATTCTCCACGTACGAAAGGTTCTTGAGTATCATATCCCGGAGCAAGCTGAAGAAGGGTTCCACCGTCTCTTCTCCAAACTCAGTCTTACCATGCTTTCCAATCGTGCTACCATGGTGCTTACAATGAACCTTGAAATCTCGGAAGGGTGGTCACCGCTTTCGGCTCTTCCCTTTGTTTGAAAAGAAGTGATCCATGAGACGAAGGAGACTTGCTCTTTGTCAATGACAAAGGAACCCTCAGCTTCGACCAATTGCATCACATCTTTGATTGCTGGCATGAGCATTTGTAGGTTGAATGCTTCAAGCTTTTCCTTGTCAATCAATCCCTATTTCATATACAAAGCATAAGATTTTGTCTTTCATCCATAGGCTGTTATACATATATAAATTCAAACCTGAGCAAGAAGTTAATTGAGAGCAGCACAAGCGCACTCCAGGACCGGCATGGGTTCGTTATCACGAGTGCAGACCATGTTTAGTTGAATCCGACCGCTATTCACGAGCTCTTTGGGTCTACAGCTTAGAAATACAGTAAAATCTTTTGCATACTGGGTTTGTATGCTTTCAGAACTTCCGGCGGGCCTTCTTTGTTGGCGAAAATACGAGTTCCGTTCAAAGCTACTTTCTTCCCATCCTCCCCCATCACTATTTCCTTTGGTACCTACATCACACATATAACCTCAGAAGATGAATTTCCATTCTTAGGCAAAAATTAAGATAGTGTCGTCACCTGAGAGAGGAAGTGGAGGCTAGAGGAGGAATGCATGAAGTGAATGGTGTTGGTCGGAAATAAGCGGCCATAGAAAGAGCCCGGTGTCCCAGATACGAAGCATGTTGTTTCATTAATCTTGCTGTAAAATCCTGACAGCGATTGGAAAATGGTGTTGAAATCGCTCTGTGGAAAATGGTGTTGAAATCGCTCTGTGGAAGATCATTCATTCGACGATGGTTTTCAATACCAGGAATGTGTTTGGTCCGGACGAGCAACCCAAATCCGCAAAACATAGACAATGTAACGCCCAAAAAAAAATATCTTAAATAGTTTTGCGAGTATGTTGACGTCAAAAAATTAAATTCTACAAGTATATATGTATATGTATATATATATATCTATATACATCGATGTATTTTATTACCCGGGTTTAAATTATTATAAATATAGTAAAATCAATTTATGAGAATGGTTTTAGTATCGCTAAGTATAAGTTTATGAATTTATATATTTTACATTTTCATATTTTTGTTTTCCGTGTATTATTTTACGGAAAAGTTCGGAAAGTTTCCCGACCCGAAACTTCCGTTCCGATCGAGTTTATTTCTTTTTCTTTATTTTCTTTTCTTCTTTCTTTTTCTTTATTCTCCCTTGCGTGTCCCTCTCCCCGAGTCTATACCAGTGACCAGTGATGCTGATACTGCTGCTCCCCTATCTCCTCTCTCTCACGCAAGCTTTCGAGCCTGCATATCTCTGTTATTGCAGCTTCACACCTCACCTTCAACTACTGACAACAATCTTTGCTCTCCCTCTATCCTTCATCTCTCTTTGCGCCTAACTCTCTGCCCCACTCACCCTCATCCGTCTATTTCTCAACATACCACTCGCATATCCTCCCTCTCGACCTGCTTGCATCGAACCTCACCCGGAAACAGAGGAGATGCAACCACCGTCCCTGTAGTGTCCTTCCGGATCAAGCATACCTGCCGCTTCAGGTGTTGCCTCTCTTCCCGCTGCCAAGCATTGCTGGAGCCAAACTGTTGTCACCCTGTGCAGCCCTGACCCCTTGCTTCGTCCTCTCCTTTCTTTCTCGAGCGTCTTGCCCACCGGAGCCCTGCAACACCTCTCTCACGCGAGCTGACGGCGGATCGAAGGCTGCCACCACACCTCTCTGTTGAACTCTGCAACCGGAGTAACGCCATACCGCCTCATTGTTGCCTTGTTGTCGCCCTCGACGCTAGCCGGAGAAGCGTTTGTTGTGTCGCCGTCTGCCCTGCTGCCGTCTCCAGGCCGAGAGGAGCAACCGGATCCCAGCAGCACCTCTCCCCTTTGCTCTCTCCGCCACTGCACCGCCACCTCTTCCCCTTGTGCACCTTGTCTGAACTGTGTCCCCGCCGCCGGATTGAAGCCGTGCCGGTAGGAGCTGTGGCATCCGCCTGCGAATCTCGCACCCCCTTGCCGCCTTCGTCCACCGGCGCTCCTCCAGGAAGCCCTAGCCGCCGCCCCTTACATCTCATTCTCCTTCCGCGTTTGTTCAAGGTTGAAGATTGACCTTTTTAGGGTTATTCAAATCGAACCCCTCTTTTGTGGATAATTACAAATGTCATCCAGTATTTTGTATTTTCATTTTTTTGACCCAGATTTTGGAAAATTGCAGATATGCCCTCTATTGAATTAATTAAAGTTTTTGCCTAGAAAATCTAATTGCAGAATTTTGACTCATGTTTATATAAGTATATATTGTGCCCGGAAAATGTTTTAGCGATTTAAAACCTGGGATTTAATTACGGAATTTTAACGTTGACTTTAAAAATGAGTTTAACCTTGGGTTATGATGTTATACAATTTGTCCGGAATATATATTTACGGTTTTAACTTGGGTTTTAAAAGTGGGGTTTTCCTTAGATTATATATGTTCATTATTCCGTTCAAATTTAGCTTATAAGCTAAATTTGTTTAGTTTGGTACTAGGTTCGGAAGCGCCCCGATAAAGGCCTAACGAGTCCAAGTCGACATCCGTTGAACGTCTTCCGTCTTTTGACGTCTTGTGAGTATACTTTCCCCTCGACCTAGTTGTGTTAAGTTTTAGTATCATGCTAGGATGGATCTAGCATAACTTAGAGTTAATGCCAAGTAGTGGTTTTGAACCTTAGGTGAGTTTTGAGGATTTGATATTGTTTGATGGATTGATTTGGATTCTAAGTTTGAGGTGGTATTGTGGTCTAGTGAGGTTGTTATAAGGATTCGAGTATATGGTTTGACCTTGTGAGAATCATTAGGCTTGAGGTGTTGATATTATCTTGTGAGGTTGTTTATGGCTTTAAGTGTGGGTTGAGCTGTGAGAATTTAGGGGTTGAGGTTGTATGATTGTTGAGGTTGTGGACTAGAACGAGAGTATCCTAGTGGTGTTGTGAGTTATGATCTTGCGTGATCCGAGGGTTTAGAAGTCTTAGGACTTCTAGCTTCCGTGAGTGTGATGTGAGCATGGGGATTCTAGGATGCGGTCCTAGAATTTAGAGTCAAATGGTCTTGCGTAGATCATTTGTATAGAAGTCTAAGACTTCTATTGTGAGTGGGTTGTTGTTGATATAGTTATCTTCTTGTGAGCAGGTTATGGGCTTCCTCCCTAAGGAAGCGAGAGTGTTGTGAGTTGAGTGTGGTGACGAGGTAAGTCTCCGGACTTACTTAGCTCGTATTCCTTGTATTAGCATCTATGTGTGTTTGGTGGTGTGTGTTTATTCTTTATTGTTTATAACAACTAAACCGGAATTAGGACCACCGAACTTTATATTATTTGGCCCAAGTGTATGATAACGGGTGGTGACATCACTGTCTAGCTCTTGCGTAGAGTTAGGAGGTTCTTGGTGACCAGCCCGTGTGGTTAGACGGTTGGAGGCATCCGTACCGTTCCATGCGGTAAGTGGGGACCGAGGCGAGTTTCGGGAGATTCTCGTGTCACAAAAGAAGTTGAATTAGAACGGGATACGACTTAATAATAAAAAGATAATAAACCGGACTTGTGTGATTTGTTTGTGCCTTTCACCGTGATTTGGTGTACATTGTGTGTTATGTTGATTTACTTGTGTTTGTGCCTTTATACCGATTGTTGTAGATTGCCTTGCAGGTTAGGAATGCGGTCGAGAGATCCGGAAGAGTGGGCAGCCGGGGTTCCGTACATTTTAGGAGTGGGTTTTGGTTAGAGTCGAGTTTGTATATTATTCATGTATATTGTATATCGTGTGGTGGCATTTGGCCCTTGGTGTTGCATATCGGCTGAAGTCTTTTATTGTTTCTTTCGGATTTCCTTTCATGGCATAAAAATGTATTTCAGTTTTGGTCTTTATTTGTGCCTTGTTGCAAGATCCGGTTAAATTGTTGTCAAGCTAAGGGTCGGGACCCATTGTGAGGTCCCAACCCGTAGCATCCCGAGTCCCGCGGAATCGGGGTGTTACAAAAGTGGTATCAGAGCCCTAGGTTGACAACAATGGCACTCGCAATCTTCTAAAGGCCGAATAAGGAATAAACAGAACCCCACGGGTTCTGAGTTTTCGTTTTCAAAATCACATGCATGTGTTGGGGTAGAATGTACGGACCACCATTCCTTCCGTGGATCTCGACAGCTTAGTTTATTGGATTTCGATATATATATACGTATATATGTAGATATCTATAGTATATGTGGATTGTAGTTGCTTGATGGACTTGATATATATGTATAGTTATATATATGGACTATAATATATTCTTTGGACCTTGTTGTGTTGTAATGGATTACCAAATGTGTTATATTAGTAGCAATGTGGACATAGGACATATATAGTCTTATATACGGGTTCTTATATATATATAGTAGCATATAGAGATTCGGATCTAATAGAAAGTGGATAATACGATATCATCACCTTTAAGACGACGTTATTGGCGTGAGATAGCGTTCATACGTGGAAGAGTACGCTCAAGTGTCGAGTTGAGCTTTTCGTGCTAACGAGCACCATGACATTTCTCGGATTCCTTTAAAAGGATGTCGAAAAAGAGGAGTAGAGATAACGTAAAGAAGGACAACCAAGTATAAGAAAACTCGAGACAACTTAAGAGGAATCAAGATGGAAGCCATACAAGAGAGGGGAACAACATTAAAATGTAGAAGCGGTTCTAAAGAGGCCATGATCGAACGACGACGAGACCAAGGGAGGGAACGAAGTTAAGTTATTCGAGAAGAAGCATGGACAACTAAAGATGTAAATCGAAGAGGAGATGAGTACGTTCTAGCAAGGTCAAGGTGGTGTTCCATTAAGATGAAAAGATTTTCTTAGACATTTCTAAGCATTGGAGTTAAGACGAGAGAAGTGAACGAAACATGTGGGAAGGATTTAAAATACCGTAAGTTAAACTTGCGAGGTACCAAGAAGTGAAGAGTCAAAAATACGAGGGTTACAAGGAGGATCACATGGTGAAAGTTCACATAGTAGAATTATCTGGTGGAGTCAATCATTTTCCGTCATTGAGATGAGACTGAGCAATGCTAAGAAGGAGAAAGGGTGTGTGGATGACGATCTTCAGAAGATGAAAGATAAAACAAGGAGTTTGGATTGAAAGACTCAAGTTACCAACCAAGAGAAGAGAAAGTGGTTATTAACGATAGAGGTGTGGGGAAGATGCACTTACAAGATATTATGAAGAACAGTTACACCTATAAAGTTGGGTCTTAGGACACGAAAGAATTGGGGAGGTATAGTTATCTTACAGAAGCGGAAGGGAGAGGGGAGCTTAATAGGAGCTAACGGAGTTGGAAGTAGAGTAAAATGAGCTAGTAAGTTTAAGACAAAGTACCCCGAGAGGGTATCCTTCAGGAGTATGGTAACATGGAAGTGTGGTAGGAGGGTAAGCCGTTGATCTTGGAAAGGGTCATCAATGAGTTAATCGGTGACCACCAAGGGTGCACAGGTGCGGGTTGTATACTAGTGACTATTGGAGGGAAGAGTAACCCAAGATGTTAGATCATGAAGATAGGGAAACAAGAACTGGAACATTCGTGATGGTTGAATGTCAGTAATAGGAGGTGTATTAACGGAAGCATAAACGTTTTAATCGAGCAACATCTTATCGATTCTAACAAGTGATGATAATGTATCCTGTGGAGGGATTGTAACGATATGATGCGACCTTCGTAGATCATAGGTTTATCATTTGGAGGAACGACAAAGATCAGGGTAAAGGGGACTAGAAAGACAAAGAGAAAGGTGAGTCTTCTATGGTTATTGTGCGAAAAATGGGAATATATAAGGGGAGGTATGATATGTTTGTTCTAAGGTTATGGATGTCATGTTTTCACAAGCCAAGCTAAATCAAGGTTTTTTTGACTCATGTGGCGAAGCCATAGTGGCTATGACGTGAAACGAGAAGTCTAGATTGGGGCAACGCTGCAAGCTTAGGGTTATGATGTTAGTGCTCGGTGGAGGCATGAGTGGATCTTCCAGAGTTGTGGTTGGGGAATTCTGCCTAAAGGCATTCTTTCATAGTTGTGATGCTAAGTTGCTCACAGAATATCAAGAAGTGCATAAGGTGACCAACAAGAGTAAAAGAAAACTGAGGTTTCAAAATTTTTAAGTCGATATGAGACGTACAAGAAGTACATGAAAGATTGAGGTTAGAGCCTCTATGATCGGTTTGACGTTACATAAGGAAATGAAGTGTAAGGTTCTACACCTACTTGAAGAAAGGATGTGTATAGTGAAAGCTGATATGGAATACGAAGAGATCGTCCCATATGTTGGGATGTCATAGAAAGCAAAGAATATTGTATCGAGTTGTTATAAGGTATGATCGAGTCTTGTAGTTAAGACCTTTGTTACTGAAAACATGCGCGAGATCAAAAGATTTTACTATCGCCATTCCTTTGAAGTGAGAAGAGGGATTAAGCTGAAGTATTGCTTAACCAAGGGGCTTCAAGAGTGGGGAAATTAGAGGAAGTCTCTCGAGTTCTGTAGATGAAGGATCCCTGAAAGAGGACAATAAACATTGTAGCTAAAGATGGAACAATACACGTGTTTATAGGACGTCACCCAACAGATCGGGGTAGATCATTAGTATCATGACCACATGTAAAGTGATCAAACAAGATTGTGTCGGTTATTACGATATGTGTCGGGAAGAGAAAAGATGAAACCTGAGATATCACGGATTCCAATACGTCAGAATGTGGAATTTCCCACTAAGGTCGAGCTTGATTTAATTCCGATGTCTAAGGCACCATATGGAATAACACTTGTGCAGAGACATGAGTGGTGGAAGCAAGTGAAGGAGAAATTGCAAGAATTTAGTGATAAGATTTCATTAGAATTACTGAAATGCCATAGAGGACACCAGACTTTATCTTGAACTCTTGATTTGAAGTTCATATTGGAATATATCTTAAACTCTTGATTTGAAGTTGTTATGAAGAACACCAGTTTGCGAAAAGTGAGACAATTATCTCCGTTTGTACATCGATTACCGTGAGCTGGACAAGATTAAAATGAAGAACAAGTATCCCTTACCAAGGATAGATGATCTACTCGACCGATTGCAAGGGTCAGTAGTCTCTTCTAAGAATGATTTAACGTCTATTTGTCACAAATTGAGAATTCGATATGTGGATATTGCAAGTACGACATTCCCGACGAACCATGGACACTAAGAGCTGTAGAGATTTCCCTATGGGCTTACTAATGCCCGGATAAGATGTTTTGGTCTACTCTCAAAGAATAGAGAAGTTGTATGACAAGTTGTCTAGGGACGGCGACCCCCGAAGGATGTGAAAGAAGTTACAAGTTTCTTAGATGTGCTGAGCACTACCAGATCGGTGAAGAGAGAAGTGATATAACACCAATTATGGTATCCTCCAGATAACAACAAAGTATTGAATGGGACGAGGAATTGACAATAGAGTTGTTGAGAGCTAAAAAGGAGATTCATTAGTCCAACTATTTTGATTTACCTTGAGGTATGATGGGTTTGAACTTTGAAGTGTGCAAGTAATTCTCCAAGACAAGTTTTGATCGAGTATTGAGGAATGATGTAAAAGTAAAAACATACGTGTCTTGTTAGTAGAAGCAGTATGAAGTAAAGTACTCCATTACTCGGAACTTGCAATAAAAATTGAGGAATTGTAACATCAAAGTTTGGTTTGACAAGAACCAAAGCCAATGGTGTAAAGTGGAAGTACGATCTTCTGTCTTAGAGAAAATTAAAGAGAAACATAATGAAAATGCTGCATTGAGAAAGACCCGAGAAGGAAGTTGAGTTTCCGATATATCGGACCTTGTTGGGATCATAGCGCAAGTACGGAAAGTGGTTTACCGGTTGGCGTAGCCGCCGAGAGTAGTGGGTGTTCGCCCGGTGTTTCATGTGTATCAGAGTACATATATGACTCGAGACATGTTGTCAGTCATGAGGATCTAGTGGCAAACGAGGAACCGATGAAGCTAACTTGAAGATAGAGGATAATATCTTTAGTTGAGTTTTACGTTGAGCTAGTAGCATCGATAGAATCGACGGGTTAGACCTAGTTCTTCCTTGGTTGAGTTATGTGCATCTGTGTCGTTATGTGTAGTTGTGTTTTGTGCGGGAATTGCGTTATATGACCTGATTTATCTTGTGGTAGTAGTTTGAGTGGATTGTGTGTATAGATTAGAAGGTTAAAGCCTTCTTAGTTTGAGAGTTCATACCTCGGCTTTAGGGACTGAGAAGTTCGGCGTGTGACAAGTTTCGGGACGAAACTTGTTTTTAGGGGGATCTGATGTAACGCCCAAAAAAAAAAGCTTAAATAGTTTTGCGAGTATGTTGACGTCAAAAAATTAAATTCTACAAGTATATATGTATATGTATATATATATATATATATCTATATACATCGATGTATTTTATTACCCGGGTTTAAATTATTATAAATATAGTAAAATCAATTTATGAGAATGGTTTTAGTATCGCTAAGTATAAGTTTATGAATTTATATATTTTACATTTTCATATTTTTGTTTTCCGTGTATTATTTTACGGAAAAGTTCGGAAAGTTTCCCGACCCGAAACTTCCGTTCCGATCGAGTTTATTTCTTTTTCTTTATTTTCTTTTCTTCTTCCTTTTTCTTTATTCTCCCTTGCGTGTCCCTCTCCCCGAGTCTGTACCAGTGACCAGTGATGCAGATACTGCTGCTCCCCTATCTCCTCTCTCTCACGCAAGCTTTCGAGCCTGCATATCTCTGTTATTGCAGCTTCACACCTCACCTTCAACTACTGACAACAATCTTTGCTCTCCCTCTATCCTTCATCTCTCTTTGCGCCCAACTCTCTGCCCCACTCACCCTCATCCCTCTATTTCTCAACATACCACTCGCATATCCTCCCTCTCGACCCGCTTGCATCGAACCTCACCCGGAAACAGAGGAGATGCAACCACCGTCCTTGCAGTGTCCTTCCGGATCAAGCATACCTGCCGCTTCAGGTGTTGCCTCCCTTCCCGCTGCCAAGCATTGCTGGAGCCGAACTGTTGTCACCCTGTGCAGCCCTGACCCCTTGTTTCGTCCTCTCCCTTCTTTCTCGAGTGTCTTGCCCACCGGAGCCCTGCAACACCTCTCTCACGCAAGCTGACGGCGGATCGAAGGCTGCCACCACACCTCTCTATTGAACTCTGCAACCGGAGTAACGTCATACCGCCTCATTGTTGCCTTGTTGTCGCCCTCGAAGCTAGCCGGAGAAGCGTCTGTTGTGTCGCCGTCTGCCCTGCTGCCGTCTCCAGCCGAGAGGAGAAACCGGATCCCAGTAGCACCTCTCCCCTTTGCTTTCTCCGCCACTGCACCGCCACCTCTTCCCCTTGTGCACCTTGTCAGAACTGTGTCCCCGCCGCCAGATTGAAGCCGTTCCGGTGGGAGCTGTGGCATCCGCCTGCGAATCTCGCACCTCCTTGCCGCCTTCGTCCACCAACGCTCCTCCAGGAAGCCCTAGCCGCCGCCCCTTACATCTCATTCTCCTTCCGCGTTTGTTCAAGGTTGAAGATTGACCTTTTTAGGGTTATTCAAATCGGACCCCTCTTTTGTGGATAATTATAAATGTCATCCAGTATTTTGTATTTTCATTTTTTTGACCCAGATTTTGGAAAATTGCAGATATGCCCTCTATTGAATTAATTAAAGTTTTCGCCTAGAAAATCTAATTGCAGAATTTTGACTCATGTTTATATAAATATATATTGTGCCCGGAAAATGTTTTAGCGAATTAAAACCTTGGATTTAATTACGGAATTTTAACGTTGACTTTAAAAATGAGTTTAACCTTGGGTTATGATGTTATACAATTTGTCCGGAATACATATTTACGGTTTTAACTTGGGTTTTGAAAGTGGGGTTTTCCTTAGATTATATATGTTCATTATTCCGTTCAAATTTAGCTTATAAGCTAAATTTGTTTAGTTTGGTGCTAGGTTCGGAAGGGCCCCGATAAAGGCCTAACGAGTCCAAGTCGACATCCGTTGAACGACTTCCATCTTTTGACGTCTTGTGAGTATACTTTCCCCTCGATCTAGTTATGTTAAGTTTTAGTATCATGCTAGGATGGATCTAGCATAACTTAGAGTTAATGTCATGTAGTGGTTTTGAACCTTAGGTGAGTTTTGAGGATTTGATATTGTTTGATGGATTGATGTGGATTCTAAGTTTGAGGTGGTATTGCGGTCTAGTGAGGTTGTTATAAGGATTCGAGTATATGGTTTGACCTTGTGAGAATCATTAGGCTTGAGGTGTTGATATTATCTTGTGAGGTTGTTTATGGCTTTAAGTGTGGGTTGAGCTGTGAGAATTTAGGGGTTGAGGTTGTATGATTGTTGAGGTTTTGGACTAGAACGAGAGTATCCTAGTGGTGTTGTGAGTTATGATCTTGCGAGATCCGAGGGTTTAGAAGTCTTAGGACTTCTAGCTTCCGTGAGTGTGATGTGAGCATGGGGATTCTACGATGCGGTCCTAGAATTTAGAGACAAATGGTCTTGCGTAGATCATTTGTATAGAAGTCTAAGACTTCTATTGTGAGTGGGTTGTTGTTGATATAGTTATCTTCTTGTGAGCAGGTTATGGGCTTCCTCCCTATAAGGAAGCGAGAGTGTTGTGAGTTGAGTGTGGTGACGAGGTAAGTCTCCGGACTTACTTAGCTCGTATTCCTTGTATTAGCATCTATGTGTGTTTGGTGGTGTGTATTTATTCTTTATTGCTTATAACAACTAAACCGGAATTAGGACCACCAAACTTTATATTATTTGGCCCAAGTGTATGATAACGGGCGGTGACATCAATGTCTAGCTCTTGCGTAGAGTTAGGAGGTTCTTGGCGACCAGCCCATGTGGTTAGACGGTCGGAGGCATCCGTACCGTTCCATGCGGTAAGTGGGGACCGAGGCGAGTTTCGGGAGATTCTCGTGTCACAAAAGAAGTTGAATTAGAACGGGATACGACTTAATAATAAAAAGATAATAAACCGGACTTGTATGATTTGGTGTACATTGTGTGTTATATTGATTTACTTGTGTTTGTGCCTTTCACCTTGATTCTAATGCTTCGAATATTAGCTAACGGTTTTATACCGATTGTTGTAGATTGCCTTGCAGGTTAGGAATGCGGTCGAGAGATCCGGAAGAGTGGGCAGCCGGGGTTCCGTACATTTTAGGAGTGGGTTTTGGTTAGAGTCGAGTTTGTATACTATTCATGTATATTGTATATCGTGTGGTGGCATTTGGCCCTTGGTGTTGCATATCGGCTGAAGTCTTTTATTGTTTCTTTCGGGTTTCCTTTCATGGCATAAAATTGTATTTCAGTTTTGGTCTTTATTTGTGTCTTGTTGCAAGATCCGGTGAAATTGTTGTCAAGCTAAGGGTCGGGACCCATTGTGAGGTCCCAACCCGTAGCATCCCGAGTCCCGCGGAATTGGGGTGTTATAGACGCTCGGGTTTTCGATACTGCAGCTTCCTGTTTGGTCCGGACGAGCATGCAGTTTCATTAATCTTGCTCTGTATTTGGTCCGGACGAGCAACCCAACTTCGACGATAGTTTTCGATACTGCAGTTTCGTGCTCCTTGTCTAGTTTTAATTCACGGTGAAGATTTGAATTGAATCAATCTAGTCACAATCCTCTTAATGTCTTCCTCTTTTAGTTGTTCGATTTTTGATCACCATCTTCAATTTAACAATTAATTATGTGAAGTCCCCATCCATTTCATACTCTAAAATCAAGAAAAAATTGATTCTATACCTTAACAATAGAGTCGACGTTGGTCGAACAAGTATCCAAATCGAAGTAGATCAGGGTATCCTTCTTCTAAGCGGTTAAGATTTTATTGAAGAAACTAATTCATAAATGTGTTTTGTATCTTGTTCACGATACTAATGGTCAAATGGTCATTCCTGAAAAAAAATAAAAATGATTGTTTTTGCATAAGAGAAGTAGAGTTAGAGATGAACTATATTATTATTTATGTAGAAAGATATGGGTTGCTTCAACTGGAAGACTCAATTGGCAGAGCAATGTGGATATGGGTTTGAATCCCATATAGGTTATTTCGTTTGATTTTCTCTTAGTGGATATTCTGATCTAGTATGCATTATTTTGGAGTAGATATGTCGGTAGAAGTGTGTTAAAACTTAAAATGATTTGAATTGGATGGTTGTATCAGTGAGTGACTCCATGGTTTATTATTCTATGATACCCCGGAAGGTTTTTTAAAGGGGAGAGAGGAACTCAATGGTTGCACTGAGAGAAGATGAACATCTGCCAAATTGGAGAAAAGGAACATATATTGGGATTGAGGAGGAGAAGATGAGCAACTATGTATGGCAAAAAACATGTAAGCCTGGAGATGTGAAGCGAATGCGAACAGAGGGCATGAGGGAATAAAGAATTCGAAGAACTTTGCTCTTATGGAGTAGATAAACCCTGACATTCTGTTGTTACCGACTTCTTTTTATCTTCTTTCTTCTACCTTTTTGAATTTTCTCCTTAACCTACTAGTATCAGAAAATACTCTGGGCCGCGTCAGACGGTATCAGAGAAGACTTTGGCGCGTCAGACGGTATCAGAAGATACTTTGGCGCGTCAGACGGTATTAGAAGATACTTTGGCGCGTCCTAGCTTCATTTTATGGTCTTTTTTTGTCCCGCTTCAAGGCTTGATCCATAAATATGCCATTTCGCTGTAAAATTCGCCAAATTACCTACAAATATAATTAAACTCTGTGTAGACCTATATTCTCACAAAGTAGGTAATAAAGGGAAAATCTACATAAATACATGCCTAAATATAGGTAATAATTCATGTCATCAGTTATCCTAAGTCCTCAACCACCACTACGCTGAAACTCAACAAAGTGCTATAAGCCCTCAACCACCTCTACGCGTGGGAATGTCCTTTGTCCTAATATAGACTAACATTGGAAAGCTATCTTCATATATGTTGGATCAAATCAAGGCTTAATCACGTTCAATAAATCTTGACCGCTAATATTTTTTTCTTCTTCCTCCTCCTTGTCTAGTTTTAATTCACGGTGAAGATTTGAATTGAATCAATCTAGTCACACTCCTCTTAATGTCTTTCTCTTTTAGTTGTTCGATTTTTGGTCATCATCTTCAATTTAACAATTAATTATGTGAAGTCCCAATCCATTTCATACTCTAAAATCAAGAAAAAATTGATTCTATACCTTAACACTAGAGTCTACGTTGGTCGAACAAGAATCCAAATCGAAGTAGATCAGAGTATCCTTCTTCTAAGCCATTAAGATTTTACTGAAGAAACTAATTCATAAATGTGCTTTGTATCTTGTTCACGATACTAATGGTCAAATGGTCATTTCTAAATAAAATAAAAACGATTGTTTCTGCATAAGAGAAGTAGAGTTAGAGATGAACTATATTATTGTTTATGTATAAAGATATGAGTTGCTTCAACTGGAAGACTTAATTGGAAGAGCAATGTGGATATGGGTTTGAATCCCATATAGGTTATTTCGTTTGATTTTCTCTTAGTGGATATTATGATCTAGTATGTATTATTTCGAAGTAGATATCTCGGTAGAAGTGTGTTAAAACTTAAATTGATTTGAATTGGATGGTTGCTATCACTGAGTGACTCCATGGTTTCTTATTCTACGATACCCCATAAGGTTTCTTAAAGGGAACAGAGGAACTCCATGGTTGCACTGAGAGACAGAAGATGAACATTTGCCAAATTGGAGAAAAGGAAGACATATTGGGATTTAGGAGGAGAAGATGAGCAACTATGCAAGGAAAAGAACATGGGAGCTTGGACATGTGAAGCGAATGCGTACAGAGGGCGTGAGGGAATAAAGAATCCGAAGAACTTTGCTCTTGTGGAGTAGATAAACCCTAACATTATGTTGTTACCGACTTCTTTTATCTCCTTTCTTCTACCTTTTTGAGGTTTCTCCTTAACCTACTAGTATCAAAAAAATACTATGGGCCGCGTCAAACGGTATCAGAAGATACTTTGGCGCGTTAGACGGTATCAGAAGATACTTTGGCGCGTCCTAGCTTCATTTTAAGCTCTTTTTTGTCCCGCTTCAAGACTTGATCCATAAATATGTCATTTTGTTAAAAAATTCGCCAAATTACCTACAAATGCAATAAACTCTGTGTAGACCTCTATTCTCACAAATTAGGTGAATGTAACCATAAATGCCATGAATGTATGTCATTACCTGTATTCACTCTGCTCTCAACTGTACAAATTCTACATACTAGTTTGAGTCCAATATGTTGTATTTTTTTCTCTAGCGGTTCCAATGAGTCCAAGCAATAACAAAGAAGCCGAATTAGCATACAAGAAGGGTGGAGTCAGAGGGTAAGGCAGGGGAACAATCCCCTCCTTCCAACGAAATTAGTTCTATTTAGATGGGTAAAATTCACACTATCTTGTTAGCTCATCTGGTAGACAGAAGGAGGGGTATACTTGAAGTGTAAGTTTCGAATCTTAGGAGGAGAAAAAGAGTGTTTTTTTTTGCTTTTTATGGGTGGAGACTTCAAATTAAGTTTATTATTAGACCAACTTATTTATAAAAACACACCTATAAATGTAATATATCAAACATATATTTTCATTTAAAGAAAATATACATATAATAGTTTATTTTAAATTTACTATTAGTTAATCTAATGTAATTAATAGAATACAATTTCAAATACAATAACTCATTCAGCACTACATAATTTATTTGACATTTATTTATAATATAAACTAAATATATAAAATTATTTTCACTATCCTCTAAATAAAAAAACTTATATAACGAAATCTCTAATTCATAGTACGAAAACTTTAATATATATGTTTTTATTTAATTAATATATTTTAGTGTTTAATATATATCTTATTATGTAAAACGTCGTATACAATTTTTTTTTTTTGCCCCCCTTAAAAACTTTTGTGGCTCCGCCACTGACATATAAACCCGAAAAGAGCCGTGGATCCGGGTCTAGTCTATAACACAACCGAGACGGATTACATCAACTTCTTATGTGGTCAAGGCTACAACACAAACCTTACAAGCTACAAATAAGCAGACTACTTGTCCGGAAGATCTAACCGGCTTCGTCACATCATGATAACTTGTCAAATCGGGTAAACCTAAGATATTAAGAGTAGAAAAGAATGAAAATATCAAGCCCTCTTTATAAGCGAGAGAGAGAGGGTCAGAGCTCCACTATTCTCCACGTATGAAAGGTTCTTAAGAATCATATCCCGGAGCAAGCTGAAGAAGGGTTCCACCGTCTCTTCTCCAAACTCAGTCTTGCCATGCTTTCCAATCCTGCTACCATGGTGCTTACAATGAACCTTGAAATCTCGGAAGGGTGGTCACCGCTTTCGTCTCCTCCCTTTGTTTGAAAAGAAGTGATCCATGAGACGAAGGAGACTTGCTCTTTGTCAATGAAAAAGAAACCCTCAGCTTCAACCAATTGCAGCACATCTTTGATTGCTGGCATGAGCATTTGTAGGTTGAATGCTTCAAGATTTTCCTTGTCAATCAATCCCTGTTTCATATACAAAGCATAAGATTTTGTCTTTCATCCATAGGTTGTTATACATATATAAATTCATACCTGAGCAAGGAGTTAATTGAGAGCGGCGCAAGCGCACTCCAGGACCGGCATGGGTTCGTTATCATGAGTGGAGACCATGTTTAGTTGAATCCGACCGCTATTAACGAGCTCTTTGGATCTACAACTTAGAAATACAGTAAAATCTTTTGCATATTGGGCTTTGAATGCTTTCAGAACCTCCGGCGGGCCTTCTTTGTTGGGGAAAATACGAGTTCCGTTCAAAGCTACTTTCTTCCCATCCTCCGCCATCACTATTTCCTTTGGTACTTACATCACACATATAACCTCAGAAGATGAATTTCCATTCTTAGGAAAAAATTAAGATAGTGTCGTCACTTGAGAGAGAAAGTGGAGGCTAGATGAGGAATGCATGAAGTGAATGGTGTTGGTCGGAAATAAGCGGCCATAGAAAGAGTCCGGTGTCCTAGATACGAAGCATGCAGTTTCATTACTCTTGCTGTAAAATCCTGGCAGCGATTGGAAAATGGTGTTGAAATCGCTCTGTGGAAAATGGTGTTGAAATCGCTCTGTGGAAGATCATTCATTCGACTAGTATCAGAAAATACTATAGGCCGCGTCAGACGCTATCAGAGAATACTTTGGCGCGTCAAACGGTATCAGAAGATACTTTGACGCATCAAACGGTATCATAAGATACTTTGGCGCGTCAAACGGTATCAGAAGATACTTTGGCACGTACTAGCTTCCTTTTATGCTCTTTTTTGTCCCGCTTCAAGGCTTGATCCATAAATATGTCATTTCGCTCCAAAATTCGCCAAATTACCTATAAATGCAATAAAACTCTGTGTAGACCTCTATTCTCACAAAGTAGGTGAATATAACCATAAATGTCATGAATGTATGTCATTACCTGTATTCACTCTACTCTCAACTGTACAAATTCTACATATTAGTTTGAGTCCAATAAGTTGTATTTTTTTCTCTAGCAGTTCCAATGAGTCCAAGCAATAACAAAGAAGCCAAATCTTAGGAGGAGAAAAAGAGTGTTTTTTTTTTTTTGCTTTTTATGGGTTGAGACTTCAAATTAAGTTTATTATTAGACCAACTTATTTATAAAAACACACCTATAAATGTAATATATCAAACATATATTTTCATTTAAAGAAAATATACATATAATAGTTTATTTTAAATTTACTATTAATTAATCTAATGTAATTAAAAGAATACAATTTCAAATACAATAACTCATTCAGCACTACATAATTTATTTGACATGTAATTTATAATATAAACTAAATATATAAAATGAATTTCACTATCCTCTAAATAAAAAAACTTATATAACAAAATCTCTAATTCATAGTACGAAAACTTTAATATATATGTTTTTATTTATTTAATATATTTTAGTGTTTAATATATATCTTATTATGTAAAACGTTGTATACAATTTTATTTTTTTTGCCCCCCCTTTAAAAAATTTGCTGGCTCCGCCACTAACATATAAACCCGAAAAGAGCCGTGGATCCGGGTCTAGTCTATAACACAACCGAGACGGATTACATCAACTTCTTATATGGTCAAGGCTACAACATAAACCTTACAAGCTACAAATAAGCAGACTACTTGTCCGGAAGATCTAACCGGCTTCGTCACATCATGATAACTTGTCAAATCGGGTAAACCTAAGAAATTAAGAGTAGAAAAGAATGAAAATATCAAGCCCTCTTTATAAGCGAGAGAGAGAGGGTCAGAGCTCCACTATTCTCCACGTACGAAAGGTTTTCGAGTATCATATCCCGGAGCAAGTTGAAGAAGGGTTCCACCGTCTCTTCTCCAAACTCAGTCTTGACCATGCTTTCCAATCCTGCTACCATGGTGCATACAATGAACCTTGAAACCTCAGATGGGTGGTCACCGCTTTCGGCTCCTCCCTTTGTTTGAAAAGAAGTGATCCATGAGACGAAGGAGACTTGCTCTTTGTCAATGACAAAGAAACCCTCAGCTTCAACCAACTGCAACACATCTTTGATTGCTAGCATGAGCATTTGTAGGTTGAATGCTTCAAGCTTTTCCTTGTCAATCAATCCTTATTTCATATACAAAGCATAAGATTTTGTCTTTCATCCAAAGGTTGTTATACATATATAAATTCATACCTGAGCAAGGAGTTAATTGAGAGCAGCACAAGCGCACTCCAGAACCGGCATGGGTTCGTTATCACGAGTACAGACCATGTTTAGTTGAATCCGACCGCTATTAACGAGCTCTTTGGATCTACAGCTTAGAAGATGAATTTCCATTCTTAGGCAAAAATTAAGATAGTGTCGTCACTTGAGAGAGGAAGTGGAGGCTAGAGGAGGAATGCATGAAGTGAATGGTGTTGGTCGGAAATAAGCGGCCATAGAAAGAGCCCGGTGTCCCAGATACGAAGCATGCAGTTTCATTAATCTTGCTGTAAAATCCTGGCAGCGATTGGAAAATGGTGTTGAAATCGCTCTGTGGAAAATGGTGTTGAAATCGCTCTGTGGAAGATCATTCATTTGACTAGTATCAGAAAATACTATGGGCCGCGTCAGACGGTATCAGAGAATACTTTGGCCCGTCAAACGGTATCAGAAGATACTTTGGCACGTCCTAGCTTCCTTTTATGCTCTTTTTTGTCCCGCTTCAAAGCTTGATACATAAATATGCCATTTCGCTCCAAAATTCGCCAAAAGACGAGTTCCGTTCAAAGCTACTTTCTTCCCATCTTCCCCATCACTATTTCGTTCGGTACCTACGTCACACATATAACCTCAGAAGATGAATTTCCATTCTTAGGTAAAAATTAAGATAGTGTCGTCACTTGAGAGAGGAAGTGGAGGCTAGAGGAGGAATGCATGAAGTGAATGGTGTTGGTCGGAAATTAGCGGGCATAGAAAGAGCCCGGTGTCCCAGATACGAATCATGCAATTTCATTAATCTTGCTGTAAAATTCTGGCAGCGACTGGAAAATGGTGTTGAAATCGTTCTGTGGAAGATCATTTACATAACCTTGCAATTCCGGTACTTGAACCCCCAAACTCCTAGCTTCGACGATGGTTTTCAATACCAGGAATGTGTTTGGTCCGGACGAGCAGCCCAGATCCGCAAAACATAGACGCTCGGGACAACCGGCTGAGCATATTAGTCTGATGTTTTCTTTTAGGACCGGAATGAGTTGTAGTATTGTATTTCTCTGTCCATGATTATTATAAACATCAAAAAACTCATTCCAATTCCAATAATATATGTAATATTTTTTACTATAAAAAATAATACCTGAATGACAGAGTTGTTGCTGTAGCTGCTTTCATCTGATCCTCCCTTCATACAAATCCCTTCTTTAACCATTTTGTTCTTGGATGCTTACTCAATACAATTTTTTTGATGGTAAAAAACTAACTACAATCACTACTACATTTTATAGGCGTGCGAATCTCCTATCCTAATTTAGAGTAACATTGTAAACCTAGCTTTATATATGTGGGATCAAAATTGACAATTAAGAAACAACTTAGTAACTCCTCAACCACTATAATTTGCATCTATCAATGCAAATTATAGTGAGTTGAGCTTTGTAATGGTTATGAAGCCCAATTACTTGTCAGTTAATGTAACTCTTGACTATGGGTGCATTTTGCCTTCCCACATACATCTGCATGTAACACTTCAGTTTTACTTCTTTTGTCTCTATCTGGAAGAGTCCGGTGTCCCAGATACGAAGCATACAGTTTCATTAATCTTGTTGTAAAATCCTGGCAAAGATTGGAAAATGGTGTTGAAATCGCTGTGTGGAAAATGATGTTGAAATCGCTCAGTGGAAGATCATTCATTCGACTAGTATCAGAAAATACTATGGGCCGCGTCAGACGGTATCAGAGAATACTTTGGCGCGTCAAACGGTATCAGAAGATACTTTGGCGAGTCAAACGGTATCAGAAGATATTTTGGCACGTCCTAGCTTCCTTTTATGCTCTTTTTAGTCCCGCTTCAAGACTTGATCCATAAATATGCCATTTCGCTCCAAAATTCGCCAAAATACGAGTTTCGTTGAAATCTAATTTCTTCTCATCCTCCCCCATCACTATTTCCTTTGGTACCTACATCACACATATAACCTCAGAAGATGAATTTCCATTCTTAGACAAAAATTAAGATAGTGTCGTCACTTGAGAGAGGAAGTGGAGGCTAGAGGAGGAATGCATGAAGTGAATGGTGTTGGTCGGAAATAAGCCGCCATAGAAAGAGCCCGGTGTCTGAGATACGAAGCATGCAGTTTCATTAATCTTGCTGTAAAATCCTGGCACCGATTGGAAAATGGTGTTGAAATCGCTCTGTGGAAAATGGTGTTGAAATCGCTCTGTGGAAGATCATTCATTCGACTAGTATCAGAAAATACTATGGGCCGCGTCAGACGGTATCAGAGAATATTTTGGCGCGTCAAACGGTATCAGAAGATACTTTGACGCGTCAAACGGTATCAGAAGATACTTTTGCACGTCCTAGGTTCCTTTTTTGCTCTTTTTTGTCCCGCTTCAAGGCTTGATCCATAAATTTGCCATTTCGCTCCAAAATTCGCCAAAATACGAGTTCCGTTCAAAGCTACTTTCTTCCCATCCTCCCCCATCACTATTTCCTTTGGTACCTACGTCACACATATAACCTCAGAAGATGAATTTCCATTCTTAGGCAAAAGTTAAGATAGTGTCGTCACTTGAGAGAGGAAGTGGAGGCTAGAGGAGGAATGCATGAAGTGAATGGTGTTGGTCGGAAATAAGCGGCCATAGAAAGTGCCCGGTGTCCCAGATACGAAGCATGCAGTTTCATTAATCTTGCTGTAAAATCTTGGCAACGATTGGAAAATGGTTTTGAAATCGCTATGTGGAAAATGGTGATGAAATCGCTTTGTGGAAGATCATTCATTCGACTAGTATCAGAAAATACTATGGGCCGCGTCAGATGGTATCAGAGAATACTTTGGCGCGTCGAACGGTATCAGAAGACACTTTGGCGCATCAAACGGTATCAGAAGATACTTTGACACGTCCTAGCTTCCTTTTATGCTGTTTCTTGTCCCGCTTCAAGGCTTGATCCATAAATATGTCATTTCGCTCCAAAATTCGCCAAAATACGAGTTCCGTTCAAAGCTACTTTCTTCCCATCCTCCCCGTCACTATTTCCTTTGGTACCTACGTCACGCATATAACCTCAAAAGACGAATTTCCATTCTTAGGCAAAAATTAAGATAGTGTCGTCACTTGAGAGAGAGGAAGTGGAGGCTAGAGGAGGAATGCATGAAGTGAATGGTGTTGGTCGGAAATAAGCGGCCATAAAAAGAGCCCGGTGTCCCAGATACGAAGCATGCAGTTTCATTAATCTTGCTGTAAAATCCTCGCAGCGATTGGAAAATGATGTTGAAATCGCTCTGTGGAAAATGGTGTTGAAATCGCTCTGTTGAAGATCATTCATTCGACTAGTATCAGAAAATACTATGGGTCGCGTCAGACGGTATCAGAGAATACTTTGGCGCGTCAAACGGTATCAGAAGATACTTTGGCATGTCAAACGGTATCAGAAGATACTTTGGCACGTCCTAGCTTCCTTTTATGCTCTTTTTTGCCCCGCTTCAAGGCTTAATCCATAAATATGCCATTTCGCTCCAAAATTTGCCAAAATACGAGTTCCATTGAAATCTACTTTCTTCCCATCCTCCCCGTCACTATTTCCTTTGGTACCTACGCCACACATATAATCTCAGAAGATGAATTTCCATTTTTAGACAAAAATTAAGATAGTGTCCTCACTTGAGAGAGGAAATGGAGGCTAGAGGAGGAATGCATGAAGTGAATGGTGTTGGTCGGAAATAAGCGGCCATAGAAAGAGTCCGGTATCCCAGATACGAAGCATGCAGTTTCATTAATCTTCCTGTAAAATCCTGGCAGCGATTTGAAAATGGTGTTGAAATCGCTCTGTGGAAAATGGTGTAGAAATCGCTCTGTGGAAGATCATTCATTCGACTAGTATCAGAAAATCCTATGGCTGCGTCAGACGGTATCAGAAGATACTTTGGCGCATCAAACGGTATTAGAAGATACTTTTGCACATCCTAGCTTCCTTTTATGCTCTTTTTTGTCCCGCTTCAAGGCTTGATCCATAAATATGCCATTTCGCTCCAAAATTCGTCAAAATACGAGTTCCGTTCAAAGCTACTTTCTTCCCATCCTCCCCATCACTATTTCTTTTGATACCTACGTCACGCATATAACCTCAAAAGACGAATTTCCATTCTTAGGCAAAAATTAAGATAGTGTCGTCACTTGAGAGAGAGGAAGTGGAGGCTAGAGGAGGAATGCATGAAGTGAATGGTGTTGGTCGGAAATAAGCGGCCATAAAAAGAGCCCGGTGTCCCAGATACGAAGCATGCAGTTTCATTAATCTTGCTGTAAAATCCTGGCAGCGATTGGAAAATGATGTTGAAATCGCTCTGTGGAAAATGGTGTTGAAATCGCTCTGTTGAAGATCATTCATTCGACTAGTATCAGAAAATACTATGGGTCGCGTCAGACGGTATCAGAGAATACTTTGGCGCGTCAAACGGTATCAGAAGATACTTTGACACGTCAAACGGTATCAGAAGATACTTTGGCACGTCCTAGCTTCCTTTTATGCTCTTTTTTGCCCCGCTTCAAGGCTTAATCCATAAATATGCCATTTCGCTCCAAAATTCGCCAAAATACGAGTTCCATTGAAATCTACTTTCTTCCCATCCTCCCCGTCACTATTTCCTTTGGTACCTACGCCACACATATAATCTCAGAAGATGAATTTCCATTTTTAGACAAAAATTAAGATAGTGTCCTCACTTGAGAGAGGAAATGGAGGCTAGAGGAATAATGCATGAAGTGAATGGTGTTGGTCGGAAATAAGCGGCCATAGAAAGAGTCCGGTGTCCCAGATACGAAGCATGCAGTTTCATTAATCTTCCTGTAAAATCCTGGCAGCGATTTGAAAATGGTGTTGAAATCGCTCTGTGGATAATGGTGTAGAAATCGCTCTGTGGAAGATCATTCATTCGACTAGTATCAGAAAATCCTATGGCTGCGTCAGACGGTATCAGAAGATACTTTGGCGCATGAAACGGTATTATAAGATACTTTGGCACGTCCTAGCTTCCTTTTATGCTCTTTTTTGTCCCGCTTCAAGGCTTGATCAATAAATATGCCATTTCGCTCCAAAATTCGCCAAAATACGAGTTCCGTTCAAAGCTACTTTCTTCCCATCCTCCCCATCACTATTTCTTTTGGTACCTACGTCACACATATAACCTCAAAAGATGAATTTCCATTCTTAGACAAAATTAAGATAGTGTCGTCACTTGAGAGAGGAAGTGGAGGCTAGAGGAGGAATGCATGAAGTGAATGGTGTTCCTCGGTTTTAAGCGGCCATAGAAAGAGCCCGGTGTCGCAGATACGAAGCATGCAGTTTTATTAATTTTGCTGTAAAATCCTGCCACCGATTGGAAAATGGTGTTGAAATCGCTCTGTGGAAAATGGTGTTGAAATCGCTCTGTGTAAAATCATTCATTCGACTAGTATCAGAAAATACTATGGGTCGCGTCAGACGGTATCAAAGGATACTTTGGCGCGTCAAACGGTATCAGAAGATACTTTGGCGGGTCAAACTATATCAGAAGATACTTTGGCACGTCCTAGCTTCCTTTTATGCTCGTTTTTGTTCCGCTTCAAGGCTTGAACCATAAATATGTCATTTCGCTCCAAAATTCGCCAAAATACGAGTTCCGTTCAAAGCTACTTTCTCCCCATACTCCCCATCACTATTTCCTTTGGTACCTACGTCACGCATATAACCTCAAAAGACGAATTTCCATTCTTAGGCAAAAATTAAGATAGTGTCGTCACTTGAGAGAGAGGAAGTGGAGGCTAGAGGAGGAATGCATGAAGTGAATGGTGTTGGTCGGAAATAAGCGGCCATAAAAAGAGCCCGGTATCCCAGATACGAAGCATGCAGTTTCATTAATCTTGCTGTAAAATCTTGGCAGCGATTGGAAAATGATGTTGAAATCGCTCTGTGGAAAATGGTGTTGAAATCGCTCTGTTGAAGATCATTCATTCGACTAGTATCAGAAAATACTATGGGTCGCGTCAGACGGTATCAGAGAATAATTTGGCGCGTCAAACGGTATCAGAAGATACTTTGGCGCGTCAAACGATATCAGAAGATATTTTGACACGTCCTAGCTTCCTTTTATGTTCTTTTTTTGTCCCGCTTCAAGGCTTGATCCATAAATATGCCATTTCGCTCCAAAATTCGCCAAAATACGAGTACCATTGAAATCTACTTTCTTCTCATCCTCCCCATCACTATTTCCTTTGGTACCTACACAACACATATAATCTCAGAAGATGAATTTCCATTCTTAGACAAAAATTAAGATAGTGTCCTCACTTGAGAGAGGAAATGGAGGCTAGAGGAGGAATGCATGAAGTGAATGGTGTTGGTCGGAAATAAGTGGCCATAGAAAGAGCCCGGTGTCCCAGATACGAAGCATGCAGTTTCATTAATCTTCCTGTAAAATCCTGGCAGCGATTGGAAAATGGTGTTGAAATCGCTCTGTGGAAAATGGTGTTGAAATCGCTCTGTGGAAGATCATTCATTCGACTAGTATCAGAAAATCCTATGGCTGCGTCAGACGGTATCAGAAGATACTTTAGCGCATCAAACGGTATCAGAAGATACTTTCGCACGTCCTAGCTTCCTTTTATGCTCTTTTTTGTCCCGCTTCAAGGCTTGATCCATAAATATGCCATTTCGCTCCAAAATTCGCCAAAATACAAGTTCCGTTTAAAGCTACTTTCTTCCCATCCTCCCCATCACTATTTCTTTTGGTACCTACGTCACACATATAACCTTAGAAGATGAATTTCCATTTTTAGGCAAAAATTAAGATAGTGTCGTCACTTGAGAGAGGAAGTGGAGGCTAGAGGAGGAATGCATGAAGTGAATGGTGTTGCTCGGAAATAAGCGGCCATAGAAAGAGCCCGGTGTCCCAGATACGAAGCATGCAATTTCATTAATCTTGCTGTAAAATCCTCGCACCGATTGGAAAATGGTGTTGAAATCGCTCTGTGGGAAATGGTGTTGAAATCGCTCTGTGTAAAATCATTCATTCGACTAGTATCAGAAAATACTATGGGCCGCGTCAGACGGTATCAGAGAATACTTTGGCGCGTCAAACGGTATCAGAAGATACTTTGGCGCGTCAAACGGTATTAGAAGATACTTTGGCACGTCCTATCTTCCTTTTATACTCTTTTTTGCCCCGCTTCAAGGCTTGATCCATAAATTTGTCATTTCGCTCCGAAATTCGCCAAAATACGAGTTCCGTTCAAAGCTACTTTCTTCCCATCCTCCCCATCACTATTTCCTTTGGTACCTACGTCACACATATAACCTCAGAAGATGAATTTCTATTCTTAGGCAAAAATTAAGATAGTGTCGTCACTTGAGAGAGGAAGTGGAGGCTAGAGGAGGAATGGATGAAGTGAATGGTGTTGGTCGGAAATAAGCGGCCATAGAAAGACCCCGGTGTCCCAGATACGAAGCATGCAGTTTCATTAATCTCCCTGTAAAATCCTGGTAGCGATTGGAAAATGGTGTTGAAATCGCTCTGTGGAAAATGGTGTTGAAATCGCTCTATGGAAGATCATTCATTCGACTAGTATCAGAAAATCCTATGGCTGCGTCACACGGTATCAGAAGATACTTTGGCGCATCAAACGGTATCAGAAGATACTTTGGCACATCCTAGCTTCCTTTTATGCTCTTTTTTGTCCCGCTTCAAGGCTTGATCCATAAATTTGTCATTTCGCTCCAAAATTCGCCAAAATACGAATTCCGTTCAAAGCTTCTTTCTTCCCATCCTCCCCATCACTATTTCTTTTGGTACCTACGTCACACATATAACCTCAGAAGATGAATTCCCATTTTTAGACAAAAATTAAGATATTGTCGTCACTTGAGAGAGGAAGTGGAGGCTAGAGGAGGAATGCATGAAGTGAATGGTGTTGGTCGGAAATAAGCGGCTAAAGAAAGAGCCCGGTGTCCGAGATACGAAGCATGCAGTTTCATTAATCTTGCTCTAAAATCCTGGCAGCGATTGGAAAATGGTGTTGAAATCGCTTTGTGTAAAATGGTGTTGAAATTGCTCTGTGGAAGATCATTCATTCGACTAGTATCAGAAAATACTATGGGCCGCGTCAGACGGTATCAGAGAATATTTTGGCGCGTCAAACGGTATCAGAAGATATTTTGGCACGTCAAACGGTATCAGAAGATATTTTGGCACGTCCTAGCTTACTTTTATGCTCTTTTTTGTCCCGCTTCAAGGCTTGATCCATAAATTTGCCATTTCGCTCCAAAATTCGCCAAAATACGAGTTCCGTTCAGAGCTACTTTCTTCCCATCCTCCCCATCACTATTTCCTTTGGTACCTACGTCACACATATAATCTCAGAAGATGAATTTCCATTCTTAGGCAAAAATTAAGATAGTGTCGTCACTTGAGAGAGGAAGTGGAGTCTAGAGGAAGAATGCATGAAGTGAATGGTGTTGGTCGGAAATAAGTGGCCATAGAAAGAGCCCGGTGTCCCAGATACGAAACATTCAGTTTCATTAATCTTGCTGTAAAATCTTCGTAGCGATTGGAAAATGGTGTTGAAATCGCTCTGTGGAAAATGGTGTTGAAATCGCTCTGTGGAAGATCATTCATTCGACTAGTATCAGAAAATACGATGGGCCGCGTCAAACGGTATCAAAGAATACTTTGGCGCGTCAAACGGTATCAGAAGATACTTTGGCGCGTCAAACGGTATCAGAAGTTACATTGGCACGTCCTAGCTTCCTTTTATGCTCTTTTTTATCCCGCTTCAAGGCTTGATTCATAAATTTGCCATTTCGCTTCAAAATTCGCCAAAATACGAGTTCCGTTCAAAGCTACTTTCTTTCCATCCTCCCCATTCACTATTTCCTTTGGTACCTACGCCACACATATAACCTCAGAAGATGAATTTTTCATTCTTAGGCAAAAATTAAGATAGTGTCATCACTTGAGAGAGGAAGTGGAGGCTAGAGGAGGAATACATGAAGTGAATGGTGTTTGTAGGAAATAAGCGGCCATAGAAAGAGTCCGGTGTCCCAGATACGAAGCATGCAATTTCATTAATCTTGCTGTAAAATCCTAGCAGCGATTGGAAAATGGTGTTGAAATCGCTCTGTGGAAAATGGTGTTGAAATCGCTCTGTGGAAGATCATTCATTCGACTAGTATCAAAAAATACTATGGGCCGCGTCAGACGGTATCAGAGAATACTTTGGCGCGTCAAACGGTATCAAAAGATACGTTGTTGTAATATCCGGAATTTTTATTCCGTTTAATTCTGTAGCAAACCGGATTTTGATCCGTAGATCCTTATATGTCTACCTAGTCGGACACAACATCAAAATTTTTATCATTTTATGCAACCTTACCGCACATAAAATGATAAGATTTTGATAGCAAAACCTAACCCGCCAAACCCTAGTTTGTATCATGACATGTCGTAGACAAAGTCATGACGAGACCAAGACGAGACCTTGACGAGAATTGACGAGACCAAGACGAGTTCATGACAAACCCATGCATGGACTTGGCAAGGTAATGACAAGTTGTGACAAAGCCTTGACAAGGCCTTGACCCATTACCTCTTCTTCTTGTATTTTTATTTCAGCTCACCCCATGTTTCTTTTTCCTTATTGCTTCAGCCTACTATAGAAGCCCAACGAAGAAGAGATGCACCAGCCCAGTGGAGACGCCAGCCCAGCAGCATAAGCCTCCTTTCAGCAACCTGAAAGAGAGTCGACCTCCTTCCACGTGCGGCTGAGCAAGTATGGGAGACAACGTTACCGTAACTGCCTCCTTGAATCACGCTGCTACCCCTCCTTACTCCAAGGAACGTCCAGATTCGTCCAGATCCCCAGCCTATCTCCTTCTTTCGCATCGCAGTTGGATGCTCTTCCACCGAGAAGTTGCTGCAATCGGTCAGGGCTCCCTAGACGTTGCTGCAAGCACCCTTCGACCGATAACCAGCCATCTCCTTACTCTCACCCTCCGCTATGGTGTGGGAAGCAGCAGCGTCATCTCCTTCCTGTATCAATGGTCACGCACAACACTTGCGGCCTCGACGTTGGACAACCAAGTGAGCCCATTCCCTTGCTTCTCCTTCCCTCCTCCTTTCTCCAGCCTGTATCCGAGCGGTTCGATGTGCAGCAGTAGAAGAACTCCCCCAGATGGAACCTTGCTGCCTCTACCAGAACACCAGAGTAAGTCCCTTTTGTGACTCCCTTGCTACCCAAACTCGATTCCATCGTCAACCTTCATCGATTTCCTTGTGTGCCACAGCAGGGACACCATCTGGGGAGTTGCAAGCACAGGCTCGCACACCACTCTAATCATCACCATGCTATGCTTGTTCGAGCTTGGATCCTGAAGGGAGGGGTAAGCCATCTGCAGTGCTGTCCAAAACCTGGTACATAGGAATGAAAGAGGTTTAATTTGTCCATGTCACCCACAGGGTTCAAACCATGGGCTTGGGGAACAACAATGAGACTTTCCAATATAGGCTGGTAAGGTTCGAACCCTAGACCTCTTGCAAAACTTAGTTTCTTTATTTACAGAAACTGTGTTAGGTAACCACCTTGGAACTTAGGTTTCGGTATCGTAATTTGATCATCCACCGTTGAATTTTTGATATGTTATAGATGGATATATGTAGTTTGATGTATTAAAATTTGGGAGCAATCCAACGGTGGGATCTAGATCTATGAAGTTCCAAAGTAGGCTAGTTGTGCAGTTTGGGTAAAATACAGATTATTGGCTAAGTATGAGAGAACTTATGTTGAGGAGTCAAGTTGCGGTTTTTGTGTAGGATTAACTATTGATGCTTTCTGAATTCTGTTTCTTCCAGTGAGTAGAATGCATTGCATAGAGAGAGTAAATATTTTATTTAGAATTTTTAGATTTTGGTACGAGTGTTTTAAGTGAGGTCAAAGTGAGACTCTTAGCGAGTTTTATGGAAGTTAAGAAGTTGGAAAATTTTCCGACTTAACTGGATCTTTATTGTGAGTGTTAAATGGTGTTTTTGGACTTCATAGAAAGTTTTAGAAATTTTCTAAGAATATTTACGTGGTTTTAAGACCTAGGGGTAAAATAGTCTTTATACCCTTATGAGGGTATTTCGGTAATCTCCGTATAATCCATTGAATATCTTAGAAGTTGGAGGCTTCTAAGAAAGTAAGCTACTTTATTAATCCACTTGCCTTGTATAACAGTCGGTTGAGTTTCTACGGTTACGGACCGAGTCGAGATAACGAGATTTGAGATTTAATTCAGGTAAGTCCTTTGGGCTTACTTAGCTGACTTCTAGATATGAGTGTGGATAATGGTAGTGGTGTGTGAATGATATGCTTATAGTTATATTTTAGAGATATTTATATACCGACCTATACCTTGGCCTAAGAGTAACGGGCGGTGGCATTCTGCTCAGTTAGCTAGAAAGGCGCTGGGGGTTTCTTTAGGGACTAGTCCACACTCGGTTTGTAGTGATGCTACCGGCGGAGGTAAGCTAGACCTACACCCAGTTGGATAAGGAACGGAGGCGAGAACTCTTAAGATTTCTCGTGCCACAACTGTAAAATGGAATAAGGTGACTCACTTAATGAACAGATAATAACCGGTTTGTGTGCCAGCATGATGATTGTTTTATGTTATCTTGAGTGTGTTTGTGCTATTCTTATTCTGCTTATATTTGGATTGTTAGCTAACGGTTTATCCGTGTTGTAGATTTGTAGAGATAGACAGTTGCAGAGTGATCCGGAATGGATGGTCAGCCGGGTCCACGTACTCATTAGATGGGGACGGGGGAGTCTCCCTTACATCATGCATGTTATGTATATGTTTATGTTTTGTAAGGCTGTCACATGTGTACATTCATACAATAAAACTATTATGTTTCGAAATTGTTTTAAGTACATTTGTGCCTTGTTGTAAGATCCAAGTAATGTTGTTGTTAAACTAAGGTCGGGACCCATTGTGAGGTCCTAACCAGTAGCTCCCCGAGTTCCGAGAATTTGGGGTGTTACAACATGGTATCAGAACTCTGGGTTGGCAACAATGGCACTTGAAATCTTCTAAAAGACCGAATGTATAAAATCACTAGAACCCGAAAGGGGTCTAAGATTTTCAAAACGGATTTTTTGTTTTACACACGTGCATAGTCGGGTTGTTGGGTTAGTAGTACGTCGGACCACCATCGTTCTCCGTGGATCTCTGCAACTTGGAATGATAGATGTTAGTATCTAGAGTTATATCGAGATGTTTTAAGGTATGATTATATATATGTATATGTGTAGCACGTTAGTATCCTAAAGGATACTTTAGATCCTTTAGTTTCGATATCCTGAAGCGATTATCGCCTCATGATAAATCCGTAGCGAACTGGAAGAGTTTTCAACACGAGACAACGGATTCAGACCTAGGATTGAGTATTATACTCTGGTGGGCATCCTGGCGACCCTATAAATCATCCGGAGAACGGGTGGGCAAGGAAGTAAAGATGTTGAGATAATTTTCACCACAAGTACAATCCGATGAGAAAGAAAATCCCGAGTCAGCTCACATAGAAGGAATAGGAAGTCATACAAGGGACTTGGTCGTATGAGGCTGAGAGATGAATTAGAAGAATCATGTAAGAGACGACGAGAGATCGGATTAGAGATAACGATAAGGGAACAAGAATCATACAGAACGGAGTACAACCAAGATTTGCAGAATAAAAGATGTTACAGTCAAGGCGGACGCCACCATATGCAAGCATGGGCATGAGAGTACAAAGAAGATAGAGTGTTGACCTAGTTGTGAGAAATTAAAGGGTACAAAGATAGAGGGTGAGTTTAATAACGGGAAATAAATTTTGTAACCATGGAAACACGTGGAGTCCTTCAAGGATACGAGAATTTTGAGAGAAACTTCGACATAAGTATCAAAGAAGTTAGAAGTGTAAAATTGAGATAACGAATTTTTATAAAGGTGACATGATCAAAACAAAACCAAACAAGGGGAATAATGTGGAAAAGTGATTTTGGGTGGACTAAAAAGTCCACAACAACTTCTCATTACATAAAGATTTAAGTTGTCAACATTAACAGTCATATCAGAAAACCGCAAACAGACGATGAACAAAGTAAGAAGAATTGTGAAGACGCGCTAAAAGTTATTGTGGAAGACTGGATAAACTCATTGACGACAGATGAATGCTATGACTGCACTCAAAAGAGTATAGTGATCTCAATTAAGAACAAGAGAAGTGCAGACTGTGGAAAGAGCTAAAGGAGTTTTAACAAGGAAATTGAAAGAGATAGATTTTCACCAAGTGTATTAAACTTCAAAAGAGATAAGAGAACAATAAGTCCGTGATCTTATAGAAGGTCAACTACAAACTAGTTGGTAATAACTGAAACATAGCACGTGTGGGTCAACTAGTGGTGACTAGTTGGCAGATAAGAAGAATGACCACAGATTTATGAAAGAATTTTATGGACATCTGAAAGACCCTTCAAGAAGTCAATGGCGACAAATATGAAGCTAAATTGATACCAATACTAATATCCTCAATAGTAATATGAAGGGAGTTCAAAGCCATAAATTGTAATTGAGAACTAAAGAAGAAAGACTGGATGGCCAGCAGTGACCCCCCCTTATGTCATTTGAGATCAAGGGAATTGTTTGAGTGAATTACCACCTACTTGCTAGAAAAAGGATACATATCACAGTTAGTAAAAATGGGTTGTAAAGGAAGAACTAGAAGAGTAAAGAAGTATACGATTTTGATAAGGTTCTATGTCAATCCAGACAGATTGTACGTAGCCGTCCATACAAGGGAGAATGATGATTCTCTTCCGATAATTTTTGAGGAAAACCCTTGTGAGTAAGAGGTACACGGAATAGAGTTTTATAATTTAGTGTAAGGGCGAAAGGTAGACTTCAAAAGCGTGGAGATGTTTTGTCTTCTTCGAATCTATAAGAACTTTGAAAGAAATCACAATGCCAATATCAAAAGTGTAGAAGACCGGTAACAGAGTCAAAAGAGTTCAGGAGAGCAATATTAACAATAACGTTAATGAAGGAACATGGGAGAATGACCTTGGTAGACTCGGTAGTCCAAGGTAGTCCCAATTATAACATAACATAGGTCCTCATCACAGACGGTCCATGTAAAGGGACTGCAAGTGAGAGGTAATTAGAAGTCATCGGAACTACAAAGACGCTTACCATCTACTGCGGAGGACTGTGAACGACTTTTGACGTCAGGCGAATGACACCGTGAGATTCGAGAAAGAGAGTTGTTCCTAAGGAAAACGGAAGTGGGGAATATAGAACGAACTAACGAAGGGTAAAAGTAACCGAGTAGTTGATGCTTACCAAGATTTATTCCAATAGAGGTATGAGAAGAGTGAGTACGAGATATTAAGGTAACTCAACTATAGTCTAACCAACGTCAACGGAGGACGTGTGAGTATCGCTTGGTATTGACGAGCTATGTACAGTTAAGAAGAGATGTCTGTGATTGAGGATTACTGAATTAACTATACCGATGCTTTGGAGAAGTTCCTCAAGTAGGCGATGAAAATCTACTTAGACAACTAAAGGTATAGAGAGAATCGTGTTAGAGGTTACTTCTTGGTTGGTTAAGATCAAACTTCAGTCGAGTCAGGAAGTTGAATCCGTGTTAGAAGAATTCCAAAAGTAAACGGGAGAGGTCGTCTTCCAACCACTATCTTAGTCCCTTAAGGCAAGTAAGGAAGGTATTTGGTATTCCATCCGGATAGGACTTATGTGTAATTGAGAGGGAGAGTTTTGGGTCCATCAGTTTGGACTCACGGGAAATGTCCTTACGATTAGCGGGTGACAACATAATTATCAAAGTAGCGCAGCGAAAGCGTGATGAGTCCTAACCCACAGAACCGGAAACTAGAGAGTACAACAAATGACGTGTCGAGTTTAAGACGATGATATTTGGTGAAATGCGTTTCGTTTAGAAGGAACGTAAAATAGGCTACGTGGAGTGACCAGAAATTTTGTAGAGGAACTGTATCACCAACTAGATAGACGAGAAAGTATGTGCACGCAGAAGTATAGAAAGAGAGTGGTACCCCATTATAGATCCAGTGAAGCATGCCGACCTAGTCACATGTTGGCAGACCAGTAAATTGGAATTTAATACCTAGCATGGTATTTTAGAATGAGTTTCTTGATGAAATGAGAAAGGTAGTCACGAAGTAATAAAGGTGTTGTGTAGGGCCTGCACTAACAAGCTCAAGGTGAGTAACTATCAAGTTGAATCGAAAGACAGATAAGAAAAGGAAGCTACGGGAGTGTACTTACAAACCAATACTCATACATATAGAAAACATGATCTTAAGAGTAGAGTATAAGAAGAATTTTGTATCGGAACGGAGTCGAGTTACGTTTTGAGTAAGAGGGATATTATAGGACACAATACAATGTTAACAACTACTTAGTGTGAGCAAATAACGGAGATATGAGATCACCTTGTATCTAATACCGTCATTTCGGACATATCTTACGTCACTCAAGACCTTGAAAAATACGTGAGAAGCCTAAGGTTGAGCTAATAATATATTAGAGATCCATAAATATTATAATCATGCCAAGTAAATGCAGATGAGGACCACTAGATTGGTGTCTCAAGTGATAAGAAGATCTGGAAGAGCATTAGGCACTAGGTAAAGTGCAGGCGAAGGTCTAAGACATTTGGCCTGAGTGTGTAGTCAAGAAATCATAACAAAGGAAGAAAGTTGACTAGGTTATTTTGTACGGTCATCAAAGGATCTGGAAGTGAGTTGCAAAATGCGACCACTTGAGGTTGTAAAGTGATTTATAAGTGATTGATGGACTAGTAATCCTCATCCTATTGGAGTGTAACCCAGTTTTCCACGGATTCAGTTGAGGGATACTTACTAGACAAAGGTTAGGACATCGGCTTAGAGGATCGGCAATTAAGCCGGATGATACCGGTAAATATCAGGTAACCATGCTAGAACGTGGTAGCAGGCACTTGTGAGGTCTGTACATGAAAAGATTTCAAAGTTAGTGGTTTTATGAAAGGCCGACGAGGCTACCAAGGATACTATGGATAGTATGAGACATAACCTTTCAAAGACCTTTGTGGAGATAGTTGTAATCTAGGGAGCGACGAGTTAGGGCTTGGCCCTATATCTGTATTATATTGTCTAACTACTTGTGTATTCCATGCTTGAGTGGTTAGTCAGGCTGGTTGTTATTGGTGACCGTGATATGCGGGATACTTTTATGTGGAAACGATGACTCTTGTGCGGTAACAAGTAGATACACTAGATTCATACCTTGAGGGCTGAACTTATGACTGGCGTACTTTAAGTTTCGGGGCGAAACTTATTCTAAGGGGGAATTAATGTAATACCCGAAAATATTTCTTCCGGCTAATTCGGAAACAAATCAGAACTCGACCGTTGTGACCTTTTTCGAGCGCTTTAGTTCTTTTGGTATGGACTCCGACATTACGAGTCTCTTTTAAGTTTTGGGACGAAACTTATTTTAAGGGGGTACTGATGTAATATCCGGAATTTTTATTCCGTTTAATTCCATAGCAAACCGGATTTTGATCCGTAGATCCTTATATGTCTACCTAGTCGGACACAACATCAAAATTTTTATCATTTTATGCAACCTTACCGCACATAAAATGATAAGATTTTGATAGCAAAACCTAACCCGCCAAACCCTAGTTTGTATCATGACATGTCGTAGACAAAGTCATGAAGAGACCAAGACGAGACCTTGACGAGAATTGACGAGACCAAGACGAGTTCATGACAAACCCATGCATGGACTTGGTAAGGTAATGACAAGTTGTGACATAGCCTTGACAAGGCCTTGACCCATTAGCCTCTTCTTCTTGTATTTTTATTTCAGCCCACCCCATGTTTCTTTTTCCTTATTGCTTCAGCCCATCCCACACCAAACCTTACCTTGTTTTGGGCCGCCTAGCCTCCCTTCTCTTCCGGATGGCGCCTACTACAGAAGCCCAATGAAGAAGAGATGCACCAGCCCAGTGGAGACGCCAGCCCAGTAGCATAAGCCTCCTTTCAGCAACCTGAAAGAGAGTCGACATCCTTCCACGTGCGGCTGAGCAAGTATGGGAGACAACGTTACCGTAACTGCCTCCTTGAATCACGCTGCTACCCCTCCTTACTCCAAGGAACGTCCAGATTCGTCCAGATCCCCAGCCTATCTCCTTCTTTCGCATCGCAGTTGGATGCTCTTCCACCGAGAAGTTGCTGCAATCGGTCAGGGCTCCCTAGACGTTGCTGCAAGCACCCTTCGACCAATAACCAGCCATCTCCTTACTCTCACCCTCCGCTCTGGTGTGGGAAGCAGCAGCGTCATCTCCTTCCTGTATCAATGGTCACGCACAACACTTGCGGCCTCGACGCTGGACAACCAAGTGAGCCCATTCCCTTGCTTCTCCTTCCCTCCTCCTTTCTCCAGCCTGGATCCGAGCGGTTTGATGTGCAGCAGTAGAAGAACTCCCCCAAATGGAACCTTGCTGCCTCTACCAAAACACCAGAGTAAGTCCCTTTTGTGACTCCCTTGCTACCCAAACTCGATTCCATCGTCAACCTTCATCGATTTCCTTGTGTGCCACAGCAGGGACATCATCTGGGGAGTTGCAAGCACAGACTCGCACACCACTCTAATCATCACCATGCTATGCTTGTTCGAGCTTGGATCCTGAAGGGAGGGGTAAGCCATCTGCAGTGTTGTCCAGAACCTAGTACATAGGAATGAAAGAGGTTTAATTTGTCCATGTCACCCACAGGGTTCGAACCATGGGCTTGGGGAACAACAATGAGACTTTCCAATATAGGCTGGTAAGGTTCGAACCCTAGACCTCTTGCAAAACTTAGTTTCTTTATTTACAGAAACTGTGTTAGGTAACCACCTTGGAACTTAGGTTTCGGTATCGTAATTTGATCATCCACCGTTGAATTTTTGATATGTTATAGATAGATATATTTAGTTTGATGTATTAAAATTTGGGAGCAATCCAACGGTCCGATCTAGATCTATGAAGTTCCAAAGTAGGCTAGTTGTGCAGTTTGGGTAAAATACAGATTTTTGGCTAAGTATGAGAGAACTTATGTTGAGGAGTCAAGTTGAGGTTTTTGTGTAGGATTAACTATTGATGCTTTCTGAATTCTGTTTCTTCTAGTGAGTAGAATGCATTGCATAGAGAGAGTAAATATTTTATTTAGAATTTTTAGATTTTGGTACGAGTGTTTTAAGTGAGGTCAAAGTGAGACTCTTAGCGAGTTTTATGGAAGTTAAGAAGTTGGAAAATTTTCCAACTTAACTGGATCTTTATTGTGAGTGTTATATGGTGTTTTTGGACTTCATAAAAAGTTTTAGAAATTTTCTAAGAATATTTACGTGGTTTTAAGACCTTGGGCTAAAATAGTCTTTATACCCTTATGAGGGTATTTCGGTAATCTCCGTATAATCCATTGAATATCTTAGAAGTTGGAGGCTTCTAAGAAAGTAAGCTACTTTATTAATCCACTTGCCTTGTATAACAGGCGATTGAGTTTCTACGGTTACGGACCGAGTCGAGATAACGAGATTTGAGATTTAATTCAGGTAAGTCCTTTGGGCTTACTTAGCTGACTTCTAGATATGAGTGTGGATAATGGTAGTGGTGTGTGAATGATATGCTTATAGTTATATTTTAGTGATATTTATATACCGACCTATACCTTGGCCTAAGAGTAACGGGCGGTGGCATTCTGCTCAGTTAGCTTGAGGGCGCTGGGGGTTTCTTTAGGGACTAGTCCACACTCGGTTTGTAGTGATGCTACCGGCGGAGGTAAGCTAGACCTACACCAAGTTGGATAAGGAACGGAGGCGAGAACTCTTAAGATTTCTCGTGCCACAACTGTAAAATGGAATAAGGTGACTCACTTAATGAACAGATAATAACCGGTTTGTATGCCAGCATGATGATTGTTTTATGTTATCTTGAGTGTGTTTGTGCTATCCTTATTCTGCTTATATTTGGATTTTAGCTAACGGTTTATCCGTGTTGTAGATTTGTAGAGATAGACAGTTGCAGAGTGATCCGGAACGGATGGTCAGCCAGGTCCACGTACTCATTAGATGGGGACGGGGGAGTCTCCCTTACATCATGCATGTTATGTATATGTTTATGTTTTGTAAGGCTGTCACATGTGTACATTTATACAATAAAACTATTATGTTTCGAAATTGTTTTAAGTACATTTGTGCCTTGTTGTAAGATCCAAGTAATGTTGTTGTTAAACTAAGGTCGGGACCCATTGTGAGGTCCTAACCAGTAGCTCCCCGAGTTCCGAGAATTTGGGGTGTTACATTTGTCACATCAAACGGTATCAGAAGATACTTTGGCAAGTCCTAGCTTCCTTTTATGCTCTTTTTTGTCCCGCTTCAAGGCTTGATCCATAAATATGCCATTTCACATCGAAATTCGCCAAAATACGAGTTCCGTTCAAAGCTACTTTCTTCCCATCCTCCCCCATCACTATTTCCTTTGGTACCTACGTCACACATATAACCTCAGAAGATGAATTTCCATTCTTAGGCAAAAAATAAGATAATGTCGTCACTTGAGAGAGGAAGTGGAGGCTAGAGGAGGAATGCATGAAGTGAATGGTGTTGGTCGGAAATAAGCGGCCACAGAAAGAGCCCGGTGTCCCAGATACGAAGCATGCAGTTTCATTAATCTTGCTTTAAAATCCTAGCAGCGATTGGAAAATGGTGTTGAAATCGCTCTGTGGAAAATGGTGTTGAAATCGCTCTGTCGAAGATCATTCATTCGACTAGTATCAGAAAATACTATGAGCCACGTCAGACGGTATCACAAGATACTTTGGCGCATCAAACGGTATCACAAGATACTTTGGCACGTCCTAACTTCCTTTTATGCTCTTTTTTGTCCCTCTTCAAGGCTTGATCCAAAAATATGTCATTTCGCTCCAAAATTCGCCAAAATTCGCCAAAATACGAGTTCCGTTCAAAGCTACTTTCTTCCCATCCTCCCCATCACTATTTCCTTTGGTACCTACGTCACACATATAACCTCAGAAGATGAATTTCCATTCTTAGGCAAAAAATAAGATAATGTCGTCACTTGAGAGAGGAAGTGGAGGCTAGAGGAGGAATGCATGAAGTGAATGGTGTTGGTCGGAAATAAGCGGCCACAGAAAGAGCCCGGTGTCCCAGATACGAAGCATGCAGTTTCATTAATCTTGCTGTAAAATCCTAGCAGCGATTGGAAAATGGTGTTGAAATCGCTCTGTGGAAAATGGTGTTGAAATCGCTCTGTCGAAGATCATTCATTCGACTAGTATCAGAAAATACTATGAGCCACGTCAGACGGTATCACAAGATACTTTGGCGCATCAAACGGTATCACAAGATACTTTGGCACGTCCTAACTTCCTTTTATGCTCTTTTTTGTCCCGCTTCAAGGCTTGATCCAAAAATATGCCATTTCGCTCCAAAATTCGCCAAAATTCGCCAAAATACGAGTTCCGTTCAAAGCTACTTTCTTCCCATCCTCCCCATCACTATTTCCTTTGGTACCTACGTCACACATATAACCTCAGAAGATGAATTTCAATTCTTAGGCAAAATTAAGATAGTGTCCTCACTTGAGAGAGGAAGTGGAGGCTAGAGGAGGAATGCATGAAGTGAATGGTGTTGGTCGGAAATAAGCGGCCATAAAAAGAGCCGGTGTCCCAGATACGAAGCATGCAGTTTCATTAATTTTGTTGTAAAATCCTGGCAGCGATTGAAAAATGGTGTTGAAATCGCTCTGTGGAAAATGGTGTTGAAATCGCTCTGTCGAAGATCATTCATTCGACTAGTATCAGAAAATACTATGAGCCACGTCAGACGGTATCACAAGATACTTTGGCGCATCAAACGGTATCACAAGATACTTTGGCACGTCCTAACTTCCTTTTATGCTCTTTTTTGTCCCGCTTCAAGGCTTGATCCAAAAATATGCCATTTCGCTCCAAAATTCGCCAAAATACGAGTTCCGTTCAAAGATACTTTCTTCCCATCCTCCCCCATCACTATTTCCTTTGGTACCTACGTCACACATATAACCTCAGAAGATGAATTTCCATTCTTAGGCAAAAAATAAGATAGTGTCGTCACTTGAGAGAGGAAGTGGAGGCTAGAGAAGGAATGCATGAAATGAATGGTGTTGGTCGGAAATAAGCGGCCACAGAAAGAGCCCGGTGTCCTAGATACGAAGCATGCAGTTTCATTAATCTTGCTGTAAAATCCTGGCAGCGATTGGAAAATGGTGTTGAAATCGCTCTATGGAAAATGGTGTTGAAATCGCTCTGTGGAAGATCATTCGTCCGACTATTATCAGAAAATACTATGAGCCACGTCAGACGGTATCAGAAGATACTTTGGAGCATCAAACGGTTTCAGAAGATACTTTGGCACATCCTAGCTTCCTTTTATGCTCTTTTTTGTCCCACTTCAAGGCTTGATCCATAAATATGCCATTTCGCTCCAAAATTCGCCAAAATACGAGTTCCGTTCAAAGCTACTTTCTTCTCATCCTCCCCCATCACTATTTTCTTTGGTACCTACGTCACACATATAACCTCAGAATATGAATTTCCATTCTTAGGCAAAAATTAAGATAGTGTCGTCACTTGAGATAGGAAGTGGAGGCTAGAGGAGGAATGCATGTAGTGAATAGTGTTGGTCGGAAATAAGCGGCCACAGAAAGAGCCCGGTGTCCCAGATACGAAGCATGCAGTTTCGTTAATCTTGCTGTAAAATCCTGGCAGCGATTGGAAAATGGTGTTGAAATCGCTCTGTGGAAAATGGTGTTGAAATCGCTCTGTGGAAGATCATTCAGTCGACTAGTATCAGAATATACTATGGGCCGCATCAGACGGTATGAGAGAATAGTTTGGCACGTCAGACGGTATAAGAAGATACTTTGGCGCGTCAGACGGTATGAGAAGATACTTTGGCACGTCCTAGCTTCCTTTTATGCTCTTTTTTGTCCCGCTTCAAGGTTTGATCCATAAATATGCCATTTCGCTCCAAATTCGCCAAATTATCTACAAATGCAATAAAACTCTGTGTAGACCTCTATTCTCACAAAGTAGGTGAATATAAACATAAATGTCATGAATGTATGTCATTACCTGTATTCACTCTGCTCTCAACTGTACAAATTCTACATACTAGTTTGAGTCCAATATGTTGTATTTTTTTTCTCTAGCGGTTCCAATTAGTCCAAGAAATAACAAAGAAGCCGAATTAGCATAAAAGAAGGTGGAGCCAGAGGGTAAGGGAGGGGAACAGTCCCCTCCTACCAACGAAATTAGTTCTATTTAGATGGGTAAAATTCATTCTATCCTGTTAGCTCATCCGGTAGACAAAAGGAGGGGTATACTTGAAGTGTAAGTTTCGAATCTTAGGAGGAGAAAAAGAGTGTTTTTTTTTTTTTGCTTTTTGTGGGTGGAGACTTCAAATTAAGTTTATTATTAGACCAACTTATTAATAAAAACACACCTATAAATGTAATATATCAAACATATATTTTCATTTAAAGAAAATATACATATAATAGTTTATTTTAAATTTACTATTAGTTAATCTAATGTAATTAATAGAATACAATTTCAAATACAATAACTCATTCAACACTACATAATTATTTGACATGTTATTTATAATATAAACTGAATATATAAAATGAATTTCACTATCCTCTAAATAAAAAAACTTATATAACAAAATCTCTAATTCATAGTACGAAAACTTTAATATATATATTTTTATTTATTTAATATATTTTAGTGTTTAATATATATCTTATTATGTAAAACGTCGTATACAATTTTATTTTTTTTGCCCCCCCTTAAAAAATTTTCTGGCTCCGCCACTTACATATAAACCCGAAAAGAGCCGTGGATCCGGGTCTAGTCTATAACACAACCGAGACGGATTACATCAACTTCTTATGTGGTCAAGGCTACAACATAAACCTTACAAGCTACAAATAAGCAGACTACTTGTCCGGAAGATCTAACCGGCTTCGTCACATCATGATAACTTGTCAAATCGGGTAAACCTAAGAAATTAAGAGTAGAAAAGAATGAAACTATCAAGCCCTCTTTATAAGAGAGAGAGAGAGGGTCAGAGCTCCACTATTCTCCACGTACGAAAGGTTCTTGAGTATCATATCCCGGAGCAAGTTGAAGAAGGGTTCCACCGTGTCTTCTCCAAACTCAGTCTTGACCATGCTTTCTAATCCTGCTAACATGGTGCTTACAATGAACCTTGAAATCTCGGAAGGGTGGTCACCCCTTTCGGCTCCTCCCTTTGTTTGAAAAGAAGTGATCCATGAGACGAAGGAGACTTGCTCTTTGTCAATGACAAAGGAACCCTCAGCCTCAACCAATTGCAGCACATCTTTGATTGCTGGCATGAGCATTTGTAGGTTGAATGCTTCAAGCTTTTCCTTGTCAATCAATCCCTGTTTCATATACAAAGCATAAGATTTTGTCTTTCATCCATAGGCTGTTATACATATATAAATTCATACCTGAGCAAGGAGTTAATTGAGAGCAGCGCAAGCGCACTCCAGGACCGGCATGGGTTCGTTATCACGAGTGCAGACCATGTTTAGTTGAATCCGACCGCTATTAACGAGCTCTTTGGATCTACAGCTTAGAAATACAGTAAAATCTTTTGCATACTGAGCTTTGTATGCTTTCAGAACCTCCGGCAGGCCTTCTTTGTTGGCGAAAATACGAGTTCCGTTCAAAGCTACTTTCTTCCCATCCTCCCCCATCACTATTTCCTTTGGTACCTACGTCACACATATAACCTAAGAAGATGAATTTCCATTCTTAAGAAAAAATTAAGATAGTGTCGTCACCTGAGAGAGGAAGTGGAGGCTAGAGGAGGAATGCATGAAGTGAATGGTGTTGGTCGGAAATAAGCGGCCATAGAAAGAGCCCGGTGTCCCAGATACGAAGCATGCAGTTTTATTAATCTTGCTGTAAAATCCTGGCAGCGATTGAAAAATGGTGTTGAAATTGCTCTGTGGAAAATGGTGTTGAAATCGCTCTGTGGAAGATCATTCATTCGACTAGTATCAGAAAATACTATGGGCCGCGTCAAACGGTATCACAAGATACTTTGGCGCATCAAACGGTATGAGAAAATACTTTGGCGCGTCAAACGGTATCAGAAGATACTTTGGCACGTCCTAGCTTCCTTTTATGCTCTTTTTTGTCCCACTTCAAGGCTTGATCCATAAATATGCCATTTCGCTCCAAAATTCGCCAAATTACCTACATATAATATTTTATTTTAAATTTACTATTAATTAATCTAATGTAATTAATAGAATACAATTTCAAATACAATAACTCATTCAGTACTACATAATTTATTTGACATGTTATTTATAATATAAACTAAATATATAAAATGAATTTCACTATCCTCTAAATAAAAAAACTTATATAACGAAATCTCTAATTCATAGTACGAAAACTTTAATATATATATTTTTATTTATTTATTATATTTTAGTGTTTAATATATATCTTATTATGTAAAACGTCGTATACAATTTTATTTTTTTTGCCCCCCCTCCTTAATAAAATTTTCTGGCTCCGCCACTAACATATAAACCCGAAAAGAGCCGTGGATCCGGGTCTAGTCTATAACACAACCGAGACGGATTACATCAACTTCTTATGTGGTCAAGGCTACAACATAAACCTTACAAGCTACAAATAAGCAGACTACTTGTCCGGAAGATCTAACCGGCTTCGTCACATCATGATAACTTGTCAAATCGGGTAAACCTAAGAAATTAAGAGTAGAAAAGAATGAAAATATCAAGCCCTCTTTATAAGCGAGAGAGAGAGGGTCAGAGCTCCACTATTCTCCACGTACGAAAGGTTCTTGAGTATCATATCCCGGAGCAAGCTGAAGAAGGGTTCCACCGTCTCTTCTCCAAACTCAGTCTTGACCATGCTTTCCAATCCTGCTACCATGGTGCTTACATTGAACCTTGAAATCTCGGAAGGGTGGTCACCGCTTTCGGCTCCTCCCTTTGTTTGAAAAGAAGTGATCCATGAGACGAAGGAGATTTGCTCTTTGTCAATGACAAAGGAACCCTCAGCTTCAACCAATTGCAGCACATCTTCGATTGCTAGCATGATCATTTGTAGGTTGAATGCTTCAAGCTTTTCCTTGTCAATCAATCCCTGTTTCATATACAAAGCATAAGATTTTGTCTTTCATCCATAGGCTGTTATACATATATAAATTCATACCTGAGCAAGGAGTTAATTGAGAGCAGCGCAAGCGCACTCCAGGACCGGCATGGGTTCGTTATCACGAGTGTAGACCATGTTTAGTTGAATCCGACCGCTATTAACGAGCTCTTTGGATCTACAGCTTAGAAATACAGTAAAATCTTTTGCATACTGGGCTTTGTATGCTTTCAGAACCTCCGGCGGGCCTTCTTTGTTGGCGAAAATACAAGTTCCGTTGAAAGCTACTTTCTTCCCATCCTCCCCCATCACTATTTCCTTTGGTACCTACGTCACACATATAACCTCAGAAGATGAATTTCAATTCTTAGGCAAAAATTAAGATAGTGTCGTCACTTGAGAGAGGAAGTGGAGGCTAGAGGAGGAATGCATGAAGTGGATGGTGTTGGTCGGAAATAAGCGGCCATAGAAGATACTTTGGCACGTTCTAGCTTCCTTTTATGCTCTTTGTTGTCCCGCTTCAAGGCTTGATCCATAAATATGCCATTTCGCTCCAAAATTCGCCAAATTACCTACATATAATATTTTATTTTAAATTTACTATTAGTTAATCTAATGTAATTAATAGAATACAATTTCAAATACAATAACTCATTCAGCACTACATAATTTATTTGACATGTTATTTATAATATAAACTAAATATATAAAATGAATTTCACTATCCTCTAAATAAAAAAAGTTATATAACGAAATCTCTAATTCATAGTACGAAAACTTTAATATATATATTTTTATTTATTTAATATATTTTAGTGTTTAATATATATCTTATTATGTAAAACGTCGTATACATTTTTTTTTTCCCCCTTAAAAAATTTTCTGGCTCCGCCACTAACATATAAACCCGAAAAGAGCCGTGGATCCGGGTCTAGTCTATAACACAACCGAGACAGATTACATCAACTTCTTATGTGGTCAAGGCTACAACATAAACCTTACAAGCTACAAATAAGCAGACTACTTGTCTGGAAGATCTAACCGGCTTCGTCACATCATGATAACTTGTCAAATCGGGTAAACCTCAGAAATTAAGAGTAGAAAAGAATGAAAATAGCAAGCCCTCTTTATAAGCGAGAGAGAGAGGGTCAGAGCTCCACTATTCTCCACGTACGAAAGGTTCTTGAGTATCATATCCCGGAGCAAGCTGAAGAAGGGTTCCACCGTCTCTTCTCCAAACTCAGTCTTACCATGCTTTCCAATCGTGCTACCATGGTGCTTACAATGAACCTTGAAATCTCGGAAGGGTGGTCACCACTTTCGGCTCCTCCCTTTGTTTGAAAAGAAGTGATCCATGAGACGAAGGAGACTTGCTCTTTGTCAATGACAAAGGAACCCTCAACTTCAACCAATTGCAGCACATCTTTGATTGCTAGCATGAGCATTTGTAGGTTGAATGCTTCAAGCTTTTCCTTGTCAATCAATCCCTGTTTCATATACAAAGCATAAGATTTTGTCTTTCATCCATAGGCTGTTATACATATATAAATTCATACCTGAGCAAGGAGTTAATTGAGAGCAACGCAAGCGCACTCCAGGACCGGCATGAGTTCGTTATCACGAGTGCATACCATGTTTAGTTGAATCCGACCGCTATTAACGAGCTCTTTGGATCTACAGCTTATAAATACAGTAAAATCTTTTGCATACTGGGCTTTGTATGCTTTCAGAACCTCCGACGGGCCTTCTTTGTTGGCGAAAATACGAGTTCCGTTCAAAGCTACTTTCTTCCCATCCTCCCCCATCACTATTTCCTTTGGTACCTACGTCACACATATAACCTAAAAAGATGAATTTCCATTCTTAGGAAAAAATTAAGATAGTGTCGTCACCTGAGAGAGGTAGTGGAGGCTAGAGGAGGAATGCATGAAGTGAATGGTGTTGGTCGGAAATAAGCGGCCATAGAAAGAGCCCGGTGTCCCAGATACGAAGCATGCAGTTTCATTAATCTTGTTGTAAAATCCTGGCAGCGATTGAAAAATGGTGTTGAAATCGCTCTGTGGAAAATGGTGTTGAAATCGCTCTGTGGAAGATCATTCATTCGACTAGTATCAGAAAATACTATGGGCCGCGTCAGACGGTATCACAAGATACTTTGGCGCATCAAACGGTATCAGAAGATACTTTGGCGCGTCAAACGGTATCAGAAAATACTTTGGCGTGTCAAACGGTATCAGAAGATACTTTGGCACGTCCTAGCTTCCTTTTATGCTCTTTTTTGTCCCGCTTCAAGGCTTGATCCATAAATATGCCATTTCGCTCCAAAATTCGCCAAATTACCAACAAATGCAATAAAACTCTGTGTAGACTTCTATTCTCACAAAGTAGGTGAATATAACCATAAATGTCATGAATGTATGTCATTACTTGTATTCACTCTGCTCTCAACTGTACAAATTCTACATACTAGTTTGAGTCCAATATGTTGTATTTTTTTCTCTAGTGGTTCCAATGAGTCCAAGAAATAACAAAGAAGCCGAATTAGCATACAAGAAGGGTGGAGCCAGAGGGTAAGGGAGGGGAACAGTCCCCTCCTACCAAAGAAATTTGTTCTATTTAAATGGGTAAAATTTATACTATCCTGTTAGCTCATCTGGTAGACAGAAGGAGGGGTATATACTTGAAGTGTAAGTTTCGAATCTTAGGAGGAGAAAAAGAGTGTTTTTTTTTGCTTTTTATGGGTGGAGACTTCAAATTAAGTTTATTATTAGACCAACTTATTTATAAAAACACATCTATAAATGTAATATATCAAACATATATTTTCATTTAAAGAAAATATACATATAATAGTTTATTTTGAATTTACTATTAGTTAATCTAATGTAATTAATAGAATACAATTTCAAATACAATAACTCATTCAGCACTACATAATTTATTTGACATGTTATTTATAATATAAACTAAATATATAAAATGAATTTCACTATCCTCTAAATAAAAAAAGTTATAAAACGAAATCTCTAATTCATAGTACGAAAATTTTAATATATATATTTTTATTTATTTAATATATTTTAGTGTTTAATATATATCTTATTATGTAAAATGTCGTATACAATTTTTTTTTCCCCCTTAAAAAATTTTCTGGCTCCGCCACTAACATATAAACCCGAAAAGAGCCGTGGATCCGGGTCTACTCTATAACACAACCGAGACGAATTACATCAACTTCTTATGTGGTCAAGGCTACAACATAAACCTTACAAGCTACAAATAAGCAGACTACTTGTCCGGAAGATCTAACCGGCTTCGTCACATCATGATAACTTGTCAAATCGGGTAAACCTAAAAAATTAAGAGTAGAAAAGAATGAAAATATCAAGCCCTCTTTATAAGCGAGAGAGAGAGAGGGTCAGAGCTCCACTATTCTCCACATACGAAAGGTTCTTGAGTATCATATCCCGGAGCAAGCTGAAGAAGGGTTCCACCGTGTCTTCTCCAAACTCAGTCTTGACCATGCTTTCCAATCCTGCTACCATGGTGCTTACAATGAACCTTGAAATCTCGGAAGGGTGGTCACCGCTTTCGGCTCCTCCTTTATTTGAAAAGAAGTGATCCATGAGATGAAGGAGACTTGCTCTTTGTCAATGACAAAGGAACCCTCAGCTTCAACCAATTGCAGCACATCTTTGATTGCTGGCATGAGCATTTGTAGGTTGAATGCTTCAAGCTTTTCCTTGTCAATCAATCCCTGTTTCATATACAAAGTATAAGATTTTGTCTTTCATCCATAGGTTGTTATACATATATAAATTCATACCTGAGCAAGGAGTTAATTGAGAGCAGCGCAAGCGCACTCCAGGACCGGCATGGGTTCGTTATCACGAGTGCAGACCATGTTTAGTTGAATCCGACCGCTATTAACGAGCTCTTTGGATCTACAGCTTAGAAATACAGTAAAATCTTTTGCATACTGGGCTTTGTATGATTTCAGAACCTCCGGCGGGCCTTCTTTGTTGGCGAAAATACGAGTTCCGTTCAAAGCTACTTTCTTCCCATCCTCCTCCATCACTATTTCCTTTGGTACCTACGTCACACATATAACCTCAGAAGATGAATTTCCATTCTTAGGCAAAAATTAAGATAGTGTCATCACCTGAGAGAGGAAGTGGAGGCTAGAGGAGGAATGCATGAAGTGAATGGTGTTGGTCGGAAATAAGCGGCCATAGAAAGAGCCCGGTGTCCCAGATATGAAGCATGCAGCTTCATTAATCTTGCTGTAAAATCCTGGCAACGATTGGAAAATGGTGTTGAAATCGCTCTGTGGAAAATGATGTTGAAATCGCTCTGTGGAAGATCATTCATTCGACGACGATTTTCAATACCATGAATGTGTTTGGTCCGGACGAGCATGCAGTTTCATTAATCTTGCTCTGTGTTTGGTCCGGACGAGCAACACAACTTCGACGATAGTTTTCGATACTGCAGCTTCGTGCTCCTTGTCTAGTTTTAGTTCACGGTGAAGATTTGAATTGAATCAATCTAGTCACAATCCTCTTAATGTCTTCCTCTTTTAGTTGTTCGATTTTTGATCACCATCTTCAATTTAACAATTAATTATGTGAAGTCCCCATCCATTTCATACTCTAAAATCAAGAAAAAATTGATTCTATACCTTAACAATAGAGTCGACGTTGGTCAAACAAGTATCCAAATCGAAGTAGATCAGGGTATCCTTCTTCTAAGCGGTTAAGATTTTATTGAAGAAACTAATTCATAAATGTGTTTTGTATCTTGTTCACGATACTAATGGTCAAATGGTAATTCCTGAAAAAAATAAAAACGATTTTTTCTGCATAAGAGAAGTAGAGTTAGAGATGAACTATATTATTGTTTATGCAGAAAGATATGATTTTCTTCAACTGGAAGACTCAATTGGCAGAGCAATGTGGATATGGGTTTGAATCCCATATAGGTTATTTCGTTTGATTTTCTCTTAGTGGATATTCTGATCTAGTATGCATTATTTCGGAGTAGATATGTCGGTAGAAGTGTGTTAAAACTTAAAATGATTTGAATTGGATGGTTGTATCAGTGAGTGACTCCATGGTTTGTTATTCTATGATACCCCGGAAGGTTTCTTAAAGGGGAGAAAGGAACTCCATGGTTGCACTGAGAGAAGATGAACATTTGCCAAATTGGAGAAAAGGAACATATATTGGGATTGAGGAGGAGAAGATGAGCAACTATGTATGGCAAAGAACATGTAAGCCTGGAGATGTGAAGCGAATGCGAACAGAGGGCATGAGGGAATAAAGAATATAAAGAACTTTGCTCTTATGGAGTAGATAAACCCTGACATTCTGTTGTTACCGACTTCTTTTAATCTTCTTTCTTCTACCTTTTTGAATTTTCTCCTTAACCTACTAGTATCAGAAAATACTTTGGGCCGCGTCAGACGGTATCAGAGAATACTTTGGCGCGTCAAACGGTATCAGAAGATACTTTTGCGCGTCAGACGGTATCAGAAGATACTTTGGCACGTTCTAGCTGTAATAGCTAGGATTTCGAATTCTAATTAATGTTGATTAACTTAATCGTTGATAGTAATTAACATATAACTCACGAAGATTTCGCAAGTGATGAGTATGAGTCCCACCGTTATGTTCCTCGCGTAATTTTGGACGTTTGGGGAAAATTTTTTACTTTTTCCCCCGTGTAACAATTTTTACCCTCCGGTGTTATTTGGAGCATTTGGAAGCTCCAATGAATAAAGTTGCAGTTGAGAGAAATGATCGGGACATCGGATATGTCCTAGATGTGAAATAATATGAAAAGACGAAACGGACAAAAGAGTTGCTACCCCGATTCTTAGCGATTGAGGAAGGTGGCTTACGAATGCCCCTTTTACAAGATAGTTATGGAATAATTATCCCGATAATATTCCGAATTTTATATTCCAAGTTCATAAAGTTTGGAGACCGGAAAATATAACCGTGTTTCAATTAAATGAGTTGGATAAACATATTATATGTATATATATATAAAGAAGAGAAGGCGGTGGCTTCATTTCACTTTCAATCTGTACAAAGTATATATATATATATATATATATATATATATATATATATATATATATATATATATATATATAAAAGACAAATGAAAAAGGCGGCTAATTGCTTAACATCTGCAATCTCATCTTCACTTTCTCACTTTCATTCACACATTTACAGAGAAGTTATTCGAGAGTAACATGGACGTACGCACCATCTATCCTTCAATCGTCCACAAATCACTAGTAGATGATCCATTTTCAAATCCGTTTGTACCAACGCGTCCCTTATCTTGTTCTCTTCAACGTGGTACCAACTTATTTCCCGTTTGTTACCTTTTTGGTAAAGCTTCCGTTTACCGCTATCGGGGCACCGACGACCACCGCAAGTCATCAAATGTAAGGTTTCATACCGCGCTCTTACTCCCCGTATCGCTAGGAGTCTGGATCTTCTTCCGATTCGTATATCGGGTTAGTAACAAATAAGTTATGAATTTATTCGTTTTTTGTATTGCGGGTTAGTATAAATTGAGCTTAAATTGGTTAAAATGGATAATTGGAATTTCCATTATGCTCGTTACATTATTCTGGTGATTATGGGTTGTTTGTTTGATGAAATCTGATGACAGGGGGTTTAGAAATTGCCTGCGGGCAAAACGTTATTTTGGCAAAATCTAATTAATTAATTAAAGGTTAATTAATTAAATTAGGATTAAAATTGAGATTGAGGAATGTTGATTAGATACTACCTTGAGATTTGAGGAATTGTGAGTTATGTTGAGATATTGAGGTTTAGTTGGTTGTGAGGCTCATAGATTGATTATGATCATCATGGATCCCTTTGGGTCTAGGTGTGACCCCTTTGATGAATAGAGGTTGATATATCTCTTTATGTCTTGTTTATAGGCCGTGTTGTCCCTCCAGTGTAGAGGTGATCGTGGTTGAGTTTGTACAAGGTTGAGGTAAGTCCGTAGGACTTACTTAGCTACCATCCTTATATTGGGTGTTTGTATGAGTGGTGTGTGCCTTATATGTTTGCTATGATAGCTTGTGATGTCGTATTTACCGACCTATGTTTTATTGATTGCCCCACTACGTGGCTGTGATAACCTTTCCCTTTCATCCCGCCGTGGAGTCTGGGAGGTTCTCTGATGTCAGGCCAGACCGGTATACAGGAAGGGCGCAATCCACTCCCATAGGGTACACGGATTATGTGACCGATACTAGTACGGCTGGCTAGCAGGCTCAGAGGCGAGGATGTATCGGTCCTCGTGTCACCTAGTTTCATATATATTATATCTATACGATTTGAATGAATGACCATTATATTGAGATGAATAAATGGGTAAAAGAGTGAAAGCATGCTGATATGTTTATCTTTCCCTATGTGTGATTGTGCTTATGCATTACCTCATATATGTATGGTTAGCTAACGGTTTCATACCGTGTTGTAGATGTTTACAGGTTATGCGCTACTGGGTGATCTGGCAGGGTGACAGGCCGAGGACTCTCGTACATTAGGTGGTTGGTTTGGGGTTGTTGTGTCTCCCCTCCTACGTGAGGATGATCTTTTGTACCTCCTATGTGAGGATGTCGTTTGATATACTCGGCTATGTTGTTGTTTACTTTGGGTCGTACAGTTTATACTGTTTTATGTATTTGTTTTATATCTGTCAGTGCCATGTTGTAAGGTCTAGTGAACTTGTTGTCAGGCTAGGGTCAGGATCCATTGTGAGATCCTAGCCCAATGTGACATCCCGAGTCCCGCGGATTCGGGGTGTTACAGAGTTGGTATCAGAGCCCAGGTTGACAACAATGGCACTTGCTACCTGCAATGAGGTTTGATAGGTAAAATAAACAGAGCCCGCATGGGATCTGACGTTTTCAAAGGTTTTGGTTTTAAGTGTGGTTTTGGGATAGAATGTACGAGAAGTCGTCACCTCTGCCATGGATCTCTGCAGCGTAGATATGTATATATATCTGTGTGTACTATGGATTATGTGGATGTATTATATACATATCGATACCTATGGCATATATATAGCCTTATAAGATTAGGTGCGTATACTCTGCAGATGGCTCAGACTAGAGCAACATCTGTAGTGGAACGAGGTGGGAATATGCCCCCCTCTTCCTCTAGTAGTGATAGGTCAGGGACCAGTTTCCGCTGTTGTATCGCCTATAGCAGAGGACGACCATGAAGAGCTTGATTACGTCTCGATGAGTGGATTCGAGTTTCGAGAATATTTACGCCAAGTATATGAAGCTGCAAGAGCGGGTAAACTTACACCGGATTTACCAACATTTGTGAGATCAACTGAAGCTTCTGGATCAGAGAAGAAGCAACGGATTGAATCAGCTAGTGGAGAAGCAAAGATGATGAATGGTGAACCAAGTCAGATACCACAAAAACCAAATGGTCCTTTGGCCATGAAGACGACTGGCATGGAACTACAGTGTTTTAATTGTGGGAATTTTGGACACCGACGAGCTGTGTGCCCAAAGGCGCTCATAATATGCTTTACGTGTGGTAAAGTAGGACTTAGAGCAGAAGTTTTGTCGACAGGGCAAGTCGTTGCCTTTATATGTTCCCTCTCGGAATAAGATCATTCAAGGTGGACGACGAATATCGAGTTACCCTTCAGTTACACAGGTTGCAAGAATGGGACGGTTATGTTACAGTTGTGGTTATCCATATCATTTGCATTCTGAGTGCACTTTGGCATTGAGAGCTTGTTTCATCTGTGGTGAACTAAGCCATCTGGCCCTTTTTGTCAGTAAGGTAGTGTTTCTTCCCAGCAAGATCTTCCTCTTTCTGGTGCTGAAAGAGTGGAAGTGGAGGCTATAGTAATGACCTCAGTGATACCTGAGGAGCATGGATCTGACATTGAGTGATGAAATATAGAGGAGCTACGAGTGTTAGCTGTTACAGGTACCATTCCCGTTAATGGTTTACCTAGTGGAGTTTTGTTTGTTATGAGTGCTATGCACTTCTTGTCTTTCGATACATGCGTTAATGGTTGATCTTTGATATATAGTAGAAGGTGGACTTTCCTCTACAGGATTACCAGTTAGGGGTCTGAGGTACCCGCGAGATATGTGTTTGTTCCCTTATTCTGGGACTTGTGTATAGCTTGTAGACTTCTTTGTCATGCCATAGGTGCGTGAGGAAGTCATTATGTGTATGGTTTGGATGAATAGATATCAGGTGGTGTTAGCTTTTAATAGTAAGACTATTATAATCTTTACTGAGTTGAGTTAAATAGAGGTCTTCTGAGGTTAAGACCTTTGAAGAGACGGGTTTGTCATCAGGACTGTACGAGCAGCGAGCTGATTGCATAAGGATATGACGTCCTCTAGTGTTATACCATGAAGGAGCGAGATAGTCCAACATTGGAAGGTATTCTAGTCGTTTATGAGTTTACAGACGTGTTAGTGAACCGTCTAGTGGTCACCTCAGCGGAGTGTGGACATTGTTATCGAGTTGAAGTATGATACAAGATTGAATGGGAAAGCGACACTATATGGTGCTTGTTGAGATATTGTACTGATAACTTGAAAAGTTGACTGAAACGGGTTTACCCTAGTGGGTTCCATGTTCCGTATTGACGACCTGATGAGTTAGCTTCAAGAAGCAATTGTGTTTTCAAGATTCCTTTGTGATCAAGATATCCCTAGTCATGGATGAGAGAGCATCATGTGTATGAGATAGCATCCCATACCCGTTATGGACACTACGAGTTTGTAGTGATGTCATTTGGGTTGACGAATGTTTTAGTAGTTTTTATGGAGTTGATGAACAGTATCTTCATCGACTTCCTTGATTAGTTGGTGGTGGACTTCATTGATGACATGTCGGTATACTCTCATAGCTGAGAATAGTAGACCGATCGTCTGAGGACCGTTTTGCAGATTTCGAGAGATAGAGGGTTGTATGCTACGCTCTCTAAGTGTAAGTTGAGATGCCAGTGGTAGCCTTTTTAGGCCATGTTGTCTCCGCCAGTGGGATCATGGTTGACCTGGCGAGAATTAAGTATGTTGTAACATGGGAGATACTGATGAACATTAAGGAATACATGGTTTTCTCGGCTCAGCCGATTGCTACCAATGCTTTGACGAAGGATTTTATATGATTACGTATTCATTTGCAAGTCTTTTGAGAAGACCACCATAACTACGTGATGAAATCAGTGTGTCTATGTTCTGAAGAGTTGAGGAGGCATTTGACCTCTACTTCCATTCTGTTGTAGTTAGAAGATTTTTGGTATCCCGTGATTTATAGTGATACATCCCAACTAAGTCTGAGATGTGTATTACTACAGAGGAGTAGGTTTATTGATATGTGTGTTTACAACTGAGAACGTATGATGAGAACTACCCGACTCATGATTTAGAGTTAGTAGTGGTAGTTCAAGCCTTTAAGTTTTGAAGACCTTACCAGTGTGATCTTTATGTCAGATTTCTATAGATCATAGAAATCTGAAGTATATTTTATGCAACAGGGGTTGAATAACCGCCAGTGTTAAGAGCTTAAGTTGATCAAGATTTTGACTTGAAGATTCCATATCATTCAGAGAAATTGAACGTTGTCGCCGATAACTTGAATGGAAAGACGCTCCAAGAGAAGATGATTGTGAGACTGATAGTTCAGCCTCAGCTTCAGAGAGATCTAGCTTGGCTAGAGTTGGACAATCAGTTCCTTGATGAGGATACCCAATTATACCTCATAGGTTCTAACTGGTTTGTTGGATGAGGTCCAACAGAAGCAGGAGACTTGCCCGGCCTTGACAAGGTTTAGAGCAAGGATGTCTCGTACTGAGGCACCATAGTTCTCCATGGGAGTAGATGGATTGATGAAGAGTCATGACCACTTTTGTGTACCTGCTGATGCAGATGGAGACAGAATATTATGGTATACCCACTGTATGCCTTATTCAGTACATTCAGGTACGAGTAAGATGTACCACGAGATGAGACGATTATATTGTATGAAGCCGATATAACCAGATTTGTGATACAGTGTGTGACCTGTTAGCAGGTCCAGATAGAGTATTTCCGATCTAGAGATAAGCCCCACCCACTACCAGTGTAGTAGTAGAATTTGGGAGGACATATCTATGGACTTTGTTATGAGATTGTGACCCAGTAGAAGATTGATGTTATCTGGATTGTTGGTAACAAATTAATGAAACTGGTACGTTTCATTTCTATCAGAAGGACGTGCATCTTTCTAGGATGGCCCTATGAGGCAATATATATAGACATAGATGTTGTATATCCTTATGCTAGAAGTGATCTAACAGTAGTAGTGGAATAACACCTTACCAGATTCAGGATTTTATAGTTCAAGTAAGTTGATTGAAGGAAGAATGCTGGCTGTACAAAGTCGCCAGATATTATATGTAGACAAGAGGCGTTAACCTCTAAAGTTAAAGCGAGAGTTCATGTCCGGCTGGAGGTATCTCAATTGTGAGACATTAGTTGTGTTATTATGGAAAGGGGAACTGAGTTTCCAATATGTCGGTTACTTGAGATCTTGATCAGTTTTGTGAAGGCAACATGATGTTTAGCTTTGCCTCTAAGATTAGAGGATATTCACCCAGTGCTTCATATGTCTCAATTGAGGAAGTATATACCAGACTCGAGACACCTTGTGAGTTACGATGATTTGGTGGTTGAGTCCAACCACACTTTTATTGAGCATTCGATTACATTCTTGGAATGAGATATGAAACTCTTGCATTCGAAAGACATTCCCATATTGAGGATATGATGGTCGAGATGAAGACCTGAAGAGGCCATGTGAGAGACTGAGGATAGTGCCCTGAGGGACTATCCAGAGTATATGTTAGGACATACCCATTTGTGGGAGCACGAGTATATCTTAGTGCTATCTTGATGAATGTTGTGCTTATGTGCTTATATGCCTTGATATGTTATTCCATGCTAGTTGTGATGTGATTTATGATCTTAGTAGATCTTGATGTGCTAGCGTGATGTATGCTATAGCTGGAGATGATTACTTCCTCCACGCTACCCGAGTATGATCATATTTATAGCTGGAGATGGTTCTTTCCTCCACGCTATTTGAGTGGGATTAGGATTCAGCTGGAGATGGTTCTTTCCTCCATGCTACCTTGATAGACATAGTTCAGTGGAGATGTGATTCCTCCATGCGATATATATGTTTATGGGTTGGCTAGAGACGTATTTTCTCTATGCATGTGATATGTTTTGGCTAGAGATGTGCTTCCTCTATGCCTTGTGATGTGGTATGGCGAGAGACGTGATTCCTCTACGCCTTTAGGTAGCGTTATGGCCTTGTTTCCTGGAGATGATGATTCCTCCATGTTTATACTTGAGGTTATAGATTGTTATAGGTTGTAATATTTTGAACGGAGATGTGATACCTTCGATAGAAAGAGTGAGAGTTATACCTTGGCGTATGGGTCCGAGAGGATTTGGGAATTGTTCAAGTTTCGGGACGAAACTTTTTTTTATGGGGTGTGTGATGTAATAGCTAGGATTTCGAATTCTAATTAATGTTGATTAACTTAATCGTTGATAGTAATTAACATATAACTCACAAAGATTTTGCAAGTGATGAGTATGAGTCCCACCGTTATGTTCCTCGCGTAATTTTGGACGTTTGGAGAAATTTTTTTACTTTTTCCCCCGTGTAACAATTTTTACCCTCCGGTGTTATTTGGAGCATTTGGAAGCTCCAATGAATAAAGTTGCAGTTGAGAGAAATGATCGGGACATCGGATATGTCCTAGATGTGAAATAATATAAAAAGACGAAACGGACAAAAGAGTTGCTACCCCGATTCTTAGCGATTGAGGAAGGTGGCTTACGAATGCCCCTTTTACAAGATAGTTATGGAATAATTATCCCGATAATATTCCGAATTTTATATTCCAAGTTCATAAAGTTTGGAGACCGGAAAATATAACCGTGTTTCAATTAAATGAGTTGGATAAACATATTATATGTATATATATATATAAAGAAGAGAAGGCGGTGGCTTCATTTCACTTTCAATCTGTACAAAGTATATATATATATATATATATATATATATATATATATATATATAAAAGACAAATGAAGAAGGCGGCTAATTGCTTAACATCTGCAATCTCATCTTCACTTTCTCACTTTCATTCACACATTTACAGAGAAGTTATTCGAGAGTAACATGGACGTACGCACCATCTATCCTTCAATCGTCCACAAATCACTAGTAGATGATCCATTTTCAAATCCGTTTGTACCAACGCGTCCCTTATCTTGTTCTCTTCAACGTGGTACCAACTTATTTCCCGTTTGTTACCTTTTTGGTAAAGCTTCCGTTTACCGCTATCGGGGCACCGACGACCACCGCAAGTCATCAAATGTAAGGTTTCATACCGCGCTCTTACTCCCCGTATCGCTAGGAGTCTGGATCTTCTTCCGATTCGTATATCGGGTTAGTAACAAATAAGTTATGAATTTATTCGTTTTTTGTATTGCGGGTTAGTATAAATTGAGCTTAAATTGGTTAAAATGGATAATTGGAATTTCCATTATGCTCGTTACATTATTCTGGTGATTATGGGTTGTTTGTTTGATGAAATCTGATGACAGGGGGTTTAGAAATTGTCTGCGGGCAAAACGTTATTTTGGCAAAATCTAATTAATTAATTAAAGGTTAATTAATTAAATTAGGATTAAAATTGAGATTGAGGAATGTTGATTAGATACTACCTTGAGATTTGAGGAATTGTGAGTTATGCTGAGATATTGAGGTTTAGTTGGTTGTGAGGCTCATAGATTGATTATGATCATCATGGATCCCTTTGGGTCTAGGTGTGACCCCTTTGATGAATAGAGGTTGATATATCTCTTTATGCCTTGTTTATAGGCCGTGTTGTCCCTCCAGTGTAGAGGTGATCGTGGTTGAGTTTGTACAAGGTTGAGGTAAGTCCGTAGGACTTAGTTAGCTACCATCCTTATATTGGGTGTTTGTATGAGTGGTGTGTGCCTTATATGTTTGCTATGATAGCATGTGATGTCGTATTTACCGACATATGTTTTATTGATTGCCCCACTGCGTGGCTGTGATAACCTTTCCCTTTCATCCCGCCGTGGAGTCTGGGAGGTTCTCTGATGTCAGGCCAGACCGGTTTACATGAAGGGCGCAATCCACTCCCATAGGGTACACGGATTGTGTGACCGATACTAGTACGGATGGCTAGCAGGCTCAAAGGCGAGGATGTATCGGTCCTCGTGTCACCTAGTTTCATATATATTATATCTATACGATTTGAGTGAATGACCATTATATTGAGATGAATAAATGGGTAAATGAGTGAAAGCATGCTGATATGTTTATCTTTCCCTATGTGTGATTGTGCTTATGCATTACCTCATATATGTATGGTTAGCTAACGGTTTCATACCGTGTTGTAGATGTTTACAGGTTATGCGCTACTGGGTGATCTGGCAGGGTGACAGGCCGAGGACTCTCGTACATTAGGTGGTTGGTTTGGGGTTGTTGTGTCTCCCCTCCTACGTGAGGATGATCTTTTGTACCTCCTGTGTGAGGATGTCGTTTGATATACTCGGCTATGTTGTTGTTTACTTTGGGTCGTACAGTTTATACTGTTTTATGTATTTGTTTTATATCTGTCAGTGTCATGTTGTAAGGTCCAGTGAACTTGTTGTCAGGCTAGGGTCAGGATCCATTGTGAGATCCTAGCCCAATGTGACATCCCGAGTCCCGCGGATTTGGGGTGTTACACTAGCTTCCTTTTATGCTCTTTTTTGTCCCGCTTCAAGGCTTGATCCATAAATATGCCATTTCGCTCAAAAATTCGCCAAATTACCTACAAATGCAATAAAACTCTGTGTGGACCTCTATTCTCACAAAGTAGGTGAATATAACCATAAATGCCATCAATGTATGTCTATGCATGCAAAATAAAGAGAAAATCTACATAAATACATACCTAAATATAGGTAATAATTCATGTCATCAGTTATCCTAAGTCCTCAACCACCACTACGCTGAACTCCACAAAGTGCCCTAAGTCCTCTACCACCTCTACGCGTGGGAATCTTTTTTGTCCTAATATAGACTAACATTGCAAAGCTATATTCATATATGTTGGATCAAATCAAGACTTAATCACGTTCAACAAATCTTGACCGCTAATATTTTATTCTTCTTCCTCCTTGTCTAGTTTTAATTCACGGTGAAGATTTGAATTGAATCAATCTAGTCACACTCCTCTTAATTTCATCCTCTTTTAGTTGTTCGATTTTTGGTCATCATCTTTAATTTAACAATAAATTTTGTGAAGTCCCAATCCATTTCATACTCTAAAATCAAGAAAAAATTGATTCTATACCTTAACAATAGAGTCGACGTTGGTCGAACAAGGATCCAAATCGAAGTAGATAAGAGTATTCTTCTTCTATGCGATTAAGATTTTATTGAAGAAACTAATTCATTAATGTGTTTTGTAGCTTGTTCACGATACTAATGGGCAATTGGTAATTCCTGAATAAAAAAACGATTGTTTCTCCATAGTTAGAGATGAGTTGTATTATTGTTTATGCAGAAAGATATGGTTGCTTCCACTGGAACACTCAATTGGAAGAGCAACGTGGATATGGGTTTGAATCCCATATAGGTTATTTCGTTTGATTTTCTCTTAGTGGATATTCTGATCTAGTATGTATTATTTCGGAGTAAATATCTCGCTAGAATGTGTTAAAACTTAAAATGATTTGAATTGGATGGTTGCTATCAGTAAGTGACTCCATGGTTTCTTATTCTACAATACCCCGGAATCCATGGTTGCACTGAGAGAGAAGATGAACATCTGCCAAATTGGAGAAAAGAAAGATATATTGGGATGTAGGAGGAAAAGATGAGCAACTATGCATGGCAAAGAACATGAGAGCCTGGAGATGTGAAGCGAATGCGTACAGAGGGCGTGAGGGAATAAAGAATTCGAAGAACTTTGCTCTTGTAGAGTAGATAAACCCTAACATTATGTTGTTACCGACTTCTTTTTATCTCCTTTCTTCTAACTTTTTGAGGTTTCTCCTTGACCTACTAGTATCAGAAAATACTTTGGGCCGCGTCATACGGTATCAGAGAATACTTTGGCACGTCCTAGCTTCCTTTTATGCTCTTTTTTGTCTCACTTCAAGGCTTGATCCATAAATATGCCATTTCGTTCCAAAATTCGTCAAATTACCTACAAATGCAATAAAACTCTATGTAGACCTCTATTCTCACAAAGTAGGTGAATATAACCATAAATGCCATGAATGTATGTCAATGCATGCAAAATAAAGGGAAATCTACATAAATACATGCCTAAATATAGGTAATAATTCTCGTCATCAATTATCTTAAGTCCTCAACCACCACTACGCTGAAACTCCACAAAGTGCCCTAAGTCCTCAACCACCTCTACGCGTGGGAATCTCCTTTGTCCTAATATAGACTAACATTGCAAAGCTATTTTCATATATGTTGGATCAAATCAAGGCTCAATCACGTTCAACAAATCTTGACCGCTAATATTTTTTTCTTCTTCCTCCTCCTTGTCTAGTTTTAATTTACGGTGAAGATTTGAATTGAATCAATCTAGTCACACTCTTCTTAATGTCTTCCTCTTTTAGTTGTTCGATTTTTGGTCATCATCTTCAATTTAACAATTAATTATGTGAAGTCTTAATCCATTTCATACTCTAAAATTAAGAAAAAATTGATTCTATACCTTAATAATAGAGTCGACGTTGGTCGAACAAGAATCCAAATCGAAGTAGATCAGAGTATCCTTCTTCTAAGCGAATAAGATTTTATTGAAGAAACTAATTCATTAATGTGCTTTGTAGCTTGTTCACGATACTAATGAGCAAATGGTAATTCCTGAATAAAAAAAACGATTGTTTCTGCATAAGAGATGTAGAGTTAGAGATGAACTATATTATTGTTTATGCAGAAAGATATGGTTGCTTCAACTGGAAGACTCAATTGGAAGAGCAATGTGGATATGGGTTTGAATCCCATATATGTTATTTCATTTGATTTTCTCTTAGTGGATATTCTGATCTAGTATGTATTATTTCGGAGTAGATATCTCGGTAGAAGTGTGTTAAAACTTAAAATGATTTGAATTGGATGGTTGCTATCAGTGAGTGACTTCATGATTTCTTATTCTACGATACCCCGGAAGGTTTCTTAAAGGGAAGAGAGGAATTCCATGGTTGCACTGAGAGAGAAGATGAACATCTGCCAAATTGGAGAAAAGGAAGATATATTGGGATTTAGGAAGAGAAGATGAGCAACTATGCATGGCAAAGAACATGGGACTCTGGAGATGTGAAGCGAATGCGTACAGAGGGCGTGAGGGAATAAAGAATCCGAAGAAGTTTGCTCTTGTAGAGTAGATAAACCCTAACATTCTGTTGTTATCGACTTCTTTTTATCTCCTTTCTTCTACCTTTTTGAGGTTTCTCCTTCACCTACTAGTATCAGAAAATACTCTGGGCCGTGTCAGATGGTATTAGAGAATACTTTGGCCCCTCAAACAATATCACAAGATACTTTGGCGCGTCAGACGGTATCAGAAGATACTTTGGCACGTCCTAGCTTCCTTTTATGCTCTTTTTTGTCCCGCTTTAAGGCTTGATCCATAAATATGCCATTTCGTTCCAAAATTCGCCAAATTACTTACAAATGCAATAAAACTCTGTGTAGACCTCTATTCTCACAAAGTAGGTGAATATAACCATAAATGCCATGAATGTATGTCTATTCATGCAAAATAAAGGGAAAATCTATATAAATACATGCCTACATATAGGTAATAATTCATGTCATCAGTTATCCTAAGTCCTCAACCACCACTACGCTGAAACTCCACAAAGTCCCCTAAGTCCTCAACCACCTCTACACGTGGGAATCTCTTTTTTTCTAATATAAACTAACATTGCAAAGTTATCTTCATATCTTTTGGATCAAATCAAGGCTTAATCACGTTCAACAAATCTTGACCGCTAATTTTTTTTTTTCTTCTTCCTCCTCCTTGTCTAGTTTTAATTCACGGTGAAGATTTGAATTGAATCAATCTAGTCACACTCATCTTAATGTCTTCTTCTTTTAGTTGTTCGATTTTTGGTCATCATCTTCAATTTACCAATTAATTATGTGAAGTCTCAATCCATTTCATACTCTAAAATCAAGAAAAAATTAATTCTATACCTTAACAATAGAGTCGATGTTGGTCGAACAAGTATCCAAATTGAAGTAGATCAGAGTATCCTTCTTCTAAGCGATTAAGATTTTATTGAAGAAACTAATTCACTAATGTGTTTTGTAGCTTGTTCACGATACTAATGGGAAAATGGTAATTTCTGAATAAAATAAAAACGATTGTTTCTGCATAGGAGAAATAGAGTTAGAGATGAGCTATATTATTGTTTATGCAGAAAGATATGGGTTGCTTCAACTGGTAGACTCAATTGGAAGAGAAATGTGGATATGGGTTTGAATCCCATATAAGTTATTTCATTTGATCTTCGCTTAGTGGATATTCTGATCTAGTATGTATTATTTCGGAGTAGATATCTCGGTAGAAGTGTGTTAAAACTTAAAATGATTTGAATTGGATGGTTGCTATCAGTGAGTGACTCCATGGTTTCTTATTCTACGATACCCCGGAAGGTTTCTTAAAGGGAAGAGAGGAACTTCATGGTTGCACTGAGAGAGAAGATGAACATCTGCCAAATTGGAGAAAAGGAAGATATATTGGGATTGAGGAGAAGAAGATGAGCAACTATGCATGGGAAAGAACATGGGAGCCTGGAGATGTGAAGCGAATGCGAACAAAGGGAATAAAGAATCCGAAGAACTTTGCTCTTGTGGAGTAGATAAACCCTGACATGCTGTTGTTACCGACTTTTTTTTATCTTCTTTCTTCTACGTTTTGAGCTTTCTCCTTGATCTACTTGCAACTTGATTTGAAGAGATAATGTTCTACTACAAGAAGCTAAGATATGACTATCTTCATTCTGATTGCAGGGGTACTATAGTGTCTATCACTACAACATTTAGAAGCATTCATCGCGTTTGAAAAATGTTATGATATACATTAATAGTGTTTTTATAAACGCTATGACAGAGCCCGGTATAATAGGGTAACAGCTTTTCTTAGCGTTTGCACAAAAGCTATAAAAAAAAGTGGAGATATTATAGCGTTTGCATAAATGCTATGGAAAAGTAACCAATAATAATGTTTGGGGAAACGCTATGAAAAAGTGGACCTATTATGGCGTTTGATAAACGCTATGAAAACGTGGACCTATCATAGCGTTTGTGCAAACGTTATGAAATAGTGTACCTATCATAGCGTTTAAGAAAACGCTATGGAAAAGTGGATCTATTAATAGCGTTTATGCAAACGCTATGAAAAAGTGGACCTATTATAGCGTTTCCTCAAATGCCATGAAAATTATGTCATTTATAGTGTTTTATAAATGCTATAGAACCCAATAATAGCGTTTTTTATGAATGCTATAAAACCTAACAATAGCGTTTTGTATAAATGGTATGGAAACTCAATAACGACATAAGACAAAAACCACATTGTTTCATTTCAAATATTCAAAATGATACAAAACATGAGTTGTTTAAAATAATTGTTTACCAAGAGAACATAGATTGACAATACTAATCTAAAATCGGTAATCATCTAATGTCATTTCATATTTTAATAACTTTGTCTACTGGTCATTCAATTGTTGTACCAACAACATCTTCAATGCACTCTAACTCAGATGTTGCCCTCCAAAGTGTTGTAGGCCTCCAAAAAATGTCTCGGGCTTCCTTACAATATCCACCTTTACTTTCACTACATTAGGTCCAATCGGAATAAGATGTACAAGCTCGTGTGGATCATTGGAACACCAACGCCCTTAGTGTGCTTTACCTAATGGCATTAAGATAAAACAAATCTAACAATTATTTCAAAGCAAACAAAGAGACCATATCAAAAAAAAACAAAATATTACACAATCAAGTCAAGTACAAAATTCATATCAGACTTTAAATAATGAAATGAAGTTGATTTTACCTCAATAACACGACCATAGAGTTTAACCCAAATACTAATGAACACAAATATGGGATAGGCTATGAGTATTTAATAAATTAACCAGAGGATTTATGACAAGCCTATGACATTCTACTACAAACGAGTTTTGAAAAAAAATGGGAGAAAAATATCTATGAAAAAAGAACAAAAAATTGATAATGAATATGAGAAAGAAAGGGGAAAGCGATTATTTAATCTCTTCAAAGGTGGTCATATGAATATTTAGAAGAATATGTAGCTACAAGGATCTAAAAGGCAAATGTATGTGATGATTTAGTCTTTTACAAGATAAGTCTTCATTAAGAGTACTACATAACCTACGTTAACACAGTTAGTAATATATCAAGAAACCTAGGCCTAGACAAATACTCACAAGGAGTTAGATTTAACCGAAAAAAAACATCCATTAAAAGACTAAGCACCATATTGACAGATGCTCTTACATATGAGAGGCATTAGGCGGTAAGCTAATAGGGATTTCTCCATAAATGTTGTTTCCACTAAGATCCATAAACTTAACGATTGTGAAACAAGTTAAAAATAACAAATTCTATATGAAATTGATGGCAAATTATTCACATAAAAATAATGTGAAAGAGACAAACAAATTTATAAACATGCTTCAGATTGTGAATACTTTATAGTTAGCCACCAAGCTAGATAACCATCGAGAAAAAATTGGCTTACATGACAAGTTGCTCATTAACCTTTGCACTACCAAAAAGTCTTGTAGAACTAGCAAAACAGGACAAATTCAAGCCTAACTCTCACTTGTTGAATATCCTTGGCTGGGGCACATGACAACTAACTCATTCAAATTTAACTCTTATTCACGCAATTAGCACCCCCACTTAGGGATGTCGATGGGTCGGATATGGGTCGGGGAGTACCATATTCATCCTCATCCCCATTTAATTTTTCCCATTATAAAGTTTTAAAAGTTTTCCCGCAAAATTCCCCATCTATGTCGGATATTCGTCCCCATCGGGGAATTCCCCGTCCCCACATTTTTGTCCTCAAGTGTATTTAGCTTTTTCGAATATTTTTTAAACATAATAAGTGTGGCTTAATCAAATCCTTATTATGGATTTAAATGATGACTTGACATGGATAATCATTGTGGTATGTATTTAATATTAATTCTCAATGCAACAAATACTACATTATATGAAGTGGTGATGCTGTTATGTATATAAGCTCATCCCTGTACGTAGTAGGTACGCAACGTGCACTCCAACGCCTTGATAGCCAAAGCATTCCTGACAATTGTTAACAATTGCTTTTGCAATTTACTCTAAAGAAGGGATTATTTTGTTACAGTGTTGCACCCCTTCATCAAATTCAACGCATTTTAATTGTTTTCAATCACCACTATCTAATCTCATGAAAAAAGAACAGATCTTAGAAACCTACAAATAAAACCAATAACAGTTAGGAAAAAGAACTATTCATAAATGCAAAATCAAAATCTGTTGGAATTCAATGTCTAATCTAATGAAAAATAACAGACCCTAAAAACCTACAAATAAAACCAATAATAGTAGAAAGAACAATTCATAATTGTTCTCAACCATCACTACCACAAACATCATTAACATGCCTAACATAATAGGCTAGCACTTACTTCACTTAACATTAGCATAATTTACACATATAATAATCATACAAAAATAGAACCTTAAAAAAAAATTTAAGACATTTTTGTGCAAGTAGGATTGTAGGAATGAGTATGATACTCTTAATTTTTAAAAGCATAAAAGTGTATATAGTTTGAAATTTAAAAATTATCGGCAATTTAAATTTAAACACAGTTTCTGAATTAAATTTCAATTAAACATGAAACTACAATGAAAGTCTAAAATAAACACAATTTTTTTGGGTTCCCCGTCGGGGTCCCCCACCGAGTTCCCCGTCGGGTTCCCGTCGGGTTCGGGGTCGGATCCGGGAGCGGGGCGAATACCCCTATCTTCATCCCCGTCCTCATACCCAAGCGGGGAATCAATTTTTAACCCATCCCCGTCACCATACCCGTTTAAAATCCCCATCCCCATGACGGGTAATACCCGCGAATATCGGGGAATCTCCAACCCATTGACACCCCTACCCCCACTCCTTCTAACATCTAAACCAACATCATCTACACTGTGCTTAATCTTATCTTTACAATGAATTAGCCCAACATTTATTTGCAGAAATAGCTCATGATAGTCAATAGGAAGGATCTAATCAACTCAACACAACTTGTTTTTTGTATGGCTACAGTGGTTTGCAATACAAGATAAGTAACTAGGTAAGAAGAGGAAATAAGAGAGAGAGTGAAGATGCAATACCATGTATTTGTGATGTAAGCCACTACATGATAGTATGATACAAGTCAATATCCTAACCACTGACTAGTGAGTCAATCTATTCCTTTCCAACTCTATATTTGATCTCGAATTCCCTGCTACGTGACTGGAAATATAGGGCATTATTTTGAACATAGATATAACATAAAAAGCAAGTTAACAAGCCAACATATAATATAAGATATGTACAGAAGAGTAAAGAACTCATATGCACGTCATATTTTTTTGCTAAAATGGTCATCCTAAGAAGATACGGCCATTTAACGGAATATTTGTAGATTGAATTCCGCAGCTGGATCTTGATGCAACTAATTAGAAGATAATTCAAAATATTGCAAAAAAAAAACATTCAATTAAATTTACATTAGGAACTAAAAGTAATAGAAACAAGATATGAAGGAGTCATTTTTTCTACAACTACAACATTCAAGATTGTGAAGTTGTGAATCTTCTCAATGACATCAAAATATTGTAAAGTGAGATGGAGATTCAAAAAGCTAATATGAAACAAAAGATGCAGGCCCTATAAAAACAGTGGTTTAATTTTCAAGAAGAGACGTGTGAATATCTAAAGTAAAATAGTACCAAGAAATATGAGAAGGAGTCATGTTGCTAAGATGAAAAGAATTGGTTCGATGGAGAAAGTATTCAAGCCAACAGTGATGTTCTCAAGTAGCTTGTCAGGGGGTTACTTACCAGATTGAAGGTCCAACATTTGTGCTAACATGAAGGAAATGGTTGACACCATGTCACCGGCTACAACAAAAGGGTACTCCCATTCAACCCGTTTTTCCATCCATTTTATGGAGTAAATTCTGGAAAGATGCATGTTAAAGAAGAATAAATTTATGAGATTTGGAAAGATGCTTCATAAAAACAATAAATTTATGAGACCTTTATAACTTCACGAAGTTCACAAGACAATGCTTAAGAAGGTTAGTAATTCAGATCAAATTATAGCTTGACAAGGAGGAATGTTGATTAAAATTGAGTAGGATAAATAGTGCAAGTTTCACAATATCACTAAGCATGTGAACTGATACTTAACAAGGCAAAAAATTACTGTTATTCTTTCCAAGAAGTTATGCCAAATTCACCCACAATGTTCCTCCCCTTAAAAAAAAGATCTTGAAACTTTGTACCAGTTTGATAATTCTCATGATAATGAATTAGAACATCCTTTTTGATGGCATTGTAATGGAGTGAAGGGTACCACAGTAGAGACATCAAGACAAAGAAAACAATTCATAATGTAGATAAGATGGGCTTAAAAAGAAGTCATCAGTTAATGGAGCGTTATGAGTCTCGTTTAATTGGAATAAGTACCCCACAACCTAAGAGGCCTTCTTTGATATATGTTTGATATATTCACTTTAAGTTTGAATTCAATATTTTAGTCCTTGTAATGGAAACAATAATTACAACCCTTCAACATTCCAATCTCTAAACCCTACGAAACACACTAATCAAAATCCACAAGACTAAAACTTGATAAACAGGAAAGAACCACTATAACAGACTAACTTCATTTAAAAATTACGTACTTGTAAATTCCTATGTACTCCATTCAAGAGATCCTTGCTTGCACCTCTTACCAGAACAATACATGCATTTGAATCATTTCAAATCTACAAGTACTATAGAGAACTCATCACCAATTTTCTTAACTTCAAAAAACCCAACATCATACCAACATCAAATGAACTCCAGCATCTACGTGCATATGTTCTCAATGAATTCTTCCTCCATTTTTTAAAAGGACCTCCCAATTATCTCAGTATAAGGCAACCAATATTCTCAACAATCCAGTCTACTCCTAGATATGCAGGACACACTGACTGCTTCAGATGTTAAAAAAATATAACCAAAGTTGTGATGGCAATGGAGTTTTTAAACAAGTAACTGAGATGCTCTGTGTAAAATCAATAGTAATATACACAAGCAATGACAACACAAAGAAGGTAAAAAGTAGCGTTGAGGACAACACTTAGTAAAGAAGCAAATGGCAATATAACCACAAAGCTTCAGGACCCAAAATGGCAGTAGTTCATCAAGATCACTAAGCATCACAATCAATGTCTCAATGATATAAAAGCAAACACATATTAGCAAATCATTCTATAAAATAATACAGAAGAGTTCGCCTTTTTAGTTACTTTAATATTAAAGTAACATCCGTGATCAAGAGAGCATTCACCTATTTTACCAAGACAAGCAATCAGTAATGAAATAAAACTGGAAAGGAAGAGATAGAAAGATCAATAATCAAGTTTAAACATACCATTTATTTATTTGACATACTATATCGATCAATAATTAAGTTTAAGCACACAAGTGCATGTAAAAGTTTCTAGTTTGTTTATAGAAAGGGAAGAGCATAATTACTTGAGATAGATATCTGGAGTGTAGCTTGATGTAGTCTTTCGTTTACTTTAGCAATCTTCCTTATCCCTGTGATAACAAAGTTATTGTCAGATTCAAGATGTTTTTTGACTAGCCCCCAAACCTAAAATGACAAGCACCATCAATCAAAATGCACTTCCTTTGATCACATCATCAATGGACAATAAACAAATAAAATCATATGCAGACAACAATGTCTATTATTGATGGGATTATCAATTTATCCCATTGATGAAAAATATAGTTGAGCCAATTAAGGCCTAACAATGATCTTTGACGGAATCATCAAAATATCTCATTGATGGAAAATTATTGCGGTGAATCAGAATCTATATCTATCTATATACTAAACCAGCCCGTCGACTTCCACTTGACACAGTTTCGTGCAGCCACCTCATTAATTATATACGTGTCAGCTATTTGTGAAGCCACCTCATATTATTATTATTATTTAGGTTAATTGATTAATTAATTTTTTAACCATAGTTAATCAAATCCAAGATCCTAACAAACTCTAATTTTATCTTTTTTTCTTTAAACATACAATTAACATTTTCCTCAAATATTATATAATAAATATCATTAAAATGTACTTTATTTAATTATCATTCTATACCATTTACTTTTATATTATTTATTAGTTCGTTAATGTATAGCAAAATTCATTAAAATAAAGTAGGATTAATATTCTAACAACGTTTTATTTAATTTTATTTATTTTGAAGTATGTTTTTGAATTATATTATTTAATTTTAAATATTTTGTAATTATAGTTTATTAGTTGGATATTATATAATAAAATCCATTAAAACTTACTTTAATTTTATTTTTATTCTAACAATATTTCATTTCATTTTATTTATTTTGAACATTGTTTCTTAATTAGACTTTTTGTTTAATTTAACTTTATCTTAATTATAGACCATTAATTACTTGATATATAATAAAATTCATTACAGTTTACATTAATTTGATTATTATAACAAGATATTTATTTTATTTTATTAATTTTTATGTATGTTTTTAATTATTTATTTTGTTTAATTTTAAAATTTTCTTAGTTATAGATTATTATTTCATTAATATACATTTTAAAAAAAAATTGCAAGATAATAAATTAATTTATTACTAAATGTATTTTCCATTTTTAATTTAAAATTAACAAAAAAAGTTAAGAAAGTAAATGTTTGAAACATATATAATTAAACTATCATTGGTGTTATTTGTAAAACATAAATATGTTTTGTTAAAAATACTCTAACCCCATTGTTTACCATATAGAAAAATGTATAAAAATAAATTTAAATTAAAATATTTTTGTTAAACAAATTAAATTTTATAAATTAATATTATAAAAAAAACATAGTGTAGGCACAGAAAATACACTAGCGTAAAAACTTAATAGCTACAATGTTGTTTTCATATAAAATAAACAAACTATGTGACAAGGATAACAACATACTAAAAATTAAATATACAATAAATAATCTTCATAATGAAACTTAATACTTACTAACAAGTCAATTGGATAAATTGTTATTTTACAAATTTGAACATTTCAATACTATTATTTCTAAACTTACATTTAACATACAAACCTTAAAATTAATATATTATGATAAAATAAATAAATTTTATTATCATATACATAGCGTAAAAATTTAAACTACAAACCTTAAAGTTAACACATTTTACTATTATAATTTAACAAATTCCGTGCAGGGCACGGGTTTGAAAACTAGTTACTTACTAAAACTAAGGACGCTAATGCCACGTGTCAAGCAACGAGGTATGCCACATCAGCTTTTTTTTTGTAAAATATTTACTAAAATGCCATTCTATTTAATTTTGTGTTATTCATCTTATTAATTGAAACAAAAAGATTTTGTTAACTAACTAGCTAAATTAATAAATTTTAAAATACTTTTAAAATAATTTTCGTAAATTCTAAGTAAATTTTCAAAAAAAAAAAAATATGATAACCAACTAATTTCTAAATTAATAAATTTATAATTTTGTAATTTTTAACCAAATGGAATGTACGGCATTCCAATTTTATTTATTTTGTAAATTTTGTTCAATATTTTACTAAATAATAAAATACACCAATAAATATTTTTTACTAAATTTAATTTTTTTTTAAAACAAACTAACGATTTGATCGATTAAAAAGAAACTAGATAACGATAATTATAAAAACCACCGGGATCACGATCTGGATTATTGATTTATTTAATGATTTTTTATCGATTAATTTTTTAACTATACGGCTAAGTTTTTTTTAAAACTAACTAATGATTAGATCGATTAAACAAATCTAAATCTGAATCATTAGTTAAAAAAATTTAAATCAAATCTTCAACGGATTAAAATTATAACTGATTTTGTTTAATTTATACGTCATAAAATCTAAATTAAAAAAAGAAAATCAAAACTTCTCACATAAGCTTTATTGTAACATAAAAGATTTGATCAATTACATTAACAAGATTTCTTCAAATTTATCTTCCCAGACAAGCAATTGCTTTTTACTATCCACTATATACACATGTGTGCCTACAATTGAGGTGGCTGAGAGAGAGGCAATTGGTTGGCAATGGAATTGGCTGATGATTTAGGATTCATGCACGTAATGGTGGAATTTGACCATGCTAATCAGATCAGGAAGATGAGAGCCAAAGTCAAGCCAAGGGGAGTGGGGAGGAGTTGTACCCAAGAGAATAGAAGAAGTTGCAAGGAGGCTACAAACAAACATGGAGCTTGGAGCGTGTACGAAGAACATGAAACAAGGCACTACATTAACTTTTATCTTAAAATTTTTATGATGGGTATACTAATTAATCTAATTAAAACTAATACTAGAATTATGTTTTTATTAAAAAGGAAATAAATCTCTCCTTCTCGCATAACTACATTGCAAAAACTTTTTCTTAAAAGTTATGGTTTGATTTTTAAATAAATTTTTTTTTACTAAATTAATATTTAAATTATAACTTTTAATTTTTAAATTTTACATCAAACCTGTTCGTTCTATTGTGAAAAATACCTTATTAATTTTTATATTTTTTTTACGTCTTATCGCAACATAATAAAAAAAAATTTAAAAAAGAATTACGTAAAATATGTCAATCGCTATTGTTAAAATTCTCATAAGTGGATCGTTTTTTTTAAAAATATATGTCTTATCAAACCATAATTTTTTTGTTTTAAAATTTTACATCAAATTTGTTCGACCAATTGTTAAACTTCTCATATACGATACGAGATAAAGTTACAGGGAAGCAATATCCATATAATTGACTGAAATGATTTTCTTAAAACAAAAATATTTTTGTCTTTTCAAAGATATATATTTTTAATTTTACGTCAAATTTGTTCGGCCGATTGTTAAACTTCTCAAATATGATACGAGATAAACTTACAAGAGAAGCAATATGTTGGTTTCAAATATATATATATATATAGAGAGAGAGAGAGGGGGGGGTGTGGTTCCCATGAGAACACCCCTAACGTGAGAACATGAGAACAATCGTACACCGTTGGATGGTGAGTATTAAGGGTTGAGATTTAGAGTAGATATCATAATTAATAATAACTACGAATAATTCACTCAACCAACAATAAATACGAATAATACATTAAACGATATGGCACCTTCGTAACAAAACTAATAATAATTATGAATCTGTTCTCATGTTCTCACGTTAAGGGGTGTTCTCATAGGATCTATACTCTATATATATATATATATATATATATATATATATATATATATATATATATATATATATATATATATATAGATTTTAGTTAAGTGAGGAGGGAGCTTGTAGATAGTAATTAGGAGGGCTATAAGCCATTGGATGAATTTGAAATCAAGGGCTCTCACACGCTCATCATTAATGGCATTTTTGTAAATTGACTTAAAAGCTGGAAAAATACTGTTACATTCAAAAACAGTCATCAGTATTCATATTTTTATATGTCATTGTTCATATTTTTATACATCGGTGTTCATAGTATTTTTTTCATCAAAGTTTCATGTTCATTTATTTTTTTGTGTACATTTTATAAAACATAGATGTTCATTTACAATATATATGTAACACCCCAAATTCTCGGAACTCGGGGAGCTACTGGTTAGGACCTCACAATGGGTCCCGACCTTGGTTTAACAACAACTTTACTAGGATCTTACAACAAGGCACAAATGTATTTAAAACAATTTCAAAAACATAATATTTTTAATGGTATGAAAGTACACATGTGACAGCCTTACAAACATATATATAGATACATAACGTGCATGACGTATGGAAGACTCCCCCGTCTCCATCTAATGAGTACGTGGACCCGGCTGACCATCCGTTCCGGATCTCTCTGCAACTGTCTATCTCTACAGATCTACAACACGGATAAACCGTTAGCTAACTATCCAAATATAAGCAAAATGATAACAGCACAAACACAAGCAGAAACAAACATAAACAAACATCATGCTGGCACTCAACCAAATATTATCTATTATTTTAGTGATTCACATTATTCAATTTAAGTTGTGGCACGAGAACTATTATTAGTTCTCGCCTCCGTTCTTTATCCAACTGGTGTAGGTCTAGCTGACTTCCTTTGGTAGCATCACTACAAACCATGTGTGGACTAGTCCCGAAAGAAACCCCCAGCGCCCTGCGAGCTACTGAGCGGAATGCCACCGCCCGTTACTCTTAGGCCAAAATACAGGTCGGTATTTATATATCACAACCTATCTCTCTACATGTCAATCACACACCACCATCATCATTTATACTCATATTTAGCAGTCAGCTAAGTAAGCCCAAAGGACTTACCTGTTATAACGCTCGACTCTTTAGTAACCACTTGCTCTGTAACTGTACCCACTCAGTTGCCTGTTAAAGGCGATAAGAGTATTAGCACACTTTCACGTAGATAGAAGTCTAAAACTTCTGAGATTAAATAAGTATTAAGACGTACTAGTTACATTATTAGTTTTAGGGTAAAATGACCATTTTACCCTTGGTTCCGATTTTCTCGAAGACCCTAAAATTCATGTCCAAACTCCTATTTGAAGTTCTAAAATATATCCTAACTCTTAGAATTTTATTAGGTGCGAAACTGACATTTTTCCTATGTTTCTATTTTCCGGAAGAACCGAAAAAGGTTTAACTTCGGCTCTAAATATAAAATTCCTAACGGCTTATAAAATTTCCGAATTTAATATCTAGATCATCTATGAGGTTCTATCTAGCCTTAGAAGAAAGAATTTCTCCAAACTGTTCAGCCGATATTGTTATAATAATTCCTAAAGTCGGTTCCGCACTCTACTTTCTTATACTTAGTCAAATTTATAAGTTTAATAAAACTGCTCAACTACCTAACTTCGGGAGCTCGTAACTTTCAATCCGACCGTTCATTTCTCCCCAAATTTTAATATGATAAACTACATATATCCGTCTACAACATATCCAAAATTCAACGGTGGATCTTTATCCAAACATTTTATAATTGATCGACAAGATGGGCTGTTCGAAACCTAAAAGCTGAAGAACTTAAATTAAAATTACAGCAGCCTTTGCCTTCCACTTTATGAAAAATACTCAGCAGCTCATTAACGTTATGTTATTTATGCTTAGGCTCAACAACAGCAGTTCATATGCACATGGATGACAGTGAAGTTGAAGAGAGGAGGAGCAAGCTTACGGAACTGCAGTCCGGCGATAAGGGGTTGGCGTTTCCGGCGGCGAAGGCTTGCGTTCTGGCGGCGATGGGCTGGCTGCGCAAGAAGACGATTATTGATCCCGGAATCGCAACAGCAGCGGAAGGAAACGGATGGACAGAGGAGGGAGATCAGAAACTCACCGGTCCGACTGGGGTAGGCAGCGGCGGCGGCGCAGGGTTGCCGGCGGAGGACGGAGGCTACGCTGTGGCTCCGGTGGCGGCTAAGATGTGCAGTCGGCTGCGGAGGCGAAATCGTTACTCCCGCAATCCAGAATAGGGAAGGAAGGAGAAGAAGGCTCACCTGGCTGCTGCAGTCGCCGGCGGACGGAGCGGCGCAGGTACTGGGGCGGCGTTTCTGGTGGGAGCGGACTCCGGCTGGTGGTCGTGGCTTCGGCGTTGCGAGGGAGGAGGAGAAGCAGCGCTTCGTTGCAAGTCCAGTAGAGGTAACGAGGTAAGCGTAAGGAGGAGATCAGCGGCTGTTTAGGAATTTACATTAGGTTAATTTAGGTTTAGTTAGGTTAATTTTAAAAGAATGAGCTGACTGGGTTGGGCCGGAAATTTGGGCCTAGTAGCGGGTTAACTCCAACCTCACTCCCTTTAGAACAGGATCCGGAACTCGTTAAAGTGCGGGAATTTATATAATACGGAATTAGTTTCCGTATTTATAAATTATAATTGATTTTATTTTAAAAGCGTAAATTATTTCCGGGAATTTAATTTATCATTTTATGTGAATCTAGGTCACATAAAATGATAGAACTAAACTCGTTTTATTTTACTGATTTATTTATTTACAATGGTCTCATCGGACTTTGTTTAATATCGCTTTACCGGAACTTAAAATTTTTTGGTTATTACAATATAACCACAAAAAATAAAAAAATCATCACAAAACATTAAAAGATGATCATAATATGTTATGTATGTGTAAAAGTTATAAATAAGACATCGGTGTTCATACTTTTATACATCATTGTTCATGTTTTTATTCATCGGTGTTCATACTTTTATGTCATTGTTCCTGTAAATATTATAAACTATCTTTGGATGAGACATTTTGTTAAACAGTTGGCGTGCACACTAAAAAGAGCATATAAATTGTTCAAATGGAGCTATTAGATCAACTCAACATATGTATATACATGTATTTTCTCAATCAAACCTATCAAACACAAAAATAATTGATTTCAAAAACAAACATCAATCGTAATGAAACCTAAACCATAAGAATGAAAACCTAAACCGTGAGAGAATATTCGGAGAAACAATACATGAATCGTCTTGTATTCTCTTTTATTTCACCATTTTATGTAATCAATCTTTGATTTGGTTGAAAATTGGGCAAATATGAAGCTTGTGGGATGAAGAATGTGAGGAAGCTGTGAGTCGTTGGAGTCGACCGACGATTTTCTTCTCTCTTTTTTTCCAGATTTATGTAATTACCAATTAGCATTAATGATGAGCGTGTGTGAGCCGTTGATTTAAATCTCATCCAGTGGCTCACATGGCTCCTAATTCCTATCCACAAGAATTCTCCTCACCAGAACTAGCCTCTATATATATATATATATATGGTCCAGTTCCGGTGAAGAGGACCCTTGCAGATAGGAATGAGGAAAACCGGGGTGGTGACATGTGACATGCCATGTCACCTTTTTTTTCCAGATTTTCTTTTTGTAAATAAAAATTTGTGTTCATATTTTTATAAGTATGTTGATGCGTCCTTGGACACGTCAATGAAGTATTCCGGATCTAGATCAAGCTGAAGCTCAACTACTCCTTAGTTGAAGTGCGAATGCAAATGAAGATGGGTTGCGGAAGCTTAGAGATGGAGGCGGAAGTTGTATGATTGAGTCGATCTAGATTGATCGATCAAACCTTGAAGTGGGTCGGTTGAGTTGGTTCTTGAAGAACCCTCGAATGTGGTTGAGTTTGGATCGAAGATCCAAAAGAAGAACTTTGAGAGGATTGGAAGAGGGATTGATGCTCAAGTAAGTTGGAGGAAAATACTTCTCTTTACTTAATCAAATTGAACATGCTTTACAAATGAGCCAAGCATCCCCTTATATAGTGGATGAAGGCTATACAAAGAGTCGGAAATTAAATGACGGAAATAAAGTCGGAATTTAAGTTCCGGAATGAAACACCTAAAATTGAAAGGTTGAGAATTTAAGTTCAGAATTAAGTTTCCGAATTAAATTCCGAAACCAAAAGTCTAATCTTAAATTCGAAAAATTAATACCCGGAAATAAAGTCCCAGAAATTAATATTCCGAAAATAAAAAGACTTATTATTACAAAACGCTAAATTACGGAAAATGCGGAAAATACGCCGGAATGGTGCCGGCTTGACAAGCTTCAAGTCATTGTGGCGTAGAGACACGGTTTGCATCCAATGGGTCCGTGACAAGCAATGGTGCGGCTAATGATGGAGCCGGTAGCTTGGGCGATTGCCTTAGCATGTGAACGGGTGAGCGGTCCATCGGAGCGAACCCGGAGTGCCTCGTCTTCCTCATGTTGGGACATAGGGGTCAAGGGCGCATCATATGTGTTCATTTTTAAAAGAGTCATTGTTCATATTTTATCAATAAATGTTTATTTTTTCTCAACACTCACTGTTCATTTTTGTTAACATTAATTGTTCATTTTTGTATTTTTTTAAAACACATTTTTTGTATTTTTTTTTTTGAAAATTATACTATTCTTTCAAATCGTGTTAATAAAATATGATGCTCATTTTTTTACAAGTATGTATTTATTTTTTTTTAAAAGTATGGTGTTTATAGTATGATGTTTATTTTTTTTGAAAATTATACTTTTCTTTAAAATCGTGTTTATAATATTCAAAGATCGATTACATAAAAAATTGTGAAATCAAAGAGAATATAAGACAATTCAGGTTTTGTTTTTTCGAATTTCTACTCTCACTGTTTAGATTTTCATTCTTAAGGTTTAGGTTTCATTATGATTGATGTTTGTGTTCAAAATCAAATTTGTTTGAATCATTTTGTGTTTGATAAGTTTAATTGAGAAAATACATGTATATACATATGTTGAGTTGGTCTAATAGCTCCAATTGAATAATCTGCATGCTCCTTTTAGTGTGCACGCAAACTGTTCGGCAAAATGTCTTATAGAAAAATAGTTTATAATATTTACAAGAACAATGACATAAAAAGTAAGAACACTGACGAATAAAAACATGAACAATGACGTATAAAAGTATGAACACCAATGATTTATCTATAACTTTGACACATACATAACATATTATGATCATCTTTTAACGTTTTGTGGTGAGTTTATTTATTTTTTGTGGTTATATACTGTAAATGAACATCTATGCATTATAAAATGAATAAAAAAAATAAATGGATATGACACTTTGATGAATAAAAATATTATGAACACCGATTATAAAAACATGAACAATGACATATAAAAGTATGAACACAGATGACTATTTTGAAAGTAAGGGTATTTTTTCAGATTTTAAGTCAATTTACAAAAATGTCATTAATGATGAGCGTGTGAGAGCCCTTGATTTAAATCCATCCAATGACTTACAGCCCTCCTAATTCCTATCTACAAGCTCTCTCCTCACTTGAACTAAAATCTATATATAAATATATATATATATATATATATATATATCGAACACCTTATTCATCAATCTCACATAATATTTAAATTTTCCCAATATCTTCCATTTTTAGCTAATATATTCCTATCTATCAAACTGATTTGTTCAAAAGATTTTTAAACCGATTGTTTGATTATTTTAGACTAATGTACAAATTTTTAAATCGATTTCATATCAGATTCTGTTATTTTTAAATTATACGGTACATTTTTTTTAAAATAATCACAATATACCAAAGTACTTTATTTATAAGTCTATAATGAAGTTGTGCGTTGTGTAGTTTTTTTTTTAAAAAATGTGTGTTATATAAGATTAAATTTATGAAGTGTAGAATAATAAGAAATTTGTGACTATTTTATCGTTTTGAGAATAATTGAAGGTGAATTACTATTATAATGTTTCATAAATATTCTTTTCGTTCGCATGATTCATGGCATATTACTAAAAAAATTCAATATATAATTATATCCGTACCTAAAAGTTCAATATATAAATATACCGCACAATGTGCGGGCTATGCACTAGTATTGCTAAAAACTGAACTAAATAAAAAAGAAATTCGTCCACAATAGTTGACACAAAACAAGATTTTAATTACATGATTTGTGTGATTCTACCCTTACAAAATCAGAAAGGCACCATCTCCGAAATTTTGTTTGCACCCTCTCCCTAATCTTATTAATGTTGTGTGATTCTACTCTTAAAAATCAGCAGCCCAATCGATGCCTTGGAATGTTAAGGTTATATGTTTATATGAAATTGAAAGAACTTTATAAGAGAAACCTTCTAGTCGTTGGAATGGAAAAACTGATTACAACCCTAAAACATTATAATCACTAAACATTGATTACAACTCTAAAACATTGCAATCACAGACATATTGGAACACACTAGAGAAAAAAAAACTAGTTCCTTTTTTTTGCATAGCATTTGTAGGAGTAACCTGATAAATCAATATACCCATCACATTTTATAGAATAAGACTAAAAATATAATGTCTCCACTTGAGAAATCATCATTCATCCCTATAAGAAAAGGTGAATTCTGTAATCAATGCAAAACAAGACACACCATCATATACTAATTATCACCACTCTGACTATTGCTCAGAAACATTGCTACTTTGAGGTATATAAGCACATATGGGTACTAGATTTGGTGATTTAGTGAAGACAACATACCAATGACATGTGGATATCAAGGTGGACAACTATAATAGTAGAGTTCTAAAGCTACAACAAGCACTTCAATTGCAAAGTAAAGGATAATATATATACTACTGTGGCACCTAAATAGAACACAAATACTACACCAATAAAGCAAAGGATATGTATGAATACACATTAACCCCATTTGGTTTCAACTTTAAATTGAAAAGTCATATACTTTCATTACTTTGATCCATGTCTACCCACAATACAAAATAAAAATAATGCCAGGAAAACCAAAACCAATTAAGAATACCACACTTTAGATTCCTTGTGAATCTCTTAGTTTTTCTTTATTCTATAGACAATAACCTAATTTATCCAGATCTGTACATATTTAAATTGAATAATATCTATGAAATTATTTGCACAGGGTCCCGTGAATTAATATAAATATTTTGATCTTGGAAAATGATGATAGTATATACAGTAACATGTGTTCCCGGTGAATAGTGTGTTGAAGGGCATGGTTTTTTCTTTCAGCTGTTGTGATTGACATATCTCAGTTCACTGTACAAAAATTCTACAATTGCACTCATTTAATCTTTTCTTCAAAGGTCACAAAATCATTTTAGTACCAAATAAATTGGGCATTTTAGTAAAGGACTCGCCAATAGATTGCCAAATAAAAAGAGACTATCAATAAATTTGGCATTTTAGTATTAAAAAAAAACAAAAGAAATATGCAACTACACAGAAAAGTCACCAGGAACCAGAGAATTAAAAAAAGAAGAGAGAAATTAAAAGAATGTAGATTTGCACGATAAGTAAACCAAAACTAATTGCAGGGACTATATAGATTGATTGAAACAATCACTTAAACAAGCACTAAGTTCATGCTTAAGATTCAAAAGGTCCTTGGAAGTTGGAACCAAATTTAAGCGTTGAGTATATGAAATTGAAGAAGAGACACACAAAGACATTTTTCTAATTAGGTCAAAGGTTCCACAATAGGTATTGACAAAGAAATATCTTGCCTTTACAAACAAAAGCTTTTTAATTAGAGGAGAGGATGAACCTAAAGGAAAGCGTCTTCAAATACCCCAAAGTCCAATTCAACATGAAGAAGAGAGAAAACTGTAATCTTTAGAACACTTAAATTAAAGTGTCGGAAAATAGATTCAGGTAAAGGAGGAACCTTACCGAGGTGTGTTCATCGGCTTTGACTCGAGGATTTTCGACATCCTAAGGAAGGAGTTGGAGTCTATGCGTCCGACGAACAGTGATATTATCCCTAGATTCAGGTAATTGAAGCCCTAGAGTTGTTCTTCTCCTGTACATACGAATATATCCTATAGACGATCGTGCTTATCTCAGGGAAGAAGGTCTTCGACGAAATTCAATTAGGGAACTGAAGAAGTCGCCGCCGATTCTCAGTAAGAAGAAATCGAGAGAGTCACTTAGAGCGTGAGTTGAATGTTAATTTGAAGAAGGTCTATCTGCTCACGGAAGAAGAAATTCAGAGAGGGACAAATGAGCGTACACAGATTGAAAGGAAAGGATTTTTTTTAAATTTAGAAGTTAGAATATTTCTTTCGCTAAGGAAGGTAGCGTTTGCTTAGCCTGCTCAAACGAAATATTTTAGTTACGGGCGCTAAATGAAAATTGTCCGCGCCCTTCTCATTGCGCTAATAAAACGCTATTCTTAGCACTTGTGATATAAACGCCATTATTGAGTGCTATAAAATAAATAATCAATTTTGTTGGTGGATCGGCCCAATTTCCAACGTATGAAATAAAGATGACGTGCGGGAATCTCCTCTACATTGTGTGGGAATGCTCTATCTTTTTTAAAATTTCTCTTTCTACCTTTTTATAGGCAACTTAACTCCTCAACCACCTCTACGCTGAAACTCCACAAAGTGTCTTAAGTCCTCAACCACCTCTACGTGTGGATCAAATAAAGGCTAGTTTTAATTCACGGTGAAAATTTGAATTGAATCAATCTAGTCACACTCCTCTTAATGTCTTCCTCTTTTAGTTGTTCGATTTTTGGTCATCATCTTCAATTTAACAATTAATTATGTGAAGTCTTCATCCATTTCATGCTCTAAAATCAAGAAAAAATTGATTCTATACCTCAACAATAGAGTCGACGTTGGTCGAACAAGTATCCAAATCGAACTAGAGTATTCTTCTTCTAAGCGGTTAAGATTTTATTAAAGAAATTAATTCATTAATGTGTTTTGTAGCTTGTTCACGATACTAATGGGCAAATGGTCATTCCTGAATAAAATAAAAACGATTGTTTCTGAATAAGAGAAGTAGAGTTAGAGATGAGCTATATTATTGTTTATGCAGAAAGATATGGGTTGCTTCAACTGGAAGACTCAATTGGATGAGCAATGAGGATATGGGTTTGAATCTCATATAGGTTATTTCGTTTGATTTTCTCTTAGTGGATATTCTGATTAGTATGTATTATTTCGAAGTAGATATCTCGATAGAAGTGTGTTACAACTTAAAATGATTTGAATTGGATGCTTGCTATCAGTGAGTGACTCCATGGTTTCTTATTCTACGAAACCCCAGAAGGTTTCTTAAAGGGAAGAGAGGAACTCCATGGTTGCACTGAGAGAAGATGAACATCAGCCAAATTGGAGAAAAGGAAGATATATTGGGATTGAGGAGGATATATTGGGATTGAGGAGGAGAAGATGAGCAACTATGCATGGGAAAGAACATGGGAGCCTTGGAGATGTGAAGCGAATGCGAACAGAGGGCATGAGCGAAGAAAGAATCCGAAGAACTTTGCTCTTGTGGAGTAGATAAATCCTGACATTTTGTTGTTACCGACTTCTTTTTATATCCTTTCTTCTACTTTTTTGAGCTTTCTCCTTGACCTACTTGCAACCTGATTTGAGGAGATAATGTTCTACTACAAGAAGCTAAGATATGATTGACTTCATTATGTTTGCAGGGGTACTATAGTGTCTATGGAGGTGGATCGGCCCAATTTCCAACATATGGAGTAAAGATGACGTGTGGAATCTCCTCTACGTTGTGGGAATCCTCTACCTTTTTTGAGCTTTCTCCTTCTACCTTTTTATAGGCAAGTTATACTAAGTCCTGAACCACCTCTACGCTGAAACTCCACAAAGTGCCCTAAGTCCTCAACCACCTCTACGCGTGGGAATCTCCTTTGTCCTAATATAAACTAACATTGCAAAGTTATCTTCATATCTGTTAGATCTTATCAAGGCTTAGTCACTTTCAACAAATCTTGACCCCTTTTATTTTTTTCTTCTTCATGCTCCTTGTCTAGTTTTACATCAGCGTGAAGATTTGAATTGAATCAATCTAGTCACACTCCTCCTAATGTCTTCCTCTTTTAGTTGTTCGATTTTTGGTCATCTTCAATTTAACAATTAATTATGTTAAGTCTCAATCCATTTCATTCTCAATTAATTATGTGAAGTCTCAATCCATTTCATTCTCTAAAATCAAGAAAAAATTGATTTTATACCTTAACAATAGAGCCGACGTTGGTCGAACAAGTATCCAAATCGAAGTAGATCAGAGTATCCTACTTCTAAGCGGTTAAGATTTTATTGAAGAAACTAATTCATTAATGTGCTTTGTAGCTTGTTCACGATACTAATGGGCAAATGGTCATTCCTGAATAAAATAAAAACGATTGTTTCTGCATAAAAAAAAGTAGAGTTAGTGATTATCTATATTATTGTTTATGCAGAAAGATATGAGTTGTTTCAACTGGAAGACTCAATTGGCAGAGCAACATGGATATGGTTTGAATCCCATATAGGTTATTTCGTTTGATTTTCTCTTAGTGGATATTCTGATCTAGTATGTATTATTTCAGAGAAGATATCTCGGTAGAAGTGTGTTAAAACTTAAAATGATTTGAATTGGATGGTTGCTATCAGCGAATGATTCCATGGTTTCTTATTCTACGAAACCCCGGAAGATTTTTTTGAAGATGAACATCTGCTAAATTGGAGAAAAGGAAGATATATTGGGATTGAGGAGGAACTCTACATGGCAAAGAACATGAAGCCTGAAGATGTGAAGCGAATGCGAACAGAGGGCATGAGGGAAGAAAGAATCCGAAGAACTTTGCTCTTGTGGAGTAGAAAAGCAACTATATTTCAAAAACTACCTGAAATCTCCTCAAGCAAAAAACCACAAAAGGAAATCCAAAACTATTGAAATCCAAAGCTCTACTACATATAAAAAAAAACCACCGGCCCCCTTACTAAACACGCCACAATGACCACACAATATAAACCCTCATCTAGATTTGCAAAAAACAAACCAAGTCCATGTCATGGCAACACCACATTATAGTATTTATACATCTAAATTGTGATTCTCATGTTGGCGATGAAATACGCGATGCAACCTTCAACAAGTGTCACAACTGACAAGTGAGTATCTCTGGGTTCAAAATCAAAATTCTTGTACATGGAAAGCGTTAGAGAGCCAACGAGAAGCTTTTATTTCCTGGTTTTATCATAAACTTCAATGTATCTCTTTGGAATTCCATAATGCTCGACTAAATATTTTGCAAGGTTGTCGATAACACCCCCTTGGACAAGTACCTCCAGTCCCTTTTTTCCTGAAAATGGCAACAAAAATAACTAATGATGTAAGTTGAAATAAAGGGATAATATGATGTGGCCGTAAACTACACACGTAAGATTGACAATGAAGACACAAGCTACACCAACCACATTAACCTATTTGATTCCATACAACCCACAGAAAAACACTTGCATCAACCAATTAAACCGAGCAAAGTAATCAAAACAATCCAGATACTTTCCATTCATTGAATTTCTAGGGCTACCAGCTCATAAAATCCACCCTTTGCCACAATGGCAATATATATTTTGACAAATCGTAATGAAATAGGGTAAGAATATAAATAAACTCCGACAACTACTGGTGAAATTGGATTATCTCAGCAATATCGAACACCATCTAATCAAACCTGATCTGACTGAATAACAAATGCATTGTAACATAAACACCTGATCTGACTGAATAACAAATGCATTGTAACATAAACACTGCCTAGATTTAGACATGAAAGTGATCCTTCGCTATGTATGTGGTATTAGATCTTTGATGATTGATCAATCCAAACGAAGCACCCCCTTGTCCCCTCATATGGACAGACCATATTGATCTTTGAAGACTTACAATTATGATACTCCCTCTGTTCTATAAATTTTTTTTCCATTTTAGCTACTTTGATCTCTACTTTACAAATATGACCTTTGCATTTATTAGTAGATTGTTTGCAGTGGTGTTCAATAAAGTAAAATTTTAGAGTGATACATGAGGAAATAAATGTATAACATACTTGATAGTCACCTTCAAAAAAAAGTGGAAATTTGCTAGAATAGCGGATATTGTTGAATCGATTGGAAGGAGTGGAAAATAACAATCATCTAGGCCCCTATAATACAAGCATGGCAGCAAGAAGAATACACGACCAACAGAAACTAAATATTCACTCAGCAAAATAAAATTACTAGCACTAGCTAAATTATATAGTTGAATTCAATAGAAGGTTTAGTACCTGGTAATTCAGCTACCGTTGTACTGCACGCAAATTTTTTCTGCAGCTCTGATGACAATGACTCTCCATCCACCAAAAAGGATTCAAAACCCGAAAATTTGGTTACCTTCTTGTTACCTTGTCTTCGTTCTGTCAGTATCTGAATTGGCTTCAAGGAACCTTTCTTGACAACCATGTCAGTTCCTCTAATCACTTTATGATGGGGTTGCATACGACTTATAAATGTTGGTCCTATATCCTTTTTATGAACTTCTGTTGGATAAGCTGACCCTTTTTTTATAGCACCCTTAAAAAGAGCATCACATAATGTCGCATCCAGTATTACCATGGATTTGTCAGTTGACTTCACCAGATTCTCTTTCTCAATATAGGAGAAGACAATCTCAGTTGCCACTGATGCACTGTAAAATCCCCCAGTATCAGCTCCAACAGAAGCAAAAATAGGATTGACGTGAGAGCTTGACTTATAAACCTCTTCTACTACTAGTAACTGACTTTCAACAGCAACTTTATCATTGGTTTGTTCAACCTTTTCCGGCTTCTTTTTATCAGGCTTAAAAGACATGTACTCTGCATGGCTACGATTAACAGAAGATAGTACCACCTCCTTCTTGAATTTATCCTCTTTGACTGATATCTGTCCAATATGAGAAACATATAGTATTAGATAACTCAGCAGAAATTGTGACCACAAAAGTTAGAAAGCAAGCCAGAAACAAAATATAGCTTCATCTATTATAACTCAAATTTATGGATTTTTTAATGCAGGAAAAGGGCATGACTTAATGACTAGTATTGCCTATTGACATTAAACTTTCAAACATCGTGTACTAAACCTATAGGCAAAGAACCTCTCGACATATAAACTATTATAAAACACCATGTACTAAACACGTCAAGTGAAAAAGACAATATGAAGGACAAACCAGCCCAGCAGATGCTTTAGATTGCAACCATTTTGACAACTTCTTAAAAGATGACTTCTTGATATCAAGTGTAACGCCTGCAGGTCTACAGGGTAAAACATGATTTGACCTGCATCACAGGCAAGTAAAATTATCAAAATGGAAACACAGACACTAGAACAAAACATTAAAACAAACATTGATGAATCTTTGGCTACGGTACCGAAGCTTATGAGATTTTACATAACTAATTGTATGCCAGGCTTGGCATGTGAGACCAAACACCTAGCATGCTTTATGATGTATAATCAATCATAAATAATTTTTGCATATATAACTAGTTCACAAAACCTCTGGCATACAACTCTAAAGGTTGTAATCAACAAAAATGTATAATAGCACATTTCCTACCATAAGGTACTTCCAGGTATGGGAAGATCCTTTTCCTTTACTGTGGTATGCAAAGCTTGCAAGAGGCATTGGTCCAATAGCACATCGACATCTGCGGCTGACAGGATGGTCTTGTCCTCAACCTCAACATTCGAATCTTCAATCGAAGAACCCTCAGTTGCTCTTAGTTCACTCATTTTTGAAGCCAATTCATCGTCATCATGTGTGTCAGCTAATGATGGGTCAACCAATGTCTGATCATCACTAGTGAAATCCAGCTGACCCAGAAGCTCAGCACCTGTATCACTATATTGCTCATTTGAAGGATCCACTTCACGAGAGTAAGCAGGCGAGGATGCCAGTGAAGGATCTGGATATACAATGTCTTCTAAGAAACCAGCATTGGGCACCAAATGACCTTCAACTGATTCCCTGATATGAAGGTAAAGAACAAACATTGTTATTTAGAAAGAAAACGTCACATTGAAAAATTGAAACAATGGTGTTGGTACTTGCCAAAGTAAATCACGATAGCAGTGAACAATTCTCAAAGCCTTTCCGCGTAAACCAGCTTTCACGGCTTGATCACTACTAATTGTGGTGGTACCAACCTATAATCACGGAATAAAATGTATGATATCTTAAACATGTATAGATACTGGGAAGTGGTTGTTGCATATGAGAAGGAGAAGGATCAATATTGGAATCTTGAATTTACATCGGACAGCAGCGATTGTAACATTTTAATGAGTGGAGATCGCGAGTAGTTAGCGATTATGTGTGTCACTTCCTTCTCCCACCGAATTTAGTCAATCAGCGAGGAGCCAATACACCCCCGGTCTGTTTTCTAGTCAATTATCCTACATCGTCAATCTACTAGTGGTTAACTGTCACTCACTGATAGCAACCATCCAATTCAAATCATTTCAAGCTTCAACACACTTATAACGTAATATCTACTCCGAAATAATATACTAGATCAGAATATATCCACTAAGAAGAGGGTCATGGTGTATTTCTTACCGCCATAGGTGCAGGGTTACCAGGAACCTTGACAGACCAAGGCTCACCAGCATTGAAGGACGGAAGGCCATCTGAGGAGATACTAATACCAGGAAACATCAAATCTGCTCCACCAATAAGAAATCGAGAAACCTCCCCACCCTTTAGCGTGAAAGAAGGAAGGAGATGAGGCACCTGCCAAAGTGCATAAACTGATGGATGGAAAGAACAGAAAACATGTCAAAAAGGTGTGATTGTGCATTATAGTAAAGTGAACATCTCTAAACTCTAGCTTATGAACTGACAAACATTATCCAATATAGGTACGTCGCATGAAATACCTGTAGGATAAATTTCAGCGCCTCGTCCATCAATATCGAAGAACATGGGAAAGGTGCCTTCCACAGCATAGACCAAGACACGGTTGTGAAACTTGGCAACGGTTACTTCCACCTGTTTAATTTAAGCATTCATTAGAAGCAATCTGATTAGGGGTTTCACAATCTAGAACTTGAACGAGATCATCCGATGTCAAATTTAAACAAGTAAAAGTACCCGATTGTACAACAAGATAACAACAAAATCGAGAGTGATCGAATGGAAGAATACCTTGGGAGGAAGAAGAAGATCAAGATCAGATTCGGAGGCATTAGGGAATTTTTCTTTGACACTTCGCCTGAGTTTCTTCCTGTCGGCGCCGGAGAGCCTCTGCAATGACTTGGGTTCTGCAGATTTCTTAAACATTATCGCTGGGTATGATAAGCAACTGTAGGAGGAGGAGGAGGAAATTCGTGCGGAGAGAAGCTGTAATAATCAACTTGGGGTTCTCCTGTGTTGTGAGTTGAGAGTGCTCTGTGGAATTACCGATTTATTCTTCTGCAAACCGTCTTGTTCAACCCTAATAGTTGTCTCTTCCGGAAAGCCTATTTTGATATTTTCACAACAAAAGTGATATATACAAGTTATCCTTAGTAGGGGTGGACATGGATGGAAGGGGATTTAGAATTTTTTTTTATTTGTACTGTGCGGCCATGTTCCATGTGAGACGGGACGGAACGAATTTCGTGGAAATTATATTCATTATTTGTATCTATTTTTCCTCATGTATAAAGATACAAATGACCGGAAAAAAACTCACACTATAAATTCAAGATGCTTACAATAGTAGTTAATACTTAGGGCCTGTTTGGTATTGTATTGTAGGAGATTCATTTAGATTCTTTTTGACGGGATTCTTGGGGATGGTAAAAATAACATCGTTTGGTATCAGTTGGAGTTTCGGGATTGTATTCTTTTACGAGATTCTTTTGTCAAAAAAATCCCGTAAAAAGAAGCTTGCCCACCCAAACTTCTTAGGGATTCTTAGGGATAGATTGTTTTTGATGACCTACGTACCCTTTCTTCACCCAGCTTCTGCATCTTCGATCTCTGAATCACAAATCCAACACTTCCAAGAACGATGCTCCAATCTTCCCCAAACTTGTTGTCTCCTTCTCCAATCGATCGGAATCAGCACCAACAATGGTGCCTCCGCCGCCGCAGCTGCTGGTGTCACCAAGGATCGCTGCCACAACTGCTGGTGTCACCAAGGATCTGCATAAATTGGATCTGATATGTTGAATTCTCGTTATGGCTATACCAAATCTGTCTAAAAAGTTTGAGTTTCGATTCAAAAATGGGGTCTTTAGTAGGTCACATCGGAATTTGGTGATTGTTGATTTGCTCAGTGAATCAATTTGGGGTGGGTTCTATCTCCCTAGTAGTTACCCGCCCAAACATGTTGTTGGTAAAATCCTAACAACCAAAGTGAACTCTTTGACCTCCATTGATATTGAGATTCCCTATAGCTACTACAATTTGCCCTTTTACAAACCTCTTGATGGTGTCAAGGATAGTGCTGAGAATATAGATGAAATCTTGATGGGTGATACGATTGAGAACTCACCTTATCGGTTTAAGATGTTCACCAATGAATCTGATGTGTTCCTATGTACTACATCGTCCCTATCGGCTGTAAAGTTTAAGCTCTTGAAAGAGAGAATTGATGAGATGTATCAGGTTAATTTGCTTCTTGATAACTTGCATGCCTTAAGGTTTAGTTATGCCCTTAGATGGACTGGTTATCCTATTGGTGTCAAGCTTCAGGATCAATATTATGTGTTTAATGATTAGATGACATTTTGATAATGTGCTTTGCTTTGCATTTGTGTATTGTTCTTGATGATTAATCACAATTTTTGTTGTTGTCCTTGTTAAATATTTCATGATAATATTGCAGATCAAATCCATTTAACTTGCTTTTGTCAAAGCCATTTGTGTATTGTTCTTAATGTTCATGAGGTCTTACACTACTGCATTTGTTAATCTCCAATGAAATTTGTATTATGGGAAAAATCCATTTAACTTTCTGCGTATTGCATATCAAAGAAGTTTCTTACGCTACTGCATTTGTGAATCTCCAATTGAAATTTGTATCACGGGGGACTGTGTTTGATCTTAGGAGAAATCTTTGCATCTTGTGTAAAAGGGCATTTGTATAAGGATATTTTGGTAATCTTTTAATAAATAATCTCACACAACAAACTTATATCAAACACATAGATTTACAATATCTAACCATCTTCAACAATCTCCATCTACAACAATCCCCAACAATCTCCATCCCCACAATCTAAAAAAAAAACTCCAACTAATACCAAACAGGCCCTTAATACATTCAAAACAGATATCAGTTAAAATTACACCAGAGTATCTTATCGATTTACATTGAAAAATAACAACAAATAGTTAACACCAGATAACATTCATTTAACTATAGATCAGAAACAGTGGGAATGACATTCGCTTTGGTTGTTACTTTTGAAGCTTGAGGTGGAATATTGCTCTTTTTCTTGGTGATTGAAGCAATATTATCACATTTTACAAAGAGTGACTCAATGAGTGATCCAATAATTTTGAAAATATAAAAGAAATTATTTTTAAAAATTATAATTTATGTATATTATTTATATAGATAATATTTTTAAAATATAAAATATTATATATATATATATATATATATATATATATATATATAATGTGCGGGACGGAACGGATTAACTAGGATGGAAAGTTTCCGTCCCGCGTACCGTCCCGTAATTTTTCACGGGACGGGACATGATACACATTTATATATATATATATATATATATATATATATATATATATATATATATATATAATGTGCGGGACGGAACGGATTAACCAAGATGGAAAGTTTCCGTCCCACGTCCCGTCCCGTAATTTTTCACGGGACGGGACAAGATACACATTTATATATATATATATATATATATATATATATATATATATATAATGTGCGGGACGGAACGGATTAACCAGGATGGAAAGTTTCCGTCCCACGTCCCGTCCCGTAATTTTTCACGGGACGGGACATGATACACATTTATTTTTTTCAAATCCCACCGGTGTAACACCCCGAATTCTCACAACTCGGGACATTACTGGTTAGGACCTCACAATGGGTCCCGACCTCAGTTTGACAACAATATTACTAGGATCTTGCAACAAGACACAAATAAGAAAAACCGAAATTCATAAAGATGTGTTTTTAAAAGGATGAATGCAACAAGGTTTAACAGCCTATAATACTTAAACAAAGGGAAAAGACTAATTGTCTTAACAAAAGGAAAGAACGACAAAGCAACAACCAGACCCCCACTCTAAGGAGTACGGAGACCCGGCTGACCACTACTTCCGGATCACTCAGCTGCTGCTCTAACCTGCGGTAAATCTAAAAACACAACAAAACAACCATTAGCTAGCTATCTAAACATTAGAAGAATAATAATAGCACACACACACAAAGCAAAAGTAAACATACATCATGCTTTCAAACAATCCATTTATTATCTTCATTTAAGTCATTCACTCTTACTAATGATACTTATTTTGTGACACGAGGGATTCCCAAACCTCGCCTTCGCCCCCGTGTAACCATCAAGAATGGATCCGATGCATCTCACATTGTACCTGTATGATCTGGGTATAGAGAACCTCTCAGTCTCCTGTCAGAGTTGGGTAGTGATGTCACGGCCCGTTATACATACACTTGGACCTTAGAACATAATAGCAACAGTCGTCCTAACAAGTTATTAATGTAACACACATTGCGCACACACCACCATTATCACTCAACCAACATCCAGAAACTAGCTAAGTAAGTCGCAAGGACTTACCTGTGTCAAATCACACCCTAACAAGTCTCAACTCGGTCTGTACTCGTGGCAACTCAAACGCCTATCAATTAAGGCATGGGGATCAAAATCACATCCTTGAACTCTTAGAAGTTATAAACTTCTAAGTTGTACAATCTCATGAAGAGAATTTACGAAAAAGGTTCTCTTAAGTTAAAAGACTAATTTGCCCCTGATCCCAAAACTCCGAGAAGTCTATCCTTTAGTTCTAAAATTCTATTCTAGGTCCTATATCTTAAATCTAGTTCTCATAAAAAGGTTTAGTGAGGATTTATAAGAGTTACACAAATTCTAGATTTTCATAAAAAAAAAAAAATTCCGGAATAAAATTTCTAAATCTTCTATGATATGCATACTAAACATAGGATAAGGATCTCTCACAATTTCTCACCCAACACTCCTACATAAAATTCTAAAGTTGAGGTAAAAACTATCATTTCTATACTTAGTCATTTTTCTTCCTCTGTTGCAAAATCAGCCCAACTGTCCTACTTCAGGGCCTTGTAAATCTTAATCCAACCGTTAACTCTTTCCCAAAATTTTACACAATAAACTACATAATTCCACCTACAACATATAAAAAATTCAACGGTGGATTCTCAATTTAAGCTATAGAAAAAGTCAGCAGGTCGAAGCTGAAAGGTAGAGTGTGTAGAAGGTCCTAGGTTCGAGTCTTACTCCCAGCAGTCCCTCCCATTTAACACTCAGCATGTCTCTAGTTCGAAACTCCTGGGTTGCACTTATTCTAAAATAAAACTCAACCACCTAGATCTAACGTAACAACCGTAAGAATCAAAGGAGTCGAGAAATAGGTTCCTACCGGGCTGTAGCAAGGAAGGAGGCACCTACTGAGGCTTTGATTGGCACCACCTCCTCCGGGATCACTGGCTCAGTTCGTTTGCACCGCCGCAGTGGCTGGAAGGCCAGCTCAGCTTGGTTTCGCGCGTCTCTAGCGGCTGTAGATCGACTCCAGTGGTGTCCGGTTACCCGTGGTAGACCAACGAGGGCGGTTCGGCTTGCTGTGCAACAAGAAGGTCGTCACGATGAGCCACTGATTCAGGAGAAAGAGAGGGAAGACAACCAATACTCACCTGTCGACGCAGAAGGACCACATCCGCCGCTGAATTCGGTTAGATGTAGGTTGTTGTGCAACAGGAAGGTCGTCTCCTTCCCGATAGAAGCGTGTAGCGGCTTGGAACGCAAGGAGAAGGTCCAGTGTCGAGTGCAGAAGATGGAGGTAAGGTCCCGGGGTGTTTGCTGTTTGTAGAAGATTGGGTGCGGCGTCCCCAGCAACGTCTTCGATCCGGTGGTGATAACGGTTGAGCAAAACACGATGGGAGATGGTATCGGTTTTTCCAGAGTGCGTGAGGCAGTAGTTGCGGTAGAGAAGGAAGAGTCGACTACGTAATAGGGTAGCAGCAATTATGTTAGGAAGGATTAGGTTTAGCGTTAATTGTGATTAAAGGGAGATTAGGTTAAGATTGGGCCGGCTGAAGGCTTTTGGGCCAGATTTGGGCCTGCTCTTCAAATCAAACACATGAGCTGAAAGAAAACTCGTTACCCGCCCGAAACCGTTAAAAGTACGGAATTATATAAGTTATCATTTTATGTGAATCCAGGTCACCTAAAATGATAGAATTTAATATCGTTTTCATTTATTTTTAATGATTAAGCTTGGTGGATCGGAATCCGGTTTGATCGGATATTAAATGGAGAATAAAAATTTTCCGGGTATTACAACGGGACCGGGACGGGATTAACTGATATTTATGTCCACCCCTAATCCTTAGTTCTTAGATTCCGCTATCCAAGGCATTTCATTTTTTTTTCATTACTATTTTTTAAGGAAAATAAATTTAATTGTATAATATTATTGTTAATTTATTGTGTTTATGTTTGAATATTTTTTAGGTCAAAAAATCTAACTAAATTAAAACCTTAGAAGGGAATGTGTAAAGATGACGTGTTCCTCCTAAACTTTGTGAATTAATCCGTGTTTTTTTAATCCCATTTTTCTTGATGTTAGATGGGAATGTAATGTTTATAGACGTGGTAAAAAGGGATGAAAATGAAGATGTTGTTGATATACAAAAGATATTTTGGCCTCCCACTTTGAATCTTCTCCACTCGAGAATTTCTCTCCTAATCTCACTTATAGATGAACACTCCATTGTTCTTGAAGTACCTCACACTAAGAACACTTATAAGCATCTCACATAGAAGGTTAAAAACTAAACATCGCATCTCATCTCGATTTTGAATTTTGGGTTTGTTATAGAGTAAACAATAAGATATTGAGCAAAGGACAACTATGAAAACACAATGGCTTAAACTTCACTTGATTCTTGGATATCTTAGAATAGGGCGACATAAGGGCTTTATATATCCTACAAAATCAATCTAGGAACCCCCTAATAAGTGCTAGAATGTAAAGAGTTTTATCTAAAATGCAAGAAATAAGAAAGATTTCCAATAGTTAATATAAGCACATAAATGAGCACAATTGAGTCTATCGCTATCCAGGTCCTAGGTTTTCTAGAGTTTGGAGCCGTCCAGGGTAAATTCTCAAAAATTTCGTGAAATCTCGTTGGTTTCATTGATGGAAGATCTACAAAAACGGTGGGAGATCGGAGGGGGGAATTCAAGCTGACAAAAGCCGAAGAAAACAACGAGCCTTTGGAACTCCATGTGGATAGTAAGATCCAAAAACAAGTTGAAAACTGCGCATTGGGGAAAGTATGTATACTTAAGAAGGCGAACATCAATGTAACGCCTAAAATTTTGGGACATTTTAGGTATTTATTTTTTTCGGCTTTTATCGAGTTTATTAGCTTAAATATTTTATTAAAAAGTATTTTAAGAAGTAAAATATTTTTCCCGAGTATATTTATATTTTGGATACATTTACGTATATCCGTATTTTTTATTTTTGAGAAAAGTGGGGAAAGTTTTTCGGTTAAAAAATCCCGTTCCGAACACGTTTGGATCGAGTTCACTCATTACTTTTCTTTTCTTTAATTTTAGGGCCTGTTTGGTATTGTATGGGTATTCTTTTTTTAGATTCTTCGGGATGGAGATTCTTGAGATTCTTGGGGATGGGTATTGTTACAGATTGTTTTTTTCGTAAATTTTATGTGTTTGGAATGGGATTGTTGGTAGATATTATTTATCGGAAGATTACGATGATGCCCTCAATACTTAACAAGAGATCAGTAAACTAAAAAAGAAGTAAGAGGATGAAAGTACACAGTCCTGAGTACTCTCAGGCAAGCAGTTCGATCCGAAAATACCCTTAATCCTTAGCACAACACTCCCATTTCAGTAGCAATCAACATTAATAAGGGGAAACTTCAGCAGAAACAAAATCAACTCAATAGTTTTACTAATTACAACTCCCAAGTTTTTAGTCCAAAAATGCAGCAGAAGGAAAAATTGATACGAACATGACCATAAATTGCACTGCATCAGGAACTCCAAACAGGCAGCAGAAAAGGGAAGCTTTCATGACCATAAATTGCACTGCATCAGTTGATTGCTTTCAATTGATACGAACATGATTTTTCTATATGATGATGAAAAAAGTTCAGCAAATCTTTTCACATTAATCAGTGGAGGTTCTTTGTTTTATCTAATGCAATGGTGTAACATGATTTTTCTGTTGGGTGAAGATCAATGGAAATTGAATTGCAGTGTATCCTACTCTAGATAGTTCAGCAAATCAACTGCAGTGTATCCTACTCTAGATATTTTTCTGTTGGGTGAAGATCAATGGAAATTGAATTGCAATGAAAAGATTATCTGCTAAGAATAATAAATAAGAAATGGGAACCTGTTACACCATTGCATTAGATAAATCAAAGTACCAGGCATAGATGTCAATTCGTCTGCTATATCATCCTGTAGAACAAGCAATCAAAGTAGGATACACTGCAGTTGAAGTTACACATAGCTGCACCTTCTTCCGAATGGAGACCCGAATGAGAGATTGAGAAGGGAGAGATTGAGAAGGAGCAAGTTCTTCCGACAAGAGAAGGGAGAGCGAAGGAGAAAGAAGAGCGAAGGCAAAGTGAGATCGAAGGGGAAGCGAGAGCGAAGAGCGAGTTTTGAGTATCGGCTCTTCAACAACGATCGACAGAGAGAAGAACGAGGGTATGGGTTGGAAAAATAAATAATCTAACCTAAAGAATCTCTAAGAAGCTTGGGGGGCCGAGCTTCTTTTTACGGGATTCTTTCGCTAAAAGAATCTCGTAAAATAATACAATACGAAAGCTGCAACTCATACCAAACGCCTACATTTTTTCCATCCCGAAGAATCCCATGGAAAAGAATCTAAATGAATCCCCTTGTAACTAATACCAAACAGGCCCTTAGTCTCCTTTTTCTTTCTCCTTCGGTTGTTCTCTCCCTCTCTAGTCTCCATGTGGCGTCACTGGCGTGTCTCTCCTCCATGACCAGCCTTGTCACCCTCTCGCAGTCTTACTCGATGCAGCCCTGCGCCCTACCGACCCCTCGTCACTCGCAACTTGCAAGCATCAACTCCATCTCTCCTTCCCTTCACTCAAACAAGCAGATGACACCAACACTCCAATTCACCACTGCTCCTCACCATTCTTCACTTCTCCCTCGGTTTCCTCTCCAACCTTCCTTGTTTCCATCTTCAACCCTCAGCCACTGTCCTCTCTTCTTAGACTGCATCCAACCAGCTATCCCCCACCAAACCAGGGAGTCGTGCCGCCCACTCGCATCTCGCTGCAAATCTCTCTCTCATTCCCTCCTCAATTTCCCCCAACTCCTACCTTCCCTTCACTCGCCGGAGAAGGAGACTTGCAGCTGCCGGAGAAGAGGCTCTACCGCCACTCCTTGATACCACCGGAGAAGGAAGCTGCCGCCAGGCTCCCTGCCTCTTTTTGCCCTAGCCCCTCACCAGTGGTTGCACTCCTTCTTCTTTGCCCGACACCACCACCGGATACCTGTAGATCCGCCTCGCCTTCCTGGAGACCGAAAGCCAACACTGGAGCCGCCGTCGAAGCCCATCCGACGCCGGAGAAGACCGCTCTGTGCCGTCACCCAGGTCTGCCGGAAGTCCAGCGTGGCCGCCTCCCCTGCTAGCCTGCGGCAACAATGTAGGTGAAGAAAACCCTTTTCGTTATTTATATTCGGCCCCCTCCTCTTTTGTGCTAATTACAGATTTTGCCCAGTACTTTGTATTTACGGTTTTGACCCAAATTTTTGGAAATTGCGGATATGCCCTCTTCTGGAATTAATTACAGATTTGGCCCAGAAAATCTAATTGCAGATTATGACCCATATTTATTAAATTGTATGAGTTGTCCCGGAAAATGCGTTAGCGGTTTTTAACCTTGGATTTTAATTGCGTGGATATTCTTATATTTATTTATGCTATATATTATGTCCTTGTTGGATTACGTTCGGTTTATGGCCCAAGGTTTTAATTGCGGTTTTATGACCAAGTTTCTAGGATTTCATATTTTGCCTCGGAAGGGTTAATTACGAGTTTTAACATGGGCTTTTGAAAAACGAGTTTTACCTTAAGTTTATATATATATATATATATATATTATATTACGAGCAAATTTAGCGTATAAGCTAAATTTGTTTTGTTGTGGTTTTAGGTCCGGAAGCGTCCCGATAAAGGCTCAACGAATCCACATTCGGCATTCATAGATTGTCTTCCGTCTTTGACCTCGTGTGAGTACCTTCTTCCTCGATCTAGTTATGTTTAGTAATAGTATCATGCTAGGTTAGATCTAGCGTAACTTAGAGTGAATATCAAGCAGTGGTTATGGACCTTAGGTGAGTGCTTGAGGACTTGTCGTTTATTTTAAGGCTTTGAGCGTATGTTCGATCTTGTGAGTGTTCTGATGCTTGAGGTTTTGGGGTTGTATGATCATGTAGGATCGTGATGACTAGGAATGGATTATCCTAATATATGATCTTGTAAGATCGTTGGGGCTAGGTGTGGTTATCCTAACATGTTTATGGTTTATGATATCGTGAGATCATGGGGACTAGAAGTCTAAGGACTTCTAGCATATGAGAGAATTTTTGATCGTGTGTCTTTTAACAGACGTTGGGTGTCTTCCTGAGGGAAGCTGAGAGCGGGATATAGCGAGATTCTCTTTGGGACGAGGTAAGTCTCCGGACTTACTTAGCTCGTATTCGTTGTATTAGTTTCGATGTGTGTTTGGTGGTGTGTGTTTATTGTTCATGTGTGTGTTCATTGTTTATGTGTGTGTTTATGGTTTATGTTATAAAAACTAAACCGGTAATAGGACCACCGACTTTATATGTTTATATTTAGCCCAAGTGTATGATAACGGGCGGTGACCGCTTGTCCAGTCCAAAATGGGGATGACTGGGAGGTGCCTTGCGACCAGTCCAACGGGTGATGCTGATCCGCATCAAGTACAAACCTGTATGGTGAAAGAGGACAAGGGCGAGATCGTTAAGATTCTCGTGTCACACCATAAATGGAATTAGTAATGGGATGACGTAAATGGAAAGATAATAAACCGGCTTGTGTGTTCTGGAGCATGTTGTGTATTTATGATGCCTTATGTGTGTCTGTGCCAATACCATGATTCTAATGCCTTGAATGTTAGCTAACGGTTTTATTCCGATATTGTTGTAGTTGCCTTGCAGGTTAGGGACGCGACCGAGAGATCCGGAAGAGTGGGCAGTCGGGGTCCGTACATTATAAGATTTGTGGGTGGAGTCTTGTAGATGTATATATGTATTGTATATTGTATATTTTCGATGTTTGGTCGTTGGAGTTGTTGACTCGGTTGTGGTCTTTCGATTGTATGCTTTTGTGATTCATATCATTGCATTAAAATGTATTTTGGTTTTGCCTTTAATTTGTGTCTTGTTGTAAGATCCGGTGAAATTGTTGTCAGGCTATGGGTCGGGACCCATTGTGAGGTCTCAACCCGTAGCGCTCCGAGTCCTGCGGATTCGGGGTGTTACAATCAATGCCCTTAGAACTACTCTTCGAATCATATGGCGCCCATAGAATGAAGTTGCAATACGGGATGTGAATCCAGATGAAAGTCTGCTCATGCTCCAGGTTTTGAATCCGGATAAAAGCTATGAACAATGTAGTTTTTACCTTTTTTCTCAACTACAACTTTATTTATTGGAGCTCCCAAATGCTCTAAACAAATGGAGGTTCTAATTATTCTCCAGAGAAAAATTGAATAGTTCCTCACAAGCTCAAAGTTACGCCACAAACATAACGGTGGAATCCATACTCATCATTCACGCGTTGTTTCCAAGTTATAGTCCAATTATTGTCAATGATTAGTGATGTGGGGTGAAAGCCGCAATTTCTTGATCTAGATTGAAAGTCCTCAAATCGAACAACAGAAAGAAATCTCGGATGAATTCCCAGAAATATCGGTCGATATTTATTGAATAACAGGGCAAGATTTCATTAGAACTCAAAATGCGGAAGTATGAATGATATGGAATGATAAGTGATAAATATAGGAAGATATGACTATTATAAGACTTTCAAAGAACCTTGAACTCAATTGGATCAAAACCCTTAACAAAGAATTACCTTTCATCCTTCCTTCTTTAACCTTACACAAGCTTTCTAGATAAGAAAAACACGTGGAGGAATTAGTCTAACTTGTAGCACCAACCTTTAGAAAGATTAACACACATAAGAACAACCTAGCAAAGACCCACAAGTTTTTAATCAAAAACTCTCTTTTTGATTGAATAAAAATGATAAAATGCAAACCCCGTGAGCGAAGTTACAAGTATCTCACAATAATGTCGAGTTAATAATCACAACTAAGCTACATAACAATCTCCCCTTCTAAGGTTATTTATAAGCAAGATCCTCTATCTAAACTAAGAAGATATATCTTCTAAAAGTATCTCACAATAATGTGGAATTAATAATCACAACTAAGCTACATAACAATCTCCCCTTCTAAGGTTATTTATAAGCAAGATCCTCTATCTAAACTAAGAAGAGATATCTTCAAAAAGATAATCTAGGAAAGATATCTTTAAAAGATATAAAAATAACAATTCCAAAAATATGATCAAAACTAACAACTTCCTTAAGATTGTTTGAAAGCTTTAAAGAAATAAAATGTAAAAGATAATTGCCAAATTTAATGATCTTTGGTCGGATATTCTAGCACGCGTCAGAGACAAAAAATCGGGTAAAATGTAGGCCGATTTTTCTGGTAAAATGTTGGCCGATTTTCACGGGCATTGGTCGATATTTTGCATCTTCGATGCTATCTTCCATTTCATCGATTCGTCCCATGTTTACAGCTTGTAAGCGGCCTTTCCTTGAGTTTCTCTTGTTCCTGGATGGATGAATGGTACATATGATGTAGGCATAGATGTTATCAAGTATGGTCCCACATCATACTCCCCTTCTTGGAAATGATTCGACCTCGAATCATAGCCTTGCTCATCACTAATCACACAATGACTCAAGTATGGTAGCTTCCGGACTGAATTAACTTCATGGGATGAAGTAATCAACTTCTTCTCGATCCCTCGTCACAACCTAGTATGAACCACTTGATAAACTCCTCCTGTTTTCCTGCAATTGATTTACTCACTCCTTACTCAGCAACGGTATAAGATCAAAGAATGTTAAGGAAAACAACTTAACCACAAAATCATTATAATTTAGAGTTGTATATGGATCACAACTCATAGAGTAAGCATGGCTAATAGGATGTGATACGCAATGAGTTTTAAATTTATATTCTCGTTATATTTCTCCTAAATCCTAGCGAACCCGCAGTGTACGGGACGTTTGTAGTAGGGATAGTATTTCGAGGTCGAACACAAAGACTAAGGTGAGATTGATTCGATTTATGATCAAGTTTAGTGAAGATCTAGGTTAAGAGAAGAGGAAGAAATAGAAAAGAAATTTTCAAATGTTTTTGGTTGGTTTTTAGGTGATCAATCAAAGATCACAATTCATGCAAGGTAAACAATCAACTAACAAATCAATACAAACAAACAAGCTAAACACGAGATACGAGTCAAATAGAGAAAAGCGGATTCTAGGGGTTGGAAGTTCCGGTTATGGCATAGGAATCAAGCTACCTAATCATTCCTTGGATTAGCTATGATATGTTGGGATTTAGTGTTTCTAGATTGGGATCAATCACCGGGTAGGACTCATGGTCCACTAGTCCGTCCCTAAGGTCTCATTACCGGGTAAGTCTCTAAGAACCTAAGGATGGAATTCTAGGTTCCACAACCTTGGCGTCATTTGTAGGAGAAGCGATTGCCTCCACCCATCTCGAAACATAGTCAACCGCCAATAGGATGTAGAGGTTGCCACATGAAGAAGGGAATGGTCCCATGAAGTCTACACCCCACACATCAAATATTTCCACTTCTTGTATGTTGTTCAAGGGCATCTCATTCCTCATTGAGATGTTGCCCGTCCTTTGGCAAACATCACAAGCTACGACAAAGCTTTGCACATCCTTGAACAAACTTGGCCAAAAGAAGCCCGATTGCAACACCTTCGCACATGTCTTGTGTGAGCTAGCATGCCCTCCACATGGCAAGGAATGACAATGGCGGATCACACTCTCCACCTCATCCTCCGGTATGCATCTTCTAAACATTCCATCCGGCCCTCGTTTGAACAAAAGTGGTTCACTCCAATAGTAGTGCCTCATGTAATAACCGGAATATTCTAATTCGGTTTTCCGAATTGAAATAATTTTAGTTCGCTGTAGCTGGTGAGGTGGACAGGCCCAACCCCTTTTTCTTTCCCTATTGGGTCTAATGGGTCCAATGGTGAGGCGGACAGGCCTAGCTTGGAGATGGGCCTATTCTTCTTTTGCTTCTCTTCAGCAAGGGTTGCAAAGCTGCGGGGCCCACACTCTCTATCCTCCCCCTCTTTCACGCCGCTTAGACCTCTCAAATCTTCAGATATGAAGATTGTAACGCCCTCAAAATTTTGCAAACCACCTACACGTACCTTGCATATCCCCGAAAACCAAACTTTGTCCACATCTATGCGGCTCCATCTTCTCCAACCTGCTTACCCGTCCTCATTGATCGACCGCGCCGGAACAAGAGACCTAGCCGTTGTCTTTCACCTAAATCAACCAGCACTCGCTCCGCAATCCCAGTCAGCGCCGCCGTTTTCTCGATTTCTTCTTTCGGTCATCTCTAGTTCTTGAAGCAACGAGCCGCCTTCTAAACACCTTTACCGCTCCTCCGTCATTCAGTTTCGAGCGGATACAACAAGAGTGCGAGTCTACCAAGGTACAAGTCTACCAAGGTACGCGTCTGCAGCCCTCCGTAGTCGCCGACGTCCCCAACCGCAAACGGAAAAGATTGGATCATGTTCCCAGTGGGTAAGGAGAAGACTTCACAACTGCGGATCCGGCATCGAGTCGAGCCCTTCCCTCTCCGGATGACCTTAGTTGTTCCTGTGCATTCGACCAAAACACATTTTACGGTGAGTCTCTCCTTCCCTTTTTCGCAGTGTTGTAGTATAGATTTGGACGTTATGGGTTGGTCGTGTGTACATTAGGAGAGGTGTGTGTATAGGTTAAGAGGGTAGCGGCATCGGGGTTGCTTGGAATGGTGCAGGTTATGCCGAGGGGTGTAGGAAGGTTCTGCAAACCCAAGGTTTGATCCGTTCAGGGTTAGTAATTGGTATAGACGTTGTGTTGTTCATAGTGGTTAGTTAGATTAGTACTGTTAGTAACTACCAAAGATTAGTACTGTTAGTTTAAGCTTAGATTAGTATTGTTAGTTTAGGCTTAGATTAGTATTGTTAGTTAGGTGTTAATTGCTCGTAATTGCTAGTGCTGTTAGTAAGGTTATGTCAGCTGTATTAGTGGCCTTTTATTATATATATATATATATATATATATATAATGACATCTCTCTTATGTTAGTAAGCACGGAATAAACGATAACTCGATTAGTAAATGTTAGTTGTGTCGGGAAGCGGTTGAGATTAATCCTCATTAGTATCTTGAGCTTTGCGGGTTTAGGGGTTTTACCGTTTTCTTTGTACTACTAGGGCTAGTGGGTTTCTTTCTTAACTGTTGTTGCGGACTTAGAAGTTAAAGAACTTCTAAGTGGTGAATGTGTGGACGATCTAAGCTTGTCTCTTCATAACCAGGTGGTTGAGTTGTTATTCTTGCGGAATCAAGTAGTAACATTGTTTAAGGATTTTGACTCGATTCAGGTAAGTCCACGGACTTACTTAGCTGGCTTCTTGTATGAGTGTAATGTGTATGAGTGGTGTTTGTTAGTTATAAACAACGAAACCGGATTAGGCCGACTTTATTATTTACGTAATTGACCCAAGTGTATGATAACGGGTCGTGACATCATCTGCCTAGCTCTTGCGAGAGTCTAGGAGGTTCCCTACGACCAGCCCAGTCAGGTAGACGGTCAGATGCATTAGTACCATTCCGCGTTGGTAAACGGGGACAGGGGCGAGGTTTGGGAATCCCTCGTGTCACAAAATAAGTATCATTAGTAATAACCTATCACCTAATTAAAGATAATAAAAGGATTGAGTGTTGCATGTTAATTGTTGATTGTTTATGTTGTGTGTTTGTGCTTTTACCTTTATGCTTATGCATAGAATGTTAGCTAACGGTTTTATACCGCTTGTAGATGCCTTGCAGGTTAAGACAGTTGTAGAGATATCCGGAGGGAATGGTCAGCCGGGTCCACGTACTCATTTAGTTGGGGACGGGGATGTCTTCTGTTCTTCATATGTGTCGTTTTGGTACCTTTACGTTGTAAGGCTGATACATATTCTTCATGTATATATTGTTTAAAGTTTTCAAATGTTTTAAATACTTTTGTGCCTTTTTGTAAGATCCTAGTGAAATTGTTGTCAAACTAAGGTCGGGACCATTGTGAGGTCCTAACCAGTAGCTCCCCGAGTTCCCAGAATTTGGGGTGTTACAATGTGGTATCAGAGCTCTAGGTTGGCAACAATGGCACTTGAAATCTTTTGAAAGACCGAATGTATAAAACAACTAGAACCCGAAAGGGGTCTAAATTTTCAAAACGGATTTATGTTTTTACACGCACGCATAGTCGGGTTGTTGGGTTAGTAGTACGTCGGACCACCATCGCTCTCCGTGGATCTCTGCAACTTGGATCGATAGGAGTTATTATATAGACCTTTTATGATTTTTCTTATTATATGTTATATACATGTGTATGCTGTTCGCCCCTAGAGGTGTGTGCAAATAAGTTTTAAATTTATAAAACTAGAATCAAGCAGCGAACCCGCAGTGTACGGATCGATATAGTTAAGCAAGAATTCCAGAGTATCGAACACAGGGATTTGGGGGGAACGAACTCGATTGCAGGTTATCCAGCAAGTAAATATAGGAGTTTTGCAAATTATTGGGGAAACAACAATCCTAAGGATCCAAGTATCCAGCTGTGGCAATCGATTCAGGATATACTAAATGATATAAAGACAGAGTTGAGATGTGCAAAAGTATACTAATGTAAGGTAATCGTACGGTGAAGTTCCAAAAACCTTATATAACTCACCTACAAGGCACTCTCTATACAGGTTGTTGAGACTCAATATAGAAGGATTCTAGAGGCGAGAATTAGTGTCAAATACCCAAACTTATAATCCAAGGATCAAGACTAACTTAACCGATTGAGGTTGTGACACTCACAATCGAGGTAGAGGTTGTTGAGGCTTCACTACCACCTAGAAAAGACAAGTCTAAACTAAGCTAAAGCAAATATTTAACTTTAGATTAAAGTAAAAGCAGGTTCGTAGACTTAAGGGAAATCACGGTTAGTTCTTGAGGTTCCACGGCCGTGGACTCAAGAACAGCCCGTAATTTAGGGTTGTCGGCGATAATTCTCTAACTCTCAGGGTCTAATCTGTTTGCGATCGATCTATCATCATCTAAGCCACAACTATCAACCCTTCACCTTAGAATTGTTAAGGATTTTTAGCCAATAACAGTCATGTTGATATCAATTCAAGAATTAAAAGATAAAAAGATGAAAACTTTCAAGAACTTTCAATAATCTTCAATTCAATCTCAAAGTCACAAAGAGAATAAGCGATGTTAAAAGATTCACAACAGAACAAACAATCGTAATCCTAGGAAAGAAAAGAAAACGGGATGTCAATCCGTTTTCCAAATCGAACCTAATCAAGAAGAGAGATCTTCTTGCAAAATCTTCCAAGAATTACGATCTTCCGCAAATCCGGAGATCTCAACAGCAATCTCCACCAAAAGTGCGAGATTAGAGGAATTCCAAACACGAACTTCGATCTCTTCAAAGAGATGTCAATTGCTTCCAATCAAACTAAGCAAAGCGTCTTCGTGTCTAAGCGGCGATCAATGAGGGTAAACGGGGTAGCGAAGGTGACGGAATCTTGCTTTGTCCGTCTTTTTATAGTGTAGGGCAAATGTCGGCCCGGCCCAATCTTTAAAAGATCGTGGCTTCAAAGTGTGGCGAAAAGATTCGCCAAGATCACGGTCGTGGAAGTGTTCCACGACCGTAATTTAGAGCGTGGAAACAAATACGGTTTGCAACATATGTTCCACGGCCGTGTAATCCCCTGGAATGAACATGAATTTCTGACTCCAAATCCACGGCCGTAATTCTGAACGTGGTTTATGATACAGCCGTATTTTAGGGCGTAATTTAGGGCAAGAACGTGATTCTTCCCTAAACTCGTGCATTCTCAAGCTAAGACTCCAAATTGCTTCCAAAGAATGTCCTCAATCTATGGACGTATCAACTCAACTCTCCTTTGCTCGATTCCGTTCGGAAATAGCTCCAAATCACCTATAATCAACATAGAACTAGTGTAGACATCCAAATCGACAATATAGGTAATACTAGCTCACATATGCATAAAGTTCAATCAAAGACTATCAATATGAATCAAATACGTTTAGAAAACGTGCCTAAAATATCACAATATTTCATGCTAACAAATAACCCCATACTTAACACTTGCTTGTCCCTAAGCAAGGTCTTTCAAAAAGCTTTGAACAAGAGTTAGGATGAAATATGTATACCTTCTTTTGGATGAATGTGACTTCTAAAGAATAGATCATTCTCAAACCTTGCTTCAATCGTTTTTCAAACTTTCACACACTTAATCAAAGAGTAAAAGGCAAAGAAAATTCATGAATCAACTCAACTTCCAAACAAGCATTATAACCTTCAAACATTAACAAAATCAATCTCAAGAAACTTCAATTTAGATCACCAAGTCATATAACATTCTTTTGATCTTAAGGACTTTCAAAGAAAAGGTCTAGAATATGGAAGGGAAGGAAAAAAACTTTAAGGGAAAGTGGTGCATAAATCCGGGAAAGTGGACAACTACCTTCTTCTTCTTATGTGGTTACAACACTTCAACTTAGAGCTTCGCTCTCTTCTTTTCGCTTTTCGACTTTACTTTTGGAGTTATGGATAGAGGTGCACAAAAACCGAAGCCTAGGAGATCGGCGTTTCTCAAATTTTCAAGAGATGCCTCAAACCCTTAGCGCACATACCATAATCCGCTAGGAATATCGCTCAATCCGACTTTGGCAAGACACAAACACCCGGCTATGTGAATGGTGCCGAGTTACTCATCGTCATGATTGATTTCCCCAAACCTATAATTTCTTTCTATTCAATTGATTGCAAATAATTGCTCTCATGGCCCTCCCACATCAAACATGCCTTTTTCTCATTCACTTCTCCAAATTCCCGGATAGGTAAGGGAGGCTAATATTTCAATGAGGAGCTAGATGATCAAAGAAAGAAGAAAGAAAGTATTGAATTGCCTTAATCATTTCAATAAGAAGTATAGGAACTTATAACGCGATTTCAACTTCAATTTTCTAGCATGATTTAGGTAACATTCTCACATTATAAAACTTGCAAAAGAGGTAAAATTCATTCATTCAAATTCTTTTCAATTCACAATCCTTTTAAACATGCAATTGTCATCAATCTCAATTCACAAGTAGTGATTATCATGGAAATCATCTCAATTCATTAGAAGCACATAATTTTCAAAATTTTTCAATTTTTATGGTTTTTTCAAGTCATTTTTCATGCAATGCATTAAGGAAACGTGTAACACATAATGAAGATGCAACGATAGTCTCGAATGAAAGCAAACATAGAGAGTAGAGTTATTACAAACTTTTAGTACATCCCACCCCATACTTAGGACGAACATTGTCCCTAATGTTCAAAAGAAATAAGGAAAAGAAGAAAAGAAAAAGAAACTCACAAAATGGTGGCAGGAATGTCTAAAACAAACGATCATGCGTCCAATCACTGCGGCGGCGGTGGAGGTGGGAATGGAGAGAAACTCGGATCATAGAACCGCCCAAACTGCTGGCGGTAGACGTCCCTCATCATGTGGTCAAGGTCGTCTAAGCGTCCGTCTCTAGCATCCGCCCGGATCTCTAGCGCTCCAACTCTCTCCGAAAGTCCGGTAGCCCAATCCGGCATCTGCTCGTACCATCCCGGGGCGTGACTATACCATGATGGAGCATCGGATGGTGCTGGTGCTGGTGGCGGTGGTGGTGCTGCTGGCTGCGCCGTGGACCAAGGAGGGGGTGTGTCATACCAAGTGGGAGGTGTAGTCATCCACGTAGGCCTCTCACTCACGCTAGCGCGGCGAGATGACGAGCCTGAAGCTCTAGCTGGACGTGGAGAGCGTCTAGGTACATCCGGGTCCGCCTCCGGCTGATCCGGAAACGTGCCAAACTCATGCTCCGCTCCTCCACCACTCTCGGACTGACCTCCCATGTCCTCCTCCACAACCGGTGGTGGAACGTAAGGGGGGCCACTAACCTGTTCGCATGCATCGCAGCGAACGTCTCCTTCCAATTGTGGCGTCCCGCCACAATGGAATACTCTGGCAGCCACTCAATCCCTCTACCCGTCCGAGTCTCCCAAGGCATGCCCGCATAAGGCGGACCTCTATGTGTGGGGAAGATGAGTCCCCTAACCATAAAAGCATGTAGCCCTAAGGGAACCGCCGGTATACGGGTGCAAGCTGAAAAATCTACACCAAACGTCCTAGCAATGTGGGTCACTATCCCACCGTATCCAATGTTCCCCTTCTTCTTGTTCTTAAGTTTACTCATTGTAGCCGCCAAAAGAGTGGCACAATCCGCACGGCGACCGTATAGCATACTATAGAGCAAGAATAGTTCATCCGTCTTGATCTTTTGGGGCGTCTCCGTCCTAGGAAAGAGACACTCCGAAAGAACTCGGTGTGCTATCTTCAAGGCTAGATGGTACATCAATCTAGCCTTGGTATCGGCGGGTTGCCAACGGTCCTCGTCGGCGTAAATCATGGCTACTTCCTCCCAAAAATCCTTGGGGTAAACTCCACTCGGAAATCGACCGTTATAGGTCTCATGGAACCCGAAAATGATCCCAAACTCAACAATGCTCAACTGATAGTCTTGTTCCATGAGACGGAAGGAGACGGTCCTATCTACGTGGCTGTGCTCGAAGGACGTCACAACCTCCCGGGTAATCTCCTCATAGGCGTCTTCACGAATGTTCGTGAAGACAAGCAATCCGGCTCTATCCAAGAGCCATGTAAGATCATCAACAATGTTGAGAGGATGTAGGTCCTCCAACAACAAATACCTAGGACCTATCACTGTCCTCTCCTTGATCCGGTCAACTGCTACAAGGTGGTTCTCATGTATGGTTGGGATGCTAGGGTGAGGAGGTGAAGATGGAGGTGAAGGTGAGGATGGTAGTGAGGGGGATGAGGGTGGTGGTGCCCTAGAGGTGGAGGGATTGCCCTTTCTTTTCTTGTTTTGCTCTCCCTTCTTCTCTTTTATCCTTCCCGACATTCTCCTTACAAAGTCCATTTTTTACCAAAATTACGGTCTGTTCTTCGATTCCACGGCCGTGGTTTACCCAGAGACCGTGATTCGTCTCAGAATTTTGCGAATCTCAGCAAATTCACCAACAATCACCACAACAAGCAGCCCTAATCTAATTCCTTCCAGTCTTTGTCAGTTCTTCCTAAAAATCTATAGCAAAAACGAACCAAATCCGCGAAATTGAAGAAGAAAGAATAAACCTCTTTTTCGGATTGAAAAACCCGAAATGCACCTTTGTTGATGGATTTCCGCTCGGTTTGTCGATTGGATCTTGTTTGTGGTTGGATTTGCTGCAGTTTAGGATGAAGAATCGTTGAAAACGATTAGAAAACGAAGAATTGGAGGAGGTCGTGGGGTTTCGGCGTTTAGGTCGTGGAATGGGTATTTTTGGGGCAATTTTGTGAAGAATGTGGCTTATAAAGTCGCAGGCAAAATTTTGAAAATCACGGTCTGTCGGGGTGTTCCACGGCCGTGGAAGTGTACGGACCCGTGGTTTTGGTGATTTTTCAAAGGCTTTTGAGAATTACGGCCACTGTAGCTATGACGACCGTAATTTAGACCGTGGAACCTTCTGTAAAGCTTCAAAGTCCAAATTTCGTCGCCCTTCTTCGACATTATTCTCCCTTTCTCCTTTTCCATCGATCCTACAACCAAAAACACGAACATACCGGAAGAAATCGAGGCAAAATCAAGCGAAAACGTCTATTCTAAGCTAAACTATGAATCGAAAACAAAAACAAGAATGCAATACCTTGGGTTGCCTCCCAAGAAGCGCTTTGTTTAAGGTCCGTAGCTAGACCATTCTCGCACTTATTCGAGTGCGGTAGGTGCAAACTCCTCAGCTTGGAGTTCCGGTGTGTACTTCTTGAGTCGTTGACCGTTCACCTTAAAACTTCCGCTAGCTTCACCCCATACTTCAACTGCACCATGGGAGAAAATGCGTTTGATTAGAAAAGGTCCGGTCCAACGAGATTTAAGCTTACCTGGAAAGAGGCGAAGTCTTGAATTGAAGAGGAGAACTTGATCCCCTTCTTTAAAGTCCTTTGGAATGATATGCTTATCATTCCAACGCTTTGCTCTTTCCTTGTAGATCTTAGCGTTTTCATAGGCGTTCAAGCGAAGTTCATCCAGCTTGTTGATGTCTAGGAGTCGCTTCTCTCCCGCTTCTTTCATGCCGAAATTCAGCCACTTGATAGCCCAAAACGCTTTGTGCTCCAGCTCTACCGGCAAATGACAAGACTTCCCATACACAAGGTTGTATGGTGTGGTTCCTATGAGAGTCTTGTACGCAGTCCGGTACGCCCATAATGCATCATCTAGCTTCAAGGACCAATCCTTCCTAGTCCTTGAAACCGTCTTCTCTAGAATTCCCTTGATCTCCCTATTTGAGATCTCAACTTGTCCACTCGTTTGTGGATGGTAAGGGGTAGCGATCTTGTGAGTAACCCCATACTTAGCTAGAAGAGCTTCAAAGCGACGGGCTATGAAGTGAGAACCTCCATCACTAATGATTGTCCTTGGTGTTCCAAATCGCGGGAAGATGGTCTTGTTGAAGAACTTAACCACCACCATGGCATCATTTGTGGGAGAGGCAATTGCTTCCACCCATCTAGAAACGTAGTCTACCGCCAATAGTATGTATTGGTTTCCACAAGAAGATGGGAATGGTTCCATGAAATCGACTCCCCAAACGTCGAAAATCTCCACCTCTTGGATGTTGTTGAGGGGCATCTCGTTCCTTCTAGAAATATTGCCTGTTCTTTGACAAGCATCGCAGCAAGAGACAAAGGATTGCACATCTCTAAATAAAGTAGGCCAATAGAATCCAGATTGCAATACCTTTGCGCTAGTCTTGTTCGAACTAGCGTGTCCTCCACAAGGTAGTGAATGACAATGGCGGATGACACTTTGCATCTCATCTTCCGGCACACATCGCCGAATGATGCCATCCGGACCTCTCTTGAAGAGGAGAGGCTCGTTCCAATAGTATTCCTGGACGTCCTTAAAGAACTTCTTCCTTTGTGCGTAGGATAGTCCGGGTGGTATCTCCTGGCAAACCAAATAGTTAACAAAATCAGCAAACCATGGTTCGTTACCTTTGGAGATCTCGTTGATGCACTCCTCTATGATGTGTAGGTGTTCGTCCGGAAAGGAGTCATCAATGGGTAGATGGTCGTCCTCTAGATGTGTTAGACGACTCAAATGATCCGCAACAGAATTTTCTGAACCTTTCTTGTCGCGGATCTCTAGATCGAATTCTTGTAGGAGAAGAATCCATCTAATTAGCCTTGGCTTTGCGTCTTTCTTCGCAAGGAGGTACCGGATCGCAGCATGATCCGTGTAGACAATCACCTTTGCACCTACAAGATAAGAGCGAAACTTGTCAATAGCGTAGACAATAGCTAGAAACTCTTTTTCTGTAGTGACGTAGTTGAGCTGAGCTTCGTCTAGCGTCTTGCTAGCGTAGTATATGGCATGGGTTCGCCCTTCCTTTCGTTGTCCAAGAACAGCTCCAATAGCTACGTCACTAGCATCGCACATAATCTCGAAGGGGATAGTCCAATCCGGGGGTTGGATAATAGGTGCTGAAATTAGAGCTTGCCGAATGGTGTTAAACGCATCTAAACATTCCTGCGAAAACTCAAAAACCGCATCCTTCATCAATAGATTAGTGAGAGGTTTTGATATCTTAGAAAAGTCCTTAATGAAGCGTCTATAAAATCCAGCATGTCCTAGAAAACTTCTTATCCCTTTCACCGAAATTGGGGGAGGAAGTTTCTCTATGGTCTCTATCTTAGCTTTGTCTACCTCTATCCCTCTACTAGAGACTAAGTGACCTAATACGATTCCTTCCTTAACCATGAATTGACACTTCTCCCAATTAAGAACTAGGTTAGTGTCTTCACAACGTTGTAAAACAAGAGAAAGGTTAGAAAGGCAATCGTTAAAAGAGGAACCGTATACAGAGAAGTCGTCCATGAAGACTTCCATGATTTCCTCTACATACTCGGAGAAGATGGCCATCATGCACCGTTGAAAGGTGGCTGGGGCGTTGCAAAGCCCGAACGGCATTCTCCTATAAGCGAACGTACCCCAAGGGCACGTGAATGTGGTCTTCTCCTGATCGTCCGGATGTATCGGAATCTGAAAGAAACCACTATAACCGTCAAGGTAGCAAAAATGTGAATGTTGTGCTAACCTTTCAAGCATTTGATCGATGAATGGCAATGGAAAGTGATCCTTCCGCGTTGCATTGTTGAGCTTGCGGTAGTCTATGCACATTCGCCATCCAGTCACGGTTCGGGTAGGAATGAGTTCGTTGTTCTTGTTGGTGATGACCGTCATTCCTCCCTTCTTCGGAACTACTTGAACTGGACTCACCCATTTGCTATCGGAGATAGGATAGATGATACCTGCATCAAGAAGTTTAAGAATTTCCTTCTTGACAACCTCCTTCATGGTCGGATTCAACCGCCTTTGAGGTTGTCTTGAAGTTCTAAAATCCTCCTCCATTAGTATCTTATGCATACATAGGGAGGGTTTGATTCCTACTAAGTCCTCGATAGTGTAGCCTATGGCTTTTCTATGTTTCCTAAGGACTGTCATGAGCTGTTCGTGTTCATCTATGCTTAGTTCGGAGCTAACAATGACCGGAAAGGTAGAATTAGATCCAAGAAAAGCGTACCTTAGATGAGTAGGAAGTGGTTTGAGTTCCATCACTTTCGGAGCTTCCAATGGTCCTTGAGGGGCATCCGACGTTTCCTTAGAAGTTTCTAAGGTTGTTGAGTGGTTTGGAGAAGAATCAAAAGAAGTTGAAGAAGTAAGCCGATCACCCTCTTCCACGGTCAGAATTACGGCCTCTCCATGTGTTCCACGGCCGTGTAATCCCCTGGAATGGAGGTCGATTTTGGTTGTGAAATCCACGGTCGTGGAATACAGGGTATGACCATGGATTCTTACATTCTCAGCCTCATCGTGGAGTTTTTCAAATTCCACTTCATGCATCTCTTCTTGTGCTTCTAAGGCTTCAATTTCCTCTTTGCAATCTTCTTCTTCCCCTACATTGGTTAGACTCATAGTGATAACTTTTTGTAAAGGATCGTTAAAGAGAATCGCACTTACCTCCTCCCTAGACAACCCTTCTTCATCTTGGATATCGTAAATATCCTCATCAAAGATTGGCTCCTTTACTAGAGTGGAAAGAACGAACTCTACCTTCTCTTCTCCAATATCAAAAGCGAGTCTCCCATTCTTGCAATCGACCATGCAGCCGGAAGTTGCAAGAAACGGTCTTCCGAGTATAATCGGGACCGGACTATCTGCGGGAATGTCAAGCACGACAAAGTCAATGGGGACAAATAATTTACCTAGCTTGACCGGGACGTCTTCTACAATACCGACGGGGTGAGTGATGGATCGATCCGCCATGTATAACGTCATCTTGACCGGTTTAGGATCGCCTAAACCGATCTTCCTACATAATGCAAGTGGTATGATGCTCACACTTGCTCCCAAGTCACATAAAGCGTCGTATGTGACATCTCCCACTCCAATGGGAATGCAAAATGACCCCGGATCCTTCAACTTTGGGGGCATTTTCTCCTTCATAGTCTTGATGAGATCCGAAGAATCCGAACTCATCTTGACCTCACCGAAATCTTCTAGCTTCCTCTTGTTAGAGAGAAGCTCCTTCAAGAACTTGCCATAAGCCGGCATACCTACAATAGCATCAATGAAGGGTATATTAATATGCATCTTGCTCATGAGTTCTATGAACTTACCGAATTGTTTGTCTAGGCGCGCTCGCGCTCTAGATTGAGGGAACGGTAGGGGAGGTTTGTAAGCTGGAGGAGGAACATAGACATCTTCCTTCTCCTTCCCCTTTCCTTTGTCCTTCTCTACGGGGACTTCAACGAACGTAGGCTGCGGATCGGTGGTAGTCACTCCGCTCCTAGTTGTAATCGCCATTACCCTTCCCTTAGGGTTGTCCTCCGTCTTTCCTGGAAGTTTCCCTTGATTTCTAGGAACTTCCTCCGCGTGGTTGAACAATTGGTTCTCCAAAACTTTTTGAGCTTTGTCAACCTTGGAGACTTGATCATCAACCTTGATGAGGCGGTTCTCCAACCCTTGAAGCTTTCCCAAGATTGTCTCCAACATGGGATCGGACTTCTCCTTTCCCGTATTGTTTCCTCCATTAGATGATTGCCCTTGGTTTTTCAAAGGAGTAGAGGAAGAGGAAGGTGGAGTTAGCGAACTAGAATTGGAAGGATAGGAGTTACCGGAATTTTGTTGATTGGAGCGCCAATTGTTGTTGTTTGAACCCCGATTGTTGTTCCAACTGTTGTTGTTCCGGTTGTTGTTGTTTCCATTCCAATTGTTATTCCGGTTATTGTTCCGGTTGTTGTTGTTGCGGTTGGTGTTATCACCGCCATTGTTGTTGCCCAAATAGCCAACATCCTTCTCTTGTTGCTTTGGGAAGTTGGTCTTAATAGTCTCCTTCAACTCTTTGATCTCATTGTTGAGGGAGAAAATCTGATTTTGAGCCTCATGTGTGAGCTTCGCTCCTTGCTCCACACGATTTCCTTCCGCTTTCCGGTGGGAATACTTCTCTATGACTCTTGCTTGCTTCTCAATGAAGTCCCAAGCATCATCTTCTCTCATGTCCATGAATGTTCCTCATGAGAGGGATTGGAGGTTGAATTGCGTTCCCGCATCCAGCCCTTTGTAGTAGATTTCCAGCAAGGCAAGCTTGGATATGCCATGATGAGGGCAATCCAAGAGTAAATCCTGAAACCTTTCCCATGATTGAAACAAACTTTCGTTAGGTCTCATGGAAAAAGCATTAATCTTACCTCTAAGTTCCGCCGTTTTGGAGGGCGGAAAGAATTTGGTGAGAAACTCCGCGGAAAGGTCTTCCCACGTGTCTTGCTTCCCATTGGGAAGAGCTTGATACCATGACAACGCTTTCCCTTTCAAAGAGAAGAAGAAAGGTTTGAGCTTATAGTTGTTGGTAGTAGCGTTCTTCGGTCTCATTGTCTCCATCATACACTCAAAGTTTTACAAGTGTTGGTGTGGAGATTCAGCGCTTGTACCGCCAAATTGGCTTTGGCGAACAAGAGTGATAACTTGAGGGTTAAAGCTAAACCCTTGCATATCTTCAGCATCAAAATTCACACCCAAGCGGCGTGGTTGTTGTGTTGGATCCATCCGCTGGCCAAGAGTTCTTGGCTCATTATCCACACGTTCGACTCTCGCATTCCTAGGTGGAATGCGGCGATTAGCAGCTCCTTGTGGATGGAAATGATTCATATTGATCGTGGGATCAATCTCTTCTAACGGTGGCATGGAAGAGTCACTATCATCAGCGGATGAGTGGCTTTTTCTTCTAGACCTTGATCTCCTTTTTGAGGACTTCTTGACTACTTTATTCTCAAGGTCGCTCATCTTTATCCTCATTTGGAAGATCATGTCTTGTAGACCGTTAACTTGAGATTGATGACGATCCATCTCATCCTGGCGGAGAGTCTCATTCCATCGGAGTTGAGCTTCCTTCTCCGCCAACTCCGTTTGAAGATCACGTTCGTGTTCTTCGGCCATCTTCTTTTCCTTGCGCTTTTGCCTCAAGGTTTTCTCTAGCTCTTGATCAAGAGGTAAGAGATCTGCGGTGTTCCTAGACCTGCGCATGCACTCAAAGAGATATCAAATAACGAGAGCAAGCTCCCAAGCTTGACAACCGGCTACCGGATTCGGTCTAAACCAAATCCCCGGCAACGGCGCCAAAAACTTGTTCGCCCCTAGAGGTGTGTGCAAATAAGTTTTAAATTTATAAAACTAGAATCAAGCAGCGAACCCGCAGTGTACGGATCGATATAGTTAAGCAAGAATTCCAAAGTATCGAACACAGGGATTTGGGGAGAACGAACTCGATTGCAGGTTATCCAGCAAGTAAATATAGGAGTTTTGCAAATTATTGGGGAAACAACAATCCTAAGGATCCAAGTATCCAGCTGTGGCAATCGATTCAAGATATACTGAATGATATAAAGACAAAGTTGAGATGTGCAAAAGTATACTAATGTAAGGTAATCGTACGGTGAAGTTCCAAAAACCTTATGTAACTCACCTACAAGACACTCTCTATACAGGTTGTTGAGGCTCAATATAGAAAGGTTCTAAAGATGAGAATTTATGTCAAATACCCAAACTTGTAACCCAAGGATCAAGACTAACTTAACCGATTGAGGTTGTGACACTCACAATCGAGGTAGAGGTTGTTGAGGCTTCACTACCACCTAGAAAATACAAGTCTAAACTAAGCTAAAGCAAATCTTTAACTTTAGATTAAAGTAAAAGCAGGTTCGTAGACTTAAGGGAAATCACGGTTAGTTCTTGAGGTTCCACGGCCGTGGACTCAAGAACAGCCCGTAATTTAGGGTTGTCGGCGATAATTCTCTAACTCTCAGGGTCTAATCTGTTTGCGATCGATCTATCATCATCTAAGCCACAACTATCAACCCTTCACCTTAGAATTTTTAAGGGTTTTTAGCCAATAACAGTCATGTTGATATCAATTCAAGAATTAAAAGATAAAAAGATGAAAACTTTCAAGAACTTTCAATAATCTTCAATTCAATCTCAAAGTCACAAAGAGAATAAGCGATGTTAAAAGATTCACAATAGAACAAACAATCGTAATCCTAGGAAAGAAAAGAAAACGGGATGTCAATCCGTTTTCCAAATCGAACCTAATCAAGAAGAGAGATCTTCTTGCAAAATCTTCCAAGAATTACGATCTTCCGCAAATCCGGAGATCTCAACAGCAATCTCCACCAAAAGTGCGAGATTAGAGGAATTCCAAACACGAACTTCGATCTCTTCAAAGAGATGTCAATTGCTTCCAATCAAACTAAGCAAAGCGTCTTCGTGTCTAAGCGGCGATCAATGAGGGTAAACGGGGTAGCGAAGGTGACGGAATCTTGCTTTGTCCGTCTTTTTATAGTGTAGGGCAAATGTCGGCCCGGCCCAATCTTTAAAAGATCGTGGCTTCAAAGTGTGGCGAAAAGATTCGCCAAGATCACGGTCGTGGAAGTGTTCCACGACCGTAATTTAGAGCGTGGAAACAAATACGGTTTGCAACATATGTTCCACGGCCGTGTAATCCCCTGGAATGAACATGAATTTCTGACTCCAAATCCACGGCCGTAATCTATGGACGTATCAACTCAACTCTCCTTTGCTCGATTCCGTTCGGAAATAGCTCCAAATCACCTATAATCAACATAGAACTAGTGTAGACATCCAAATCGACAATATAGGTAATACTAGCTCACATATGCATAAAGTTCAATCAAAGACTATCAATATGAATCAAATACGTTTAGAAAACGTGCCTAAAATATCACAATATTTCATGCTAACATATGCTTAGTTTGTTAGTATCCTAAAAGATATTTTATATCCTTTAGTCGTGATATCACGAAGCGATTATCGCCTCATGACAAATCGACTGCGGACTTGAAGAGTCTCCAACACGAGGCAATGGAATCGGACCTTGAATTGAGTATGATACTCGGGTAGGCTGCTTGGTGATCCTTACAAATTATCCAAAGAACAAGTGAGCAAGGAAGTAAAGTTGTGAAGATAATTTTTACCACACGCGCAATCAGATGAAGAAGAAATCCCTAAGTCAGTTCAGTTAGAAGGTATAGAAGGTCGTACAAGGAACTCGGGCATACGAGGCCGAGAAATGGAACTAGAAGAACCATGCAAGAGACTACAAGAGTGCGGAGTAGAGATAAAAATATTGGAACGGGACAAGTAGAATTGAGTACAACCAAGATTGCGGAATCAAGGATATTATAATCAAGGCGGATGCCCCATAGACTATTAGGGGCATGAGAAACCAGAAGAGACAAAGTGTCAATCCGGGTGTGAGAATCTAAGGTACACGAAATGAAGACCTACAATTGAGTGTAAAAGCGAAAAGGTAGACCCCACAAGTGTGGAGAGGTTTTTGACCTCCTCAAAAATATAAGAAGTTTGAAAGAAATCGCGATGCTAGTATCAAAATAGTGGAAGCCCTGTAGCAGGGTCAACGGAGTTTCATGAAGGAAATAATGCCAACAAAACCAAAGAAGAAATGTGTATGTGAGAATAGCCTTGGGGGACTCGAGAGTCCAGGGTAACCCTAATTATCACGGGACCTAAGTCATCAATACAGACGGTCCATATAAGGGAAACTACAAGTGGATGGTTATTATGGTCATAGATATTGCAAGGACGCTTACAATCTATCGTGGAGGATTTAAAACGACTATTTATGTCGGATGAATGATATTGCTGGACTCGAGAAGTGGAGTTAGCCCCAATGAAGCTGAAGGGTGGATGATGGAACGAACTAAAAGATTAACCGGGTAGGTGAGTCTCACAAAGAAGTTAATGTCAGTAGAGGTATGAGAAGAGTAGGTCCAAGAAATTGAGATAAGTCAACTATAGAATGACCGACGTCAGTTGAGGACGTGCAAGTGTTGTTAGGTATTGACTAGTTATGCAAATATAGAAGAGATAATTGTCATTGTGGATTTTTGAAGTAGCTTTACCGACACCTTAGAGGATTTCCTCAAGTAGTCAACATCAATCTTCTTGGATTAGCAAACGGAATAGAGAGAATTGTGTTAAAGGTTGCTTCTTGGTTGGTTAAGATCAAACTCCGTTCGAGTCAGGGAGTTTGGATCCGTGTTAGAAGAATTAAGAAAGTAAACGAAAGATGTTATTTTCCAATTGTTATTTTATTTCATTAAGGCAAGTGAGGGAGGTACTTGGTACTTCATCCGGATGAGACTTTTGGTGTAATTGGAAGAAAGAGTTTTGGAGGTCAGTCATCTAAATTCAAAAAAATAATAATAAATAAATAAATAAAATTTTATGATTCATGGGTGACAACAAAATAATCAGAGTAGCGCAGCGGAAGCGTGGTGGGTCCTAACCCACAAAGCGAGAAGCTCAATGGTACAGTCGGGTGACTTATCGAGTTTAAGGCGATGTAGTTGAGGAAATGGATTTTGTTGGGAACACACACGAGATAAGCTACACAGAGTGGTTGGAAATATTGCATGGGAACTGTATCACCCCGCAAGGTTGACAAAAAAAAAAATTAAATAAATAAATATGTGCATATAGAGGTTATAGAAAGGGAGTGTACCTTTTATGGATCAAAGTGAAGCATGACGACTTCGTCACATGTTGTCAGACAAGTAGTTTCGGAATTCAATACCTAATGGAATACTCTATAGTGAGTTTTCTTGATGGATTAGGGAAAGAACTTGCGATGAAATAAATAAATAAATAAATAAATAAATAAATAAATAAATAAATAAATAAATAAGAAGTTATTGTGTAGGGCTGCATGAGGAGCTCAATGTGAGTAACTATCAGACTGAATCGAAAGACACATAAGAAGAAGAAGCTACAAAAGTATACTTTCGACCCAGTAATCGTGCATAGAGGAAGCATAATCGCAGAGTAGAGTATACGTGTAATGTTATATAAATCGGAGCCGAGTTGCGTTTTGAGTCAGAGGGATATTCTCGGTCTGGTACACGTGGTGGATATAAGAGTGCATTGCTGATGATGTGTTAGCATTTATCCAGTACTTATGATCAAACAACGGTGATGTGAGATCACCTTGTGTCTACTGTGTAAGAAGTTTGAGTTGAGTTAGTAATATATATTAGAGATTTATAAAGTATTATGACGACGTCCATAGAACGCGGAGAATTACCACCGGATTTTGTTTTTTTTTCAAGTTATATCAAGTGTAAGACCCAGAAAGGAGGAGAAGATGATACTTTAATGGAAGAATCATATGACTGAGTCATATTAGGAGATAAGACCAAGTGGGTCGGTAGACAAAGAGCGTTAAGCACTTAGTAAAGTTCTGGTAGATGTATAAGTGTGTTATCCAAGATGGGACACTCAAAACCTTTTCAGAAGGCCGGAAGCAAGTGGTCGTAATGAAAGGAAGAAAGTTGAATAAATTATTCTCCGTAATGTCATCAATGGATCTGGAGGAGAGTTGCGTAATGCAACCATTTGAGGTTTGAAAGTGGTTTAAAAGCGAGTGATGAACTAGTATTCCTCGCCCAATTGTCTGTGCCGTAGTGAAAGTGGTAAGACATATCCATGAATTTTGTCACGGCTTTGCGACCTAGTAGGAGCTTTGATGCTATATGAGTGATTGTTGATAGGCTGACGAAGACCGCACGTTTCATTCCTATCAAGGAGACGTGGCCGGTGAGTCGCTTGGCTGAGGAGTTCACCAGACAGATTGTGAGACTCCATGGAGTACCGAGGACCATTGTTTCTGACATAGAAGGGCATTTCACCTCGAGGTTTTTTGCAGCAGGTGCATACGACATTGGGGACGAGTCTCCACTTTACCACCGCTTATCACCCTCAGACTGATGGTCAGTCAGAGAGGACCATCCAGACACTTGAGGAGATGCTACGAGCTTATGTGTTGGATTGGGGACAGGTGTCGTGAGACCACCTTTCTTTGGTTGAGTTTTCATATAATAACAGTTGACATGCATCGATAGGGATGGCTCCTTATGAAGCCTTGTATGGGCGAAGATGTCGTACACCTTTGTATTGGGATGAGCCTAGTGGTAGTGGAGTTGCTCTAGAGCAGATACAGGACGACATCGCTCGTGTAGCTCTGATTAGAGAGCGTATGTTGTCTGCACAGAGTCGTCAGAAATCCTACGCCGATAAGAGACGTCGACCTTTGGAGTTTAGAGTGGGTGTGCAGGTTTGGTTGAGAGTGTCACCGATGCGAGGTGTTCGACGTTTCGGCACTAAGGGGAAGTTGAGACCTGATATGTCAGACTTTTTGAGATCCTGGAATGAGTCGGGGAGATAGCATACCGACTAACCTTACCACCAACACTAGAGGGTGTTCACTCCGTCTTTCACGTGTCTCAGCTGAGAGTATATTCGAGACCCGAGACATATTATCAACTATGAGGATTTGACAGTAGAGTTGGATCACACATTTGTAGAGCACCCAGTAGCCGTGTTAGAGAGGAGTATTAGACGCTTACGGTCAAAGGATATACCCATGCTACGGATCTAGTGGTCTAGACGCGGGGAGCCGACAAGGCTACATGGGAGATGGAAGATAGTATCAGGAGAATTATCCGGGGTTTTATGGTGAGTTAATCGCAATATCAGGACCGTCGGGTTAGTACTTGAACCCACATTTGTGTGACTTTTGATATGGTGTTTGCTCTTATAGTGGGGTGATTTGGTTTTTACGGGTGTTGCATGTTTGATTGTTTAATCTTGTATTTGTTGCATGTTAGAATGATTAGTCTTTTATGCATTACTTTGTCATGGTCTTTGAGTGATACTTTTATGATTAGTAAAGTAGAACAATGTCACTCGGGAATAAAAGATATATATATTTTTTCTCCGGTTATAATTATAAGACTACCGTGATGACTTTCCGTATCCTAAGTTTCGGGACGAAACTTATTTTAAGGGGGAACTGATGTAATAACCGGAATATTCTAATTCGGTTTTCCGAATTGAAATAATTTTAGTTCGCTGTAGCTGGTGAGGCGGACAGGCCCAACCCCTTTTTCTTTCCCTACTGGGTCTAATGGGTCCAATGGTGAGGCGGACAGGCCTAGCTTGGAGATGGGCCTATTCTTCTTTTGCTTCTCTTCAGCAAGGGTTGCAAAGCTGCGGGACCCACACTCTCTATCCTCCCCCTCTTTCACGCCGCTTAGACCTCTCAAATCTTCAGATATGAAGATTGTAACGCCCTCAAAATTTTGCAAACCACCTACACGTACCTTGCATATCCCCGACAACCGAACTTTGTCCACATCTATGCGGCTCCATCTTCTCCAACCTGCTTACCCGTCCTCATCGATCGACCGCGCCGGAACAAGAGACCTAGCCGCTGTCTTTCACCTAAATCAACCAGCACTCGCTCCGCAATACCAGTCAGCGCCGCCGTTTTCTCGATTTCTTCTTTCTGTCATCTCTAGTTCTTGAAGCAACGAGCCGCCTTCTAAACACCTTTACCGCTCCTCCGTCATTCAGTTTCGAGCGGATACAACAAGAGTGCGAGTCTACCAAGGTACAAGTCTACCAAGGTACAAGTCTACCAAGGTACGCGTCTGCAGCCCTCTGTAGTCGCCGACGTCCCCAACCGCAAACGGAAAAGATTGGATCATGTTCCCAGTGGGTAAGGAGAAGAATTCACAACTGCGGATCCGGCATCGAGTCGAGCCCTTCCCTCTCCGGATGACCTTAGTTGTTCCTGTGCATTCGACCGAAACACATTTTACGGTGAGTCTCTCCTTCCCTTTTTCGCAGTATTGTAGTATAGATTTGGACGTTATGGGTTGGTCGTGTGTGTATGTTAGGAGAGGTGTGTGTATAGGTTAAGAGGGTAGTGGCATCGGGGTTGCTTGGAATGGTGCAGGTTATGCCGAGGGGTGTAGGAAGGTTCTGCAAACCCAAGGTTTGATCCGTTCAGGGTTAGTAATTGGTATAGACGTTGTGTTGTTCATAGTGGTTAGTTAGATTAGTACTGTTGGTAACTACCAAAGATTAGTACTGTTAGTTTAAGCTTAGATTAGTATTGTTAGTTTAGGCTTAGATTAGTATTGTTAGTTAGGCGTTAATTGCTCGTAATTGCTAGTGCTGTTAGTAAGGTTATGTCAGCTGTATTAGTGGCCTTTTATTTTATATATATATATATATATATATATATATATATATATATAATGACATCTCTCTTATGTTAGTAAGCACGGAATAAACGATAACTCGATTAGTAAATGTTAGTTGTGTCGGGAAGCGGTTGAGATTAATCCTCATTAGTATCTTGAGCTTTGCGGGTTTAGGGGTTTTACCGTTTTCTTTGTACTACTAGGGCTAGTGGGTTTCTTTCTTAAATGTTTTTGCGGACTTAGAAGTTAAAGAACTTCTAAGTGGTGAATGTGTGGACGATCTAAGCTTGTCTCTTCATAACCAGGTGGTTGAGTTGTTGTTCTTGCGGAATCAAGTAGTAACATTGTTTAAGGATTTTGACTCGATTCAGGTAAGTCCACGAACTTACTTAGCTGGCTTCTTGTATGAGTGTAATGTGTATGAGTGGTGTTTGTTAGTTATAAACAACGAAACCGGATTAGGCCGACTTTATTATTTACGTAATTGACCCAAGTGTATGATAACGGGTCGTGACATCATCTGCCTAGCTCTTGCGAGAGTCTACGAGGTTCCCTGCGACCAGCCCAGTCAGGTAGACGGTCAGATGCATTAGTACCATTCCGCGTTGGTAAACGGGGACAGGGGCAAGGTTTGGGAATCCCTCGTGTCACAAAATAAGTATCATTAGTAATAACCTATCACCTAATTAAAGATAATAAAAGGATTGAGTGTTGCATGTTGATTGTTGATTGTGTATGTTGTGTGTTTGTGCTTTTACCTTTATACTTATGCATAGAATGTTAGCTAACGGTTTTATACCGCTTGTAGATGCCTTGCAGGTTAAGACAATTGTAGAGATCCGGAGGGAATGGTCAGCCGGGTCCACGTACTCATTTAGTTGGGGACGGGGATGTCTTCTGTTCTTCATATGTGTCGTTTTGGTACCTTTACGTTGTAAGGCTGATACATATTCTTCATGTATATATTGTTTAAAGTTTTCAAATGTTTTAAATACTTTTGTGCCTTGTTGTAAGATCCTAGTGAAATTGTTGTCAAACTAAGGTCGGGACCCATTGTGAGGTCCTAACCAGTAGCTCCCCGAGTTCCCAAAATTTGGGGTGTTACACCTCACATCTTTGAAGAACTTCTTTCTTTGAGCATATGTTAATCCGGGAGGCACTTCCTCACACACTAAGTAGTTCACAATGTCGGCAAACCATGGCTCGCTTCCTCTAGACACTTGGAACAAGCATTCCTCCACCATTTGCAATTGCTCATCCCGGAATGAGTCATCAATCGGGATGTCATCTCTTTCAAGCTCCAATGGTGGGAGCCTACTAAGGTGATCCGCCACGGAGTTTTCGGATCCCTTCTTGTCCCGGATTTCCAAATCAAACTCTTGAAGAAGAAGGATCCACCGAATCAACCTAGGCTTTGCATCCTTCTTGGTAAGGAGATAACGGATCACAGCATGATCCGTATACACTATGACCTTCGCTCCAACAAGATATGAGCGAAACTTCTCAAATGCATACACAACCGCTAGCAACTCCTTCTCGGTGGTGGCATAATTGAGTTGGGCATCATCTAGCGTCTTGCTAGCATAATAAATGGCGTGAGTGCGCCCATCTTTCCTTTGCCCCAAAACAGCCCCAACGGCCACATCGCTTGCATCACACATGATCTCAAACGGTAAATTCCAATCCGGAGGTTGTATGATAGGTGCGGAGATCAAGGCGTTCTTCAACCTACAAAAAGCCTCAAGGCAATCTTTGGAGAAAACAAATTCAACATCCTTCATTAGTAGGTTAGTGAGAGGCTTAAATTTTTTTGAGAAGTCTTGAATAAACCTCCGGTAAAAACCGGCATGCCCTAAGAAACTCCTTACCCCCTTCACCGAGGTAGGTGGTGGCAACTTCTCTATCGTTTCAATTTTGGCCCTATCAACCTCAATGCCACGGTTAGACACCAAGTGTCCTAACACAATGCCTTCACTTACCATGAAGTGGCATTTTTCCCAATTCAAGACAAGATTTGTCTCCTCACATCTTTGCAATACTAATGACAAGTTAGCCAAGCAATTATCAAAGGAAGAACCATAAACAGAGAAATCATCCATGAACACTTCCATGATATTTTCAATGTATTCCGAAAAGATAGCCATCATACACCTTTGGAAGGTGTCGGGTGCATTACACAACCCAAATGGCATTCTCCTATATGCAAAAGTACCCCATGGACATGTAAATGTTGTTTTCTCTTGGTCATCAGGGAGGATAGGGATTTGGAAGAATCCACTATAGCCATCTAAGTAGCAAAAATGAGAATGTTGAGCTAACCTCTCTAACATTTGGTCAATGAAGGGGAGAGGGAAGTGATCTTTCCTAGAGGCCATGTTCAACTTCCTATAGTCAATGCACATTCTCCACCCCGTAACCGTCCTAGTCGGGATTAGTTCATTGTTCTCATTGGTCACTACGGTCATCCCACCTTTCTTAGGAACTACATGAACGGGACTAACCCACTTACTATCCGAGATAGGGTAGATTATCCCCGCATCTAGCAACTTAATGATTTCCTTTTTGACTACCTCTTTCATTATAGGATTTAGTCTTCTTTGATGTTCAATAGAGGGTTTATGGTCATCTTCCATCAATATCTTATGCATGCACAAAGAAGGTTTTATGCCAACTAAATCATCAATAGTATAGCCAATGACCTTTCTATGCAATCTTAGCTTATGCAACAACTTAGCAAGTTCATCATCACTCAAGCATGCATTCACAATCACCGGATATGTAGAATTATCACCAAGGAAAGCATACTTCAAATGAGAGGGGAGGGGTTTGAGTTCAAGTTTAGGAGGACCTTTATCGAGTGTAGACGATCCAAATAAGGTTGGATGAGATGAATCCAAAGCAAATGAAGGCTCTCCATGGCTCCTAGAAGCTTGATCATCATCAAGGGCTGATTCAGGGTAAACTACGGCCAACTCCACGGTTTGCTCCAAGTCCACGGCCGTGGAAGTTGCCAAGCCTGCTTCTCGGAGTTGTCCAGAGAGTTCTACGGCCATGGAACACAAATCTCGACCGTGGAACCTACAGGTGTTCAGCACTTCTTTGTGGTCTTCAAATCCAACTCTCGCCTCCTTTTCTAATGCTTCTAAGGCCTTGATCTCTTCATTGCAAGCCTCCTCAACACCTTCTTCCATCATACTTAGGCTAAGAACCTTCTCCAAAGGATCCTTGATCAAAATTGAGCTCACAACTTCCCTAGACTCCTCTTGCTCAACAATGTTGAATAGATCTTCATCAAGAGTTGGCCCTTTCATCATGGTGGACAATTTGAACTTGATGTTCTCTTCTCCAATGTTGAAGGAGAGAATCCCATTCTTGCAATCCACTAGGCATCCGGAAGTGGCTAGGAAAGGCCTCCCTAAGATGATGGGAACCGGATAGTCCGCCGGAATATCCAAGACAACAAAGTCAATCGGCACATAGAACTTTCCTAGTTGCACCGGAATGTCCTCCAAAATCCCAACCGGATGAGTGATAGAACGGTCCGCCATATAGAGGGTCATCTTGACCGGCCTTGGCTCTCCTAACCCGACCTTGTTGCAAAGTGCAAGCGGAATGATGCTTACACTTGCCCCAAGATCGCATAGTGCTTCGTATCTCACTTCCCCTACTCCGATTGGCACACAAAAAGATCCCGGATCTCTTAGCTTAGGAGGCATCTCCTCCTTCATTGTTTGAATCAACTCCGAGGACCTCTTTGACATCCTCACCTCTCCATACTCCTCCAACTTCCTCTTGTTGGAGAGTATTTCCTTCAAAAACTTGCCATATGCCGGCATTCCTAAAATAGCATCCATGAACGGAATGTTAATATGCAATTTAGGCATGAGTTCAAGGAATTTACCAAAGTGCTTGTTCAAGCGATCTCTTGTTCGTGATTGTGGGAACGGTAGTGGTGGTTTGTATGGAGGCGGTGCCACATATGTTGGCTCAACATCCTTGTTCTTGCCTCCATCTTCTTGCAAGATCTCTTCTTCTACTACCACTTGCTTCCCTTTAGCATTGTCCTTGGGCAAAGGATCTTTCATACTCAACCCACTCCTTGTAGTGATGGCCAACACTTGGCCTCTTGGGTTATCTTCGGTTCTTCCGGGAAGCTTTCCCGGATCTCTATGGGCTTCACCCGCCTTTTGGAACACTTGTGCTTCCAACACCTTTTGAGCCTTAGAAATGGAAGTCACGGTGCTCTCAAGACCACTCAACCTTCCAAGCAATTGCTCAAACATCATTTCGGTTCTATCCTTTGGAGGTTGAGTAAATCCGGGTGGAGGTTCTTGTGAAGCTTTTGTGGTGGAGTTGTGCTTGTGGAAGCGGGGGGGTTCAAGGATCCATCCGGGTTAGAATAGGAAAATCCGGGATGGTTGTGGTTGGGCCGGTAATTGTTGAATTGCCTGTTGTTGTTGAAGTTCCTTGGGCCTTGATAATTGTTGTAATTGCCCCTTCCCATGTAATTCACGTCTTCCTCCTTGGAAGATAAGTTAGCTTGTGGAAGCACTTGAGGAGTTGCTTGATTCTTCAAAGTTGTAGCACACAACTCTCTCAAAGACTTCAATTCATTGTTGATGGCATCAAGCTTGAAGTTGCTCATGGTGACTTCACTCACCTCATATGCTCCCGCCTTTCTCCCTTCACTCTTCCTATGGGAGTATTTCTCAATCACTAGAGCTTGTTTCTCTACAAACTCCCAAGCTTCATCTACATGCTTCTCCATGAAGGTCCCACCGGAAAGAGATTGGAGCTTGAATTGGCTATCTTCATCAAGACCTTTGAAGTAGATCTCCAATAGCTCAATCTTCGGTATGCCATGGTGTGGACAATCTAGGAGAAGATCTTTGAACCTCTCCCAAGACTTGAACAAACTCTCTCTATCCTTCATCACGAAGGCATTGATCTTCCCTCTTAATTCGGTAGTCTTGGAAGGTGGGAAGAACTTAGTCAAAAACTCGGTTGTCATCTCCTCCCAAGTACCAACTCGCCCTTGTGGAATAGATTGATACCAAGCTAAGGCTTTGTCCTTAAGAGAGAAGGAGAAAGCCCTAAGCTTATGGTTGTTGCTCTCCAATCTTGGCGGTCTAAGAGTCTCCATCAAAATCTCATAGTTCATCAAGTGTTGATGGGGAGACTCTCCTTCCATCCCTCCAAATTGATTATGCCGGATCATTTGTAGAACTTGAGGGTGGAGCTCGTAGTTGTGGGTTGCGGGATCTCCTAAGTTCACACCCGGACGGTGTGCTCTTTGTGCCGGATCCATACGTCTCCCTAAAGTTTGTGGTTCTTCAATAGAAATGGGCACAACCCTAACATTCGCCGCCGGCTGCGGTTGTGGTGGTGGAGGTGGAGGTTGTTGACGATTAAGCTCTCCTTGTACAAGGGCTTGCCTAATCTCATCAATCTCCCTCCTAGTTGCTTCTTGCCTCTCATTGGCAAGTCTCCTTTCTTCCTCCAAGAGCTCATCTCTTAGCCTTATTTGCTCTAAAGCCTCATCCAATTCAGCTTAGAGATCTCTTCCGGCCATCTCTTTTCCCTTTTTAATGCTCTTGGATCTAGATCTAAGGGTTTTCTCCGGTTCGGGATCGAATGGAGCTAAATCCTTGCCACGAGATCTTCGCATACACCTAAAGAGTAAGAGATGTCCTGAAAAGCAAAGACACAAACCAAAGAGAGATCAAAAGCAACAAGAAAGATCTACACTATAAACAATCACAAAATAGACTCAATCTAGACCTAGTCCCCGGCAACGGCGCCAAAAACTTTGTTACGCTCAGGATGTGATACGCAATGGGTTTTAAATTTATATTCTCGTTATATTTCTCCTAACTCCTAGCGAACCCGCAGTGTACAGGACGTTTGTAGTAGGGATAGTATTCCGAGGTCGAACACAAAGACTAAGGTGAGATTGATTCGATTTATGATCAAGTTTAGTGAAGATCTAGGTTAAGAGAAGAGGAAGAAATAGAAAAGAAATTCTCAAATGTTTTTGGTTGGTTTTTAGGTGATCAATCAAAGATCACAATTCATGCAAGGTAAACAATCAACTAAGGGATGGAAGCCCTTGGATTAGCTATGATATGTTGGGACTTAGTGTTTCTAGATTGGGATCATGCAAGGTAAACAATCAACTATGGCATAGGACTCAAGCTACCTAATCATTCCTTGGATTAGCTATGATATGTTGGGACTTAGTATTTCTAGATTGGGATCAATCACCGGGTAGGACTCATGGTCCACTAGTCCGTCCCTAAGGTCTCATTACCGGGTAAGTCTCTAAGAACCTAAGGGATGGAATTCTACACAAACCAGATTGTCACCTAGGGATCTAACCTACCCTTACCGGGTAAGTCTCGAAAGGGTTAGTCCTAAACAACTATCCTAGCACACTTAGTCCAATGGCGGCTTATGAGGCTCACCACTACCTAGGGTTTGTCATCTTTGAAATCTAAGAGTAAATCACCGGGTAAGTCTCTTCTAACACTTAGTTGCTAACGCTAGGTCACCCTAGGGTAGATTTAACTCAACAAACACTTAGGATTTCAACATTCTAACAATCTAAAGCTAGATCCATCGAACCAGGGAGAATCACGGTTTGTTCTATCAAGTCCACGGCCGTGGTTTGACATGAACAATCCGTGGACTTCAACAAAGGCTACGTCCAAGTAAATAACTCATCCAAAGGCGAATCTAAGTCCATCCTATCATAGTCCTAGCCATAACCATCCCTTCCTTACCCTAGAATCACATCTATTTAGCCTACAACATTCATCATAGCAATCGAAATCATCAAACATAAAATCATAGTTTCCATTTGCAAGATAATGAAGAGAAAGAGATGAACAAGTGAAGTAAACAAAACCAAGCTGAAAATGGAATTAGAATGACTCACAACCCTTCTTAAAGAAGGTTCAAATGGTTCATACAACTCTAGAAATCGATTCCGAAATTCTTCACTACAAGGCTATCAAAATCTATCAATGGTGTGCTCTTCTTCTTCTCCAAAGAAGCTCTTCTCCAATGGTAGCTTTCTTCTACCTTCTCCCCAAAGAATCTTCTTGTTGAGAGTATTGTTGTGTGTGTAGAGTGATGGGAGAATCCCCCAATTGAAAGATGCTAGATGGAAGATGCCTTCTCAGCCAATGCAGGACCACTTTTATACTACAACTTTGCAAGAGCTGGCCAAGAGATCGTGGCACAGCTGTCACGAAAACCTGACAAAATCCACGGATGGTTCCACGGCCGTGGTCTGGCAGTGAACTGTGGTTTGCCGCGTGCCGGAGCTAGTGGCTGCCGCCCTAGCCCTCTCACCTTGCCGCCGCTGGTTTTGAAGGCTGAACAAGGGTTAAAACCCTTCTTTTTATTATTGCAGTCGGCCACACCCCTATTTTGGTGTATTTGCAAAACGCACGCTGTACTTTGAATTTACAATTTTGGCCCTAATTTTTGAAAGTTGCATATATGTCCCTGCTTCTATATGATTACAGATTTGGCAAGATTTTCTTATTTATATTTTATGACCCAATTCTGAGATTTAACTATTATGCCCTTTATTGGATTATTTTCAGAATACGGCCCAAGGATTTATTGGCGGGTTTTGACCCATATTTATAAATTGTATAAATTTCCCCGGAAAATGTTTTAGTGATTTTTAACCTTGGTTTTAAAAACGAGTTGCCTTTGCCTTAGATTTATATATATTATTTGTTACGCACTCGTTGGGTTAATTTCGAGTTATATATATTATATATTCCCCGGAAGGGTTTAATTGCGGGTTTTAGCGTTTGTTTTTGAAAATGAGTTTACCTTATAATAATATATCTTATATATATTACAATCAAATTTAGGGTATTTTCTAAATTTGTGTAGCTTTGATTTTAGGTCCGGAAGCGCCCCGATAAAGGCCTAACGAGTCCAAGATTCGACATCCGTCTTTTAACGACGTGTAAGTACCTCCTTCCTCGATTTAGTCATGTTTAGTATTAGTATCATGCTAGATTGGATAATCTAGCATAACTTATAGTGAATGCCAAGTAGTGGCCATGAACCTTAGATGAGTTTTGAAGATTTATGATCGTTATAAAGCTTGAGGTGTTATTATCTTGTGAGGATTGTAAGGCGTTGAGTGTTTGGTTGATCTTGTTAGCTTATGAGGATTGAGATTATGATTATATGTTTGTTGAGATTATGGTGACTAGGACGAGAGTATCCTAGCATGTGTTGTGATGGTTATGACCTTGTGAGATCGTGAGGATTAGGAGGTTGTTATCCTATCATGGTTATGGTTTATGATCTTGCGAGATCATTGAGACTAGAATTCTTAGGACTTCTAGCATGTGAGAGAGATGTTGATCGTGTGCCTTTTAACAGGCGTTGAGTGTCTTCCTGCGGGAAGATGAGAGCGGGATATAGCGGGATTATCTTTGGGACGAGGTAAGTCTTCGGACTTACTTAGCTCGTATTCCTCGTATTAGCATTGATGTGTGTTTGGTGGTGTGTGTTTATTCTTTATTGTTTATAACAACTAAACCGGTAATGGGACCACCGACCTTATATTATTTTGGCCCAAGTGTATGATAACGGGCGGTGACATTATCTGCCTAGCTCTTGCGAGAGTCTAGGAGGTTCTTGGCGACTAGCCCGTGTTGGTTAGACGGTCGGAGGCATCTGTACCATTCCATGCCGGTAAGTAGGGACCGAGGCGGGACCACGGTGGTCTCGTGTCACAAAACAAAGTTGAATTAGAACGGAATATGACTTAATAATAAAAAGATAATAAACCGGAATTGTATGCTTTGAGAATGTTGTGTGTTTATGATGATTTACTTGTGTTTGTGCCTTTCCTATTGATTCTAATGCTTCGAATATGAGCTAACGGTTTTATACCGACTGTTGTAGATTGCCTTGCAGGTTAGGATTGCGGCCGAGAGATCCGGAAGAGTGGGCAGCCGGTGATAGAAATATAGGCGATCTAGATCGAGGAGAAACTTCAACTACTTCTTCTTGATCGTTTAAATTGAATTAAACGTAGAACTTGAGCAATGGAATCATAGAAATGGATGCGGAAGCATTTGGTTGATCCTTCAAAAGGATCCTCGAGTGTGAAATCTTGGATCAAAGACTAGATCCAAGATAAGAACTTAAAGAGGGTGGAAGAAGAAGATCATGCCTAAACCAAGTAAGAGGATTTTCCTATCACAATACTTGGATTCAACTTAGACATGATTTACAAATGAGCCAAACGATCCTTATATAGTGGATGTAGGCCATACAAAGAGTCGAAACATAAATGACGGAATTGAAAGTCAGAATTCAGTTCCAGGGCTACTATTCGGGCGGACTCGCGCCTTCATAGAGGCGGAGTCCGCCCGCGCGCAACTTAACGCGCATGCGCGTTAAGTTGCCCGTTATTCATTCAAAATGTCGTCGGGGAATATAGCCGTTGGACGTACTAGCCGTTGGGGGAATATAGCCGTTGGGGATTTTTGGAGCCTATATAATAACATATGAGACTCATTCACCTTCATCCACAAGTTAGAAAACGTAAAGAAAAAAGTCGTTAAAATGTCGTCGTATTCCGATGAAGTTGATGTAGAATCCGATGGTGAAAGCTCGATGATGCCATTCGATATTGAAAAATATAGTGATCCGGAAGAAATTCTCGCAAAACTTGAAGTAAGTGTACAAACTCATTTTTATACTTTACCGTTATGTCGTTTTATTTTGTCGGAATTATAGAATTTGCAATGTTAGAATAGAGAATCGAAATTATAGAATTTGCAATGTTAGAATAGAGTATCGAAATCATAGAATTAGCAATGTTAGAATAGAGAATCGGAATCATAGAATTAACAATGTTAGAATAGAGAATCGGAATTATAAAATTAGCAATCCAAGAATAGAGAATCGGAATTATAGAATTAGCAATGTTAGAATGAGAATCGAAATCATAGAATTAGCAATGCAAGAATAAAATGATGTGTTTTTTTAAAATAATATTCTATGTTATTTTTATTTAGGATCTTATGGATTACTCTCGTGCTCTCGGTACCAATTATTCTTCAAAATTTGAGCTTCATGGATATTTTGCGGATAGAGAGAACTTATTGGGATGGGCTCGGTATGTGGCCAACGCTATGAATATGGTGTTGGTCATTAAAAAATCATGGTTGGATAGAAGGGGTTTTCGTATCCTACAATTGGGTTGTGATAGACACGGAGGACCGAGAAAAGAAAAAGACGTAGATCCCGATCATGTTCCAAGTTCTAGCCGGAGAAAAAACTCGAAGAAGTGTATGTGTTTGTTTGAGCTTGTAGGAACCCAAATTGAAGAGGAAAAGTGGACGGTGAGGGTTGTATGTGGAATCCACAACCATATCATTCCTTCGGTGTTAAGAGGTCATGCATATGTTGGACGTATGACTCCGAAGCAGACCCAAAAGGTGGAGCGTGAATTGAATTCTGGCTTAAAACCGAGACATATATTAAAATCCGTACAATTAGAGGATCCCGACAATGTCACCTCCATTCGTCAAGTTTACAACACCGGTTTGAAGATTAGAATGGAACAAGCCGAAGGAAGATCTCCATTACAACAAGCACTTCACACGTTGACGGAACGTGGATACTATATAAACACTCGGAGAAGTCAAGATTCCGATGAAGTGATTGATTTCTTTATCTCACATCCCGACTCGAGGCATTTGCTCAACATGTTTCCCTATGTTATTGTGATGGACTCGACATATAAGACCAACAAGTAAGCTTCAATTCAAGCCACATTTTTACTTTATTTCATACACTCATTCTTATTTTCCTTAGAAATTGTAACTCAGTCGTTGTTTCGTATTACTTTTAGAAATTGTGCACGTTTCACATAAAGTGCAATATAGATAACAGAGCGGCACTTGTTTTGCGCAATAAGGAAGCGGAAGCACTCTTCATATCCCATTGTCATGCCTTGTTCGAGTCAAGATCCCCTGGAAGCTACCAACGCCGTTTGATGGTCACGGACCAAGTCCAAAAGCTACAAGCTTCTCTAGAGATGTCACGGGAGAGGATTCCACGAGAGGTTAGTATACCAATAGTTTAATTGATGAAAATAATGTTAAATATTTATTTGATATGTAATAAACCTTTTTTTGCAGGTGCGTATACCGATATTTGACTTGCTCCGTGACTACGTAACAAATGAGTGTTTCACGCTCTTGTGGAATAATTACACCAAGGCTCGACATACAAGAGATGATGAAGGATGTCGGGATAGTTATTGGAGAGAGGTTTATGGAGTGCCGTGTGTGCATGACTTTAGACTAGCGATCCGGGCTCGTAGACCTATCTATTTGTCACAGATACACCCTTATTGGAAGCAAGTTCATTGGAATCCAGTTGATTTTTTGGATGGTGATATTGGTGATGATGATGATGATGATCGTTCGAACCCGAATCAAGCGGCGCTGAACAGGTTTAGAGAAAGAATGGACTCAAATATGTTAAGCCCGGATGAGCAAGATAAGACTGCATCTTTTGTGGATGACATGGAAAACCCCGGGGGTACGACAATGAAGGAGCCGGCACAGAAGGCCAATGCAAAGGGACGACCTCCAATTCCGAGATCAACTAGAAGAGAGCCTAGTTCTTTTGAGCATTCTGCTACACGTGGTCCTGGGCGTCCGAAAGGGAAGAAAGCTAAAGATGTAGATTATACACCGGAGTTGACTCCTACGAGTAGAGCACGACGTAAAGGAAAGCAACCCGCGAAGACCGGATTTTGTTTGAGGGAAGAAGATTTTCCAAAGTTCATGGAGCCTTATGTATTGAGAGTAAGGGATGTACCAGGAGACGGCCATTGTGGATATAGAGCAATTTCCGCGGTGTTGGGATTCTCGGATGAGGATTATTTGATAATACGGCGAGATATGGTTATAGAGTTAAATGCGAGAAGGGAATTTTATTCCAAGGTAACTAAGTCTTCCGGTTACATCAAAGTTTTAATTATAATCCATGATTTTACATAATCTTACATGTTAATCATTGCAGTGTAGAATCCTCAATCATGTTGACGAAGTCATTCAAAACGTTTATTGGACGAGTAAGTCTCCGTGTCCAGAACCAAATTGGATGGAAATACCGATGATCACATGTGCAGCCGCCACCTACTATAAGATTGCATTGGTTGTCCTAGGGAACATTCCAGCGGCATTCCTGCCTATGATTGCCACCGCTCCCGACCAAGAGGCCCCTACGGTCATTTATTCGTTAGCGTATATATATAACAACACACACTTTGTGCCGGTAGGTTGACGATTTACTTTCATTCAATGGACATCTATTTAGACCTAATATTTACTAACCGTTTTCTGTAATTTCATATTTGTAGGTATGGTTAAAAGATGATGCTCCGTTACCGTTGTTGAGCGACGCTTGGAAAAATAACCATGATCCAAGTGTTGATGGATGGGATGCGCCGTTCATTGAAAGGATAGCTCGTTATGAGGATCTCCGTCGAGCATGGGGAGTTGAACACAATAGTGCAGGATATCTTTAGCCGTTTTGAGAAACCTTACTTGAAATCGTGTTTTAGACGTTTTTATTGTACTTGTTGACAACATTGATTTAGTCGGTTTTATATATGGTTCTCATTATGTTTTAGTAGTTTGAAATAGTTGACTGAAACTTAAGGGAAATAAAATCACTAAAGAAACTTAGGAAAACATTAAAAGTAAAAAACAATACATATTATCCATCCAAAATAAACATAACAGTATCAAAACAAAAAAAAACATACGCTCAAGTGTAATATCTATCCAAAATAAATATAAGAGTATCGAACTACAACTACAAATGTGCTGGAGCTGGAGGATGCTGTGAAGCCCGGACCTGAGAGGGAGCCACAGGAGGCGTACGTCTAACTGCCTCCGCTACCATGTAATCTATATCCTCTGCAGAATACGGAAGACCGCGAGCCTGCATCTCTCGTATACGACCTATAAGAATGTGAAGACGCTGCAATACAGAAAATAAAATTTTAAAATAATTGAAAATTAAAATAAAGAGTAATTTAAATGTTAAAAACAAACGTACTCTTTGATGTGAAACCGGAACAGGTGGGGACGGTCTATAGGTAACTAGAGTGCAATGGACGTCGGCAAAATGTACGGATGGCAATGGACCGTATACCAAGACATGTACGCATCATCGACGAGCCAAGGAGAGGTAGCTGGTATCAATCCAACTAGTGAAACTCTGGTCTCCTCCAGATGGCGGGATGCCCAACGATCGTATGAGAGAGGATATGAAAGCCTAGATCCACGTCCGGTCGCCGGACGAATCTCATTAAGGGGAGGAATACGGGGTAGAGGAACTGTCTGTACGTATCCAAACTGTCGCAAGAAACGGTCCGGCATATACGCCTCCTCTATGTCGGATATCCGTATGATACCTTGATACCGAGAAACACCATGCTCTACGCCAAAATCAAGCACCCGCTCATCATACGGGGTAAAGCACACATCCTCTGCCCTCATCTGGTCCAACTGAGCTCGTAAGGAGTGTAACCTCTCTACGGTAATAGACGGAGTCTTCGGGACAGAAAGTCTTGAACACCACCGTGCATGACCAAGCATATCCGGATCCTCCACAGCGGCACATCCCAATGACGGGAAATGTGCGTAAATCCAAAACTGTACAAATTCTTTTATTAATTTCAATCTTATTAATAAAGTGACGTTATATAAAGAAAAATATTTACGACAACACACCTGTAACAGGGAAGTACATCCTGCCATCGTCGTCACCTTCTTCCTGGTGGCGTCCCCCAAACATCTGTAAAGATAAGCAAGGGTTCCGGTGCCCCAAGCATACGCGTCTGTCCTCAAATGATCTCGTACTAGATCAATAAGCCATCCTCGCATCCTGTTGGTAGACTTGTCGACTACCAAAGTCGACGATATGGACAATAACAGATATGCAGATGCAATAGTGTCAACATGAGGCTTTGGAAGGGCCAACATCTCAACGGCTCTATGCCTAATAGTATCACAGAATAGCTGTGAAGTCTGACGTCTAGCCTCTGCTGGTGATAAGCCAAGACGCTGAACTAGCCAATCAAGTCGTACACTATCATCGAAGGAAGTCACCAATGCATCTCCATCAACTAGTAGTCCCATAATGATCTGAACATCGTGTAGCGCTATTCCCATCTCCCCCATGGCATGTGAAATGTGTTTGTCTCTGGGTGCCACCTCTCGACAAACGCCGTAATCAGACAATGATCGACGCCGCCAAACTGTACGTCCTCCAAATCCGTCAGTCCGCTGCGTCTAGCTAATCCAAACCATGAAAATGCGTCATCTACATCTCGTCGCCACTCACGTAATCTACTGAATGCGTCGAGCCTCCGAACAACTCCAATCACGGGGGAAGCCATACCGGCCCATATAACGCTGGCTCTGTGGTCAGCATAGCATGTCAATAAAGGAGGAGGTACGCCCTCCTCTACCTGCTCCTCATCACGTACATGCTCAGGTAAGTCGTCCGCCTCCCTCGGCTGTGGTATGTCTTGCTGCTGCTCTACCTCAACTCGTATCTCCTCATGCTCATCCTCTAGTATATCATCTAAATGACACATATCGTGCGCAGAATCCTCCGTGTCGTAATCAGCAGTAAGTGAAATAGGTACGACATCCTCCTCGCCAACTGCATCTACAGGTGCATGAACCTTTGCATCTGTAGGTGCATCCACAGGTGCCTCAACGGATGCCTCTACAGCTGCATCTACAGGTGCCTGAACGGATGCCGATGCAAGTCTAACTCGTCGAGCTACAGCCTCTCGACGGGCGGAAGCTGTGACTAATCTATTCGCCCTCTTCCTCTTCTCACTGACAGTCCTCAACATATGTTGTATATTTTTTTAACTCAAATTTTTATTTTTCTATTATATACATATATATTATAAATGTATATATATATATTTATATATAAAATTGTGTTATTATTATAATCATATACATATATATTATATATATATATATATATTACATTAACTATCATACAATTATTCCTAACTAGCCGAACCTAACTAAACTAAGTAGTTTCAATAATACTTACTATCGATAATAGTCCAATTACAATTATTCCTAACTAGCCAAACCTAACTAAACTAAATAGTTTCAATACTACTAACTATCGAAATTAATCCAATTTCAATTATTCCTAACTAACCGAACCTAACTAAACTAACTAGTTTCAAATATAATGCAAAAAATAAATAAACGATAAAAAAACAATATTAACTAACCTGGAATCGATTCACAAGTGGTCTACTCCTAGATCTCTCGATATCTGAATCTCCCTCCATTGTTGGACGTATCGAAAAAAAGAAGAAATGGATGAAAACAAGCGAAAAAAAATCGAGGGCAACGGAAGTGCGCGACGGCTGCGAAACGCGAGGGCAAAAGACGCGGAGCGGAAGCGAGGAAGAATAGGGCAAGGGAGGCTGGCCTCTCCGCGCCACCTTAAATAGGCGTGGAGGCGGGCTGGGCAGGCGCGCTGCGCTTGCGCGCACTCGCAAGGCGCCGGCGCCGGCCTCTACGCCGGCGCCGGATAACATCACTCTTAAGTTCTGGAAATGAAAAGCCTAAAATATGAAAGGTCGAAATTTAAGTCACGGAATTCAGTTCCGGAATTAAGGTTCCGAATATAAAAGGCCTATTATTAAATAGCCGAATAATAATAATTGTCTTCAAATGGTGCTGGGTCCTTTAGCCGGAAACACGGATGGCGTCGCCATCCGGGGGCGTATCATACACTCAGGTAATAGTTTTTATATCTTGAGATGCATGGTAATTGCTTGTTAAGCAGATCATGTCGGATTTGCAAAGTCCATTATGGATCTTAAACCATTTGGTGGTCTAGACTGTGTGATAAATGTCATACTCAACATTCATTGCAATCACCAATCACTACAATGATCAAAATGACACCAAAAGTATTTCTTGTAAGCCTAAAGAAGAACATAAGTACTTGTTTTAAAACAGAGCCATTTACAGATGGAAAAGAATGAGCAATCTAGTAAACAACACATACATCTAGCAAGAGGACTCAACCCTCTATAAACATTTTTAGACATTATGATTATTGGTTTTGCATTGGAGATTGAGAGATTTTTGTGAGATTTTCTAGTTTTTTATTTTCCTTTCTTTAGAACACAAGAACGGAGGTTGTTATTGGATTGATTTAGTTTATGATATTTGAGGATTCGCTGTTTAGAATTTCTTGTGTTTCTTTGGGTTGTATTGGTTTCATTCCATTCTTGATTTCATATATGATTATTGACTTGAATATGATGATTGTTGGCTAAATCCTCTGCGATTTTAAAGTGATTGTGTAACGCCCCAAATTTTAGGCGTGTTTTCGATTTTTATCTTTCCGTGTATTTATTGATATTTTGATAGCCTAAATATTTTTACGAGTATTATTACGTCGTAAATTAAATTTTATGAGTATACATGTATGTATCAGTATATTTCATATTCATATATAAAATCATTTTTAAATTATTATTTTAATCTCGTACATATTTTATGAGAACGATTTCTATATCGGAAATCATACTATTACAAGTATGTTTACATATATTTGATTTATATATTTTCCGCAAATTATTTTACGGAAAAGTTTGGAAAGTTTTCAGATCCGATATTTTTAAATCGAGTATATATCGTATCCTTTTTTCTTGAAACAATTTGGTTTACTAGGCTTTTTCTAGTTTTGTGTTTAGTAAATGTACCCCTTGAGAGAAGAGTGTGTAGAGTTTCAGAATAAATACAAAGGTTAGGGTATATTTACTTAATTGAAACATTAAAAAGTCTAGTTACTACTCTAGTTTCTCAAAAGACCTAGTTACCAAAATTGCCCCTTTTTCTTTTGTTATTTTAATTATTTATTTATTTTAGTTCTTTCCTTCCCCCATCTGATGAGGCCGACCCTTCATCACCTGCTGAGTGCTGACCTCCTCCCTAGCCTGCGTCTAGCTCCTAGCAGCAACCTAGTTGACCCCTCGTTGCACTCAACCTCCTCTACCCGGTACCAACACCTTCACCCTCTCTTCACCTCATTTTCCTCCTCTGTGTTACTTCTTCTTTCACGTTCAACCTCACCCACCAGAGGGCTGCTTCTTCCCTTCCAATGCCGCCGCCTGGGAGCAATCTACACCGCTTGTTCAGCCGTCGAGCTCACCGGAGACACAACTCGAGCAGCCACCACCTACACTCCACCCTCTGGTTCTTCGCCCTTCTTCTCCCGGGTTTCCTCTGTTTTTTTTCAGCGCTCTGCCGAGCCACCCGGGAAGAGCCGGATAAGCCAGCCTCACAGTCGCCGCCTTGGTCCGTCGGGAGAGCCCTTGTAAGCCAACGGAACCACTGCCCCTACTTTAATTGCCTTACCCAACCTCTTCCGCCCATCTGAGAAGCTCATTTGAGAAGCCAATATGAGAACCGGATATTGGAGCCCTTTCTTGCCTCAACCCTGCTTCATCAGTCGACGCCGGAGACACCGCCTGGAACCTTGCTTTGTGACGCCGAGAGAGGGATCGCCACTTAGCGTGCATGCAAATAAGCTTTAAATTTATAAAACTAGAATCAAGCAAGCGAACCCGCAGTGTACGGATCGGCGTAGTAAAGCAAGAATTCCAGAGTATTGAACTCAAGGATTTGGGGGGAACAAATTCAGTTCGCAAATTGTCAAGCAAATGAATGTAATAAGCTTTGCAAATATTGGGAAAACAGCAACCCTAAAGATCCAGGTATCTAATTATGGCAATCGATTCAAGATATACTAAAGAACTAAGGACAGAGTCAAGAGTTGCAAAGGTATGCTAGGGTAAAGCAATGTACGGTGAAGTTCCAGAATTTTATATGACTTATCTAAAGACACTCTCTATAAAGGTTGTTGAGGCTTCAGTATAGAAAGGATCTATATGGACAAGAATTAATCTCAAATACCCAAACTTGTAACCCAAGGATCAAAACTAACTAAAACGATTAAGGTTGTGACACTCGAAATCGAAGTAGAGAGTGATGAGTCTCACTACTACCTAGAAAAGGGCAAGCCAAGACTAGATTAAAGCTAATCTTTAACCTTGGATCAAAGTAAAAGCAAAGTTCGTAAACTAGGGTAAATCACGGGCAGATCTTGAGTTCCACGGCCGTGGAAGCTCAAGAACAGACCGTGATCTTGGTTCGTCGACGAGATCTCTCTAACTCTCAGGGTCCAATCAATTTACGATCGATCTATCATCATCTAAGCCACGACTATGAACCCTTCACCTTAGAATTGCTAAAGGGTTTTAGCCAATAACCATTGTCATGATATCAAAAATCAATTTAAGAAGAATGAAAGATGAAAACCTTCGAAAACTCAATTATAACTCCAAGTCAATCTCAAATCCAAGACACAAATTGGAATATTCAATGGATTCAGAATATAACACAAAACCTCACAAAATCTAAGGCAAGTATGAAGAACGGGATGTCAATCCGTCTTCAATAACAAAACCTAGAAAAAGGGCGCAACTTCTGCCACACACGTTCTTCCGGAATCCAAATTGCCGGTGCTTTCGCCACGTTCCTCGCGAAACCCTAAGGCAGACTTTCTCAAAGTGAGGTTGTCCAAAGCCTAAGCGAATTCCCCCAAAGCGATCATTCCAAAAATCTCTCCTTCTGCCCTTTTATAAGACGGGGAAAAATAACCGTACCGGCTCACTGCGTAAGTGATGTGGCAATAATTGGTTCGTCAAAAGATCGCCTAAATCACGGTCTCAAGGGATTCCACGACCGTGATTTAGGGCGTGGAATTGGGTTACGGTCTTATATGACTTCCACGACCGTACTTTAGGCCGTGTAACTCTCTGGAATGCTCTGCGCTCATGATGCCAAGATCCACGGCCGTGGTTTAGGGCGTGGACTCTTCTACGGCCGTATTTTAGAGCGTGGAAGTGTAAATTGCTTGTGGTTTCCTTTGTGTCGTGCTATTCCTCATCCTAGCATCTCCTTTGGCTTCTTTGATGTATTCCTAATCCTTGGATGTGCTCAAATCCTCTCCTATCTCTCTCAAATGATCCGGTTTCAGCTCTTATTCACCTATAATCAACACAAAGCTAATGTAGACCTCCATATCGAAAAATATAGATGAACAAGCTAACAAATGCTTCAATACCTTATTCATGAACACTATAATGAATGGAAAACAACTAGAATAAGTGCCTAGAATATCGCAATATTTCATGCTAACAAAATACCCCATACTTGCCACTTGCTTGTCCCCAAGCAAGGTCTTTCGAAAGCTTAGGACATAAGTTAGGATGAAATATGCATGCAATCTTAAAAACAAAACATCTTTTAAGTAAATGTGCTTCTAGTCAATAGATTATTTTCAAACCTTGCTTCATTCACTCTTGAAACACTTATATACATAATCAAGGAATGTAAAGGAAAGAAACATCATGAATTGGTTAAACTTCAATGTAAACATCATAACCTTCAAGCATTATCAAAATCAAGCATAAGAAACTTCAATTTAGATCACCAAGTCAAATAACATTCTTTTGATCTTAAGGACTTTCAAGTAAGGTCTAGAATACGGAAAGGAGGGAAACTTATAAAGGATGTGGTGCATGAATCCGGGAAAATGGACAACTAACTATTTTTTCTTTCTATTTTGATTTGCAACATCATCTACTTTGAGCTTTTCTCTCTTCTTTTCACATCATTTTTCGACTTTACTTTTGGAGTTATGGACAGCGGTGCACAAAAACCGAAGCCTAGGAGATTGACGTTTCTCAATTTCGAGATGCCTCAAACCCTTGACGCACATACCATAATCCGCTAGGAATATCGCTCAATCTGACTTTGGCAAGACACAAACACCCGGCTATGTGAATGGTGCCGAGTTACTCATCGTCATGATTGACTTCCCCAAACCTATTATTTCTATTCTTTGAATGCAAACAATTGCTTTCATGGCCCTCCCACATCAAACATGCCAAAATACAACTCCTCCAAATTTCCGGATAGGTAAGCGAGGCAATTATTTCATTGAGGGGCTAAATGAACAAAGAAAGGAGAAAGAAAGGTCGAATTGCCTTAATCATTTCATAAAGAAGTATAAGAACTTATCATGTGATTTCAACCTCGAGTTCTCAATATGATTTAGGTAAAACTCTTCACATTATGAAATTTGCAAGAAAGGATAATCAACACATTCAATTCCTTTTCAATTCATTATTCATTTAGGCATACAATTGTCATCCAAAGTTCAATCTACAAGTGGTAATTATCATAGAAATCATCTCAACTCTTAGAAGCACAAAACCTTTTAGAAATTTTCAGAATTTTTTCACTTTTTTATGGGTTTTTCAAAAGCTTTTTCATGCAATGCAATAATGAAACGTGTGACATGAAATGAAACATGCAAAGTGTTCTCGAATCAAGGCAATCAAAGTGAGTAGAGTTATTACAAACGATAGTCACACCCCACCTCATACTTGAGACAAACATTGTCCCTAATGTTCAAGAAGAAATAAGGAAAAGAAAGAAAAGAAAAATGAACTCACTAGAAGGCGGTGGAGTGGCTGAAGCTGTCAATCATAAAACCTCGTCATTGTGGTGGAGGTGGTGGTGGGAACGGTAAGAAGCTGGAGTCGAAGTTCTGCCCAAACTGCTGGCGGTAAATGTCCCTCATCATCCTATCGTGCTCATCAGCTCGTACGTCCCTAGCATCCTGATGGATCTCCAAATTACCGACCCTCCTGGAAAGGTCGGTAGCCCACTCCGGTAGTTGCTCATACCATGCCGGTGTCTGGCTGTACCAAGCTGGTGCATCCTGTGGGGCCGGTGCTGCTGGTGCCTGTGAATACCATGGTGGTGGAGCTCCCATCCACTCCGGTTGTGCTCCATACCAAGCAGTAGGAGTATCCATCCATGTAGGTCTCTCGCTCACACTAGCGCGGCGAGAAGAAGAAGCATTGGAAGGTCTAGAAGGACGGGGAGACTGTCTAGGTAGGTCCGGGAAGGTATCCGGCTGATCTAGAAAGGTACCAAAATCCTGCTCATCCCCTCCTCCTATATCCTCATCATCATCAGCAACTGGAATCTCCTCGGGGATGTAGGTAGGTGCAACTAACCTATTCGCATGCATAGCAGCGAATGTCTCCTTCCAACTATGGCGCCCGGCCATAATAGAATACTCGGAAAGCCACGGAATGCCTCTACCTCCTCTATCCTCCCATGGCATGGCAGCGGTAGGTGGACCTCTATGCCTAGGAAAGATCAAACCTCTAGTCATGAGGCTCTGGAGACCCAAAGGTCTCGCCGCTATCCTAGTACAAGCGGAACAATCAATCCCAAGTTACGTAGCTATGTGGGTCACCATCCCACCATATCCAATGTTCCCGGCCCTCTTGTTCTTAAGCTTGCTAATGGTGGAGGCTAAGAGGGTGGCACAATCGGCGGGTCTACCATGTAGCATGGCATAGAGGAGAAACAACTCATCGGTCTTAATTTTCTACAGGGTCTCGGTCCTAGGAAATAGGCACTCGGAAAGGACCCTATGAGCTATCTTCAAGGCTAAGTGGTAGATGAGCTTAGCCTTAGTATCAGGCGGCTGTCAGCGGTCCTCGCTAGCGTAAATCATAGCAATCTCCTCCCAAAAATCCTTAGCGTAAACACCGCTAGGGAAGCGACCGTTAAAGGTCTCATGGAACCCAAAGAAGGCTCCGAACTGCTGGATGGAGAACTCATAGTCCGTCTCCATCAATCTAAAGGACACCGTCCTATCCATATGGCTATGCTCGAAGGATATAACAAACTCCCTCGTGATCTCCTCATATGCATCCGCTCTAATAGCGGAGAAGACAATCAGTCCGGCTCTATCTAAGAGCTATGTCAAATCATTAACCACATTGAGTGGCTCTAACTCCTCTAGCAAGAGGTATCTTGGTCCAATGACCGGTCTTTTCTCGATCTTTTGCAAATCATCGAGGTAGTTAGGACGAATGGTGGGGATCCTAGGGTGTGGAGGTGATGGTTCACTAGGAGGGTTATGAAGGTGATGGTTCACTAGGAGGGTTATGAGAGGAGGAGGAACTATCACCCTTTCTCTTCTTATTCTTTCCTCCACTTCGTGTAAACATTTTTCCCAAAAATAGAAAAAATCACGGTCTGTTCTTCCTATTCCACGGCCGTGGAAGTCCTAGAGACCGTGATTTGTCTCAGAATTTCTCAAACCTCAATCAAATCAACAACAATCTCAACAGAACCTGTCCTAGACTAATTCCAATCTCAATCCTATGCAAATGTTCTAAGTTCTTGCGGAAATTTAATCCAAATTGACAAAGGAGAGAAGAATAGTAAAAACCTAGGTTTTTGGATCTTTGAATCCAAATTCCGCTTTCTTGGTGGATTGTTCACTTGTTTTGTTGATTGGATCTTGTAGAGGAATGAATTTGCTCCACTTTTGCACCAAGAATCGTTCGAAACGATTACCGAACGAAGATTTGCGAGTTGGGGAAGGGTTTCGGCGTTTAGGGCGTGGAAAGAGGGGTTTTGGGGTGTTTTTGTGAAGGAAGGTGGTTTATATAGTGGCCGTAAAATTTTTTGAAAATCACGGTCACTCGGGGGTTTCCACGGCCGTGGAATTGTACGGAACCGTGGTTTTTGGTGATTTTTCTCAGATTTTGAAGAATTACGGTCACTGTAGCCTCCACGACCGTGGTTTAGGGCGTGGTACTCTCTGTAATGTGCCAAAATCCGAGTTTCGTCAATTTCCTTCAACCTTTTCCTCTCCCATTGCTTATTCCATTGCTCCTACATCCAAAAACACAACATACCGGAAGGTATCGAAGGCAAAACAAAACAAAAACGTCTAAACTAATCTAATCTATGAATGACAAACAAAAGCATAGTGCAATACCTTGGGTTGCCTCCCAAAAAGCGCTTGTTTAAGGTCCGTAGCTAGACCTTACTTGCACCTATTCGAGTGCGGTAGGTGCGAACTCCTCAGCTTGGAGTTCCGGTGAGTACTTCTTGAGTCATTGACCGTTCACCTTGAAGCTTCCGCCCTTTTCACCCCATACTTCAACTGCACCATGGGGAAAGACATGTTTGATTAGATAAGGTCCAGTCCAACGAGATTTAAGCTTACTTGGAAAGAGCCGAAGTCTCGAATTGAAGAGGAGAACTTGATCTCCTTCTTTGAGGTCCTTTGAAATGATATGCTTATCATGCGAACACTTCGCTCTTTCTTTATAGATCTTGGCGTTCTCATAGGCGTTTAAGCGAAGTTCTTCAAGCTCGTTAAGGTCTAAGAGGCGCTTTTCGCCCGCTTCCTTCATGCTGAAGTTCAACCACTTTACCGCCCAATACGCCTTATGTTCCAGCTCTACCGGTAAGTGACAAGACTTCCCATATACAAGGTTGTATGGTGTCGTTCCCATGGAAGTCTTATATGCAGTCCGGTATGCCCACAATGCGTCATCTAGCTTCAAAGACCAATCCTTCCTTGTCTTTGAAACTGTCTTCTCTAGGATTCCTTTGATCTCCCGGTTTGAAATCTCCACTTGTCCACTCGTTTGTGGATGGTAAGGGGTGGCGATCTTGTGAGTCACCCCATATTTAGCTAGTAGAGCTTCGAATCGTCGGGCAATGAAGTGAGAGCCTCCCTCACTAATGATAGTCCGCGGTGTCCCAAATCGTGGGAAAATGGTCTTGTTAAAGAACTTAACCACAACCATGGCATCATTAGTAGGAGAGACAATTGATTCGACCCATCTCGAAACATAATCTATAGCTAAAAGTATGTATTGGTTTCCACAAGATGATGGGAAAGGTCCCATGAAATCTACTCCCCAAACGTCAAAGATCTCCACCTATTGAATGTTGTTAAGAGGCATTTTGTTCCTTCTAGATATATTCCCTGTTCTTTGACAAGCATCGCAGCAGGAAACAAAAGGTTTGCACATCTTTAAATAAAGTAGGCCAAAAGAATCCAGATTGCATACCTTAGCGCTAGTCTTGTTCGAGCTAGCGTGTCCTCCACAAGGTAGTGAATGACAATGACGGATGACACTTTGCATCTCGTCTTCCGGCACACATCGTCGAATGATGCCGTCAGGACCTCTCTTAAAGAGGAGAGATTCGTTCCAAAAGTATTCTCGGACATCCTTAAAGAACTTCTTTCTTTGTGCATAGGATAATCCGGGTGGTAATTCCTGGCAAACCAAATAATTAACAAAATCAGCAAACCATGGTTCATTACCTTTACTAATCTTGTCGATGCACTCCTCTATGATGTGTAAATGCTCGTCCGGAAAGGAGTCATCTATGGGTAGATTGTCGTCCTCTAGATGTGGTAGACGACTCAAATGATCCGCAACAGAATTTTCCGAACCCTTCTTGTCACGGATCTCTAGATCGAATTCTTGTAGGAGAAGAATCCATCTAATTAGTCTTGGTTTCGCATCCTTCTTTGCAAGTAGATACTGGATCGCAGCATGATCCGTGTATACAATCACCTTTGCACCTACAAGATAAGAACGAAACTTTTCAAATGCATATACAATTGCTAGGAATTCTTTTTCCGTAGTGGCGTAGTTAAGCTGCGCTTCATCTAGCGTCTTGCTAGCATAGTAAATAGCATGGGTTCGTCCTTCCTTCTTTTGCCCAAGCACATCACCTATGGCTACGTCACTTGCATCACACATGACCTCGAATGGAAGATTCCAATCCGGAGGTTGAATGATCGGGGCTGAGATTAAAGCTTCCCGAATCTTATGAAACGCATATAAACACTCCTGTCAGAAATCAAAAACTGCATCCTTCATCAATAGATTAGTTAGCGGTTTTGATATCTTAGAGAAATCCTTTATAAAACGTCTATAAAATCCAGGATGTCCTAGAAAGCTTCTTATTCCCTTCACCGAAGATGGAGGAGGGAGCTTTTCTATAGTCTCTATCTTAGCCTTATCTACTTCAATCCCTCTACTAGAGATCAAGTGTCCTAATACAATTCCTTCTTTCACCATAAATTGACACTTCTCCCAATTAAGAACGAGGTTAGTGTCTTCACACCTTTGTAGTACAAGAGACAAGTTAGAAAGACAATTATCGAAAGAGGAACCATAAACGGAAAAGTCATCCATGAAAACCTCCAATATCTCTTCTATGTACTCCGAGAATGTAGCCATCATGCACCTTTGAAAGGTGGCTAGGGCGTTGCAAAGCCCGAACGGCATTCTCCTATAAGCGAACGTACCCCACGGGCACGTGAATGTGGTCTTCTCTTGATCGTCCAGATGTATCGGGATCTGGAAGAAACCACTATAATCGTCAAGATAACAGAAATGTGAGTGTTGTGCTAACCTCTCAAGAATTTGATCGATGAATGGTAATGGGAAGTGATCCTTCCTCGTTGCGTTGTTTAACTTGCGGTAGTCTATGCACATCCTCCATCCCGTCACGGTTCGTGTACGAATGAGCTCATTGTTCTTGTTAGTGATAACTGTCATTCCTCCCTTCTTTGGAACAACCTGTACGGGACTCACCCACTTGCTATCGGAGATAGGGTAGATGATACCTGCATCAAGTAGTTTAAGAATTTCTTTCTTGACAACCTCCTTCATGGTCGGGTTTAACCGCCTTTGAGGTTGTCGCGAAGTTCTAAAATCTTCTTCCATTAGGATCTTATGCATGCATAATGAAGGTTTGATTCCTACTAGATCCTCTATAATATAACCTAAGGCTTTCCTATGTTCCTTTAGAACAACCATAAGCTTACTATGTTCATCTACACTTAGATCGGAACTAACAATTACCGGAAAGGTAGAATTAGATCCAAGAAAATCGTACCTTAGATGTGCGGGAAGTGGCTTCAATTCCATCACTATTGGACTCTCTAATGGCTCTTGAGGAGTGTCCAATGCTTCCTTAGAAGTTTCTAAGGGTATATAAATTGTTGGAGAAGAAGCAAGAGAAGTGGTAGAAAGAACGTAATTGTCCTCAGATTTTCCCAAAATTACGGCACCTCTGTTTCCTCCACGACGGTGGTTTAGGGCGTGGAAGTCAATTACGGTACCTCTATTTGTTCCACGGCCGTGGATTTGGCCGTGTAACTTACTGGAGTCCTCTGAATAGCTAATTACGGTCATCTTGGTGGAAACCACGGCCGTGGAATAGCACGGCTGGCCGTGATTACTCATGTTTTCCGACCCATCGTAGAGTTTTTCAAACTCTTCTTCATGTGCCTCCTTTTGCTCCTCTAAAGCTTCAATTTCCTCATTGCATTCCTCCTCTTCTCCTATGTCCATAATGCTCATAGTGATCACCTTTTACAAGGGATCTTTGAAGAGAATCGAACTTACTTCCTCTCTAGATAGCTCTTCGTCATGGATGTTGAATATATCCTTTTCAAGAGTTGGTTCTTTCATCAAAGTGGAAAGAACGAACTCTACCTTTTCCTCTCCTATGTCGAAGGCGAGTCTAGCATTCTTGCAATCTACCATACAGCCGGATGTTGCAAGAAACGGTCTTCCGAGTATGATCGGGACCGGACTATCTGCAGGAATGTCAAGCACAACAAAATCTATTGGGACATAGAACTTACCAAGCTTGATCGGGACGTCTTCAACTATACCGACGGGACGAGTTATGGATCGATCCGCCATGTATAACGTCATCTTCACCGGTTTAGGTTCGCCTAAACCGATCTTCATGCATAAGGCAAGCGGAATGATGCTAATGCTTGCTCCTAAATCACATAATGCATCATATGTGACATCTCCCACTCCTATGGGAACACAAAAATGATCCCGGATCCTTCAGTTTCGGGGGCATCTTCTCCTTCATCGTCTTGATGAGATCCGACGAATCCGAACTCATCTTGACTTCTCCAAAGTCTTCTAGTTTCCTCTTGTTAGAGAGGATTTCCTTTAAGAACTTTCCATAAGCTGACATACCTACAATTGCATCAATGAAAGGTATATTAATATGCAGTTTGCTCATGAGTTCAATGAACTTACCGAATTGCTTGTCTAGATTGTGGGAAAGGTAGGGGGGTTTGTAAGCTGGAGGAGGAATGTAGATGTCTTCCTTCTCCTTCCCTTTTTCCTTCTCCTTTTCGACGGGAACTTCCACAAACTTAGGCTGCGGGTCGGTGGTTGTTGCTCCGCTCCTAGTTGTGATAGCCATCACCCTTCCTTTCGGGTTATCCTCCGTCTTTCCTGGAAGTTTTCCTTGATTTCTAGGAACTTCCTCAACATTGCTAAACATTTGGTTTTCTAAAACCTTTTGGGCTTTATCAACCTTAGTGATGTGACTCTCCAATCCTTGAAGCTTTCCCAAAATTGTTTCCAACATGGGATCGGGCTTCTCTTTCCCCGAAGTGCTTCCACTATTAGATGTTTGCCCCTGGATTTTCAAAGGAGTGGAAGAAGAGGAAGGTGGAGTTAGTGAATTTCCTGAATTGGAATAAGAATTACCGGAATTTTGTTGGTTGGGAAGCCAATTATTGTTGTTTGAACCCCTATTGTTGTTCCGGTTGTTGTTGTTGTTGTTCCAATTATTCCGGTTGTTGTTCCGGCTGTTGCGGTTTGTATTCTCATTCCCGTTGTGGTTATTGTTGTTGCCCAAATAACCTACATCTTGTTCCTTTTGCTTTGGAAAGTTGGTTTTGATGGCTTCCTTCAACTCTTTAATCTCCGTATTGAGAGAAAAGATTTGAGTTTGAGATCCTTGCCCCTGGCTTTTCAAAGGAATGGAAGAAGAAGATGGTGGAGTTAGTGAATTTCCTGAATTGGGATAAGAATTACCGGAGTTTTATTATTGATTGGAACGCCAATTGTTGTTGTTTGAACCCCTATTGTTGTTCCAATTGTTATTCCGGTTGTTGTTGTTGTTCCAATTGTTCCGGTTGTTGCTCCGGTTATTGCGATTGGTGTTCTTATTCCCATTGTGGTTATTATTGTTTCCCAAATAACCAACATCTTGCTCCTTAGGCTTTGGAAAGCTAGCCTTAATGACTTCCTTCAATTCTTTAATCTCGGTGTTGAGAGAAAATATTTAAGTTTGAGCAGCTTGTGTTAGCTTTGCTCCTTGCTCCACTCGATTAGCTTCTACTTTCCGGTGAGAATACTTCTCAATGACTCGGGCTTGCTTCTCAATGAAGTCCCAAGCATCATCTTCCCTCATGTCCATGAATGTGCCACATGAAAGGGATTGGAGCTTGAATTGTGTTTCCACATCCAGCCCCTTATAGTATATCTCCAATAGCTCCAATTTGGAAATGCCATGGTGTGGGCAATCCAATAGTAAATCCTGAAATCTTTCCCAAGACTGAAACAAACTTTCATTAGATCTCATAGAAAAAGCATTAATCTTACCTCTCAATTCCGCCGTCTTGGATGGCGGAAAGAATTTGGTGAGGAACTCCGAAGAAAGATCCTCCCATGTGTTGAGTCTTCCATTTGGAAGAGCTTGATACCAAGATAAAGCTTTCCCTTTTAAGGAGAAAAAGAATGGCTTGATCTTGTAATTGTTGGTGGTTGCATTCTTTGGCTTCATCGTCTCCATCAAGATCTCGAAATTCTGTAGATGTTAATGTGGAGATTCAATACTCGTTCCCCCAAACTGATTTTGGCGAACGATGGTGATAACTTGTGGGTTGAAGCTAAACCCCTGAATATCGTCAGCATCAAAGTTCACACCTAGACGGCGTGGTTGCTGAATTGAATCCATTCTTTGGCCAAGAGTTCTTGGCTCTTCATCTACACGAGCGGCTCTCGCACCCCCAGCCGGGATACCGAAATTTGCAGCCGGTCTTGGATTATTCTGATTTGCATTGATCGTCGGATCAATGTCCTCTAGCGGTGGCATGGAGGAGTCGCTATCATCATCGGATGAGTCGGTTCTAACCGATCTTGTCGATTTCCTTCTCTTCTTCTTCTTGGAGTCACTCATCTCCAGCCTCAATTGAAGCATCATGTCCTTGAGCTCATCAATTTGCAATTGATAACGGTCCGATTCTTCCTTGCGAGTCTTCTCGCTCCATCTAAGTCGAGCTTCGGAATCCTCCAACTCAGGTTGGATATCCCGTTCTTTATTTTCAGCCATCTTTCTTTCTTTGAGTTTCTTTCTCAAAGTCTTCTCAAGTTCTTGTTCAAGAGGTAAGAGGTCTTTGTTGTTGCTAGACCTGCGCATATACCTTAGGTAACCTGCAAATACCACTCAAAGAAGATATCAAATAACAAGAGCAAAGCTCCCAAGCTTGACAACCGATAACCGAATTCGGCCTAAACCAAATCCCCGACAACGGCGCCAAAAACTTGTTCGCCACTTAGCGTGCGTGCAAATAAGCTTTAAATTTATAAAACTAGAATCAAGCAAGTGAACCCGCAGTGTACGGATCGGCGTAGTAAAGCAAGAATTCGAGAGTATCGAACTCAGGGATTTTAAGGGAACAAATTCAGTTCGCAAATTGTCAAGCAAATGAATGTAATAAGCTTTGCAAATATTGGGAAAACAGCAACCCTAAAGATCCAGGTATCTAATTGTGGCAATCGATTCAAGATATACTAAAGAACTAAGGACAGAGTCAAGAGTTGCAAAGGTATGCTAGGGTAAAGTAATGTACGGTGAAGTTCCAGAACTTTATATGACTTATCTAAAGACACTCTCTATAAAGGTTGTTGAGGCTTCAGTATAGAAAGGATCTATGGACAAGAATTAATCTCAAATACCCAAACTTGTAACCCAAGGATCAAAACTAACTAAAAGGATTAAGGTTGTGACACTCGAAATCGAAGTAGAGGGTGATGAGTCTCACTACTACCTAGAAAAGGGCAAGCCAAGACTAGATTAAAGCTAATCTTTAACCTTGGATCAAAGTAAAAGCAAAGTTCGTAAACTAGGGTAAATCACGGGCAGATCTTGAGTTCCACGGCCGTGGAAGCTCAAGAACAGATCGTGATCTTGGTTCGTCGACGAGATCTCTCTAACTCTCAGGGTCCAATCAATTTACGATCGATCTATCATCATCTAAGCCACGACTATGAACCCTTCACCTTAGAATTGCTAAAGGGTTTTTGCCAATAACCATTGTCATGATATCAAAAATCAATTTAAGAAAAATGAAAGATGAAAACCTTCGAAAACTCAATTATAACTCCAAGTCAATCTCAAATCCAAGACACAAATTGGAATATTCAATGGATTCAGAATATAACACAAAACCTCACAAAATCTAAGGCAAGTATGAAGAACGGGATGTCAATCCGTCTTCAATAACAAAACCTAGAAAAAGGGCGCAACTTCTGCCACACACGATCTTCCGGAATCCAAATTGCCGGCGCTTTTGCCACGTTCCTCGCGAAACCCTAAGGCTGGCTTTCTCAAAGTGAGGTTGTCCAAAGCCTAAGCGAATTCCCCCAAAACGATCATACCGAAAACTCTCTCCTACCTCCCTTTTATAAGACGGGGAAAAATAACCATACCGGCCCACTGTGTAAGTGATGTGGCAATAATTGGTTCGTCAAAAGATTGCCTAAATCACGGTCTCAAGGGATTCCACGACCGTGGTTTAGGGCGTGGAATTGGGTTACGGTCTTATATGACTTCCACGACCGTACTTTAGGCTGTGTAACTCTCTGGAATGCTCCACGCTCATGATGCCAGAATCCACGACCGTGGTTTAGGGCGTGGACTCTTCTACGGCCGTATTTTAGGGCGTGGAAGTGTAAATTGCTTGTGGTTTCCTTTGTGTCGTGTCATTCCTCATCCTAGCATCTCCTTTGGCTTCTTTGATGTATTCCTAATCCTTGGATGTGCTCAAATCTTCTCCTATCTCTCTCAAATGATCCGGTTTCAGCTCTTATTAACCTATAATCAACACAAAGCTAATGTAGGCCTCCATATCGAAAATATAGATGAACAAACTAACAAATGCTTCAATACCTTATTCATGAACACTATAATGAATGAAAAACAATTAGAGTAAGTGCCTAGAATATCACAATATTTTATGCTAACAAGGGAACCGAGCCACACCACCAGGAGCCCTGTGTCATGCCCTGCTTGTCGCCGCCACCAGGAGGGAAACCCCTCCTCTTACTTCTTCTCTATCGCGGTACGAAATCAACCGCCGGCTCGCCACTACTGCCGTTGAAGGAGCCTCGCTTGGGCCGTTGAAGAACCACGCCGGAGAAGCCATGACCGCCACCTTCCCCTGCGCCATCACCTCGTCCGCCGGAGGTCTTCTTCGCAGCCGCCTTGCTTCTTTTCCCAGCTAAAGAAGGCGCTTTGGGTTTTTTTAAAACCCTTGTTGTTAATTACAATCGCCCCCCTCATTTTAGAGTTAATTACAAAATGGACCCAGTATTTTGTATTTATAGATTTGGCCCTAATTTCTGGAAGTTGTATATATACCCCTACTTTTATATAATTACATATTTTGGCCAGATTTTCTTATTTATACTTTGTGACTTAAATTCTGAGATTTAATTATTATGCCCTTTGTTGGATTATTTTCAGAATATGGTACAAGGATTTATTTCCGGGTTTTGACCATGTTTATAAATTGTATAAATTTCCCCGAAAAATGTTTTAGTGATTTTTAACCTTGGTTTCGAAAATGAGTTACCTTAGATTTATATATATTATATATTACGCACTCGTTGGGTTAACTTTGAGTTATATATATTCCTCGGAAGGGTTTAGTTGCGGGATTTAGCGTTTGCTTTTGAAAATGAGTTTACCTTATAATAATATATCTTATATATATTACAATCAAATTTAGCGTATTACCTAAATTTGTGTAGCTTTGGTTTTAGGTCCGGAAGCGCCCCGATAAAGGCCTAACGAGTCCAAGATTCGACATCCGTCTTTTGACGTCGTGTGAGTACCTCCTTCCTCAATCTTGTTATGTTTAGTAGTTGTATCATGCTAGGATGGATCTAGCATAACTTAGAGTAAATGCCAAGTAGTGGCTTTGAACCTTAGGTGAGTTTTGAGGATTTGATATTGTTTGATGGATTGATATTGATTCTAAGCTTGAGGTGTTGATGTTATCTTGTGAGGCTTGTGAGGTTTGAGAATTGGAGTATATAGTTGTTGAGATTATGGGCTAGAATATGCGTATCCTAGCATAGTGTTGATACCGTTGATATTGTTGACACTAGGCATGTATATCCTAGTATGTGTTATGGGTTATGATCTTGCAAGATCATAGGGTCTAGAAGTCTAAGGACTTCTAGCTTGTGTTGAGTTTGATGTGAGCATGAGAGATTCTAGGATGCGGTCCTAGAATGTGAGTCAAATGATCTCGTGTAGATCATTTGTGTAGAAGTCTTAGACTTCTTGAGTTGAGCGAGTTGTTGATATAGTTATCTTCTTGTGAGCAGGTTGTGGACTCCTTCCCCCAAGGGAAGAGAGAGTGTTGTGAGTTGAGTGTGGCGATAAGGTAAGTCTCCGGACTTACTTAGCTCGTATTGCTTGTATTAGCATTGATGTGTGTTTGGTGGTGTGTGTTGATTCTTTATTATTTATAACAACTAAACCGGAAATAGGATTACCGACCTTTATATTATTTTGACCCAAGTGTATGATAACGGCGGTGACAACTTGTCTGGCTCCCGCGAGAGCTAGGAGGTTATCGGCGACTATCCCGTCCTGGTAGACGGTCAGATGCATCAGTACCATTCCATGCCGGTAAGTAGGGACCGAGGCGAGTTTCGGTGACTCCCGTGTCACAACCTAAGTTGAATTAGAACGGGATATGACTTAATAATAAAAAGATAATATACCGGACTTGTGTGCTTTGGTGTATATTGTGTGTTATGTTGATTTACTTGTGCCCGTGCCTTTCACCTTGAGACACCATAACTCTCAAACGGTAATTCCGATTCTTCCCAAATTTTAGTATGATTTACTATGCAATACTGACTCCAACATATCCGAAAATCAGCCACAAAGGAGGAGCTAACTTATCCAAAACTGGATCACAAAATTGGGTCAACATGTAGTTTTCCAAATCACTCACTCACTGTATTCCTCTCAAATTTTAATATATTCTACCACAATATCCCATATATAACATATAAAATTTCAGCCAAAATGGATCAGTCTTTCATACCTAAATTTGGACCCGAAGTTAGTTGTTCATTACTTTACAACCCAGAAACGCAACAGCTTCACGAGCCATATTCTAGGGCTGTTATGGAGGGTTCCGAGATACAAACGGGCTCACATCAGCACATACATATAGAGAGGAAAAAGCAAAGAGGGTTGCGGTCCTTACCCAACTAGTCGGGTTTAGCGTGCTCACAGACACGAGGAAGAAGAACGGAACGAGCTTACTGTCATTGGGACATACTCGTTGTCAGAGGAAGGCGCACCAGCGGATCAGATGTCACTCGTACCTGCGATTTGGGGACTCCGTACCTGCACTCTTGTTGTCGCCCTTGAGGCTCGACGCTGCGCTCTAGGACGTCCCTCCACTACTGTTGTCGACCCAGTGTAGAGGAAGGGAGACGGCCTGCTGTGTCTCCTGGCAGCGCGGCTTGGTGCACGAATCTGGAGAAGACGACGACGTGCTGATCTACGTGTGCAAGGGAGACGAGGTGGTGGCGAGTTCCGACGGCGAGGAACGATTGCAGTGCCAACAGCGGCTAGGGTAGATGCGAGGAAGGTGGTTGGCGGTAGAAGAAGCTCGCTGACTAGGGTTGGGGTTCGTTTTGCACGAGAAACAAAGAGGAATAGCTTCCGGGTTCCACGTCGATAGCGGCGGGGAAGGCCGACACCGGTCGGCGCTACTGGTGGCGGTAGGGGTTGATCGCCGGTTGCTACCTAGGGAATGAGGGTGACGGCTGGTTCTGAACGTGGAGGTAGAACTAGGGTTAGAGGGGAGATGAGTCAGCCACGTGAGATTGAAGAAGCATAAAAGCAAGTTTGACTCAGCCCTTCAATGGGCCCATCCGGCTTTCCCATGACGAGTCTTGACGGGTCCAAATGGCCTATCTTACCGGATACCACTCTTTTGACGAATAAGAGAAGATAGATCGGATTTGCGTACTTCCTGTGAGTCGAGTCCTCACATAAAATAATAAAAACATAGAAGAAAAGATGAGTTCCAAAACCCATAAAAAATTTTAAGGTAATGAAGGAAAATCCAAACCGGTATAATTCCGGTGTGACTCGGGAATAATCGGAATAAAAATATTCCGGTTATTACAAAACAATATCTTAAGGAAATTTGCTATAATTATTATTGAGGGGTATTATTCGCACGGTTCAAGATTTCTTAACGCACCACTCATACGCAATGCGTGACCGTGACGGTCACAAATTGCGTAACCATATTAATAAAAAAAAATTTTCTGACATCACGGTTACGGGTTCCGTAACCGTGATGGTGTCAGAATTTTTTTTTTTTCGGGTTAGATTTCATGTAGAAAATTATCACGGATCTGGAACCCGTAATCATGACGGTTACGGGTTTCGTAACTGTGACCTTTTGGTCACGGTTACGGGATCCGTAATCGTGAACTTTTGATCACGGTTACGGATCCCGTAACCGTGACCTTATGATGGTTACGGAATCCGTATGCGTGGTGCAATAACGAAATCTTAAACCGTGCGAATACGACTTCCGTTCTTATTTAAGGTAAACAAACACCATAAATTGTAGATCACTAATTACAAAAATTTGCTATTTTTTTGCTAAGGCTAAACCATTCTTATATTCTTCAACTATCATTACCAAAATAGAGGCTATATCATTTTATAAAATAAAGTTTAAACACAAAATAGTTTAACACAAATAATAAATTTTGCAAGACTAAGCAAACATAATTTTATAAAAACCTCCTTTTAATTTTTGTAAAGAAAAACCACCTTACAAAATTTTACTAAATTTAAACACAAATAATTACTTTATAAAGAAAATTTATGTCATAGAAATAATATACCATGCATTTTTTTGGAGATATTAAAATGAAAGTAAAAATGCGAAAAAATATTTATATGAAACGCACCTTATATTATACGCGTTTTAAATTTGACTGCATCCGGGAAGCGTAGTCTCACTGCCTGTACGGCCGGACTGACTGTTTCATAATATTCCGTCTAATTGAATAAAATTTTTACTTTTCAAATTCTCTACTCCATTTTTGTACATCACTTAATTTCCATCTATCAATTATACTATTATTTTTCATTTTAAAATGTATGTTAAATGGAAAGCAATATTTTACATCAATGTTAAATTAGGGTCATAAGGCGTATAACATATTAGTACTAAAATTCTTTAATGATATGATATTAGTGATTCAATAACTCATCACACCTTCTTTCGGTCTCCACTCTACCCCATTAGAAATAACGTATTTTGAGATAGTGTATTTTAAAATTTTAATATGGAAAAAATACATCTTAAAAAAATTTGCTACAATCCTTTTTAAGGTAAAAAAAATATCATAAAATTATAGATCACTAATTATAAAAATTTTCTATTTTTATTTTCTAAGGCTAAACCATTCTTATGATCTCCAACTACCATTTATTGAGGTAAAGTTAAGTTTAGTTTAACACAAATAATAAAATTTTCAAGGCTAAACAAACATAATTTATACAAACCTCCTTTTAATTTTTGTAAAGAAAAATCACCTTATAAAATATATTTTACTAAATTTAAACACAAATAATTATTTATAAACAAAACTTATGTCATAAAAATAATATATTATATCGTTTTTTTAGAGATATTAAAATAAAAGTAAAATACAGAAATATATATATATATATATATATATATATATATATATATATAGATATATATATAGAGATATATATATTGTAACACCCCGAATTCTCGGAACTCGGGACGTTACTGGTTAGGACCTCACAATGGGTCCCGACCTAAGTTTGACAACAATATTACTAGGATCTTGCAACAAGACACAAATAAATAAATAAAAAAACCGAAATTTATAAAAATGTATTTTTATAGGAATGAATGCAACAACGTCTAACAGCCTATGGTACTTAAAACAGCAGAAGAGTCTAACTGTCTTCAACAAGAAGAAAGAAACAACAATTAACACCCAACCCCACTCTAAGGAGTATGGAGACCCGGCTGACCACTACTTCCGGATCACTCAGCTGATGCTCTAACCTGCCGTGAAACTAAAAACACAACAGAACAACCATTAGCTAGTTATCTAAACATTAGGAGAATAATAATAGCACACACACACATAAAATAATAAACACTCATCATGCTTTCAAACAATCCATTTATTATCTTCATTTAAGTCATTCACTCTAATGATACTTATTTTGTGACACGAGGGATTCCCAAACCTCGCCTCCGCCCCCGTGTACCCATCAGGAGTGGATCCGATGCATCTCACCGTGTACCTGGATGGTCTGGGTATAGAGAACCTCCCAGTCTCCTGGCAGAGCTGGGTAGTGATGTCACGGCCCGTTATACATACACTTGGGCCTTAACACATAATAACAACGGTCGTCCTAACAAGTTGTTATTATTATAATCACATACATTGCACACCCACAACCATTATCACCCAACTAATATCCAGAAACTGGCTAAGTAAGTCGCAAGGACTTACCTGAATCAAACCACAACTCTCACAATCTCAACTCGGCTTGCAACCGTAGAAACTCAAACGCCTGTCATACAAGGCACGTGGATCAAAATTACATCCCATATTCTTAGAAGTCTTAAACTTCTAAGACGTACAATCTCATGAAGGGAACTTACTAAAAAGGTTTCTTTTAGGTGTAATGACCATTTTACCCTTGATCTCGAATTTTCGAAGAAGTCTATTATTTAGTTCTAGTCTTTTCTTTTAGAACTCGTTTCCTCTAATCTGGTTCTCAAGGTTAGCTTAATAAAGGTTATGAGATTAAATCTCAAACACTCGTCAAGAAAACGATATCATTCCTTCCCGGTTATTATTCTATTCTTATACCTAAGTATATAAGTATATATACATGTTACCTTTATTCATTGGTGTATATACTATGTATACGCACTCTATTTATTCATAATTATACACTTGTATCTCTCATCTCATACCTACATATATGTATATATACGTACACGGCATTGCTACTTATATATCTATTTATCTTTCAACTCTTACTTCTACATATACACCTTTCTATTACTTATTCCTACATAAGTATGTTATAACTCTGCTCAAACATGTATATGCATATATACCTTCCGTACCCCTACTCTTATATATACATACATATACTCAGCACTCAGTTACATATATAATTCTATATACATCCGTACCCCTACTCTTATATATACATACATATACTCAGCACTCAGTTACATATATAATTCTATATACACATACGACAGTGCTCCGAGTCGGAAAGTACTCACCCGTCCACCTACTCGTCATACACTCGGAGAGGAACTGCAGCTCGGTTCGGTTCCACAGGTTCGTTGTCCCAGCGTGTTCGAAGATAGCTCGCTCGCTCTCCACCGTTGCACTGTCCAAGCCGTTCCTTCCAGATTCCGTTTCTAGAGTGCAAAAATTTGTCTACACCAACTGCAGCGAAGGAGGCACTCGCTGATGTGTTGATCGGCACCACCGTAAGCGCCTAACGTAGTCTTGGTGTTGCTGCTGTGTTTAACTTCGGTCAGGGTACCCGGCTAGTATCACGGGAAGACAGAGAGGGAGGAAGAGGGCAGAAGCGGATGGCTGGCTTACCTGAGGGTCGACGGAGACGGCTAAAGAGGCCTGTGTCGCTCTCGAATCAGACCAGGGACGTATGCTGGCGTAGTCCTTACGGCTCGGCGGTTTGAAGCGCTGCAGCCCGTCGCCGCTCTCGTAAATTGGTGGTGTGCAGAATCCGGCGTCGATGGCGGTCGTCTCGGAGGATCGATGGGCGGCGTCTTCCCTCAGTTGCAGTAGCTCGAGAATGCCGAAGAATCTGATGATGCCGGTTGTGCAGGAGAAAGAAGAAGATGGGAGGTACGTGATTCAACTAGGTTTAGTCATTAGATTAGGTTAAACGGTTTTAGGATTATGGTAGGATGGGCTGGGTTGTAAGCTTTTGGGCTTGAAAAGGCCTGATCTTCAATTAAAACAATTGAGCTTAAAAACATATACTCGTTAATCGTCCGGAACCGTTAAAAGTACGGGATTATTTACGGAGTTATCTACGGGTTACATTTTATCATTTTATGTGAATCGAAGTCACATAAAATGACAGAATTTAATACCGTTTCCTTTTTATTTAAAGGAAATAAGATTGCGGATCGGAATTTGATTTGATCTAGTATTAAACGGAGTTTAAAATTTTCGGTTATTACAACAGTGCCCTCTTAAAAGAAGTTTCGTCCCGAAACTTAGAATAATATTCCTAATCTCACGACTTTCTCGGTATATCTTAGTTTCATAAAATTTTATTTTATTTATTTATTATTTATTAAATTTTTTTTATTATTTATTATTATTATTATTTTTTTTTTATACCATGTAACTACTCAATCATCGTACTCAGACACACATCACATAAGACATAAACACTCAATCCAATATAAAACATGAATGGTCAAACAACACAACATCCGAGTACTAACTCGTCAATACAGAAGTAACATCTAACCCCGTAGAGAACTCGGAATAATTATGTCTAATACTCTCCTCTGTCTCCCAAGTGGCCTCATCAGCTCCTCGTCTAAACCCCTGAATCCTCAACATCGGCATCTCCTTAGAACGCAGACATCTGGTACTACGCTCTAGGACGGCTACTGGGTAATCCATAAAAGGGTGGTCTGGCTCAACTATCAGATCCTCATGGTTGATGACGTGTTTGGGATCCGGTATGTACTCTCTCAACGGTTTGGTTTGGTTTTCTAGACTTACTTCCAGCTCTTTTGATGACTTTTTTTTTTTTGAAAGTTCCCGACTATCGATTCTGAAATAATGATCTTAAACTTCTGTCGGCACTTTACTAAGTGCCTAATGCTCTTTGTAATACAAACCGCTTGACCCGGTTTCCTCAATGTGACCTAATCGGATCGTTCCTTAATTAATGGGTTTTCCCCAACTTCTTGTCAAGCTTTCAAATTTATATAACTCAAAACAAATCACACATCCAAATGGACCTTTTCATATAGATTTCTAATTCCTTAACTTGACATCATAGTTAACCTAACCTTGATTTTCTTCATCTGTGGGTTATGAGCCTACCACGCTTCTGTTGTAACACCCATTAGTCACAATGGCGTCTTTCTGAGGGTCAACATGACTTACCCAACTTCCGCCTATACTTCCCTTCTAATACTAGCAAGATCTTCTTCAAACAGACCCTTACTCTCTTACTCAACCGTAGTCTGTTCTTAACCAACCAGTAAGCAACCTCTAACCCGATTTCTCTCCATATCCTTAGATCATCCCAGAAGGTTGTCGTAGCCTACTTGGAAATCCTCCAAGGCATCGGTAAAGTTACTTCTTAAATCCGCATTCACTAATGTCTCTTCTTAACGGTACCGTACTCGTCAGTACCAACCAACACTTATACGTCCTCAGTTGACGTCGGTCAATCTATAATTGACTTATCTCTATATCCCGGACTTACTCTTCTCATAACTATACTGGCGTTAAATTCTTGGTGAGAATCATCTGCTCGATTAATCCTTTCATACTTTGCTAATTCGTTTTTATCTTCCACACTTTTGTTTCCTTAGACTAACTCTACTTCTCGAGCCCAACTGGGTCATTCATCTTGACCTAAATAGTCATTCCAAGTCTTCAACGATAGTTGGTAATTGTCTTTGTAGTTCTGATGACTTTAGTTATCATCCCCTTGCAGTTCCCTTGCATGGACCGTCGGTGTTGATGACTTAGGTCCCGTGATACTTGGGTTTACCTTGGACTTTCGAATCCACCAAGGCCGTTCTCATATATACATTCCTTCGCTGGTATCACCGGCAATATTGTCTTCATGAAACTCCGTTGTTTCCGCTACAGGCTTTGACTCTTTCATACCGGCATTGCGATTTCTTCCAAATTCCTATATCTTTGAGGAGGTCAAAACCTCTCCACACTTGTAAAGTCTACATTTTGCTTCTACATTCCATTGTATGTATCCCTTCCATGCACCTTAGACCGTCATATCCGGATCGACATTTTATCTCTTTTGGTCTCTCAAGCTTGTCTTGTGAACTCTTCTACTAGGTGAATCGTCTTATAACAATTTCCTTCCCTGAATCGGTCTCAACTTTCCGTTGATCATTATTGCTCATTTCATTTTAGAACCTCAGTTACGTTGTACTCTTGCATAGATTCTACAAAGGCATCCTCATCTCAACATTTTATTCCAATTTAGCAAGACTCGCCTTTTGATACATGAATGTCCTTCTTATTGGTTAAGTTATTCTTTTGGTTTACACTTTATCCATCCAAGCATTATCGGTCCGATGTGCATGACTTTTGTTAAACACCTATCGGTACCATTTGCATAAGAAACCTCAGTTGTATATGATTTTCTCAAAAATCAAAGTTCTTGACTCGCATTTATTATGTTGTCCTTATGCTCGTGTCGCTTTACCTTCTTTAAATCTTTACCCCCGCAGTAGGATAGTTACCCCTTTGAGTTTTCTCGTATTCGCTTTACGAACCACATTGGTTGGTCTTATTACTTTCATCAACTCTTATGTCTTCCATCCAGCTTGAATTTTCATCGGAGTGCCACCTTTTCACATTACTCTTATATAGACATCTTTAGGAAGTTATCTTATTGGGGTAATATCGGATCTATTTAGCAACCTTTAGTCATTCAACTTTACTCCTCCTCATGTCTATTCTAGCTAACATGCATATTCTATCTGCAATCACCTCACAACTCGATCATACATTGCACCAAGGTTGTAAATCATACTCTTTATGTTTGTGTCGCTTCTACAATTCCAATAATTTTGTGTCACATCTTTAATCACAAGGGCTTCCCCTGTCAATCTGGACAGTTTGACCCCACTCTTTCTCGGAGGAGCACCATCAGTCCTACTTGTGTGGAATGCTAAGACATAGAACATGTTCACAATCATATGTCTCTTCTTACTCTTCTAGTTCTCCTTACAGGGATCCCTTCATACTAACTTTGATATGTATCCTTCCTTAGTCGGTAGTAAGTAACTACCCTCAACAATTCCCTTTACACCAGTACTATCATCAATGGTCGTTACCAACCGTCAAGAACTTCTCTTTAATTTCTTTATTAGAGTTATCATATTGGACTCATTCAATGTTACCGTCAATGCTACTAGTACTTGTATTGATTTAACTTCACCATTGTTGTCTTTGATCTCTGGAAGAAATTCACCACATGTCGGTAAATTCCCTTTATAACCTTGTGGTTATGCTTCTTATCTGTCAACCAACCATCACTAATTAGCCAGCGCGTGTAAATTCTCTATTGTTACCAACTAGTCTGGAGTTGACCTTCTATAAGATCGTAGACTTACTTTTCTTCTATCTCTTTTGAGGTTTGATATACAAGGTGGAAATATATCTCTTCCATTTATTTTCCTTTATCTCCTTCTACAAATTACACTCCTATAAGAGTACTATACTCTTACGATTCTAGTTGTATCTTCGTCTCCCATCAACGGACTTATACATTCTTCTGCGATAATTTGTAGACATTTCTCCATGATTCTTTTTACCCGCGTTATTGTCCACTTGTGGTTCTCTGTTATGACCCGCCAGTGTTATTAACTTAAATCCTTCGTGAGTGAGAAGTTATCAAATACCCTCTTTTCCCCCAAGGTTATTCTCCTACACCCTTCTTGCTTGGGGTGTTGCTTGTACTTCTGACTTTATAGAAATCCGGTCTTTGTTGTATCCCGATCCTGTTGTAATTCTTGTATGTTCTAGGAGGTCACACCACTTCTATGTGGTTGAAATCAACCTTCCCCTTCTAGCAACCTGTAAGCTTTCATTTTGCGGCTCTTAAATTCTTTGTATCAGGATGAGCAATGTATCTGATCTTGACTCCTATGCTTATGATTGTCTCGGTTTCCCATCTTGATTGTGGCGGCAAACAGTTTGTCAAGAGTGACCATATTCCGCTTTGCTTCTAGCCTCAAACTTTCACCTTCTGGTCCGTCAGTAAGCTTAGATTCAATGTCTCTTGTGTGGATCGCTTACTATATTTCACCTTGACCTTCATGCCTATGTGTGTTTCTGTAGGCATCCCCTTTGTTTGCAACGTTGCTTTACACCATCTTGAAAGAAACTATGGGTTGCCTCTCTCAATTTGTATACTTGTCGGTCACCCAACGCGTTGCTAGAACTACTTTCATGTATATTCTTCATTTGATCCTATTGAGTTGACTCGGGATTCCTTTCTTACCATCGTAGTTGGTGTTGTCTTTTAGTCTTCACCTTTCCGTCTCGACGTTCCTCAACAAACTCGAAGGAGTTGTCCGCCATTCGTCTACCCTAATGCACAGAAGATGTGCATACTAATCCTCACGTTGTCACCCTTCAACATCTACTTAGATATGTCCAAGGGGTGAGAAACTCATTATGTTACCTTTGTTAAGGAAATAACATAACTACAGTTTCTACTAATCTCCGGCATATGCTTATCTACATCACCTATCATTATAATCAAGCTAATAAGTCCAACAAAAGTAAAACCTAAAGTCCATACTAAGCATACTGAGATTCGCGGTAGTAGTGGTGGTCAGCCGTACTTTTCTATCCCAACCAGACTATGCATGCATTTGAAAACCAATTTTTTTTTTTTAAAAACTCAGATCCCTTTTCGGGTTCTGCTCAAATACTTATTCGGTCTTTCTGAAGATTTCAAGTGCCATTGTTGCCAACCTAGAGCTCTGATACCATGTTGTAACACCCCGAATTCTCGGAACTGGGGACGTTAGTAGTTAGGACCTCACAATGGGTCCCGACCTCAGTTTGACAACAATATTACTAGGATCTTGCAACAAGACACAAATAAATAAATAAAAAAACCGAAATTTATAAAAATGTATTTTTATAGGAATGAATGCAACAACGTCTAACAACCTATGGTACTTAAAACAGCAGAAGAGTCTAACTGTCTTCAACAAGAAGAAAGAAACAACAATTAACACCCAACCCCACTCTAAGGAGTACGGAGACCCGACTGACCACTACTTCCGGATCACTCAGCTGATGCTCTAACCTGCCGTGAAACTAAAAACACAACAAAACAACCATTAGCTAGTTATCTAAACATTAGGAGAATAATAATAGCACACACACACATAAAATAATAAACACTCATCATGCTTTCAAACAATCCATTTATTATCTTCATTTAAGTCATTCACTCTAATGATACTTATTTTGTGACACGAGGGATTCCCAAACCTCGCCTCCGCCCCCGTGTACCCATCAGGAGTGGATCCGATGCATCTCACCGTGTACCTGGATGGTCTGGGTATAGAGAACCTCCCAGTCTCCTGGCAGAGCTGGGCAGTGATGTCACGGCCCGTTATACATACACTTGGGCCTTAACACATAATAACAACGGTCGTCCTAACAAGTTGTTATTATTATAATCACATACATTGCACACCCACAACCATTATCACCCAACTAATATCCAGAAACTGGCTAAGTAAGTCGCAAGGACTTACCTGAATCAAACCACAACTCTCACAATCTCAACTCGGCCTGCAACCGTAGAAACTCAAACGCCTGTCATACAAGGCACGTGGATCAAAATTACATCCCATATTCTTAGAAGTCTTAAACTTCTAAGAGTACAATCTCATGAAGGGAACTTACTAAAAAGGTTTCTTTTAGGTGTAATGACCATTTTACCCTTGATCTCGAATTTTCGAAGAAGTCTATTATTTAGTTCTAATCTTTTCTTTTAGAACTCGTTTCCTCTAATCTGGTTCTCAAGGTTAGCTTAATAAAGGTTATGAGATTAAATATCAAACACTCGTCAAGAAAACGATATCATTCCTTCCCGGTTATTATTCTATTCTTATACCTAAGTATATAAGTATATATACATGTTACCTTTATTCATTGGTGTATATACTATGTATACGCACTCTATTTATTCATAATTATACACTTGTATCTCTCATCTCATACCTACATATATGTATATATACGTACACGGCATTGCTACTTATATATCTATTTATCTTTCAACTCTTACTTCTACATATACACCTTTCTATTACTTATTCCTACATAAGTATGTTATAACTCTGCTCAAACATGTATATGCATATATATACCTTCCGTACCCCTACTCTTATATATACATACATATACTCAGCACTCAATTACATATATAATTCTATATACATCCGTACCCCTACTCTTATATATACATACATATACTCAGCACTCAGTTACATATATAATTCTATATACACATACGACAGTGCTCCGAGTCGGAAAGTACTCACCCGTCCACCTACTCGCCATACACTCGGAGAGGAACTGCAGCTCGGTTCGGTTCCACAGGTTCGTTGTCCCAGTGTGTTCGAAGATAGCTCGCTCGCTCTCCACCGTTGCACTGTGCAAGCCGTTCCTTCCGGATTCCGTTTCTGGAGTGCAAAAATTCGTCTACACCAACTGCAGCGGAGGAGGCACTCGCTGATGTGTTGATCGGCACCACCGTAAGCGCCTAACGTAGTCTCGGTGCTGCTGGTGTGTTTAACTTCGGTCAGGGTACCCGGCTAGTATCACGGGAAGACAGAGAGGGAGGAAGAGGGCAGAAGCGGATGGCTGGCTTACCTGAGGGTCGACGGAGACGGCTAAAGAGGCCCGTGTCGCTCTCGAATCAGACCAGGGACGTACGCTGGCGTAGTCCTTACGGCTCGGCGGTTTGAAGCGCTGCAGCCCGTCGCCGCTCTCGTAAATTGGTGGTGTGCAGAATCCGGCGTCGATGGCGGTCGTCTCGGAGGATCGATGGGCGGCGTCTTCCCTCAGTTGCAGTAGCTCGAGAATGCCGAAGACTCTGATGATGCCGGTTGTGCAGGAGAAAGAAGAAGATGGGAGGTACGTGATTCAACTAGGTTTAGTCATTAGATTAGGTTAAACGGTTTTAGGATTATGGTAGGATGGGCTGGGTTGTAAGCTTTTGGGCTTGAAAAGGCCTGATCTTCAATTAAAACAATTGAGCTTAAAAACATATACTCGTTAATCGTCCGGAACTGTTAAAAGTACGGGATTATTTACGGAGTTATCTACGGGTTACATTTTATCATTTTATGTGAATCAAAGTCACATAAAATGACAGAATTTAATACCGTTTCCTTTTGATTTAAAGGAAATAAGATTGCGGATCGGAATTTGATTTGATCTAGTATTAAACGGAGTTTAAAATTTTCGGTTATTACATATATATAACTAACGCACCTTATATTATAGACGTTTGAAATTTGACTGCGTTCGGGACGCGTAGTCGCACTGTTTGTACGTCCGCACTGACTGTTTCGTAATATTCCATCTAACTGAATAAATTTTTTTTCAAATTCTCTACTCCATTTTTGTACATCTCTTAATTTTCCATTTATCAATTATATTATGTTTTTTCATTTTAAAATGTATGTTAAAGGGAAAGCAATATTTTACATCAATGATAAATTAGGGTCTTAACACGTATAACATATTAGTACGAAATTTTTTTAATGATATGATATTAGTGATTCAATAACTCATCACACCTTCTTTCGGTCCACTCTACCCCATTAGAAATAACGTATTTTGAGATAGTGTATTTTAAAATTTTAATATTGAAAAAATACATCTTAAAATTTTTTTTGCTACAATCCTTGTTTAAGGTAAACAAATAACATAAAATTATAGATCACTAATTATATAAATTTTCTATTTTTATTTGCTAAGGTTAAACCATTCTTATCATCTCCAACTACCATTTATTGAGGTTATATCATTTTATAAAGTTAAGTTTTGTTTATCACAGATAATAAATTTTTCAAGGCTAAACAAACATAATTTTATACAAATCTCCTTTTAATTTTTGTAAACAAAAATCACCTTACAAAATATATTTTACTAAATTTAAATACAAAAATAATTATTTTATAAAGAAAACTTATTTCATAAAAATAATATACTATGTCTTTTTTTTGGAGATAATAAAATATAAGTAAAATACGGTAATATATATATATATATATATATATATATATATATATATATATATATATATATAACTAACGCACCTTATATTATAAGCGTTTGAAATTTAACTGCGTTCAGAACGCGTAGTCGCACTGTTTGTACGTCCGCTCTGACTCTTTCGTAATATTCCATCTAACTTAATAAAATTTTTACTTTTCAAATTCCCTACTTTATTTTTGTACATCTCTTAATTTACCATTTATCAATTATACTATGTTTTTTCATTTTAAAATGTATGTTAAAGGGAAAGCAATCTTTTACATCAATGATAAATTAGAGTCTTAAGGCGTATAGCATATTAGTACGAAAATTATTTAATGATATGATATTAGTGATTCAATAACTCATCACACCTTCTTTCGATTTACTCTACCCCATTAGAAATAACGTATTTTGAGACAATGTATTTTAATATGGAAAAAATACATCTTAAAATTTTTTTGCTACAATCCTTGTTTAAGGTAAACAAATACCATAAAATTATAGATCTTTAATTATAAAAATTTTCTATTTTTTATTTGCTACGGCTAAACCATTCTTATCATCTCCAACAACCATTTATTGTTGTTATATCATTTTATAAAGTTAAGTTTTGTTTAACACAAATAATAAAATTTTTAAGGCTAAAAAACATAATTTTATACAAATCTCCTTTTAGTTTTTGTAAAGAAAAATCAACTTATAAAATATATTTTATTAAATTTATACACAAATAATTATTTATAAAGAAAACTTATGTCATAGATTTAATATACTATATCTTTTTTTAGAGATATTAAAATAAAAGTAAAATACAGAAATATATATATATATATATATATATATATATATATATATATATATATATATATATATATATGTATATATATAACTAACGCACCTTATATTATAGGCGTTTGAAATTTGACTGCGTTCGGGACGCGTAGTCGCATTGTTTGTACGTCCGCACTGACTGTTTCGTAATATTCCATCTAACTAAATAAATTTTTAGTTTTTAAATTCTCTACTCCATTTTTGTACATCTCTTAATTTTCCATCGATCAATTATACTATTTTTTTCATTTTAAAATGTATGTTAAATGAAAAGCATTATTTTACATTAATGATAAATTAGGGTCTTAAGGCGTATAACATAATAGTACGAAAGTTCTTTAATAATATGATATTATTGATTCAATAACTTATCGCACCTTCTTTCGTCTCCACTCTACCCTATTAGAAATAACGTATTGTGAGATAGTGTATTTTAAAATTTTAATATAAAAATAATACATCTTAAAAAAATTTCCTACAATCCTTATTTAAGGTAAACAAATACCATAAAATAATAGATAACTATTTATAAAAATTTTCTATTTTTATTTGCTAAGACTAAGCCATTCTTATCATCTCCAACTACCATTTATTAAGGTTATATCATTTTATAAAGTTAAGTTTAGTTTAAAACAAATAATAAATTTTTCAAAGCTAAACAAACATAATTTTATACAAACCTCCTTTTAATTTTTGTAAAGAAAAATCACCTTACAAAATATACTTTACTAAATTTAAATACAAATAATCATTTTATAAATAAAACTTATGTCATAGAAATAATATACTATGTCTTTTTTTTGTAGATATTAAAATGAAAGTAAAATACGGAAATATATATATATATATATATATATATATATATATATATATATATATATATATATAACTAACGCACCTTATATTATAGCGTTTGAAATTTGACTGTGTTCGGGACGCGTAGTCGCACTGTTTGTACGCCTGCAGTGACTGGTGTCGTAATATTCCATCTAACTGAATAAAATTTCTACTTTTCAAATTCTCTACTCCATTTTTTGTACATCTCTTAATTTTCCATCTATCAATAATACTATGTTTTTTCATTTTAAAATGTATTTTAAATGGAAAGCAATATTTTACATCAATGTTAAATTAGGGTCTTAAGGCGTATAACTGTAATACCCGAAAATTTTAAATTCCGTTTGTAATACTCGAAAAATTTAAACTCTGTTTAATACCGAATTCAACCGGATTCCGATCCGCCAACTTTTATTACTTTAAATAAAAGAAAACGATATTAAATTCTATCATTTTATGTGACCTTAATTCACATAAAATGATAACTTATATAATTCCGTAAATATTTCCGTAAATAATTCCGTACTTTAACGGTTCCGGGTGAATAACGAGTATTCTTTCAGCCCTTGGGATTTTATTTAACGAGCTAGCCCAATGGATCCGGCCCAAAAACAATTACATCCCAGCCCATTAGCTACCCTAACCCTAAACCTAATTAACCTCTAACCTAATTTGCATCCTTAATCCTAAACTAATCGGCAACAGTACCACATTCTTCGGTGAGATTGACAACTCCCAGCCCAACCTTCATCTTGTTTCCGGGCCAGTTCATAGGCAACTTAGCCAAATCGGGGTATCACCAACCGGCCCAGACGACAGCAACAGTGGGAGCACTCCGCAGCTCGCAGCCCAGGGAGACATGGGCTTGTTGCATCCAACTTCGCAGCCCAGGAAGCCCATACGCTGAAGAAGAAACTCGCGGAGTTTCATGTGAAGAGCCAGCCGTTACCTGCTTCTCCTCTCACCTCTTCTGAACTGCCTGATCTTTTATTTTCGGTAAGTACCACCTCGATAGCAGCCGAGTATCTCGCTCTTGCCTATATCATCCTTCGTCCCATCTTCAACTGCCGGTTTAGCCGTACGAGCCTACAGAACGGGACGCTGCCAACCTTCTTCTCTCGCAACCAACGGACGAGTCCAACCTTACCAACCTACAAGGCTATAGGAAGAACAAGGTGAGTTCCTTTCTTCCTCCCATCTGTCGTCCCTCTCCCTAACACCTACACTGCTTGCTGATCGACGGAGGCGCGTTTCTGCAGGCGAACCGAACCAGCCGACGTTCCAGGCGCCACTGCAGAACTTTCTGGATCAGTGCTGCACTCTCTCAATAACTGGGTGAGTCCGGTCGTGAGCCTCCTTCCCTCCTAGACCTATCCTGTCTCATCTTTCATTTGCACTAGTGGTCCAGAGGATGACCCTTACGTTATTGCATTACTACAGCACCCAGGACCTCCTCGCTTTGTCGACTCGAGACAGCAACGGCATGATCGGATACAACACGTTGCAGCCGGTAAGTCTTCTGAGTACCCCTTCCTGCAGCAACCATGTGTGTACAGAGGGAGATGGGTGGGTAGACTCTTGGATGGTTGTGTTAATAGGTTTCATCTAAGTTGTGAGGGGTAGTGCATGTAACACCCCGAATCCGCGGGATATCGGGATGCTACGGGCGAGACCTCACAATGGGTCCCGACCCTTAGCTTGACAACAATTTCACCGGACCTTTCCAACATGGCACAAATAAAGGCAAAAACGTAAATCATTTTTAATGCAAATGATGAGAAACCCAAAAGAATGTAACAACAACTTCAGCCGAGGTACAACTCAAACCAAACGCCAAACAAGCGGCACACGAAACGTAATAACCGAAAGACAAAACACATGACAACTCCAACTCAAAGCCCTTCCTAAAATGTACGGACCCCGGCTGCCCACCCTTCCGGATCTCTCGGAGCATGCCTATCCTGCAAGGCAACTACAACATTCGGTATAAAACCGTTAGCTCACATTCCAAGCATTAGAATTAAAGGGAAAGGCACAAACACAAGTAAATCATCATAGTCACACAACATACTCAGAAGCACACAAATCCGGTTTATTATCTTTATTATTATTAAGTCATATCCCGTTCTAATTCAACTTCTTTTGTGACACGAGAATCCTCCAAAACTCGCCTCGGTCCCTTCTTCCGGCAATGGAACGGTCGGATGCCTCTGACCGTCTAACCAACACGGGCCAGTCGCCGAGATCCCCCTAGCTCTCACGGGGAGCCAGGCAGTGATGTCACCGCCCGTTATCATACACTTGGGCCAAATAATATATAAAGGTCGGTAATCCTATTTCCGGTTTAGTTGTTATAAACAGTAAAATAATAAACACACACCACCCAACACACAATAATGCTAATACAAAGAATACGAGCTAAGTAAGTCCGAAGACTTACCTCGTCCCAAAGATAATCCCGCTATATCCCGCTCTCAGCTTCCCGCAGGAAGACACTCAACGCCTGTAAATAGGCACACAATCAACATCTCTCTCACATGCTAGAAGTCCTTAGACTTCTAGTTCCAATGATCTCGCAAGATCATAAACCATAACCAATATAGAATAACAACCCCCTAATGCTCACGATCTCACAAGGTCATAACCATCACAACACATATCAGGATACTCTCGTCCTAGTCACCACAATCTCAACAAACATATAACCATAACCTCAAGCCTCAGATACTCACAAGATCAACCAAACACTCAACGTCTTACAACAATCGACAATCCTCAAAACTCACCTAAGGTCCAAACCACTACTTGGTATTCACTCTAAGTTATGCTAGATCCAACCTAGCATGATACTAATACTAAACATAACTAAATCGAGGGAAAAATATACTCACATGACGTCAAATGACGGAAATCGATCAACGGATGTCGACTTGGACTCATTCGGCCTTTACGGGGTCGTTCCCGAACCTAGCACCAAAACTAAACAAATTTAGCTCGTACGCTAAATTTGATCGGAATACATATATAATACATATAACTCTAAGGAACTTGTTTAAAAACCAAGGTTAAAATCACGCTAAAATATTTTCCGAGTCAAAATACCCGACGTCACAACATGCGTCATAAATCCGCAATTAAATCCTTGGGCCATAATCCGAAATAAATTCAAAAGGGTATAATTTAAATCACCAATTTTGGGTCATAAACCACAATTAATATAGGGGTCCATTTATGTAAATAATTGCTGCAGGAGGGTATATTGTTAACATTCTAAAATTTGGGTTCAAAACTGCAATATAAAAGATGGGCCAAATCTGTAATTAATCTACAAGGGCATATTTGCAAAAACCCAAACTGTGGGCCATAAATTGTAAAAGCAAGCAGGGTGCTTTTCTGCAATTATACCAAGAATTAGGGGTGCGATTGAAATTAAAAGAAGGGTTTCCTTCTTCAACACAGGGGAGACGCAGGTGAGAGCTAGGCGGCGGCGGCGCCGCTCCGGGGAAGAGGGGCGGCGCTAGGGCTGAGTCGGCGATGCTGGCGGTCCGGCAGCGAGACTCTTCTCCAGCTTCATTCCTGATGGCTGCAAACTAGCAAAGAGAAGAAGGAGACAAAGGTGAGGGCGGCGGCTTGCTTCATTGGCTTTCGGTGTGGCTCAACAGTGCAGATCCGGTGCAGGCGGCGGTTGAGAGCTCAGATTCCGGTGGTGGTTGCAAGAAAGGTGCCGAATGGAGGTTCCCCGGCATGGCTCAGGCTCCATAGGTGAAGGCGGAAGAGACAAGTTCCTGGTTGAGTGATTGAGAGCTGAGGGAGAGTTGCAGCTTGTTGGGTTGAATCAATGACGAGAGGGCTGAGTATGTGGGAGGAAGATGAAGCAGCGAGGGAGCCGGTTGAGTGTAGTTGTGTAGAGGGAGGTTGCAGATGGGGAGTAGTTGAGTGAAGGCAGAGAGGAGGGAGTCCGAGATTGAGAGAGGTAGCCTCGGCGGTCGAGGGGTCGAAGATGTTGTCCTTGGTGTGCAAATTCAGGGAGGTCGAGGGGTCGGTTTCAGGCCCAAGGTGCCAGGCTAGGCGGTAGCCTGTGTGGGGAAGGCCATTGGCCAGCTCGAAGGGGCGATGCAGAGACGGGACTGTCCATCCGTGCGAGAGAGAGAACAACACCAAATAAAAGAAAAAGAATAAAGAAATTAAAGAAGAAAAAGAATAATAAGATAGACTCGATTAAACCATTCGGAACGGGATTTTTGAATCGAAAAAAAAACTTCCCCGACTTTTCCGAAAAAGAAGCAATACGAATATACGCGAACGTATCCAAACTAATGATACACTCTGGAAAGGTATATTACGCCGTAAAATACTTTTAATAAAAAATATATAAGCTTTAAAAATATCGATAAAAGCCGCAAAAATAAAAATCGCAACCGCGCCTAAAATTGGGGTGTTACATTAGATCCCCCTAAAAACAAGTTTCGTCCCGAAACTTGCTACACGCCAAACTTCTCGGTCCCTTTAGGTCGAGGTATGAACTCTCAAACTAGAAAGGCTTAAACCTTCTAATGTATACACACAATCTACTCAAACTATCACCGTAAGATATGTCAGGTCATATAACACATTCCCGCACACGACACAACTACACATAACATCACACATGCACATAACTCAACCAAGGAAAGGACTAGGTCTAATCCGACGATTCTATCGATGCTACTAGATCAACGTAAAACTCAAAGATACTATACCATGTCCTCCCGGTAGGCTCATTGGCTCATCGTCTTCCACTAGATCATCACGACTAACATCATAACTCGAGTAATGTATATACTCCCATGACTGGTACGATAGAACCACCAAAAAAAACACTCTTCACTCTTGGTGGCAACCCAATCTGTAAACACATCCAACTTGTTCTTATCTCTCAAAAAGGTCCGTAAAACGGAAACTTAACTTCATTCTCGGGTCTTTCTCTATACATCATTTCCATATGCTTCTTCTTTGCTTGTTTCTAATAAAAAAATATCAAACTTCTAAATAGGTCCCGCTAAATCAAACTTTGATGTTACATCTTCTCAATCTTGTTGCAAGTACCAGGCAACGAATGAAGTACTTTACTTCACACTGTTTCTATTAATGAGACATGTATGCTATTACTTTTACATCGTTTCTCAATACTAAATCAAGACCTTGTCTTGGAGAATCACTTGAAAACATCTAAATCCATCACATCTCAAGGCAATGTCAGAAATGTTGCTCAATGAATCTCCTCTTAATTCTCACAAACTCCATTGTCAATTTTCGTCCATTCTATACTTCATTTTCATCCGGAGTAGGTTATTCATATATGGTTTTACTTTGGAGAATCTCTCCTCAATTCCGGTAATGACCAACACATCCGAGAAAACTTGTAGCTTCATTCACATCCTTCGGGGTTTGCCATCCCGAGACAACTTGTCATACAACTCCTCTCTTCCTTGAGAGTAGACCAAAGTCTCTTGTCCAAGGCGTAGTAAGCTCATATGGAATCACTACAACTTGTAGTGACCAAGGTTTGTCCGGAAAGCCGTATTTGCAACATCCCAGTCTCGAATTCTCATTTGGTGATAATCAACCCTTAAATCACTTTTAGAAGAGACTACCAACCCTTACAACCAATCAACTAGATCATCCCTTCATGGTAAGGGATACCTGTCCTTTACCATAATCTTGCTCGACTCACGGTAATCGATGTACAAACGGTGATAACCGTCTCCCTTTTCGCAAACCGATGTTCTCCATAACAACTTCAAATCAAGAGTTTAAGATAACATTCCGAGTTCTCCATAGCATTTCACTAATTCTAATGAACTCTTTTCAATAAGTTCTTGCAATTGCTCCTTCACTTGCTTCCACAACTCATGTCTCTTCACAAACGTCATTCCATACGGCGCCTTAGATATCGGAATTGAGTCAAGCTTGACCTTAGTGGAAAAATCCACATTCTGACGTATTGGAATCCGTGATATCTCGGTTTTTATTATTTTCCTCTTCCGTCCCATAACATAAGACTGACACAACCTTGTCTTAAAACTTGACAGGTGGTCATGATACTAATGATCTACCCCAATCTGTTGGGGCAACATCTTTTAAACATGTGAATTGCTCCTTCTCCGGTTATAACAGTGACCGTTTTCTTTCAAAGATTTGTCTTTTCTTGAATTGGAAAATTTTGCTTGAGTCTTCTGACTCTTATGGTCTTACTTAAGTATTCTTTTAACTTAATCCCCTATTCTCTCTTTGATGACACGATTGGTTTCTCACTTATGTGCAATCATAAGGGTCCAAACTGCAAGACTAAACCGTGCTTAAAAATAATAGACCTTATCTTCTTTGCTTTCCTTGACATCCCAACATATGGGAGGAGTTCTTCGTATTCTACATAAGCTTCCACCATAGACATCCTTTCTTAAAGTAGGTGTAGAAATTTATACTTCACTTTTTCATGTAACGTCAACCCGACCGTAGAGGCTCTAACCTCGATTTTTCATATACTTCTTGTACGTCTCATATCGACTTCAAACCTCGAAACCTCAATTTTCTCTTACTCTTGTTGGCTACCATATGCACTTCTTGATATTCTATGAGTAACTTCGCAACCGTGACATTATGCCTTTAGGTAGAATTCCCCAACCGCAACTCTGGAAGAACCACTCATGACTCCACCAAGCACTAACATCATAACCCAAAGCTTGCAGCGTTGCCCCAATCCAAATTTCTCGTTTCACGACATAGCCACTATGGCTTCGCCACGTGAGTCACGAAAACTTGACTTAGCTTTTTCTTGCGAAAACATACCATTCATTTTATTAGCACAAACATACCATGCATCCTCAACATACCACACACCCTCTTTATGTATTCCCCTTTACGTACATCAACTATAGAAAGACTCACCTTCCTCTTCGTCCTTTCAATTTTCTTTACCTTGATCCATGTCATTTCTCCATATAACAACCCCCATGACCTAAAAAGGTCGTACCAGATCGTTACAATCCCTCCACAAGATACATTACCATCACTTGTTAGAATCGATAAGATGTTACTTGATTAAAATGTTTATGCTTCCGTTAATATACCTCTTATCCCTGACATTCAACCACCACAAATGTTCCAGTTCTTGTTCCCCTTCTTCATGATCTCACATCCTGGGTTACTCTTCCCTCCTACAGTCACCATTATACAACCCGCACAGGTGCGTTCTTGGTTGTCGCCGAGTAGCTGATAGATGACCTTCTCCAAGTTCAACGGCTGACCATTCTTCCTACCCTCCATGTTACCATACTCTTAAAGGCAACCCTCTCGGGGTAATCTACCTTAACTTTACTTTCTCATATCACTCTTCACGAACTTTATTAACTCTTTATACGCTTCCTTCCACTTCTGTAAGATAACTACAACTTTCTCGGCTCATTTGTGTCATATGACCCACTTTCATAGGCTTACCGCTCTTCATGATGTCTTGCAAAAGCAATTGTCAAATATTCTGACCTTAATTAGCATACATCGCGTTCCTCTTGGTTGGTATTTTTAGTCTTTCGATCAAAGCTCCTTGTTTCATCCCTCTTCTGCTTGAGATCATCATCAACACACACTTCCTCCTTCTTAGCGGGTTTTTTTTTTTTTTTTTTGCCTTATCATCATAACGGTAACCGGTCAACTCCACGTGAATCTCAACCATGCCCTTCTTCTCATAACTCTAGTAATGTTGACACATCACATATTGGTACTTCGTAAGCTTAACTCACGGTATCTTAAATCTTTCGTGATTAGTTCATCCACGCCTCTCATCTTGACTCCCATGCCTAAGAGCGCCTAGGGAAAACCTTTACGTCTTAATGAAATACCACTCCTACCCTTGCTAGTAGGTACTTCTCTTCCTCTCGATACGTGTCTTTGGTTTATCGTCACGCCACTTGGAAGAATCTTAAGTTCGCGGTCTCGAATTCGCTTCATTGATGTCCATCATTGCTTCCTCGGAACAACTCCCATAACTTCCTGTCGTTTCCTTTCTTGTATAGCTTCAATCTCGGTTTTGCTTAAGTTGACTCAAAGTTCCCTTCTATTGGTTCGTCCTTGCCGCTAATGTCCTCTTTATCCTTCAAATGGTTTCTTTGACGTCCCCAAAAGGAGTCTGATGAATCGTCAGGGTGCTCGCCAACGTGATGCTCAACTCGGTACTTGAGCATACTCATCATCGTATATGCACTATCATAATCCCAAAAAGGCATTTGTCCAAGAGCGATGATAGCTTCCTATCATCTTAACTATAAGGTCTAATACCACTAATATCATACTAGCATACCATATATACATGTATATATAACTATATATATAAGTCTTATGTTCACATTACTACTAATATATCACATCCGGAAAGCCATAACAACAATACAAGGTCCAAACATGTACTATAGTCCACATATGTTCACTATACATATAAATCAAGTCATCATGCAACTACAATCCACATATATTATACATACCTACATATCTACATATATATACAAATCCAATAAACTAAGCTGCCGAGATCCGCGGAAGAAGTGGTGGTCCGTACATTCTACCCCGACTCATGCATGTGATTTTGAAAACGAAAAGTCAGAACCCGTGTGGGTTCTGTTTATTCCTCATTCGGCCTTTAGAAGATTGCGAGTGCCATTGTTGTCAACCTAGGGCTCTGATACCACTTTTGTAACACCCCGAATCCGCGGGATATCGGGATGCTATGGGCGAGACCTCACAATGGGTCCCGACCCTTAGCTTGACAACAATTTCACCGGACCTTTCCAACATGGCACAAATAAAGGCAAAAACGTAAATCATTTTTAATGCAAATGATGAGAAACCCAAAAGAATGTAACAACAACTTCAGCCGAGGTACAACTCAAACCAAACGCCAAACAAGCGGCACATGAAACGTAATAATCGAAAGACAAAACACATGACAACTCCAACTCAAAGCCCTTCCTAAAATGTACGGACCCCGGCTGCCCACCCTTCCGGATCTCTCGGAGCATGCCTACCCTGCAAGGCAACTACAACATTCGGTATAAAACCGTTAGCTCACATTCCAAGCATTAGAATTAAAGGGAAAGGCACAAACACAAGTAAATCATCATAGTCACACAACATACTCAGAAGCACACAAATCCGGTTTATTATCTTTATTATTATTAAGTCATATCCCGTTCTAATTCAACTTCTTTTGTGACACGAGAATCCTCCAAAACTCGCCTCGGTCCCTTCTTCCGGCAATGGAACGGTCGGATGCCTCCGACCGTCTAACCAGCACGGGCCAGTCGCCGAGATCCCCCTAGCTCTCACGGGGAGTCAGGCAGTGATGTCACCGCCCGTTATCATACACTTGGGCCAAATAATATATAAAGGTCGGTAATCCTATTTTCGGTTTAGTTGTTATAAACAGTAAAATAATAAACACACACCACCCAACACACAATAATGCTAATACAAAGAATACGAGCTAAGTAAGTCCGAAGACTTACCTCGTCCCAAAGATAATCCCGCTATATCCCGCTCTCAGCTTCCCGCAGGAAGACACTCAACGCCTGTAAATAGGCACACAATCAACATCTCTCTCACATGCTAGAAGTCCTTAGACTTCTAGTTCCAATGATCTCGCAAGATCATAAACCATAACCAATATAGAATAACAACCCCCTAATGCTCACGATCTCACAAGGTCATAACCATCACAACACATGTCAGGATACTCTCGTCCTAATCACCACAATCTCAACAAACATATAATCATAACCTCAAGCCTCAGATACTCACAAGATCAACCAAACACTCAACGTCTTACAACAATCGACAATCCTCAAAACTCACCTAAGGTCCAAACCACTACTTGGTATTCACTCTAAGTTATGCTAGATCCAACCTAGCATGATACTAATACTAAACATAACTAAATCGAGGGGAAAATATACTCACATGACGTCAAATGACGGAAATCGATCAACGGATGTCGACTTGGACTCATTCGGCCTTTACGGGGTCGTTCCCGAACCTAGCACCAAAACTAAACAAATTTAGCTCGTACGCTAAATTTGATCGGAATACATATATAATACATATAACTCTAAGGAACTTGTTTAAAAACCAAGGTTAAAATCACCATAAAATATTTTCCGAGTCAAAATACCCGACGTCACAACATGCGTCATAAATCCGCAATTAAATCCTTGGGCCATAATCCGAAATAAATTCAAAAGGGTATAATTTAAATCACCAATTTTGGGTCATAAACCACAATTAATATAGGGGTCCATTTATGTAAATAATTGCTGCAGGAGGGTATATTGTTAACATTCTAAAATTTGGGTTCAAAACTGCAATATAAAAGATGGGCCAAATCTGTAATTAATCTGCAAGGGCATATTTGCAAAAACCCAAACTGTGGGCCATAAATTGTAAAAGCAAGCAGGGTGCTTTTCTGCAATTATACCAAGAATTAGGGGTGCGATTGAAATTAAAAGAAGGGTTTCCTTCTTCAACACAGGGGAGACGTAGGTGAGAGCTAGGCGGCGGCGGCGCGGCTCCGGGGAAGAGGGGCGGCGCTAGGGCTGAGTCGGCGATGCTGGCGGTCCGGCAGCGAGACTCTTCTCCAGCTTCATTCCTGATGGCTGCAAACTAGCAAAGAGAAGAAGGAGACAAAGGTGAGGGCGGCGGCTTGCTTCATTGGCTTTCGGTGTGGCTCAGCAGTGCAGATCCGGTGCAGGCGGCGGTTGAGAGCTCAGATTCCGGTGGTGGTTGCAAGAAAGGTGCCGAATGGAGGTCCCCCAGCATGGCTCCGGCTCCATAGGTGAAGGCGGAAGAGACAAGTTCCTGGTTGAGTGATTGAGAGCTGAGGGAGAGTTGCAGCTTGTTGGGTTGAACCAATGACGAGAGGGCTGAGTATGTGGGAGGAAGATGAAGCAGCGAGGGAGCCGGTTGAGTGTAGTTGTGTAGAGGGAGGTTGCAGATGGGGAGTAGTTGAGTGAAGGCAGAGAGGAGGGAGTCCGAGATTGAGAGAGGTAGCCTCGGCGGTCGAGGGGTCGAAGATGTTGTCCTTGGTGTGCAAATTCAAGGAGGTCGAGGGGTCGGTTTCAGGCCCAAGGTGCCAGGCTAGGCGGTAGCCTGTGTGGGGAAGGCCATTGGCCAGCTCGAAGGGGCGATGCAGAGACGGGACTGTCCATCCGCGCGAGAGAGAGAACAACACCAAATAAAAGAAAAAGAATAAAGAAATTAAAGAAGAAAAAGAATAATAAGATAGACTCGATTAAACCATTCGGAACGGGATTTTTGAATCGAAAAAAAAAAACTTCCCCGACTTTTCCGAAAAAGAAGCAATACGAATATACGCGAACGTATCCAAACTAATGATACACTCTGGAAAGGTATATTACGCCGTAAAATACTTTTAATAAAAAATATATAAGCTTTAAAAATATCGATAAAAGCCGCAAAAATAAAAATCGCAACCGCGCCTAAAATTGGGGTGTTACAGTGCACATATTGTTTTAGAGCTTGATGGGACTCGAACTGGGGATGTGTGAGTTTAGAAGTTTGATCCACAATTGTTGACAGTGAGTATCAAACCTAGGACCTTCTGCACACTTTATCTTTCAGCTTTGACCTTCTGACTTTAGGACTTAATTTCTATAGCTTAAATTGAGAATCCACCGTTGAATTTTTGATATGTCGTAGATGGATACATATAGTTTAATGTGTTAAAATTTGGGAGAAGGTTAACGGTCGGATTAGATTTTATAAGGTCCCGAAGTAGAGCACTTGGGCTGTTTTCGAAGTAGGAAAATATTTGACTAAGTATAGAAATCCTAGCCTTTATTCCAAATTTAGAAAAGTATGTAGGAATTATGGTTGAATTTTTTTGATAGATCTTTGCCCCTATGTTTAGTATGCATATCATAGAGAACCTATAGATTTATTTCGGAATTTAATACTTTTATCCGAGTCTCTTATCTTAAGCCAAAGTTGGACCTTACCGACTCTTTATGAAAGTCAAGAATGTGTTTAACTCTTCTAAAACTTTAACAAATTTCCTTGCTAGAGTGAGAGTGTGTTTTTGAGTTCTAAAGCTTAGTTTAAAACCTTGCTATAGAATGTTAAAGAGTTTCGGAACCGGGGGTAAAATAGTCATTTTACCTTAAGAGGGCTTTTTAGTATATTTTTCTCTTGATGAGTTTGTGCTTCTTAGAAGTTAAAGACTTCTAAGATTATGGGATGTATTTTGATCCACATGCCTTGTATGACAGGCGTTTGAGTTTCTACGGTTGTAGACCGAGTTGGGATTGTGAGAGTTGTGGTTTGATTCAGGTAAGTCCTTGCGACTTACTTAGCTGGTTTCTGGATATTAGTTGGGTGATAATGGTTGTGTGTGTGCAATGTGTGTTATAATAAATACAACAACTTGTTAGGACGACCGTGATTATTATGTGTTAAGGCCCAAGTGTATGTATAACGGGCCGTGACATCACTGCCCAGCTCTGCCAGGAGACTAGGAGGTTGTCTATACCCATACCATACAGGTACACGGTGAGATGCATCGGATCCACTCCTGATGGGTACACGGGGGCAGAGGCGGGGTTTGGGAATCCCTCGTGTCACAAAATAAGTATCATTAGAGTGAATGACTTAAATGAAGATAATAAATGGATTGTTTGAAAGCATGATGAGTGTTTATTATTTTACGTGTGTGTGTGCTATTATTATCCTCCTAATGTTTAGATAACTAGCTAATGGTTTCTCTTGTTGTGTTTTTAGTTTTACTGCAGGTTAGATCAGCCACTGAGTGATTCGGAAGTAGTGGTCAGCCGGGTCTCCGTACTCCTTAGAGTGGGGGTTGGGGTTGTTGTTGTCGTTCTTCCTTTTATTAAGAAAGTTGATCGTTTTCCTCTTGTTAAGTACTTTCGGCTACTAGACCGTGTTGCATTCATTCCTTTAAAAATACTATTTCATGAATTTCGGTTTTTCTTATTTGTGTCTTGTTGCAAGATCCTAGTAATATTGTTGTCAAACTGAGGTCGGGACCCATTGTGAGGTCCTAACCAGTATCACTCCGAGTTTTGAAAATTCGGGGTGTTACATCATGGTATAAGAGCTCTAGGTTGGCAACAATGGCACTTGAAATCTTCTGAAAGACCGAATAAGTACTTAAGCAGAACCCGAAAAGGGATCTGAGTTTAAAAAGGACTTTTTGTTTTCAAATGCATGCATAGTCTGGTTGGGGATAAAAAGTACGGCTGACCACCACTACTACCGCGGATCTCAGTATGCTTAGTGTGGACTTTAGGTTTTGCTTTATGTTGACATATTAGCTTGATTACAATGATGGGTGATGTAGATAAGCAATTGCCGAAGATTAGTAGAAGTTATAGTTATAGTATGCCCTTCACGGAGATAACAGTATGAGATCCTCGTTCAGTTGACACACCTAAGTATAATTAAAGGGTTTCAACGTAAGGATAAGTACGCTCAGCTTACGAGCATTAAGGTAGACTAACGACGGACCACTCCTTCGAGCTGGTTGAGGAACGTGGAGACGGAAGAGTGAAGACTACAAGATAATACCCACGAAAATGGCAAGGGGAATCTGAGTCAACTCAACGGGATCAAATGAAGAATATACAAGAGAGTAGTTCCGGAGAAGCAAGGGATGATCGCCAACTAGGGAATTTGAGAACGACAACTGAGAGGCTCTTCCAAGTTGTGTAAAGTGACTTCACAAACAAAGAGGATGACATCGAAAATTGCCATAGACATGGAAGTCGAAAGGGAGATATAGTAGCGATCAAGAAAAGAGACATAAAATTTAAGCTCACTGACAGACTAGGAAGTGAAAGTTGATGCCAAAAGCAAGGTGAAATATGATCACTCTCAACAAGCTATTTTCCACCACAATCCAGATTGATAACCGAGACAGTCAAAAGTATGGAAGTCAACACGAGATACATTATCCATCCAAATAGAAAGAATTAAAGAGCTGCAATTTGGAAGCTTACGCGTTGCCAGAAAGGGAAAGGTGGATTTCACCAACATGGAAGTGGGAGTGATCTCGTAGAACACATGAGAATTTCGACATAGACCGTGATACAACAATAATCAGCTTCTGTAAAGGCAGCATTACAAGCAACAACCAAGGAAGAAGAGTGTGTGAGAAGAGTATTGGTGAACTCGAGGGACCCCAATAACTTCTCATTCAAAAGGGATTTAAGCTAACAACACTACAAGTTCATAATAGAGGACCACAAATAGACGATAACTCAAAAAAAAAAATCACGGAGATGTACCTACAAGTTACCCTAGAAGGATTGAAAAGTCTGTTGATGGAAGGAGAATGATACAACTGGACTCGTAAGAGTATAACGATCTTACAAAAGTGTAGATTGTAGGAGGAGATAAAGAAGTATAAACAGAGAGACTGGAGGAGATATATTTCACCAAGTATATCAAGCCTCAAAAGAGATGGAAGAAAAGTAAGTCTATGATGTTGTAGAAGGTCAACTACATCCTACTTGGTGACAACTTAAAAGTTACATGTGCGGGTTAACTAGTGATGGTTATTTAACCGATAAGAAGAATAACCACAAGGTTATAAAGGAATTTTATCGACATCTAGTGAATTTCTTTCGGAGATCCACGACGAAAATGGTGAAGTTAAATCAATACAAGTACTAGTAGCCTGGATGGTAACGTTAAATGAGTCCAATATGATAACTCTAATAAAGAAATTTAAGAGCAGCTCTTGACGGTCGGAAATGACCCTTGATGATAGTAATGGTGTAAAGGGAATTGTTGGGAGTAGTTACTTACTACTGACTAAGAAAAATACATATCAGAGTTAGAATGAAGGGATCCCTGTAAGAAGAACCAGAAGACTAAGAGGAAGTAGATGATTGGAAACATGTCCTATGTCTTAGCATTCCACACGAGTAAGACTGATGGTGCCCCTTCGAGAAAAAGTAGGGTCAGACTGTCTAGATTGACAGAGAAAACCCTTGTGATTAAAGATATGACACAGAATAATTGGAAATTCCGAGGCGGCACAAACATAGAGAGTATGATGTAAAGCCTTGGTGAAATGTGTGGTCGAGTTGTGAGGTGATTGCATATGGAATCTACAGGTTGACTAAAACAGGCATGAGAAGGAGTAAAAAAAAATTAAAAGACTAAAGGCTGTTATATGGATCCGGTATCACACCAATAAGATGGTTACCGAAAGGACTAAAGACTGTTATTTAAGGAGAAATGGAGGTACTCCATTGAAAATAGCTGGACTGATGACCAAAGAGTTGATGAAAGTAATAAGACCAACCAACGCGGTTCGTAAAGCGTGTACGAGAAAACTCAAAGGGATTTAACTATCTTACGGGGTGTAAAGATTAAAGAAGGTAAAGCGACATGAGTATAAGGAAGACATAATAAATGCGATGCGAGAAATTTGATTAGTGGGAAAATCATATGCACCTAATGTGTTGTATACAAATGGTACCATTAGATATTTAATAAAAATCATACTAACGGACTGATGACACTATGATGGATTTAGTGTAAACCAAGTGTATAACTTATCCAGTGAGAAGGAAAGTCATGTATCAAGATTGCGGGTCGTGATGAATTTTGAATAAAGTCTTGAGATGAGGATGTCCTTAGGAAATCTATGCAAGAGTACAAAGCAACTGAAGTTCCAACACATAATGGGTAGTAATGATCAACAGACAGTTAGAGACCGATGCAGAGAAGAAAAATGTATAAGATGAGTCACCTAGTAGAAGAATTCACAAGACAAGCTTGAGAGACCAAGGGAGATAAAATGTCGACCCGAATATGAGGGTCTAAGGTGCATGGAATGGATACCTACAATGGAGGGTCTAAGCAGAATGTAGACTTTACAAGGGTATAAGAGGTTTTGACCTCCTCAAAGATATGGAATTTGAAAGAAATCGCAATGCCGGTATCAAAGAGTTGAAACCCTGTAGCGGAAACAGCGGAATTTCATGAAGGCAATATTGCCGGTAACACTAGCGAAAGAATGTATATATGAGAACGGCCTTAGTGGACTTGAAAGTCCAAGGTAACCCCAATTACCACGAGACCTAAGTCATCAATACCGACGGTCCATGCAAGAGACTGCCAGGGGATGACAATGTAAGTCACCAGAACTACAAAGAAACTTACCAGCCATCGATGAAGACTTGGAATGACCATTTATGTCAAGATGAATGACCCAGTTGGGCTCGAGAAATAGAGTTAGCCTAAGGAAACAGAAGTGTGGAAGATGAAACGAATTAGCAAAGCATGAAAGGATTAATCGAGCAGATGATGCTCACCAAGAATTTAACGCCAGTATAGGTATGAGAAGAGTAAGTCCGGGATATTGAGATAAGTCAATTATAGATTGACCGACGTCAATTGAGGAGGTGTAAGTGTTGGGTGGTATTGACGAGTAAGTACCATTAAGAAGAGATATTAGTGATTGCGGATTTGAGAGGTAACTTTACCTATACCTTGGAGGATTCTCCAAGTAGGCAACGACAACCTTCTGGGATGATTTAAGGATATATATAACTACCGGAACCGATGCAGGTCGTCAAACATGAAAATCTGATAACTGAGCCAAAACATACTTTTATGGAACCTTTAGTGTTATAATATAGGAGCCGATGAGACTACTTGGAAGACGGAGGAGGGTAGCAGGAGTAGTTTTGAGTTCCTTGTGGAGTTAGCCGTTACTGTTGTACCGACGAGTTAGTACTCGGACGCTGTGTTGTTTGACCATTCATGTTTCTATATTGGATTGAGTGATTATGTTTTATGTGATGTATGTCTGAGTATGATGATTGAGTAGTTGCATGGTAGAAAACCAAAAATTTTATGAAACTAAAGATTTACAAAGAAAGTCGAATGATTAGTTACATTATTATAAGTTTCGGGACGAAACTTCTTTTAAGAGGGCACTAATGTAATACCCGAAAAATTTAAACTCTGTTTAATACCGAATTCAACCGGATTCCGATCCGCCAACTTTTATTCCTTTAAATAAAAGAAAACGATATTAAATTCTATCATTTTATGTGACCTTAATTCACATAAAATGATAACTTATATAATTCCGTAAATATTTCCGTAAATAATTCCGTACTTTAACGGTTCCGGGTGAATAACGAGTATTCTTTCAGCCCTTGGGATTTTATTTAACGAGCTGGCCCAATGGATCCAGCCCAAAAACAATTACATCCCAGCCCATTAGCTACCCTAACCCTAAACCTAATTAACCTCTAACCTAATCTGCATCCTTAATCCTAAACTAATCGGCAACATTACCACATTCTTCGGTGAGATTGACAACTCCCAGCCCAACCTTCATCTTGTTTCCGGGCCAGTTCATAGGCAACTTAGCCAAATCGGGGTATCACCAACCGGCCCAGACGACAGCAACAGTGGGAGCACTCCGCAGCTCGCAGCCCAGGGAGACACGGGCCTGTTGCATCCAACTTCGCAGCCCAGGAAGCCAATACGCTGAAGAAGAAACTCGCTGAGTTTCATGTGAAGAGCCAGCCGTTACGTGCTTCTCCTCTCACCTCTTCTGAACGGCCGGATCTTTTATTTTCGGTAAGTACCACCTCGATAGCAGCCGAGTATCTCGCTCTTGCCTATATCATCCTTCGTCCCATCTTCAACTGCCGGTTTAGCCGTACGAGCCTACAAAATGGGACGCTGCCAACCTTCTTCTCTCGCAACCAACGGACGAGTCCAACCTTACCTACCTGCGAGGCTATAGGAAGAACAAGGTGAGTTCCTTTCTTCCTCCCATCTGTCGTCCCTCTCCCTAACGCCTACACTTCTTGTTGATCGACGGAGGCGCGTTTCTGCAGGCGAACCGAACCAGCCGACGTTCCAGGCGCCACTGCAGAACTTTCTGGATCAGTGTTGCACTCTCTCAATAACTGGGTGAGTCCGGTCGTGAGCCTCCTTCCCTCCTAGACCTATCCTGTCTCATCTTTCATTTGCACTAGTGGTCTAGAGGATGACCCTTACGTTACTGCATTACTACAGCACCCAGGACCTCCTCGCTTTGTCGACTCGAGACAGCAACGGCATGATCGGATACAACACGTTGCAGCCGGTAAGTCTTCTGAGTACCCCTTCCTGCAGCAACCATGTGTGTACAGAGGGAGATGGGTGGGTAGACTCTTGGATGGTTGTGTTAATAGGTTTCATCTAAGTTGTGAGGGGTAGTGCACATATTGTTTTAGAGCTTGATGGGACTCGAACTGGGGATGTGTGAGTTTAGAAGTTTGATCCAGAATTGTTGACAGTGAGTATCGAACCTAGGACCTTCTGCACACTTTATCTTTCAGCTTTGACCTTCTGACTTTAGGACCTAATTTATAGAGCTTAAATTGAGAATCCACCGTTGAATTTTTGATATGTCGTAGATGGATACATATAGTTTAATATGTTAAAATTTGGGAGAAGGTTAACGGTCGGATTAGATTTTATAAGGTCCCGTAGTAGAGCACTTGGGCTGTTTTCGAAGTAGGAAAATATTTGACTAAGTATAGAAATCCTAGCCTTTATTCCAACTTTAGAGAAGTATGTAGGAATTATGGTAGAATATTTTTGAGAGATCTTTGCCCCTATGTTTAGTATGCATATCATAGAGAACCTATATATTTATTTCGGAATTTAATACTTTTATCCGAGTCTCTTATCTTAAGGCAAAGTTGGACCTTACCGACTCTTTATGAAAGTCAAGAATGTGTTTAACTCTTCTAAAACTTTAACAAACTTCCTTGCTAGAGTGAGAGTGTGTTTTTGAGTTCTAAAGATTAGTTTAAAACCTTGCTATAGAATGTTAAAGAGTTTCGGAACCGGGGTTAAAATAGTCATTTTACCTTAAGAGGGCTTTTTACTATATTTTTCTCTTGATGAGTTTGTGCTTCTTAGAAGTTAAAAACTTCTAAGATTATGGGATGTATTTTGATCCACGTGCCTTGTACGACAGGCGTTTGAGTTTCTACGGTTGTAGACCGAGTTGGGATTGTGAGAGTTGTGGTTTGATTCAGGTAAGTCCTTGCGACTTACTTAGCTGGTTTCAGGATATTAGTTGGGTGATAATGGTTGTGTGTGTGCAATGTGTGTTATAATAAAAATAACAACTTGTTAGGACGACCGTGGTTATTACGTGTTAAGGCCCAAGTGTATGTATAACGGGCCGTGACATCACTGCCCAGCTCTGCCAGGAGACTGGGAGGTTCTCTATACCCAGACCATACAGGTACACGGTGAGATGCATCGGATCCACTCCTGGTGGGTACACGGGGCGGAGGCGGGGTTTGGGAATCCCTCGTGTCACAAAATAATTATCATTAGAGTGAATGACTTAAATGAAGATAATAAATGGATTGTTTGAAAGCATGATGAGTGTTTATTATTTTATGTGTGTGTGTGCTATTATTATCCTCCTAATGTTTAGATAACTAGCTAATGGTTTCTCTTGTTGTGTTTTTAGTTTTACCGCAGGTTAGATCAGCAGCTGAGTGATTCGGAAGTAGTGGTCAATTGGGTCTCCGTACTCCTTAGAGTGGGGGTTGGGGTTGTTGTTGTCGTTCTTCCTTTTGTTAAGACAGTTGATCGTTTTCCTCTTGTTAAGAACTTTAGGCTGCTAGACCGTGTTGCATTCATTCCTTTAAAAATACTATTTCATGAATTTCGGTTTTTCTTATTTGTGTCTTTTTGCAAGATCCTAGTAATATTGTTGTCAAACTGAGGTCGGGACCCATTGTGAGGTCCTAACCAGTAGCACTCCGAGTTCTGAGAATTCGGTGTGTTACACCGTTTAATAACGAATCAAACCGAATTCCGATGCGCCAGCTTAAATTCTTTTAAATAAAAGAAAACGATATTAAATTCTATCATTTTATGTGACTTTGATTCATATAAAATGATAACTTAATTAATCCCGTAATTAATTCCGTACTTTTTAAAATAAAAATCGAAGAGCGGTTCCATGCGAATAACGATCTAGGTATCATTCCATATTAGTAGATGAACAGACCCGGCCCAATTTGCTGGCCCATTTACCTTTCAGCCCAACCCACAATTTAACTTAACCCTAATTGCTGTTAATTAACCTAATCTCTTAATTTAACCTAATCTAAAATTCTAAACCTAATCAAGCTAATCCATTGAACTCCACCCTTGCGTTGCCACTACATGTAACCATTCTGCACACCCCAGCCTCCCACGCTCGACTGCAAACCAGGTGGCACCAAGTGTTCGGCGAATTAGTTACGGTTTGGAGCATCGAGGAGGACAACTGGCGGCAACACCTTCAAACCGCCTGGGAGCATCTCAGCGTCGTAGCAGCCGCCACCGGATTTACTCGATCTTCTCAGTCAACAGATAGGTGAGCATATGCAGTTTTCTACTCCGCTTACCTCCTCTCTGTTTGCACCTATTAACAGTGACGGTGATGGTTGTTTGACAGCAGCGAGTGCAGGGTGCGCCAAGGTACAAACGCCGGTTCTAATATGTTGGATTGCGAAGCAACGACGGGGAATTCGGGTCGTTTTAGCCTGTTGCCAGGAAGCCTTCCGAGTAATCTCTCTTACTGTAAACGTGATTACACAGAAATCTAATTAACCTAGGATGTATAGATATGCACATCTTGTTTTTCATGCTCAGTAGGACTCGAACCTGGAACCTGCGAATAGGTGTATTAGATTTATATGGACAGGGAGAATCGAAGCTGGGATCACTTGCATGCCTTGTTAATTCAGCTTCGACCTGCTGACTTTGGGACCTAATTTCTATAGCTTAAATCGAGAACCACCGTTGAATTTTTTATATGTCGTAGATGAATACATATAGTTTATCACTTGCATGCCTTGTTAATTTAGGTTTTATGTAGGAGTTATGGTTGAGTTTTTGAGAGACATTTGCCCTATGTTAGAATACATATATTAGAGGATCTAGAGATTTTTTTCCCGGAATTCTTATCTTTTTATTTAAGCCCTGGATCTTAACCTAAAGTCGGACCTTAATGACCGTTTAATGAAAATCTAGAATTTTTGTGCAACCCTTATAATTCTGTATTAAACTTTTCCGTAAGAACTAGAATATGGAAATAGGCTCCAAAGGGAGAGTTGGAATTAAGTTATAGGAAACTCTTAGATTTCTGGGATCGGGGGCAAAATAGTCATTTTACCTAAAGAGAGCCTTTTTAGAAAATTCTCTTCATAAGTTGGTACATCTTAGGAGTTTATAACTTCTAATAATATAAGAGGTAATTTTGATCCACGTGCCTTGTGTGACAGGCGTTTGAGTTTCTACAGTTGCGGACCGAGTTGAGAATTTGAGAGTTGTGATTTGATTCAGGTAAGTCCTTGCGACTTACTTAGCTAGTTTCTAGATGTTGGTTGAGTGATAATAGTGGTGTGTGTGATGTGTGTTTATAATAATAACATAATAGGCGACTGTTATTATTATTATAGTTTAAGGCCCAAGTGTATGTATAACGGGTCGTAACATCACTGCCCAGCTCTGTCAGGAGACTGGGAGGTTCTCTATACCCAGACCATACAGGTACAAGGTGAGATGCATCGGATCCATTCCTGATGGTTACACGGGGGCGGAGGCGAGGTTTGGGAATCCCTCGTGTCACAAAAATAAGTATCATTAATAAGAGTGAATGACCTAAGTAAAGATAATAAATGGATTGTTTGAAAGCATGATGAGTGTTTACTTTTGTTATGCGTGTGTGTGCTAATATTATTCTTCTAATGTTTAGATAACTAGCTAATGATTGTTCTGTTGTGTTTTTTTTAGATTCACCGCAGGTTAGAGCAGCAGCTGAGTGATCCGGAAGTAGTGGTCAGCCGGGTCTCCGTACTCCTTAGAGTGGGGTTGGGTGTTATCTTGTTGTTTCTTCCTTCTTGGTAAAGACAGTTAGACTCTTCTGTTGTTTAAGTATTAGAGGTTGTTAGATGTTGTTGCATTCATTCCTTTAAAAATACATTTTTATGACTTTCGGTTTTTCTTATTTGTGTCTTGTTGCAATATCCTAGTAATATTGTTGTCAAACTGAGGTCGGGACCCATTGTGGGGTCCTAACGAGTAATGTCCCGAGTTCTGAGAATTCAGGGTGTTGCAACATGGTATCAGAGCTCTAGGTTGGCAACAATGGCACTTGAAATCTTCAGAAAGACCGAATAAATACTTAAATAGAACCCGAAAAGGGATCTGAGTTTTAAAAAGGACTTTTAATTTTCAAATGCATGCATAGTCTGGTTGGAGATAGAAAAGTACGGCTGACCACCACTACTACCGCATATCTCAGTATGCTTAGTATGGACTTTAGGTTTTTACTCTATGTTGACTTATTAGCTTGATTATAAAGATATATGATATAGATAAGTTTATGCCGAAGATTAGTAGAAATTATAGTTATGTTATGTCCTTAACGGAGATAACATAATGAGTTTCTCACCCCATTGACACATCTAAGTAGATTTTTGTAATAGCTAGAATTTCCGAATTCTAATTAATGTTGATTAACTTAATCGTTCATAGTAATTGTCATATAACTCGCGAAGATTTCGCAAGTGATGAGTAAGAGTCCCACCGTTATGTTCCTGGCGTAATTTTGGGCGTTTGGGAAAATTTTTACTTTTTCCCCCGGGTAATTATTTTTACCCTCCGGTGTTATTTGGACCATTTGGGAGCTCCAATTAATAAAAATGCAGTTGAGAGAAATGATCAGGACATCAGATATGTCCTAGATATGAAATAACATGGAGAGGCAAAACGGCCAAAAGAGTCGCTATTTCGTTTCTTAATGGCTAAGAAAGACGGCTTAGGAATACACGTTTTCCGAGGCAGTTGTGGAATAATTATCCCTACAATATTCCAGATTTAATGTTCCAAATTCGAGAAGTTTGGAGAAAGAGGTTCGACCCGCCTTTAGATCGGTTAAAGGATAATTATCGACTTTACTAAAGGATAATTATCGTCTTCACTATAAATAGCGGAAAATCCTTTATTAATTCATTTCATTTCACGTTTTCTCGTAAAAGCTCTGATTTCTCTCAACCTTCAAACTCAGATCTACTCTCCGTTTCTAATCCGATTTCAATTCCGTTTGAATTTCTGGATTCCTCTCTTCATTCTCTTCATATCGGTACCGAGTTTCTGCATTTCCGAGTATATGGAGGGTTGGTCGAGCATATATGTCACCAGGCAGGTTCCGTCGCTCAGATTCCGGTGAATTTGATGTTGTCCATGCGTAGCCTGCGTCGCTGTGATTCCGAATCTTCTTTCAGATCGTCAATCGGGTTAGTAACGAATAAGTTATGAATTTATTCGTTTTCTGTACTGCGATTTGGCCTAAATTGACTTTAGGCTTGTCAAAATGGATAATTAGAAATTCCATTATGGTCGTTATATTATTCTGGTGATTATGGATAGTTTGTTTGATGAAATCTGATGACAGGAGGTTTAGAAATTGCCTGCGGGCAAAACGTTATTCTGGCGGAATCTAATTAATTAATTAAAGGTTAATTAATTAAATTGGGATTAGAATTGAGATTGAGGGATGTTGATTAGATAATACCTTGAGATTTGAGGAATTGTGAGTTATGCTGAGATATTGAGGTTTAGTTGGTTGTGAGGCTCATAGATTGAGTATGATCCTTATGGATCCCTTTGGGTCTAGGTGTGACCCCTTTGATGAATTGAGGTTGATATATCTCTTTATGCCTTTTTATAGGCCGTGTTGTCCCTCCAGTGTAGAGGTGATCGTGGTTGATTTTGTACGAGGTTGAGGTAAGTCCGTATGACTTACTTAGCTACCATCCTTATATTGGGTGTTTGTATGAGTGGTGTGTGCCTTATATGTTTGCTATGATAGCATGTGATGTCGTATGTACCGACCTATGTTTTATTGATTGCCCCACTGCGTGGCTGTGATAACCTTTCCCTTTCATCCCGCCGTGGAGTCTGGGAGGTTCTCTGATGTCAGGCCAGACCGGTTTACAGGAAGGGCGCAATCCACTCCCATAGGGTACACGGATTGTGTGACCGATACTAGTACGGCTGGCTAGCAGGCTCAGAGGCGAGGATGTATCGGTCCTCGTGTCACCTAGTTTCATATATATTATATTGATACGATTTGAGTGAATGACCATTATATTGAGATGAATAAATGGGTAAATGAGTGAAAGCATGCTGATATGTTTATATTTCCCTATGTGTGATTGTGCTTATGCATTACCTCATATATGTATGGTTAGCTAACGGTTTCATACCGTGTTGTAGATGTTTACAGGTTAGGCACTGCTGAGTGATCTGGCAGGGTGACAGGCCGAGGACTCTCGTACATTAGGTGGTTGGTTTGGGGTTGTTGTGTTTCCCTCCTACGTGAGGATGATCTTTTGTACCTCCTATGTGAGGATGTCGTTTTATATACTCGGCTATGTTGTTGTTTACTTTGGGTCGTACAGTTTATACTGTTTTATGTATTTGTTTTATATCTGTCAGTGCCATGTTGTAAGGTCCAGTGAACTTGTTGTCAGGCTAGGGTCAGGATCCATTGTGAGATCCTAGCCCAATGTGGCATCCCGAGTCCCGCGGATTCGGGGTGTTACAGAGTTGGTATCAGAGCCCAGGTTGACAACAATGGCACTTGCTACCTGCAATGAGGTTTGATAGGTAAAATAAACAGAGCCCACATGGGATCTGACGTTTTCAAAGGTTTTGGTTTTAAGTGTGGTTTTGGGATAGAATGTACGAGAAGTCGTCACCTCTGCCATGGATCTCTGCAGCGTAGATATGTATATATATCTGTGTGTACTATGGATTATGTGGATGTATTATATACATATCGATACCTATGGCATATATATAGCCTTTTAAGATTAGGTGCGTATATCCTACAGATGACTCAAACTAGAGTAGTATCTGTAGTGGGATGAGGTAGGGGTACACCCCCTCTTCCTCTAGTGGTGATAAGTTAGGGACCAGTTTCCGCTGTTGTTTCGCCTATGGCAAAGAACGAGTTTGAAGAGGCTGATCGTGTCTCCATGAGTAGATCCGAGTTTCAAGAATATATGTAACAAGTATATGAAGCGGTGATAGCGGGTAGATCCACACCGGATTTACCAACAATTGTGAGATCAACTGAAGCTTATGGATCCGGAAAGAAGCAAAGATGATGAATGGGGAACCAAGTCCGATATCAGGACAATCTAGTGATTCTTTGGCCATGAAGATGACTGTCAAGGAACTACAGTGTTTTAATTGCATGGAAGTTGGGACACTAGCGAGCTGTGTACCCAAAGGTGCCCATATGCTTTACGTGTGGTAAAGTAGGGCATAGAGCGAAGTTTTGTCGACAGGGCAAGGCATTGCCTTTACAGGTTCCCTTCAAGAGTGAGATCATTCCAGGTGGACGACGAAGGTCGAGTTACCCTTCAGTTGCACAGGTTGCAAGGATGGGATGATTATGTTTCAGTTGTGGCTATCCAGATCATTAGCGTTATGTGTGCCCTTTGGCACTGATAGCTTGTTTCACTTGTGGTGACCTAGGCCATCTGACTCTTTCTGTCAGCACGGTGGTGTTTCTTTTCAGCAAGACCTTCCTCTTTCCGGTGCAGAAAGAGTGGAAGTGGAGGCTATAGTAATGACCTCAGTGATACCTGAGGAGCATAGATTTGACATTGAGTGATGATATGTTGAGGAGCTACGAGTGTTAGCTGTTATAAGTACCATTCTCGTTAATGGTTTACCTAGTGGAGTTTTGTTTGTTATGAGTGCTATGCACTTCTTGTCTTTCGATGCATGCGTTAATGGTTGATCTTTGATATATAGTAGAAGGTGGACTTTCCTTTACAGGATTACCAGCTAGGGGTCTGAGGTACCCGCGAGATATGTGGTTGTTCCCTTATTCTGGGACTTGTGTATGGCTTGTAGACTTCTTTGTCATGCCGTAGGTGCATGAGGAAGTCTTTATGTGTATGGATTGGATGAATAGATATCGTACGGTGTTAGATATTAATAGTAAGGCTATTACAGTCTTTACTGAGATGGTAAATAGAGGTCTTATGAGGTTAAGACCTTTGAAAAGACGGGTTTGTCATCAGGACTGTATGAGCAGCAAGTTGATAACACAGGGATGTGACGCCTTCTAGTTTTTTTACCATAAAGGAGCGAGATAGTCCAACATTGGAAGTTATTCCAGTTGTTTATGAGTTTATAGACGTGTTACTGAACCGTCTAGTTGCCACCTCAGCGGAGTGTGGACATTGTTATTGAGTTGAAGTATGATACAAGATTGAATGATAAAGCCACACTTTATGGTGCTTGTTGAGATATTGTACTGATAACTTGAAAAGTTTACTGAAACGGGTTTACCCTAGTGGGTTCCATGTTCCGTATTGACGACCTGACGAGTTAACTTCAAGAAGCAATTGTGTTTTCGGGATTCCTTTATGCTCAAGATATCCCTAGTCATGGATGAGAGAGCAGCATGTGTATGAGATAGCATTCCCATACTCGTTATGGACACTACGAGTTTGTAGTGATGTCATTTGGGTTGACGATTGTTTTAGTAGTTTTTATGGAGTTGATGAACAATATCTTCATCGACTTCCTTGATTAGTTGGTGGTGGACTTCATTGATGACATGTCGGTATACTCTCATAGTAGAGAATAGTAGACCGATCGTCTGAGGACCGTTCTGCAGATTTCGAGAGATAGAGAGTTGTATGCTACGCTCTCTAAGTGTAAGTTGAGATGTCAGTGGTAGCCTTTTTAGGCCATGTTTTCTCCGTCAGTGGGATCATGGTTGACCTGGCGAGAATTAAGTATGTTGTAACATGGGAGATACTAATGAACATTAAGGAATACGTAGTTTTCTCGGCTCAGCCGATTGCTACCAATGCTTTGACGAAGGATTTTATATGATTATGTATTCATTTGCGAGTCTTTTGAGAAGACCACCATAACTACATGATGAAAGTAGTGTGTCTATGTTCTGAAGAGTTGAGGAGGCATTTGACCTCTGCTTCCATTCTGTTGTAGTTAGAAGATTTTTGGGATCCCGTGATTTACGGTGATACATCCCAACTAAGTTTGAGATGTGTATTACTACAAAGGAGTAGGGTTATTGATATGTGTGTTTATACCTGAGAACGTATGATGAGAATTACCCGACTCATGATTTAGAGTTAGTAGTGGTTGTTCAAGCCTTTAAGTTTTGAAGACCGTACCGGTGTGATCTTCATGTCAGATTTCTATAGATCATAGAAATCTGAAGTATATTTTATGCAACAGGGGTTGAATAACCGCCAGTATTAAGAGCTTAAGTTGATCAAGACTTTGACTCGAAGATTCCATATCATTCAGAGAAGTTGAATGTTGTCGCCGATAACTTGAATGGAAAAGACGCTCCAAGAGAAGATAATTGTGAGACTGATAGTTCAGCCTCAGCTTTAGAGAGATCTAGCTTGGCTAGAGTTGGACAATCATTTCCTTAATGAGGATATCCAGTTATACCTCAGAGGTTCTACCTGGTCTGTTGGATGAGGTCCAACAGAAGCAAGAGACCTGCCCGGCCTTGACAAGGTTTAGAGAAAGGATGTCTCGTACTGAGGCACCATAGTTCTCCATAGGAGTAGATGGACTGATGAAGAGTCATGACCGCTTTTGTGTTCCTGCTGATGCAGATGGAGACAGAATATTACCTATACCCATTGTACGCCTTATTCAGTACATTCAGGTACGAGTAAGATGTACCACGAGATGAGACGATTATATTGTATGAAGCCGATATAACCAGATTTGTGATATAGTGTGTGACATGTCAGCAGGTCCAGATAGAGTATTCCGATCTAGAGATAAGCCCCCACCCACTACCAGTGCAGTAGTAGAATTTGGGAGGACATCTTTATGGACTTTGTTATGGGATTGTGACCCTGTAGAAGATTGATGTTATTTGGATTGTTGGTAACAGATTAATGAAACCGGCACGTTTCATTTCTATCAGAAGGACGTGGCAAGTGAATGAATTGGCTGAGGAGTACACTAGACAGATAGTGAGACTCCATGGTATACCGAGAACGATCATTTCTGATCGAGATGGATGTTTTTACTTTGAGATTTTAGTCAGCAGATTCAGACTGCTTTGGGGACGAGTCTGTACCTCATGACTACACTTCACCCCCTGACAGATGGTCGGTTAGAGAGGATCATCTAGATCTTAAAGATCTATTATAAGTTGTAAGTCGAATGGGAAACGTGGATGATTATATTACCTTCCATTATTGAGTTATTATATAACAGTGATTGACGTTTATCTTCGGGAATGTCCTTGAGAAGCATTGTATGGGCGTAGATGCCATACACCTTTATGCTAGAAGTGATCTAGCAGTAGTAGTGGAAATAACACATGACCAGACTCAGGATTTTATAGTTCAAGTAACGATGATTAAAGGAAGAGTGTTGGCTCTACATAGTCGCCAGATTGTGTGTGTAGACAAGAGGTGTTAACCTCTAAAGTTCAAGTGAGAGTTCATGTCCGGCTGGAGGTATCTCTGTTGTGAGACGTTTGTTGTGTATTATGGAAAGGGGAACTGAGTTTCCAATATGTCGGTTACTTGAGATCTTGATCAGTTTTGTGAAGGCAACATGATGTTTAGCTTTCACTCTGAAGTTGGTGGATGTTCACCCAGTGTTCATGTGTCTCAACTGAGGAAGTATATACCAGGTTGGAAACACTTTGTGAGTTATAATGATCTAGTGGTTAAGTTGAACCACATCGTTGTTGAGCATTTGATTACATTCTTGGAATAAGATATGAAACGCTTGCATTTGAAAGACATTCTCATATTGAGGATATTATGGTCGAGATGAAGACCTGAAGAGGCTATGTAAGAGACTGAGGATAGTGTCCTGAGGAACTATCTAGAGTATATGTTGGGACAGACCCATTTGTGGGAGCACGAGTAGATCTTAGTGTTATCTTGATGAATGTTGTGCTTATGTGCTTATATACCTTGATGTGTTATTCCATGCTAGTTGTGATGTGATTTATGATCTTAGTAGATCTTGATGTGCTAGCGTGATGTATGTTATAGCTGGAGAAGATTACTTCCTCCACGCTACCCGAGTATGATTATACTTATAGTTGGAGATGGTTCTTTCCTTCATGCTATTTGAGTGTGATTAGGATTCAGCTGGAGATGGTTCTTTCCTCCATGCTACCTTGATGGACATAGTTCAGTGGAGATGTGATTCCTCCATGCGATATATATGTTTATGGGTTGGCTAGAGACGTATTTCCTCTATACATGTGATATGTTTTGGCTAGAGATGTGCTTCCTCTATGCCTTGTGATGTGGTATGGCGAGAGACATGATTCCTCTACGCCTTTGGGTAGCGTTATGGCCCTGTTTCCTGGAGTGATGATTCCTCCATGTTTATACTTGAGGTTATAGATTGTTATAGGTTGTGATCTTTTGAACGGAGATGTGATACCTCCGATAGAAAGAGTGAGAGTTATACCTCGGCGTATGGGTCCGAGAGGATTTGGGAATTGTTCAAGTTTCGGGACGAAACTTTTTTTTAAGGGGTGTGTGATGTAATAGCTAGAATTTCCGAATTCTAATTAATGTTGATTAACTTAATCGTTCATAGTAATTGTCATATAACTCGCGAAGATTTCGCAAGTGATGAGTAAGAGTCCCACCGTTATGTTCCTGGCGTAATTTTGGGCGTTTGGGAAAATTTTTACTTTTTCCCCCGGGTAATTATTTTTACCCTCCGGTGTTATTTGGACCATTTGGGAGCTCCAATTAATAAAAATGCAGTTGAGAGAAATGATCAGGACATCAGATATGTCCTAGATATGAAATAACATGGAGAGGCAAAACGGCCAAAAGAGTCGCTATTTCGTTTCTTAATGGCTAAGAAAGACGGCTTAGGAATACACGTTTTCCGAGGCAGTTGTGGAATAATTATCCCTACAATATTCCAGATTTAATGTTCCAAATTCGAGAAGTTTGGAGAAAGAGGTTCGACCCGCCTTTGGATCGGTTAAAGGATAATTATCGACTTTACTAAAGGATAATTATCGTCTTCACTATAAATAGCGGAAAATCCTTTATTAATTCATTTCATTTCACGTTTTCTCGTAAAAGCTCTGATTTCTCTCAACCTTCAAACTCAGATCTACTCTCCGTTTCTAATCCGATTTCAATTCCGTTTGAATTTCTGGATTCCTCTCTTCATTCTCTTCATATCGGTACCGAGTTTCTGCATTTCCGAGTATATGGAGGGTTGGTCGAGCATATATGTCACCAGGCAGGTTCCGTCGCTCAGATTCCGGTGAATTTGATGTTGTCCATGCGTAGCCTGCGTCGCTGTGATTCCGAATCTTCTTTCAGATCGTCAATCGGGTTAGTAACGAATAAGTTATGAATTTATTCGTTTTCTGTACTGTGATTTGGCCTAAATTGACTTTAGGCTTGTCAAAATGGATAATTAGAAATTCCATTATGGTCGTTATATTATTCTGGTGATTATGGATAGTTTGTTTGATGAAATCTGATGACAGGAGGTTTAGAAATTGCCTGCGGGCAAAACGTTATTCTGGCGGAATCTAATTAATTAATTAAAGGTTAATTAATTAAATTGGGATTAGAATTGAGATTGAGGGATGTTGATTAGATAATACCTTGAGATTTGAGGAATTGTGAGTTATGCTGAGATATTGAGGTTTAGTTGGTTGTGAGGCTCATAGATTGAGTATGATCCTTATGGATCCCTTTGGGTCTAGGTGTGACCCCTTTGATGAATTGAGGTTGATATATCTCTTTATGCCTTTTTATAGGCCGTGTTGTCCCTCCAGTGTAGAGGTGATCGTGGTTGATTTTGTACGAGGTTGAGGTAAGTCCGTATGACTTACTTAGCTACCATCCTTATATTGGGTGTTTGTATGAGTGGTGTGTGCCTTATATGTTTGCTATGATAGCATGTGATGTCGTATGTACCGACCTATGTTTTATTGATTGCCCCACTGCGTGGCTGTGATAACCTTTCCCTTTCATCCCGCCGTGGAGTCTGGGAGGTTCTCTGATGTCAGGCCAGACCGGTTTACAGGAAGGGCGCAATCCACTCCCATAGGGTACACGGATTGTGTGACCGATACTAGTACGGCTGGCTAGCAGGCTCAGAGGCGAGGATGTATCGGTCCTCGTGTCACCTAGTTTCATATATATTATATTGATACGATTTGAGTGAATGACCATTATATTGAGATGAATAAATGGGTAAATGAGTGAAAGCATGCTGATATGTTTATATTTCCCTATGTGTGATTGTGCTTATGCATTACCTCATATATGTATGGTTAGCTAACGGTTTCATACCGTGTTGTAGATGTTTACAGGTTAGGCACTGCTGAGTGATCTGGCAGGGTGACAGGCCGAGGACTCTCGTACATTAGGTGGTTGGTTTGGGGTTGTTGTGTTTCCCTCCTACGTGAGGATGATCTTTTGTACCTCCTATGTGAGGATGTCGTTTTATATACTCGGCTATGTTGTTGTTTACTTTGGGTCGTACAGTTTATACTGTTTTATGTATTTGTTTTATATCTGTCAGTGCCATGTTGTAAGGTCCAGTGAACTTGTTGTCAGGCTAGGGTCAGGATCCATTGTGAGATCCTAGCCCAATGTGGCATCCCGAGTCCCGCGGATTCGGGGTGTTACAATTTTGAAGGGTGTCAACGTGAGGATTAATATGCACCTCTTATGTGCATTAGGGTAGACGAACGGCGGACAACCCCTGCGAGCTTGTTGAGGAACATCAAGACGGAAAAGTGAAGACTAAAAGACAATACCAACTACGATGACAAGAAGGGAATCCCGAGTCAACTCAATAGGATCAAATGAAGAATATACATGAGGGTAGTTCCGGCAATGGGTTGGATGACCGGCAAGTATACAAATTGGAAGAGACAACCCATAGGTTCTTTCAAGATGGTGTAAAGTAACGTTACAAGCAAAGGGGATGCCTTCAGAAACACAAATAGGCATGAAGGTCAAGGTGAAATATAGTAGCGATCCAGACAAGAGGCATTGAATCTAAGCTTAATGACGGACCAGAAGGTGAAAGTTTGAGGCTAGAAGTAGAGAGGAATATGATCACTCTCGACAAGCTACTTGCCACCACAATCAAGATGGACCGAGACAATCATAAGCGTAGGAGTCAAGATAAAATACATTGTCCATCCCGATATGAAGAATTAAAGAGCCATAAAAATGAAAACTTACAGGTTGCTAGAAAGGGGAAGGCCGATTTCACCAACATGGAAGTGGTGTGACCTCTTAGAACACACAAGAATTACAACAAGGATCGGTATACAACTAAGACCGGATTTCTATAAAGGCAAAAGTACAAGCAACCCCAAGGAAGGAGGGTGTAGGAGAATAATCTTGGGAAAAAGAGGGTTTCTAATAACTTCGCACTCACGAAGGGATTTAAGTTAATAACACTAACGGGTCATAACAGAGAACCGCAAGTGGACAATAACTCGTTAAAAAGAATCATGGAGAAATGCCTACAAGTTATCGTAGAAGAATTGATAAGTATGTTGACGGGAGACGAAGATACAACTAGAATCGTAAGAGTATAGTACTCTTACAAGAAGGTAAATTGTAGAAGGAGCTCAAGGAAAATAAATGGAAGAGATATATTTTCACCTTGTTTATCAAACCTCAAAAGAAATAGGAGAAAAGTAAGTCTACGATCTTGTAGAAGGTCAACTACAGACTAATTGCTAACAACCGAGAATTTACATGTTCTGCTAACTAGCGATGGTTGGTTGACAAATAAGAAGAATAATCACAAGGTTATAAAAAAATTTTACCGACATCTAGTGAATCTCTTCCAGAGATCAACGACGAAAAGGGTGAAGTTAAATCAATACAAGTACTAGTAGCCTTGATGGTAACATTGTATGAGTCCAATATGATAACTCTAATAAAGAAATTTAAGAGAAGCTCTTAACGGTTGGTAATAACCATTGATGATAGTAATGGTGTAAAGGGAATTGTTGGGAGTAGTTACTTACTACTGACTAAGAAAGATACATATCAAAGTCAGTATGAAGGGATTCCTGTAAGAAGAACTAGAAGACTAAGAAGAAGTAGATGATTGTGAACATGTCCTATGTCCTAGCATTCCGCACAAGTAGGACTGATGGTGCTCCTCCGAGAAAAAGGTGGGGTCAAACTGTCTAGATTAACAAGGGAAACCCTTGTGATTAAACATGTAACATAAAATAATTGGAATTTCAGAGGCGGCACAAACATAGGGAGTATGATTTAAAGCCTTGGTGAAATGTGTGGTCGAGTTGTGAGGTGATTTCAGATGGAATCTACAGGATGGCTAGAACAGACATGAGAAAGAGTAAAGTTGAATGACTAAAGGCTGATATGGATCCGGTATATCCCCAATAAGATGATTACCGAAAGGTATATATATAAATGAGAAATGGAGGTACTCTATTGAAAATTCAAGTTGGACTAATTGTAATATCCGGAAAAATTTAAACTCCGATAATACTGAATTCAACCGGATTCTGGTCCGCCAACCTAAATTCTTTTAAATAAAATAAAATGATATTTAATTTCTATCACCTTATGTGACCTTGATTCACATAAAATGACAAACTATGTAACCGGAAATAATTCCGTACTTTTAAAATAAGACCGAAGAGCGGTCCCGTACGAATACCGATCTATTTATCTTTCCACTTTAGTTAAATGTGCAACCCGGCTCATTCTCTTTCGGCCCAGTGTTTCTCCTGCCGGCCCATTCCCTTAATCATTCCTAACCCTTTGTTTTAACCTAATGAGATGACCTAAACCTAATTAACCTCACACACTAATCCTGTCCGCTACTTTCTGCACACCGGCTGCATTCTTTCGGCACTCTCGGACCACCGCCAGCACGCCGCGCCGGAGATTAGCCAAGTACGCCGCTCCGCCTCCACCGAGAACCCAGGGAGATCACACACGGCCCTCTGTACCCAACAACCAACCAGAACTACACTTCCAATGTACGAGTCGCTGAAGCCCTCCTACTCCCGCCTCTGATCTGGGACAAGTTGCAACCAACAGGAGGCCTCGCAGCGACACTAGCAGCCACCGGAGCCCTGCGACCTTCTCCGTCGACCATCAGGTGAGTCCAAGGCCGTACCCTCCTACCCTTCCTCTTCCCCTTCTGTTCTCCTGTGATAAAAACCGGAAGTCGGGCCTCTCTATGACCCCTGCAGTGACTAGCCAGGAAGAGTAGTACACATGTGGTGAGTACAGTCGAGCCAGCATACGAGCCACCGGACCAGGATACCTCTGCTACGCCTCAACAGCCTTGCTTGGGACGCCAAATATGTCCGCCACAGCACATCGTTTGCAACTCAGCGAACATAACCGGACAACACCTTCGGGAACCAGCGACACCTCCTGCTCCCTTCTGCACCAACGACTAGAACGAAGTGCACCAGCCTCGACCGCCGGCATCTCAGGCAACTGCCACCGAGTCGGACGATCGCCCCTGCATCGGAGCCTACTTCGGCTTCCCGGACCACGCGGATAACGCAACCGAAGGGCCAGTTGCACCTCCCCTCTCGCTGCCTTCCTGTCGATCGAGTCCCGGACGAACCACCAACCCAAACAGCCCTGTGGCGTTTATTTTTCCTTCGTGATCCAGGCATCACCACATCGTCTAGCACCGCCTTCTGTCGTCTTCGTTTGCCATCGCCGGGGTAAGCGTACGTTGTGCCTCTTTCGTCACTTCCTTTCACGTAAACTAAATCGGGACATGTTTATCGACATTCCTTCTGACTAGTATTACGCAGATTTGACGGAACTCTTTTCGGGGGCTGCTTCGACCGATTTAAGCCACCATTTTCCCTTCAGAGGTGTGACGTCGTGTTGGTGACGGGTGAGATCCTTGCTTTTGTGTAGTGTGTATATGTAAATAGATATATTTATACATATCTGTAGAGTGGTGAGAGTAAGAAAATCAAGGAGGTTGTTTACATGTTTTGTACGTGTAGATTAGAAGTAGCTGGGTGAGGGTTAAGAGCATTCGGGCATTTGTACGACTGGAGTGGGGTTTAATAAATAGGTAGGTTAATGTTTGTTTCATGGAGTATACAAATGCCATCATTGATAACGAGTCCACTTGTTAGGATATATCAAGAACTCTTTATGCTAGCATAAGCTAAATTCGTATGGGCTCTTAGTATCTTACCTAGAATAGGTGTTAGGTAGCTATCTCTTCTCAGGAGTGTTATGGGAAGGGAATGATATTGTTCTCTTTGACGTGTATGTTCAGGATGTGATTTTGATCCACGTGCCTTGCGTGACAAGCGTTTGAGTTTCTATGGTTGCGGACCAAGTTGAGAATTTGAGAGTTGTGATTCGATTCAGGTAAGTCCTTGTGACTTACTTAGCTAGTTTCTGGATGTTGGTTGAGTGATAATAGTGGTGTGTGTGATGTGTATTTATAATAATAACTTGATAGGACGACTTTTATTATTATTATATTTTAAGGCCCAAGTGTATGTATAACGGGCCGTGACATCACTGTCAAGCTCTGCCAGAAGACTAGGAGGTTCTCTATACCCAGACCATACAGGTACACGGTAAGATGCATCGGATCCATTCCAGATGGTTACATAGGAGAGGAGGCGAGGTTTAGGAATCCCTCGTGTCACAAAATAAGTATCATTAGTAAGAGTGAATGACCTAAGTAAAGATAATAAATGGATTATTTGAAAGCATGATGGGTGTTTATTTTGCTATGATGTGTGTGTGTGCTATTATTAATTCATCTAATGTTTAGATAGCTAGCTAATTGTTGTTCTGTTGTGTTTTTATATTCACCACAGGTTAGAGCAGCAGCTGAGTGATCCGGAAGTAGTGGTCAACCGGGTCTCCGTACTCCTTAGAGTGGGGTTGGGATGTTTGCTTTGTTATTCTTTCAGCTTGTTAGGACAGTTAATCTATTTCGTTGTTTAAGTACTATAGGTTGTTAGACGTTGTTGCATTCATCCCTTTAAAATACTATTTTGTGAATTTCGGTTTTTCTTATTGTGTCTTGTTGCAAGATCCTAGTAATATTGTTGTCAAACTGAGGTCGGGACCCATTGTGAGGTCCTAACCAGTAATGTCTCGAGTTCTAAGAATTCGGGGTGTTACAACATGGTATCAGAGCTCTAGGTTGGCAACAATGGCACTTGAAATCTTCTGAAAGACCGAATAAGTACTAAAGCAGAACCCGAAAAGGGATCTGAGTTTTAAAAAGACTTTTGGTTTTTAAATGCATGCATAGTCTGGTTGGGGATAGAAAAGTACGGCTGACCACCACTACTACCGCGGATCTCAGTATGCTTAGTATGGACTTTAGGTTTTACTTTAGTTTGACGTTTTAGCTTGATTACAAAGATGTGTGATATAGATAAGTATATGCCGAAGATTAGTAGAAATTATAGTTATGTTATGTTCTTAATGGAGATAATATAATGAGTTTCTCACCCCTTGACACATATAAGTAGATTTCGAAGGGTGTCAACGTGAGGATTAGTATGCACATCTTAGGTGCATTAGGGTAGACGAACGACGGACAACTCCTTCGATATTGTGGAGGAACGTCGAGACGGAAAAGTGAAGACTAAAAGACAACACCAACTACGATGACAAGACGAGAATCCCGAGTCAACTCAATAAGATCAAATGAAGAATATACATGAAGGTGGTTTCGGCAACGCGTTGGATGACCGGCAAGTATACAAATTGGAAGAGACAACCCATAGGTTCTTTCAAAATGGTGTAAAACAACGTTACAACAATGGGGATGCCTTCAGAAACACAAATAGGCATGAAGGTCAAGGTGAAATATAGTAGCGATCCCAACAAGAGGTATTGAATCTAAGCTTACTGACGGACCAGAAGGTAAAAGTTGAGGCTAGAAGGAGAGCGGAATATGATCACTCTTGAAAAGCTACTTGCCACCACAATTAAGATGGGAAACCGAGACAATCATAAGCGTAAGAGTCAAGATAAGATACATTGTCCATCCCGATACGAAGAATTAAAGAGCTGAAAAATGAAAGCTTACAGGTTGCTAGTAAGAGGAAGGCCGATTTCACCGACATGGAAGTGGTGTGACCTCCTAGAACACACAAGAATTTCAACAAGGATCGGGATACAACAAAGACCGGATTTCTATAGAGGCGGAAGTACAAGCAGCACCCCAAGGGAGGAAACTCACGAAGGGAATTAAGATAATAACACTAGTGGGTCATAACAAAGAACCGCAAGTGAACAATAACTCGGGTAAAAAGAATCATGGAGAAATGCCTACAAGTTATAGTAGAAGAATTGAAAAGTCCGTTGACGAGAGACGAAGATACAATTAGACTCGTAAGAGTATAGTGCTCTTATAAGAGTGTAAATTGTAGAAGGAGCTAAAGGAGTATAAATGGAAGAGAATTATTTTCACCTGGTATATCCAACCTCCAAAGAGATAGAAGACTAATTGGTAACAATAGAGAATCTACACGTGCTGGCTAACTAGTGATGGTTGGTTGACAGATAAGAAGAATAACCACAAGGTTATAAAGGAAATTTACCGACATCTGGTGAATTTCTTCCAGAGATCAAAGACGACAATAGTGAAGTTAAATCAATACCAGTACTGGTAGCCTTGATGGTAACATTGAATGAGTCCAATATGATAACTCTAATTAAGAAATTAAAGAGAAGTTGTTGACAGTCGGCAATGACCATTGATGATAGTAAGGGTGTAAAGGGAATTGTTGTGAGTAGTTACTTACTACTGACTAAGGAAAGATACATCTCAAAGTTAGTATGAAGAGATCCATGTAAGAAGAACTAGAAGAGTAAGAAGAAACGGATGATTGTGAACATGTTATATGTCTTAGCATTCCACACAAGTAGGGCTGAGAGTTCTCCTCCGAGAAAAGATGGGGTAAAACTGTCGAGATTGATAGGGAAAACCCTTGTGATTAAAGAAGTGATATAGAATAATTGGAATTACAAGGAGGCATAAACATAGAGAGTACGATTTTAAGTCTTAATGAAACGTGTGGTCGAGTTGTGAGGTGATTGCAGATGGAATCTACATGTGGCTAGAACAGACATGAGAAGGAGTAAAGTTGAATGACTAAAGGTTGTCAAATGGATCCGGTAATTCCCCAATAAGATGATTACCGAAAAGTGTATATATGATAGCATGAATTATTATCTATATTTTGGGACCTGTTTAGACGTTTTATCTTCAATAATCTGCATGTTTGGATGTATATTATGTGATTATATTCGTCGTTTCATCTACCTTTGCGGGAATCGAGGTCTACACCAAGTTTCGTTGTAATCGTAGGTAAAATGGCACGTTTTGCATCAAAATGGAGCTAAAGGAGCTAAGGAGTCATTGGAGCTACATTCAGGAGCTTAAGAAAGAATCCAGGAAGCATGGAATTGGATTAAAGATTCACTTTGGACCAGATTTGAGAGATTTCACATTCAGTTTAGAGCCACCTCGGTTCACCACAAAACCATCTCGACCGAGGTGATCCAGAGGAGCTGCTCGACCGAGGCGAACACCTTGGACGCGGCGAGATATATTTTATTCTTGGCTGAGATCTTTTATTTTTGAAAAGAGGATCTTATATTTTTAGGCTGGATTTCTAGAAGGAAGAAGATAATTCACCTCATATATTTTACCTATTTTATGGGAAAATATCTTTCTAAGATATCTTATCTTTGGAGGGTAGTTTTCCTATAAAAAGGGTTGGATTTTCCACAAATTCGACCGTGCTTAGGGACCCCACATACAATCCGCTTACGGCTGGAAAACATCCACTACAGCGGGGAGAATTGAAGAACCTTTTTGAAGGTTGAAGGAATATTGAAGGAAGAAAGTTGATAGCTTTTATTGCTTTTGTGAAGGATTTTGTAAGATTCTCTTAGATTCCCTTCTTGTTGATTGTCTTATTGGATTGTGATCCAAGGAACGCTTGTTTGTTTGATAATTGATTCAGTTAGTAAAGCCTTTTTCTTAAGGTTTTTGTGTTCAATTATTCACCTTCTTCCCTTATATTTGATTATTGCTTTTATGATGATGATTGGCTAATTTCTTTGTGTGATTCTAGGGTGATTCGCTGAAGGTTGTGGGAAAAACAATGATAGAATAATCTTAAATCACAGTAGGACCCTGAAAGTTCGAGTCTTTATCCTTAACCCTAGAACATCTCGCTCAGTCGATGAACATCTCGGCCGGGGTGGAATTCGTCTGACCGAGGTGACTTATCTGATCCGAAACTGAGAGTTAAGTGTTAGAGTTTGCCAAATCCTATTCTTATTACACCTTTCCTGGTTCAATGCAAGCCTAGGATGAGACTTACCCGGTAATTCCTTTGTTTGTTTACCCATGATCATAAGTATAGGTAATAAAGGTTTATCCTTTATTGGGGTTTGAGTGTGCTTTCATCCCATCTTTGTGAGTTAGCCTGAGACTTACCCGGTAAAGGTTGATTCTATTCCCTTAGTTGGAGTGTTAGTTTGAGATTATAGTTCTTTTCCTTAATTCCTTGAGACTTACCCGGTAATAGGAGTTACGGTTTGGGATTAGTGAGTAGTGAGACTTACCTGGTGATCTATTCCACTTTAGTAACACCTTCCCTTTGCAAAATCTCGGCTTTGTCCGCTTATCTTTAGATCTTGAGTTGGAACCACAACTAGATGCTTTAATCCCTAGAATTGCATATTTCCTAAATTGACTTTTTATCATCTTTGATTGCTTAGATCACCTTTGTGGTTAGTAATTACATTGACAACCTATAACTGCTTTGTTTCACTAAGTCCCTGTGATCGACCCCTGGAATTTCTTGTTTTTTACTACGACTGACCCGTACACTGCGGGTTCGCATCCTTGTTTTAAGCTTACATCTAGGGTTATAAATTTAAAGCTTGCACACACCATTTGGAGCGAACAATATATAAAAGTTTAATGAGAAATGGAGGTACTCCAATGAGAATTCAAGCTGGACTGATAACATAAGAGTTGATGAAAGTAATAAGACCAACCAACGCGGTTCGTAAAGCGAGTACGAGGAAACTCAAAAGGGGTAACTATCCTACTAGGCGGTAAAGATTTAAAGAAGGTAAAGCGACACGAGCATAAGGACAATATAATAAATCGAGTTAAGAACTTTGATTTTTGAAAAAATCATATACAACTGAGGTTTCTTATACAAATGGTACCGATAGGTGTTTAATAAAAGTCATACATAGCGGACCGATAATGCTAGGATGGATAAAGTGTAAACTAAAAGAATAACTTAACCACTAAGAAGGAAAGTCATGTATCAAAAGGCGGGTCTTGCTAAATTGGAATAAAGTGTTGAGATGAGGATGCCTTTGTAGAATCTATGCAAGAGTACAACGTAACTGAGGTTCCAACATGAAATGGGCCGTAATGATCAACTGAAAGTTGAGACCGATTCAGGGGAGGAAATTGTTATAAGACGAGTCACCTAGTAGAAGAGTTCACAAGACAAGCTTGAGAGACCAAAAGAGATAAAATATCGACCCGGATATGAGGGTCTAAGGTTCATGGAAGGGATACCTACAATGGAGTGTAGATGCAAAATGTAGACTTTACAAGTATGGAGAGGTTTTGACCTCCTCAAAGATGTAGGAATTTGAAGAAATCACAATGCCGGTATCAAAGAGTTGAAGCCCTGTAGCGGAAACGACGGAATTTCATGAAGGCAATATTGCAGTAACACCAACAAAGGAATGTATATATGAGAACGGCCTTGGTGCACTTGAAAGTTCAAGGTAACCCCAAATATCACGGGACCTAAGTCATCAACACCGATGGTCCATGCAAGGGGAACTACAAGGGGATGATAACTAAAGTCATCAGAACTACCAAGACACTTACTAACTATCGTTGAAGACTTGGAATGACTATTTATGTCAAGATGAATGACCCAGCTGGGCTTGAGAAGTAGAGTTAGCCTAAGGAAAACAGAAGTGTGGAAGATAAAACGAATTGGCAAAGCATGAAAGGATTAATCGAGCAGATGATGCTCACCAAGAAATTTAACGCCAGTATAGGTATGAGAAGAGTAAGTCCGGGATATGGAGATAAGTCAATTATAGACTGACCGACGTCAACTGAGGACGTGTAAGAGTTGGCTGGTATTGACGAGTAGGTACCATTAAGAAGAGACATTAGTGACTGCGGATTTTAAGAGGTAACTTTACCGATGCCTTGGAGGATTCCCCAAGTAGGCAACAACAACCTTCTGGGATGATCTAAGGATATGGAGAGAATCGGGTTAGAGGTGTCTTTCTGGTTGGTTAAGAACATACTACGGTTGAGTAAGAGAGTAAGGGTATGTTTGAAGAGGATCTTGCTAGTAGTAGGAGGGAAGTATAGGCGGGAGTTGGGTAAATCATGTTGACCCTCAAAAAGACGCCATTGTGACTAATGGGTGTTACACCAGAAGCGTGGTAGGCCCATAACCCACAGATGAAGAAAATCAATGTTAGGTTAACTATGATTTCAAGTTAAGGAATTAGAGATCTATATGAAAAGGTCCACTTGGGTGTGTAATTTATTTTAAGTTATATAAATTTGAAAGCTGACAAGGAGTAGGTGAAACCTTAATTAAGGGACGATCCGATTAGGTCACATTGAGTAAACCGGACCAAGCGGTATGTATTACAAAGAGCATTAGGCACTCAGTAAAGTGCCGACAGAAATTTAAGATCATTATTTCAGAACGATAGTCGGGAAAGAAAAGTTTAGTAGAGTCATCAAAAGAGCTGGAAGTAAGTTTAGAAAACCAAACCGTGGAGAGGGTACCTACCGGATCCTAGACACGTCATTAGTCATGAGGATCTGATAGTTGAGCCAGACCGCACTTTGTGGAGTACGCAGTAGCTGTCCTGGAGCGCAGTACTAGACGTTTGCGGTCCAAGGAGATACCGATGTTGAGGATCCAGTGGTCTAGACGAGGAGCCGATGAGGCCACTTAGGAGACAGAGGAGAGTATTAGACGTAATTATCCCGAGTTCTCTGCGGAGTTAGATGTTACTTCGGTACCGACGAGTTAGTATTCGGATGTTGTTTTGTTTGACCTTTCATATTAGTTTGACTGATTGTGTTTTATGCGATGTGTGCCTAAGTTTGTCGATTGAGTAGTTGCATATTAGAAAATGGGATTTAATGAAACCAGTTCATACAAAGAAGATACGTTATTCTAAGTTTCGGGATGAAACTTATTTTAAGGGGGCACTGATGTAATATCCGGAAAATTTAAACTCCGATAATACCAAATTCAACCGGATTCCGATCCGCCAACCTAAATTCTTTTAAAAAAAATAAACTGATATTTAATTTCTATCACCTTATGTGACCTTGATTCACATAAAATGATAAACTATGTAACCGGAAATAATTCCGTACTTTTAAAATAAGACCGAAGAGCGGTCCCGTACGAATACCCATCTATTTATCTTTCCACTTTAGTTAAATGAGCAGACCGGCCCATTCTCTTTCGGCCCAGTGTTTCTCCTGCCGGCCCATTCCCTTAATCATTCCTAACCCTTTGTTTTAACCTAATGAGATGACCTAAACCTAATTAACCTCACACACTAATCATGTCCGCTACTTTCTGCACACCGGCTGAATTCTTTCGGCACTCTCGGACCACCGCCAGCACGCCGCGCCGGAGATTAGCCGAGTACGCCGCTCCGCCTCCACCGAGAACCTAGGGAGATCACACACGGCCCTCTGCACCCAGCAACCAACCAGAAGTGCACCTCCAATGTACGAGTCGCTGAAGCCCTCCTACTCCCGCCTCTGATCTGGGACAAGTTGCAACCGATAGGAGGCCTCGCAGCGACACTAGCAGCCACCGGAGCCCTGCGACCTTCTCCGTCGACCACCAGGTGAGTCCAAGGCCGTACCCTCCTACCCTTCCTCTTCCCCTTTTGTTCTCCTGTGATAAAAACCGGAAGTCGGGCCTCTCTATGACCCTTGCAGTGACTAGCCAGGAAGAGTAGTGCACATGTGGTGAGTACAGTCGAGACAGCACCTTCGGGAACCAGAGACACCTCCTGCTCCCTTCTGCACCAACGACTGGAACGAAGTGCACCAGCCTCGACCGCCGGCATCTCAGGCAACTACCACCGAGCCGGACGATCGCCCCTGCATCGGAGCCTGCTTCGGCTTCCCGGACCACAGCGGATAACGCAACCGAAGGGCCAGTTGCACCTCCCCTCTCACTGTCTTCCTATTGATCGAGTCCCGGACGAACCACCACCCCAAACAACCCTGTGGCGTTTGTTTTTCCTTCGCGACCCAGGCAGCACCACATCGTCTAGCACCGCCTTCTGTCGTCTTCGTTTGCCATCGCCGGGGTAAGCGTACGTTGTGACTCTTTCGTCACTTCCTTTCACGTAAACATGTTTATCGACATTCCTTCTGACTAGTATTACGCAGATTTGACGGAACTCTTTTCGGGGGCTGCTTCGACCGATTTAAGCCACCATTTTCCCTTCAGAGGTGTGACATCGTGTTGGTGACGGGTGAGATCCTTGCTTTTGTGTAGTGTGTATATGTAAATAGATATATTTATACATATCTGTAGAGTGGTGAGAGTAAGAAAATCAAGGAGGTTGTTTACATGTTTTGTACGTGTAGATTAGAAGTAGCTGGGTGAGGGTTAAGAGCATTCGGGCATTTGTACGACTGGAGTGGGGTTTGATAAATAGGTAGGTTAATATTTGTTTCATGGAGTACACAAATGCCATCGTTGATAACGAGTCCACTTGTTAGGATATATCAAGAACTCTTTATGCTAGCATAAGCTAAATTCGTATGGGCTCTTAGTATCTTACCTAGAATAGGTGTTAGGTAGTTATCTCTTCTCGGGAGTGTTATGGGAAGGGAATGATATTTTTCTCTTTGACGTGTATGTTCGGGATGTGATTTTGATCCACGTGTCTTGCGTGACAGGCATTTGAGTTTCTATGTTTGCGGACCGAGTTGAGAATTTGAGAGTTGTGATTCGATTTAGGTAAGTCCTTGGGACTTACTTAGCTAGTTTCTGGATGTTGGTTGAGTGATAATAGTGGTGTGTGTGATGTGTGTTTATAATAATAACTTGATAGGACGACTGTTATTATTATTATTATATTTTAAGGCCCAAGTGTATGTATAACGGGCCGTGACATCATTGTCCAGCTCTGCCAGGAGACTAGGAGGTACTCTATACCCAAACCATACAGGTACACGGTGAGATGCATCGGATTCATTCCTGATGGTTACACGGGGGTGGAGGCGAGGTTTGGAAATCCCTCGTGTCACAAAATAAGTATCATTAGTAAGAGTGAATGACCTAAGTAAAGATAATAAATGGATTGTTTGAAAGCATGATGGGTGTTTACTTTTTCTATGATGTGTGTGTGTGCTATTATTAATTCATCTAATATTTAGATAGCTAGCTAATGGTTGTTCTGTTGTGTTTTTAGATTCACCACAGGTTAGAGCAGCAGTTGAGTGATCCGGAAGTAGTGGTCAGCCGGGTCTCCGTACTCCTTAGAGTGGGGTTGGGATGTTTGCTTTGTCATTCTTTCAGCTTGTTAGGATAGTTAATCTGTTTTGTTGTTTAAGTACTATAGGCTGTTAGACGTTGTTGCATTCATCCATTTAAAATACTATTTTGTGAATTTCGGTTTTTCTTATTGTGTCTTGTTGCAAGATCCTAGTAATATTGTTGTCAAACTGAAATCGGGACCCATTGTGAGGTCCTAACCAGTAATGTCCCGAGTTCTGAGAATTCGGGGTGTTACACTGATGACATAAGATTTGATGAAAGTAATAAGACCAACCAACGTGGTTTGTAAAGAGAGTACGAGAAAACTCAAAGAGGTAACTATCCTGCTGGGGGTAAAGATTTATAGAAGGTAAAGCGACACGAGCATAAGGACAATATAATAAATACGAGTCAAGAACTTTGATTTTTGAGAAAATCAGATACAACTGAGGTTTCTTATGCAAATGGTACCGATAGGTGTTTAAAAAAAAAGTCATACACATCGGACCGATAACGCTAGGATGGATAAGGTGTAAACCAAAAGAATAACTTAACCAATAAGAAGGAAAGTCATGTATCAAAAGGCGGGGCTTGCTAAATTGGAATAAAGTGTTGAGATGAGGATGCCTTTGTAGAATCTATGCAAGAGTACAACGTAACTGAGGTTCCAAAATAAAATGGGCAGTAATGATCAATTGAAAGTTGAGACCGGTTCAGGGGAGGAAATTGTTATAAGACGAGTCACCTAGTAGAAGAGTTCACAAGACAAGCTTGAGAGACCAAAAGAGATAAAATGTCGACCCGGATATAAGGGTCTATGGTGCATGGAAGGGATACCTACAATGGAGTGTAGATGCAAAATGTAGACTTTACAAGTATGGAGAGGTTTTGACCCCCTCAAAGATGTAGGAATTTGAAGAAATCACAATGCCGGTATCAAAAAGTTGAAGCCCTGTAGCGGAAACGACGGAGTTTCATGAAGGCAATATTGCGGTAACACCAGCAAAGGAATGTATATATGAGAACGGCCTTGGTGGACTTGAAAGTTCAAGGTAACCCCAATTATCACGGGACCTAAGTCATCAACACCGATGGTCCATGCAAGGGGAACTGCAAGGGGATGATAACTAAAGTCATCTGAACTACCAAGACACTTACCAACTATCGTTGAAGACTTGGAATGACTATTTATGTCAAGATGAATGACCCAGCTGGGCTTGAGAAGTAGAGTTAGCCTAAGGAAAATAGAAGTGTGGAAGATAAAACGAATTGGCAAAGCATGAAAGGATTAATCGAGCAGATGATGCTCACCAAGAAATTTAACGCCAGTATAGGTATGAGAAGAGTAAGTCCGGGATATGGAGATAAGTCAATTATAGACTGACCGACGTCAACTGAGGACGTGTGAGAGTTGGCTGGTATTGACGAGTAGGTACCATTAAGAAGAGACATTAGTGACTGCGGATTTTAAGAGGTAACTTTACCGATGCCTTGGAGGATTCCCCAAGTAGGCAACAACAACCTTCTGGGATGATCTAAGGATATGGAGAGAATCGGGTTAGAGGTGTCTTTCTGGTTGGTTAAGAACATACTACGGTTGAGTAAGAGAGTAAGGGTATGTTTGAAGAGGATCTTGCTAGTAGTAGGAGGGAAGTATAGGCGGGAGTTGGGTAAATCATGTTGACCCTCAAAAAGACGCCATTGTGACTAATGGGTGTTACACCAGAAGCGTGGTAGGCCCATAACCCACAGATGAAGAAAATCAATGTTAGGTGAACTATGATTTCAAGTTAAGGAATTAGAGATCTATATGCAAAGGTCCACTTGGGTGTGTGAGTTGTGTTGAGTTATATAAATTTGAAAGCTTGACAAGAAGTAATTGAAAACCCATTAATTAAGGAACGATCCGATTAGGTCACATTGAGGAAACCGGGCCAAGCGGTTTGTATTACAAAGAGCATTAGGCACTTAGTAAAGTACCGACAAAAGTTTAAGATCATTATTTCAGAATCGATAGTCGGGAACTTTCGAAAAGAAAAAGCAAGTGGGCCTAGTGGAAGGAAATTTGGTAGAGTCATCAAAAGAGCTGGAAGTAAGTTTAGAAAACCAAACCGTTGAGAGGGTACTTACCGAATCCGATACACGTCATCAGCTATGAAGATCAGAAAACTTAGCCGGTTCATGCTTTTGTAGAGTTCCAGTGGGTTAGACGAGGAGCTGATGAGGCCACTTGGGAGACAGAGGAGAGTATTAGACGTAATTATTCCGAGTTTTATGCGGGGTTAGCTACTACTTTTGTACTGACGAGTTAGTACTCGGATGTGGTGTGGTTTGATCTTTTCATGTTTTTACTTTAGATTGAGTAAATGTGTTTTCTTTGATATGTGCTTGATTATGATGATTGAGTATTACATGTTAGAAAACGAGACTTAATGAAACCAAGTTATACAAAGAAAGTCGTTTGATTAGATACATTATTCTAAGTTTCGGGACGAAACTTATTTTAAGAGGGCACTAATGTAATACCCGAAAATTTTAAACTCCGTTTAATAACGAATCAAACGAATTCCGATCCGCCAGCTTAAATTCTTTTAAATAAAAGAAAACGATATTAAATTCTATCATTTTATGTGACTTTGATTCACATAAAATGATAACTTAATTAATCCCGTAATTAATTCCGTACTTTTTGAAATAAAAACCGAAGAGCGGTTCCGTGCGAATAACGATCTAGGTATCATTCCATATTAGTAGATGAATAGACCCGGCCCAATTTGCTGGCCCATTTACCTTTCAGCCCAGCCCACAATTTAACTTAACCCTAATTACTGTTAATTAACCTAATCTCTTAATTTAACCTAATCTAAAATTCTAAACCTAATCAAGCTAATCCATTGAACTCCACCCTTGCATTGCCGCTGCATGTAACCATTCTGCACACCCCAGCCTCCCACGCTCGACTGCAAATCGAGTCACCAACTCCCTCGACGCCGAGACCTGCACACCCCAGCCTCCCACGCTCGACTGCAAACCAGGCGGCACCAAGTGTTCGGCGAACCAGTTACGGTCTGGAGCATCGAGGAGGACGATTGGCGGCAACACCTTCAAACCGACTGGGAGCATCTCAGCGTCTTAGTAGCCGCCACCCGGGTTTACTCGATCTTCTCAGTCGACAGATAGGTGAGCAGATGCAGTTTTCTACTCCTCTTACCTCCTCTCTGTTTGCACCTATTATCAGCGACGGTGATGGTTGTTTGACAACAGCGAGTGCAGGGTGCGCCAAGGTACAAACGCCGGTTCTAAGACGCTGGATTGCAAAGCAACGACGGGGAATTCGTGTCATTTCAGCCTGCTGCCGGTAAGCCTTCGGAGTAATCCCTCTTACTGTAAACGTGATTACACAGAAATCAAATTAACCTAGGATGTATAGATATGCACAGCTTGTTTTTCATGCTCAGTAGGACTCGAACCTGGAACCTACGAATAGGTGTATTAGATTTATATGGACAGGGAGAATCGAAGTTAGGATCACTTGCATGCCTTGTTAATTCAACTTCGACCTACTGACTTTAGGACCTAATTTCTATAGCTTAAATCGAGAATCCACCGTTGAATTTTTTATAAGTCGTAGATGAATACATATAGTTCATCGTGTTAAAGTTTGGGAGAAAGTTAACGGTCGGATTAGGTTTTATAAGGTCCCGAAGTAGAGCACTTGAGCTGTTTTTGAAGCAGGAAAAAAATTGTCTAAGTATAGAATTTTAGCTTCTAGTCCAACCTTAGAGTTTATGTAGGAGTTATGGTTGAGTTTTTGAGAGACCTTTGCCCTATGTTAGAATACATATATTAGAGGATCTAGAGATTTTTTTTCCGGAATTCTTATCTTTTTATTTAAGCCCTGGATCTTAACCTAAAGTCGGACCTTAATGACCGTTTAATGAAAATCTAGAATTTTTGTGCAACCCTTATAATTTTGTACTAAACTTTTCCGTAAGAACTAGAATATGGAAATAGGCTCCAAAGGGAGAGTTGGAATTAAGTTATAGGAAAATCTTAGATTTCTGGGATCAGGGGCAAAATAGTCATTTTACCTAAAGAGGGCCTTTTTAGAAAATTCTCTTCATAAGTTGGTACATCTTAGGAGTTTATAACTTCTAATAATATAAGAGGTAATTTTGATCCACGTGCCTTGTGTGACAGGCGTTTGAGTTTCTACAGTTGCGGACCGAGTTGAGAATTTGAGAGTTGTGATTTGATTTAGGTAAGTCCTTGCGACTTACTTAGCTAGTTTCTAGATGTTGGTTGAGTGATAATAGTGGTGTGTGTGATGTGTGTTTATAATAATAACATAATAGGCGACTGTTATTATTATTATAGTTTAAGGCCCAAGTGTATGTATAACAGGTCGTAACATCACTGCCCAGCTCTGTCAGGAGACTGGGAGGTTCTCTATACCCAGACCATACAGGTACAAGGTGAGATGCATCGGATCCATTCCTAATGGTTACACGGGGGCGGAGGCGAGGTTTGGGAATCCCTCGTGTCACAAAAATAAGTATCATCAATAAGAGTGAATGACCTAAGTAAAGATAATAAATGGATTGTTTGAAAGCATGATGAGTGTTTACTTTTGCTATGCATGTGTGTGCTATTATTATTCTTCTAATGTTTAGATAACTAGCTAATGATTGTTCTGTTGTGTTTTTTTTAGATTCACCGCAAGTTAGAGCAGCAGCTGAGTGATCCGGAAGTAGTGGTCAGCCGGGTCTCCGTACTCCTTAGAGTGGGGTTGGGTGTTATCTTGTTGTTTCTTCCTTCTTGGTAAAGACAGTTAGACTCTTCTGTTGTTTAAGTATTAGAGGCTGTTAGACGTTGTTGCATTCATTCCTTTAAAAATACATTTTTATGACTTTCGGTTTTTCTTATTTGTGTCTTGTTGCAAGATCCTAGTAATATTGTTGTCAAACTGAGGTCGGGACCCATTGTGAGGTCCTAACCAGTAATGTCCCAAGTTCTGAGAATTCGGGGTGTTATAATAACATATTAGTACGAAATTTTTTTAATGATATGATATTAGTGATTCAATAACTCATCACACCTTCTTTCGGTCTCCACTCTATCCCATTAGAAGTAAAGTATTTTGATATAGCGTATTTTAAAATTTTAATATGAAAAAATTACATCTTAAAGAAATTTGCTACAATCCTTGTTTAAGGTAAACAAATACCATAAAATTATAGATCACTAATTATAAAAAAATTTCTATTTTTTGATTAAGGCTAAACCATTCTTATAATCTCCAACTACCCTAATGTAAGATCCTAGTTTTTGCCTTCACCGCCCCCGCGGTGAAGAGGGCCGCCCCGCGGCCAGCCGCTCCTGCGGATTTACGACAGATCGCGCCGATTTGTTTTCGTTCGTTTTATTTTCCTTCCATCGATAGAATATCCGATATTCTATCTTATGGGCCGGTTTCCTTGTTTTCTTTCTAACCCTAGACGCCCTTTCCGTCTAGCGTTTCAGCCGTCTCTATATATTCTCTCCTTTTTCTCTTTTTCCCGTCTCTTGCTTACGTCCTTTTCAACCCTAGAGCACTGCAGCCGTCCCTTGCTTCCTGCAACCTTGCTGAACGTGTAAGTCTTCTTCTCTAAGTTCTTCATCACGTTCATGTGCTGCTGCACCTTACCTTCTTCTTCTGTTTCGTTTTCCTCTTCGTTTTCTCTTTTCTTCTTCTCCAAGGATTCAAGCATGAGTCTTGATCCTTGTGGAGCGTTCCGTTGTTGATCATCTGTGGTTCACAGGCTCCCTTGGTTGAGTTGTGAAGGCTGAGAGTGTTGGAAGAACAAGCTTCGGCCTTGTCGTGGTTCCGCTGTCGTCGGCAAGTCGACAGTGCCTCTGCATCGTACCCGCCCCCGTGCCTCTGACGTGCCGCCCCAGCGGCAAGCCGCCCCTGCGCCTTGCTCCAACCGCCCCTGCGGTTTTCTCTGTTGTGACTCCCGTCTTTGGTGAGTTGCTTCCTTCCTTCCTTTCCTCGTTTCTTCCTTGGTTCCTTGTGATTGTTCCTTGTCCGTGAGTTGCTGTAAGACTAAGGTCGAGCCCTTAGCTTGTGGAGATCTCTTAGAGATCGTCGAGACTAGAAGTTATAGACTTCTAGCAACCGTTCTGTTCCTGATCCGTATTGCTTGTTCGTACAGGCTTCCCTTGCTCCTTTCCTAAGGAAAATTGAGCTTCCTTAAGTGTTCTCTGAGTTGTTGCTGAGCCTTTTGTGTTACCTTCGTGTGAGGTAAGTCTCTTGCACTTACTTAGCTTCATTCCGCGTATTAGTTGGATTGTTTTGGCTTGTTTGTGTTGTTATCATGTTTATAACGGATAATTGGAAATAAGATTCACCCTTTATTACCCTTAATTGGCCCAAGTGTATTATAACCGGGCGGTGACCACTTGTCTAGTTCTACTGGAGACTAGAATGTGCTCTTGCAACCCAGACCCGTAGGTAACGGATAGTACTGATCTATTCCTATTGGTAGACGGAAGCGGAGGCGGAAGATTTTCGTGTGACAAAAGAAGTTGAATTAGTAATGGATAACCTTAATGAAAGATAATAACCGGTTGAGGTGTGAGCATGTTATGTATTTTCTTTACCTTATGTGTGTTTGTGTCTTTACGCTCTTGCTTGTACCTAGAATGTTAGCTAACGGTTTATACTGTCGTTGTAGATGTTCCGCAGGTTCAGGATGTTGCGGAGTGATCCGGACGGTGTGGTCAGTCGGGGCTCCCGCACATTATAGGACGGGATCGGGTTTTTGTTTCTTTTGTTGTTTCCCTTTTGTTTTGAACTCGGTTGCGGAGCTTTTGTGTTTTCTTTTGTTTAAACCTTTGGTTTTATGTTGAGTTTTGTTTTTCATTCGTATGTGCCTTGTTGTAAGATCCGTTTGTTGTTGCTACTCTGAGGGTCGGGACCCATTGTGCGGTCCTAACCCGTAGCGCTTCAAGTTTCCAAAACTTGGGGTGTTACACCTAATCAATAATTGAGGCTATATCATTTTATAAAGAAAAGTTTAGTTTAACACAAATAATAAATTTTGTAAGGATAAACAAACATAATTTTATACAAACCTTCTTTTAATTTTTGTAAAGAAAAATTACCTTACAAAATATATTTTACTAAATTTAAACACAAATAATCATTTTATAAAGAATATTTATGTCATAGAAATAATATACTATGTCTTTTTTTGGAGATATTAAAATGTAAGTTATATATATAACGCACTTTATATTATGGGCGTTTCAAATTTGACTGCATCCGGGACATGTAGTCGCACTGCGTGTACGCCCGGACTGACTGGTTCGTAATATTCCGTCTAACTGAATAAAATTTTTACTTTTCAAATTCTCTACTCCATTTTTGTACATCTCTTAATTTATCATCTATCAATTATACTATGCGTTTTCATTTTAGGGTCTTAAGGCGTATAACATACTAGTACGAAAATTCTTTAATGAGATGATATTAGTGATTCAATAACTCATCACACCTTCTTTCGGTCTCCCCTCTACTCCATTAGAAATAACGTGTTTTTAAATAGTGTATTTTAATCAGGTCCGTCCATTGGTCTATTCATTCAGACCAATGGAACAAGGCCCCAAATATCAAGGTTATATTTTACATTTGTGTATGTTTGTATCTATTATTTGAGCTAACATATTGGTTTAGTTGATTTGTTAATATTTATAAAGTTACAGCAAGACCTAGGTTCGAAACACACCAAAATTTTTACAAGTTTTATTTTTTTGCGACCTCACACTATATTTTAATATTTTTTGACGGTTAGTGTTTAAATTTTGGGCTTTATCCCTTTTCGTGACAGTTGATATCTTAATATTTTTTCTTTCTACTATTGTACAAAAAAAAAAATTAAGTTGTTCATTTATTTTTATATTCATTTTATTAAAAAATTTTTAATATATATGTCATATATCGATAATGATAATTTAAAAATTAATCTAATTAGATTTTTTTTATTTGATAATAATTATTCATCGATGATGAATATTGCTTTTAGAGTTTTAGTTGGTATCTATTGTTAACATTTTTGTTTAGTTGGTTTCTATTATTTTCTCCTCCATTTTTGTTTTTATCTTTTCTATTTATTATAGTTTTTCTACATCAAATTAATTTAAATTTGAATTCATTATGAAAATTGTAGATCGTTCTACTTATTTTAATAAAAGATTATAATATTTTATGTTACAACTAATAGATACACATACATAAACATTGCCCTCAATTTAACTTTACTCATTATTTTTATCATAGATTTAAAGTATATTAACTTAATGATGGTCAACTTAATAAAAAAAAATTACTAATTAATTTTAACGTAAATGAACAAAAAATATGTTGAAATAACACAAGACCTCCAACGCATTGTACGGTCCTGTAAAAGCTATTCAATATATCAAGTTTCAAAGGACATTCAACAAAAAAAAAATCAAAGAAAACAACTCATTCGGAAGAAACAAATGTCGGTTTGGAGTCCACAATCGAAACAAACATAGAAGGAGAAAGGGTACCTTATATCGTTTCCCCTCGCCCGTCATCCTTCGTTTTGTTTGAACAAATTAGAGCACATTGAGTTTGTGTTTCAATAAATGACCGGATTCAGTTCAAAAGAAAATGGAAAACACTTTCGGAATGTCTTCGCTGAAGAAATTAGGGTATACACAATTTAACCGAAAACCAAAGAAATTAGGGAGGTACCCAATCTAGATGAAAACCAAAGAAATATCTTATTTAATTCAACATATAGCCGAAATTTCTTCACCGGATTTGATCAAAGAAAACGTTGAACTCGTGATAGGAAGAAGGGAGTTAGGAAATGTGGACTATGCTAATTTAAAATTATTAAATTTTTGTATTCAAGAACTAAGCTATCAGTATGAAATTTTTAATGAAAATCGAAATTACACACGAATTACGTATTTATTTATAAATTTTGACAGATACGTTTAGAAAAACAAATTAGATATATATTAATCAAACATATACTCTTCTCATAAAATAGAATATAAAACAAGCTAGATATGTATTAATCAAACATAAATTCTTCTTATAAAATAGAAGATAGCAAAGTATGATATGACCCACCATAAATCTCACATCACCGGAGAAGAGAAACATACGATTCCTAATCCTATCCCTTCGTTCTTCCCAATCTCACTTTGCCTTCCTTTCTTCTGACATCTTCTCCATCTAAACTCTTCGAATCCCAATTTCCAAATCTCAATAACGCAGAAAACAAATTCAGATTTTGTAATATTGATTCAATCTCTGTGGATACACACTCTCCACCTTTTCTTGCTTTCTTCGTTTTGTGGTTTTGCCCCTATCAACTTCTGTAATGGATAAGTCCCCTGATTTGTATGATTGGGAAGTCCTCCAAAACTCCTCAGATGCCTCCGATTTGGGGGAATTCGACCAGCAACTCGATTCCAACTGTGATGATCCCGTCTTTCAGTCTGATTACTTCTCTTTCGATTCCCATCGAAAACCACCAAGCAGCGAGGATGGCTCCGCGGTTTCCGATAATCCAAGTTGGATCGAGCCTGCTTCCTCTGATGTTCCGTTTCCGATTACGAAGTTCGCTGATCTTTGGTCCGATTCCGGCAGTGACCGTTCCGTCTCACGTCAGATGAATGAATTAGATGATAAATTAGAGTCTCAGGTTTCGTTTGAAAAGAAATACTGGTCTGAATCTGGGAAAGTGTTTAATCTCGATTACAGGAACGATGAAGAGTTCGAGGCTCAAGTTGTTGAGACCAAGGTAGGGTTTGATTCAGGAATCGGAATCATACAGCAACATGAAAACGATGCGGAGATTGATTCAACCGACGCTTCAGGCGATGATGTTGATGACGATGGGGGTTTGAATTCGAATCGTAACCTTGCGATTGAGGAAGCCAAGTCCGAGGAGAAGAATGATGAGAGCGCTAGAGTTATTTGGTGGAAAGTTCCAGTTGACTTGTTCAAGTACTGTGTGTTCAGAGTGAGTCCAGTTTGGTCCTTCTCTGTTGCAGCTGCTCTTGTTGGATTTGTGATCTTGGGAAGAAGGTTGTATAAGATGAAGCGTAAGACCCATGGCCTTCAGCTCAAGGTTATCCTTGATGATAAGGTTTGTTCCTGTACTACTCTCCATTTAATTACATTAAAGTAAGCTTAATTTTATACTAATGTCATGTGGTATACTTTGTTATACTGTCGGATTAAGCTTAATTGCAACCTCTTCCTTGGCTCCTCTTTTTTATTATTTCCCTTGATCATTGTTGCTTCATTTACAATTCTTAACATTATTGTTTCGGTTTTGTTTTTACTTTTTTTCTTCCACTTAAACATTTCATAGCGACCTCTTTGTGTCCTGGTTTGTTGTCATTGCTTGCCTCATTTGTACATTTGTTATATATGGAGCTATTTCCTACTTTTTGTTGCTTGATGTTTGATTATCATGGAGGGAGCCACGACTCTATGGAAAATACAAGCATCTTGGCTTATTTATTTACGGGTGATGATTGTTGAAGCCTTTGGAAGTGTTATCAACTCAGATAACTTTTTTCAAAATTCAGTTCTGAATTCCACTTGTTGTCATGCATTGCATATATGGATGAATAATGTGGAATACAAGTTTGTTCATTTTAATTTTAAAGTCAGATTTTGCCGAAAATCAGATACTGTCATTCGTTTCTGAAACTTTGTATAGAAATTATATTGAACAGTCACAAATTGCTCGCCTTTACGAATCGGCCAGTGACACATTCTGTTACATGTAGTTTCCTACTAGATATTAAGTTTATCTCCCTTTCCTTGATAAAACATGTGCAGATGGTATCTCAGTTCAGAAGCCATGCTGCTCGGCTTAATGAAGCGTTTTCTCTGGTAAGAAGAGTCCCTATTGTACGTCCTTCGTTGCCAGCGCCACCAGGAGCAGCTCCATGGCCTGTGATGAGTATGAGATAGGATGCACAGCTTATATAAATAACCTGCTATAAATATGTTTGCCTTGAGGTGTGGAAGGAGGATCTTATATCTTCTTATAGATTTCTCCACTTGTATAATATTAAGCCTCTTTGATTCGCCTACTTCTACTTTTTATTGTTTCCTGGTGTCTGTTAGGTTGCTGTCCTGGTGTCTGTCTGATTAAAGAGACATGCAGAGAAGCTGAGTATGGTTTCAAAAACTTGGGTTGATGATCTTAGATCTTATATTTCAATGTAGTAAGATCACTTTTAAGTTATCTACTGGAATATTTGTCTTGAATCTTATGTAAATCTCTAGATAAGAGCATAAACATTAAGCTGATGCCTTGAGCAGGTGGTGTCTTGGTTGTGTCATGAATGTTTGTGGCAATAGCATATGTTGGGTCTGTTCGGTACTTTGGGCGGATTATTTTTGGGGCGGATTATTTTTGGGGCGGATTATTTTTGGGATTATAATCTTCCCAATAATTTATTGATAATCCAAGTGTTAGAGGACTAAAATTTTATTTTTAAATAATCCTTCAAAATAATCTTGACCACAGTAATCCCTTAAAATAAAATTATTTTGGGATTATAATCTTGACCATAATAATCCCCTAAAATAAGATTATTTTGAGAGATTATAATCTTTCCAATAAGTGATAATTTAGGTGTTCTAGGATGAAACTTTTTGGTCAAATAATCCCTCAAAATAATCTGACTACAATAATCTCTAAAATTTGGCATGCTAAACACACCCATTGTAGCATAGAGCGAAGATGAGTCATATATGCCAATGGAGGGCAACTAAACAAGGTCTCTTGTTGATTACAAAAGGTCACTCCTAATTCCTAAATACAATAACTAAATAATCAATTATATAGTAGGGTCAACTTACCTATCAAACCTAACATCTTTAAAAGAAGGCATGATTGTCAAAGAACCTCTAGCCATGTAAAAGGCCGTTTAAAGCTTAGCAAACAAAAGGAAAATAACAAATAAACGTCAAATTTGGTGGGGAAAATAGAGTTCATAATTACACCTATAAAGGGTTCTCCAACAGCAATGTTATCATACATGAAACTGCAAACTATGCTCACTGTATCAAGGCATGCATATTTTCTAATTCGTTTAGTTGCTAGGATGATTCTCGAAACTGAAATGTGCGATGCTCGTGTTTTCCGAGGGAGAAACCTAGATAACATCAGTTGATGAACTTCATAATGTTCATTTGAATGTTAGGGGAAACTGATCCAGAGGGATATTGGTAAAGAAGGTTACTCAGTTAGGCTACTAACTAATCCTACATAAGTACATAATCAATCTTTTAGCCATCAAAGTAAGATTAACTCCCACACTTAAACTGATATTAATATATAAGAATGGGGAAAGATTGGCGCTCACTACCATCATTCATTTCAGCTCCTTCCCTCCCAATCTCGTATGCGTGTTAAATGTCAGATCTTCTCCTTTAGCTCTGCAACTGGAATGTACATTACATGCCCTGTACTCAAATTCGTTCCATCAACATCAAGCATTAACAACACCTGTTTTAACCTCCAAATCTTCATGTCTATTTGATAAAGTTGTTCCATCAGTACTTCTGCTTCTTGTTTTCTGTCAACAAAGCTAACCTTCTTTTCCTCTCTCCTATTTGCCTTCGCTAGCAAGAGATGCCTCTTCAAACTCATGTCCTCGCTGAAGTCTATATCAACCTGAAGTACAAAATGGCAGAATATTCAGAAAAGAAAAGAAAAGAAGCATGTTAAGTTACAAAACAATGAGTGCATCTAATTAAACTCGCCTTTTTTGTCCTGAGAGACATATATCGCGCATTCTTGAACCATTTGTCTACCTAAAAGTGTCCGATAAAAAGAAACATTAATAGCAGAAAATAAGGCATGAACTTCCCGAGTAAGCAAGCTAGTTCTTACATTTATAAATATAAGTTTTTACCTTCTCAAATTCTAGACCAAGCTCCTGTGAAATTTGTAGCTTAACAGCTCTAGAGGGGAGTTCATTCTCCATAAACACTTGACGAAGCTTCTGAAACATTAACACCACTTAATTAGTGTATTCATGTTAACAACAGTCCTTGAAAAATATAACTCAAAATACCTCCACTGCATCAACAGGAATCCTCTTGGTATGCTTTCTAGGTTTTGGATCAGCAGCATCAGTCTCTTCAACTTCCACAGGCAACTCGGACAGCCTTTTTTCGCTGTCGGGGCTACTGATCAGAGTGCTAGTAGCAACACTCTGCTTTCCTCTATGCCTTCTTGTAGGAGGACCCCAGTCTTCATCTTCACTATGTTGCTCGGCTGCAGTAGGATCCTTTCCAAACATTTCCTGCCAACACAGGTAGATATATTACCATATATAGGGCTTGCCACGTCGCTCATCTTTCAAAGAAAATTTAGAACCTTTCAGGGTAGCTAATAGATAAATGATTAAACACTAACAAATTCCATACTGATTAAAACATATATCACTTGGGACTTTATGAACAAAAGTTAGCAAAGAAAAATGCAGACAGTGTTTCCAAAGTATTGGCAAAAACCAACACACAAAATCCCTTTCTATAATCCTAATCCATATATAGGAAAAGGAAATGACTTTAAATTGTCAAACCTTATCATCTATGTTTTGCATAAGTCTCCAATGAACTTTGACTTAAACCAGTAAACAATAGACCACGATCAAATTACAAGCTAAAGGAGAAGCGGTAATCAAATAACAGTCCGGACCGCCCAGAAAGGCTGCCAAAGCTGGCATCCTTCCTTCATGGAACTAGGAAACATCAAACACATGACTGTAGAATAGACATATGATCCTCTTCCACTAAAGCAATTGCAAGGAAACACTTAAATCATAAGAAACTAAGTTTGACAGTTCCTACTGCAGTAAGTTTTAGTTGTTGACTGATCCAAACTTCAGAAAATGCAGTTCGTATTATTTCATCATTCTCATGCCACTTAGGCCGCAAAGGGATCCAAAAGCAAACAGTCATAATTCCCAAGCTCTTCGATCCTAGCCCTTAATGTGGAAAAGGATAGAGCATCATCTAAGTTTTAAGCTTGGGCTTCTAATATACTTACATCATACAACTTCCTGTAATCCACAGCATACCGCCGCCTTTGACCACTAACAATTTCATCATCAGGGGCTTCATCATTATCTAGACCATTTGCATTCATTTTAGAATCATCACCGGATATCATGTTCCCTTCTAAAAATTGAGATACTGAGTAAGCTTCACTTTCCAATGAAGATATGCTGCTGGAACTACATTGACCATAAGAATTCTTAGCCCCAATGCTGTTGCAGTTATAATCACTGTTTTCATTACTCAGAGGGTCATAGTCATTGTCTTCAGACTCATCATCTGGCCACTCTTCTTCTAGATTTATCACTGTGGTCCCGTCAATTGGTAAGGAAGCTTCTATGAAAATATCCTACATTCAGAATGGTGAAATCCAATCAATACCGACTATCGTGATGAGCAACTCTTAATTAGGACTGATGAATTCTGCAGATGTTAACAAACCTTCCATGTGTCATTAGCAGAGAACTGTGTTCCAAGATGTGCATTAACTGTTTCTAGGATGTCCAACTTGCAATCGCAAAATTTGCAAAACCAGCCTTCATCTCCAGAAGGAACTTGTGTATTGTCAAGAAGGAAGAGATAAAAATTATAAAAACAAAATTAGAAATTTGAAAAGAAATTGTTGTGATGTAATGACAACTATTGGCATATATGCAAAATAATCTCCTGAGATTTACGAAAATAGACTCCCAACTGTTGACATACTTGACAAAACATGATGCATTAAATATTCATATGAAAACTAGATTTAAGGGGAACTTTTATTTGACACTGAAATGAACATAAATATTTTGTTGGATACAACCAATTGAAAAACAGAATATGCCTCATATCTTATTTTTAAGGGGTAAAACTAAGATATAGAAAATCCCCGTAAAGATAATCCGTTTTGCATAATACGACTTTCTATGTATAAAAGATTGACCACTCATTATCCATATTTGGTTAGCAAAATTCGTCAACCATATCTCATACACATGTTAGTAAGTATAAATACACAAAATATGTGACCAATATGAATGAGATCATTATTATAATGGATAGACGATTTCCAATTACTTTGCTACAAAATTTAACCTCATCCAAACAATCTATGCATGTCCACTATAAGCAAATAATAGATATTATATTGCACAAAAATGGCAAGCACCGGTTGCACAACGCCTATTCCACAAGAGCAATTATATTACTTTATAATACTATAAAAAAAACCATAATAAAACAAGCTCCCAAAGGGTTAACTTACTATCCTCTGTTGCCAATGGAGGATCCAGACATTTTTGGTGAAAGGCACAATTGCAAGTACCATCACACAGTATGATATCATTATCTTCTAACGCTTCCTTCAATTTGCATTTTGCACAGTATATCTACATGCATGAAACAAATTGTGACTTTGAATATCACACACAAAAAAATTAACTTAACTTAGTACTTCACCGAAACTGCCATTGCAAAACAATATGAAAGCAACACCAACGATTCACTGTGATTAATGGTAGGGCAGAATAAGGGAATGCAGAATGAACCAACACCTACATGATCATGATGGACTGACCCATCTGGAAATATCAATGATTCATCAATCTGACCTGAAGAGCTCAACAGCTCCAAATGACGAATGACATCACGTATCCCAATTTTACATCTTAGTATCTGAGTCTTCGCTCTCTGCAATTCCTTTTCTGGCCTTATTTTTTCCCGACTGCAAAATAGAGTGAATTGGGCTACTGCTCAAATGAAAAAATAGGCAAGGGGACAAAAGCTATTACTTTTCTTCTACACAACACGATTTGACATCATCTTTATGAACAGAAAATGCAGGCCCCAAATGGAATCATGTTTTGTGTCCAGAACTGCATAGTGGCATGGCTAGAATCAAAGCTGATCCCAAATATGTATGAGATCTTTGAAGAAGCAATTATAGACCAAACTCCATGCTAATAAACAGCTACCAACACTGAGGTTGGGATATTCAAGTAACAACTGATGCATAATGATCAAGCAACAGCGACTTGGTTTTAATCTTCAAAGCCATTAATTTGAAGTGTTTCAGTTAACTACATTTTGTCATTAAATAACTGAAGGACAGTTGATGGAAGAGATGGTGCTTTTGAGTGACATGTGTATAGTAACACAGAGGTGTGCTGTTAGCATCTTATTAGAATAATTAATATGTTTAAGCATCATACATTGAATAAGGTGAATGAAGACTTGGAGCACCAAGAGTAGTGCGGGGAAAAAGGTTATTAGAATCGGATCACGAGGGCCCATGCTGATCAGATCGTGAAATCGAATCGTCCAATCGTAAGATCGTAAAAAACTGCCAAAGATAAATAAATAATACAATATAAACATGATACAACAAAATATATAATAGATTCAAATTATCAAAAAAACTAGATAGAAACTTCGGCCAACAAGCGGAAAACGAGCCAAAATTCGAGCCACACTTGATTTGCCAAAAAAATCATATTTTAATTAAGATTTGAGCATTTTAGGTAGTCCTTGCTAGAGTTGCTTACTTTTTAACGAACTTGATTTTGGGATTTTGAACTTGACTTCATTAAATATGCAGACGGAGAGATGAGGGATCTCATTTGGATCTTAGATTGTAAGAAGCTACCGATCCTTTAATATCATGTAAGATCCTAGATTCCTAGGCTGATGCTACAGGTAACAAATGAATAGATCCTAGGGCCGATCTGGATCGAACGCCCCATCATGGATAGTAGGATATCGGGATTCTAACATCCGGATCAAGATCTATTGGTTTCATATTCTTCTCTATCTATTGGTTGCGAGGGAACTCTATTAAGATGATGGATGGGTGAGATTGCGAGGGAACTCTATTAAGATGACAGTGTAGGTGCCCAAAGGGATTAGCTACCGTATACATAAGAGGACTAGACACTTAACTTGTTGGGCTCATCCAAAGTGTGTGTTCCTCTCTTGGTGGCTTCATATTCTTCTCTATCTATTGGTTCAGTTATCGACAGATAATGGATGAGTGAGTTCATGGGCTAACACAGAGTACAAAAATCGGAGATAGTGGAGATGTGCCAGGAAAGGAGATTGCACTTGATGGAATAAGGAAAGATTCTGGGCAATATGTCAAAAGACCAAACTTGCCTTGAGGGTAGCTCCGACTCTGTAGGAAATCGGGAAGAACACGCTCGACACACCGACAAAGGCCAGGTGTGGAGAATGGGGTTGGCTCCAGGGCCAGGGATGGTTTACCGATCAACAGTCCTTCGTAAGGGGTGGACGATCTGCAATGTCCAGACATGGACACCAGGTTCGAAGCAGCTCCTACCATGGTATATCCCCCACCAAGTTGAGAGTAACGACATGTAGGAACATGAGTCATCGAGCCCCTTGCTATACCGCCTTAGAATTTGCAAGTTACAGAAGAAAGTTACAGAGATTAGGTGATTCGAAGATGGCAAATGACAACCAGGACTGAATGAAAGGATGTCAATCAACTCTTCAGTCTCTTCCCAAATGCAAAGCAATAGCCTGATTTTTTAGAAGATGAAGTCTTCAGGAGAGCCGGGAAGTACAATTTGTAGAAATGGTCATTTTTTATGGGATGCTCTCCTAACCGTCAGACACAGGTCTTCTTGTGAACCTCCAAAACACCTTTCTTCCATTAGCCAAAATTGAACAGCGCTACAGCAGTTCAAATTCCGAGTCACCGCCCCAACCATAGCCACCATCACAGCCCATTAAACGTTCTTCGCCTGTTTTCATCAACGGTGGTGGGGTTCCTCTACATTGGAACGAAAATTATGATGCTACACCTGGGTGTTGTCCGAATCCTCAAGCTCGAGCGTCGAACTTCTCTAGAGTTTCACTCGAATTCGAATTTAAAATGGGATGATGAAGCCAGCTACTACAGGGCCCTATGACCACATCTTCCAAATCAGCATCAACAGGGAGAAGTCAAAAGACATAAGCAACTTGTAAGATTGGAGCTGAATTGAGTGAAATATATTTACAAGACTGATTTAGCCTTTTGGACAAGGCTTATTTCAACAAGGGATGGAATGTTAGGAATATTAATCTATTGAAGCAGCCATACATGGATTAAAAAGTAAAATATGATTACGAGTAGGAAGGGTGAAATTGTGAGAGATATCCTGTTAAGATGATGGTGTAAGTGAACGGCAGGAATAGTCCTCTTATAAAAAAAAGGATAAGTAGATCTTGGCCTTCGAAAGCCTAAGATTTTTCTGAGATTCTATCAACATACCAAAGCTAATTAATTTTGAAAATTAACTGAAATTTAGTTTTTTCTACCTGAAAATATGAAACTACAATAGTCTTTGCATAAAATCACAATTTCTTAGCATGAAAATTTTCCTATGTTATCATGAATTTTTTTCCTTATAATATCAAATGTAACTTGTTAAATTAGCTTGGAATTCGTCACAGTTTGTGGTTTTTATCACGATGTTCCCTAATAATGTAGTCTTAGACAATGACTCAGTGCCATGAAAGTAGAGGCCATAAATCAGCATTTTTGTGAATTGACTTAAGGTATTCACGGACGTTGCCCCTGTACTTTAGCCTTTTCTGGATGGCACTGAAGAAAGATGGTCAAACACGTAATGCTTCATTTCATTTAGCTGTTTATTTACTTAGATTAAGAAGAATAAATTGCTAGGGTTAGTTTGGAGATAGGAGAAATGGTCTGCAAACTTATCTACTTTTGAGGCTTAAAAAATAATATTCACCTAACAGCTGTTAAAATAGAAGTGATGTCAACTGTTTTAGTCCCCATAAAATACCTTACAGTAATTCGATTAAATTTTGTTGTTGTTTATTTTACTTGCATTATTTCTTAGATATTATTACTCATTAGCAAATTGATTTGAAGTGGAAAGCATTACAATTATTGTAAGAACTTTTAAGAAATTAGCTTATGGCTCCAGATTATTGGTACTTCACAAGAGATCTACTAGGGTACGTCCAAAATAAACCCAAAAAAGGAAATCAATTCTTTTGTACATGAGCAAATATAATCATTAGCATACCTCTGACCTTTCCAGCCTTCACAGGAGTAAGCATCAAGGAGATTCTGCTCAAGCTTCATCTTCACCAAGAGGTATCTTGTTCGTCGTTGTAATTGAGACACTTCATCAAGATGCATCTTAATTTTATTTTTCTTAAATTTCTTTCTTCTTTTCAAGTTTTGAATGATGCTATTTTCCGCGTTATCCATACAACACAGATAAAGGAATGACCACCTTGAAACTCAGCACTTGGAATGGCTACTTTATAGAAGACTTGGCTTGCTATACCTCTTTTCCTGTGATAAGGAAAACTGTTAAGTCAACAAACTTGAACTAAAAGGAGTTCAAGGTCATGCAGATTTTCACCAAAAATTGTATGGAACTTGGGCATGTTTTATCTTTAGTAAAGGTTTTAAGTTTCACCTTTGAATTGCTATGTCAACAAATTAGAACTAAAAGACATCCAATGTTATTAAAATTTGACTAGATATTACTTACTTGGGCATGTTTTATCTCCATTAAATGATTAAAGTTCCTAAGATCACACTCGTAAAACAAGAGACGGGTTGATTTTGGTGAACATAACATTTAAGCACACTTCTGCTGACCTTTATCATCACTTTACAATGTTAAGAGTGGGTGCAAATTGCATTAGAGAATTAGCTTTGTGGAAAGAAAGACAACTGGAACTAAAAGGTTCAGTTTCGAAGAAAGATAAGAGATTATTGTTCCATAAATTCAACAAGTTCATAGTCATAGACAGATGTTAAGACATAGACTATTTTGAATACAACAGGGGGGCCTTAACATAAGACAAGAAAATGATATTTGAAAAGATGGTAAGTTCATATAGATGCACTTGCAGCCTTTTCATTACATGATCATTGATTGGGAATTCTGTAAAACAGGCTCACATACATACACGAAGCTTATCCCTCTGTCCTCTGAAATGTGGACTACACTCATAGCAATAAGCTTGAGAAAGTATGCCAGGAAGAAACAAGAACTTAAGGACAAAACAACAATCAAAGAAATAATTCAAAAAAACTGAGGGGCCAATTCACACGATTTCGAATCAGCAAGTGGTTACCAAACCAATATAGAGTGTTCGGTAGAGTTAGGAATGAGAATCAATTGATTCCCTGTCATGAGTGAATCCCACATTTGCATTATACTTAATTCCCAAGCTATCCATCAAGAGTGAAATTTCTTGTTCCTTACAGTTGCTATTAGGTCAAACTAGGCATTACATAGCTGTAAGGAACAAACAAAGTTGAACTAGGGTTTCATAAGAGTTAAATTTCCATTTTTTGCTTCTTCTGTTACCCGGGTTAGAACTAGGGTTCCCTACTATTGCTGAAATCATGTTTCTCTCTATTGAAACTTGAAATATGCCCAGTTCCAACAACATACCCAAATTCTAGTATTAAGAATTTGATTCGTGACTCTAACCCAATTTCTGATTCCAACTCCATAACAAGGTATACACTTTCAGTGGGATGACAAATTAACATGACCGCCACAATTGACGCAAGAAACATCAGACTGAGCACATCAGTAACATAGTAGGGAATTACAGCAATGACAATAGTTTCAAGCAGCAAAAAGGCGCATCTGCCTAAAGAACACAACAAAAAGAAACCAAGAAAATAACTGGGTAAAACTAAAATCAACATCTTTGAACTGATTGCGGCAATTTGAAATCGAAGCCCACAAATTCGCGAGTCTCTGTTCAACAAGGTGATAGCTGATAATCAAAGGTAACATGTATACAGAGACTAGAGAGTGTACCTGATTGAGCGAGTGAGCATTTGTCAATGGAGCGATTTGTTCCTCATTCTTACTTGTTTGTTGATAGTGATGCGGAAATACGTAGGCAAAGCCTCGTCCTCCTCTACCCACTTACTGGATCGCAATATCGCTTGCTCTCCCTCTCAATTCGGGTCAAATATCACTCAATTTTGAACATCAACTTTACCGTTTACAGACCGAAGTCACCCTATCCCTCCAATAATATTCACCTTAGCAAGACGGCTGGCTCGTGCTGGACGAACCGGAACTTCTTATAATTTTGCTTTGGCCGTCTTTTTTTAAAAAAAAGTAATAAAAATAATTCTAACTAGTAACTAGTCACTTTAAAAATAATAATATAACCTTTAAATTAAAAAAAATATAACTATTAGTTTATACATAAAACATAATCCAAAATTAGAGAATAACTAAGAAAATCCAAATTAGTAATATTCAACTTCAAATAATTCATATTTTAAAGGACTGGTTCAGGTAAGGAGTATAGTTGTGGTGCGAATTTACGGGGTAATTTGGGTCGTTGATTCACTTCTTCTAATGGGCTACATTCATTTATATTATTTAATGATTTAGGAGATTTGTGATGACATGCAATATATCACACGTGTAAACATGTTATTCTCCGGTTGAAGGTGCATCGGCATCTTCATGCCTCCTACTATTGTTTTCACCTTGGTTAAGCAATTACGTAACTCGTGCATATCTCCTCCAAGTTGCTCTCGTGTTCTCTTGGCTTGAGCTCTTGTTAATGATCTTCTTGTTGATGGTCGTGATGGTCCCTCATTAGTCAAGGAGCGGTTTTAATTATATCTTGACATCTTTATAATCTGCTAGTAGATTGGGGACGTCAACGGGTTGCTCGATGATTGAGACTTCATCAAAGGAAGCGTAGAGTTTAATTGACCGGTCATACTTCAGAATATAGTTGACGACGTTAGGATGAGTAGGTAGAATCTTGAGAAGGAGGTTGAGTTCTGGTGTAGCTAGTGAGATTTTGAAATCTTCTTTGTCAATGTCATTTAGTGTTGATGAAGCCTACGTAGGTCAGGCCGATCGGTCTCCCTGGGACAAAGTTGATTGGATAAGTCTAGAGTACTAGTGTTGACGCTTTGCTCTTTGAATGGTGGTCATGTGCGATTTACGTGTGGGGATGAACAAATGGTGGCCAATCGGCCAAGGTGCTCTTCGATCAACATGCACGTCTTCCAAGTATTATTTGTCTTTACTCTTGGATATCAGTCATTTTTGTCTTTATCATTGACCACATGACGATCCTTGGTGTGTGTGGGGTCATTCAGTCACAAATAGCTCATATTAAGCTCCGACAACACTAGAATACCTACAATCACTTAAATTGACTAGTAGATTTTCGAAATACTAATATGAAGAAAACATACCGATAATATAGTTATTATGCCCAAAAGAGTAAAGGAGTGGAGTAGAATGAGGGTAAAAAAAGACGTTCATTTGAGTGTTAACGATATGAATATATTTCTTGTACTTGACATGAAATGTTGATATAAGTTATACTTATGGTCTTCGATGTCCCAATCTTGTCAAATCGTTTAGATACCGTGTTGAGTAAAAATGTAGACAAATTTACAAAACGCCTTTTTCTGTTTTATTCGAATACAAATTTACAAAACACATTTTATTTTTTTTATTTGAGTTCGACCCTCTCTTTTTGACCTTTTGATTCTAAGTTATATATATACCGATGTTTGGTTTGGCTTTGGTGATTTGGACTGCACCCGTTTTTGGACGGGTTGCCTACGTACCTCTTTAAAGAGGATCAAGTCTCACGTAGTTCCGTGCGGTGTTTTCATGCATCAGAGAATCAAAGTCCCAACCCACCTTCTAGGAAGGGTTGCCTAGACGATGATCCAACTATCATTTGCATGACATTTATATCTCGACCATGCATCATAAGATTAAATTAAACTCACCTTCTAGGAAGGGTTGCTTAATTCATCCCGCTATCACGCGCATGATCAAGATTAGTGAGAGATTGTTTATTATTTTATTTTATCATTTTTTTTGTGTGACTGAATTTGGTTCATAATTTACCAAATTTCCTATGTATCCTTTATTAGGAATCAAGTCGTACGTAGTTCTTAATGGGATATATTAAGAATTTAATTTTATGACTTTCAATTGATATAAAAGTCAAAAGTATATTTTACGATTGAATTTAATACATATCTTTTGTATTAAATTTCCTACGTATCCGTCAAAACGGAATCAAATTATACGTAGTTCTTTAAGCCGTGTTATATTTGATTTGAGTATTTATTTGACTTTTTATTTTAAAAGTCGGTTTAGTTTATGCGATTGGGCTCGATAATTTAAAAGTCGAGTTTCCTACGTAGTCTTTTATTTTTAAGACATCAAATCACGCGTAGTTCGTTTGGCACAAAATTTGAATTTGATTTGCGATTGTACCCGATATAATTTAAACTTAATATCGAGTTACCTACGTAGCCTTTTAAAATGGCGTCAAGTCTTTACGTAGTTCTAACTAAAAGATGTATAAACTCGATGAGCGGATGCTTTATATCGAGTTTAGAAAATTTGGTGTCTTTTGATTTTACGTCCAAAATTTGATTCAAAGTTTACTTTACTCGGACGGGTCGACTGAATCCAATTTAATTTCATATCGGATTTCCTACGTAGCTCGGAAAGAGCATCAAGTCATAACGTAGTTCTACCATGAAAGATAATTTGGATTTGATTTGCGACTGTACCCGATAATATTTTTTTAAACTTAGTATCGGGTTACCTACGTAGCCATTTGAGTGGCGCAAGTCCTCACGTAGTTCTAAATAAAGATGTTTAATTACGATACATAATCGTAAATTTATGATCCTAATTATAAGATTTTGTCTTAATGGGATCACTTTTGTAAATAACATATTTATGGGTTATTTTTCTATAAAAGTTAATTTTTATGGGTTTATTTTATAAATAAACCAATAGTTGAATTGGAAGGGACACATTTCCACGTAAATTAATTTTACAACATTAATTTACTTTGTTTTTATTTTCTTTTTTTTTTAAGAAAAATGATATGGGTCCCATTTTTCATTTGATTACTCTCTCCTACTTTCTTTTTTTCTTTATTTCTCCTTCTTTGTTGTCTTCCACAAGAAAGCATTTTATAGACATCATTGACAAAAAGCTATACTTGAAGTCTTTTGAAAGACAAATTTGAAGAAGTATGGGAGTCCATTTACAAATGGATTAAGATTGTTGGAGGGAACCAAGGAAGAAGGCCATAGGCATAAAACGTATTTTTGTAGCAACATTTGGGAAGATTGCAACAATCGAAAGTAGTTACTTTCGATATGATTACAAGTCGGTGTAGTGGTCGAAAGTAAGCACTTTCGATCCAACTACGAGTCAATGTAGTGATCGAAAGTAGAAACTTTCGGTCCGATTACACCAATTAGCGTCTATTTGATCCTTCAACTTGGAGGTGATAATCAATAAAACATTTTTCTTGGGTTTATTTTTGTCAACCCCAAACGTGACTTGAGATAATCAAAGAATCAAGTCTCGAGAGTTTTAATCATGTAAAGATGGTGTTTGACTTCTTTCATTTGCCCTTTATTAGCATAATGTAGTTCCTCCTAACTCCCAAATTGAACCTTTCCTTCTTTTTTTGTTGTTGCAGTAACGTATGTTTGCAACTTAGTAAAATGAAGGAAGAAAAAGACTTTTTTTTCTTGTTGTTTATAGCCAAAGAAAATAGGAGCTAAAAAAAATAGAGTAATTAATAACCCCTAAAGCTTTTCCACCTTTTACATTTTACATGTCTGACACATTTTTTACACATTTACTTCTTCTTTTCTTTTATTTGTTCTTTTCTTTGTTTTTTATTTTCTTCTTCTTCTTCTTCTTTAATCACTTCTTTTCATTTCTCTGTAGAACTTAATACTCTCTTCATATCTTTGTCTCTTGCAGCAAGAGACCGGAGCAAATATGAAAAGGAAAAGCTTTAACCCGATATCGCAAGATCTAAGAAGTGAAGTGCGAGATGGTGAAGATTCGCTCTCGGCTACGATGAAAAAGAAGCGGAGTGTAAGAACTCCGTGTTTGGGCTTGAATCGATTTTGAGATCGTTCCTAGAGTTTGGATCTTTGTTAGACCGTTGTTTTGTGTTTGTATTTGTGGAGAAGAAGAACGGAAATTCAGTTATATATATTTAAACTAAGACCGAAATCAAATCGAAGTTGATTTCGATCTACATGTGATTATAGGGGTAAAAGAATTCTCTTTCAATCCCACTACGATCCGTGTCGCAATAGTGAAACCATTTGATTTCAAACATATATGCGATTTGAATTCGATCGAAACCTTTATTTTGAGATGCTAAGGCTTCTTCGTCTCCTTCGGGGTACTTCATTTCCGGTTGATGTTCTTCTTCCGTTGCTCTTCTTTTTGTAGATGGCTAGAAAGAAGACCCTCATTGTTTCTTACTCTCCATGTACAAATTGAAAGAAGGCTAGTTTGAGAATTGGAGGTTCATCTTCTTACAAAAAATGGAGTCTCCTCTCTCTGTATTTAGTTTTGCTCTTTCTTCTTTTTCTTGCTCCAAATTAGCCTCCCCTTTCTTTATTTTTAAAAGTCCTCTTCCCCACTTATACTTCAGTTGAAGAAAAGTTACGTGGTTTAGAGAAGTTATACCCATTAACCTCCCACTAACCTTTTTCTTTTATATAACTTTTTCTTTATCAAGTATATTTGTACTCAACTTGACAGAGAAGGACTTATTTTTTATATTTTAATTTTAATTTATTAATTTAGTATAATATCAGCTAATTAGTATATTTAGCTTTCATACTAAATTGATACAGATTAGGAGTAGGCTATGTTTGAACCATAATTTTTAACGACTTAGATTCACACTTAATGTTTGTGACACATTTTATATATATATATATATATATATATATATATATATATATATATATAAAATGTGTCCGTAAATTTGATGATAAAATTTTAGCTTCATGCGAAATTTTGAGTAATTAATTATTTTTTTTATTTCATCAAATTTAAGATTTACAAAATTTTACCCCCAAACAGTTGCCCCCCGAACTTTATGCGTGTGAGAAATTGAACGCGTTTAAAGTTCGATATTTTTTTGTAAGATGCTTCGCATTTGAAACCATTTGGTTTCATTTATGCATGCATGAAAGAGGAACATATCGCATATATTTGAATAGCTCCAACGGAAATTTGTTTGGATATGAAATTTACCCATAGTCATTTGGTCAAGAATATGATGTATGGGTATAAAAACTTTTGAGTTTTATATAATTTTTTTCTTTGAATTTGTTTTTTGATATTTGATATTTGGCTTGAGGCCTTTTTGTGGCGGACACGTGTTCAGTTTATAAAGCTTAGTGCCATTGGTTTAAAGTCTTTGTAAGTATCTCTTTAAGTTTTGGGGGCTTCACTGATCAAGTACTTTGATGACGTTAGTCAACATGATTAATCTCTCTTTCTTTGAGATAAAAATAAAAGAGTTTGGAAGAATATCATTTTGTTTTTATTTGAGGGTATGAGAAAATTCACATTGCGAAGCTATTGTGAACTTGATCAAATATTTGGGAAAACTTAAAAATTTATTCCTTGAAAGGAACTTTTGTTTTGAAGAAATTTGGATTAACCATCAAACTTGAGAATGATGTTCAAAGTAGTTCAATTTAGGCATTGAAGCCTTCAACTTATCATCTTTCATAGACGTATTTTGCTTATTCTTCTTTTCTTTTAAACAAAGAAAAGAAAATGTTTTATTGGTTTTTGTGGCTGCACCTAGCGTTTTGACTTGCTAGACTGCCTACGTACCCCCTTTGTGAGGGATCAAGCCTTCCGTAGTTCGTTTGGGAACTTCTCTTTTTTTTAGCCCTTTTTTCTATACACATCACCAAAACAACTCGAACTCACCTTCTATGAAGGATTTTTCAAGTTATTTTACTATCATTTGTGTACAATGGCATTTTTTTTCTTTTTCTTATTGATCCTCCATTTTTTGACTTGTTTTGCTTTGTTTTTAGGCTTATCAACATATTCAAGCCTTTGAAAAACAGAAGCTCTTGTTTCTCCACTCATTGAACCGGTTTCAAGCCTATCAAATACCGAAATCCGAGATGTTGATGTTTTATCTTCGAGAAACAAGTTTTGCTCCTCCGGAGTCAATGTCATAGGCTCTTCAAAACTCGCTGTCAATATACCCCCTTCGTAAGAAACCTTCAACTTTTCAATATCATCCTCATTGTAGGGGATATATGGAGTTTTGTTTTTTGATAAGAAATTCAAATTATTCACTTTAACTTTGAACTTCTTGTTCAACTTCCTTGAAAGTGATTTGGGAGGAGGATTATTGGTTTCAACTCTTGACACTACCCTTCTGTTATCACTTGTTTTAACCCCGAAGGACCTTTGAATGACCAAAGTCGTTTTTGGAATAGACTGGTCAATTCTCCGTAGAGGAAAGCTGTAACTTGTCATGAGAGAGTTCATAACCTTCTCTACCGAGTTCAAGGGTTTTTGCCCGGCTTTCCGTCTATCTTTTGGTGTGTACTTAAACAACACCTCAGAACATGGATCACCTTTCTCATTCTTCCCGTTCAGAGAAACTTTTGGTGCTTGGTGAGTATTTTTACCATTGACAACCTTCATGGGCATGCTTGAGTTGTAACTAACCGCCTTATAAAACTTGACATCGGCATAATTAACACTTTCTCCATGAAAATGGTTTGGGTCGCCCCGAATAATCCTTTCATTTCCATTATCATCAGTGTATTTCAAACATTGATGAAGAGTAGAAACAATAAATTTACTAGCATGAAGCCATTGTCGACCAAGTAAGGCATTATAAGAGGTGTCCGCATCTATGACATTGAACAAAGCATCTTTATAAAGATTGTCAAGAACAATCTGTAATGCAATGATACCCATGGCTTTTTGTCCTACTTGATTGAAACCTTGGATGGTTAGCAAAGTAGGAGATAAATGTGCGGTCGTCAGCCCCATTGTCCTCAGTACCCTTAATGGAATAAAATTTACTGCGGATCCACAATCCAAAAGGATTCGATTGACCTTTGTATCCCCAATAGTGCCCGTAACATATAATGGCCGATTATGATATTCATTTCTCAATTGAAGATCTTCATCCGAGAATGTTATACTAGCCATGCATGAGGCGCATTGAGTTGGCGGGGATAATGAAACATCATTAACCTCCACCATTTCAACTTGATCTTTATAATCATCGGGATCCATAAGATCCTGAATTAGGGCTTTCCTCAATTCATTTGACATTTGTAGGGCATCATAAACACTCAAGCGTGCAGGAATGCGCTTCAAGTAACTAATGACGTCATATTTTACTTTCTCTTTGTACGGAGCTTTATGAAGCGAAACCGGTACGTGAGAAGTGGATTCTTTTTGTAACGCCTCAATTTCCTCCACATTTTTCTGAGGTAGTCAAGAAGTTTCTTTATCAAGACGTTCATCAAAATTTGTCACTTTTGAATGTTCATTGGAAATCAATTCTTTCTCCTTTCTTTTTTCATTGGGTTTTGGAGATAGAAGTTGACGTCCGGAACGAAGAGAAACTACATCAACTTCTGGTTCCTCCTCTTCACATATATCGGCCCATGTGGCCATGCAACATTGAGCAACTTCATTGCCCCAAAATGTCTCATCTTCCGAAGGTTCTTCATCGCCATAAAATTTCTTTGGGACAAAATCTTTTAAGGTAACCGGTACCCTCTCAGGTTGAACGTATTCTTCCTCAAAGTCAGACTTTGGCTTCTTTTCCTTCTTGTTTTTCTTTTTTTTGTTTTTCTTGTTTTTCTTTTTCTCGGGTTTTCTTCCGATCATTCTAAACCCAGGAGTACTCGATTTGTGAGTGGCTTCTGGCCAGGTCTTTCGAGTTACACAAGTTTTCCACTCAGAATCACTATCAATGTCAAGATCATCGTCATCTGAAAACAGATCTTCGATATCTGAGCATGTCATAATCTCATATAGAGTTGGGACCCCAGGACCATCTCTTGGCATATCAGGCTATGCCCAAACAATGCGGATATCATTGCCAGCATCTACTGAAAATTGTACAGGTATCGCCATCAAAGGTAAGGAAACCGTGGGAATACCCTCATCTTCATTTGACCCAGATGGTTCTTCGAGTGTATTTGGAGTCACCAAATTATCCGCATCCACTAAGGATGTAGTATTTGATGAAGCCTTTGGAGCTACCGAGTCTTCACCTTCAATCTCGATTTCTCCTTTGTTAATCATCCTCTCAACTATATCTTTGAAGACATAACAATCTTTGATAGGGTGACTAACGATTTGGTGAGAAGGACAATACTTTGGATCATTTGTCCTTCCAGCTTCATTTGGCCTTTTTGACTCTGGAAGTGTAAGAAGCTTAGACGACATCAACTCATCAAAAATCCCTTGGATATCATCATCGTCAAAAGGATATTTATTTTGCTTCCTTTCCTCAAGAGTGAGTCTTTTAATAACATCTTTACCTTTTCCTCTATCTTGATTTTGGGAATTATTTCCTGTGAAGATTTTATTTTTGGGTTTAATAAAGGTTGCCATAGACTGTCCCTTTTTAAAAGGTCTTTTTCCATCATCTCTTTTAAGTTCATTTGCCTGAGGACGATAGGTTTTTGCATCACGCCGAGCCAATTGTCGTTCAACATTGCAAGCCTTTGAAACTAAGGCATCAAAAGAACGAGGCTCAACACTACCAACATGCACTGCTAACTCAGAAATTAAGTTATTAGTACACATCTGGACACATGCCTCTTCACTTAGCTTTTCTGGGCATTGAAGTCTCAAGCTTCGCCATCTGGCGATAAAATCATTTGCAAGCTCATTTGACCTTTGAAAGGTATTAGCAAGATCCATAATGGATACCTTTGCCTTAGAACTCACAAATTGAGCTAGGAATGCTCTTTGTAAATCATCCCATGTGTGGATTGATCCCGGTTGAAGTTGAGTGTACCAAGTAAATGCCGATCCCTTTAAAGATTGGACAAATTGTCGGATCAACAAAGCATCACTCAATGCGGTCTCACCACATGCTGAGTAAAAATGAGCCAAATGCTCGTGTGGTGATCCATGCATTCCATCAAACTTATCAAAAGTTGGTCTTTGATAACCGGGAGGGAATAGTACTGAATCATATTGGATCGGATATGGCTTTCTATACCCGAGTACTGGAGAGTTTTGTGACACTTGGAATTCTCGGATTCCTTGGGCAATCATTTCCCTAATCTCTTGTGGGGAAACGGATGAGCTACCACCAGGACTTTCATTGTTTGTCCTTACTGGCTCATGTCGACTAGCATTTGCTTGGTTTTCAATTTGAGCCATAAGTGTAGCTATTTGAGCTTCTCTTGCGACTAATGACCTTTGTAAGTCTTGAAGTTGTTCCTCAACACTTGTTGTTCCGGTCATAAAAACTTGCATGTTCTCAGATTCATCTTGGGTTACAACTCTCGTTGCTCCCTCCTTTGTAAGAACTTGTGGAAATTCCTCCTCTTGGAATAGAGAAGATAAATCTCCATACAAAGGAGAACTTGAGCTTTCTTCCGATTCTCGTTGTGGACTTGGTGGTTGTGAAGTTACTTGAGCATAAGTCGTTGACTTAGCTTTTGACCTTGTAACTAGACCATCACAAGAAACAACTTGAGCCTCTTGCGAGACTGAGCTTTTAGAAACACGAAGACTTTTTCTCTCTCTTTTGAGTTTTAGAAATTTCTTCAATCACTTCATTCTCATTTGAATTTTTCTTGGCCCGTGAGGGTTTGTTGATTTTAAGCTTTGGAGCTTTTAGTTGATTACCCTCCTCGGAATAAGAAGTCATGTAGACTTGCTCAAATTTGTCCAATGTAATAGGAATTGACCCTACAAGAATTTGCCTTGCGGTAGTCATTGAAAAATTATTCATTGCATGCTTTGAGTTGAAAAGCTCTTTTGCAGCTTCACAAAGGATTGCGTTGGCTTGCTTTAAAGCCGGTGAGGAAGCTAGTTTGCGAAGAGGTCCAGTGTTACGGCGGGAACCATTCTTGCGTCCCCTCCTTTTCCGAGACTTATTCACCTTCTTAAGAGTGTTTTCAGCAGGAATACCAACATGCACACCATTCTTCTTGATTACTCGAATGACTGCCCTTGGGACAACCCTAGCAAAAGGCTTTGTGCCATTAAAGCTAGGAGAATTGTCATATCCAACTTGGACATAAGCAGGTGTCTTGTTGTTGACCTTGTTGTTGGGCTTTATGCCCCCATGTCCCGAAAGAGTCATGGACGACTTCGGAGTTGCATGTTCCTCCAAACCTTGAAGACTCCTGAAACAGTTCTTCAAAGGGATTTCTGCATAGATCGCATTAGGAGCAATGTCAAAGACAACTTCAAATGACTTGCGACGGAGCCATCGCCCTCCTTGAATGACGAAGGTAGCCGGGAGTTCATTGAAGTTCACAATTGCCCTTGACTCCATTTCCTTGCAATCAAATAAGATCAAACATTAGTATATGCATAACTTAGAGATGAAAAGAAAGAAAAGGTCCCACTGGGTGTGCCAAAAATATGTTGAGTAAAAATGTAGACAAATTTACAAAACGCCTTTTTCTGTTTTATTCGAATACAAATTTACAAAACACATTTTATTTTTTTTATTTGAGTTCGACCCTCTCTTTTTGACCTTTTGATTCTAAGTTATATAAATACCGATGTTTGGTTTGGTTTTGGTTGTAATATCCGGAATTTTTATTCCGTCTATTTCTGTTATAAACCCGATCTCGATCAGTTGATTCATATCCGTCTACTTAGTTAGACATATTATGATAAGATTTATCATTTTATGTAGATCTCCTTCACATAAAATGATAGAATCTTTTATAAGTTTATCATTTTATGTAGCTTACCTTCACATAAAATGATAGGGTTCTTATAACCAATCCTAAACTGTAATATAATCCGAATCCGTTTATTCCGTGCATTCATTGTCGGGATCTCGATTCCGGACTGCAGCCCAGCCGCCCACTGCTTGCCTTGTCCAGCGCCAGCTCTAGCCCAGCTTCTGCAGCCCAGCCGCCCACTGCTTGCCTTGCCCAGCGCCAGCTCTAGCCCAGCTTCTGCAGCCCAGCAGCCCACTGCTTTACCTTGTCCGCAGCACCAGCTTCAGCCCAGCAACAGCTTGCCAATCAGCCCGGCGCCAGCTTTAGCCCAAGAAGCGCCAGCCCAAGGAAAAGGCAGCTGCTGAGACGCTTGGAGTTGCTAAGCTAGAATGTAAATGCAGATCTTCTTCACATAACTGCCCCTTAATTTACGCCGGATGTTTCCTTCTGCACGCAGCCTCCCGTCCCACATTCTGTCCACATTCAAAACCTCCTCCTCCGCCTCTATTCTGCAGTACAATACGCCCATCGATCCATACAGTTTTCAGCCGCAACATTCGTTCCATCGAAAGTCTACAACGGAGAGGAAACTGCTACAGCTGCAGTCATCACCGTCGCCCACCAGTCCATCATCGTCAAGCGCCTAGGACTCCCGAGTGATCTGAGTTCCTTCGTTCCTCCAGTAAGACCCAGCCTCGATTCCTTCTCTCCCTTCTGCTGTGATTAATCGCTCATACGTTTCTTCTCTGTGCTGGACGGGTCATTAACCCCGACTCAATCGGATGCCACGATTCAGGAGAGTCGTCTTCCATCTGCAGCCGGGAACGTTCGCCCTCGATCCCTTGAACTGGTGGTGCCGAACGACGCAGTAACGACGAGTATCTTCCCTGCTGAAGTCCGAGAAGTGAGGTGTTTCTGAGGATAAACTTATTCAGTAGTTGTTTAAGATGATGTATATAAGAGTTGATTATACCTTAAGAGAACCTAGGACATTGGATTAGTCGGTGTATAAGTTGTAAGCTGTAGTTTTCGAACTAGAGATCCTAGAGTAGAACGAGATAGAACCGTGCTTAGACATGGTTAAGTTGGTGGGTAGCTGCTGAGTTGTATAAACAAAATGGTAGAAATAAAGGGCTGCTGTAAATTCAACTACTTTCTTTCAGCTTTTAAGTTAGAAACTGACTACCTTGTCGACCAATGTTTGAGAGTTTGAATGAAGATCCACCGTTGAAATTTTGATAGATGATAGATGGATGTATGTAGTTTACTCTATTAAAATTTGAGAAGAAATGAACGGTCGGATTAGAAGTTATAAACTTCCGAAGTTGAGTAGTTGAGCAGTTTTTGTAAACTTAGGATTTTTGGCTAAGTATAGAAATTGTGAATAGAGTAGCCAACTTTGATAATTTTTATAAAAATGATGGATGAACAGTTTTGAGAAATTCTTGCTCCTAAGGTTAGATGGAACATCATAGATGATCTAGAGAATGAGTTCGGAATTTTTATAAGTGTTTACGAATTTAATATCTGAAACCGAAGTTAGACCTTTACGATCCTTTGAAAAATATGAAAATAAGAAAGATGCCGGTTTATACCCAAACTAAACCTTAAGAGTTAGAGTATGATTTTAGAGTCTCACATAGGAGTTTAGACATGAATGTTGGAAATTTTGGGAGTTTCGGGACCAAGGGTAAAATGGTCATTTTTACCCTAAATTAGTATTGTAACTAGTTATGTCTTACTACGTTATTCTATCTTAGAAGTCTTAGACTTCTAATTACGTGGGAGTGTGCTAATGCACTTATGCCCTTTGACAGGCAACTGAGTTGCTACTGTTTACAAAGCGAGTTTGGTTTACAGAGAGTCGAGCTTTATACCAGGTAAGTCCTCTGGGCTTACTTAGCTGACTTCTAAATATGAGCATGAATGATGATAGTGGTGTGTGATTGAAATGTTTAGAGAGATAGGTTGTGATATATATTTACCGACCTATACTTGGCCTAAGAGTAACGGGCGGTGGCATTCTGCTCAGTTAGCTTGCGAGCGCTGGGGGTTTCTTTAGGGACTAGTCCATACTCGGTTTGTAGTGATGCTACCGGCGGTGGTCAGCTAGACCTACACCCAGTTAGATAAGGAACGGAGGCGAGAATTGTTAATAACTCTCGTGCCACAACTGTAAAATTGAATAAGATGAATCACTTAAATAATAGATAATAAACGGTTGAGTGTCAGCATGATGTTTGTTTATTTTTGTTTCTGCTTGTGTTTGTGCTGTTGTCATTCTACTTATATTTGGATAGTTAGCTAACGGTTGATATGTTGTGTAGATTTGCCACAGGTTAAAGCAGATGCCGAGTGATCCGGACGGTAGTGGTCAGCCGGGGTGTCGTACTTTTAGGACGTTTTACAGTTCCTTTATTTGTGGGTTTTTCAGTTGGACCTTGTTTCTTTTCGTTCATTCCGTACGTCGTTATATTACGTTTTCCGGCTGTTAGTTGTTCTGGTCACATGCATACACTGTTAAGAATTATTTTATGATTTCTGGTTTTCCTTATATGTGCCTTGTTGTAAGATCTTGTTAAATTGTTGTCAAACTGAGGTCGGGACCCACTGTGCGGTCCTAACCAGTAACTCCCCGAGTTGTAAAATTTGGGGTGTTACATTGGTGATTTGGACTGCACCCGTTTTTGGACGGGTTGCCTACGTACCTCTTTAAAGAGGATCAAGTCTCACGTAGTTCCGTGCGGTGTTTTCATGCATCAGAGAATCAAAGTCCCAACCCACCTTCTAGGAAGGGTTGCCTAGACGATGATCTAACTATCATTTGCATGACATTTATATCTCGACCATGCATCATAAGATTAAATTAAACCCACCTTCTAGAAAGGGTTGCTTAATTCATCCCGCTATCACGCGCATGATCAAGATTAGTGAGAGATTGTTTATTATTTTATTTTATCATTTTTTTTGTGTGACTGAATTTGGTTCATAATTTACCAAATTTCCTACGTATCCTTTATTAGGAATCAAGTCGTACGTAGTTCTTAATGGGATATATTAAGAATTTAATTTTATGACTTTCAATTGATATAAAAGTCAAAAGTATATTTTACGATTGAATTTAATACATATCTTTTGTATTAAATTTCCTACGTATCCGTCAAAACGGAATCAAATCATACGTAGTTCTTTAAGCCGTGTTATATTTGATTTGAGTATTTATTTGACTTTTTATTTTAAAAGTCGGTTTAGTTTATGCGATTGGGCTCGATAATTTAAAAGTCGAGTTTCCTACGTAGTCTTTTATTTTTAAGACATCAAATCACTCGTAGTTCGTTTGGCACAAAATTTGAATTTTATTTGCGACTGTACCCGATATAATTTAAACTTAATATTGAGTTACCTACATAGCCTTTTAAAATGGCGTCAAGTCTTTACGTAGTTCTAACTAAAAGATGTATAAACTCGATGAGCGGATGCTTTATATCGAGTTTAGAAAATTTGGTGTCTTTTGATTTTACGTCCAAAATTTGATTCAAAGTTTACTTTACTCGGACGGGTCGACTGAATCCAATTTAATTTCATATCGGATTTTCTACGTAGCTCGGAAAGAGCATCAAGTCATAACGTAGTTCTACCATGAAAGATAATTTGGATTTGATTTGCGACTGTACCCGATAATATTTTTTTAAACTTAGTATCGGGTTACCTACGTAGCCATTTGAGTGGCGCAAGTCCTCACGTAGTTTTAAATAAAGATGTTTAATTACGATACATAATCGTAAATTTATGATCCTAATTATAAGATTTTGTCTTAATGGGATCACTTTTGTAAATAACATATTTATGGGTTATTTTTCTATAAAAGTTAATTTTTATGGGTTTATTTTATAAATAAACCAATAGTTGAATTGGAAGGAACACCTTTCCACGTAAATTAATTTTACAACATTAATTTTACTTTGTTTTTCTTTTCTTTTTTTTTAAGAAAAATGATATGGGTCCCATTTTTCATTTGATTACTCTCTCCTACTTTCTTTTTTTCTTTATTTCTCCTTCTTTGTTGTCTTCCACAAGAAAGCATTTTATAGACATCATTGACAAAAAGCTATACTTGAAGTCTTTTGAAAGACAAATTTGAAGAAGTATGGGAGTCCATTTACAAATGGATTAAGATTGTTGGAGGGAATCAAGGAAGAAGGCCATAGGCATAAAACGTATTTTTGTAGCAACATTTGGGAAGATTGCAACAATCGAAAGTAGTTACTTTTGATATGATTACAAGTCGGTGTAGTGGTCGAAAGTAAGCACTTTCGATCCAACTACGAGTCAATGTAGTGATCGAAAGTAGAAACTTTTGGTCCGATTACACCAATTAGCGTCTATTTGATCCTTCAACTTGGAGGTGATAATGAATAAAACATTTTTCTTGGGTTTATTTTTGACAACCCCAAACGTGACTTGAGATAATCAAAGAATCAAGTCTCGAGAGTTTTAATCATGTAAAGATGGTGTTTGACTTCTTTCATTTGCCCTTTATTCGCATAATGTAGTTCCTCCTAACTCCCAAATTGAACCTTTCCTTCTTTTTTTGTTGTTGCAGTAACGTATGTTTGCAACTTAGTAAAATGAAGGAAGAAAAAGACTTTTTTTTCTTGTTGTTTTATAGCCAAAGAAAATAGGAGCTAAAAAAAATAGAGTAATTAATAATCCCTAAAGCTTTTCCACCTTCCACATTTTACACGTCTGACACATTTTTTACCCATTTACTTCTTCTTTTCTTTTATTTGTTCTTTTCTTTGTTTTCTTCTAACCATTTATTTTCTTCTTCTTCTTCTTCTTTAATCACTTCTTTTCATTTCTCTGTAGAACTTAATACTCTCTTCATATCTTTGTCTCTTGCAGCAAGAGACCGGAGCAAATATGAAAAGGAAAAGCTTTAACCCGATATCGCAAGATCTAAGAAGTGAAGTGCGAGATGGTGAAGATTCGCTCTCGGCTACGATGAAAAAGAAGCGGAGTGTAAGAACTCCGTGTTTGGGCTTGAATCGATTTTGAGATCGTTCCTAGAGTTTGGATCTTTGTTAGACCGTTGTTTTGTGTTTGTATTTGTGGAGAAGAAGAACGGAAATTCCGTTATATATATTTAAACTAAGACCGAAATCAAATCGAAGTTGATTTCGATCTACATGTGATTATAGGGGTAAAAGAATTCTCTTTCAATCCCACTACGATCTGTGTCGCAATAGTGAAACCATTTGATTTCAAACATATATGCGATTTGAATTCGATCGAAACCTTTATTTTGAGATGCTAAGGCTTCTTCGTCTCCTTCGGGGTACTTCATTTCCGGTTGATGTTCTTCTTCCGTTGCTCTTCTTTTTGTAGATGGCTAGAAAGAAGACCCTCATTGTTTCTTACTCTCCATGTACAAATTGAAAGAAGGCTAGTTTGAGAATTGGAGGTTCATCTTCTTACAAAAAATGGAGTCTCCTCTCTCTGTATTTAGTTTTGCTCTTTCTTCTTTTTCTTGCTCCAGATTAGCCTCCCCTTTCTTTATTTTTAAAAGTCCTCTTCCCCACTTATACTTCAGTTGAAAAAAAGTTACGTGGTTTAAAGAAGTTATACCCATTAACCTCCCACTAACCTTTTTCTTTTATATAACTTTTTCTTTATCAAGTATATTTGTACTCAACTTGACAGAGAAGGACTTATTTTTTATATTTTAATTTTAATTTATTAATTTAGTATAATATCAGCTAATTAGTATATTTAGCTTTCATACTAAATTGATACAGATTAGGAGTAGGCTATGTTTGAACCATAATTTTTAACGACTTAGATTCACACTTAATGTTTGTGACACATTTTTTTTATATATATATATAAAAAAAATGTGTCCGTAAATTTGATGATAAAATTTTATCTTCATGTGAAATTTTGAGTAATTAATCATTTTTTTTTATTTCATCAAATTTAAGATTTGCAAAATTTTACCCCCAAACATACCGGATATTGATATGAAGTGAATTAAGTTGCGGAATATCCCCAAAATCAAAACTACAAGGCATGAAAGGTTAGGAGTCATCTTTCTTCGCACATTTAATTATTTTTGTAAGTTTTTATGTCTTTTTTTAAACTTATCCTGAAAAAGAAATGGTCAACTTATGCAGTAGATCATGTTTGTTAACATTTCAGCATGATGAGTCTTTTGAAGAGGATAAGGAAGAAACCGTTATCAACAAAGTTGAAGCCATCTTCCACATAGTTGAAGCTGTCATTGACAAAGACGAAGAGGTCAACCCCGACACCGACACCATAATGTTGATGGACAACAAATTTGAGCCGCCCGTTTCGAGGTTTGTCTTTGTTATGTCAAATCACTTACCACCCAACTTGTTCTCTCATCCTTCTAGAATTCCATCGGCGTTCACCATCAAAGGCCTTGACGGAATGGTGGACAACCTCACTGGCGACACCATCTACATGTACCACAAGGTTGAGCCGCCCGATGCACAGTTTGTCATTAATATGTCCGTAGGTTTACAATCCGGGTGGCCACCCATGGAAGGCTTTGTTCACAAGTTCCAAGAGTGCCGGCACAACCAACGCCATCATGCCTATACCGGTACTCATTCTTGTGCCTTGAAGGAATATTCAACAAGCTCGGCGGCACCCTTATTTTCAATGACTACAAGTCCAAGCCTCCGGATTCCTATGACGTGCATCATCTAACCACGGTGAAACGGGGACGTTTCACAGTCAAGAGGAGGAGAATGATACGCCCTTGGATGGCGATGCCATCCGTACCTCCGGCATGATACACCCTTGGCTAGCGACGGAAGATTTGTCCCGCATATTTAATTCCGTCGTATTTTACCTATTTAATATTTTAGATATTTAAATAATTAAAGGGATATCCTTGTGGATATCCTTGTGGATATCCACAAGGATATTTTAGATATTCTCTAATTTTAGATATTTAAATAATTAAAGGGATATCCTTGTGGATATTTCCCTTAAAGAGGAAGATTTGACTTGGAATCATTCATAGAATATTCCAATCAAATCCCTTAAATTAAGCCTAGAATCTCTCAATTGTGTCTTAAGGATTTTCATCTTTGCCACCACCCTCCACTATATAATGGATGGTTGGCTTCATTTGTAATCATGTCTAATTTTAATCCAAGTATATTGAGAAGTATTTCCTCCTACTTGGTTTGGGCATTACCTCCTCTTCCACCCTCTTAAAGTTCTATCTTGGATCTAGTCTTTGATCCAAGCCTTTCATACTCGAGGATCCTTTTTAAGGATCAACTCTATCTACTTCACTTCATGGATGATTCGATCTAACTAGATCGGATCGACCGTACGCATCCGCATCCATCTCAAAGCTTCCGCCAACTCATATTCTATACTTTGATCCACCTACAAGGAGTAGTTGAAGCTCAAGCTCGATCTAGATCCTCACTTTGTCCTTGAACGCATCCAAGGACTTCATCACACGTTTTCAAGGTAGGACACGGGGGAGGACACGTCTAGGACAAAGAGAGGACGCAGATGGTGTCCGTTCAAGACACGGTCAACAAAATTTTACCCTATTTTTATGGCTAAAAAAAGAAAATTAACTTTTTAAAAAACTTAAAAAAAAACTGATGTACCGTAATCCATTTTTCCCGACATGAGCATTTTTTTGTTCGGTTCTAATGTTGAAATGTTCTGCAGCCAGACTCTTCTCTTCATTCTTCTTATGATTTCATAAATATATTTTGAATCTTTGATTACTAATTTATTTTGTAATTTTTCTTTGTTGAATGTTGAGTGAGTTATTCTAATCCTTTCATTTTTTCTAATTTACAAATTTTTATTATTGTTTCCTTGGATGATCATTGTTCGGTTGTTGTTGATTTGTAAAATGGATGGTTCGTTCTTCAATTTTGAAGCTAAGTATATTTGAGATTGTGTAAGACAAAATATGTTTATTTCTATTTTTTGTATGATTGAAAATGTTTGTTTCTAACCTTTTATTTCGTTTAGTTTGTTGTCATGTTAATATTTTTATCTACTTAAATATCATTGAGTTTTTCATATATATGTATCTCATTATGATATATGAATTATATATTTCAATAGCTTTAAATTAATATATTATTTGTTTTCCTCGCCATGTCCCCATTTCCTATGCTTTTGAGAATTGCCGCTTCCCCGTTTCTTGCCGTGTCCGTTTCCCGTATCAGTGTCCGTGCATCATAGCATTTCAGTGTACTATATTTGTTCAATATATGTTTAAGAACGTCAACCTCATTTGGTTGCCGAATTTAGTCCATATATATATATATGTAAATTTATTATTTTGACAATTTTGGAATCATTTGTTGTGGTTTAAATAGTTTAAGTAAAATTTGATTAATTTTCATACTCTATAAGAAAACAATTTGGGAGAAAACAAATAAATTTTGCATTGAAAATGACAACATTCACCAAATTAAATTTTTATGAATGAACAATTACATTTAAGTGGATTAGATTCATTTTCATTCCATTAGTTTTCGGAATTGAAGCCAAATGACCCTTAAATATTTTGGATTTTTAAAATTGTAAAAGAAAATTGTTATTTAGGGAGATTTTTTGTGTTTTAGAGTTCTCATTACATATTGTATTCGATTCGGTTCAGGTACGGAGCGTAATTTCCGGTATAGAGTTACAAAACATTTTCCACCGTTGATGCATTTGACCCAACATTCCAAATTATGCCACATCATTTAATGAGTTTTGAGCAGCGTGGTGGAAATTTTTGTAATTCTATGAAGTTTAAACGACAATGTAGTCCTTTTGAAAATCTATTTTGACAATCTTGTAACTTTTAAAAGGTACAGTGAGAATTTGTTTTGTTCTATTAGTTCAAACTGTTTGTTCTAATTGTTCATATTTTTGTTCAATTAGTTCAAATTGTTTGTTCTAATAGTTCTTATTTTATAACATTTTTTTCGTTCAAATTTTTGTTCAGTTAGTTTAAAGGTACTGATGGTTGCATTTTTCCAGTTTATTTGTTAGTTCATTTTTTTTAAGTTCCATAATGATGAACTAATTAATATAAAATATGTTAACTAATAGAACCTCTATTAGTTCTTTTCTTCTTCTTTTTTTTCCTGTCAAAGACTTTTTTTCGTTCAAACTTTGTGTACATTTCATTCAAGTTAACGCTTCATATACTTTTTGAACTTATAGTATAAAATTTTTTAACCTTTTCTTTTCCAATATTCTCAGCCTTCTTTTTCTAGCAGACATTTTTTTCGTTCAAACTTTTGTTCGTTTAGTTCAAATTATATTGTACTAATAATTCATAGATTTGTAAAATTTGTTTATAAGTTCACGATAATGCATGTACTAATAATATAAAATATTTAAACTAATTGAACACTCAATTTGAACTAAGGGTATAAATATTTTGAACTACATTATTATCACAAAAGTATTCTAATTACCATAATTATAAAAATATAAACTTTTATAATATTAGTTCGGAAGTCGTATTCGCACGGTTCAAAATTTTGTTATTGCACCACGCATACGGATTCCGTAACCGTCATAATGTTACGGTTACGGATCCCGTAACCGTGAACTTTACGGGTTCCGAATCCGTGCTAATTTCTACATGAATTCTAACCCGAAATTAAAATTTGACACCATCACGGTTACACAATGCGTGACCGTGATGTCAGAAAAATTTATTTATTTATTTATTTATTTTTACGGTTACGCAATGCGTGACATGACGGTCACACATTGCGTATGAGTGGTGCGTTCACGAAATCTTGAACCGTGCAAATAACACCCCTCTATTAGTTCAAAATTTGGGTATAATTAGTTTGAATATTGTGTATTGTTAGTTCAAACATTGTGTTTTATTAGTTCAAACACGTATAAGGTAACAAAGTACATAAAAACATCATGACTAAATTAACAAAATAATATGTGAACTAACTATAGAAAATATCATAACTCTGTATTCTTTTAAACGAATTGAACTAAAACTATGAATTGAGATAATAAATGTTACAACTTTTTTAATGAAAATTACAATAATGTCACTATGACCCCTTTTTTAAAATATATTTTCAAGAGTACTGTAACTAGGGGTGGACATGAATCTCGCTTAATCCCGTCCCGGTCCCGTCCCGATCCCGTCCCGCGAAAAATTTGCGGGACGGGACACGGGACGGAGACTTCCCATCCCGTTAATCCCGTCCCGTCCCGCATATATATAAATAATATTTTTATATATATTATATAGATAAATATCATACATAAATTATAATATTTTAAAAATATTTTTATATTTTCAAAATTATTAGTTCGATAATTTTTCATCGGTCATTCACTCATTCTTTACGAATCATTTGTTTGGATCTGATCTAAATTACTAGAGGTTTTGCTCTCCCTTGATTTAGTCCGTTCGCCGCCTTACTCTATTCCGTTCCATCGCCGCCGTTGCTCTAATCCGTTCCATCGCCCTTGATTTGTGGATTCCCGCAATTGTAATCGATAGTTAAATAAATGTAATTTTCTGTAAATTATTTATTGTTATTTTTTGAATGTGAATTGGTAAGACACTTTGATGTAACTTGAATTTATTTTCAATGTATTAACTACTAATGTAGGCGTCATGAATCGATAATTAGGTATCGAGTTTTTTTTCCCGATCATTTGTGTCTTTAAACATGAGAGAAAACAAGCATACATATTGAATATAATCGGTGCACAATTTGCGCGGAATTTGTCCCGTTCCGTCCCGTCCCACATGGGACAAGGCCCGCGCGGGATGAAGAAAAAAAGTCGTAAATCCCGTCCCGTCCCGTCCCGCAAATAACTTGCTGGACGGGACGCGGGACGACCTCTATCCCGTCCCGTCTCATGCCCACCCCTAACTGTAACACCCCAAGTTCTGGGAATTTGAAGTGCTACGGGCTAGGACCGCACAATGAGTCCCAACCCTCAGAGTAGCAACAACAAACGGATCTTACAACAAGGCACAGACGAATAAAAACCAAAACTCAAAATAAAACCAAAAGTTTAAACCAAAAGAAAATACAAAACTCCACAGTCGGGTTCAAAACAAAAGGGAAACAACAAACGAAACAAAAACCCCGAACCCGTCCTATAATGTACGGGAACCCCGGCTGACCACACCATCCGGATCACTCAGCAGCATCCTGAACCTGCGGAACATCTACAACGACGGTATAAACCGTTAGCTAACATTCTAGGTATAAGCAAGAGTGTAAAGACGCAAACACACATAAGGTAAAGAAAGCACATAGCATGCTTACGCATCAACCGGTTATTATCTTTCCTTAAGGTTATCCGTTACTAATTCAACTTCTTTTGTCACACGAGAATCTCCCGAAACTCGCCTCCGCTTCCGTTTACCAATAGGAATAGATCAGTATTATCCGTTACCTACGGGTCTGGATTGCAAGAGCACATTCTAGTCTCCTGTAGAACTAGACAAGTGGTCATCGCCCGGTTATAATACACTTGGGCCAATAAAGGTTATAAAAGGGTGAATCCTATTTCCAATTATCCGTTATAATCATGATAAACAACACAAGCAAGCCAAAACAATCCAACTAATACACGGAATGAAGCTAAGTAAGTCCAAGGGACTTACCTCACACGAAGGTAATACAAAAGGCTCAGCAACAACTCAGGAACAACTCAGGAAAGCTCAGTTTCCCTCAGGAAAGGAGCAAGGAAATCATGTAAGAACGAGCAACACGGATGAGGAACAAAACGGTGCTAGAAGTCTATAACTTCTAGGCTCGACGATCTCTAAGAGATCTCCACAAGCTAAGGACTCAACCTTAGTCTTACAGCAACTCAGGGGACAAGAGACAACCACAAGGAACCAAGAAAGGAACGAGGAAAAGAAGGAAGGAAGCAACTCACCAAAGACGGGAGTTACTGTAGAGAAACCACATGGGCGGTTAAGCAAGGCCCTGGCGCGGCTTGCCGCTGGGGTGGGATGTGCAGCCGCGGAGGCGGTGCATTGACAGAAGCTCTGTCGGGATTCCTCTTCGACCGAACTCACAACAATGGCAACCAAAGCTCAAACTTTTGGTTCCAACACGTCAAGACTCAACTCCACAGAGTCTGAGAACAACAAAAGATCAACAACGGAACGTTCCACAAGAATCAAACTTGATTTTTGGGGAAGAAGAAAAGAGAAGAACAAAAGAAAGAAACCAAAACAAGAGGAGAAGGCATGCAACAACTGTAAGAACGTGAAGAAGAACCAGGAAGGAATGAACTTACACATTCAGCGAAGTTGCAAGAAGCAAAGGACGGTTGTAGCTCTCTAGGGTTTGAAGACGATAGCAAGGAACGGAAAAAAGGAGAGAAAGAAGAGAATATATAGGAACGGGCTGGAAAGATAGACGGAAAGGCTTCTAGGGTTTAGAAGAGGATAAGGAAACCGGCCCATAAGATAGAATATTGGATATTCTATCTATGGAAGAAATATAGAAAGAACGAAAACAGATCAGCGCGATCTGTCGCAAATCCGCATGGGCGGATCTCATCAGCCGCAGGGGCGGCCCTCTTTGCCGCGGGGGCGATGAAGGCAAAAATCTGGGATCTTACATCAGATCCTCCTAAAAAGAAGTTTCATCCCGAAACTTATAAAAACCCAATGATCACAACGACACACAGACATAGAACTGAACTCATATATTCCCACTCGGGGCATGTAACTCAAAACGTCACACAAAAAGCGTAAGCAACACAACAAAGGAAAAACAGAAACAATGACTACGCTAAAGGTGCATCCAGCCCAGCGTAAAACTCTGGATAGTTCCTCTTGATACTATCCATTGTCTCCCAAGTCGCCTCATCAGCTCCTCGCATCGACCACTGTATCTTCATCATCGGTATGTCCTTCGAACGCAAGCGTCTCGTACTACGCTCTAAGACAGCCACCGGGTGCTCTATGAACATGTGATCTGGCTCGATCACTAGATCCTCATGACTGACGATGTGTCTCGGGTCAGGTATGTACTCCCGTAGCTGAGACACATGGAAAACTGGGTGAGCACCCTCGAGTCTCAGTGGCAACGCAAGTCTGTATGTTGGCTCTCCAACTCGCTCAAGAATCTCGAACGGTCCAACATATCTGGGACTCAACTTCCCCTTGACACCGAAACGTCTGACGCCTCGAGTCGGGGATAGTCTCAACCAAACTTGAGCTCCAACTCTGAACTCCAAAGGTCTGCGCCTTTTATCTGCATAAGACTTCTGTCGGCTCTGTGCTGCTAACATCCACTCTCAGATCACTGCTAGTCGAGCCATGTCATCCTGAATCAGCTCAAGTGCTACTCCGCTAGCACTACTAGGCTCGTCCCAACACAACGGTGTACGACATCTTTGTCCATATAAAGCCTCATAAGGAGCCATCCTGATCGATGCGTGCCAACTGTTGTTGTACAAAAACACCACTAAGGGAAGGTGATCTGGCCACACCTATCCCCAGTCTAACACACAAGCTCGCAACATGTCCTCCAAAGTCTGGATGGTCCGCTCAGACTGACCATCGGTCTGGGGATGATAAGCAGTCGTGAACTGTAGACTCGTACCTAGGGCGGCATGAACTTGCTGCTAGAACCTCGAAGTCAACCGTCCGTCTTTGTCAGAGACAATAGTCCTAGGTACTCCATGAAGTCTCACTATCTGTTTCGTGAACTCCTCTGTCAATCGACTCACCGGCCACGTTTCCTTAATCGGAATGAAACGTGCGGTTTTCGTCAGTCGATCTACAATGACCCAGATAGCATCAAAACCACGACTCGGTCTCAAACCAGTCACAAAATCCATAGAGATCTCTTCCCACTTCCACTGAGGAACGGGGAGTGGGTGTAGCTCGTCTCCGGGTCTATGATGCTCGATCTTGACCTACTGACAGGTCGCACACTGAGCTACATATCTCGTCACATCTGGCTTCAGATCTCCCCACCAGAAAGAGCGTCTGACATCCTGATACATCTTACTCGCACCAGGGTGTACTGAGTAAGGTGAAGAGTGAGCCTCCTGAAGGATCCTCTGTCTCAACTCTCGATCTGACGGCACACAAACACGCTTCTGGCGTCTCAAAACTCCGTCAGCACCAACTGCAAACTGTGGTGCCTCTCCTCGAGACATCCGGTCTCGAATCTGTGTCAAAGCTGGGCAACTCTCCTGCTTCTGTCGGATTTTGGCCAAAAAATCTGGTACTATCTTCAAGGTGGAAAACTGGCTATCGGAATCTGGGAAGTAGATATCCATCTCTAGCCATGCCAAATCTCGCCGTAACTGTGGCTGAGCTGTTAACCTAGCGATCGCCATCTCCCGGGGAGTCTTCCTATTGAGGGCATCTTCTACCACATTAGCCTTTCCCGGGTGGTATAAGATCTCAAGATCAAAGTCCTTGATCAATTCTAACCATCTGCGCTGACGGTTATTCAACTCCCGCTGAGTGAATATGTACTTCAGACTCTTATGGTCTGTGAAAATCTGACACGTGGCTTCATACATATAATGTCTCCAAATTTTCAAAGCATGAACAACAACACCTAACTCAAGATCGTGGGTAGGGTAATTCTCCTTGTACGTCTTCAACTGTCGAGACGCATAAGCGATCACTTTTCTCCTCTACATCAAAACACATCCTAAGCCCAGCTTGGATGCGTCACTGTAAACTACAAAATCCTCAATGCCCTCTGGCTGAGCTAGGATAGGAGCAGAGGTCAACCTCTTCTTCAGCTCCTCGAAGCTCTACAGGCACGACTCGGACCATACAAACTTTGTAGACTTCCGCAGCAGGGAAGTGAGTGGTCGGGCGATAACTGAAAAGCCCTCAACAAAACGCCAGTAGTAGCCTGCCAATCCTAAGAAGTTGCGAACCTCCTTAACGTTCTTAGGTGGCGGCCAAGAAGCTACTGACTCGATCTTTGCCGGATCTAACTTGATCCATTCAGCCGAAACGATGTGACCAAGGAATGCTACCTCGGACATCCAAAACTCGCACTTAGAGAGCTTGGCGTAGAGCTGTCTATCCTGTAATACCTGAAGAACGATCCTCAAGTTTCCTGCATGCTCCTCTCTACTGCGGGAGTAAACCAGAATGTCGTCGATGAAGACAACTACAAACTGGTCTAGAAAGTCGATGATGATGTTGTTCATCAACTCCATAAAGACTGCGGGCGCATTCGTGAGCCCAAATGGCGTCAATACGAACTCGTAGTGTCTATATCTGGTCCGAAATGCCGTCTTGGCTACGTCCTGCTCTCACCCTCAGTTGGTGATATCCATATCTCAGATCAATGCTCGAAAACACTGAACCTCCATGCAACTGATCCAAAAGATCATCGATACGGGACAATGGGTACTTGTTTTTTATCGTCACCTTGTTCAGCTCTCGGTAGTCGATACATAACCTCATTGACTCATCTTTCTTCCTGACGAAGAGAACTGGTGCACCGCAAGGAGATACACTAGGGCCGGTGAAGCCCTTCTCTGCTAACTCCTCGAGCTGCTTCTTCAACTGAAACATCTCGATAGGCGTCATACGATAAGGAGCCTTAGAGATCGGTCTCGTACTGGGCTCTAGATCAATGCCAAAGTCTACACTCTGTTGTGGAGGTAAAGTTGATGGCTCTCCAAAGACGTCAGCAAACTCGCAAGCTACTGGAATCTTCTTCAAAGCTGGACTAGTACTATCCTTCATGGCATAGCACCAAAAAGCCTCAGATCCCTGACTGATAAGTCTCGCAGCTCGAATTGTACTAATAACTGTACCAGTCTTCCCGAGATCCCATCCTTTGAAGATCTCAACATGGCATGTATCTGTACTTACCGTCACTGTCCTTTTGCCGATGTCCAAAACTGTTCGATGTCGATCCATCCAATTCATGCCCAAAATAACTTCTTCATGTACTAAGTACATGACAAAGAAGTTAGCTGGCCAATCGCGACGTCCCAATCTAATAGGGCAATCACGAACCTCTCGTGTTCCTCGTATCTTACCCCCATCGAGTAATCCTATAAAGAAGGGTCTACCCTCTACAGTAACTAAGTTCAATCTATCTACACATGCATCAGATATAAAAGTATGCGTAGCACCGATATTGAAAAGAACTCTGATAGGAAAACCATTAATGTGAATGGTACCTGTAATGTGACCCACCTATTTGATTTCTAGTTGATTACCAATTAATAACCCTGTTTAAAACAATAAGCAGAAAAGCGGAAAAACGGAAAACGTAAATTTTTAAAACTTTATCTTACAACCATATTCACAACATATATACATACTAACATACGTCATAAACTCCGTTTAACCAAAACACAACTGTTTTAAAACCATGCAAAACATCCTAGGCGGTAGCATCCCATAACAGCCCACCTGATATGATCTCAAATCCAGGTGTTGGCTCCAATGTCCTTGCCTTGATTAGGCCGAGTCTGAGTAGCTGAAAAATATGTGGATATAACAACAATGAGCCACACGCTCAGTAAGGGTATACAAATCGCACTGTCTCAATATATATAAGTATCTAATATCCCGTCCCCAAAGGACACTCTATACCCTTCCTCACATTCCAAAGTCGATCAATGCATACATATCCACATTCACATATAATTCCACAACCATTCACATCACATTTCACATAAACATTCAAGCATGTTATCACACATCACATATAAACATATCATCTCATATAAACATCTCATATCATCTCAACACATATAAATAATCATAACATAACATATAGCATGCTAGACTCGATCACATCGATGCATAGGTGATAATTAACTAACTAGCCCCAACTGATCGTACGATATATTTTCTCATTGCTTTCGTATTTCTTTTCTTTCTTTCTTTTTTTTTTCTTTCGGTTGGCCAACCCGATAGCGTCATAGGCCCCCTGTAGATCAGGTAGCGACCTCGGCCATCTTGTCCTAAGACCCCCTGTAGATCAGGTTGCGATCTTGGACTATTTTTCTTATCTTGAGGCCCCTGTAGATCAGGTAGCGACCCCTGGCTGTTTTTCTTATCTCGAGGCCCCCTGTAGATCAGGTAGCGACCTCTGAGGCCCCCTGTAGATCAGGTAGCGACTTCGTCCCCCGGAAACCCGTGCGGGACCCAGTTGGGCTAATTAATCAATTACCATCCTATATTATCACTTTCATATCATAACTCAATTTCATGCTTTCATCATATTCTTTCATCACATTCTTTCCATTATCATCTCATGTACCTCATGCATGCTTTCATAAAGAATATCAATTCATCATCATCATCGTCGTCTCACTCATATACATATAAGCATGCATACAACCATAACAAACATATATATACACACAAGCATGCATAAAATCATGGCATATTAAATACATAACATATATTAAGCAAGTGTAATTCATATACACTTACCTCGCAGGTAAGAACAATAAAACCTCGCAAACTAACTATTGAGTCCGTTTCCCACTCGGACTATCCTCCTTTCTCGTATTTGGATACGCTCACAAAGAAGTAAGCTATAATTAAACCGAACCCTTCAACAATACCTGTTGAAAATATCATATTCCTCGTATTAAACTTCTCGCTTCAAACACCAGTTAAATTCATTCCTTTGAATTTAATTAGCTTATAGCATTTTCTAGAATCCCAATTTAATTAATTAACCTTTAATTAATTAATTAAATTTCGCCAGAACAACGTTTTGCCCGCAGGCAATTTCTGAACCCACCTGTCATCAAATCTTAACAAACAAACAGCCCATAATCACCAGAATAATGTATCGAGTATAATGGAATTTCCAATTATCCATTTTGGCAAGCCTAAGGTCAATTTAGGCAAAATCGCAATACGAAAAACGAATAAATTCATAACTTATTCGTTACTAACCCGATTGACGATCCGAAAGAAGATTCGGAATCACAACGACGCAGGCTACGCTCGGACACCATCAAATTCACCGGAATCTGAGCGACGGAACCTCCCTAGTATCATATATGCTCGACCAGACCTTCCCTTACTCGGAAATGCAGAAACTCGGTACCAAAATGAAGAGAATGAAGAGAGGAATCCAAAAATTCAAACGGATTTGAAATCGGATTAGAAACGAAGAGTAGATCTGAGTTTGAAGGTTGAGAGAAATCAGAGCTTTTACGAGGAAACGTGAAAGAAAATGAATTAATAAACGATATTTCAGCTATTTATAGCGAAGACGATAATTATCCTTTAGCGGAGTCGATAATTATCCTTTTACCGATCCGAAAGCGGTTTAAGCCCCCTTCTCCAAACTTCTCGAAATTGGAATAATAAATCTGGAATATTGTATGGATAATTATTCCGCAATTGTTTCGAAAAACGCGTATTCCTAAGCCGTCTTTCTTAGCCGCTAAGAAACGAAATAGCGACTCTTTTAGCTGTTTTGCCTTTTCATGTTTTTTCATATCTAGGACATGTCCGATGTCCTGATCATTTCTCTCAACTGCATTTTTATTAATTGAAGCTCCCAAATGCTCCAAATAACACCGGGGTGTAATATCATCTAGGAGCAAGTTACCTCGAGAGGTATTTCGTATTAAAACGGATTTAATTCCTTAAAATTCTCGATTAGGTCATCTTCGATTTTTGACTGTTACATAGCTGCTGGCACTGTCGGCTCTACAACACTCCTCAACTCGTACACTCTAGCTGATGCAACGTTTGTGTCTGCAGATCCACCAACACATCCTCTACCTCTCCCTTGTCCCGGAGTGGAACCTTGAGGAGTGGAAGAACCTGAAACTCTCTACTGCTGCTGATACTGAGATCTCTGTCCTCCTCTAGCAACACTGGAAGGTGAAGAGCCCTGCTGAGATAGCGCCTTGCCCTGACGGCAAAACGCAGCTCTGTGTCCGGGCTTGCCACAAGAAAAGCAAGTCACTGCTGGCTTCTTGCAGTCAGCTCGGATGTGTTCAGCTACTCCGCAGTTATGACACTGACGTCTTTTGTTAGAACTCTGCTGGAAACTAGAACGTCCAGGCGTCTGACTACGCCCAAAACCAGCTGCTCCAGCTCCAACACTGGCGGATCCAGTCTTCTGTCTCTTCTCAGGACCTCCTATTTGAAAAGCTCTCCTCTGACCCGGTCGGTCTCTCTCATAGGCAGAAGCTCTATCCTGATAGTCCGTCAATGACTCACAACGGAAACCAGTAAGATAAGAGCGAGTCGATTCTCTCAACCTCCGAGAGAAAAGGTAAACATGTTGATCCTCCGGTGGTGTAGACGGACCTATCAACGCCAACTCGTCCTGAAACTTGAGGATTATCTCAGCAATAGGCAAATTCTCGAATCCAGCCTCAAAGAAATCCTAAAGACGGTCTCTCCTCATGGCTGCAGGGCAATATCGATCCCTGATCAATGTCTTCATCTGCTCATAACTGGTGACCTTGCTGCGAATTGTCCTCCACGAAGAATGAGCCTGATCCTTCATCAGCGTTTGTGTTATGTTGACTCGACGTCCCTCAGGGCAACCGATAGCCTCCATAGCAGAATCCACCTGTCCTAGCCACTGCTCCACCTCTAAGCCAGTCCTTCCCACGAAGGCGGGAACCTTCAGCTGGTCGAAAGCCTTCAACCAACTGTCAAGCTTTGGCTCTTTTGCCTCAGCCGGCTCTCTAATCACATCAACAACTCCAACAGGCGGGGAAACAGCTTGTGTAACTCTTTGCGAAACCTTAGCTGATCTCGCAGGAATTGGCGGTACTGGTGCTGGTCCTCCAGTCCTGATAGCCTCCTCAACCCTCTGCACATAGTTGCGAAATGCAGAAGCTCCGATAGATACTCGTGCGGACTTTGTTGATGGTCTCTGTGCTTCATGCCTAGCAATGGTCCCGTTCCCAGCCTCAGAAACAACACTCTTAGCAACTTCTTCAGCGAACGCCTCAGCGATAGGCGGATCAGCAACTGGGGCTTGACCCCAACCTCTAGCTAGTGGAGGTCTTCCTGCACGTCCTCGTCCACGGACGGCAGGTGGAAGTGGTGGTCGACCCCTTCCTCGCCCCATAGCAGATGTAGCTCTAGTATGCGCCATCTGCTATAAGGATAGATATATAAAGGCCAACACAAAATAACTACACTGCTGAGATCCGCGGAGGTAGTGGTGGTCGCCCGTACATCTATCCCAGACCGAAAGGTTAAAATCAAAAACCCCCTTTTTAAAACGTTAAACCCCTTGCGGGTTCTATTTATTAATCCATCTAACATTTAGAATATTTCGAGTGCCATTGTTGCCAACCTAGAGCTCTGATACCATATTGTAACACCCCATGTTTTGGGAATTTGAAGCGCTAATGGGTCCCGACCCTCAGAGTTGCAACAACAAACGAATCTTACAACAAGGCACAGACGAATAAAAACCAAAACTCAAAATAAAACCAAAGGTTTAAACCAAAAGAAAACACAAAACTCCACAGCCGGGATCAAAACAAAAGGGAAACAACAAACGAAACAAAAACCCCAAACCCGTCCTATAATGTATGGGAACCCCGGCTGACCACACCATCCGGATCACCAAGCAGCATCCTGAACCTGCGGAACATCTACAACGACGGTATAAACCGTTAGCTAACATTCTAGGTATAAGCAAGAGTGTAAAGGCGCAAACACACATAAGGTAAAGAAAACACATAGCATGCTTACACATCAACCGGTTATTATCTTTCCTTAAGGTTATCCATTACTAATTCAACTTCTTATGTCACCTGAGAATCTCCCGAAACTCGCCTCCCCTTCCGTTTACCAATAGGAATAGATCAGTACTATCCGTTACCTACGGGTCTGGATTGCAAGAGCACATTCTAGTCTCCTGTAGAACTAGACAAGTGGTCACCGCCCGGTTATAATACACTTGGGCAAATAAAGGTTATAAAAGGGTGAATCATATTTCCAATTATCCGTTATAATCATGATAAACAACACAAGCAAGCCAAAACAATCCAACTAATACGCGGAATGAAGCTAAGTAAGTCCAAGGGACTTACCTCACACGAAGGTAACACAAAAGGCTCAGCAACAACTCAGGAACAACTCAGGAAAGCTCAGTTTCCCTCAGGAAAGGAGCAAGAAAAGCCTGTACGAACGAGCAACACGGATGAGGAACGAAACGGTGCTAGAAGTCTATAACTTCTAGGCTCGACGATCTCTAAGAGATCTCCACAAGCTAAGGACTCAACCTTAGTCTTACAGCAACTCAGGGGACAAGGGACAACCACAAGGAACCAAGAAAGGAACGAGGAAAAGAAGGAAGGAAGCAACTCACCAAAGACGGGAGTTACTGTAGAGAAACCACATGGGCGGTTGAGCAAGGCGCAGGGGCGGCTTGCCGCTGGGGCGGGATGTGCAGCCGCGGGGGCGGTGCACTGACAGAAGCTCTGTCGGGATTCCTCTTCGACCGAACTCACAACAATGGCAACCAAAGCTCAAACTTTTGGTTCCAACACGTCAAGACTCAACTCCAAAGAGTCTGAGAACAACAAAAGATCAACAACGGAACGTTCCACAAGAATCAAACTTGATTCTTAGGGAAGAAGAAAAGAGAAGAACAAAAGGAAGAAACCAAAATAAGAGGAGAAGGCATGCAACAACTGTAAGAACGTGAAGAAGAACGAGGAAGGAATGAACTTACACGTTCAACGAAGTTGCAGGAAGCAAATGATGGCTGTAGCTCTCTAGGGTTTGAAGACGATAACAAGGAACGGGAAAAAGGAGAGAAAGAAGAGAATATATAGGAACGGGCTAGAAAGATAGACAGAAAGGCGTCTAGGATTTAGAAGAGGATAAGGAAACCAACCCATAAGATAGAATATCGGATATTCTATCTATGGAAGAAAGATAGAAAGAACAAAAATAGATCGGCGCGATCTGTCGCAAATCCGCAGGGGGCGGCCGGCCGCAGGGGCGGCCCTCTTCGCCGCGGGGGCGGTGAAGGCAAAAACCTGGGATCTTACAAGTACAAAATTTTCCTAGTACCTTCTAAAAATTGCAAATTGCTACTGCACTCCTCTCTTAAATCATTAAATTATGTGGATAAATATAGTTCATTAGATCAAATAAATCAACGACTTAAATTACTTTGTAACACCGTACAACAAGTCCTCTCCGCACCATAACCACTCCCTTTTGTATTGGGTAGCCTATGTGGTTAGTTTCTTTAGCCTTATCTATGTGTACAACCTTTATGTAGCATGTTGTTAACAAATTTTAGAAAGATATTGGACTACCTTGAAACTATTAATCAAGGCATTTTTCAATATCTTTTGAAGTCTTGACCATTTGATGAGAAACACGTGACTCACTGGACTTGTTAATTAAGTGATTTATATGTAATTTATAAGGGTAAAATTTATCTTCTTAACTATCAAACTAGTGTTCAACGTTGTTAGCATTTTTTTCTCTAAATTTTGGTGTGTTTTATCATTTTGTTTATTCATGGCAAAACACGCACAATGTAATTAGTTTAGTAAAATTTTCGAAATGTCTACCTTCTGATCTTTTGCTTCAGTTGGTGTGAGCCAAAATAGTTGGTACATCATTTTAACATGCATCTATATAAGTGTGGGATATGAGAAGCTTGTTGCTATTGTGGATTCCATGTATCCAATCATCAATATCTACTTTCTTAAAGTAGAGCCTCACATAAACTTGTTGCTATTGTGGTTTTTAACCGCCTATTATTACGACTCCATTAACAACTAACCTTCCGAGTTTTATTTCCATCAACTCCGTTAAAAATAGCTTAAATAACCAAAACTTTCTACGTGCTTGAGGAGCATGAAGAAGCAGTGATTGAGTACGACAATATGTCTCAATAAAAAGGGGCATACTGATTTGGTATGCTTGTGCTTCCGAAAAGAAATCAATTTCCTCCGATTTCAAATTATTAAATCAAAATCAAAATTTACGAGCCTTGTCAAACAGAGATTAATTGAAAAGGGTATAAGAAAGAAGTTCACTTCTTCAAACGAGGCACCATATTATGGAGCAGGTTCGTCATAATCGAATAGGATGAGCTATGATATTGAATTAGAGGAATCCATCATAATGGAGTAGGATGTTGCTTGAGTAGTTCGCGATTGTGTCTTCAACCTTCGGTACAATTTCGTGCATGAATTATCTCCATTTTCTTCCTAATCTTAGACACGCAAGCTTCAACCCAAATAAGTGTTTGGGATTGAATTGAACCACTGTATGAAATCATTGCGCTTCAGCAAGAGACGCAAGTATGCGTTTCATGTTCATGTGTTCTTTATGAAATCATTCTTACACTTCATCAAAGCGTATATATACTTCTCATGAGGCGCATGAATATGTTTCATTCTCATGTGTACTCTACGAAAAGGTATAAATAGGTGTGAAACAAGTAAAATGACATGTACGTAACAGCACTTTTAGACGAGTGGCCCATATTGACATTTGCTCATTGGCGCTCCTGAAGTGCACCATCATTACATACTTTTGCTTTAATCATGATTTACATTTCTTTTGCTCATTTCATCATTACAAAATCCTTCATAATGTAGTGCTTAATTTCTCACTCACCCTTTGTTTAATTAATGTAAGCCCAATAAATAAATGTTAATAGCCAATCCCTTTGTAACATAAGCTGCAGTATGCTTTATTCATAATTTTAAGTTCATCTACAAAGTGTAATGTTAGTAACTCCACTTGAATAATTTTCATACGTATGCATTGTGCTTTTTCCTTCTTCTAATACAATCATGTTATCAATGATGACTAAAATTAGTAAACAAATAACTTGTGACAGGGGTTGCAATTTTTTTTACGTTATTAGAGGAAATTTTTTTTTATATAAATACGATATGATATGAATTATAAAATTCAATCCAATCATTTCTAATAAACTAATATTATTGGGCAATTTTGGTAACTAGACTTTTTTGAAAAACTATAGTAGTAACTAGGCTTTTTAATGTTTCAATTAAGTAAATATACCCCTATCTTTTATATTTATTCTCAAACTTTACACACTCTTCTCTCAAAGGGTACATTTACTAAACACAAAACTAGAAAAAGCCTAGTAAACCAAATTGTTTCAATATAAATATTATTTGAGGGGGGAAACTCCTACTAATTAATTTAAAAATTAGTATTTTTGCTGTTATTTTTAAAAAATACATCTTTGTAATTATATATTTATTTAGTGATTAATTTTAAACGGTTCACTTTTAATAAATTTGATTTTTTTTTTATAAAAAAATTAGTTTCTAGTTTTTTATGAAAGATTTACTCTCTTTTTTAAATATTTTCATAAATAAAAGTAGGAAAAATAACTCAAAATAGTACCAACTATCAACATTTGAACCGAAAATAATACGAACTTTGAAAATTACTAGGAGCGATACAAACTATCAATGTATTTACCAAAAATAATACGACATATATTTTTCGGCAAAAATCCTAGCTCCAACGATGATGTGGCAGCCAGAATGTTACATTCTTCAAATAAATGGATTAAATATGTTATGTGGATTTATTTTAAAGAAAATCAATTTAATAATATTTAAAATATTTAAAATAAAAATTATTATTTTTAAAATTTAGAAAAAAAATAAAAAAAAAAACAATTTGTACAAATATTTATTTATATAAAATGATTTTTTTAAATAAAGTTTGAAATTTTTTTTAATTAGGTTTGTAAAAAAATGTAAAATTTATATTTTTCCAAAAGATATAAAACTATAGAAATATAATAATTTTTAGAATATATTTAATCAAATTTATTTTCGGAATTTTGTATAAAATGAAAATTTTAATTAAAAAAAAATAATTTGTAAAAAATTTATTCGAATTAAATTTTTTTTTTTAATCTTGTAACCTAATTTCTAAAAGAAAATTTTCCCAATTTTGTTAAAACAATATTTTATTGAAAATTAATTAAATTAAAATATATAACAAAAAGAAACCCCCCAAAAACATTTTTTTAAAAAATTCACAAGAAAACGAATTATTTTTTTAAAAAAAATTTAACAAATGTTTTTATAGAAAAAATTTCATAACAAACAAAAATTTTTTACAGAACTGTTTAAAAAAATCTTCAAACTATGTTTAACGTCCTTCTATAATAGGAATATTTTAAAAAATAGTTTAACTCTCTAATTAATAATTTCATAAATAATTAAATTAATAAGTTAACTAGAAAATAATATTATAGTCATATAACATAATTTTTCTTTGTAGAATGGTTATTGGTGGTTTAAATTTAGTAAAACAGATTATACAATTTTTTCTTCAAAATAATCTTTAAAAGGTAGTTTGTTAAAAAAGAATTTATAGTGTTTTTTCTCTGAGAAACCCACAAATTATTTATTAATTTATAAATATTTTTTATAACTGGATTAAACAAATAGATTTAAAGATATAATCCTCTTAGAATATTATATTTTATTATATTATTATGAGAGTGTTAAATTCGAATACTTTGAGACTCTGTTTGTATAATTTTATTTGTTTGTTATTTTTTTTTAAACGGTTAGGAAAGACAAAGTTGGGATCATCAGAAAAAAGTGTGTTGGGGTTCAAAATTTCCAAAAGGGTCAATCGGTCAGTAACACATTTGATTTCTCTAAACACATGTCTAACTTGGACTTCCTCAAAGAAGCGAAAATCTAGTCTGGAGTCGGATGCGATCATCTCGATCTCCTAGGGACAACATCAAAATCCTTGAAAGACCTTGATAACACATAAGTTATCACCCTCAACTTCGATCTTTTTGATCTTTAACCTAACTGCTTCTTTTAGTCAAGCTTTTAGTGCAAAGGGTTCTGCTTCAATAACCGAGTTAAAGTTATTTTCTCTAGCATTCCAGCTAATAACATCACCGTTATGATTCCGTATAACAAAACCAATACTTGCTACACCCGAATTAAGTTTTGATCCATCAAAGTTAAGTTTGTCGAATCCAGGTTTTCGGCCGATATTTTGGCCCGAGATTCCTATTCTGGCAGCTTCGACACTTGTCACGCAATTCCTTTGCTTGACCCTTCACTTACCTTCAGTGGAGTATAAGATTGGCATTGTAGGCTGACCTAGGAGGTCCCTTCCAACTCTTTTCCTGCCTCTTGTTGGGTGTTCTTGGGGACTTATTAGATTAGATAAAATTAAAGTGAGATTAGAGAGATTGAAGTGATTTTTGAGAGCTTTTGAAGAGAAAACTGTTGAATTGTTGTACGATCCATTTTAGAGGAACTATTTGGCATGTTGCAAGATCTGATTTGAACATTCATTCAACTAAGTGTCATGTCCATTACTCTCATTTCCGCTATGAATTGCATGCTTGCTTATTTGTTAGCTTTTGATATTGAAATGCATGTTGTAGGCTAAGTAGTTGTGATTCTAGGGTGATGGATAGATGGTTATGGTTTGAATGTTGATAGTATGAACTTGCATGTTAGTTTCGATTGTTTGGTTGCCCGAAACCTAACTCAAATGAAATCTCGGCCTGTTCTTCATGATATTTCGGCCGATATTTTCATGATTCACCCGAGATTTGTCCTCTATTGTCCGTTTATTGATGAATCTGTATGTTAGGATGTTAGATTGTTTTAATCCTAGCGTTTGTTGAGTTGACTCTAGCTTAGGGTGACCTATGCTAACAAACTAAGTGAGGAATGAGACTTACCCGGTAATTTCCGCTCTTAGGTATAGATGATGATGAGTTCTAGGTAGTAGATGTGTAAAAGCCTCTATTGGATTGAGTGTGCTAGGATTGCTGCCTAAGACTTACCTTTTCCGAGGCTTACCGGTAAGGATGGGTTTGACCCTTAGGTAGTGAGCTGATTAGTGTAGAATTCACAACCTTAGCTCCTTGAGACCTACCCGGTAATAGAAACTTTGGTGCGGGGCTAGTAGAACATGAGACATCCCCCGTAATTGTTCCCATAGGAGAAACACCCTTTCCTAAACAACCGCACCCTTGTCCTTTATGTTTAAAAAACTTGAATCCAATGCCATAACCGAAAATCTTGATCTCTAGAATCCGTTTCTCTTATATTGATCACATATCTTGGGTTTGTTGTTGTTTGCTTGATAATTTGCATAACTTTGATATTTAATAGATCACCACAAAACCCAACCAAAATATCATGATTTTAATTTCTTTATTCCATTCTTTTTTCTTAGTCTAGGTTTGCATTATTCATGATCACTTGAATGATTTATTTTCACCTTAGTCATTGTGTTCGACCCCGGAATACTAGCCTTTCTACGAAATAACCCATACATTGTGGGTTTGCTAGGTAGAATTAGGAGATTATTATGAGTTATAAATTTAAGACTTTTGTGTGCACGTTTTGGGCAAACAAGTTTTTGACATTCTTGCCTTGGATCTGTTTCGCACATACCAAAATCAGGGAACAAGTTTTTGGCGCCGTTGTCGGGGACTAGGTCTAGATTAAATCATTTTGTTTGTGATTGTTAATAGTGTAGATCTTTCTTTTTCTTTTGATCTTGTTTGTTTTGTGTATTTTACTTTTTCCATGCTTGCCAATGGACGGGTTGTACTTCAAGCCGATTTTGATGACGTGGAATATGAGGGATGGATAGCAAGCCAATAACAAGGAACACTTCACGATGAGCTTGAGTATTGGAGGGAGTTTAATGTCTATTACGAGTTTTATGATCAAGCTCACATAACTCCATTACCTCATGTGCAACCTCCACAACAACCACCCAAAGAACAATTGGAATCAATATTCGAACAAATGGTGAGGAAGTTGGATGACTTAGAGAGCTCCGTCACTTCCATTCCAAAGGCTCAAGTGGTGCTTGAAGCGGAAGTATTTCAACAAGCAAGTGAAGTACCAAGGAGGATGGACGAACTTAAGGAGGTGTGCAACGAAGGAATCTGAAACTTTTCCGACTTGCCCATGACCGAAAGAAATCTTCAAGAGGAGTTGAACGATGCTTTGGAGCAAATAAGGATAAGAGATTTGGCCTTGGAGAATGAAAGGAGACTAGCAAATGAGAGGGAAGAAGAAACGAAGAGGGAAGGCAAGCTCTTGTGCAAAGGGAGCCAATCCTCCATCAAGAAGTACCTCCACAAGCACCTTCACCGGTGGAGGAGTGCAATGAAGAACTCTCAGCTTTGAGTATCCTTGCTATTAATCCTGGAACCACTCTTGAAGAGCTCACAAAGGATGAAAGAAAATCGAAAAAGCTCGGCCTACCTGACAAAATCTCAGCCAAGATTTCATATTTTTTGCCCGAGATTTCCCAGGTTATAGCCAACTTTGACCAAAATCTCGGCTGGTGACAGTGGTTTCTGTGGAGGGAACCTGAAGTCCACTTTAACTTCTTTTGATGCTTTCCTTTTTGCCCGGGGTGCGCCCGAAAGTTGGAGGTCCCTTCCAAAGGAGCCTCCCAAGGTTGAGATAAGACCCTTCCCAGTTAGGTTGAAAGAGGATGAATCCAAGATGGTTGTAAAATATTTCAACCGGTTGATCTTTCTACAAGTCGGCTTTCCTCCAATCGTGATGAGTGAAGGAGACAAGCACTTCACCGGTTGGACCGCCGAGTATTATTTGTCCAAGTATGGGGTGAATCACATGGTTGCAACCCTATGCCACCCTCAAGCAAGCGGTCTAAAGGCAGTCTCGAGTGAGGGAGATAAGGGGATTCTCGAGAAGTTTCTCTCTCGGTCCCAGAAAGGTTGGGATGTGAAACAAGATGATGCCCCATGGAAGAGTAAGGCAACCCTCAAGGCTCCCAAAGGTGCAAATGCTTACAATGTCGACAGTGGGATGTCATACCATTTGTCGATGAAGTTAGAGCTTAGAGTTTATTTGGGAATCAAATGGTACATACTTGTCATTGAAGGTGCCGGAAAAGGATGGTTGCTTGGACTCATCGAGCAATCCGGAGTATTCAAGGTGAATTGAGGCATCCATAGAATTTGGTCTAGCTGATGACCTTAAAGAAGTGCTTCTTAGGAGGCAACCCAAGGGTAAACTCCCATTCATTTTTCATTTTTGCTTTTGTTTTTGTTTTTGTTTTTGCGTGTTTGGTGTTTGTGTGCTAGAGTCTAGATAATAAAGAGGGCAAAGAAACAAGATGATGATGATGATGATCCCGAATCAACCGTGGGTGGAACAGACGTGGGACTTGGACGGCTTAAGGTTCCATTGAGGGAAGAGCTCCCATCTCACATACACCTCGGCGCGGGTCCCGACACCGGAATGATTATGAAGAGCTCTCTACGTGGTTTGATTGATCTTCCACCACCACGACTCCACATGAGTGAATCGAAATACCAAAAACACTACATTTTTGCATTGTGAGTACCTTCTTTCACTATTCTATTTAACTTTCACATTGGGAACAATGTGGGTTTTAAGTATGGGGTGGGGTATCTTCAATACTTTGCATGCTTGTTTCATTGTTTTTAGGATAGTTTCATATTATTGTTACATGTTTCTTTTCGTTATACATTGTATATACATATATCAAAAATCAAAAAAATTTTAAAAAATTTGTGCTTCTAGTAGTAATGTGAACCTTATGATAATTTTTGTGTGAATTGGCTTTGGATGGCGTTTGTGTGTTGAATGAATTTACTCATATGTGGACTTGAATACTTTACTTGAAATCCATATGTGAATTGTGATGATGATTGTTGTCTAAGTTGAATTAAGAATTGTTAATCGAAATCGTATGATAGGTTCTTACATATCATCTAGAAGTGATTAAGGCATTCAATTATTTCTTCTTCTCATCTTGATCATGTTTGTTTGAGCACCTCACTTGATTGAAAAATATTACCTCTTTTGACCCATTCGGGAATTAGGAGCATGCTAGTGTGGTTGAGTGTGTAAAGAATAAGTGTGGGGTGATGTTCATGATGAAAGAATTGATGTGGATGAAGTTGTCGAAATGTGTTGTGAAAGTGTAGAACACAAAAAGATTTGGGGACGTTGGTTATGAAGATGAGTAACTCGGCACCATTCACTTAATCGGGTGTTTGTGTTTTTCCAAAGTTGGATTAATTGATAGTCTTAACGAGTCTTTGTAACACCCCGAATCCGCGAGATATCGGAATGCTACAGGTGAGACCTCACAATGGGTCCCGACCCTTAGCCTGACAATAATTTCACCGGACCCTTCCAACAAGGAACAAATAAAGGCCAAAACCGAAAACAAGTTTAATGAAATATCGTGATTCCCGAATACAACAAGAAAGGAAAGACATCAGCTGTCTATACAACAACGCCAAGAATACACAAAATACAACAATAATACATGGACTCAAATCCCCAAACTCGACCTATGATGTACGGAACGCCGGCTGCCCACTCCTCCGGATCACTCGGCCACAACTAACTTACACGTCAACTACAACAAGCGGTATAAAACCGTTAGCTCACATTCTAGGCAATTATAAAGATAACAAGGGCACAAACACACACGGAAGCACACATAACACACATCATGCTCATATACATACACATCTGTTACTTATTTTCTTTTTTAGGTTATTCCATAACTAATCCATTCGTTCAAGTTTGAAACGAGAGTCTTATAACTCTCGCCTCTGTCCCCGTGTAACCAACAGGAGTGTGGCGGCGCTCAACCCGTATACCCTGAGGGAGTGTTGAAGAAGCCCGCCCGTACACCATGTATGGCCTGGTCGCAAAGATCCCCCCCGGTCTCCCTCGGGAGCTGAGCAGTGATGTCACCGCCCGATAATAATAATAAGAATGGGCCAGCCATATATACAACCAAGTTTCCCTAATTCGGTTTCATGAATATAAACAAAGGTAAAGCACACACCACCATCACATATCCAAATAATGCGTAAAAGCGAGCTAAGTAAGTCCGTAGACTTACCTCGTCCCAATGATCAACCCAATCACAATTCCCGTAGGAATATAACCAAAGCATGTTCAAGACAAGACACAAAAAGCAACAACCACTCACATAAGCTAGAAGTCTAAGTCTTATATGTTCTCACAAGGTCATAACTCATGCCCATACTAGGATAACATGCATAGTCTCCACAATACTCCAAGGTAACAACTATATGCACATCCTAGCTCACAAACTCACATCCATGTACTTACCATCTAAACCCTCACAAAGCCTCACAATGCAGTCATACCCTCATCCCATGAACTAACTCAGAAATATGCAGCCATCAAGCCCTAGGTCATTCCGAAAACCTCACAAACTCGCTTAAGGTTCACAAGCCACTACATGGCATTCCAGCTATCCTAGGTCCAACCTAGCATGCTTCTAATCATCAACACTCCCTAAGATCATCAATGAACCTATACTCAAGGGAGGGAACTCACCAAGCAAAGATACGGGTGCGGAAGAAGGAAGAGCATCCGCGAAAGGGAGAAGAAGACCGCAAGGGAAGACCGATAGAACTTGCAGCCACCCCTGCGGCCTGGGTTGGCTGAAAAGCGCTAAAAATACTAGGTCGTTTTCTTTTAGCTTAGGTCAAAGTAGAAGTCCTAACGTTACACTGACAAATTTATGTATAGCGTAAGTAAGGGTCGAACCCAAGAGAGTTAAGTTAATGTTTTATTTAAATTCAGTTATTGAGATTGTAACCAATAAAGGCGGGGTTTAGATTGATTTATAGCAAGACAAAAGCATAAGAAACAAGTAAAGATGTGAATGAAACGATGAGAAAAGGACTACACTAGGTTGATTCTTAGCATGCAATGCTACTTTGGTTGGTTCTTTTTATAAGTATTGCGTCAAAGTTCTCGTCTGATCATATATATGTGTTGAGACAACCGACATCAACACAACTTAACAAGTTCATGTTCCGTAAACCTACAAGAACAAGTCACAAGTTAGCTTTCATACTAAGACAAAGAGATATAAAGAGAAGAATAAAACCGTTAGACTTTTCTTTATATTTATATTCCTTTTCCTTTAAATAATCACAACCAGCTTTTACCTAAAGGTTTTCTACTAGATTAAAGACCCGAACCCGAAATCAATTAATCCTACTTCTTTGCATGCAATTTAGACACTAAGGTGATCAAGTTAAGTGGTAAGAAACATGCAATTGATAGTTAAAGCACAAGGAATATAAAACATATGACTGAATAATACTTATATTAACAAAGACTTACAACCAAAGAAGTAATGCAGCTTCAAAACAACCCAATTTAGCAAGGAGATTAGAAACACATTACACAAGGGAAGTAAGGGAAAAAGAGAGAATAATGGGAAAATGGTGGATGATTCTAGCAATAAGCCATGAACCTATTTATACTAGAATTGGCACTAAATGAGAGTAAATGGCCGGCCTAAACAGCCACCTTTAATGCCATAAAGGCGCTACAAACAGCCGTAGTAAAGTCTCTAATGCTAAACCGCAGGGGAGGGCTTCAGGGCCGCAGGGGCGGTTTAGGCCAAAATGCTTGGTGTTCTTCATGGCCGTAGGGGCGGCTTGGCAATTCCACAAGGGCGGATCTTTAATGTTCTTCAAACGTCTGACTCTTCATCTTTTTGTCGCTTCTGATGTTGAGCCGCAGGGGCGGCACAATGTCACCGCAGGGGCGGTGACACTGGCTCTTCGGCTTCACAGCTCCACAGGTTGGTCCGCAGGCAGAGGCGCAGGGGTGCCGGCTTCGCTTCTTCAAGGTAAGTCACCGCAGGGGTGGCCGGAGGTGGCCACAGGGCGGTGACAGTCTTTGTTCCGGGCGCTAGCGAAGGCGCATGCTGCGTTCCGGAGTGCAGTGTCACCCGCAGGGGCGGTGACATTGCTCCGCGGGGGCAGTGTGGCACCAAAAGCTTGTCTTCAATGATCTTCAACTTCCCAAGTGTTTCTAACTTCCTTTTTGCTTCTTTTAGACTTCTTTTTCTGGATTAAGAAGTTAGCAGCACAAACCGACTCTAATACAATGAAAAGATTTTAAAAACTAACCTAAATGATAATGATTCCATCACCTATCACTGGCCGCCCCTGCGGCTCAGGTTGGCCGCCCCCGCGGTCGAACAGCAGTGGTCGATTCTTCGATGGTTCTTCGGTGGATCCTTGATGTGTTGATGCCTCCTAGCTTCCTTTCTCCTTCATATATGTTCTCCACACACCACAACATCACACAAGACATCCCAAACTCGATCCCAAACACATGCAAGTCAAAGGGAAGAGAACAAGGTGAAGCTATGGCTTCCACCATTGAAGCTTGAGGAAGAAGATGAAGGTGAAGGAATGAAGAAGAAGGAAAAGACTTACCATCACCAATCTGGATCTGTAGCTCAACTCATTGTTGGACATCAAACAAGAGGAAGAGAAGGGAGGTCATCAAGGAAGTTCCTGTTCGCCCCAAACGGTGTGTGCAAGCTTTAAATTTATAACCCTAGACTTAAGCTTAAAACAAGGATGCGAACCCGCAGTGTACGGGTCAATCGTAGTAAAAAGCAAGGAATTCCAGGGGTCAATCACAGGGACTTAATGAAACAAAGTCCAGTTACGGTATGCTTATGTAAATACTAACCACAAGAGCAATTAACACAATCAAAGATGAATAAGATGTCAATAAAGCAAACATGCAATTCTAGGGATTAAAGCATCTAGTTGTGGTTCCAACTCAAGATCTAAAGATAAGCGGACAAAGCTGAGGTTTTTGCATAGGGAATGTGTTACTAAAGTGGAATAGATCACCGGGTAAGTCTCACTACTCACTAATCCTAAACCGTAACTCCTATTACCGGGTAAGTCTCAAGGAATCAAGATAAAGAACTACAATCTCAAACTAACATACCATCTAAGGGAATAGAATCAACCTTTACCGGGTAAGTCTCAGGCTAAATCACAAAGATGGGATGAAAGCACACTCAAACCCCAATAAAGGATAAACCTTTATTACCTACACTTATGATCGTTGGTAAACAAACTAAGGAATTACTAGGTAAGTCTCATCCTAAGCTTGCATTGAACCAGGAAAGGTGTAATAAGAATAGGATTTGGCAAACTCTAACACTTAACTCTCAGTTAGGATCAAATAAGTCACCTCGGTCAGCCAAATTCCACCCCGGCCGAGATGTTCATCGACTGAGCGAGATGCTTGGGGTTAAGGTTAAAGACTCGAACTTTCAGGATCCTATTGGAATCTAAGATTATTCTATCATTGTTTTTCCCACAACCTTCAGCCAATCACCCTAGAATCACACAAGGAAATTAGCCACTCATCATCATCATGAAAGTATTAATCAAATATATGGGAAGAAGGTGAATATTTGAACAAGAAGAATTTAATGAAAAGACTTCAATAACTGAATCAAATATCACAACAAAAGTGTTCCTTGGATATAAATCCAACAAGCAAGACAATAAGGAAGAGAATCTAAGGTAATCTTACAAGAAAACCTTCCAAAAGCTATGAAAGCTACAATCTTCCTTCAACCTTCAAAAAGGTTCTTCAAATCTCCCAACTGGAGTATGGCTGCTGCTGCGTATAAACCCTGATCGATGGTATAGCATGATATTGGATTTGTGGAAATCCAACCCTTTTTATAGGAAAATAACCCTCCAAAGATAAGATATCTTAGAAGAGATCTCTTCCCATAAAAATAGGTAAAATATAAGATCTATATTATCTTCTTCCTTCCAGGAGCCAAGCCCAAAAATACAAGATCACTTTCCAAAGATAAAAGATCTCAGCCAAGAATAAAATATTCTCGCCGCGTCCTAGGTATTCGCCTCGGTCGAGTCGACTTCTCTGGATCACCTCGGTCGAGGTGAATCTGTGGTCAACCGAGGTGAGTCACAACTGAATGTGAAATCTATCAAAACTGGTCCAAAGTGAATCTTTAATCCATGGCTATGCTTCCTGGATGGTTCCTTATGTTCCTCAATGTAGCTCCAATGACTCCATAACTCCTTTTGCTCTTTTTTTTTTGATGCAAAACGTGCCATTTTACCTACGATTACAACAAAACTAGGTGTAGACCTCGATTCTCGCAAAGGTAGATGAAATGGTAATATAATCACATAATATACATACAAACATGCAGATTATGAAAGATAAAACGTCCAAACAAACCCCAAAATATAGACTATAATTCATGCTATCAAAATACCCCATACTTAGCCCTTGCTTGTCCCCAAGCAAGTTCCGCATATAAGAGACAAGATAGAATGGATTATAAGTCAATAAAATCAATGAAAAGTCTTTAAAAAAAAACATTTTTATGGTGTGCAACAATCATAGATCACTCTAAGAGAATACTTCATGGAATTTAAAATCAACATATGATCAAAATATTTTATAAATATAAGAAAGTTGTTCATCTTTGCATAAAATCATAGAATGCATAATAAGTCATAATTATCAAAATTAATCATGTATAATCCAGTTCAAACCACCAAGTCAATCAACAAGCTCGAGGTCTCAAGGGCTTCCCAAAAGAAAGGTCAAGAAACGTGTAGGGTAGGGATGTATGTAAGGTAATGTGATGCTAGAATCCGGGAAAAAGGATGAACTTCACTTTCACTTTGACTTGGAACATCTTCCACCAATAAGCTTTGCTTGTTTCACACTTTTCTTTTTACTTTACTTTTTGGGATGCATGGACAGAGGTGCACAATAACCGAAGCCTAGGAAATCAGCAATCATCAATTTCTTGAGATGCATCAAACCCTTGATGCACATACCATGACCCGTTAGGAATATCGCTCAATCCGACTTTGGCAAGACACAAACACCCGGCTATGTGAATGGTGCCGAGTTACTCATCTTCATGATTGACTTCCCCAAACCTAAGATTACTTTCTAACACTTTCACTTCCAGCCAACTTCTCAACTTTTAACTTCACTTGCTTTCACCACTTCGCTTGCTTCCAAATTCCCGGATAGGTAAAGGGAGGCAAAATGTATATGAGGGGCTAAGCATGATCAAGAAGAAGAAGAGAGAAGAATGAATTGCCTTGGTCTTTCCAGGAAGAAAGTGAGAGAACTCATAATGTGGTGTCAACCTTCAAATTCAACATAATTTGGATAAAAACAAAGTATTAAACATGCCAATAATTTCAAACAAAGCATTTAACAACTTAAACATATTATAAAACCTTTCAAACACATAAAGAATTTAAAACCAGTCAGTAAGCAAGATCTTCACTTAGATCATATCCAGATAAGTAACACAAAAATCGTTTTCGAAAACTCTCAGTTAACCCACCTCGGTCGAGGTGTTCGTAGGTCAACCGAGGTGAAACGCCTCGTTCGGCCAGAACTGCCCCGGTCGAGGTCCAAAATTTTTTTTTTTAAAAACCAGTTTTCTTTCAGTTTCGACGTTTTTCTCATTCAAATAACCTGTAAGTATGCATGCAATCTCAGATAAACATATAGATGCAAAAGCGAAGCATAAATATCAATATCCGGTCAATAGAGTCATACATCACATAAGTCAAATACATCAATAAACACCCCATACTTGGGACACACTGTCCCAGTGGGTCAAAATAAGTCTAAAGATAAAAGTACTCACCGGATAATACGCTGAACTGCATAAAAATAAGAAAGAAAAATCCTGCAGCTCTCAATAGTCCTGATCCGGTGGTGGTGGTGGCGGTACATACGGATACTGGGATGGGTCAAATGGATAACCCATAGTCTGCTGGAACTGTATCTCCATCATCCTGCGCTGATAGTGCTGCCCCTCTAACATCTGATGAGTCCAGTTGTAAATCTGTCGGTGCTGGGCAGCAAATCTCTCATGCATGTCCACAGTAAGGGCATCATAAGAGTCTATCATCTGATCCGTCAGATCATCGATCCGACGATGAGCCTCTGAATCTCTATGACGGCGTGTCCTCATCATCCAGATCTATAACTGGTGGTGCGGTCGTCCCTGCAGTAATCGTCCCTGTATCCATCGGGACTCCACCCTCTCTCTCATCAACTATCTCCTCATCATCAGCCTCCTCATCATCAGCCTTCTCCTCAGCTGGGGCAGCTGCTGCCTCTTTGTAATCCTCCATCAGTGGAGCCCAAGCGGTCTGCCAATAGTGAGGTCATAAACAGAAAACTGGGCAGACCACCTGATCCCCTGTGGCGCAGTCAGCTCCCACGGCATAGCCACGTACGGAGTAGTCAGACCTCGGGGAACTAGAATCCGCCGAGTGATCATCTTTTGCAATCCAAGCGGCTTGGCAGCCGCCACCATCGTGCAAGCACTGAGATCCATGTCCTGATAGCTAGCTATATGGGTGACAAGCCCTTCGCAGCAGATGTCTCCCTTCGCCTTGGCCTTGATCCTGTGCAGATCCTCTGCCATCATCAAGCCAAAGTCCGGGATACCCCCAGTAACCATGCAGTATAAACTGAAAAGCTCTCCCTGTCGGATCTTCTGGGGCGTCTCAGTACGCGCCAGAAGCATCTCACTGAAGATCCGGTGGGCTAACCTAAAGGCTAGGTGGAAGATGACCCTCTCCCTGGAATCTCCAGGGCGCCATCTATTTGCGTGCTCAACAATATGGGCAATCTGCCCCCAAAACTCCCTAGCTACTGATCGGGACGGGAAGTCAACAGTGGTGGGCTTCGGAAAGCCAAAAATATCTCTCCAGTACTCAAGTGGCACTAAGAAGTTCCGGTTCATCAACCGGTACTTCACAGACTGCTTTGTGGGAAGGTAGTTGAAGGAGCTAACGAACTCTAGGGTCGGCTCCAAGTAAGTTGGGGCTCGGATCTCAGTAAACTGATCCAGCTCAACTGTAGAAATCATCCTCCTAAGGTCTCCGTCTACTTGGAGGCAATCAAAAGCGGATACGTCCAGGAAGCGAGGTGCAATCACTGGACGGCCAGAAATACGGTCATAATCGACCTGGTGTCTCTCATGGATCACCGGTCGATAAGGTCGGGAAGAAGAGGAAGAAGGGGAAGGTGAGGATCTATCCCTAAGGACAAGGCGTCGGTTAGAACTCATTTTCAGAAAATCAATCTGTCAGGTCACCTCGGTCAACTGACAACACTCAAGAATCACCTCGGCCGAGGCACAGCTCGACTGGACCGAGGCGGAAAACTGGGTTCTAATTTCTTCCGAAAATTCAGTTCTTTTCCCCCAAAAATCACTACAACTGCTTCCTATGGGGTACTTAAGCCTTTCCTCAACAAATGCAAGGGCAACCAAAGCTCAAATCGAAGCGAAAAAGCGAGGTAGGGTTTCGGTTTCGTTTTTACCTCGTTCGGCCGAATCGGTTCGATTCTCTTGCAGATCGATGTTGCACTAGGATCCTCTGAGTCTCAATCGTGGTTTGGAGACAGAAATCGTCGAAAACGAGCAAGAAATCGGAGAGGCGAGGTGAGTTGTCGCCGCGGTCGAGGGGAAAGAGTAAAGTGAGGAGAGAGAAATCTTCTGCCTTTTATACCCTTTTCTGGACTGCTGTCACCTCGGTCGAGATGGTCTCGACTGGACCGAGGTGGTACGGACCGAGGTGGTTCTTCAGAAAACCCTAGTCGCCTCGGTTGCTCAAGAATCATCTCGGTCGAGGTGCTCTGATAGCAACCGAGATGCCTCAGTCAAACTCCGTCTTCTCAAATTCTCGAACTTCTGTCCTTCCAGTTATGCTTCTTCCTTAGATGTCTCCTGTTATCTGTCTAGAACGCCAAAATAAAACAAAGCAAAGCAAAAGCAAAAACTATCTAAGCTAGACTAGAAAAAAGGGAAAAGAAAGCAATACCTTGGGTTGCCTCCCAAGAAGAGCTTGGTTTAAGGTCGCTAGCTGGACCATGATGCGTCTCAAATGAGGTATATTGGTGCAACCTCCTCAACCGGAGTTTCCGGTTGGTACTTCTTAAGTCTATGACCGTTGACCTTGAAGCTTCCGCTAGTTTCGCCCCATATCTCAACTGCACCATGAGGAAAAACATGTTTCACAACATAAGGTCCGGTCCATCTTGATTTTAACTTACCTGAAAAAAGGCGGAGGCGGGAGTTGAAGAGTAGAACTAGGTCTCCTTCGTTAAGCTCCTTTGGGACGATACGCTTGTCATGCCATCTCTTCGTCCTTTCCTTATAGATTTTGGCATTCTCATAAGCATTCAAACACAGCTCCTCCAGCTCGTTGAGTTCCAATAGTCGCTTCTCGCCGGCCTCCTTAATGTCGAAGTTCAACCATTTGATTGCCCAATATGCTTTGTGTTCCAATTCAACGGGCAAATGGCAAGACTTCCCATATACCAAATTATAAGGGGTGGTACCTATGAGAGTCTTAAATGCGGTCCTGTACGCCCAAAGAGCATCGTCCAATTTCATGGACCAATCCTTCCTCGTCCTAGAGACGGTCTTCTCCAAAATTGCTTTGATTTCTCTATTCGAGATCTCGACCTGTCCACTAGTTTGAGGGTGATAAGGGGTTGATACCTTGTGGGTTACCCCATACTTCGATAGAAGTGCCTTGAACTTCCGGTTGATGAAATGCGTTCCTCCATCGCTGATGATGATGCGTGGAGTTCCAAACCGTGGAAAGATGGTTCTATTTAAGAACTTCACAACCACCTTGGCGTCGTTAGTGGGAGAAGCAATGGCTTCAACCCATCTAGAGACGTAATCAACCGCAAGAAGAATATAGAGGTTTCCTCCGGAGGATGGGAAAGGTCCCATGAAGTCAATCCCCCATACATCAAAGATTTCCACCTCTTGGATGTTGTTAAGTGGCATCTCGTTCCTCCTTGATAAATTTCCTGTTCTTTGGCATGCATCACAAGAGACAACAAAAGATTGTACATCCTTAAATAATGTAGGCCAAAAGAAACCGGAATGCAATACCTTAGCGCATGTTTTATCGGTGCTAGCATGTCCTCCACAAGGAAGTGAATGGCAGTGCCGTATAACGCTATTAACTTCGTCTTCCGGAATGCATCTTCGAAGCATCCCATCCGGCCCGCGCTTGAATAGCAGCGGCTCGTCCCAGTAGTAATGTCGTACTTCTTTGAAGAATCTCTTCTTTTGAGAGTACGTCAATCCGGGCGGTATTTCCTGGCAAACAAGATAATTCACAATATCAGCATACCAAGGTCCGTTATTATCAGAAAGCTGGTGGATAGAATGTTCCACCAACTGAGGATGAATGTCAGAGAAGGGAGTAAGAAGTTTATTATTCTCAGTAGTCTCAGTTGAACTCGTCTCGCCATCGACCTCGGTCGAGGCGCAGAGGCGTTGACCGAGATGTTCTTCAGTCGCCTCGCTCAGCCCAGGAAGCGCCTCGGTCGAGGTACTACAACTGGAACCGAAACTGGAGATCTTCGTCTCCTGGATTAGCTTCTCAATTTTAGCTCCTGGATCCTCTTCCAGTGCCTTTAAGCTCCGTATATCTGCATCACAAGAAGCATCTATACCTTCCTCCATTAAACTGAAGCTAATAACTCTTTTGAGTGGATCGTTAGTAAGGATAGAGCTCACCAATTCTCTTGATTCTTCTTCATCGTAGATGTTGAAGATATCAACGCTTAGTTGCTCCCCTTTCATGGCTGCAAGTAGTGCGAACTCCACTTCATTGCCGCCAACGTTGAATTTCAACTTGGCGTTCTTGCAATCCACGTTGCAACCCGAAGTTGCTAGAAATGGCCTCCCAAGAATAATAGGAACAGGATAATCTGCGGGAATGTCAAGTACAACAAAATCTATAGGTAGATAGAAGTTACCTAGCTTGACCGGAACGTCTTCCAAGATGTCCACGAGATGGGTAATAGAGCGATCCGCCATATAAAGTCGAATCTTGACCGGCTTGGGCTCTCCAAGTCCGATCTTCACACATAGTTCCAGCGGGATGATGCTCACGCTGGCTCCTAGATCACAAAGGGCTTCACAAGTGACATCCCCAACTTGAATGGGAATGCAAAATGAGCCGGATCTCTCAACTTAGGTGGCATCTTCTCCTTCATGATTTGAATAAGCTTCGAGGATTTAGATGCCATCCTAACTTCACCAAAGTCTTCCAGTTTCCTCTTCCTTGATAGGATCTCCTTCAAGAACTTCCCATAGGCGGGCATTCCTAGAATAGCATCAAGGAAAGGAATGTTAATATGCAGTTTATTCATCAAGTCAAGGAACTTACCAAAGTGCTTGTCTAGATGTGCTCTGGCCCTTGACTGGGGGAATGGAAGTGGTGGTTTGCATGCAGGAGGTGGAACATAAACTTCAGTCTTCCCCTCCGCTTTCTGTGGTTCCACCTCAGTTGGCATCTCGGCCGAGGTGTTCTTCGACTGTACCTGGACCGAGGTGGTCTTCGTCGGTACTGGCACCGACCGAGGCACTGGATCTGCAGTTTTCAGTCCACTCCTCGTAGTTATGGCCATGATCTGGCCCTTAGGGTTGCTTTCCGTCCTTGCTGGAAGCTTCCCTGGATCTCTTGGTGCTTCATTCGCCCTACTTGCAAGTTGTTGTTCAAAGGCTTTTTGGGCCTTCGAAAATAAAGTCATAGAAGTCTCCATAGCGTTGAGCTTGATCAAGATAGCCTCCAGAACTACGTCTTTCTTTTCTGGCTGAGACGAACTTGATCCTTGCCCCTGGCTTTTTAATGGAGTAGAAGAAGAAGAAGGGGAAGAGAGAAAAGGGTTAGAGGAATCGTTAGAGTTGGAGTTTGAATGGTTGTTACCAGAATTTTGGTTGTTCGCCCTCCAGTTGTTGCTATTGGATCCTCTATTGTTATTGTTGTTCCGGGAACCATTGTTGTTGTTACGGTATCCGTTGTTGTTGTTCCTTTGCCCTTGCTCTTCCTTCTTGGTTTGTGCAACCAAGAGTTCCTTCAATTGCTTCACGTCATTCTTCAAAGACGTGAATTGATTGTTGTTGGGCTGAGTTTCTTGGAAATTAACTCTTTTGATTCCACCTTCAGCTCCTTGGTGGGTGTACTTCTCCATATGCAAGGCTTGTTTCTCGATGAAGTCCCAAGCCTCGTCAATCGCCATGTCCATGAAGGTACCGGCAGAGAGTAGTTGGAGATTGAACTGGGTGCTTCCGTCCAGTCCTTTGAAGTATATCTCCAATAACTCTAACTTTGGAATCCCATGATGTGGGCAATCCAAAAGAATGTCTTTGAACCGCTCCCATGACTTGGACAAGCTCTCCTTGTCCTTCATAATGAAAGCGTTGATCTTCCCTCTCATTTCAGCCGTCTTTGAGGGGGGAAAGAATTTTGTCAAGAATTCCATTGTCATCTCCTCCCATGTGCTAATTTTTCCTGGAGGAAGAGATTGATACCAAGTAAGAGCTCTATCTTCTAAAGAAAAGTAAAAAGGTCTTAGCTTATAGTTGTTATTTTTAATCCTTGAAGGTCTCAAGGTTTCCATCAAGATCTCATAGTTTTGAAGATGTTGATGTGGTGATTCCTTCTCCATCCCTCCGAACTGGCATTGGCGAATCATGGATAGAACTTGCGGTCGAAGTTCATAGTCATGGTCCGCTGGATCTCCTAGGTTAACTCCTGGACGCCTCAGTTGTTGATTAGGGTCCATCCTTTGACCCAGGGTTCGTGGGATTCCTGCAAGAAGAACATCTCGGACTGGCATCCGAGGTGGAAGTACCTCGGCCGGGGCGTTAGGTACTGGGACCTGCCTCGGTCGAGGGTCAGCAACTGGGACCTGCCTCGGTCCAACATCGGGAACTGGGTCTTCCCTCGGTCGAAGTAGAATCTGGTCTCGTATGACGGCCATCTCTGCTTCGATTGTTTCAGTTTTGGTGCGAGTTTTTTCCTTCTCTCGCCTTAGTTCTTCTCTGTTGAGGCGTAGTAGCTCTAACGCCTCTTTCAACTCGGCCTCAAGATCGCGGTTGTCTTGTAGGGCCATCTTCGCTTCTCTTAAGCGTCGCTTGTATGTCTTTTCTGGTTCGGGATCGTAAGGAACTATTTCCTTCCCAGTGCGGGTTCTTCGCATAAACCTAAGAAAGAACCTGCAAAATTCACTCAAGTAGAGTGGTTAGAAGACACGGGGGCAAGTGCCCCAAGAGCAAACCGTAACCGGCTCGGTCTAGACCAAGTCCCCGGCAATGGCGCCAAAAACTTGTTCGCCCCAAACGGTGTGTGCAAGCTTTAAATTTATAACCCTAGACTTAAGCTTAAAACAAGGATGCGAACCCGCAGTGTACGGGTCAATCGTAGTAAAAAGCAAGGAATTCCAGGGGTCGATCACAGGGACTTAGTGAAACAAAGTTCAGTTACGGTATGCTTATGTAAATACTAACCACAAGAGCAATTAACACAATCAAAGATGAATAAGAAGTCAATAAAGCAAGCATGCAATTCTAGGGATTAAAGCATCTAGTTGTGGTTCCAACTCAAGATCTAAAGATAAGCGGACAAAGCTGAGGTTTTTGCATAGGGAAGGTGTTACTAAAGTGGAATAGATCACCGGGTAAGTCTCACTACTCACTAATCCTAAACCGTAACTCCTATTACCGGGTAAGTCTCAAGGAATCAAGATAAAGAACTACAATCTCAAACTAACATACCATCTAAGGGAATAGAATCAACCTTTACCGGGTAAGTCTCAGGCTAACTCACAAAGATGGGATGAAAGCACACTCAAACCCCAATAAAGGATAAACCTTTATTACCTACACTTATGATCGTTGGTAAACAAACTAAGGAATTACCGGGTAAGTCTCATCCTAAGCTTGCATTGAACCAGGAAAGGTGTAATAAGAATAGGATTTGGCAAACTCTAACACTTAACTCTCAGTTAGGATCAGATAAGTCACCTCGGTCAGCCAAATTCCACCCCGGCCGAGATGTTCATCGACTGAGCGAGATGCTTGGGGTTAAGGTTAAAGACTCGAACTTTCAGGATCCTACTGGAATCTAAGATTATTCTATCGTTGTTTTTCCCACAACCTTCAGCCAATCACCCTAGAATCACACAAGGAAATTAGCCACTCATCATCATCATGAAAGTATTAATCAAATATATGGGAAGAAGGTGAATATTTGAACAAGAAGAATTTAATGAAAGACTTCAATAACTGAATCAAATATCACAACAAAAGCGTTCCTTGGATATAAATCCAACAAGCAAGACAACAAGGAAGAGAATCTAAGGTAATCTTACAAGAAAACCTTCCAAAAGCTATGAAAGCTACAATCTTCCTTCAACCTTCAAAAAGGTTCTTCAAATCTCCCAACTGGAGTATGGCTGCTGCTGCGTATAAACCCTGATCGATGGTATAACATGATATTGGATTTGTGGAAATCCAACCCTTTTTATAGGAAAATAACCCTCCAAAGATAAGATATCTTAGAAGAGATCTCTTCCCATAAAAATAGGTAAAATATAAGATCTATATTATCTTCTTCCTTCCAGGAGCCAAGCCCAAAAATATAAGATCATTTTCCAAAGATAAAAGATCTCAGCCAAGAATAAAATATTCTCGCCGCGTCCTAGGTATTCGCCTCGGTCGAGTCGACTTCTCTGGATCACCTCGGTCGAGGTGAATCTGTGGTCAACCGAGGTGAGTCACAACTGAATGTGAAATCTCTCAAAACTGGTCCAAAGTGAATCTTTAATCCATGGCTATGCTTCTTGGATGGTTCCTTATCTTCCTCAATGTAGCTCCAATGACTCCATAGCTCCTTTTGCTCTTTTTTTTTTATGCAAAACGTGCCATTTTACCTAAGATTACAACAAAACTAGGTGTAGACCTCGATTCTCACAAAGGTAGATGAAATGGTAATATAATCACATAATATACATACTAACGTCCAAACAAACCCCAAAATATAGACTATAATTCATGCTATCAGTTCCCAAGAGCATCCAAGCCAAAGAGAGTGTGGAGGAGGAGGAACCATTTCACGTAAGAGTGAAATGAGAGGAGAGAGAGAGAGAGAGAGAGAGAGAGAGAGAGAGAGAAGGGACAAGGCTGCCATATAAGGGGAAGCTCAAGGGTTAGCTGACCCATTCTCCCAAATACGCTAGGAACCGAGGGGTCCAAAAGCAAGGGTGGAAAACGAGAGGTCGAAACAAGATTTTGGAATAAAACCCGACGCTCAACACTTCGTGCCTGCGGGAAAACTGATCCGCGCCTGTGGAAAGGCCATTAAACCTCTCAACACCCGGAATAAAAATTTCGGATGTTACAGTCTTAGTATGTGCACCCGGTGTGAGGCACCTCGAAAAATTCCCGAGGACCGCTAGTCACCAAGGTTTCAGCTTTTGTGCACCAATGTCATTTTCTCAAGTCAAATAAAAGAACGAAATTTAAAAAAAGAAAGAAAAAAATATACACTTTTGGTGGATGTTGAACAAAATGAAGTTGTGGAATTAGTTCCTTTCCCGGATTAGCACCACAGGTACTAAAGAATTCCAACCCTTGACACGTTTTTTAGCCTTCTTCTTTCTTAAGTCCATAAGACCTTTATGCACATGTGTTATGACTTAGCAATTTAGATTTGATATCCTCGTGATCTATCTAGACATTCTCGACTTGCTTTGCATGTATGATTCTGAGTTAAGTGTGATTGTCTTTTCGTGTCTTTGTTCTCTTTGATACACAATTGCTCCATCCTTTGCCATGAAACATCACTATGAGGGTGATATATGATTAGAAGCACATTTGCAAAAATATTCTGTTTTTCCGCATTCATAACTCATGCCATCTTGTAGCTTAGGTTCGAACCTTGTTTAAGGACAAACAAGAGGCGAGTATGGGGTATTTTGATGACATGATTTATGAAATTAGTTCAGGTACTCATTTAGTTAGATTTTTCTCCCATTTATGCATGAATTGACATTAGTTTTTTACATTTACGCTTATTCGAGTCATATCGTTAGAAATGATGTCTACACGAGCTTTTGTCGGTTTTTCAGATATTTCGGAGATCTTTTCGGAGATCTTTTGGACGTTATTGGTTTTGGTATAAGATTGGCAATGCAGGCTGACCTAGGAGGTCCCTTCCAGCTCTTTTTCAGCCCCTTGTTGGGTGTTCTTGGGGACTCATTAGATTAGATAAAATTAAAGTGAGGTTAGAGAGATTGAAGTGATTTTTGAGAGCTTTTGAAGAGAAAATTGTTGAAGTGTTTGTTTGCCACTTAGCGTGCGTGCAAATAAGCTTTAAATTTATAAAACTAGAATCAAGCAAGCGAACCCGCAGTGTACGAATCGACGTAGTTAAGCAAGAATTCCAGAGTATCGAACACAGGGATTTGGGGGGGTTAAATCCAGTTATAAATCGTCAAGCAAGTAAATGTATGAGTTTTGCAAATATTGGGAAAACAGCAACCCTAAAGATCCAGGTATCTAATTGTGGCAATCGATTCAAGATATACTAAAGAACTAAGGACATTGTTAATAGTTGCAAAGGTATGCTAAGGTAAAGCAATGTACGGTGAAGTTCCAAGGCTTTATATGACTTATTTAAAGATACTCTCTATAAAGGTTGTTGAGGCTTCAGTATAGGAAGGATTTAAAGACATGAATTAATCTCAAATACCCAAACTTGTAACCCAAGGATCTAGACTAACTAAATCGATTAAGGTTGTGACACTCGAAATCGAAGTAGAGGTTGTTGAGGCTTCACTACTACCTAGAAAAGGACAAGCCAAAACTAGATTAAAGCTAATCTTTAACCTTGGATCAAAGTAAAAGCAAAGTTCGTGAACTGACACAAATTACGGGTGGATCTTGCGTTCCACGGCCGTGGAACCTCAAGAACAAACCGTGATTCTGGCTCGTCGGCGAATTCTCTCTAACTCTCAGGGTCCAATCTGTTTACGATCAATCTATCATCATCTAAGCCACAACTATCAACCCTTCACCTTAGAATTGCTAAAGGGTTTTAGCCAACAACAGTCATTATGATATCAAATTCAAGATTAAGAGGAATGAAAGATGAAAACCTTCGAAAACCTTCAATAAACTTCAAATCAATCTCAAATCCACAAACAAGAGTATAATGTATATCAGATTTGGAATAACACAAACCAATCACAATCCTTGATAAGAATGAAGAGCGGGATGTCAATCCGTCTTCTAATCAAACCTAAGGACAAAGCGCAACTTCCAAATCTTCAAGCCTTTGCAAATCTCCGTTGCAAAATGGCAATCTCCGCACGTCCAACTGAAACCCTAGGCACGTGCAAGAAAGCGTAAGCGAAGGTGCCGAAATCTCCCTCCTTCAGTCCTTTTATAGGGAAAGATAGAATAAGTGTCCGGCCCATGTGCGTAGACAATGTGTCTATATTTTATTTGTCAAAAGATTGCCTAAATCACGGTTTTATGGCATTCCACGCCCGTGGTTTAGAGCGTGGAATTGGATTACGGTTCTTCACAACTTCCACGACCGTACTTTATACCGTGTAACTCTCTGGAATGCTCCACGCTCATGTTTCCAAGTTCCACGGCCGTGGTTTAGAGCGTGGACTTCATTACGGCCGTATTTTAGAGCATGGAAGTATAGGTTGCTTGTAATTCCCTTTGTTTCGTGCAATTCCTCATCCTAGCATCTTCCTTGGCTTCTTTGTGGTTTCCTCAATCCTTGGATGTGCTCAATCCATCTCCATCCTCTCTTAATTCGTTCGGTTTTAGCTCTTATTTGCCTACAGTCAACACAAAGCTTATGTAGACCTCTATATCAACAATATAGACAAACTAGCTCATAATTGCTTCAATGCTTTATCAATGAACACTATAATGGATGAAAAACATTTAGAAAACGTGCCTAAAATATCACAATATTTCATGCTAACAAAATACCCCATACTTGCCACTTGCTTGTCCCCAAGCAAGGTCTTTCAAAAGCTTTAAAACTCAAGTTAGGATGAAATATGGTTGCACTCTCAAAAACAAAACGTATTTTAAGTAAATGTGCTTCTAGTCGATAGATCATTCTCAAATCTTGCTTCATTCATTCAAAAGACTCTCATATACATAACCAAAGAGTAAAGAGGAAAGAAAACTCATGAATTGATCAAACTTCCATGTAAGCATCATAACCTTCAAACATTATCAAAATCAATCATAAGAAACTTCAATTTAGATCACCAAGTCATATAACATTCTCTTGATCTTAAGGACTTTCAAGTAAGGTCTAGAATGTGGAAAGGGAGAGGAGATTATAAGGAATGTGGTGCATGAATCCGGGAAAGTGGATAACTAACTCTTTTCTTTTTCTCTTGCGGTTTTGCAACACTTTCAACTTAGAGCTTTGCTCTCTTCTCTTGCACATAATTTTTCGACTTTACTTTTTGGAGTTATGGACAGAGGTGCACAAAAACCGAAGCCTAGGAAATTGGCGGTTCTCAATTTTTGCGAGATGCCTCAAACCCTTGGTGCACATACCATAATCCGTTAGGAATATCGCTCAATCCGACTTTGGCAAGACACAAACACCCGGCTATGTGAATGGTGCCGAGTTACTCATCGTCATGATTGACTTCCCCAAACCAATAAGTTCTTTCTATTCTTTGAATGCAAAAATTTTGCTTTCATGGCCCTCCCACATCAAACATGCCAAATATCAACTCCTTCAAATTCCCGGATAGGTAAGGGAGACCATTATTTCATTGAGGGGTTAAATGATCAAAGAAAGAAGAAAGAAAATCGAATTGCCTTAATCATTTCAACAAGAAGTATAAGAACTTATCATGTGATTTCAACTTTGATTTCTCAATATGATTTAGGTAACATTCTTCACATTATGAAACTTGCAAAAGAGGAATAATTAACTCATGCAATTTCTTTTCAATTCACTATTTGTTTAAGCATGCGATTGTCATCAAAACTCAATTCACAAGTAGTGATTATCATAGAAATTATCTCAATCCTTAGAAGCACAAAATTTTCAAATTTTTCGATTTTTATGGGTTTTTCAAAAGCTTTTTCATGCAATGCGAAAATGAAACGTGTGACAATGGAATGAAACATGCAAGGTGTTCTCGATCAAAGCAAGCAAGGTGAGTAGAGTTATTACAAACGAATAGTCACACCCCACCCCATACTTGAGACAAACATTGTCCCTAATGTTCAAAAAGAAATAAAGAAAAGAAAGAAAGAAAATAAACTCACAAGACGGTGGTGGAGTGGCTAAGGCGGTAGGTCATCATCGTCCTCACTAGGGTGCCGGTGGTGGTGGAAACGGGAAGAAGCCGGGATCATAGTTCCGCCCAAACTGCTGGCGGTAAATGTCTCTCATCATCCGGTCATGCGCATCGGCTCGTGCATCCCTAGCATCCGCGCGGATCTCCAAGGCTCCGACCCTACTGGAAAGGTCGGTGGCCCAATCCGTTAGCTGCTCGTACCATCCCGGCGGCTGGCTATACCATGCTGGTGCATCTGACGTTGCTGGTGCAGGTGGTGGCTGGGCATGCCAAGCTGGTGGAGCTCCCATCCAATCCGGCTGAGTGCTATACCACTGAGGAGGGGTCGCCATCCATGTCGGCCTCTCACTCACGCTGGCGCGGCGAGAGGAAGAACTAGAAGCTCTAGCGGGGCGGGGAGAGTGTCTAGGGAAGTCGGGAACTGCATCCGGCTGATCCGGGAAGGTACCATAATCATGCTCCTCACCTCCTCCTTCAAACTCATCATCTCCTCTCATCTCCTCCTCTACAACGGGTGGCTCAGGGGGAACGTAAGGGGGTGCTACTAATCTATTCGCATGCATAGCAGCAAATGTCTCTTTCCAATTATGGCGTCCAGCCATAATGGAATACTCGGGAAGCCATGTAACCCCTCTACATCCTCTACCCTCCCAAGGCATGGCAGCGGTAGGTGGACCTATATGTCTAGGAAAGATAATGCCTCTGGTCATGAGGCTTTGGAGTCCTAGAGGTCTAGCAGCTATCCTGGTGCACGCGGAGAAGTCGATACCGAGCTGCCTAGCAAGGTGGGTGACTATCCCACCGTATCCAATATTGCCGGTCCTCTTATTCTTTAGCTTACTCATAGTAGAAGCTAAGAGGGTGGCACAGACAGCCGGCCTACCATACAGCATACAATAAAGCAAAAACAACTCGTCAGTCTTGATTTTCTGAGGAGTCTCCGTCCTAGGGAAGAGACACTCAGAAAGCACTCGGTGGGCAATCTTCAAGGCTAAGTGATAAATCAACTTAGCCTTGGTATCAGCAGGTTGCCAGCTGTCCTCGCTGGCGTATACCATAGCAATGTCCTCCCAAAAATCTTTGGTGTACACGCCACTAGGGAATCGACCATTGAAGGTCTCTTGGAATCCAAAGAAGGCTCCAAACTCCCGAATCGAGAACTCATAGTTTCTCTCCATCAGCCAGAAAGAAACAATCCTATCAACATGACTATGCTCAAATGAGATCACAAACTATCTAGTGATCTCCTCATATGCATCTTTCCGAATAGCGGAGAAGATGATCAATCCTGCTCTATCCAACAGCCAAGTAAGGTCACCTACCACATTCAGTGGCTCTAGATCCTCAAGCAACAGATAACGAGGTCCTATGACCGCTCTCTTCTCGATCCTCTCTAAGGTATCGAGGTAATCCTCATGGGTTGTAGGAATTCTAGAAGGTGGGGGTGATGGTGGTAGTGTTGGCTCCCTAGGGGGTGCATGAGAGATGGAGGAAGCATTGCCTTTCCTCTTCTTTGTCCTATTTGACATTCTCCTAACCAAATCCATCTCAGTTCAAAAATTACGGCCTGTTCTAACAATTCTACGGCCGTGGTTCTTCCAGAGACCGTGATTCGGCTTTGAATTTCTCAAAACTCAACAGATTCACACCAAATTCAACAGAGGGCAGCCCTAGACTAATTCCAGTCCAATTCCAATCAGTTATCCTAAGAATTCTTGCAAAAACTGGGGCAAATCGACAAAGTGAGAGAAGGAAGAAAAACCTAGGTTTTTGGATTTTGAAATCCGAATTTTGTCTTCTCCGGTGATTTGCCGCTCAAATCGTTGCTTGGATCTTGTAGGTGATTGGATTTGCTTCACTTTTGGTCAAAAAATCGTTCGAAATGATTAACGAACGGGAAATTGGGAGAGGGGGACGATTTCGGCGATTTTGGGGTGTGGAATTTGGGGATTTTGGTTGTGTTTGTGAAGAAACGTGGTTTTTATAGTGGCCGTAAATTTTTTCGAAAATTACGGTCACTCGGGGGTTTCCACGGCCGTGGAAATGTACGGAACCGTGGTTTTGGTGATTTTTCTCAGGCTTTTGCAAATTACGGTCACTGTAGCTGTCACGGCCGTGATTTTGGCCGTGGAACTCTCTGTAATGTGCCAAAGTCCAAGTTTCGTCAATTTTCTTCAAACCTTTCCTTCTCCCTTTCTCTTCCACTGATCCTACATCCAAAAACACGAACATACCGGAAGGTATCGAAGGCAAAACAAAACAAGAACGTCTATACTATTCTAATCTACGAATCAAAAACAAAAACGTAAGTGCAATACCTTGGGTTGCCTCCCAAGAAGCGCTTGTTTAAGGTCCATAGCTAGACCAAATTCGCACTTATTCGAGTGCGGTGGGCGCGAACTCTTCAGCTTGGAGTTCCGGTGTATACTTCTTGAGTCGTTGACCGTTCACCTTAAAGCTTCCGCCCTTTTCACCCCATACTTCAACTGCACCATGGGGAAAAACACGTTTGATTAGATAAGGTCTAGTCCAACGAGATTTAAGCTTACCTGGAAAGAGACAAAGTCTTGAATTGAAGAGGAGAACTTGATCTCCTTCTTTGAGGTCCTTTGGAATGATATGCTTATCATGCCAACGCTTCGCTCTTTCTTTATAGATCTTGGCGTTTTCGTAGGCATTCAAGTGAAGTTCTTCAAGCTCATTGAGGTCCAAGAGACACTTCTCTCCCGCTTCCTTCATGCTGAAGTTCAACCACTTTATTGCCCAATACGCCTTATGCTCCAATTCTACCGGCAAGTGACAAGACTTCCCATACACAAGGTTGTATGGTGTTGCTCCGATGGGAGTCTTATATGCAGTCCGGTATGCCCATAATGCGTCATCTAGCTTCAAAGATCAATCCTTCCTTGTCCTTGAAACCGTCTTCTCTAGGATCCCTTTAATCTCCCGGTTTGAGATCTCCACTTGTCCACTAGTTTGTGGATGGTAAGGAGTGGCGATCTTGTGAGTCACCCCATACTTAGCTAAGAGAGCTTCAAAACGTCGGGCAATGAAGTGAGAACCTCCATCACTAATGATAGTCCGTGGTGTCCCAAATCGTGGGAAGATGGTCTTGTTAAAGAACTTAACCACTACCATGACATCATTAGTGGGAGAGGTAATTGCTTCAACCCATCTTGAAATATAATCCACGGCTAAAAGTATGTATTGGTTTCCACAAGATGATGGGAAAGGTCCCATGAAGTCTACTCCCCAAACGTCAAAGATCTCCACCTCTTGGATGTTGTTAAGAGGCATCTCGTTCCTCCTAGATATGTTCCCTGTTCTTTGACAAGCATCGCAGCAGGAAACAAAGGTTTGCACATCTTTAAATAAAGTAGGCCAAAAGAATCCAGATTGCAATACCTTAGTGCTAGTCTTGTTCGAACTAGCGTGTCCTCCACAAGGTAGTGGATGACAATGACGGATAACACTTTGCATCTCATCTTCCGGTACACATCGCTGAATGATGCCGTCCGGACCTCTCTTAAAGAGGAGAGGTTCGTTCCAAAAGTATTCCCGAACATCCTTAAAGAACTTCTTTCTTTGTGCGTAGGATAATCCGGGTGGTAATTCCTGGCAAACCAAATAGTTAACAAAATCAGCAAACCATGGTTCGTTACCTTTGGTGATCACGTCGATGCACTCCTCTATGATATGTAAATGTTCGTGCGGAAAGGAGTCATCTATAGGTAGATGATCGTCCTCTAGATGTGGTAGACGACTCAAATGATCCGCAACAGAATTTTCCAAACCCTTCTTGTCACGGATCTCTAGATCGAATTCTTGTAGGAGAAGAATCCATCTAATCAGCCTTGGTTTCGCATCTTTCTTCGCAAGCAAATACCGGATCGCAGCATGATCCGTGTACACAATCACCTTAGCACCTACAAGATAAGAGCGAAACTTTTCAAATACATATACAATTGCTAAAAATTCCTTTTCGGTAGTGGCGTAGTTGAGCTGCGTTTCATCTAGCGTCTTGCTAGCGTAGTAAATGGCATGGGTTCTTCCTTCCTTTCTTTGCCCACGCACAGCCCCTATGGCTACGTCACTTGCGTCACACATAACCTCAAATAGAAGATTCCAATCCGGAGGTTGGATAATAGGGGCTGAGATTAGAGCTCCCCGAATCATATTAAACGCATCTAAGCATTCCTACGAGAAATCAAAAACTGCATCCTTCATTAATAAATTAGTAAGCGGTTTTGATATCTTGGAGAAATCCTTTATAAAGCGCCTATAGAATCCAGCATGTCCTAGAAAACTTCTTATCCCTTTCACCGAAGTTGGGGGAGGAAGCTTTTCTATTGTCTCTATCTTAGCCTTATCCACCTCAATCCCTCTACTAGAGACTAAGTTTCCTAATACAATGCCCTCTTTCACCATAAATTGACACTTCTCCCAATTAAGAACTAGTTAGAGTCTTCACACCTTTGTAATACAAGAGCAAGGTTAGAAAGACAATTATCAAAAGAAGAACCATAAACGGAGAAATCATCCATAAAGACCTCCATGATCTCCTCTATGTACTCCGAAAAGATAGCCATCATGCACCTTTGAAAGGTGGCTGGGGCGTTGCAAAGCCCAAACGGCATCCTCCTATACGCAAACGTTCCCCACGGACACGTGAATGTGGTCTTCTCTTGATCGTCCGGATGTATCGGGATCTGAAAGAAACCACTATAACCGTCAAGATAGCAAAAGTGTGAGTGTTGTGCTAACCTCTCAAGCATTTGATCTATGAAGGGTAGTGGGAAGTGATCCTTCCTCGTTGCGTTGTTTAGCTTCCGGTAATCTATGCACATCCTCCATCCAGTTACGGTTCGTGTGGGAATGAGTTCATTGTTTTTATTGGTGATGACCGTCATTCCTCCCTTCTTGGGAACCACCTGTACGGGACTCACCCACTTGCTATCGGGGATAGGGTAGATGATACCTGCAACAAGTAGTTTAAGAATTTCCTTCTTGACAACCTCCTTCATGGTCGGATTTAACCGCCTTTGAGGTTGTCGTGAAGTTCTAAAGTCTTCTTCCATTAGGATCTTATGCATGCATAGTGAAGGTTTGATTCCTACTAGATCCTCTATAGTATACCCTAAGGCTTTCCTATGTTTCTTAAGAACAACCATGAGCTTACTATGTTCATCAATACTTAAATCGGAACTAACAATTACCGGAAAGGTAGAATTAGGTCCTAGAAATGCGTACCTTAGATGTGTAGGAAGTGGCTTCAATTCCATCACTATAGGAGTCTCTAATGTCTCTTGAGGAGTATCCGATGCTTCCTTAGAAGTGTCTAAGGATGTAGAAGGTGCTGGAGAAGAGTCAAGAGAAGTGGTGGAGAAGATACAATCTCCTTCAGGTTCACCCAAAATTACGGCTCCCCTGTTCCCTCCACGGCCGTGGTTTTGGGCGTGGAAGTCAATTACGGTGCCTCTGTTTGTTCCACGTCCGTGGTTTTGGCCGTGTAACTTACTGGAGTCCTCTGAATAGCTGATTACGGTCATGTTGGTAGATTCCACGGCCGTGGAATAGCACGACTGGCTGTGATTTCGTACGTTCTCTGACCCATCGTAGAGTTTCTCAAATTCTTCTTCATACACTTCTTTTTGCTTCTCTAAGGCTTCAATTTCTTCATTGCATTCCTCTTCTTCCCCTATATCCATAATGCTCATAGAAATAACTTTTTGTAAGGGGTCTTTGAAGAGAATCGAACTTACCTCCTCTCTAGATAGCTCTTCGTCATGGATGTTGAATATATCCTCATCGAAAACTGGTTCCTTCACCAAAGTGGAGAGAACGAACTCTACCTTTTCTTCTCCTATGTCGAAGGCGAGTCTAGCATTCTTGCAATCAACTATACAGCCGGATGTTGCAAGAAATGGTCTTTCGAGTATGATTGGGACCGGACTATCTGCAGGAATGTCAAGTACAACAAAGTCTATAGGAACATAGAACTTACCAAGCTTGACCGGGACGTCTTCAACTATACCGACGGGACGAATTATGGATCGATCCGCCATGTACAACGTCATCTTCACCGGCTTAGGTTCGCCTAAACCGATCTTCCTACATAAGTCAAGCGGAATGATGCTCACGCTTGCTCCTAAATCACATAATGCATCATATGTGACATCTCCCACTGTTATGGGAATACAAAACAACCCCGGATCCTTTAGCTTTGGGGGCATCTTCTCCTTCATTGTCTTGATGAGATCCAATGAATCCGAACTCATCTTGACCTCTCCAAAATCCTCTAATTTTCTTTTGTTAGAGAGGATCTCCTTTAAGAACTTTCCATAAGCTGGCATACCTACAATTGCATCAATGAAAGATATATTAATATGCAGTTTGCTCATGAGTTCAATAAACTTATCGAATTGCTTGTCTAGACGCGCTCTTGCTCTAGATTGCGGGAATGGTAGGGGGGTTTGAAAGCTGGAGGAGGAACGTAGACATCTTCCTTCTCCTTCCCCTTTTCTTTCTCCTTTTCGACGGGGACTTCTACAAACTTAGGCTGCGGGTCGATGGTTGTTGCTCCGCTCCTAGTGGTGATTGCCATCACCCTTCCCTTTGGGTTATCCTCCGTCTTTCCTGGAAGCTTTCCTTGATTCCTAGGAACTTCTTCAGCTTGACTAAACATTTGGTTTTCTAAAACCTTTTGGGCTTTATCAACCTTAGTAATGTGGTCATCGACCTTAATGATGCGAGTCTCCAATCCTTGAAGCTTTCCCAAGATTGTTTCCAACATGGGATCGGACTTCTCTTTCCCCGAAGTGCTTCCGCTATTAGATGCTTGTTCCTGGCTTTTCAAGGGAATGGAAGAAGAAGAAGGTGGAGTTAGTGAATTTCCTGAATTGGGATAAGAATTACCGGAATTGTGTTGTTGGTTGGACCGCCAATTGTTGTTGTTTGAACCCCTATTGTTGTTCCAGCCGTTATTCCGGTTATTGTTGTTGTTGTTCTAACTGTTCCGGTTGTTGTTCCGGTTGTTGCGATTTGTATTCTTATTCCCATTGTGGTTATTGTTGTTTCCCAAATAACCCACATATTGTCCCTTTTGCTTTGGGAAATTTGTTTTAATGGCTTCCTTCAACTCTTTAATCTCGGTATTGAGAGAAAAGATTTGAGTTTGAGCGGCTTGTGATAATTTTACTCCTTGCTCCACTTGATTTGCTTCTACTTTCCAGTGAGAATACTTTTCTATGACTCGGGCTTGTTTCTCAATGAAGTCCCAAGCGTCATCTTCCCTCATGTCCATGAATGTACCACATGAAAGGGATTGGAGCTTGAATTGTGTTTCCACATCCAACCCCTTATAGTATATCTCTAATAAACCCAACTTTGAAATGCCATGGTGCGGGCAATCCAATAATAAGTCCTGAAATCTTTCCCAAGATTGAAACAAACTTTCGTTAGATCTCATAGAAAACGCATTAATCTTACCTCTCAACTCCGCCGTCTTGGATGGCGGAAAGAATTTGGTGAGGAATTCCGCGGAAAGATCCTCCCATGTGTTAAGTCTCCCATGTGGAAGAGCTTGATACCAAGATAAAGCCTTCCCTTTCAAAGAGAAGAAGAATGGCTTGATCTTGTAGTTGTTAGTGGTTGCATTCTTTGGCTTCATTGTCTCCATCATGACCTCAAAATTTTATAAATGTTGATGTGGAGATTCAGCACTCGTTCCTCCAAACTGATTTTGGCGAACGATGGTAATAACTTGTGGGTTGAAGCTAAACCCTTGCATATCATCAGCATCAAAGTTCACACCTAAGCGGCGTGGTTGCTGAATGGGATCCATCCTTTGGCCAAGAGTCCTTGGCTCTCCATCTACACGAGCAGCTCTCGCATTCCCAGCTGGAGTACGACGATTGGCGGCTGCCCGTGGAGCAAATAGGTTCGCATTGATCGTTGGATCAATGTCTTCTAGTGGTGGCATGGAAGAGTCGCTATCCTTGTCGGATGAATGGGCTCTAACCGATCTTGACGATTTCCTGCTCTTCTTCTTCTTCTTAAGATCGCTTAATTCCACCCTCATTTGAAATATCATATCCGTAAGATCGTCAACTTTCGATTGATGACGCTCCGATTCCTCCTTGCGAGTCTTCTCGCTCCATCTAAGTTGAGCTTCGGATTCCGCTAACTCTGTTTGGTAATCTCGTTCTCTTTCTTCAGCCATCTTTCTTTCCTTGAGCTTCTTCCTCAAAGTCTTCTCAAGTTCTTGATCAAGAGGTAAAAGGTCCGTGTTGTTCCTAGACCTGCGCATAAACCTAAAGTAACCTGCAAATATCACTCACAAGAGATATCAAATAACAAGAGCAAAGCTCCCAAGCTTGACAACCGGCAACCGAATTCGGCCTAGACCAAATCCCCGGCAACGGCGCCAAAAACTTGTTCGCCACTTAGTGTGCGTGCAAATAAGCTTTAAATTTATAAAACTAGAATCAAGAAAGCGAACCCGCAGTGTACGGATCGACGTAGTTAAGCAAGAATTCCAGAGTATCGAACACAGGGATTTGGGGGGGTTAAATCCAGTTATAAATCGTCAAGCAAGTAAATGTATGAGTTTTGCAAATATTGGGAAAACAGCAACCCTAAAGATTCAGGTATCTAATTGTGGCAATCGATTCAAGATATACTAAAGAACTAAGGACAGAGTTAATAGTTGCAAAGGTATGCTAAGGTAAAGCAATGTACGGTGAAGTTCCAAGGCTTTATATGACTTATCTAAAGATACTCTCTATAAAGGTTGTTGAGGCTTCAGTATAGGATGGATTTAAAAACAAGAACTAATCTCAAATACCCAAACTTGTAACCCAAGAATCTAGACTAACTAAACCGATTAAGGTTGTGACACTCGAAATCGAAGTAGAGGTTGTTGAGGCTTCACTACTACCTAGAAAAGGACAAGCCAAAACTAGATTAAAGCTAATCTTTAACCTTGGATCAAAGTAAAAGAAAAGTTCGTGAACTGACACAAATTACGGGTGGATCTTGCGTTCCACGGCCGTGGAACCTCAAGAATAGGCCGTGATTTTGGCTCGTCGGCGAATTCTCTCTAACTCTCAGGGTCCAATCTGTTTACGATCGATCTATCATCATCTAAGCCACAACTATCAACCCTTCACCTTAGAATTGCTAAAGGGTTTTAGCCAACAACAGTCATTATGATATCAAATTCAAGATTAAGAAGAATGAAAGATGAAAACCTTCGAAAACCTTCAATAAACTTCAAAGCAATCTCAAATCCACAAACAAGAGTATAATGTATATCAGATTTGGAATAACACAAACCAATCACAATCCTTGATAAGAACGAAGAGCGGGATGTCAATACGTCTTCTAATCAAACCTAAGGACAAAGCGCAACTTCCAAATCTTCAAGCCTTTGCAAATCTCCGTTGCAAAATGGCAATCTCCGCACGTCCAACTGAAACCCTAGGCACGTGCAAGCAAGCGTAAGCGAAGGTGCCGAAATCTCCCTCCTTCAGTCCTTTTATAGGGAAAGATAGAATAAGTGTCCGGCCCATGTGCGTAGACAATGTGTCTATATTTTATTCATCAAAAGATTGCCTAAATCACGGTTTTATGGCATTCCACGCCCGTGGTTTAGAGCGTGGAATTGGATTACGGTTCTTCACAACTTCCACGACCGTACTTTATACCGTGTAACTCTCTGGAATGCTCCACGCTCATGTTGCCAAGTTCCACGGCCGTGGTTTAGAGCGTGGACTTCATTACGGCCGTATTTTTGAGCGTGGAAGCATAGGTTGCTCGTAATTCCCTTTGTTTCGTGCCATTCCTCATCCTAGCATCTTCCTTGGCTTTTTTGTGGTCTCCTCAATCCTTGGATGTGCTCAATCCATCTCCATCCTCTCTTAATTCGTTCGGTTTTAGCTCTTATTTGCCTACAATCAACACAAAGCTTATGTAGACCTCTATATCGACAATATAGACAAACTAGCTCATAATTGCTTCAATGCTTTATCAATGAACACTATAATGGATGAAAACATCTAGAAAACGTGCTTAAAATATCACAATATTTCATGCTAACAGTGTTGTAAGATCCATTTTGGAGGAACTATTTTGCATGTTGCAAGATCTAATTTGAACATTCATTCAACTAAGTTTCATGTCAATTACTCTCATTTCCTCTATGAATTGCATGCTTACCTATTTGTTAGCTTTTGACCTTTAAATGTATGTTATAGGCTAAGTAGTTGTGATTCTAGGGTGATGGATAGATAGTTATGGCTTGGATGGTGATAGTATGAACTTTTTCATGTTAGTTTAGGATGATTTGGTTTCCCGAAACCGAGCTCAGATGAAATCTCAGCTTGTTATTCAAGATATTTCGGCCAAGATTTTCATGATCCACCCGAGGTTTGTCCTCTATTGACCGTTTATTGATGAATCTGTATGTTAGGATGTTAGATTGTTTAAATCCTAGTGTTTGTTGAGTTGAACCTAGCTTAAGATGACCTAATGTTAGCAAACTAAGTGAGGAATGAGACTTACCCGGTAATTTCCGCTCTTAGGTATAGATGATGATGAATTCTAGGTAATAGAGGTGTAAAATCCTCTATTGGATTGAGTATGCTAGGATTGTTGCATAAGACTTACCTTTTCCGAGACTTAACCGGTAAGGATGAGTTTGACCCTTAGGTAGTGAACCGGTTAGTGTAGAATTCTCAACCTTAGCTCCTTGAGACTTACCCGGTTATCGGAACTTTGGTGCGAGACTAGTGGAACATGGACCTCCCCCGTAATTGTTTCCATAGAAGAAACACCATTTCCCAAACAACCGCAACCTTGTCCTTTACGTGTAGAAAACTTGAGTCCAATTCCATAACCGGAAATCTTGATCTCTAGAATCCGTTTCTCTTATATTAATCACATATCTTGTGTTTGTTGTTGTTTGCTTGATAATTTTCATAACTTTGATCTTTGATAGATCACCATAAAACCCAACCAAAAATATCATGATTTTCATTTCTTTATTTCTTTCTTTTTTTCTTAGTCTAGGTTTGCACTATTCATAATCACTTGAATGATTTAGTTTCACCTTAGTGTGTTCGACCTCGGAACACTAGCCTTGCTATGAAACAACCCATACACTATGGGTTCGCTAGGTAGAATTAGGAGATTATTACGAGTTATAAATTTAAGACTTTTGTGTGCACGTTTTGGGCGAACAAGTTTTTGGCACTCTTCCCTTGGATATGTTTCGCACATACCAAAACCAGCAAACAATGTTGTGATCCGATCCAATTACATAATTGTTAAATATGGTTTTATTCATGAAGTACCAAATCCTCCACCATATAGTAGCAAGACGTGTAAAGTTAATTGTCCCAATTTTGTTTTTTATTTCCAACCAGATTTCTTGTTTTTTTTTCGTATTAATGGTATTAAAATTTGTTATGATAAGTATTGTCGATTTTTCCAATAAAATTTTACTATTGGGGAAGTAATAAATATGTGTACCAGGTCTTTGAGTTGGTGGTTGCAAAATTTACAATGTTTGGTAAACGCAATTCTTCTTTTGTTAAATTTTACTTTTGTAGAGATATTGTTTCTTGTGATTTTCCATATGAAGTTTATAAGTTTTTGTTGAGTATACAATTTCCATATTCATTCGCATGAGTAGTCAAGAAGTCATCAAGACTCCTTTTCGAGCATTTCCGAAGTTGATTTTCTAGAAAACCAGTCATTCTTATTGCTTCTCCAATATAATTTGTCTTGGATATCATTTTTTGGGATAATTGTATCCCTTATCTTTTCCTAATCGCTAGAGTGTTGATGTTTTGTAATTCATATATCATTCGTTATTTTTAATAAAGTGGCTAATTTTAGTGTGAGTGTTGATTAAATTGATATTTTGTACCATATTGATGAGAGGAGTCAATGTGGCCCAATTATCCTACCTAAGTTAATGGTTTTACCATTACCCACATGTTAGATAATTCCGTTTTTAAACTTGAATTTGAGATTTAAAAGTTTTCTAATTGCCAAGACGCTGAACCTTTTAAGTGATACTGTAGTATTTTGGTACTTTTCAAGTATTTATCATTAATAATTTTGACTCAAATATTGTTAGGTTCAACAAGAATTTTCCAAAAAAGCTTCATTTGAAGGACTTTATTAGTGATAAGTTATTTTCTTAATCCGAGACTCCCTTTTTTTGGTTTACAAATAGAATCCCAACTGATCATTGGTCTATGGTTGTTGCCTTTATTTCAAAATAATTTTTTATACATTTTGTCAAAGTTCGTTAAAATCGTGCAGGGTAGCATAAAACTTTGCATTGTAAAAGTCGGTTTTGAAGCTAAATTTTGTTTTATAAGTATGTTTCTACCTTCTTGTGATCAGGACTTTGGTTTGCACTTACATAGTTGTTGCTTAGTTTTATTATTTATATTGTCAAAGGTCTTTTTATTAACTCTTCCGTTGATAATTGGGCAAACAAGATAGTTGTCAAGAGTGGTCGTGTGATCCATATTTAGTTTTTTTTTAATTTTGTGATACATCTATCACTTGTGTTTTTTGTTGTTTGAAGGCTGATTTGAGATGATTGATCTTTTTTCCAAAGATAGATCAATATGTATCGAGTATTTCTTTTGTTCTATGACATGAGTTGTTTTTGCTTTAGTAAAGATAATCATATCATCAACACATGATAAGAAAGGGATTGGAGTTGCTTTTCTGCATACTGAGAATCCAACATGGTTGTCATAATTATTGCAACCATTTTGTGCCATTTGTGTAAGAATTTCCGCTCCAAGTATAAACAGGTAGGGGGATAGAAGGGTCTCCTTGTCTGAGACCTTTTTTCGGAAAAAATTGGTCAGTTAGTCCATTATTTACAAGAACCGAGAATGTCACAGTGGATATGCATGTCTTGATCCATCCCACAAATTTTTCAATAAAACCAAACTTGTGAAGTATATAAGTTATAAATTCTCAGTTGACCTGGTCATATGCTTTTTCCATGTCCAGTTTAATGGCGGTCATCCTTCCTTTCCTTTCTTTGTTTGGAAGGTGTGGACGATTTCATGTGCTATGAGAATGTTATCATGTATTGAGATCTTGGTTACGAAAGCTCCTTAGAGAGGATGAATAAGTCTTGGCATGATAGGTTTCATTCTTTTCGTGATGATTTTTGCGATGATTTTGTATATTGTTGAGCATAGGTTAATATGTCTAAAATGGTTATTTTTTGTAAGGTTGTCCTTTGGGGATTAGTGTTATAGAAGTATGATTTGTTTATTTGAGAAGTTTTCTACTTTTGAAGAAGTTTTTATATACTTTTGAAACATCAATTCCCACAATGCTCCAATATTTTTGGTAAAACCCGGATGACATACCGTCTAGTCCTGGTGATTTATTACAACCGATGTCGAAATAACATTTATTAATTTCCTCAGTTGTTGGCGGTATTGTTAGGCTTTCATTGTCTTTGTTACTAACTTTGTTTCTAATGAGTTGTAGCTTTTCTTCTAAAAGGTTTTTATTTAGTGGAGTTCTAGTGAATTTACAAACAAATTCTTTTTTGACTTCCAAGCGGATCACATTTTTAGAGTATAGAATCGTCTCATTTGTGGTTATTAATTCCTGTAAATGCTTCATATTTCTTCTTCCAATGGCAATGCGGTGGCAGTACTTGGAGTTTGTGTCATGTTTTTCAAATTTTTATTTTTTATTCTTTGTCTTCAGTATCTTTGGTAAAAGTGATAATGTGATTTTGTTTATTTATGAGGTTTCTTTGTAGGTTTTCAATTCTTTGGTTTATGTTGATAGGTGTGAGCCCTTGGATTTTCAGAAGTAGAGATTTAACTTCTTTTAGTTGTTTGAAGATATTTCCAAAGTTTATTTTGCACCATTCTTTTACTTTAGTTTTTTCGAAGTTATGTCTTTTTGGAAGGTTAAACATTTCATTCCCCCTAAAATTATTACGCCAAGTTTGTTTTCTTATTAGTAAATAGTCATTATTATTAGTCTTGGATGATATTTTAAAAAGTTTCAAGAGAAAAGTTTTCTTAAGGGAATGCGAAGTAAAATGTAGGATTTTTTCGAATCCTAAATAATGATGATTAAGGTGGATTAAAGTTAATCACTAGAATTATTGAGCTATAACTTACAACAATGGGAAACTGACGAATCCGAATTCCACTATTTTGAATTGGCTTAGAGTTTACTAATTATGTGAGATATTTTAATTCTATATAGAGTCAATACAGATTCTGTGAAAATCTTATGTGTTGAGGGAAGATTTCTATAGAGTTTAGGTATGTATATAAGTAATAAAGAATCCTACAAAATCAATGAAATAATAGATTCTTTTAAAATCAACAAACTTTTAAATACCATAGGAATTTTATGGAAAATTTTAAATCCTAATTGAATACCTAAAGATTTATATGGACTTTTAAAAATCTATATTAAATACCCTTAAACTTTTAAACTCCAAAAAATTTCTGTAGAATCTTAATTGAATACACCCCCTATAAAGGGTCTTGTGGAGAAAAGTTTACTTTTTTCTTTGGGAAATAATTTTTTTCTAATATTATTTGGATCATTTGGAAGCTCAAAGTAATAAATTTGACGCTGAGAGAAATGATCAAGACATTGAATGGTTCCTAATTATGAAATAACACGGAAAGACAAAACGGCCAAAAGAGTCGTTATTTCTTTTCTTAGCGGGTAATAAAGGCGGCTTAGAAACACGTTTTTGCATGGAAGTTGCGAAATAACTATATATGTAATATTTTGGATTAATTCTAATATCAAGAAGTTTGGAAAAGGGGCTTAAACTACCTTTGTATTAGTAAAATGATAATTATCGACTTCATTAAATGATAATTATTGTCTTCGCTATAATAGCAAAATTTCATTTATTAATTCATTCATTTCATGTTTTCCTCATAAAAATCTTATTTCTCTCAACCTTCAAATGCAAATCTACTCTTTGTTGTAATCCGAATTCAATTCCGTTCGACTTTTCGATTCTACTCTTCATTCCGGTACCAACGTTTTGCATTTCCAAGCAAATTAAGGGGTGGTTGAGCATAACTCTCCCTTGGTTGGTGGTGTTGCCAAATTTCCAGCGGATTTGGTGTGGCCGAGCGTATCATTATTGATGTGATTCCGGTTCTTCTTTCTACCGTCATTCAACTTAGTAATGAATAAGTTATCAATTTATTCGTTTTTTCGTATTGTGATTTGACCTTAATTTACCCTAGCCTTGTCAAAATGGATAAGGTTTATCTCTGATTTTCATACTCCTGTTTTCTTTTTCATGCCCGGTGATAATCTTTCACGGGGATGAAGAGGAGGTTGACGTAGTTGAAGTTAAAGAAAATTATGGAAAAATCATCAACTAGTATCCCAAGCTTAAGGAGACAAAAGATCAAATTTCATGTTATTGCCCTTCTTCCTTTACCCCCTCCTTACTTCTCTCTGCAATTCTTTTTCCCCTTTCTTTCTCTACTTCCCCTCGACATCATTGTCATCCCCGTCGAGCCTGCCACCGTCGATCTTTGTCTAGTCTTCTTTCCTTTCTCAAACCAACAAGCCATCGCCAATCTCTCTCTCGAGCCAGTGAAACGTCATCTTGGAAGTACAAGCACCTTAAACTTCTTGTTTTTATGGTTTCCATCTAATCTTCTAATCTATGACATAATAAAGTTGCCTTTTATTCGTTTCAATTATTTATATATGTGGGTGGTTGTTGTTATCCTTGATCATATATTAAAGATGTTAAATGTCTTTTGATTTTTATTTTGTCAAATATATTTCATTTTAGTCTTCAAAATTTACATCGAGCTAGAAGGAAGACGGGCAACAAGTTGTGCTGCCAATCCTTTCTGGATAGCGAATCCGATCCTCCTAAAAACAACATCAGAAGACTTAGGAGACATCATGTTGTCATGCAAGACCCGTTGCACCCTCTTGTAAATTTCAATAGCATCGGGCGCAAGGTAACCAAAGGTGTCGAAAGTGAACGGAAGAAATACATGTTGATTTTCAATACAAGCTTTCTCATGTTTGACCACCTTAGCAGAAGCCGCATTAAGCACCGCCTTACCCACCACAAAAGGCTCATTACCCAAACAAACAAGTGGGGAAACTCCAGTCAAATCGATGCAAGCATATTTTCCACCCGCCCATCCAAACACCAAGACATCTGCTGACCTCAAGGTAGACCTCCCCTCACGTGGGTCAATCAAGAAGAACACAGGTGCCTCCTTCTTAACCGAGACCCCCGCCCTCCTAAACACATCACACAACACATCACAGACCAAATCATGCCTATATTTGAAGTTAGGAAGCTCTTTACAATAAACCGCATGCTCCCCAAAAGAATCTAGAATTCTTTGACAATTGGGCATAGGACAAATCTCATCAACCGGGTATAGAGGAATCATAAGGCGATACTTAAGAATCGAACGATACTCAATCAGGGACATACATTGCCCAAGTCCATCAATGGGTATGACAAGAAGGAAATCTTGGCTATGTCAGGATTGAAGACACTTGAAAACCGCTTTTTGTCTAAGGGTCAAATCAAAAGTAACTTCCATATCTTGCACGGTCTTACCGAAAAGAGCACTCGCCAAAGCCTGTTGGACTTTAGGGGGGACGGTGTTCTTGACAGTAAAGGCAGAAAGATCGAAACCATGAATAGAAGTCTGAAGATTGACCAAAGCTCCATAAAACTCAGAGCCCATTTCTACAACTCCACTATCCCGCAAAATGTAGTCTTGAAGCTCCCAAGACTGGGCCTAGAGGCAACAAAAGTAAAGGAAGACGTCTCCATAGCAGAGTATAAGACCAACCCCTCAAATCGAATAGGCAAAGAAGCAAGTCGCAACTGAAGATCTCCAAAAAACGGGCCCCACAAACCACAATATCCTCGACTGAACTACGGAGCCCAACATCAAAATAAGCTGCTGCACTCTCCCAATGCTCCGGATGACAAGTCCTCAAGCCAAAATACATCTTAGCAACACCCATACAAGAACGAAGCAAGAGAAGCTCACTCTGCGGGCCCCTCAACTGTGGAAGAAGATGCATCAACTCAACCGCCTTAACAGCTCTCTTCATGACAAGCTCTCTAACAAACTCCTCATCTCTACTCATTTTAAATATATTATTTAAAGTGATATATTAATAGTTTTTTTTATCTTGATATTTATTTAGTTGGTATAAAAAATTGGTTTAACTTTTTAAATATGATTTTGTTAAAAGTGTCTAAGCGGGAGATTAATCCAATTGCTCTCACTCTCAGCTACTAGAAATTTGCTACAACCAATAGAGTTCCTTGATAATTTGTGTTGTATTTTCTTCTATGCAGTAGATGTCCCCCTCTAATTAAAGTGTAATCTTGTATAGTGTTTTTCGTATAGGAGGTCTAAAGTCAAAACGAGATGGCCTTGAGATATTAGGTCTTCTGTGTAGTGTTGATTCAACAATCAATCAAGTATATGCACATATTATTCAACAATTGTTGTGCAAAGAAGTTCATTGATAGCTTCGTTGAAGTTGTGACAAGATCTTCGTGACCGGTTATACAATCAGACAAACCAATTTCTTGTTGAATGTATATTCGATCAATATCAACAAACTCACCCTTGTCACATGCATGACACATTATTATATTAAAATTTTTATCCCGTATCCTTTTTCGTAATTTTACTATATATGATAATTCTCTTAATACCCATAATAATTATCAAACACCTAATAACTTATATTTTATTTCATCCCTTCGTCTTCATTCCATAATAAATCATATTTCACCAAACGAACCCTAAATGTGTTATACAATAAATTATTACGTCATAAACCACAAAGTAAAAAAATGTGATGGTAAGAAGTAAAATGTTGTTGCTATAGTAGTCACATTTACGGTTATCCATGAAATGCTGAACCGAAAGAGAATATGTCGGTTTGGTTGGTAGCGTTCACATGGCTAATTAAGATAAAGAGGGTAATTAATTATGGTGGGTGATGGCAAACGCCACCTTCCTTGAACAATAAGATAAACAATTTGGCACTCTCTTCTCTCACACTATCATCATTATTATTCCATCACCATTTTTAAACTATTCTACTTTACCCACATACTTATTTTTCAAGGAATATCAATTTAATTTTATATTCGATCCCACTTTTGCTTTTACTCACACTGCAATAATTTATTACTATTTTTAAAGACCCATTTAAAAATAACTACATGAATTTTCAAAAATGTTTATATGGTTCTCGTAACATTGAAAAATGTTTTACGCAAATTTATTAATTATCTATGGATATCAGATAATATGTCAAATCTGACACAAAACCTAATACTCTATTATGATCTAAATTATACAAAGATAATTATCCGTAAATAAGTAAATTATGTGTTTTATCCAATTATAACTTAATAGTCGAATATGATTTTCCTCCTTTTCCTTATTATAATTTTTTTGTTATAAAAAGTAAAACAAATAAAGGTGTATGGATATTTTTTAATAAATTAAAATTAAAATATTACTTCTTTAGACATATGTATATCCATTTTATAAATAAAAATGACATATATATTTGATCCAAGAGCAAAAATATTTTGGATCGGAAGAAAAGGATAACAATATTTACGGCGCTGAATGAGATCCGTTCTATAGATTTTTTTTCTTTATGTTTATATAGATGGTCGGACTAATCAAGGCAAGAAACAAAAGATATTTTATTTATACATATTTAAAAACGAGCTTTAATATATATAAAAATCCACTAATATAAATATTTAAATTATTAATTGTAAATTTGTATACATTTTTAGATGAATATTAATGAAGTCTTGTACTTATGAAAAAAAATCTTATTTTTACATCTTTTATAGATTATTATAATATGATTACATATAGACTATATAGTTTATATATATATAATTTTTAGGGTGCATTTATTCCTTAAAAATTTTTATGTTACTTGAGAATAGGTCTTGTTTTTATATTTTTTATGGAGTATTTAATCTTAATAATTGGCCAAAAATAATATTTTTTAAGCTTTATAGATAAACTGTTATATATTTTTTCATAAAAACTAAAATATATTTTATTTATACATGTTTAAAAATGAGTTTAAATATGCTAATAAATTCAATATATATAAATATTTGGATTATTGATTTTAAATTATACACAGTTTTAAATGTAATGGAGTCTATATTTATAACAAAAAAAAAAAAAAACTTAATCTTATATGTAGGTAGGATTATTGAAAATGTATTGACGTTGGACCACTTTTTATCCTAATTTTCAACCTTGATTAGTAGGGTGTAACCTAGACGGATTCGGTTTGTGGAGTGACGTACCTATCTTGTTTAATTTCCTGCATTTATAATTATCGTTGAGTTATTCCGTGAATTTTCTTGTTGTATATTTCTATTTATAAATTTCACATTTAAATATAGGAACTCATTTATAAAAATAATATATTGAACATATAATCACAAAAATATCAATCCAGTTTAAAAAAATCTAAATAAATATTAAAAACGTTAAGCCAAAATTAATTTTTCCATATCGAAATTCTCGTAGTAAAACCTCTAACTTCGTCCTTGTCCCCGGAAATAATGTTTATCTCCTCCCTTCCCACCCCATCTTCGTAGCATCGAAACCCATAGGGTGATTAGGGTCATTGAAGAAAGAAAAGTAATACAAAAAAGTAGTAACGGCTAGAAAAAAGAGTGGTGAACCGGCCACAAGGCCCACAAAGGGCCACAAGGCACAAGGCAAAGGGTGAGAGAGTAGCAGCAAGACAGCAAGTAGTAACCGTAAACCCCCAACTTTGGCACTTTTTATAACCCACCCAAAATCACAACAACAACCCAAACTCTCCTCCCTCCCTCCCTATAAACCTTATTTAGAGAGAACCTCGAGACTGAATAATCAATCAATCATCAATTCATCATCACCAAAATGAAAAAGGGTAGAGAAAGCAAAGGAGTAGTAGCAACAGCTGATTTACTCGTTTGTTTCCCTGGCAGATCTCATCTTAGTCTCCTTCCTAAAACCATTTACAGCCCCGCCAGACAATCGGAACCCTCCAAGCGCCACCACCACCACAAGTCCGGCGGCGTCAAAGGAAGTCCTCTGGTTTGGGCCAAAACCAGCAGACAAACGGGCCATTCCGTTGCCCCGGAGATGGATGAGCCCACATCGCCAAAAGTAACCTGCGCAGGCCAGATCAAAGTCCGCCCAACTCCTTGTCGAAACTGGCAGTCAGTCATGGACGAAATCGAGAGGATTCGCAACATCGAGAAACAGAGGAAGCCAACCACCAGCTGGGCATCAGCACTTGGATTCAAGAAAGAGGTCATGCAATTCCTCACTTGTCTCCGCAATATCCGATTCGACCTCCGTTGTTTCGGGTCGGTGCCGAATCAGGATATCGAATCAGACGATGACGACGATGAAGAAGAAACCGACGAAGAAGAATCTTCTAGAAATGTGTTTTCAAAGTGGTTTATGGTTTTAGGCGACGATGAGGTTCAAGTGGAGGAGGTTGCGCCGCCACCAAACGCTTTGCTGCTAATGAGGTCTAGGTCGGCACCTCCTCAACAAATTGCAGAGCTGAACGACAAGAACAGTGAGAGTTTGGAAATGTTGATGAAATACGATTCTGATTTTTACAATTTGTCTTCGGATATTGCTAAGGAGACTTGGGTTGCTGGTGGATTGATGAATCCAATTTGTAGGAGTACAAGCTGCAAGAGATGATTATGAAACCAATACTCCACCTCTCTATGTTCTTCTTCCATCTCTCTTTTGTGTTTTTTAAAATATTTTGTATGATCGCATCTGTACAGAATATAAATATATATTTAATTACCAAAAAAAAAAATATAAATATATATTTGAGATCAGTTTACTCTGAACTTTGAATTGACAATTGACCTTTGTCTGCTTCCTGTAGAGTAAATTACACAAAATCTCTCCTTGTTTACCCTATTTTCACTTAACCATCTCCTGTATATATTTATTTTTATTTAACCACCTCTTATTAAGATTCGTTAGCAACTAACCACCTATTTCTCATTTCCGTCTAAATTCCGTCCAAAATTGATGGGCTCACCAAAAAAATGTTTATTTCTGTAAAAGAAAATAAATTTTCCTGCAAAAATACTAAAATATCTCAAAAAAAAGTAATAAGTCATATTCATCCCGTCCAATGGATGCCCACTACCAAACCATTCTCGGAAAGCCTTCTCAAAATCCAATTCTCCGAATTCTCAATTTTTGCAACCTGTGGTTCATCAAATCCGGTTTTCTTTCGAATATTGATTTCACAAGCTTACAAATTCTCAATATATATAATTTGAATTTGTCCTCCTTTCGTTTTTATTTGATGTGTACGGTCTTTCATTACCTCCATAGTTCGCTTCTTGTAATCCTTTCTCAATTCAGTTCCCTTTTCCTTCTAATTTGATTCATTTCTTGTAATTCATTCTCGATTCAACTTTTTTTTTCCTTCTCATTCTCAATTCAACTTTTCAATTCTTATACTCCATACATAATTCAAATCCCCTTTCTAATTTAGGGTTTCCTATAAACAACTAACTGATGGTTATTATAACTTCAAGTATTTCATAATTTCGTTCACAGTAAAGATGGTTGAAAGTTGTGAGGAAGTCTTGGTCTTTTGTGAATCCAAATCTTGAACTTCTTCTATTGTGTTCGAAATTTCAGGACCGGTCCTTCACGCCATCATTGAAGCTGTCCATAGCGATTGAGCATGTATAGACTCAGCTTCTTGTGCTAATTATGAGCTTTGTTGCGCACGAAGTTTTGATTTCGATTCTTCTATTGATAGTCGCTTTTGAGACTCGTTTGTTCTTGAATTGTGTCTTCATCTTCCCCCACTTCTTCTAAATTATTCTTGGTCATGTCGATAGAAATGAATTGCTTATTTCTCTTTTTCAAAATGAATAATTTTTGGTGGACACCACTAAAAGGTTGGACGAAAATTTAACGGAAATAAGAAAAGGGGATAATTGCTAACATATGTTAATAAGAGGTGGTTAAATGAATGTAAAATAAATAAATAAGAGGTGATTTAGTAAAAAATAGGATAAATAAGGGGTGATTTTGAGTAATTTACTCGCTGCATGTAATATGCATATGTAGTACATACTACTGTTACTTTGATCTTTTAGCTCACCATCACCTTTCTCTGCTATGTTAAATTTTGACCTTTTTAACAATGATTTTTAGATTAATAAATCAAGTAATGTTTTATATTTGAAGACACACATCTTTCGTCACTCCGGATCACCTTTTGGTTATGTGTTACATTCACGTATGTGATAATATATGTTTTTAGGAAGAATTAGGACCAATTGTTTTTACAGTTTTTACTTCCCTCACCTAACACACTCCCCCTTATCAGTTCGGATCACCTATTGCCTTATGACGCTTATGTGTTACATTCACGAATATGACATTATTTTTATTCAATTTAATTTATTTTTGGAAAGTTGAAGACATGGTTAAAAATGTTTAAAATCTAAAAACATGAAAAGATGAAATTGTTATGGAAAAACATGCACACGATATTTGTACATATATATCACATGCATGTAGATATGTACAAGACAATTATACATGATGTTTTGTACACATATATCACATGCATGTCTTCTAGTATGACTTGATCAATGAGTGAAGTAAATTGTACAAGGTGAATGATTCACCTCTTACATCCTAGTTTATTTTATCAAAAAATCATCCAAATCTTGCCTTATAAATAGAGGTCATTCTCATTGTAACAAGATGCACCAAGAGCAAGTAAGAAATCTACTCTTCTTGTTCACTCCTCTCTTCTAGCTTCACTCTAAGTGTTCTTGAACCCATTCCACAAAAGTTTAAGTAATCAAGAGATCAAAAGTAATCATTTCATAACACGTTATTATCACGAGGATTCTAATTCCTAACTGAGCTTTGCTACTATCAAGGTATGTTTCTTAAACATTTCTTAGTCTTTCATTACACAAAACTATTGCGTAAAATCTACTTGAGGATTATGCTCTGTAGTTGCCCTTTGCGGGATCTTCTACATCAGAAACTCAAGTGTTTGTAAAGTAACTTAATCCGAAGAGTATGCTTTGTAGTTGCCCAAGTTCGGGAACCTCTACATCAGAAACTCATTATTTTAACCTAAGATCTAAAATAACTTTTGTCAAAATAAAATCATGGTTTTTGGATTTATGCTAAGATACAAACAATTTGCTTACCCCTTTTGACAAAGCCCCACATTAATTCCTTGCTTTCACCACTTGAATTATGAATGAATATTTTCCACCAAAATAATGATTATGATAATGATGATGATGTAAATAAGGACAAGGCAAATGAAAAGCTCGATTGTTGTTAGCAACAAGCCGATGAATAATATCATCGTCGGCCATGGACATGACATTTTTTTGATCGAATATGGAGATGGAGTAAAGGAGGAAGAAGATAAGGATGGTGGAAGAAAGTAAAATGGATGGATGGATATTAAAGGGGTAAAAATAATCGGTTTTAATTCTTTGTTCTAGTAACGTTCATTATCCGTATGATTTCTTACTTGTGTCACACGATATAATATTTGTCTTTACTTTTCTATTTATTATTTTGACATATTAATATTTTTCATGCATTCTTGGTACGATTTATTCACATGACTTCTACACGTATGAAAGGACCTTACATTCACTTTATTAATTCATGACTAATAAAATCATGCATGCTTAATATTGACATAAGTTACAATTTTTATGTAATAACCAATGACAAACATTGTAAAAAGAGACTTTGACATTCTTGACTTATCAGGCCAAAAATACCTTGAATGAAGGGTATATGCGGTGACCCATCTTAAGACGAATAGTCTTGAAAAAACTATTGAGGATAACAATGATGCACTCCAAAGAAGAAGGCAAAAGCATTTGTATTCCTCTGACACCACATTCATGAAAGGCTCAAGACCAAATACTTATTTGTGGAGGATTCTATAGAGTTGTGGGAAAGATTGAATGAAAGATATGAACACCAAAAAGAAGTCCTTTTCCCACAAGCTTTGTATGAATGGAACAACTTAAGGTTCTTGGACTTTAAGTCCATATCTGATTACAATAGTGCTACACACAAGATCACCTCCCAATTGAGGTTGTGTGGTCATATGATCTCCCAAGAAGAAATGCTAGAGTGAACATTCTCTACTATGCATGCCACAAATGTATTGTTACAACAACAATACCAAGAAAGAGCTTTCAAGAGGTACTCAGACCTTTTGAAAGTATTATTGGTGGTTGAAAAGAATAATGAGCTCTTAATGAGAAACCACAACCTCAAACCCACCAGATCAATAGCAACTCTGGATGTCAATGCCATTGAAAAGACATCCGATGACAAATGCAAGAATTACAAAGAACGTGGGCAACAATCACGACACTATAATAGTCGTGACCGAGGTCGTGGAGACCGTGGTGGTCGTAGTGGCCGTGGTGGCCGCGGTCGTGGTCGTTTGCAAGGCTATAATGATGGTCTTCATGATAATCAGGCAACTATGGTTACAAGGGGAATGGAAATAAAAAGGTCTAGATGGGTCAAAAGGGACCCTCTCATAAGCCAAGAACTGTCTGCTACAGATGTGGCATAGCGGGTCATTGGGCAAAATTATGCCGTATAGCTTCACATTTAGTGGATGCTTACCAAGTTGAAAGAAAGAAAGAAAAGGATAATGAAACCAACTTTGTTGAAAACGAAGGTGTTGGTAGTTCACCCATGACCAGCCTAGATGTCTCGTACTTTCTCAACTTTGAGAATGATGATGCATGTACCTTGGACTGAAGCATTGGTTTAAGAACTTATGAGATCATCCTTATTGTATAATAATGTATAATATGATGTAATGCCATGTGTTTTCATTTAAGATCTAGTATGACTATGTAAAATATGCTTATTCTAATGTATAATATGAAGTTTTTATTATTAATTGCTTGACTTATCTATGTTTCCTTCTTTATAGAATACATGGAACCTTCTAAGGAAAGACTTGATGAGAAGGAGCCATTTCTTGTAGACAATGCTACCACACATACCATCTTGAGAAATAAAGAAGTATTTCACACAATTGAAACCCTTTAAGGAAAATGTGAATACCATATCCGGTGCGGCAAGACTCATCGAAGGCTCGGAAAGAGCTCTTGTTCTACTCCCAAAGGGAAAAAATAGTAATAAATGACACATTATATTCGAGTAAATCTCGAAGAAATTTATTGAGTTTTGAGGATGTGCGTCAAAATGGGTTTCATATGGAAACCATGAATGAAAATGGGAGAGGATATTTGTGCATCACAACATGAATGTGATAAGAAACAGATCCTTGAAAAAATGCAAAGACAAGTCTCCGGATTATATGAGACATATATTTATCTGGTTGAAGCTAATGTGATATCTAAGAAGAGGTTGGATGACCGAGTTGAATTTACGCTTTGGCATGAGCGATTGAGTCACCCAAGATCAATGATGATGCATAAAATTATAAAAGGGTTCACTTGGACACCCGCAAAAGAACATGAAATTTCTGCCGCCTAGTCATATTAATTGTGCAGCTTATTTCACTTGGAAATCTTATAATTGGACCTTCTAAAAGTAAGGTTACAAGTGAGACTTCTGCATTTTTGGAAAGGATACAAGGAGATATATGTGGACTAATTGCTCCACCGTGTGGCCCATTTCGATATTTTATGGTGTTAATTGACACATCTACAAGATGGTCACATGTAAGTAGGGGTGTTCATAAAATTTTGATCCGTTAGATCCGGTCCGACAATCCGATGATCCGATCCATGAAGATCCGAGTCCGACAACTAATTTTCCGTATCCGATACAATCCAAGAAAAATTACCGGATCACTGGATCGGATACGGAATAAGATAATTTGCCTTCGGATATCTGGGGTGTATGTATGTGTATATAATTTACAAAGTATCTTATAATTCAACAAAATCACGCAGCTAAGTTGGTACCATTCCTTCACATATGTGTTTGGTCTCAAGTTCAATTCCTGGATGTCCCTTTTTCATTGCATATTTAATGAGATTTGGACTATTTGGGCCATGAAACTTGTGAACTTGGAGGAAATGCAGTACCATCAGGGCCGGCCCAAGTGCCATTACCTAATAAATTACATCTATTCGGATATCCGACGCGGATATCCGTTTTGATCCGGAAATCTCGGATCGAATATCCGGGTGATTTTGGATCGGAATCGGAATGGATTAAGAAGGATTTTTGATTTCGGATATCCGATCCAATAAGCCAGATCGGATATCCAGTTATGAACACCCCTACATGTAAGTCTATTATCAACTAGAAATGCGGCATTTGCTCAACTCCTTGCACAAATAATCCGATTGAGAGCTCAATTTTCGATACAATAAAGAAAATCTGGCCTGACAATTGGGATTGATGTTAAACATCCAGTAACTCATGTTCACACACAAAATGGTCATGCTGAATCGTTGATAAAAAGATTACAATTAACTGCTAGACCATTATTGATGAAATCTAACTTATCCCATCTGCTTGGGGACATGCGATATTGCATGCTGCAGCCTTGATCCGATTAAGACCAAGTGCAAACTGTTCACGCTAGGATGTAGCACAAAAAAAGCTTTACATTTATAACTCGAACTAAATCCTAAACTACCTAGCGAAAATCGCAGTGTACGGGACGTTTGTAGTAGGGATAGTATTCCGAGGTCGAACACAAAGACTAAGGTGAGATTGATTCAATTTATGATTAAGTCTAGTGAAGATCTAGGTTAAGAAAAGAGGAAGAAATAAAGAAATAGAAAACACAATGTTTTTTTGGTTGGTTTTAGGTGATCAACCGAAGATCACTAATCATGCAAAATAATCAAATCTACTATACTAACAAATCAACACAATCAAATAAACTAAACAAGATAAAACGAGATATAGATCAAAGATAGAAAAGCGGGTTCTAGGGGTTGGAAGTTCCGGTTATGGCATAGGACTCAAGCTATCTATTCGTTCCTTGGATTAACTATGTTGGGGTTAAGTGTTTCTAAATTGGGATCAATCACCGGGTATGTCTCATGGTCCGCTAGTCCATTCCCGAGGTCTCATCACCGGGTAAGTCTCTAAGAACCTAAGGGACGGAATTTTACTCAAACCGGATTGTTATCTAAAGATCCAACCTATCCTCACCGGGTAAGTCTCGGAAGGGTTAGTTCTAAGCTACCATCCAGCACACTTAATCCAATGGCGGCTTATTAGGCTCACCACTACCTAAGGTTTGTTATCTTTGGAATCTAAGAGTAAGGATTACCGGGTAAGTCTCTCCTAACACTTAGTTGCTAACACTAGGTCACCCTAGGATAGATTTAACTCAACAAACACTTAGGATTTCAACATTCTAACAATCTAAGACTAGATTCACCGAACCAGGGAAAATCACGGTTTGTTCTACCTAAACCACGGCCGTGGTTTGACAAGAACCAACCGTGATTACTAACAGAGGCTACGTTCATGCACACAAGTCATCCAAAGGTAAATCTAAGTCCGTCCTATCATAGCCCTAGCCATACCATCCTTTCCTTACCCTAGAACCACATCTATTTAGCCTACAACGTTCATAATAGAAATCGAAACAAGCAAATATAAAATCATGACATCCATTTGCAAGATGATGAAGGAAAAGAGATGAACAAGTGAACTAAAACAAAACCAAGCTGAAAATAGAATTAGAGTAACTCACAATCCTTCTTAAAGAAGGTTCAAATGGTTCATACAACTCTAGAAATAGAATCCGGAATTCTTCACTACAAAAACTATCAAGGTGTGGTAATGGTGTGTGTTCTTCTTCTCCTCTTTAATGGAGCTCTTCTTCTTCCTTTTTGGCACTTTCCTTCCTAGAAAGACTTCTTGTTGAGAGAGTATTTTTGATTGGAAGATTTTGATAATGGAGAGCTGCTCCAAGATGCTTCTCTCAGCTAATGAAGGACCACTTTTATAACAAATTTTGCATGAGCTGGCCATGAGAGTCGTGGCATAGCTGTCAAAAGAATCTGGCAAAATCCACGGCAGAATCACGGGCATGGAATGTGCCAGTGAACCGTGGTTTGCTCCAGAAACTTCGCCTTGGATCATTAAGCTGTGATTTGGTGCATGACTTGTGTTGGCAAGGCTCCATGAGTCCTCCTTAGCCTCTAGTTTGCATCCTAATGAGCCCGGAGGTGCGTCATCTCGAGGATTGATTCTCGAATGCGTCAATTAAGCTCCTAAATCTCCCAAAATACCTATAAAACACGCACAAGTCCGTGTAGACGTCTATCTCGACAAAATAAATGAATTGAGTGCAAAACGTCGTGAACTAATGCTAAACCATGCATGGATGAGTGAGAAATCCATCTAAATGACTACTTAAACCTAACTCATAAATCGTGTTATCAAAATACGGTGAAGTTCCAAGGCTTTATATGACTTATCTAAGGACACTCTCTATAAAGGTTGTTGAGGCTTCAGTATAGAAAAGATCTAAACACAAGAATTAATCTCAAATACCCAAACTTGTAACCCAAGGATCAAGACTAACTAAACCGATTAAGGTTGTGACACTCAAAATCGAAGTAGAGGTTGTTGAGGCTTCACCACCACCTAGAAAAGGCAAGCCAAGACTAAGTTAAAGCAAATCTTTAACTTTGGATTAAAGTAAAAGCAAGGTTCGTAAACTAGGGAAAATTACGGGTGGATCTTGAGATTCCACGGCCGTGGAACTCAAGAACACACCGTGATTCTGGGCGTCGGCGAAATCTCTCTAACTCTCAGGGTCCAATCAATTTACGATCGATCTATCATCATCTAAGCCACAACTATCAACCCTTCACCTTAGAATTGCTAAAGGGTTTTAGCCAATAACAGTCATTATGATATCAATTTCAAGATTTAAAAGAATGAAAGGTGAAAACCTTCGAAAAACCTTGAATAAATCTCAAATCAATCTCAAATCCACAAACAAGAACAATGATGTAAGTAGATTCAGAATAACACAAACAATCACAATCCTTGATAAGAACGAAGAACGAGATGTCAATTTGTCTTCTAATCAAACCTAAGGATAAAAGACGTAATCTCCGCATGAACAATGAAACCCTCAATGCGCGGAAGCAAATCTCCAAGCGATGATGCTCTCAACGTGATCTAAGCGGATGCGTAAGCGAATGTCTAAGCAGAGGTGACGGAATCTCTCTCTTCCCGTCCTTTTATAGGGCAGGATAGAATAAGTGTCCAGCCCATTGTGTAAAAGATCGTGGCTTCAAATTGTACGGTAAAAGATCGCCTAAATCACGGTTTCCTAAGATTCCACGCCCTTGGTTTAGAGCGTGGTTTAGAGTGTGGAATTTCATCACGGTTTCTTCACATCTTCCACGGCCGTGTAACCCTCTGGAATGCTCCACGCTTGTGTTGCCAAAGTTCCACGGCCGTGGTTTAGAGCGTGGACTCTAGTACGGCCGTATTTTAGAGCGTGGAACACAAGTAGCTCGTAATTCTCCTTTGTTTTGTGTCATTCTTCATCCTAGCATCTTCCTTAGCTCCTTTGTGGTGTCCTCAATCCTTGGACATGCTCAATCCATCTCCATTATCCTTCAATCCGTTCGGTTTTAGCTCTTATTTGCCTACAATCAACACAAAGCTTATGTAGACCTCTATATCGACAATATAGATAAACTAACTCACAATTGCTTCAATGCTTTATCAATGAACACCAATATAGATGCAATACACTTAGAAAACGTGCCTAAATTATCACAATATTTCATGCTAACAAATAACCCCATACTTGCCACTTGCTTGTCCCCAAGCAAGGTCTTTCAAAAACTTTAAAACTCAAGTTAGGATGAAATATGGATGTACTCTCAAGAACAAAACTTCTTTTAGATGAATGTGCTTTGTAGTCAATAGATCATTCTCAAATCTTGCTTCATTCGTTTATAAGACTTTCATACACATAATCAAAGAGTAAAGAGTAAAGAAAGCTCATAAATTGATCAAACTTCCATGTAAACATCATAACCTTCAAACATTATCAAAATCAATCATAAGAAACTTCAATTTAGATCACCAAGTCATATATCATTCTCTTGATCTTAAGGACTTTCAAACAAGGTCTAGAATGCGGAAAGGGAGGGAAAACTTTAAGGAATGTGGTGCATGAATCCGGGAAAGTGGATAACTAACTCTTTTCTTTTTCTCTTGCGGTTTCCGCAACACTTTGAACTTAGAGCTTCACTCTCTTCTTTTCAATACATTTTTCGACTTTACTTTTGGAGTTATGGATAGAGGTGCACAAAAACCGAAGCCTAGAAGATTGGCGTTTCTCATTTTTACGAGATGCCTCAAACCCTTGATGCACATACCATAATCCGCTAGGAATATCGCTCAATCCGACTTTGACAAGACACAAACACCCGGCTATGTGAATGGTGCCGAGTTACTCATCGTCATGATTGACTTCCCCAAACCTATAATTTCTTTCTATTCTTTTGAATGCAAAATATTGCTTTCATGGCCCTCCCACATCAAACATGCCAAATATCAACTCCTCCAAATTCCCGGATAGGTAAAGGAGGCCATTATTCATTGAGGGGCTAAATGATCAAAGAAAGAAGAAAGAAAATCGAATTGCCTTAATCATCTCAAAAAGAAGTATAAGAACTTATCATGTGATTTCAACCTTGATTTCTCAATATGATTTAGGTAACACTCATCACATTATGAAACTTGCAAAAGAGGGATAATCAACTCATTCAATTTCTTTTCAATTCACTATTTGTTTAAGCATGCGATTGTCATCAAAACTCAATTCACAAGTAGTGATTATCATAGAAATCATCTCTATCCTTAGAAGCACAAAATTTTCAAAATTTTTCAATTTTTATGGGTTTTTCAAAAGCTTTTTCATGCAATGCAATAATGAAACGTGCAACAATAGAATGAAACATGCAAGGTAGTCTCGATAAAAGCATACAAAGTGAGTAAGAGTTATTATAAACTATTAGTCACACCCCACCCCATACTTGGAACAAACATTGTCCCTAATGTTCAAGAATAAAAAGAAAAAAAAAAGAAAGAAAAAGAACTCACAAAATGGTGGTGGAGCGGCTAAAACTGTGGATCATCAATCATCTCACTGCGGTGGAGGCGGTGGTGGAAACGGGAAGAAGCCTGGATCATAGTTCCGCCCAAACTGCTGGCGATATATGTCTCTCATCATGCGGTCATGATCGTCGGCTCGTGCATCCCTAGCATCTGCACGGATCTCTAGAGCTCCAACCCTGCTGGAAAGGTCGGTGGCCCACTCTGGCAACTGCTCGTACCAACTAGGCGGCTGGCTGTACCACGCCGGTGCATCTGAAGGTGCTGGTGCAGGTGGCGGCTGTGCATGCCAAGGCGGTGGAGCTCCCATCCAATCCGGCTGAGTGCTATACCATGAAGGAGGATCCGCCATCCAAGTAGGCCTCTTGCTCACACTAGCACGGCGAGAGGAAGAGCCAGATGCTCTAGCAGGGCGGGGAGAGCGTCTAGGAAGGTCAGGAACTGCATCCGGCTGATCCGGGAATGTACCAAAGTCATGATCAGCTCCTCCTCCCTCAAACTCGTCATCCCCTCTCATCTCCTCCTCTACAACTGGTGGTGGTGGAACATAGGGGGGGGGCTACTAATCTGTTCACATGCATGGCAGCGAACGTCTCCTTCCAGTTATGGCGTCCAACCATAATGGAATACTCAGGAAGCCACTCAATGCCTCTCCCAGTCGTACTCTCCCAAGGCATAGCAGCATATGGTGGACCTCTATGAGTGGGGAAGATGAGGCCTCTAGTCATGAGGGCCTGAAGTCCTAGAGGTCTAGCTGCAATGGGGTGCAGGCAGAGAAGTCTACCCCTAACTGTCTAGAAAGGTGGGTGACCATCCCACCGTATCCAATGTTGCCAGCCCTCTTATTCTTTAGCTTGCTCATAGTAGCAACTAAGAGGGTGGCGCAGTCAGCTGGCCTGCCATATAACATACTGTAAAGTAAGAACAGCTCATCCGTCTTAATCTTCTGAGGTGTCTCCGTCCTAGGGAAGAGACACTCAGAAAGCACTCTATGAGCTATCTTCAAGGCTAGATGATAGATCAATCTAGACTTGGTATCAACAGGCTGCCAGCGGTCCTCGCTGGCGTAAATCATCGCAATCTCCTCCTAGAAATCCTTGGCGTACACGCCACTGGAGAATCGACCATTAAAGGTCTCCTGGAACCCAAAGAAGGCTCCAAACTCTCTAATCGAAAAATCATAGTTTCTCTCCATCAACCGGAAAGAAACTGTCCTGTCTACGTGACTGTGCTCGAAGGAAACCACAAACTCCCTAGTGATCTCCTCATAAGCATCTTCCCGAATAGCGGAGAAGATGACTAAACCGGCTCTATCTAAAAGCCAAGTGAGGTCTCCTATCACATGTAGAGGCTCTAACTCCTGAAGCAGTAAGTATCTAGGTCCTATGACCGTCCTCTCCTCGATCCTCTCTAAGGCATCTAGATGATCCTCATGGATGGTAGGGATCCTAGGGGGAGGTGGTAATGGTGATGATGGAGGTGATGGAGGCTCAGAGGGTGGTGCTCTAGAAGAGGAAGCATTGTTGCCTTTTCTCTTTTTGTTCTTATTTCTACCAGACACTCTTCTCACAAAATCCATATTCTGTTGAAAACCACGGTTTGTTCTTCAGATTCCACGGCCGTGGAATACCCAAGAACCGTGGTTCGTCTCGAAATTTCGCAAATCTCAGCAAAACCACACCAAATTCAACAACAAGCAGCCCTAGACTAATTTCCGTCCAATTCCAATCAGTTCTCCTAAAAATTCTAGCAAAAACGAAGCCGAATCGACAAAGAGAAGGAAAAAACGAAAAACCTAGGTTTTCGGATTTTGGAATCCGAATTCCGTCTTCTCCGGTGATTTGCCGCTTGAATTATTGCTTGAATCTTGTTGGTGATTGGATTTGCTTCAGTTTTGGCCAAAGAATCGTCAAAAACGATTAACGAATGAGGGTTTGAGAGATGGGGAGTGGAATCGGCGATTTGGGCGTGAAATTGGGTTTGTGATATGTGTTTTGTGAAGAAACGTGGTTTATATAGTGGCCGTAAAAAATTTTGAAAATCACGGTCTATTGGGGGGTTCCATGGCCGTGGAAATGTACGGAACCGTGGTTTTGGTGATTTTTCTCAGGCCTTTGAAAATTACGGTCACTGTAGCTGTCACGGCCGTGGTTTTGGCCGTGGAACTCTCTGTAATGTGTCAAAGTCCAAGTTTCGTCAATTTTTTTCAACTTTTCCTTTCCCCTTTCTTTTCCACTGTTCCTATATCCAAAAACACGAACATACCGGAAGGCATCGAAGGCAAAACAAAGCAAAACGTCTAAACTAAACTAGTCTATGAATCAAAAACAAAAACGTAAGTGCAATACCTTGGGTTGCCTCCCAAGAAGCGCTTTGTTTAAGGTCCGTAGCTAGACCATATTCGCACTTATTCGAGTGTGGTGGGTGCGAACTCTTCAGCTTGGAGTTCCGGTGTATACTTCTTGAGTCGTTGACCGTTCACCTTAAAGCTTCCGCCCTTTTCACCCCATACTTCAACTGCACCATGGGGAAAAACACGTTTGATTAGAAAAGGTCCATTCCAACGAGATTTAAGCTTACCTAAAAAGAGACAAAGCCTTGATTTGAAGAGGAGAACTTGATCTCCTTCTTTAAGGTCCTTTGGGATGATATGCTTATCATGCCAACGCTTCGCTCTTTCCTTATAGATCTTGGCGTTTTCGTAGGCGTTCAAGCAAAGTTCTTCAAGCTCATTAAGGTCCAAGAGATGCTTCTCTCCCGCTTCCTTCATGCTGAAATTCAACCACTTTATTGCCCAAAACGCCTTGTGCTCCAACTCTACCGGTAAGTGACAAGACTTCCCATACACAAGGTTGTATGGTGTAGTTCCGATGGGAGTCTTATATGCAGTCCGGTATGCCCACAATGCGTCATCTAGCTTCAAAGACCAATCCTTCATTGTCCTTGAAACCGTCTTCTCTAGGATTCCTTTGATCTCCCGGTTTGAGATCTCCACTTGTCCACTAGTTTGTGGATGATAAGGGGTGGCGATCTTGTGAGTCACCCCATACTTAGCTAGAAGAGCTTCAAAACGTCGGGCAATGAAGTGAGAACCTCCATCACTAATGATAGTCCGTGGTGTCCCAAATCGTGGGAAGATGATCTTGTTAAAGAACTTAACCACTACCATGGCATCATTGGTGGGAGAGGTAATTGCTTCAACCCATCTTGAAACATAATCAACCGCTAAAAGTATGTATTGGTTTCCACAAGATGATGGGAAGGGTCCCATGAAGTCTACTCCCCAAACGTCAAAGATATCCACCTCTTGGATGTTGTTGAGAGGCATATCATACCTCCTAGATATATTTCATGTTCTTTGAAAAGCATCGCAGCAGGAAACAAAGGTTTGCACATCTTTAAATAGAGTAGGCCAAAAGAATCCAGATTGCAATACCTTAGCGCTAGTCTTGTTCGACCTAGCGTGTCCTCCACAAGGTAGTGAATGACAATGGCGGATGACACTTTGCATCTCATCTTCCGGCACACATCGCCGAATGATGCCATCCGGACCTCTCTTAAAGAGGAGAGGTTCATTCCAAAAGTATTCCCGAACATCCTTAAAGAACTTCTTTCTTTGTGCGTAGGATAATCCGGGCGGTAATTCCTGACAAACCAAATAGTTAACAAAATCAGCAAACCATGGTTCGTTACCTTTGGTGATCACATCGATGCACTCCTCTATGATGTGTAAATGCTCGTCCAGAAAGGAGTCATCTATAGGTAGATGGTCGTCCTCTAGATGTGTTAGACGACTCAAATGATCCACAACAGAATTTTCCGAACCCTTCTTGTCGCGGATCTCTAGATCGAATTCTTGTAGGAGAAGAATCCATCTAATTAGCCTTGGCTTCGCATCCTTCTTTGCAAGGAGATACCGGATCGCAGCATGATTCGTGTATACAATCACCTTTGCACCTACAAGATAAGAGCGAAATTTGTCAATTGCATATACAATAGCTAAGAATTCCTTTTCGGTAGTGGCGTAGTTGAGCTGCGCTTCATCTAGCGTCTTGCTAGCGTAGTAGATAACATGGGTTCGTCCTTCCTTTCTTTGCCCAAGAACAGCTCCTATAGCTACGTCACTTGCATCACACATAACCTCAAAGGGAAGGTTCCAATCCGGAGGTTGGATAATCGGGGCTGAGATTAGAGCTTCCCGAATCATATTAAACGAATCTAAGCATTCCTGCGAAAACTCAAAAACTGCATCCTTCATCAATAGATTAGTAAGCGGTTTTGATATTTTAGAGAAATCCTTTATGAAATGCCTATAAAATCCAGCATGTCCTAGAAAACTTCTTATCCCTTTCACCGAAGTTGGGGGAGGAAGCTTTTCTATTGTCTCTATTTTAGCTTTATCCACCTCGATCCCTCTACTAGAGATTAAGTGTCCTAATACAATGCCTTCTTTCACCATAAATTGACACTTCTCCCAATTAAGAACTAGGTTAGTGTCTTCACACCTTTGTAATACAAGAGCAAGGTTAGAAAGGCAATTGTCAAAAGAGGAACCATAAACGGAGAAGTCATCCATAAAAACCTCCATGATTTCCTCTATATATTCCGAGAAGATGGCCATCATGCACCTTTGAAAGGTGGCTGGGGCGTTGCAAAGACCGAACGGCATCCTCCTATAGGCAAACGTACCCCACAGGCACGTGAATGTGGTCTTCTCTTGATTATCCGGGTGTATCGGAATCTGAAAGAAACCACTATAACCGTCAAGATAGCAAAAGTGTGAATGTTGTGCTAACCTTTCAAGCATTTGATCGATGAAGGATAGTGGGAAGTGATCCTTCCTCATCGCGTTGTTTAGCTTGCGGTAGTCTATACACATCCGCCATCCTGTTACGGTTCGTGTAGGAATGAGTTCATTGTTTTTGTTGGTGATGACCGTCATTCCTCCCTTCTTCGGAACCACTTGTACGGGACTCACCCACTTGCTATCGGAGATAGGATAGATGATACCTACATCAAGTAGTTTAAGAATTTCCTTCTTGACAACCTCCTTCATGGTCGGATTTAACCGCCTTTGAGGTTGTCGTGAAGTTCTAAAGTCCTCTTCCATTAAGATCTTATGCATGCATAAGGAAGGTTTGATTCCAACTAAATCCTCTATAGTATATCCTAAGGCTTTCCTATGTTTCTTAAGGACAACCATAAGCTTACTATGTTCATCTATGCTTAAATCGGAACTAACAATTACCGGAAAGGTAGAATTAGGTCCAAGAAATGCGTACCTTAGATGTGTAGGAAGTGGTTTCAATTCCATCACTATCGGAGTTTACAATGGCTCTTGAGGAGTATCTGATGCTTCCTTAGAAGTGTCTAAGGATGTAGAAGGTGTTGGAGAAGAATCAAGAGAAGTTGTAGAAGAGACACAATTTCCTTCGAACTCACCCAAAATTACGGCATCCCTGCCTTCTCCACGGCCGTGATTTTGGGCGTGGAAAGTAAATACGGTGGCTCTGTTTCCTCCACGGCCGTGTAACCCTCTGGAGTGCTCCACGCTTTCGTTGGTGAAATCCACGGCCGTGGAATAGGCCGTTTGACCGTGGATCCGTACGTTTTCTGCCTCATCGTGGAGTTTCTCAAACTCTTCTTCACATACTTCTTCTTGTGTCTTTAAGGCTTCAATTGCCTCATTGCACTCCTCTTCTTCCCCTATATTCGTTATGCTCATAGTAATAACTTTTTGCAAGGGATCTTTGAAGAGAATATAACTTACCTCCTCTCTAGATAGCTCTTCGTCTTGGATATTGAATATATCCTCATCAAAGGCTGGTTCCTTCACCAAAGTGGAAAGAACGAACTCTACCTTTTCTTCTCCTATGTCAAAGGCGAGTCTAGCATTCTTGCAATCGACTATGCAGCCGGATGTTGCAAGAAACGGTCTTCCGAGAATGATCGGGACCGGACTATCTGCAGGAATGTCAAGCACAACAAAATCTATAGGAACATAGAACTTACCAAGCTTGACTGGAACGTCTTCAACAATACCGACGGGACGAGTTATGGATCGATCCACCATGTATAACGTCATCTTTACCGGTTTAGGGTCGCCTAAACCGATCTTCCTGCATAAGGCAAGTGGAATGATGCTCACACTTTCTCCTAAATCACATAATACATCATATGTGACATCTCCCACTCCTATGGGAATACAAAATAACCCCGGATCCTTTAGCTTTGGGGACATCTTCTCTTTCATGGTTTTGATGAGATCCGAAGAATCCGAACTCATCTTAACCTCTCCAAAATCCTCTAGCTTTCTCTTGTTAGAGAGGATCTCCTTTAAGAACTTTCCATAAGCTGGCATACTTACAATTGCATCAATGAAAGGTATATTAATATGCAGTTTGCTCATGAGTTCAATAAAATTACCGAATTGCTTGTCTAGACGCGCTCTTGCTCTAGATTGCGGGAATGGTAGGGGAGGTTTGTAAGCTGGAGGAGGAACGTAGACATCTTCCTTCTCCTTCCCCTTTTCTTTCTCTTTCTCAACGGGGACTTCTACAAACTTAGGCTACGGATCGGTAGTTGTTACTCCGCTCCTAGTTGTGATTGCCATCACCCTTCCTTTTGGGTTGTCCTCCGTCTTTCCTGGAAGTTTCCCTTGATTCCTAGGAACTTCCTCCGCATGACTAAACATTTGGTTTTCTAAAACCTTTTGGGCTTTATCAACCTTAGTTATGTGATCATCAACCTTGATGATGCGAGTCTCCAATCCTTGAAGCTTGCCCAAAACTGTTTCCAACATGGGATCGGGCTTCTCTTTCCCCAAAGTACTTCCACCATTAGATGTTTGCCCCTGGCTTTTCAAAGGAGTGGAAGAAGAGGAAGGTGGAGTTAGTGAATTTCCTGAATTGAAAGAATAAGAATTACCGGAATTTTGTTGGTTGGAGCGCCAATTGTTGTTGTTTGAACCCCTATTGTTGTTCCAATTGTTGTTCCGGTTGTTGTTGTTATTGTTCCAATTGTTCCGGTTGTTGTTCCGGTTATTGCGGTTTGTATTCTCATTCCCGTTGTGGTTATTGTTGTTGCCCAAATAACCTACATTTTGTTCCTTTTGTTTTGGACAGTTGGTTTTGATGGCTTCCTTCAACTCTTTAATCTCCGTGTTGAGAGAAAAGATTTGAGTTTGAGCCGCTTGTGATAGCTTTGCTCCTTGATCCACATGATTCGCCTCCACTTTCCGATGAGAATACTTCTCAATAACTCGCACTTTCTTCTCAATGAAGTCCCAAGCGTCATCTTCCCTCATGTCCATGAATGTACTACATGATAGGGATTGGAGCTTGAATTATGTCTCCACATCCAGCCCCTTATAGTATATTTCCAATAGCGCCAATTTGGATATGCCATGATGTGGGCAATTCAATAGCAAATCCTGAAATCTTTCCCAAGATTGAAACAAACTTTCGTTAGATCTCATAGAAAATGCATTAATCTTACCTCTCAACTCCGCTGTTTTGGATGGCGGAAAGAACTTAGTGAGGAATTCCGAAGAAAGATCCTCCCATGTCTCTAGTTTCCCACTTGGGAGAGCTTGATACCAAGACAATGCTTTCCCTTTCAAAGAGAAAAAGAAAGGTTTGAGCTTATAACTGTTGGTAGTTGCATTCTTTGGCTTCATTGTCTCCATCATGATCTCAAAATTTTGTAGATGTTGGTGTGAAGATTCAGCGCTTGTTCCCCCAAATTGATTTTGGCGGACAATGGTAATAACTTGCGGGTTGAAGCTAAACCCTTGTGCATCATCAGCATCAAAGTTCACACCCAAACGGCGTGGTTGCTGCGTTGGATCCATCCTTTGGCCAAGAGTTCTTGGTTCCTCATCCACACGTTCGACTCTCGCACCTCTAGCTAGAACACGGTGATTAGCAGTTGGCCGTGGAAAGAATGGGTTCACATTGATCGTTGAATCAATTTCCTCTAGTGGTGGCATGGAGGAGTCGCTATCCTCATTGGATGAGTTAGCTCTAACCGATCTTCCCGGTCTCCTTCTTCTCTTTTTCTCCTTGAGGTTGTTTATTTCCAACCTCATTCGGAACATCATGTACGATAGATCATCAACCTTTATTTGATGACGATCCATTTCTTCCCTACGAGTCTTCTCACTCCATTGGAGTTGAGCTTCTTTCTCCGCCAACTCCGTTTGGTAATCACGTTCTCTTTCTTCAGCCATTTTTCTTTCCTTAAGCTTTCTCCTCAAAGTCCTCTCAAGCTCTTGATCAAGAGGTAAGAGGTCTTCGTTGTTCCTAGACCTGCGCATACACTCGAAAAGATATCAAATAACAAGGGAGAAGCTCCCAAGCTTGACAACCGATAACCAAATTCGGCCTAGACCAAATCCCCGGCAACGGAGCCAAAAACTTGTTCGCCACTTAGCATGCGTGCAAATAAGCTTTAAATTTATAAAACTAGAATCAAGCAAGCGAACCCGCAGTGTACGAATCGGCGTAGTAAAGCAAGAATTCCAGAGTATCGAACATAGGGATTTGGGGGGTTAAATCCAGTTATGAATCGTCAAGCAAGTAAATGTATGAGCTTTGCAAATATTGGGAAATCAGCAACCCTAAAGATCCAGATATCTAATTGTGGCAATCGATTCAAGATATACTAAAGAACTAAAGACAGAGTTAAGAGTTGCAAAGGTATGCTAAGGTAAAGCAATGTACGGTGAAGTTCCAAGGCTTTATATGACTTATCTAAGGACACTCTCTATAAAGGTTGTTGAGGCTTCAGTATAGAAAGAATCTAAAGACAATAATTAATCTCAAATACCCAAACTTGTAACCCAAGGATCAAGACTAACTAAACCGATTAAGGTTGTGACACTCAAAATCGAAGTAGAGGTTGTTGAGGCTTCACTACCACCTAGAAAAGGCAAGCCAAGACTAAGTTAAAGCAAATCTTTAACTTTGGATTAAAGTAAAAGCAAGGTTCATAAACTAGGGAAAATTACGGGTGGATCTTGAGATTCCACGGTCGTGGAACTCAAGAACACACCGTGATTCTGGGCGTCGGCGAAATCTCTCTAACTCTCAGGGTCCAATCAATTTACGATCGATCTATCATCATCTAAGCCACAACTATCAACCTTTCACCTTAGAATTGCTAAAGGATTTTAGCCAATAACAGTAATTATGATATCAATTTTAAGATTTACAAGAATGAAAGGTGAAAACCTTCGAAAAACCTTGAATAAATCTCAAATCAATCTCAAATCCACAAACAAGAACAATGATGTAAGTAGATTCAGAATAACACAAACAATCACAATCCTTGATAAGAACGAAGAACGGGATGTCAATCCGTCTTCTAATCAAACCTAAGGATAAAAGACGTAATCTCCGCACGAACAATGAAACCCTCAATGCGCGGAAGCAAATCTCCAAGCGATGATGCTCTCAACGTGATCTAAGCGGATGCGTAAGCGAAGGTCTAAGCAGAGGTGACGGAATCTCTCTCTTCCCGTCCTTTTATAGGGCAAGATAGAATAAGTATCCAGCCCATTGTGTAAAAGATCGTGGCTTCAAATTGTACGTTAAAAGATCGCCTAAATCACGGTTTCCTAAGATTCCACGCCAGTGGTTTAGAGCGTGGAATTTCGTCACGGTTTCTTCACATCTTCCACGGCCGTGTAACCCTCTGGAATGCTCTACGCTTGTGTTGCCAAAGTTCCACGGCCGTGGTTTAGAGCGTGGACTCTAGTACGGCCGTATTTTAGAGCGTGGAACACAAGTAGCTCGTAATTCTCCATTGTTTTGTGTCATTCTTCATCCTAGCATCTTCCTTAGCTCCTTTGTGGTGTCCTCAATCCTTGGACATGCTCAATCCATCTGCATTCTCCTTCAATCCGTTCGGTTTTAGCTCTTATTCGCCTACAATCAACACAAAGCTTATGTAGACCTCTATATCGACAATATAGATAAACTAACTCACAATTGCTTCAATGCTTTATGAATGAACACCAATATAGATGAAATACACTTAGAAAACGTGCCTAAATTATCACAATATTTCATGCTAACACCTAATATATCACATCTAAAAATATTTGGATGTGCAGTTTATGCTCCTATTGCTCCACCACAACGTACAAAGATGGGTCCACAAAGAAGATTGAGAATATATATTGGTTTTAAATCTCCCTCAATCATTAAATATCTTGAACCAACAACGTGTGATTTGTTTACAACAAGATTTGCTGATTGCCATTTGATGAAAATACATTCTCAATCTTAGGGGGAGAAAAGAAGAAAGTGAACTCAAGTATGAAAGAAATTACATGGAATGCAACACTATTATCACACCTTGATCCAAGAACAAAAATGTGTGAACAAGAAGTTCAAAGAATCATTCACTTGCAAGGTTGCAAATCAATTACTAGATGCATTTATAGACACTAAGAAGGTGGTAAAGTCACATGTTCCTACGACAAATGCACCTACAACAATTGATGTACCTATTGGACAACCAAATGTGTCCATTGAAAATGAGTCTACAACACATCAAAAATGTGGTAGACCACTCGGTTCAAAAGATTTGAAACCAAGAAAACAAAGGAACCAAAAGGGTATTGCAGGAGAGGCTATAGAGACTGAATCAAATGGGAACATGAGAAAGACAAAGAAAATAAGGATACGGACATCCGAATGAAGATAATATCCTTGATAATGATGAAAGAATCGACAATTATGAAATTGCTATAAATTATATCAATACAAGGATACAATGGAATAGAAAGGATATCATTGTTGATGATATATTTGCCTATTCTGTGGCTAATGATATCACAATTAAAGATGACGACATTGAGCCAAAATTAGTTGATGAATGTCTTCGTAAAAAATATTGGGCAAGATGGAAAGAGGCAATACATGCAAAATTAAAATCACTTGAAAAACATGAAGTTTTTTGGGCCTGTACTCCATACACAAAGGGTGTAAAATCAGTCAGCTATAAATGAGTTTTCGTAAGAAAACGAAATGAGAAAAACAAAATTGTGAGATATAAGTCAAGACTTGTAGCCCAAGGGTTTCCTCAAATTCCATGAATCGATTATGATGAAGCATACTTGCCAGTAATTGATGTACCTTACGGATGTCGTGACTGCATATTTATACGGGTCACTTGATACTGAAATCTACATGAAAGTCCCACAAGGACTAAAGTTAATAACCAAGGGCCGTAGTCTCACTTATGTGAGTAGACGGTTCTCCCAATTGCCAATCAAATTAATATAATTATCTTGAACTAAAAACAAGTTAATAACCAAGGGTTTGTAATCTCCACAAAGGAGTAGACAAAACCCAACCAAGAGTTTGTAATCTCCACAAAGGAGTAGACAAAACCCAACCAAGAGTTTGTAATCTCCACAAAGGAGTAGACAAAACCCAATCAAGAGTTTGTAGTCTCCAAAGGAGTAGACAAAACCCAACCAAGAGTTAGTAATCTCCAAAAGAGTAGACAAAACTCAACAAAGAGTTTGTAGTCTCCGAAAAGGAGTAGACAAAACTCTAATAGAAGTTAAGTTCAATTGCACGCCTTATAAACCGGTTGTTATATGTTAAAACCATTGACTTGGATAATGTAATGAGTCATTCATAAATGAATTTTCCTTCTAAGAGTATTCTCTCCTACACCGGGAATATCCAAATATCTTAGTGGGATAAAACGTTACACGTTACAAAGACTAAGTAAGAGACTCACTTGTCTTACTTTGGAGAAAGAGTATTCCTAGGTTTTGTCAATATAAAACCAAACTAAGATGGATGCCTATCCTTTGTCAATACAATGGAACTATAATGGTCTTTCGAGTTGTGCAAACAAGCTTATAAGAAGGCCTATCCAATGTCAATACAATGGAACTAAAAGCTTTATTGTTGCAAAAACGAATGTCAAATAAAGTGCAAATGACTCTTCCTTTTATAGGCATAGGGGTCACGGTTTTGGGGAGTTTAAAGCGGTTAAAATCGGTTATGGAAGTTACGTGGAAGTTACTTGGAAGATGGGCCTTGAAGCCCTAGAAAGCCCGAGGCCCGAGGCCCACATAGGGAGCCCAAAACCGCTACCCGGATCTAGATTAGAGCTAGCTTATTTTTATTGATCCAAACACTTCCAATGAGCTTCATTCACTTTAATATAGCTAGGGTAAGCTCCAAGATCCACAAATACTCAATATCTTAGCTCAAGCTAGTGTAGCTCCTAAAGAAGATCACTAGTTGCTTCATTGACATTCACTAAGCATTTGAGCTTGGATTGCTCCCAATTTTTAACCACATATTCTTTAGCCAATATAAGGCCTAAGAACCAAAGATGTGCAGATAAAATGTAGGTAAAAAGCCCCAAACGTTGGCCTTCTAAAATATAGCACAAGTTGACCTTGCCGTGAATCACCTTGCTTTGATTCAACTCCCCTTATAATACTAGTTGTTCTTAGTGTCGGTCACTGGGCTTGCCTCCCGCAACCCGGACCATAGTGACACACATGTGAACAACTCATTGCACCTTGTCTCAAGACAAGCTCAACGGTTACAATGAAGACTTAGCCCAAATCTCCAACATTCCTCCCCATTTGAGCAAAGTTAAGAAACTTTTAATAAACATACAACCAAACAAAATATTCGCATAATCATAAATATCTTTCGATTGAATTTATTGAATTAGTATAATTACACATTCTGCACTAAAGAATTGTGGTGTCCTAATGGATTGAACAACTTAACTTGTTTAAGTACATGAAGGCAACATACACGAAATTTACATTTCCTTTACAAATAAATGACACATTTAAAGGCTATTGTGTCCTAATCCTGTAATGAACATATAGGCGAGTCGACCATCTACTCCCTTGAAGAAGCCTTCATACTTCACGTTCACGTAGCCAACTCTCTTTTGATCTTGCACCTATAATTGCAATTTTTTAAAAGAGTTGTTAAGAAATTACTAGGGCTGTTAATTTGGTCCGGTTCGTAATAGAACCGTTGGAACCGAACCGGAATTAAGCGGTTCGGTTCGGTTCCTGAAATTTTTTTGCTAAATTTTTTTGGAACCGGACCGTTTAACTACGGTTTGGTCCGGTCCGGTTCCAATTTTTTAAAAACAACAGAACCGTTTTAGAACCGTATAAATAAATAAATATATTGGCATTCAAAGCTTTTTCACTTGTCACTTTTCTAACGCCAATATTTTTCGCCAAATAGCTTAGGGTTTGTCGCTTGCCGTCCTTCCATCGTCTCCCTTCATCCTCGTCTTCTCACATCGCCGCCCTTCCATTGCATCCCTTCATCATCGTCTTCGATCATCATTTCACCGCTCTTTTTTTTCCCCGGTAAGTCTCTATTCTCTAACCTCGTCTTCTTACATTGCTTTTGTTGTGATTTTTACAGTATCTGTAAACTAACGATGCTTCTATTCTTCTGTTTGACTAACGATGCTTCTATTCTTCTTCTTTGCCTTCCATTCTTCTATTTTTTGTTTACTAAGATTATATTCTTCTTCTTCCATCTAGTTAAACTAATTGGCTTTTGCTTGTTGATTACCTGATTGAAAAATCAACTGAATTAAGACACTACTTTAGTGCTTTTGTTGGTTGCCTTCTATTCTTCTGTTTTTTGTTTATTGTAATTTCTATGAATTTGACGAATAAGAGCTTATGGATAACTACTTTAAGATCCAATTATCTTCTTCTATGTCGTAATATAATGATAATGTTTTTTTTGTCAATATTTGGGATTCATGCATTGAGATGTTTGTGTCAAGGGAAAACTCTTTGGTTGCTAAGTTGTTGGTATATATGTTTGTGTCAAGGGATAACTCCTTGGATGCTAAGGGAAAACTTATTGGTTGCTAAGTTATCGATTCATGAATTAGAATGCATCTTACTTTTTGCAAGGACTTAGTTCATGCTTATTCCTAGATTAAAGGATTATAGCTTCTAGGTTAGTTAAGCATCTTAGTAGTGGTATTTATAACCTTGTGGTTGCCATCCATTTAAATAATATAAGTTGTTCCAACCCTTCAAACTTCTATGCAGTCTCTCTAGCAACAAGGATTTGTGTGGTGTTTCTCCAGTGCTTGAATGTCCAGTATTTTGGCATCATGGTCGGCTATTAGAGCATGGTAAAGCTGCAGTTGTTGTATCTTGTGTGGTGGTGCTTTGTTTGGTGATGTTAGGGATATACATCTACATCATAAAGAGGAGAAATGATTATGATTTTGGTCTACCTCATGAATTAATGCGTAAATCAACTACAATGAAATCTGCTACATAGATTGTACCCCATTAGATTACCCTTTCTGTTCATTTTGTTTATGCTTCTATAATATATGATGCTTTGATTTAGATCCTTTAAATTTGTTGTTGAGAACCGAGAAAATACAATCTTACAAACCATATATTTCGTATGTTTGGTTTTCTCTTAATGGATAGTGAATTTGCACGACAAATCACACACTAAGATGATAAGTTAGGTTTCTTGTACTTGGTGTTTGATGTAGGGTTTCATTACTCAATACACTTTACCTTCTAGAGATGTATCTTTACATTGGTCAGCATGAAGATTCATGTTTCAACTAAGTTTATAATGTAGGAAATATAGTGATGTATCTGAGATGATAAACTTGTGTCTAAAATGAAACGATGTACATCTTAACATGAATGTTGGGTTTGATATTGATAGATCGAATCAAGTTAGGTCTGCATGTACATATAATATCCCCGTGAAAGCACAGAGTATATAATTTTGTAAGATTGTGTAAGATTTTGGTGTGTCAAGATCTGATATTGAAGGTAGTCTCAATTATTCACTGCTAATTAGAGTCACATTTATCCAAGAAATAGTGATTAAAAGTGATAGCACTATTTTTTATGTAGCACCTGTTTTTGCCTTCTTTCCAATAGAAAGGAAGATGTATTTTATTGGCTATAGCATATGGGGCATTATATGTTGGAACTGTTATTTAGTGCTTGATTCTTGTGGTATAACATCATCTTTTGTTTTGTCTCAGTATTGGATGCAAAGAGAAATTGGTATCAGAGACAAGTCATTATTGGATCTTGAAATGGAAAGCAAACACGCCAAAGGATATATTCCAACTTAGGCTACAACCTAATAGACCCATATGATACTCAATTGGATGTTATCAGATCATTAGTTACTTGTGTAAAATGCAATACCCATACTTTATAGAGACACATTCTTTGGAAACATGGAAGAAGGCAAAGGAAGCCATATTTATAATTTCAGGTTCTTTGCTTGCTTGTTTATTTAGTTAAAAGTAATGAGATTCACAACTGAATCGGCTTGCAAGTGGGATGGTCCCAAAGGCCAAGCCAACTTGTCTCCCTTATCTAGACTCACTGTTACATTCCATTTAGTTTGCTTACTTTGATTGATATGGTTCCGGTTCCAGACGGTTCCAGTTCTAAACGATTCTATACAATTACGGTTCCAAACGGTTCTATACGGTTCCGGTTCCAAACGGTTCTTTGCGGTTCGGTTCCAACCGGTTCTTTCATTTATTAAACGGTCCGGTTCTGGTTCAAGAAAAAACGGTTCCTGACCGGTCCGGTTCTAAACGGTTCCGGCCTAAAAAATAAAAGGAACCGAACTGTTTACCTTAAACGGTTCGGTTCCCGGTTCCATAAAAAAATGGCGGTTCTTGAACCGTTAACAGCCCTAGAAATTACATATTTCAAACTTTACATATTATATAGGCATAAAGCATTACCTTGGATGGACATTTTATGCTCACAACTTCTTGGAATGGGCTTTCCTCATTGAATTCAGCTAAGGCATCAAGCCATAGGCGAATTGGGTGTCCCACGACAAGTCGTTTTCAATTTAGGTCGTTAACCCCATCCCCTTGGCTGACTTTTGAACTAAGTCCCTAGCCAAGCTCTTGGTTACGTGATCGGCTAGATTATTGTGTGTTCTCACAAAATCGACCGATATTATACCGTGAGTTATGAGCTCTCTAACCGATCTATGTCTCACACCAAGATGTCTTGGTTTCTCATTATACGTTTGGCTATAAGCTTTAGCCAACGTAAGTTCACTATCACAATGAATTGAGATAGGAGAAAGAGGTTTTGGCCATAGAGGAGTTTCTAGAACCAAATTTCTTAGCCATTCAGCTTCCTTGTTGGCAGCGGCAAGTGCCACAAACTCAGACTCCATGGTCGAGGTTGTGATGCACGTTTTCTTCTTTGAAGCCCATGAAATGGCAACACCACCTAACAAGAAAACCCATCCTGTGGTTGATGAGTGATCATCTAGATTAGTGATCTATGATGCATTTGAGTAGCCTTCTATCACTGAAGGATACTTACTGTACAAGATGCCAAAACCCATGGTCCCCTTGAGGTACCTAAGCACACGCCTTAGTGCCTTCCAATGTTGAGAGCTAGGACAACTTGTGTACCTACTCAATTTACCAATAGAAAAAGCAATATCTGGCCTAGTGCTAGTCATTGCATACATGCAACATCCTATTGTGCATACTCAAGTTGAGAGACAACTGATCCTTGGTTGGGCATCAACTTCTCACTTGAGTCCATAAGAGTACTAACAATTGTGCTTTTATCACTTTGGAAGCGTTTGACAATCTTCTCGATGTAGTGTGATTGTCTGAGGCTTAAGTCCATAAGAGTACTAGCAATTGTGCTTTTATCACATTGGAAGCGTTTGACAATCTTCTCGATGTAGTGTGATTGTCTGAGGCTTAAGTCTTTAGCATCACGTTTGATTCTTATGCCTAGAATCACATCCGTCTCACCTAAGTCTTTCGTAGAAAACTTAGTGGACAAGAAATCCTTAGTGAGATCTACTTGCCTTTGGTTTATTCCAAAGATCAACATGTCATCAACATATAAGCATATGATCACACCTTGACCAGTATGATCAAACTTACTATAGACACACTTGTCAGCTTGATTTATCTTAAATCCATTTGACAATACGACATCATCAAAATTTTGATGCCATTGTTTTGGAGCTTGCTTTAGTCCATACAAGGATTTGACCAAGCGACACACTTTGTGCTCTTGTCCTTTTAAAACAAACCCGTCAGATTGTCTCATATACACTTCCTCATCTAGATCACCATTAAGGAATGCTGTGTTGACATCATTTTGATGTATCACTAGATTATGTATAACCGCCATAGCTATTAATAACTTAATGGTTGTAATCCTAGCCACCGGAGCATATGTGTCAAAGTAATCGACGCCTTCCCTTTGTCTAAAGCCTTGGATGACCAAGCGTGCTTTAAACTTGTCAATGGAACCGTCAACTTTCATCTTCCTCTTTAAGATCCATTTGCATCCCAAAGGTTTCTAACTGGAAGGAAGGTTGGCTAACTCCCATGTATGGTTACCCATAATGGAGTCCATCTCCTCTTGGATTGCTTCCTTCCAAAAGGCAACATCTTGAGACTTTATGGCCTCGTCAAATGTCTTTGGATCCTCATCTATATGAAAGTAAGAGTGACGATCCATTTCATTATCCCTTGACCCTTCTGTTCGCCCGAAAGTGTGCGTCACAAAGTTTTAATTTATAAAACTAGAATAAAAGCAAGCGAACCCGCAGCGTACGGATCGGCGTAGATAAGCAAGTATTCTAGAGTATCGAACTCAGGGAATTGGTGAACAAAATCAGTTTCAAGTAATCGGGTAATCAATGTAGAAACTTTGCAAATATTGGGGAAAACAACAACCCTAAAGATCCAGGTATCAAACTATGGCAATAGATTCAAGATATACTATATATAAAGACAGAGTTGAGAAATGCAAAGGTATACTAAAGCAAGGTAATGTACGGCGAAGTTCCAAAACACTATATGTCTAACCAAAAGACTCTCTCTATAAAAGTTGTTGAGGCTGCAGTATACAAAGGATCTAAAGGTAAGAATTAATGTCAAATACCCATGCCCAAACCCAAGGAATCAAAGATAGACTAAAACGGTTAAGGTTGTGACACTCATAACCAAAATAGAGGATGTTGAGTCTCACTACTACCTAGAAAAGGCAAGCCAAAGCTAGGTTAAATCAAATCTTTAACTTTGGATCAAAGCAAAAGCAAAGTTCGTAAACCAGGGGAAATCACGGCTAGATCTTGAGAACCACGGCCGTGGAACTCAAGAACAGAGCGTGATTTAGGGTGTCGACGATATTTCTCACACTCTCAGGGTCCAATTAAGTTACGATCGATCTATCATCATCTAAGCCACAACTATCAACCCTTCACCTTAGAATTGCTAAAGGGTTTTAACCAATAATCATCATTATGATATCAATAATTAAATTAAGAAGAATAAAAGATGAAAACCCTCAAAAACTCAAATAAAACTCAAAGTCAATTTCGAAATCCAAACACAAGTAGTATGTTTATGAATTTAGAAGAATAGGAATATAAACCCTCACAAAGATCTAGAGAAACCACAAAGAACGGGATATCAATCCATCCTTCGATGAAAACCCTAAGATATCTCAAAAAATACACAATCTCTCCAAATACGTCCTTCATGAATCTCCAATCCTTAAGGTTGAAATGAAACCTTAAGATCGTCTCCAAACTCTAAGCAGCGCTAAACAGGGATAAGCCAAGATCCCGAAAACTCCTTTCTCAAGCCTTTTTATAGGGTGAGGTAGGATTACGAAAAAGCCCAATGACGCGGATGACATTGAAAATATGACACGTCACAGGATCACCAAAATCACGGTCATGAACAACTTTCCACGACCGTAATTCAAGGCGTGGAACTAGATTACGGCACAATATAATTTCAACGGCCGTGGTTTAGACCGTGTAACTCTCTGTTGTGTTCCAAAATCTCTTCCACGATCATGTTGCCAGATCCACGACCGTAATTTAGAGCGTGGACTTCAAAATCCTCTTCCACGGCCATAATTCAGGGCGTGGTTCTTCTAACTCCTTGTTTTTGCCTTAGTTTCGTGACATCCTTCATCCATGCTCCTTCCTTGGCCTCTCCAATGCATCTCCTTGCCATCAAGCCTGGTCAAACACTCCTTTCCTTCCTCATTTTGCTCCAATCCAAGCCTTTATTCACCTAAAAACAAAACGAAGCTAGTGTAGATCTCTATATCGACAAAGTGGGTGAACTAGCTCACAATTGCTTCAAACTCATATCTAAGAACACAATAATGAGGGAAAAACAACTACAACAAGTGCCTAAAATATAGTCATATTTCATGCTAACAAAATACCCCATACTTGCCACTTGCTTGTCCCCAAGCAAGGTTTTTAAAAGCTTAGAACATAAGGTAGAATGAAATATGAATGCAAAATAAAACAAAACAATCTTTTTGGTTAATGTGCTTCTAGTCAATAGATCATCCTCAAACCTTGCTTCATTCATCCTTGAAAACACTCATAGTCATAAACCAAAGTATGCAAAGCAAAGAAACTTCATATATTGCAAATACTTCAAGACAAACATCATAACCTTCAAGCATTGTCAAAATCAAGCATGTGAAACTTCAATTTAGATCACCAAGTCAAATAACACTCTTATGATCTCAAAGACTTTCAAATAAGGCCAAGAATGCAGAAAAGGTGGGAAACTTGTAAGGGAATGTGGTGCATGAATCCGGGAAGAAGGGACAACACAAACTCTTTTTTTTACCATTTGAACTTCCACCAACTTAGAGCTTTGCTCTAGACTTTTTGCACATAATTTTTTGACTTTACTTTTGGAGTTATGGACAGCGGTGCACAATAACCGAAGCCTAGGAGATTGGCGTTTCTCAATTTCGAGATGCCTCAAACCCTTGATGCACATACCATAATCCGTTAGGAATATCGCTCAATCCAACTTTGGCAAGACACAAACACCCGGCTATCTGAATGGTGCCGAGTTACTCATCGTCATGATTGACTTCCCCAAACCTAGATTTTTTCTACACTTTGAAAACAATTGCTTTCATGGCCCTCCCACATCAAACATGCCAAAGTCAACTCTTCCTAAATCCCAGATAGGTAAAGGAGGCAATTATTTCATTGAGGGGCTAAATGATCAAAGAAAGAAGTAAGAAAATCGAGGTGCCTTAATCATTTCATAAAGAAGTATAAGAACTTATATTGTGATTTCAACCTTTTTTTCTCAATATGATTTAGATAAAACCTTCACATTATGAAACTTGCAAGAAAGGATAAACAACATACTCAATCTCTTCACAATTCATAATTTAATTTAAGCATACAATTGTCATCAAAAACTCATTCCACAAGTGGTTTTCATCATAGAATTCATCTATAATCTTAGAAGCACAAAATCATTTCAATTTTTTCAAATTTTTATGGGTTTTTCTCAAAGCCTTTTTCATGCAATGCAATAATGAAACGTGTGACAATGAAAGGAAACAGGCAAGTGTTCATAGTCATGCAAAGCAAAGTGAGTAGAGTTATTACAAACGATAGTCACACCTCACCCCATACTTGAAACATACATTATCCTCAATGTTCAAAAGAAATGAAGAAAAGAAAGAAAAGCAAAAGGAACTCACTAATGGCGGTGTGGTGGCTCAAACCGGCGGTCAATCAACATCATCACTGTTGAGGAGGCGGTGGTGGATATGGAAATAAATCTGAGCTAAAAGGACGCCCAAACTGCTGGCGGTAGATGTCCCTCAAGATGCGATCGTGCTCCTGGCTCTGGGTGTCATGAGTCTCCTGTCGGATCTCTAGATCTCCCACTCTCATGGAAAGATCGGTGACCCACTCCGGAAGCTGCGAGTACCAATCCGGTGGCTGTCCATACTATGCTGGAGCGTCCTGAGGTGGAGGAGTCGGTGCTACCGGTGCCTGCTCATACCATGGTGGAGGAGCTGATAGCATGAATTATAGTCTATATTTTGGGATCTGTTTAGACGTTCTATCTTCAATAATTTGCATGTTTGAATGTATATTATGTGATTATATTGTCGTTTCATCTACCTTTGCGGGAATCGAGGTCTACACCAAGTTTTGTTGTAATCGTAGGTAAAATGACACTTTTTGCATCAAAAAGGAGCTAAAGGAGCGAAGGAGTCATTGGAGCTACATTCAGGAGCTTAAGGAAGAATCCAAGAAGCATGGAAATGGATTAAAGATTCACTTTGGACCAAATTTGAGAGATTTCACATTCAGTTTAGAGCCACCTCGGTCAGCTACAGTACCATCTCGACCGAGGTGATCTAGAGGAGCGTCCCGACCGAGGCGAACACCTTGGACGCGGCGAGATATATTTTATTCTTGGCTGAGATCTTTTATTTTTGGAAGGAAGGATCTTATATTTTTAGGTTGGATTTCTGGAAGGAAGATCATATATTTTAGGGATTTATTTATGAGAGATATATATATTTTATTAGGAAAATATCTTTTCAAGATATTTTATCTTTGAAGGGTAGTTTTCCTATATAAAGGGTTGGATTTTCCACAAGTTCAACAAGGGCTTATACATGCTTAGATCATCCAGGGTTTTGAAGGAAGGAAGATTGAAGATCAATCTAGGAAGGATTGATAGCTTATTATAGCTTTTGTGAAGGGTTTTGTAAGACTTTCTTAGATTCCCTTCTTGTTGATTTGTCTTGTTGGATTTGTGATCCAAGGAACGCTTGTTTGTTTGATATTTGATTTAGTTATTGAAGCCTTGTTCTTAAGGTTTTTGTGTTCAAATATTCATTCTCTTCCCATATATTTGATTATTGCTTTCATGATGATGAGTGGCTAATTTCTTTGTGCGATTCTAGGGTGATTGGCTGAAAGTTGTGGGAAAGACGATGATAGAATGATCTTAATCACAGTAGGACCCTGAAAGCTCGAGTCTTTATCCTTAACCCTAGAACATCTCGTTCAGTCGATGAACATCTCGGCCGGGGTGAAATTCGTCTGACCGAGGTGACTTTTCTGATCCATAACTGAGAGTAAAGTGTTAGAGTTTGCCAAATCCTATTCTTATTACACCTTTCCTGGTTCAATGCAAGCTTAGGATGAGACTTACCCGGTAATTCCTTAGTTTGTTTACCCATGATCATAAGTGTAGGTAATAAAGGTTTATCCTTTATTGGGGTTTGAGTGTGCCTTCATTCCATCTTTGTGAGTTAGCCTGAGACTTACCCGGTAAAGGTTGATTCTATTCCCTTAGTTGGTGTGTTGGTTTGAGATTATAATTCCTTTCCTTAGTACCTTGAGACTTACCTGGTAATAGGAACTTTTGGTTTGGAGTTAGTGAGTAGTGAGACTTACCCGGTGATCTATTCTACTTTAGAAACACCTTCCCTCTGCAAAACCTCAGCTTTGTTTGCTTATCTTGAGATCTTGAGTTAGAACCACAAGTGGATGCTTTAATCCCTAGAATTTGCATATTTCCAATAATTGACTATATTATCATCTTTGATTGTTTTAATTGCTTTTGTGGTTAGTAATTATATAGACAACCTATAATTGCTTAGGTTTCACCTAAGTCCCTATGATCGACCCCTGGAATTCTTGCTTTTTATTACAATTGACCCGTACACTACGGGTTCGCATCCTTGTTTTAAGCATACTTCTGGGTCATAAATTTAAAGCTTGCACACACCATTTGGAGCGAAAAAGTTTTTGGCGCCGTTGCCGGGGACTTGGTCTAGACCGAGCCGGTTGCGGTGTTCTTTCGGGGCGCTTGCCCCTATTTCTACTAACCACTCTACTTGAGTGACTTTCGCAGGTTCTTTTTCTTAGGTTTATGCGAAGAACCCACGCTGGGAAGGAAATCGTTCCTTATGATCCCGAACCAGAAAAGACATACAAAAGACGCTTGAAAGAAGCGAAGATGGCCAATCAAGAGAATCGCGATCTTGAGGCCGAATTGAAGGAGGCATTGGAACAACTACGCCTCAGCAAAGAAGAATTACGACTAGAAAAGGAAGAAACTCGCGCAAGGACGGAAGGATCGAAGCAGATATGGCGACTTTACGGGACCAATATCTACCTCGACCAGCTCCAGTTCCTCGACCGAGGTAGGACCCAGCTCCAGCTGCCCCGGCCGAGATACTCCCACCTCGGATGCAGTCCGAGATGCTCTTTTTGCAGGTATTCCACAGATCCTAGGGCAACGGATGGACCCCAATCAACAACTGAGGCGTCCAGGAGTCAACCTAGGTGATCGAGCGGACCATGATTATGAGCTTCGACCGCAAGTTCTTTCCATGATTCGCCAATGCCAGTTTGGAGGGCTAAAGAGGGAATCTCCGCATCAACATCTACAAAACTATGAGATCTTGATGGAGACCTTGAGACCTTGAAGGCTGGAAAACAACAATTACAAGCTAAGGCCTTTCTACTTCTCTTTGAAAGATAGAGCGCTTACTTGGTATCAATCTCTTCCTCCACGAAAAATCAATACCTGGGAGGAGATGACTACGGAGTTCTTAACTAAATTATTCCCCCCCCTCTAAAACCGCTGAAATGAGAGGGAAAATCAATGCATTCATCATGAAGGACAAGGAGATTTTGTCCAAGTCATGGGTGAGATTTAAAGACATTCTTTTGGATTGCCCACATCATGGGATTCCAAAGATAGAGTTGTTGGAGATATACTTCAAGTGACTGGATGGAAACACCTAGATCAACCTTCAACTACTATCCGCCGGCACGTTCATGGACATGCCGATTGACGAAGCTTGGGAGTTCATAGAGAAGCAAGCTTTGCACATGGAGAAATATTCTCACCAAGGAGCTGGAGGTGGAGTTAAAAGAGTCAACTTTCAAGAAGTTCCGCCTAACAATGATCAACTCACTTCTTTGAAGAATGATGTGAAGCAATTGAAAGATCTTTTGGTTGCTCAAACCAAGAAAAAGGAGGAAGGATATCAAAACTCAAGGAACAACGGGTACCGAAACAACAACAACGGTTCCCGGAACAATAACTACAACAACAATAGAGGATCCAACAACAATAATTGGAGGGCAAACAACCAAAATTCAGGTAACCCTTACTCTAACTCCAATTCGAATGACTCCTCTAATCCTTTCCTCTCTTCTTCTTCTTCTTCTTCTTCTTCTTCTTCTTCTTCTTCTTCTTCTTCTTCTTCTTCTTCTTCTTCTTCTTCTTCTTCTTCTTCTTCTTCTTCTACTTCTTCTTCTACTCCATTGAAGAGCCAGGAGCAAGGATCGAGTTCATCCCAGCCGGAAAAGAAAGATGCGGTGCTGGAGGCCATCTTGATCAAGCTCAACTCTATGGAGACATCCATGACTTCATTTTCGAAGACACAAAAAGCCTTAGAACAACAATTCTTTAACAAGACAATGAAGCGCCAAGAGATCCAGGGAAGCTTCTAGCAATGACGGAAAGCAATCCTAAGGGACAGATCATGGAAATAACGATGAGAAGTGGACTGAAGACTGCCGATCCAGTGCCTCGGTCGATACCAGTACAGACGAAGACCACCTCGGTCCAGGGTACAGTCGAAGAACACTTCGGCCGAGGTGCCAACTGAGGTTGAGCCACAGAGAGTGTCAGACAAAACTGAAGCTTATGTTCTACCTCCTGCATATAAACCACCACTTCCATTCCCCCAGTCAAGGGCCAGAGCACATCTAGACAAGCATTTTGGTAAGTTCCTTGACTTGATGAATAAACTACACATTAATATCCCTTTCCTTGATGTTATTCTAGGGATGCCCGCCTATGGGAAGTTCTTGAAAGAGATTCTATCAAGGAAGAGGAAGTTGGAAGACTTTGGTGAAGTAAGTATGACATCTAAATCCTTGGAGCTCATTCAAATCATGAAGGAGAAGATGCCACCCAAGTTAAGAGATTCCGGCTCGTTTTGCATTCCCATTCAAGTTGGGGATGTCACTTGTAAAGCATTGTGTGATCTAGGAGCCAACGTGAGCATCATTCTGCTGGAGCTATGTGTGAAGATCGGACTTGGAGAGCCCAAGCCGGTGAAGATACGGTTATACATGGCGGACCGCTCCATTACCCATCCCGTGGGCATTTTGGAAGACGTTCTGGTTAAGTTAGGTCACTTCTATTTACCTATAGACTTTGTTGTACTTGACATTCCCGCAGATTATCCCGTTCCTATCATTCTCGGGAGACCATTTCTAGCAACTTCGGGTTGCAATGTGGATTGTAAGAACGCCAAGTTAAAATTCAACATTGGCGGAGATGAAGTGGAGTTTGCATTACTTGCGGCAATGAAGGGAGAGCAGCTAGGAGATGATATCTTCAACATCTATGATGAAGAAGAATCAAGAGAATTGGTGAGCTCTATCCTTATTAAAGATCCACTTGAAAAGGTTATTAGTTTTAGCTTAATGGAGGAAGGTATAGATGCTTCTTGTGATACAGATATACGGACTTGAAGGCGCTCGAAGAAGATCCAGGAGCTAAAATTGAAAAGCTAATCCAGGAGAAGAAGATCTCCAGTTTCGGTCCCAGTTGCAGTACCTCGACCGAGGCACCTTCTGGACCAAGCGAGGTGTTCTTGACTGAAGAACATCTCGGTCACCCTCTCTGGACCTCGACCGAGGTCGAAAGCGAGATGATGTCAACTGAGAATAACAAACTTCTTACTCCCTTTTATGACATTCATCCTCAGTTGATGAAACACTCTCTCCACCAAATTTTTGATAATAAAGGACCGTGGTATGCTGACATTGTTAATTATCTTGTTTGCCTGGAAATACCACCCGGATTGACGTACGCTCAAAGGAAGAAATTCTTCAAGGATCTACGCCATTACTACTTGGATGAACCGCTACTATTCAAGAGAGGTCCGGATGGGATGCTTCGAAGATGCATTCCGGAAGATGAAGTTACTAGTGTCATACGACATTGTCACTCACTTCCTTGTGGAGGGCATGCTAGCGCTCACAAGACGTGCGCCAAGGTATTACGTTCCGGTTTCTTTTGGCCTACATTGTTTAAGGATGTGCAATCGTTTGTTGTCTCTTGTGATGCATGCCAAAGAACAGGGAATTTATCTAGGAGAAACGAGATGCCACTCAATAACATACAAGAGGTTGAGATCTTTGATGTATGGGGAGTAGATTTCATGGGACCTTTTCCGTCATCCGGAGGGAACCTCTACATCCTCCTAGTTGTCGACTACGTCTCTAGATGGGTTGAAGCCATTGCCTCTCCCACTAACGACGCCATGGTGGTTGTGAAGTTCTTCAACAGGACTATTTTTCCATGTTTTGGGACTCCACGCATCATCATCAGCGATGGAGAGACACATTTCATCAAACCGGAAGTTCAAAGCACTTCTATCGAAGTATGGGGTGACCCACAAGGTAGCAACCCCTTATCACCCTCAAACTAGTGGACAGGCCGAGATCTCAAATAGAGAGATTAAAGCAATCTTGGAGAAGACCGTCTCTAGGACGAGGAAGGATTGGTCCATGAAGTTGGACGACACTCTTTGGGCTTACAGGACCGCATTCAAGACTCCCATTGGTACCACCCCTTATAATTTGGTGTATGTGAAGTCTTGTCATTTGCCCGTTGAGTTAGAACACAAGGCATATTGGGCAATCAAATGGTTGAACTTTGACATCAAGGAGGCCGGTGAGAAGCGGCTATTGGATATCAATGAGCTGGAGGAGCTTCGTTTGAACGCTTATGAGAATGCCAAGATCTATAAAGAAAGGATAAAGAAAGGGCATGACAAGCGTATCATTCCTAAGGAGCTCAAAGAAGGAGACTTAGTTCTACTCTTCAACTCCCGCCTCCGTCTCTTTCCAGGTAAGTTGAAATCTAGATGGACCGGACCTTATATTGTGAAACATGTTTTCCCTTATGGTACAATTGAGATTTGGGGAGAAACAAGTGGAAGCTTCAAGGTCAATGGTCATAGACTTAAAAAATACAAACTGGAAGTCCCGGTTGAAGAGGTTGCACCGCTATACCTTGTTTAGGGATGCCGTACGGTCCAGCTAGCGACCTTAAATCAAGCGCTTTTTGGGAGGCAACCCAAGGTATTGCTTTCTTTTCCCTTTTTCTAGTCTAGTATAGATAGTTTGCTTTTGCTTTGCTTTGTTTTGTTTTTGGCGTCCTAGACAGACAACAGGTAACATCTAAGGAAAGAATACAACCCAGGAGAAACACTGGAAGGACAGAAGTTCGAGAATTTGAGAAGACGGAGTTTGACTGAGACACATCTCGGTTGCTGTCACAGCACCTCGACCGAGATGATTCTTGAGCAACCGAGGCGACTAGGGTTACTAAAGATCCACCTCGGTCCGTACTACCTCGGTCCAGTCAAGACCATCTCGACCGAGGTGACAATAGTTCTAGAAAAGGGTATAAAAGGGAGATTGATTTCTCTCTCTTCCCTCTATCTCCCTCTCGACCGAAACGCCCAATTCGCCTCGCTCCTCGATTTTCGCTCGTTTTCGACGATTCTCGCTTCCAAACTGCAAGGAAAGGGTAGAAGATCGATTTGCAAGGAACAATCTGCAGTAAAAACGCACCGTATCGACCAAATCTGGGGTAAATTCGAAAAAACCCTAACTCCCTCTTCTTCCACTGATTTCATTCGATTTGGGATTTGGTTGCCCTTGCATTGTGCTGGAAAAGGATTAAGTACCCCATAGGAACAATTGGTAGTGGTATTGGGGGAAAAGAACTGGATTTTTGAGAGAAACGATCGCACAACACTTCGCCTCGGTCCAGTCGGCCTGCGCCTCGGCCAAGGTGTTCTTGAGATTTGTCAGAGTGACTGAGGTGGTCTGACAGTGATAGAAAGAGATGAGTTCTGATAGGCAGTTGGTTTTGAGAAATAGATCCTCTCCTTCTCCTTCCTCTTCTTCACGCCGCTCTATACTGGTGATCCATGAACATCACCAGGTAGACTATGACCGCATAGCGGCACGTCCAGTGGTTGCACCACGATTTCTGGACATTTCTGCTTATGATTGCCTCCACGTAGATGATGATCTGAGGCGGATGATTTCTATGATAGGGCTGGAGCAGTTTACTGAGATCAGAGCTCCAACCTATCTTAAGCCTACCTTGGAGTTTGTTAGCTCCGTCACTTACTTGCCTACGGAGCGTGCCATCAAGTACCGGTTGATGAACCGGAACTATCTAGTTCCTATTGACCACTGGAGGGACATCTTTGGCTTCCCGGCCCCCACAGTTGCTGATTTTCCTTCTCGAGCTGTAGCGAGAGTTTTGGGGCCAGATAGCTCACGTAGTTGAGCACGCTGATAGGTGGAGACATGGAGACTCCAGGGAGCGGATTATCTTCCACCTAGCTTTTAGACTTGCTCACAGGATCTTTAGCGAGACTCTTTTGACGCGTACTGAGATGCCCCAGAAGATTAGACAGGGTGAGCTGCTGAGTCTTTACTGTATGGTTACCGGAAGAGTTCCGGATTTTGGAGTTATGCTAGCGGAGGATCTACACAAGATAAAGGCGAAGGCAAAGGGGGATATCTGCTGCGGAGGGATAATGACTCACATTACGAGTTACATGGACATGGATCTGAGTGCGTGTACTATGGTGGCGGCTGTCATGCCGCTCGGGCTGCAGGAGATGATCACTAGGAGGATATTGGTTCCTCGCGGACTTACTACGCCGTATGTGGCGATGCCCTGGGAGCAGACTGCACCTTAGGGTATTTGGTGGTCAGCTCAGTTCTCTATTTATGACCCGCACTACTGGTAGACCGCATGAATTCCGCTTATGGAGGATGCCAGAGATGCAGCAGCTCAGGGACAGGATGAGGATGAGGAGGGTGAGGAGCAAGAGGATGAGGATGAGGATGGCGGTGCTGCCATGGACACAGGTACAGATACAACTGGGACTAGTGTGCCGGTCGTCGATCTGGATGACGACGAGACAGAGGAGGAGCCATTTGCAGCACCAGCAGGTCCAGCCAAGCGTAGGGTACGCAGACAGAGGGATCCAGTCGCTCACCGCCGGATAGATGATCTGACGGATCAGGTGATTGATTCCTACGCCGCCTTATCCCTGGACATTAGAGAGATGCAGGAGAGACTGCACTACCAGCACACGATGGCTGAGATTCAGTTTCAGCATATCATGGGCTATCCTTTTGACCCATCTCAGTACCCGTACGTGCCACTACCACCACCACCGGATCGGGACTAGAGGATTAGAGCTTGCGGATTTCTTTTCTTTATTTATTATGCAGCTCAACTTTATCCGGTGAGTACTATGTTTCTTTAGACTTATTTTGACCCATTGGGACAATGTGTCCTAAGTATGGGGTATGTGGATGTATTATATGACCTTATGTGTACGCTTGTATGACTCTTGATTCGGATATTTATCGTTTTATCTTGCTCTATGTGTTTATTTGAGACTACATGCATGCATAAAGGTTATTTGATTGAGAAAAACTGGTTTGAAATTTTTTTTTTTGACCTCGACCGATGTGACTCTGACCAATCGAGGTGCAGTACCTCGGTTGACTTAGAACATCTCGACCGAGGTGGTTTAACTGAGACAGTTTTCGAAACGATTTTTGTGCTTCTTATCTGGATATGACCTCATTGATGATTTCGTTTGTTGACTGGTTTTGAAATCTTTATATGTTTGAAAGGTTTTATGATATGTTTAAGTTGCTAAATGCTTTGTTTGAAATTTTGGCATGTTTAATACTTTGTTTTTATCCAAATTATGTAGAATTTGAATGTTGACACCACATGATAAGTTCTCTCACTTTCTTCCTGGAAAGCCCAAGGCAGTTCATTCTCTTCTCTTCTTCTTCTTGATCATTCTTAGCCCCTCATATACATATTTGCCTCCCTTTACCTATCCGGGAATTCGGAAGCAAGCAAGTGAAAAGCAAGTGAAAAGCAAGTGAAAGAAAAAGTTGAGATGTTGGCTGAAAGTGTTAGAAATAAACATATAGGTTTGGGGAAGTCAATCATGATGATGAGTAACTCGGCACCATTCACATAGCCGGGTGTTTGTGTCTTGCCAAAGTTGGATTGAGCGATATTCCTAACGGGTCATGGTATGTGCATCAAGGGTTTGAGGCATCTCGAAAAATTGATGATTGCTGATCTCCTAGGATTCGGTTATTGTGCACCTCTGTCCATGTATCCCAAAAAGTAAAGTAAAAAAATAAATACGCAAAGCTTATTGGTGGAAGATGTTGAAGTTCAAAGGAAGTGAAGTAAAGATCCTTTTCCCGGATTCTAGCACCACATTCCCTATATACATCCCACCCTCACACGTTTCTTGACCTTCTCTTGAAAAGCCCTTGAGACCTCGAGCTTGTTCATTGACTTGGTGGTTTAAACTGGATTATACATGATTAATTTCGATAATTATGATTTATTATGCATTCTATGATTTTATGCAAAGATGAATGACTTTCTTATATTTATAAAATGTTTTGAGCATGTTTTGATTTTAAATTCCATGAAGCATTCTCTTAGAGTGATTTATGATTGTAGCACACCATTAAAATGTTTTGAAAGACTTTTTCATTGATCTTTATGACTTATAATCCATTCTATCTTGTATCTAAGATTTGGAACTTTCTTGGGGACAAGCAAGGGCTAAGTATGGGGTATTTTGATAGCATGAATTATAGTCTATATTTTGGGACCTGTTTAGACGTTTTATCTTCAATAATCTGCATGTTTGAATGTATATTATGTGATTATATTGTCGTTTCATCTACCTTTGCGGGAATCGAGGTCTACACCAAGTTTCGTTGTAATCGTAGGTAAAATAGCACGTTTTGCATAAAAAAGGAGCTAAAGGAGCAAAGAAGTCATTGGAACTACATTCAGGAGCTTAAGGAAGAATCTAGGAAGCATGGAAATGGATTAAAGATTCACTTTGGACAAGATTTTAGAGATTTCACAATCAGTTTAGAGCCACCTCGGTCAGCTACAGTACCATCTCGACCGATGTGATCTAGAGGAGCGTCCCGACCGAGGCGAACACCTTGGACGCGGCGAGATATATTTTATTCTTGGCTGAGATCTTTTATTTTTGGAAGGAAGGATCTTATATTTTTAGGTTGGATTTCTGGAAGGAAGATCATATATTTTAGGGATTTATTTATGAGAGATAGATATATTTTATTAGGAAAATATCTTTTCAATATATTTTATCTTTGGAGGGTAGTTTTCCTATATAAAGGGTTGGATTTTCCACAAGTTCAACAAGGGCTTATACATGCTTAGAGCATCCAGGGTTTTGAAGGAAGGAAGATTGAAGATCAATCTAGGAAGGATTGATAGCTTATTATAGCTTTTGTGAAGGGTTTTGTAAGACTTTCTTAGATTCCCTTCTTGTTGATTTGTCTTGTTGGATTTGTGATCCAAGGAACGCTTGTTTGTTTGATATTTGATTTAGTTATTGAAGTCTTGTTCTTAAGGTTTTTGTGTTCAAATATTCATTCTCTTCCCATATAATTGATTATTGCTTTCATGATGATGAGTGACTAATTTCTTTGTGCGATTCTAGGGTGATTGGCTGAAAGTTGTGGGAAAGACGATGATAGAATGATCTTAATCACAGTAGGACCTTGAAAGCTCGAGTCTTTATCCTTAACCCTAAAACATCTCGTTCAGTCGATGAACATCTCGGCCGGGGTGAAATTCGTCTGACCGAGGTGACTTTTCTGATCCATAACTGAGAGTAAAGTGTTAGAGTTTGCCAAATCCTATTCTTATTACACCTTTCCTGGTTCAATGCAAGCTTAGGATGAGACTTACCCGGTAATTCCTTAGTTTGTTTACCCATGATCATAAGTGTAGGTAATAAAGGTTTATCCTTTATTGGGGTTTGAGTGTGCCTTCATTCCATCTTTGTGAGTTAGCCTGAGACTTACCCGGTAAAGGTTGATTCTATTCCCTTAGTTGGTGTGTTGGTTTGAGATTATAATTCCTTTCCTTAGTACCTTGAGACTTACCCGGTAATAGGAACTTTTGGTTTGGAGTTTGTGAGTAGTGAGACTTACCCGGTGATCTATTCCACTTTAGAAACACCTTCCCTCTGCAAAACCTCAGCTTTGTCCGCTTATCTTGAGATCTTGAGTTGGAACCACAACTGGATGCTTTAATCCCTAGAATTTGCATATTTCCATTAATTGACTATATTATCATCTTTGATTGTTTTAATTGCTTTTGTGGTTAGTAATTACATAGACAACCTATAATTGCTTAGGTTTCACCTAAGTCCCGGTGATCGACCCCTGGAATTCTTGCTTTTTATTACAATTGACCCGTACACTGCGGGTTCGCATCCTTGTTTTAAGCATCCTTCTGGGTTATAAATTTAAAGCTTGCATACACCATTTGGAGCGAACAAGAGCTCCTATCCAATCCGGATGTGCTCCATACCAAGCGGGTGGAGCGTCCATCCAAGTCGGCCTCTCACTCACGCTAGCCCTGCGTGAAGTAGAGGCACCGGAAGGTCTAAAAGGGCGGGGAGAACATCTAGGTGGGTCCGGAAAGGCATCCGTCTGATCCGGGAATGTACCAAAAGTGTGCTCATCACCTACTACATCATGGTCATCACCTTCTCCCATCTCCTCATCACCATCCCCAGCTGGGATATCATCCGGCACATACGAAGGAGCTACGAGTCTATTGGTATGCATAGCCGCAAAGGTCGCCTTCCAATTATGGCGTCCGGCCATAATGGAGTACTCGGGAAGCCAAGGGATACCTCTACCACCTCTCTCCTCCCATGGCATGGTTGCGGTAGATGGAGCTTGGTGGCGGGGAAATATAATGCCTCTAGTCACGAGCCCGTTGAGGCCCAAAGGTCTTGCCGCTATCCTAGTACAAGCGGAGTAATATATCCGTAGTTGGTTGGCTATATGAGTAACCATGCCACCATAACCAATGTTCCCGGCTTTCTTGTTCTTCAACTTACTCATGGTTGAGGCAAGGAGGGTGGCACAATTGGCGGATCTACCGTTAAGCATGCAATAAAGGAGGAAGAGCTCATCGGTCTTAATCTTTTGTGGGGTCTCGGTCCTAGGAAAGAGACACTCGGAAAGGACCCTATGAGCTATCTTCAAGGCTAAGTGGTTGATGAGCTTAGCCTTGGTGTCGGCCGGTTGCCAACGATCCTCACTAGCATATATCATGGCAATCTCCTCCCAAAAGTCCTTAGCATACACACCACTAGGAAACCTACCATTGAAGCTCTCATAGAACCAAAAGAAGGTTCCAAACTGAACAATGGAGAACTCATAGTCTTGCTCCATTAACCTAAAAGAGAGCGTGCGGTTCATATGGCTATGCTCAAAGGAGGTGACAAACTCCCTTGTGATTTCCTCATAAGCGTCCTCTCTAATAGCGGAGAAGATGATCAATCCAGCTCTATCCAAGATCCATTTCAAATCATTCACAACATTGAGCGGCTCAAGCTCCTCAAGAACTAGGTATCGAGGTCCTATGATCGGCCTCTTCTCGATCCTCTCTAAGGCTCCTAAGTAGTCTTCATGGATAGTTGGGATTCTAGGAGGTGGTGGTGATGGTGGTTCACTAGGGGGAGGTTGGGAAGAGGAGGAACTATCATCCTTTCTCTTCTTGTTCCTACTGGATTTCCTTCTAATCATATTTTTCAACATCAGAGAAAATTACGGCATGTTCTTGGAAAACCACGGCCGTGGAACGTACAGGGACCGTGGTTTTGGTATGTTTTTCTCAAATCACAACAATTTCACACCAAACTCAGCAATCACTGTCTTAGACTAATTCCAATTCCAATTTCAATCAGTTCTCCTAAATTTTTGCGAAGAAATTGAACCGAATTGACAAAGTAGAGAAAAGGGAGAAAAACCTAGGTTTCGGATCTTTCAAATCCAAATTCCTACTTCTGAGTGGATTGTTCACTTGGTTTGTTACTTGGATCGTGTAGATGATCGAAAATGCTCCACTTTAGGCTCAAGAATCGAACAAATCGGACTCCGAACGAAGAATTGCGAGATGAAGAAGGGTGTCGGCGATTTGGGCGTGGAACTGGTTTTGTGGTGTTTTTATGAAGGAAGGTGATTTATATAGTGCCCGTAAAATTTTTGAAAAACACGCTCACTCGGGCCATTCTACGGCCGTGGAAATGTACGGAACCCGTGGTTTTCATGAATTTTACTAGATTTTGGGGATCACCTGTTACTTCCACGACCGTGGTTTAGGGCGTGGAAGTCTCTGTTGTGTGCCAACATTCAAGTTTCGTCAATCCCTTCCAACTTTTGCTTCTTTTCTTTGCCCAATCCTTATTCCTACATCAAAAACATAACATACCGGGAGGTATCGAGGGAAAAACAAAGCAAAACAACTAAACTAAACTACTCTAAGAAAGAAAAACAAAAATGTAAGTGCAATACCTTGGGTTGCCTCCCAAGAAGCGCTTGTTTTGGGTCCGTAGCTAGACCGTTCTTGTGTTTATTCACGGACAATCGGAGCGATTTCCTCAACCGGGAGCTTCGGTTAATACATCTTAAGATGTTGGCCATTCACCTTGAAAATTCCACTCTTTTCACCCCATATTTCAACTGCGCCATGGGGAAAAACACGTTTGATTAGATAAGGTCTAGTCTAACGAGATTTAAGCTTACCTGGAAAGAGACGAAGTCTCGAATTGAAGAGAAGAACTTGATCTCCTTCTTTGAGATCCTTTGGGATGATATGCTTATCATGCCAATGCTTTGCCCTTTCTTTGTAAATCTTGGCATTTTCATAGGCGTTCAAGCGGAGTTCTTCAAGCTCATTAAGGTCCAAGAGGCGCTTCTCGCCCGCTTCCTTCATGCCGAAGTTCAACCACTTCACAGCCCAGTACGTCTTGTGTTCTAGCTCAACCGCGAGATGACAAGACTTCCCATACATAAGTGTTACGCTAGGAAATAGCACAAAAAGCTTTACATTTATAAACTCGAACTAAATCCTAAACTACCTAGCGAAACCCGCAGTGTACGGGTCGTTTTGTAGAAAGGAAAGTATTCCGAGGTCGAACTCAAGGACTGAGGTGAAACTAAGTCATTCAATGATCAAAAATAGTGTGAATCTAGACTAAGATAAGATGAGGAATAAAGAAAATGGAAAACACAATGTTTTTGGAGGGTTTTGTGTGATCAAACAAAGATCACAAATATGTGAACACAATCAAGCAACACAAACACAAACTAACACTAAAGATAGGAGAATGGAAATAACAAAGCGGATTCTAGAGTTTGGAAGTCCCGGCTATGGCATAGACTCAAGCTAACTATTCATTCCTCGGATTAACTATGATACGTCGGGATTTAGCGTTTCTAGATTGGGATCAATTACCGGGTAGGTCTCATGGTCCACTAGTCCATTCCTAAGGTCTCATCACCGGGTAAGTCTCTAAGAACCTAAGGATAGGAATTCTACACAAACCGGATTGTTACCTAGGGGTCTAACCTATCCTTACCAGGTAAGTCTCGGAAAGGGAAGTCCTAATCAACTATCCTAGCACACTTAGTCCAATGGCGGCTTGTGAGGCTCACCACTACCTAGGGTTTGTCATCTTAGGTATCTAAGATCGGAAATCATCGGGTAGATCTCTTCCCTCACTTAGGTTGATAGCATTAGGTGATCCTAAGCTAAATTAAGCTCAACAAACACTAGGATTTCAACAACACAAGTCATCCAAGGGTAAAAATCTAGGTTCATCCTATTATGCTTCTAGCCATAACCCTTCTTTCCTTACTATAGAATCGCAATCTATCTAGCCAACAACATTCATTTCAAGATCAATCTCCACAAATAAATCATGCTTGCAAGTCATGGTCAAATGATGAAGAACAATCCAAAGAAAAGACATTAAAAGCATAGAATAGAAATTACCAAATCCTTACAAGGCTCCAAGAGCAAATCCAACTTGACAACAATGAAAGCTTCACTCGAATCCACTCTAATCTCACTCTAAAACGAGAATCTATACTAATATCATCCAAGAACACCCCTAATGGGTGCTTGGAAGAGAGGCAACAATGGCCAAATGTTTTGGGGAAGAAAGGTAGTCAAAAGAGAGGAGAAGGATCCCCAATTACAGCCTGCAAAATCCTTTAAATACCCACTAGGATGCAAGAGCAATGGAAGAGATCGTGGCCAGCTGTCAATGTGGTCCTGGCAAGAATCACGGTCATAATCACGGCCGTGGAAAGGGCTTAGACCGTGGTTTTGTCCAGAAGCCTCTCCTAGGCTCGTTAGACCATGATTTGGTGCATGGTTTGTGTTTGCAAGGTTCCATGAGTCCTCCTTAGCCCTTAGTTTGCATTCCAATGAGTCCGGAAGTGTGTCATCTCGAGGAATGATTCTCGGATGTATCGATTAGGCTCTTAAATCTCCCAAAATACCTACAAAGCAAGCAAAAGTTCGAGTAGACGTCTATCTCGACAAAATACGTGATTTGAGTGCAAACGCCGTGAACTAATGCTAAACCATGCATGAATGAGCAGAAAATCTATCTAAATGAGTGTCTAAATCTAGATCATAAATCGTGTTATCAAAATACCCCATACTTAAGGTTTGCTCGTCCCCGAGCAAATGCTCAACTATAGACTAAAGGATGACATGATTTATGCATGCAGAAAAATGGCAAATCTTTTTGGAGTTGTGCTTCTAATATTGGATCACCTTCATAGTCATGTTTCATGGCAATGGACAAGCAATTATGTATCAAATTAATGAAAGCATGGAAAGACAATTACACTTAACTTAATAGCATGCAATGAAATGTAAAGATGAAGAAGTCAAGATGATCATGAGTATATCCAATCTAAATCACTTAGTCTTACACACATGCAAGTAGGTCAAAAGGACTTGTAAAATAGAAGGCCAAGAAACGTTGTGATTAGGTGGGAATTTTCTAGGGTATGTGATGCTAATCCGGGAAAGGAGCTAAACAACCACAACTTCACATTTCTTATCAACTTCCCCCAAGTGTATATTTTTCTTCATTTTCTTTTCTTTCTTTTCTTTTTTTTTCTTTCGCTTATTTTTGAGACAATGGCATTGGTGTACAAAAGCCGAAACCTTGGTGATTAGCCGTCCTCGGGCTTTTTCTTAGTTTTCGAGGTGCATCCACACCGGGCACACATACCGAAGCTCGTTAGGACTATTGGTTTATTTGACTTTGGCAAGGCACCAACACCCGATTATGTGAAGTGTACCGAGTTACTTGTCATTTAAGACAACGTCCCCAAACCTATATTTTTGGCTACACTTTCACAACAATTTCAGCACTTCATTCATGACATTCCTTTCATCAACAACTTCACCCCACACTTGCTTTTCACACACATCAACACACTAACATGCTCCTATTCCGGGATGGGTCAAAAGAGGTCAAATTTATCTCAATTGAGGTGCTCAAGCAATCATGATTAAGATGAGAAGTAGAGGAAGATGAATTGCCTTAATCACTCCTAATTGATGTGCAAGAACTAGCATGCAATTTCGACTTTCAATTCTCAATTAAATCAAGGCAAACATCATAATCACAAGTCATTCATGGAATTCAAGATAAGTATTTCAAGTCCACATATGCATCATCAATTAAACACACAAGGCCATCCATAGCCAATCCACAAGACAAGGTTCATCATTAGGGTCATATCCAAGCCTAGAAAGCACAAAAATTTTTAAATTTTCTGATTTTTATGGGATTTTCGATTTAAGTATGTACAATGCAAGACATGTGAAGATTTTAAACTATCCTAGATGCTCATTATGCAAAGGATCATGCAAACCCCACCCCATACTTAGAAACACATTGTCCCCAATGTGGTATACAAGTAAAGAGAGTGAAAGAAGGTTCTCACAATGTGAAAATGGTTTGCTTCGGTATTTGGGATGAACTCGTGTGGAGTGGTGGTGATGGATGATCGATCAAGCATGGTAGAGAGCTCTTCATAATCATTCCGGCGTCGAGACCCGCGCCAAGGTATATGTGAGATGGGAGCTCTTCCATCTAACAAGACACCTCAAGCCGTCCAAGCCTCATGTCCGCTCCACCCATGTTTGAAAACGGAATCATTGTCATCAACTCGCCTTGCAAGGCTTCCTCATTACCTAAAATCTACCACAAACACAAAACACAAAAACACACAAAAGCAAAAAGAAAAGCAAAAACAAAAGAGAAAAGGGAAAGAGTTGTACCAATGGGTTGCCTCCCATTAAGCGCTTCTTTTAGGTCATTAGCTTGACCAAACTCCGTGGATATGTTAATCCACCTCGAATACCATGGTTTGCTTGAGGAGTCCAAGCAACCATCTTTTCCCGGAATCCATGATGACAAGCAAGGGCCACTTGATGCCCAAATAAGCTTTAAGTTCTCTCTTCACCGGTGAGTAGTAGACTCCTTCATCACCGCTTCCTTGATGATAGTATAGAGTTGCAACCATAGGTGTCACCCCATACTTAGGCAATTTGTACTCCGCGGTCATACCGGTGAAACGCTTGTCATCCTCATCCTCTATGATCCGAGGAATGCCGATTCTTGGGAAGAATCCTTCATTGAAGTACTTCATAACCATCATGGATCCATCATGCTTGCCTCCATCATTCAATGATGGAGAATCCTTAGGAAAGGGGCTCCAATCTTCGTGTGTACTCCGGGCAAGCAAGAAAGGGTCGGAGGGAGCTGAGATTGGCTTAGGATGGACCACTACAAAGCCTTCCACGGTCGTGATTTGTACTCCACGGCCGTGATTTCCTCTGTAGTCTTCCACGGTCGTGGTTTGTCCTCCACGGCCGTGGTTCACTCTGTTGCATCCGTTCCAAGTGATCTCTTCATGTATGGTTCCGGGGTTGATGGCAAGGATGTCCGGGGATGAGAATACTTCATTGCACTCCTCTAAAGGTGAAGGAGATGGAGGTGAATCTTGAAGAATGGTAGGATCTCCTAGCATAAGAGCATTCCTAATCTCCTCAATCTCCCTCCTCATTTGCTCTTCTCTCTCGGTATTCAATCTCCTTTCTTCCTTCAGGGCCAAATCCCTTAGTCTCAATTGCTCCCGAGCTTCATTCAACTCTTCCTCAAGGCGTCTATTGGTGATGGTTGAATCGGGCAATTCTTGGATCTCCTCATAGTGAACCTCCTCTTGATGACATACTTCCACTTCAAGCTCCATGTGGGAACTAGAAATGGAAGTAAGGTTGCTTTCTAGATCATCCATCTTCCTCAACATTTTCTCTAGCATTGATTCCAATCGATCTTCATGAAGTTGATGGTGAGGTTCCTCATGAGGTAATGTAATCATGTGAGTTTGATCATGGAACTCATGATAGACATTGAACTTCTCCCAATACTCAAACTCATCATGGAGAGGTCCTAGATCTTGGCCTTCCATCCACTCCTCATACTCCATGTTGTCAAGGTCGTCTTGGAGGTACAATCCGTCCATGGAAAACATGAAAAGGCAAAGACAAAAACAACACAAGATCAAAAGTAACAAGAAAGATAAACACTAAAAACAATCAAAAGCAAATGACTTAATCTTAACCTAGTCCCCGGCAACGGCGCCAAAAACTTGTTACGCTAGGAAATAGCACAAAAAGCTTTACATTTATAAACTCGAACTAAATCCTAAACTACCTAGCGAAACCCGCAGTATACGGGTCATTTTGTAGAAAGGAAAGTATTCCGAGGTCGAACTTAAGGACTGAGGTGAAACTAAGTCATTCAATGATCAAAAATAGTGTGAATCTAGACTAAGATAAGATGAGGAATAAAGAAAATGGAAAACACAATGTTTTTGGAGGGTTTTGTGTGATCAAACAAAGATCACAAATATGTGAACACAATCAAGCAACACAAACACAAACTAACACTAAAGATAGGAGAATGGAAATAACAAAGCGGATTCTAGAGTTTGGAAGTCCCGGCTATGGCATAGACTCAAGCTAACTATTCATTCCTCGGATTAACTATGATATGTCGGGATTTAGCGTTTCTAGATTGGGATCAATTACCGGGTAGGTCTCATGGTCCACTAGTCCATTCCTAAGGTCTCATCACCGGGTAAGTCTCTAAGAACCTAAGGATAGGAATTCTACACAAACCGGATTGTTACCTAGGGGTCTAACCTATCTTTACCGGATAAGTCTCGGAAAGGGAAGTCCTAATCAACTATCCTAGCACACTTAGTCCAATGGCGGCTTGTGAGGCTCACCACTACCTAGGGTTTGTCATCTTAGGTATCTAAGATCGGAAATCATCGGGTAGATCTCTTCCCTCACTTAGGTTGATAGCATTAGGTGATCCTAAGCTAAATTAAGCTCAACAAACACTAGGATTTCAACAACACAAGTCATCCAAGGGTAAAAATCTAGGTTCATCCTATTATGCTTCTAGCCATAACCCTTCTTTCCTTACTATAGAATCGCAATCTATCTAGCCAACAACATTCATTTCAAGATCAATCTCCACAAATAAATCATGCTTGCAAGTCATGGTCAAATGATGAAGAACAATCCAAAGAAAAGACATTAAAAGCATAGAATAGAAATTACCAAATCCTTACAAGGCTCCAAGAGCAAATCCAACTTGACAACAATGAAAGCTTCACTCGAATCCACTCTAATCTCACTCTAAAACGAGAATCTATACTAATCTCATCCAAGAACACCCCTAATGGGTGCTTGGAAGAGAGGCAACAATGGCCAAATGTTTTGGGGAAGAAAGGTAGTCAAAAGAGAGGAGAAGGATCCCCAATTACAGCCTGCAAAATCCTTTAAATACCCACTAGGATGCAAGAGCAATGGAAGAGATCGTGGCCAGCTGTCAATGTGGTCCTGGCAAGAATCACGGTCATAATCACGGCCGTGGAAAGGGCTTAGACCGTGGTTTTGTCCAGAAGCCTCTCCTAGGCTCGTTAGACCATGATTTGGTGCATGGTTTGTGTTTGCAAGGTTCCATGAGTCCTCCTTAGCCCTTAGTTTGCATTCCAATGAGTCCGGAAGTGTGTCATCTCGAGGAATGATTCTCGGATGTATCGATTAGGCTCTTAAATCTCCCAAAATACCTACAAAGCAAGCAAAAGTCCGAGTAGACATCTATTTCGACAAAATACGTGATTTGAGTGCAAACGCCGTGAACTAATGCTAAACCATGCATGAATGAGCGGAAAATCTATCTAAATGAGTGTCTAAATCTAGATCATAAATCGTGTTATCAATAAGTTTGTATGGTGTTGTACCTATGAGAGTCTTGTGTGCAGTGCTATATGCCCGTAATGCATCATCCAACTTCAAAGACCAATCCTTCCTTGTCTTTGATATCATCTTCTCAAGGAAGCCCTTGATCTCTCTATTCGAAATCTCCACTTGTCCACTTGTTTGTGGATGGTAGGGGGTGGCGATATTGTGAGTCACCCCATACTTAGCTAGTAGAGCTTCGAATCGTCGGGCAATGAAGTGTGAACCTCCGTCACTAATGATGGTCCGTGGTGTCCCAAACCTTGGGAAAATAGTTCTATTAAAGAACTTAACAACAACCATGACATCATTAGTTGGAGAGGCAATGGCTTCAACCCATTTCGAAACATAATCTACAACTAGAAGTATGTATTGGTTTCCACAAGATGATGGGAAAGGTCCCATGAAGTCTACTCCCCAAACGTCAAAGATTTCCACCTCCTGAATATTATTGAGAGACATCTCGTTTCTCCTAGAGATGTTTCCTGTTCTTTGACAAGCATCGCAACACGAAACAAAAGTTTGCACATCCTTAAATAAAGTAGGTCGAAAGAATCCAGATTGCAATACCTTAGTGCTAGTTTTATTGGAACTAGCGTGTCCTCCACAAGGTAGTGAATGACAATGACGAATGACACTTTGCATTTCTTCTTCCGGCACACATCTCCTAATGATGCCGTCGGGACCTCTCTTGAAGAGTAGTGGTTCATTCCAAAAGTATTGCCGGACATCCCTAAAGAACTTCTTCTTTTGTGCATAGGATAATCCGAGAGGTATTTCTTGACAAACCAAGTAATTTACAAAATCAGCAAACCAAGGTTCGTTACCTCTAGATATCTTGTCGATGCACTCCTCTATGATGTGTAAGTGCTCATCCGGAAAGGAGTCATCTATAGGTAGATCGCCGTCTTCAATGTGTGGTAGACGATCCAAATGATCCGCAACAGAATTTTCCGAGCCTTTGTTGTCACGGATCTCTATATCGAATTCTTGTAGGAGAAGAATCCATCTAATCAGCTTCGGTTTCGCATCCTTCTTGGCAAGTAAATACCGGATCGCAGAATGGTCCGTGCATACAATCACCTTTGCACCTACAAGATAAGAATGAAACTCTTCAAAGGCATATACAATAGCTAAGAATTCCTTTTCAGTTGTGGCGTAGTTGAGCTGCGCTTCGTCTAGCGTCTTGCTAGCATAATAAATAGCATGGGTTCGGCCCTCCTTCTTTTGTCCTTGCATAGCTCCAACAACTACGTCACTTGCATCACACATAACCTCGAACGGGAGATTCCAGTCCGGAGGTTGGATGATTGGGGCTGAGATGAGAGCCTCCCGAATCTTGTAGAATGTATCTAAACAATCCTGTGAGAAATCGAAAACTGCATCCTTCATCAATAGATTAGTAAGTGGTTTTGATATGTTAGAAAAGTCTTTGATAAAACGTCTATAAAATCCAACATGTCCTAGAAAACTTCTTATCCCCTTCACCGAAGATGGAGGAGGAAGTTTCTCTATGGTCTCTATCTTAGCGTTGTCTACCTCAATCCCTCTACTAGAGATTAAGTGTCCTAACACAATGCCTTCCTTTACCATGAATTGACACTTCTCCCAATTAAGAACTAGGTTAGTGTCTTCACACCTTTGAACACAAAAGAGAGGTTAGAAAGAAAATTATCAAATGAAGAACCATAAACAAAAAAATCGTCCATAAAAACCTCCATTATCTCCTCAATGTACTCCGAGAAGATGGCCATCATGCATCTTTGAAAGGTGCCTGGGGCGTTGCAAAGCCCGAATGGCATCCTTCTATAGGCAAATGTTCCCCATGGGCACGTGAATGTGGTCTTCTCTTGATCGTCCGGATGGATCAAAATCTGGAAGAAACCACTATAACCGTCAAGATAGCAAAAATAGGAATGTTGTGCTAACATTTCAAGCATTTGATCAATGAACGGTAGTGGGAAGTGATCCTTCCTAGTTGCATTGTTCAGCTTGCAGTAATCAATGTGTTACGCTAAGGATGTATGCACGCAAAAAGCCATAAATTTATACTCGATATATTTCTCCTAACTCCTAGCGAACCCGCAGTGTACGGGACGTTTTGTAGTAGGGATAATATTCCGAGGTCGAACACAAAGACTGAGGTGAAATCGAGTCAAATAGTGACTAAAGATAGTGTTGATCTAGACTAAGAAAGGGGAAAGGAATAAAGAAATAAAAATCTCAATGTTTTTGGTTTGGTTTTTAGGTGATCAATCAAAGATCACTAATCATGTGAAATCAACAATCAACTAAGTTAACACCACAAGTAAACAAGCAAACACGAAATATATGATCAAAGAGAGAAAAGCGGATTCTAGGGGTTGGAAATTCCGGTTATGGCATAGGACTCAAGCTATCTAATCATTCCTTGGATCAACTATAGTATGTTGGGAGTGAGTGTTTCTAGATTGGGATCAATCACCGGGTAGGTCTCATGGTCCACTAGTCCGTTCCTAAGGTCTCATCACCGGGTAAGTCTCAAAGAACCCAAGGATAGGAATTCTACACAAACCGGATGGTATTCTAGGGATCTAACCTCTCTTTAACGGGTAAGTCTCGGAAAGGCAAGTCCTAAACACCTATCCTAGCACACTCAATCCAATAGCGGCTTATGAAGCTCACTACTACCTAGAGTTTGTCATCTTCGGTATCTAAGAGCAAGAATCACCGGGTAGGTCTCTTCTAACACTTAGTTGCTAACACTAGGTCACCCTAGGATAGATTTAACTCAACAAACACTAGGATTTCAACAATCTAACAACCTAACACTTGGATTTATCATTACAAGCAAATTCATCAAAATCACGGGGTGTTCATCAAGGTCCACGGCCGTGGTTTGTCTAGAACAAACCGTGGATTCTAACAGTGACTAGGTTCAGTCAAACGAATCATCCAAGCATACATTTTAAGTCTAATCTATCATAGTCCAAGCCATAACCATCTTTTCCTTACCCTAGAATCGCATCTATCTAGCCAACAACATACATCATCACAATCAAAATCATCAAGCATAAAATCATGGCTTCCATTTGCAAGAAAATGAAGTGAAAGAGATGAACAAGTAGAACAAGGAAAACCAAGCTGAATATGAGAATTAGAAAGACTCACAACCCTTCAAAAGAAGGTTCAATCGATTCTTAGAACCCTAGAAAACGATTCCGATAATCTTCACTCTAAAATCTATCAAAGACTAATAGTGTTGTGCTCTTCTCTTCTTCTCCAATGGAACCTTTCTTCTCCTCCAAGAGTAGCTCCTATGCAATCTTCCAATTGAGAGAATTTTTCTTGTTGAGAGTGTGGGAGAGAATGGTAGTGAGGGGTGTATCCTTTCAGCCTTGCAGAACCACCTATTTATCCTACAAATTTGCAAGAGTCGACAATGAAGATCGTGGCACAGCTGTCACAACCGTCTGGCAAAAACCACGGTCCAATTCCACGCCCGTGGAAGTCCCAGTGACCGTGGTTTTGGTGTTCCTGCACTATATGGATCATCAAGCCACAATTTGGTGCATGACATGCACCAACAAGGTCCCAAGTGTCTTCCTTAGCCCCTAGCTTGCATCCCAATGAGTCCGAAGGTGTGTCATCTTGAGGAACGATCCTCGAATGTATCGATTAAGCTCCTAAATCTCCCAAAATACCTACAACGCATGCAAAAGTCCGTGTAGACGTCTATCTCGACAAAATACATAAATTGAGTGCAAACGTCGTGAACTAGTGCTAAACCATGCATGAATGAGTGGAAAAACTATCTAAATGATTACCTAAACCTAAGCCATAAATCGTGTTATCAAAAATACCCCATACTTAAGGTTTGCTCGTCCCCGAGCAAGTCCCAACTATAGACTAAGAGATGACATGATTTATGCATGCAGAAAAACAACAAAATCTTTTTGGAGTTGTGCTTCTAATATTGGATCACCTTCATAGTCATGTTTCATGGCAATGGACAAGCAATCATGCATCGAAGAAATGAAGGCACGGAAAGATAATTATACTTAACTCGAAGGCATGCATGAAAATGTAAAAATGAAGAAGTCAAGATGATCATGAGCATATTCAATCTAGATCACTAAGTCTTACACACATGCAAATAGGTCATAAGGGCTTGTGAAATAAAAGGCCAAGAAACGTTGTGATTAGGTGGGAATTTTTCTAGGATATGTGATGCTAATCCGGGAATGGAACTAACTTCACAACTTCACATTTTTATCAACTTCCCACAACTGTATATTTTCTCCATCTTTTCCTTTCTTTTCTTTTCTTTTTCTTTCACTTATTTTTGAGACAATGACATTGGTGTACAAAAGCCGAAACCTTGGTGATTAGCTTTCCTCGGGCTTTTTTATTTTTCGAGGTGCATCCACACCGGGCACACATACCTAAGCTCGTTAGGACTATCGGTTTATTTGACTTTGGCAAGGCACAAACACCCGATTATGTGAATGGTGCCGAGCTACTCGTCATTTAAACCAACGTCCCCAAACCTATATTGTTTCTACACTTTTCACAACAAATTCAGCACTTCATTCATAATATTCTTTCATCAACAACTTCACCCCACACTTGCTTTTTACACACTCAACACACTAACATGCTCCTATTCCCGGATGGGTCAAAAGAGGTCAAATTTATATCAATTGAGGTGTTCAAACAACATGATCTAGATGAGAAGTAGAGAAAGATGAATTGCCTCATTCATTCCTAAATGATGTGCAAGAACTAACATGTAATTTTGACTTTCAATACTCAATCAAATCAAGGCAAGCATCATAATCACAAATCATTCATGGGTTTCAAGATAAGTACTTCAAGTCCACATATGCATTCATCAATTCAACACATAAGGCCATCCATAGCCAATCTACACACCAATCTCATCATAAGGGTCATTCCCAAGCTTAGAAGCACTAAATTTTTTTTTAATTTTCTGATTTTTTTTGGAATTTTCGAAATATCTATATACAATGCAAGACATGTGACAATATTAAACTATCATAGATGCTAATCATGCAAAAGATCATGCAAACCCCACCCCATACTTAGAAACACATTGTCCCCAATGTGTCATTCAAGTAAAGAAGAGTGAAAAAGGGTTCTCACAATATAAAAATGGCTTGCTTTGGTATTTGGGATTACTCAAGTGGATTGATGGTGGATGATCCTATCAACAATGGTAGAGAGCTCTAAGTGTTCATCATGGCGTCGGGACCCGCGCTAGGCACCGCTAGCCGTCCAAGTTCCGCGTCCGCTCCACCCATAATTGATGAGAGACTCATCTTCATCATCCACATGCCATGCAAGGCTTCCATGCTACCAAAATTCTAGCACACACAAAGCACACCAAACACACAAAAACACACAAATCAAAAAAAAGACAAAAACGAAAAAGGGAAAAACGATTACCAATGGGTTGCCTCCCATCAAGCGCTTCTTTAAGGTCATTAGCTTGACCAAACTCGGGGGCGTCTCACTCAAGGTGAAGTGGGGCAATCATGTCCACCGGATCTCCCGGGATATACTTCTTCAACTGGTGCCCATTCACCTTAAAGTCTCCGCAATGCTCCCCTCCTATCTCAACCGCTCCATGGGGAAAGATCTTCCTCACCACATAAGGCCCGGTCCATCTTGACTTTAGTTTTCCGGGGAAGAGCCGCAACCTTGAGTTGAAGAGAAGGACAAGGTCGCCTTCACTCAACTCCTTAGGGATGAGACGCTTGTCATGCCAACGTTTGGTCCTTTCCTTGTAGATCCGGGCGTTTTCATAGGCATCCAACCGGATCTCCTTAAGAGCGTTCATATCAAGCAATCTTTTCTCTCCGGCCTCCTAGAGGTCAAAATTCAGCCACCTTATAGCCCAATACGCCCTATGCTCCATTTCTACCAAAAGGTGGCAAGACTTGCCATAGACTAGCTTGTAGGGAGTGGTGCCAATCGGTGTCTTGAAAGTGGTTCTATACGCCTACAAAGAATCATCGAGCTTCATAGCCCAATCCTTTCTCGTCCTAAAAACCGTCTTCTCAATAATTCCCTTTATCTCCCGGTTGGAGATCTCCACTTGGCCACTAGTTTGGGGATGGTAAGGTGTTGCCACCTTATGAGTCACCCCATACTTAGCCAAAAGTGTCCCAAAGTTCCTATTGGTGAAGTGTTTTCCTCCATCACTTATGATCACCCTTGGTGTTCCAAACCTAGGGAAGATCACTCGGTTGAAGAACCGCACCACAACCTTGGCATCATTTGTGGGAGAGGCGATTGCCTCCACCCATCTTGAAACATAGTCCACCGCCAATAGGATGTAGAGGTTGCCACAAGAGGAGGGGAATGGTCCCATGAAGTCCACACCCCAAACATCAAATATCTCCACCTCTTGTATGTTGTTCAAGGGCATCTCATTCCTCCTTGAGATGTTTCCCGTCCTTTGGCAAGCATCACAAGCTACCACAAAGTTTTGCACATCCTTGAACATACTTGGCCAAAAGAAGCCCGATTGCAACACTTTAGCACATGTCTTGTGTGAGCTAGCATGGCCTCCACATGGCAAGGAGTGACAATGGCAGATCACACTCTCCACCTCATCCTCCGGTATGCATCTCCTAAAGACTCCATCCGGCCCTCTTTTGAACAAAAGCGGCTCACTCCAATAGTAATGCCTCACATCTTTGAAGAAGTTCTTCCTTTGGGCATATGACAAACCGGGAGGCACTTCCTCACACACAAGGTAGTTCACAATGTCGGCATACCATGGCTCACTTCCTCTAGACACTTGAAATAAGCACTCCTCTACCATTTGCAATTGTTCATCCCGGAACGAGTCATCAATCGGGATGTCATCTCTCTCAATCTCCAATGGAGGTAGTCTACTAAGATGGTCCACCACAGAATTTTCGGACCCCTTCTTATCCCGGATTTCCAGATCAAACTCTTGAAGAAGAAGATCCACCGAATCAACCTAGGCTTGGCATCCTTCTTTGTAAGGAGATAACGTATCGCAGCATGATCCGTATAAACAATGACCTTCACTCCAACAAGATATGAGCGGAACTTTTCAAATGCATACACAACCGCTAGCAACTCCTTCTCGGTGGTAGCATAATTGAGTTGGGCATCATCTAGCGTCTTGCTAGCATAATAAATGGCATGTGTGAGCCCATCTTTCCTTTGTCCCAAAACAGCCCCAACGGCTACATCACTTGCATCACACATGATCTCAAACGGTAGACTCCAATCCGGAGGTTGCATGATAGGTGCGGAGATCAAAGCATTCTTTAACCTACAAAAAGCTTGAAGGCAATCCTTGGAGAAAACAAACTCAACATCTTTCATTAGTAGGTTAGTAAGAGGCTTAGAAATCTTAGAGAAATCTTTAATGAATCTCCGGTAAAAACCGGCATGCCCTAGAAAACTCCTTACCCCCTTCACCGAGGTAGGTGGTGGCAACTTCTCTATCGTCTCTATCTTAGCTCTATCAACCTCAATGCCACAGTTGGACACCAAGTGTCCCAACACAATACCTTCACTTACCATGAAGTGGCATTTCTCCCAATTCAAAGTCTCCTCACATCTTTTAAGCACTAAAGACAAGTTAGCTAAGCAATCATCAAAAGAAGATCCATAAACAAAAAAGTCATCCATAAACACTTCCATGATGTTCTCAATATATTCAGAAAAGATAGCCATCATACACCTTTGAAAGGTGGCGGGTGCATTACACAACCCAAATGGCATTCTTCTATATGCAAATGTACCCCAAGGACATGTGAATGTGGTTTTCTCCTAGTCATCGGGGTGGATAGGGATTTGGAAGAATCCACTATAGCCATCTAGGTAACAAAAATGAGAGTGTTGAGCTAATCTCTCTAGCATTTGGTCAATGAAAGGAAGAGGGAAAGGATCTTTCCTAGAGGCCACATTTAGTTTCCTATAGTCAATACACATCCTCCATCCCGTAACCGTCCTAGTTGAGATTAGCTCATTGTTCTCATTAGTTACTACGGTCATCCCACCCTTCTTAGGAACCACATGCACGGGACTAACCCATTTACTATCCGAAATCGAGAAAATGAATCACGTATCTAGCAATTTAAGGATCTCTTTCTTGACTACTTCTTTCATGATAGGGTTTAGTCTTCTTTGAGGTTCAATTGAAGGTTTATGATTATCTTCCATTAAGATCTTTTGCATGCACAAAGAAGGTTTAATGCCAACTAAATCATCAATGGTATAGCCTATAGCTTTCCTATGCAACCTCAATTCATGCAACAATCTAGCAAGTTCATCATCATTCAAGCATGCATTCACAATCACCGGATATGTAGAATTCTCACCAAGGAAAGCATACTTCAAATGAGAGGGGAGGGGTTTGAGTTCAAGTTTAGGAGGACCTTTATCGATTGGAGACGCTCCATGCAATGTTGGTTGAGATGAATCCATAGCCATGGAAGACTCCCCAAAGCTCCTTGAAGCTTGATCATCAACCAATGCAGTTTCTGGGGAAACCACGGTAAAACTAAGGGCTCTGGCACAACCACGGCCGTGGAACTTGCAAAGCTTGCATTTCGAGGAAAAAACTTGTTACGCTAAGGATGTATGCACGCAAAAAGCCATAAATTTATACTCGATATATTTCTCCTAACTCCTAGCGAACCCGCAGTGTACGGGACGTTTTGTAGTAGGGATAGTATTCCGAGGTCGAACACAAAGACTGAGGTGAAATCGAGTCAAATAGTGACTAAAGATAGTGTTGATCTAGACTAAGAAAGGGGAAAGGAATAAAGAAATAAAAATCTCAATGTTTTTGGTTTGGTTTTTAGGTGATCAATCAAAGATCACAAATCATGTGAAATCAACAATCAACTAAGTTAACACCACAAGTAAACAAGCAAACACGAAATATATGATCAAAGAGAGAAAAACGGATTCTAGGGGTTGGAAATTCCGGTTATGGCATAGGACTCAAGCTATCTAATCATTCCTTGGATCAACTATAGTATGTTGGGAGTGAGTGTTTCTAGATTGGGATCAATTACCGGGTAGGTCTCATGGTCCACTAGTCCGTTCCTAAGGTCTCATCACCGGGTAAGTCTCAAAGAACCCAAGGATAGGAATTCTACACAAACCGGATGGTATTCTAGGGATCTAACCTCTCTTTAACGGGTAAGTCTCGGAAAGGCAAGTCCTAAACACCTATCCTAGCACACTCAATCCAATAGCGGCTTATGAGGCTCACTACTACCTAGAGTTTGTCATCTTCGGTATCTAAGAGCAAGAATCACCGGGTAGGTCTCTTCTAACACTTAGTTGCTAACACTAGGTCACCCTAGGATAGATTTAACTCAACAAACACTAGGATTTCAACAATCTAACAACCTAACACTTGGATTTATCATTACAAGCAAATTCATCAAAATCACGGGGTGTTCATCAAGGTCCACGGCCGTGGTTTGTCTAGAACAAACCGTGGATTCTAACAGTGACTAGGTTCAATCAAACGAATCATCCAAGCATACATTTTAAGTCTAATCTATCATAGTCCAAGCCATAACCATCTTTTCCTTACCCTAGAATCGCATCTATCTAGCCAACAACATACATCATCACAATCAAAATCATCAAGCATAAAATCATGGCTTCCATTTGCAAGAAAATGAAGTGAAAGAGATGAAAAAGTAGAACAAGGAAAACCAAGCTGAATATGAGAATTCGAAAGACTCACAACCCTTCAAAAGAAGGTTCAATCGATTCTTACAACCCTAGAAAACGATTCCGATAATCTTCACTCTAAAATCTATCAAAGACTAATAGTGTTGTGCTCTTCTCTTCTTCTCCAATGGAACCTTTTTTCTCCTCCAAGAGTAGCTCCTATGGAATCTTCCAATTGAGAGAATCTTTCTTGTTGAGAGTGTGGGAGATAATGGTAGTGAGGGGTGTATCCTTTCAGCCTTGCAGGACCACCTATTTATCCTACAAATTTGCAAGAGTCGGCTATGAAGATCGTGGCACAGCTGTCACAACCGTCTGGCAAAAACCACGGTCCAATTCCACGCCCGTGGAAGTCCCAGTGACCGTGGATTTGGTGTTCCTGCATTATATGGATCATCAAGCCACGATTTGGTGCATGGCATGCACCAACAAGGTCCCAAGTGTCTTCCTTAGCCCATAGCTTGCATCCCAATGAATCCGAAGGTGTGTCATCTCGAGGAACGATCCTCGAATATATCGATTAAGCTCCTAAATCTCCCAAAATACCTACAACACATGCAAAAGTCCGTGTAGACGTCTATCTCGACAAAATACATGAATTGAGTGCAAACGTCGTGAACTAGTGCTAAACCATGCATGAATGAGCGGAAAAACTATCTAAATGATTACCTAAACCTAAGCCATAAATCGTGTTATCACAATGCACATCCTCCATCCCGTCACGGTTCTTGTAGGAATGAGCTCGTTGTTCTTGTTAGTGATAATCGTCATTCCTCCTTTCTTTGGGACAACTTGCACGGGGCTCACCCACTTGCTATCCGAGATAGGATAGATGATACCTGCGTAAAGTAACTTAATAATTTCCTTCTTAACAACCTCCTTCATGATCGGATTTAACCGTCTTTGAGGTTGTCGCGAAGGATTAAAATCTTCCTCCATTAGAATCTTGTGCATGCATAATGATGGTTTAATTCCTACAAGATCCTCTATAGTATAACCTAAGGCTTTCCTATGTTTTCTTAGTACAACCATTAGTTTCTCATGTCCATCTTCACTTAATTCGGAACTAATAATTACGCGAAAAGTAGAATTAGTTCCAAGAAATGCATACCGAAGATGTGTGGGAAGTGGCTTCAATTCCATAGCCATTGATGCCTTTGATGAGTCTTGAGATGTATCCGACGCTTCCTTAGAAGTCTCTAAGGGTGTGGGAGTGATGGAAGAAGACTCAAGAGTATTTGTGGAAAGAACGGAATTGTTCTCAGAAATAACTAAAATTACGGTACCACTGTTACTTCCACGGCCGTGGTTTAGGGCGTGAAAGTCAATTACGGCATCACTGGTGGTTCCACGGCCGTGGTTTTGGCCGTGTAACTTACTGGTGCTCTCCGAATAGCTGGTTACGGTCATCTTGGGAGAAACCACGGCCGTGGAATAGCACGACTGGCCGTGATTCCTCACGTTTTCTGACCTATCGTAGAGTTTTTCAAACTCTTCCTCTTGCATTTCTTTTAGCTCCTCCAAGGCTTCAATCTCCTCATTGCAATCCTCTTCCTCTCGTTTTCCATGATGCTCATGGTAATGAACTTTTGCAATGAATCTTTGAATAGAATCGAGCTCACTTCCTTCCTAGACGCTTCCTCGTCATAGATATTGAACATGTCCTCTCCAAGAGCTGGCTCTTTCACCAAAGTTGAGAGAATAAACTCAACCTTCTCTTCACCTATGTCGAAAGCCAATCTAGCATTCTTGCAATGCACTATACAACCGGATGTTGCAAGAAACGGTCTTCCGAGTATGATCGGAACCGGACAATCTGCAGGAATGTCAAGCACAACAAAATCAATTGGAATGTAAAACTTACCGAGCTTGTTTGGGATGTCCTCAATGATACCAACGGGACGAGCTATAGATCGATCCTCCATGTATAACGTCATCTTCACCGGTTTTAGGTTCACCTAAACCGATCTTCCTACACAAAGCAAGCGGAATAATGCTTACGCTTGCTCCCAAGTCACAAAGCGCGTCACATGTGACTTCCCCTACTCCAATTGGAATGCAAAATGACCCCGGATCTCTCAGCTTTGGGGGCATCTTTTTAGTCATCGTTTTGATGAGCTCCGAAGATTCTGAACTCATCTTGACTTCTCCAAAGTCCTCTAGCTTCCTCTTGTTAGAGAGGAGCTCTTTCAAGAATTTCCCATAAGCGGGCATACCTACAATGTCATCAATGAAAGGTATATTAATATGTAGTTTGCTCATGAGTTCAATGAACTTACCGAATTGCTTGTCTAGGCGCGCTCTTGCTCTAGGCTGCGGGAATTGTAGGGGAGGTTTATAAGGTGGAGGAGGAACGTAGACATCTTCCTTCTCATTCCCCTTATCTTTCTCCTTCTCAGCTGGGACTTCCATAAACTTGGGCTGTGGGTCGGTGGTTGTCACGCCACTCCTAGTGGTGATAGCCATCACCCTTCCCTTTGGGTTGTCCTCCGTCTTCCCGGGAAGCTTTTCTTGATCTCTAGGAACTTCTTCGGCCTTGCTGAACATATGGTTTTCTAAAGATTTTTAAGCTTTATCAACCTTAGTTATGTAACTCTCTGGTCCTTGAAGCTTTCCTAGAATCGTCTCCAACATAGGATCGGGCTTCTCCTTCTCCTTATTGTTCGAACCATTTGATGTTTGCCCCTGGCTTTTCAAAGGGGTAAAAGAAGAGGGAGATGTTAGTGAATTTCCAGAATTTGAATAGGGATTACCGGAATTTTTTTGTTGGTTGGAACGTCAATTGTTGTTGGAATTTCGGTTATTATTGTTATTCCAATTGTTGTTCCTATTCCCTTGGTGGTGGTGGTTGTTGTTATTGTTGTTGCCTAAGTAGCCAACATCTTGCTCCTTTGACTTTTGAAGGCCAGCTCTAATGATTTCCTTCAACTCCTTGATTTCAGTGTTGAGGGAGAATATTTGAGTTTGTGCAGCTTATGTTAGCTTGACTCCCGGATCTACCTTCCGGTGGGAATACTTCTCAATCACTTGGGCCTGCTTCTCAATGAAGTCCCAAGCGTCATCCTCTCTCATGTCCATGAATGTACCACAAGAGAGAGATTGGAGGTTGAATTGTGTGTCCACATCCAACCCCTTGTAGTAAATCTCTAATAACTCCAGCTTTGAAATGTCATGGTATGGGCAATCCAACAAGAGGTCCTGAAATCTTTCCCATGATTGAAACAAACTTTCGTTAGCTTTCAAAGAAAATGCATTAATCTTACCTCTCAACTCCGCCGTTTTAGATGGCGGAAAGAACTTGGTGAGGAACTCCGAAGATAGATCCTCCCATGTGGCAAGCTTTCCAGCTGGAAAAGCTTGATACCAAGCCAAGGCTTTGTCCTTCAAAGAAAAGAAGAATGGCTTGATCTTGTAGTTGTTGTTAGTAGCCCTCTTCGGCTTCAATGTCTCCATGAGAATCTCAAAATTCTGTAAATGTTGGTGTGGAGATTCAGCACTAGTTCCACCAAATTGACTTTGGCAAACCATGGTGATAACTTGCGGGCTAAAACGTAATTCCTGGATGTCCTCAGCTCCGAAATTCACACTTAGACGGCGCGGTTGCTGAATTGGATCCATACTTTGCCCGAGAGTTTGTGGTTCATCCCCTCCATTAGCAACTCTCACATCTCCAGCGGGAATGCGAGGAACAACCGGTGGTCTTGGGTTATTACGAACGGGGTGAATCACCGGATCAATATCCTCAAGTGATGGCATATCTTCATCCTCATCGTCGGATGATTCAACACTAATGGACTTACTTGGTTTCTTGACCTTCTTCTTCTTGGCGTCATTCAAGTCCAACTTCATGTCAAGCATCATAGCTTTGAGTTCATCAATTTGGAATTGATGATTCGTTAACTTGTCCAAACGAGCTTTCTCACTCAACTTAAGTTGAAGTTGAGCTTCATCGATGTTTCTTTTATTGTTTTCGGCCATCTTTTTCTCTTTCAACTTTCTTCTTAAAGTTCTCCCAAGTTCTGGATCGAAAGGAACTAGATCTTTGGTAGATCTAGTCTTTCGTATATACCTAAAGAATCTGCAAAAATCACTCACAAAGAGATATCAAATAACAAGAGCAAAAACTCCCAAGCTCGACAACCGAAAACCGGAATTGGTCTTGACCAACTCCCCGGATACGGCGCCAAAAACTTGTTCGCCCGAAACTCTGCGTCACAAAGTTTTAATTTATAAAACTAGAATAAAAGCAAGCGAACCCGCAGCGTACGGATCGGCGTAGATAAGAAAGTATTCCAAAGTATCGAACTCAGGGAATTGGTGAAACAAAATCAGTTTCAAGTAATCGAGCAATCAAAAGTGCAGAAGCTTTTCAAATATTGGGGAAAACAATAACCCTAAAGATACAGGTATCAAACTGTGGCAATCGATTTATGATATACTATATATATAAGGACAGAGTTGAGAATTGCAAAGGTATACTAAAGCAAGGTAATGTACGGAAAAGTTCCAAAACCCTATTTGTCTAACCAAAAGACTCTATCTATAAAGGTTGTTGAGGCTGCAGTATAGAAAGGATCTAAAGGTAAGAATTAATCTCAAATACCCATGCCCAAACCCAAAGAATCAAATATAGACTAAAACAGTAAGGTTGTGACACTCGAAACCACAATAGAGGATGTTGAGTCTCACTACTACCTAGAAAAGGCAAGCCAAAGCTAGGTTAAAGCAAATCTTTAACTTTGGATCAAAGCAAAAACAAAGTTCGTAAACCAGGGGAAATCACGGCTAGATCTTTAGAACCACGGCCATGGAACTCAAGAGCAGACCGTGATTTAGGGTGTCGACGATATTTCTCACACTCTCAGGGTCCAATTAAGTTACGATCGATCTATCATCATCTAAGCCACAACTATCAACCCTTCACCTTAGATTGCTAAAGGGTTTTAGCCAATAATCATCATTATGATGTCAATAATTAAATTAAGAAGAATAAAGATGAAAACCCTCGAAAAATCAAATAAAACTCAAAGTCAATCTCGAAATCCAAAAACATGTAGTATGTTTATGAATTTAGAAGAATAGGAATAGAAACCCTCACAAAGATCTAGAGAAACCACAAAGAACGAGATGTCAATCCGTCCTCCGATGAAAACCCTAAGATATCTCAAAAAGTACACAATCTCTCCAAATATGTCCTTCATGAATCTCCAATCCTTACGGTTGAAATGAAACCTTAAGATCGTCTCCAAACTCTAAGCGACGCTAAAAAGGGATAAGTCAGGATCCCGAAAACTCCTTTCTCAAGCCTTTTTATAGGGCGAGGTAGGGTTACGAGAAAGCCCAATGACGTGGCTTACGTGGCAAATATGACACGTCACAGGATCAGCAAAATCACGGTCATGAACAACTTTCCACGACCGTAATTCAGGGCTTGGAACTAGATTACGGCACAATATGATTTCCACGGCCGTGGTTTAGACCGTGTAACTCTCTGTTGTGTTTTAAACTCTCTTCCACGATCATGTTGCCAGATCCACGACCATAATTTAGAGCGTGGACTTCAAAATCCTCTTCTAAGGACGTAATTCAAGGCGTGGTTCTTCTAACTCCTTGTTTTTGCCTTAGTTTCCTGACATCCTTCATCCATGCTCCTTCCTTGGCCTCTCCAATACATCTCCTTGCCATCAAGCATGGTCAAACACTCCTTTCCTTCCTCATTTTCCTCCAATCCAAGCCTTTATTCACCTAAAAACAAAACGAAGCTAGTGTAGATCTCTATATCGACAAAGTGGGTGAACTAGCTCACAATTACTTCAAACTCATATCTAAGAACACAATAAAGAGGGAAAAACAAATAAAACAAGTGCCTAAAATATAGTCATATTTCATGCTAACACCTTCAACCAAGAACACTTGGAAATCGATTTTTTGGACAAATTAGTGCTCATAGGAGCAATCTCTGGCAAGTCAAGCCCGTGGGACGCTTGCCGGGATTCATCTTGAATCCTATGATGCTTGTTTGGGTATTCCTCATATAAGGTCATGTTGATCACTTCCCTAGGCCTAGGAGCCGAGGTGACGTGATCTTCATCAAAGATGCCATCCCTAGACTCTATTATAGTATTAACCGAGATGAAGTCATTTTGTTCTATCACATAGAACCTATAAGCTTTGGAGTGTTCGGCATAGCCAATGAATACACAATCAACACCTCTTTAACCTAAAGTCTTACGTTTGTTGTCATTTAGCCTTACTATGGCTCGACATCCCCAAACTCGTAAGTAATGTAGGTTTGGCTTCCTTTTGAATCATAGTTCGTAAGGAGTCTTCTTGCTTCTTTTGTTTGGAACACGATTAAGCAAGTAGTTTGCCGTGAGCACATCTTCACCCCAAAACGAATTCTTAAGACCCGAGTAAGACAACATGGCATTGACCATCTCTTTAAGCACTCGGTTCTTTCGTTCGGCCACACCATTTGATTGTGGTGTGTAAGGTGCCGTGGTCTCATGTATGATCCCGACACTCTCTAAGTATTCCTTATCTATAAATTCACCACGACGATCCGTGCGTAGTCTATTTATTAAGGTACCTTGTTGCAACTCAGATTCATTCTTGAATACATAGAATTTGTCTAAGGCATCACTCTTTGCAAAGAGTAGATATACGTAACAATACGTAGAGTAATCATATATGAATGTTACGTAATACTTCTTCTTTCCTAATGAAGGAGTAGAGTGCAAGTCGCCTAGATCCGAGTGGACTAAGCCGAGCATTGATTGTTCTCTTTCAACTCTAGGAAATAGAAGTCTTGTTATCTTGGTCAACATGCACGTTATACACTTGTCTTTTGGCAAGTCAAGTTTAGGTAAAATACCATCCTTAGTAATGTCATTCATACACTTAAAATGAACCTGTCCAAGTCGTGCATGCCATTTAACAAAATCACAATTGGAAGAAGAAGACAATGTAAACAAACTATTCTTGTTTATATTAGAAAGTTTATTACATAAAGAGAGAAGAAACATATTATTGTTCCAATGGCCAAAGCCTACAAATGTTCCTCTCCTAGATAATACATAGCGTTCGTCTTCTATGACTTGTTTGAAGCCAAGTCTGTTGAGTACACCACCAGAAACCACATTCTTTCTAATGGCCGGTGCATGTAGTACATTTGACAAGACTAGAGTCTTGCCACTTGTGAAGTATAGATCAACCCGTCCTCTTCCTCGAACGGGGGTGGTAGACTCGTTTCCCATATGTATGAGTGCTCCATCGTTAGCACTAGCGTATGTCTTGAACCAACGCCAATCTTTGCAAACGTGAGTTGTTGTACCCGAGTCCACCCACCATCCAAGGTCATCATCCTGCATGGACAAACATTCAAAATTCAATGACACATAATTCACATCAGAATTTATATCAAAGTTAGAATCAAGACTCATAAGTGAGTCACCTTGGTTTGGGGGTTTTGGCCACTTTGGCCTCCACCCTTAGATCCATCGCCCTCAACCTTGCAATCCCGCTTGAAGTGGCCAGTCTTGCCACACTTCCAACAAGAACCTTTTGGTTTCTTGTCAACATTATCCTTCTTGGACTTCTTGGACTTATTTCCCTTATCATTGTCTTTGTCCTTTCCTTTGAACCTCTTTCTTTTGCCCTTGCCATCCATCATGTTCTCGTGGGAAGTAGAAGTTTTATCCTCCTTCTTGAGTCCCCCCTCTTGTGCCCTAAGGCCTTGTTCAATTTGAAGGTGAGAGCCAAGTTCCACCAACGTGAGTTCTTCCTTCTTGTGCTTTAACACATGGCGGAAGTCCTTCCATGAAGGGGGGGAGCTTATCCATTATAGACAAAACCGCAATGGCCTCATCCATATGCATTGCATGTTGAGTGAACCTCCCAAGAATCCGGAGCAATTCATTGTATTGTTCCATTACCGGCCTTGAGTCCACCATTTTATATAAATTAAAATCTGAGACTAAGAATTTGCGAGATGAAGCATCCTCCGCCATGTACTTAGACTCCAGTTGATCCAACAGTGATGTTGATGACTCTGCACTTTGGTAGACATCAAATAATGCATCACTCATGCCATTGAGAATATGACCACGACATATGTAGTCATCATTATCCCATTTGCTCCTTTGTCGGACAACCTCTATTTCCTCCACCATATCATCAACTGGCTCGGCCAGTCTAGGTGTAGTGAGTACATAAGCGACTTTTAGTGTAGTCAAGAGGAAGTGCATTTTCTTTTGCCACCTCCTAAAGTCTACACCCTCAAACTTATCCAACTTCCCAAAACGAGAAATCATTTCTGTCATTAAAGTTTTACTCATTATTGACCAATCCAATCCTACAAAACAATTAACAATAATTACATTTAGAAGATTGTTTGATTTTCGGTGTCCGGTTTTAGACCAAAGGGCCGTAGTCTCACTTATGTGAGTAGACTGTTCTCCCAATTGCCAATCAAATTAATATAATTATCTTGAACTAAAAACAAGTTAATAACCTAGGGTTTCTAATCTCCACAAAGGTGTAGACAAAACCCAACCAAGAGTTTGTAATCTCCATAAAGGAATAGACAAAACCCAACCAAGAGTTTGTAATCTCCACAAAGGAGTAGACAAAACCCAATCAAGAGTTTATAGTCTCCAAAGGAGTAGAAAAAACCCAACCAAGAGTTAGTAATCTCCAAAGGAGTAGACAAAACTCAACAAAGAGTTTGTAGTCTCCGAAAAGGAGTAGACAAAACTCTAATAGAAGTTAAGTTCAATTGCACGCCTTATAAACCGATTGTTATATGTTAAAACCATTGACTTGGATAATATAATGAGTCATTCATAAATGAATTTTCCTTCTAAGTGTATTCTCCCCTACACCGGGAATATCCAAATACCTTAGTGGGATAAAACGTTACACGTTACAAAGACTAAGTAAGAGACTTATTTGTCTTACTTTGTAGAAAGGGTATTCCTAGGTTTTGTCAATACAAAACCAAACTAAGATGGATGCCTATCCTTTGTCAATACAAAGGAACTATAATGGTCTTTCGAGTTTTGCAAACAAGCTTATAAGAAGGCCTATCCAATGTCAATACAATGGAACTAAAAGCTTTATTTTTGTAAAAACGAATGTCAAATAAAGTGCAAATGACTCTTCCTTTTATAGGCATAGGGGTCACGGTTTTGGGGAGTTTAAAGAGGTTAAAATCGGTTATGGAAGTTACGTGGAAGTTACTTGGAAGATGGGCCTTGAAGCCCTAGAAAGCCCGAGGCCCACATAGGGAGCCCAAAACCGCTACCCGGATCTAGATTAGAGCTAGCTTATTTTTATTGACCCAAACACTTCCAATGAGTTTCATTCACTTTAATATAGCTAGGGTAAGCTCCAAGATCCACAAATACTCAATATCTTAGCTCAAGCTAGTGTAGCTTCTAAAGAAGCTCACTAGCTGCTTCATTGACATTCACTAAGCATTTGAGCTTGAATTGCTCCCAAGTTTTTACCACATATTCTTTAGCCAATATAAGGCCTAAGAACCAAAGATGTGCCGATAAAATGTAGTTAAAAATCTCCAAACGTCGGCCTTCTAAAATCTAGCACAAGTTGACCTTGTCGTGAATCACTTTGCTTTGATTCAATTCCCCTTATAATACTAGTTGTTCTTAGTGCCGATCACTTGGCTTGCCTCCCACAACCCGGACCATAGTGTCACACATGTGAACAACTCATTGCACCTTGTCTCAAGACAAGCTCAACGGTTACAATGAAGACTTATCCCAAATCTCCAACATATATGTCCATGCATGTGTTTTCATCAAGCGATCCAAAAGTCGATTTACTATAATCGCAATTTATGTTGACGATTTGAATATCGTCGAAACTTCCGAGGAGCTTGAAGAAACTACAAATTATTTGATGAAATAATTCGAGATGAAAGATCTCGGAAAGACTAAGCTTTGTCTTGGCTTGCAAATTGAACACTTGAAGGATGAAATCATTATCCATCAATTTACACTGAAAAAATCTTGAAGAGATTTTACATGGACAAAGCACACCTTTTAAGCTCACCTATGGTTGTTTGATCCCTTAATGTGGAAAACGATGAGTTTTGTCCTCGAGAAGAGGATGAAGAAATCCTTGGCCCATAAGTGCCCTATTTAAGTGCAATTGGTGCTTTAATGTATTTGACTAACAATACAAGACCGGATATTGTTTTTGCTGTAAATTTGTTGTCCAGATTCAGTTGTGCACCTACAAGAAAACATTGGAATGACATCAAATGTATATTCCGCTACCTTCGAGGTACTCATGACCTTGGTCTATTTTATCAAAACAAAGAAGATGCCACTTTGGTTGGATATGCAGATGCAAGATATTTATCCGACCCACAGAAGGCCAAATCCCAAAACGGATATGTGTTCACATATGGAGGCACAACAGTTTCATGAAGGTCAACAAGACAAACAATTACCGCCACTTCTTCAAATCACGTAGAGTTGATCGCTCTATATGAGGCTGAAAGAGAATGTGTGTCCCTACGATCAATGATCAAATTCATACAAAAGGAGTGCGGGATGAAACCTATAACTGAAGAACCAACCATCTTGTACTAAGATAATTCGGCATGCATTGCTTGTATGAAGAAAGGGAATATAAATGGAGATCGTACAAAACACATATTGCCAAAGTTCTTCTCCATCCATGAGTTGGAGGAAACCGGGGAAGTTGATATTCAACAAATTTGTTCCAATGAAAATGTTGTTGACTTGTTCATGAAATCATTGAGCGACAAGAAATTTGAAGAGCTTGTGTGCAAAATTGGAATGTATAGACTTCGAGACCTATGTTGAAATCAGGGAAAGATTTATATGCGTTGCACTCTTTTTCCATTTGATCAGGTTTTTATCCTACTCGGTTTTTCTAGACAAGGTTTTTAATGAGGTAGCTTCACCCAAGCGTATAATATGGAGTCAGCAACAAATGCTCAAGTTTGATAATGGAAGAAGGTGAATATTCAAGGGGGGGTGTTATGGAAAATACATGTACAAGATATTTGTACATATATGTCACATGCATGTAGATATGTACAAGACATTTGTACATGATGTTTTGTACACATATATCACATGCATGTCTTCTAGTATGACTTGGTCAATAAGTGAAGTAAATTGTAAAAGGTGAATTATTCACCTTCTTACATTAGTTTATTTTATTAGAAAATCCTCCAAATCTTGCTATAAATAGAGGTCATTTTCATTGTAACAAGATGCACCAAGAGCAAGCAAGAAATCTACTCTTCTTGTTCACTCCTCTCTTCTAACTTCACTCTAAGAGTTCTTAATACATTCCACAAAAGTTTAAGCAATAAGAGATCAAAAGTAATAATTTCATAACAGAAAATCTAGAAATATGAGAATAATATTTGCTTAGATGTTCAACATAAATGATACAGACTATGTGCTTCTTTCCTAATAAGTAGTTTAGCATTGACTTTCGAGAACAACAAGAAGTGTAATACAATCTTCTTTCTTTCCAACTCAAATAAGATGATGCCACAATTATTTTCATGTTTTAACCTTAAATGTGATTGTTAGTTATGCAAAGCTTAGATATCAATAACCAATAAATACAAAATATCTTTTGATTCATAATCAAGCAAGCGATTTATTAAGGGAAATAAGGACCATCAACAACTTAGTTTGGTGGGAGAGAGCATGATAGGAAAATAATAAATGAAATTAATCATCATAATCTTATCATTCCACGTGGACAAGGATTAGTGGAAGTTGTTGTGCTTAGCACAAAGGAAGGACCAGAGACATAGCCTGCACATATAAAACCAATTGGAATGAGTTCCAAACTAGGTAAGACCTTAAGGTGTCACATCTTCGTCCATTCAAATTATTTTTTCTTGAACAAAAAAAAACCCACCATGAGAACATATATTCCAAGGGTTAAGTTAGATCCAATTGTCAGAACATTCTCTTCAAATAGCAGATAAACATACAACAAAAAGGTTACCTAAGTTATTATTATACACGGAACATATGATAACCTTGTTCATACTAGTTGCCTTACTCGCGCTACGCGCATGCAAGCAAAAATGGATAAAAGTTACATGGTAAATGGATTTGTTTTCTTGAGGCATTCAATGTTGCTAATCTTATTAGATAACTACATAAGCTTCGCAAGCATATGATACTTTATGGCGTTGTTGCACTATCTTTTATTTTTCATCTCTAGTAATCAAAATCATTAAATGTCAGTTTTCTTCCCCAACGTAAACTATCCTTACCCACAAAACACGGTTACTTGTCACAAATAAATGAAACAATGCTTACTTAACTTAATTGATTTTAAAACAATCTGAATACGCGCTTAAACATCAAATTGATTGATAGAAGGGAAAAAAAAAAAGAAATATTCAGGCAAGAGTTAAACAAAGGAAATTACTAAATAAAGTATTCGTCGTTTAATCAGAGTTAGGCAAGAACTGAAATGCAGTGCCTTCAACCTTCAACATATAAACCTAAGGTTTGAAACAAAAGTGGTAACACAATCAACCGAACCGATGTTTTTGTGCTTCATTTTTGAGAGATTGAAACCAAATGTGAAAAAGACGGAATAAAGAAATACTTGGTGATCACCTGGTCTAATGTGATAGGAACGACCTATCTCTCTCTCCTCCCTCCTAGCCTGAGGCGAAAAGTTTTTGAGTTTAAAATTAAAATTGAACTCTAATAAAAGAAGAAATTTGAAATTTTAATGAGGTAAAGAGAATATGACCATAAATTTCAAGTATATTTAGTTTGTACTGGCACCGGCATCAACCCTTAAGAAGCAGATTAATCACAAGTAGTTAAAGATTCTAATTTGTTGGTGAGTTAAAATGTAGTGGGTATTTTGGGTCGGAGCCTTCATCGGAGCTGCATTGGCCGTTTCTTACCACCATATCATCATCAAAGCCATCCCTTTTAAACACAACACCTAAATCACCAAATTTCCTTGATTTGTGCTCCTTACATCGATGTTGGGTCTCCTAATGTCTCTTATGTGGGTTTGGCTAGTAGTACTTTATGCAAATTTTCCAAATGATCTCTCTTAACTTGGAGTCATGGAGTGTATGCTGCTGTTTTTTGTTTTTTAAATTCTGATGCAGAATTTGTGGTCTTTGATCTCTTCCCTGCATGCTTTTTGGTATCATAATGAGTTGTTTGAATTATTTTCCCACAATATGTAGCTACTTCATTCACTTGTTCAGAATCAATCATTATATCATTGTTTTGTTGTAGTTTTTATGGACCATTTTAGATCGATCAAAATCAACTCAATATTGTAGAAGAGCGGAACTGTTTGGAAAAGCCAAGAAGAAACAAATGAAATCAAATGTGAATATTAGTGGACCAAAGAATATGAAAATAAGTGGATACATCTAAAAATTTGTAGAGTGGTATGTAATTACGAAAGAAATCAGATTTGTTTAGAATTAGTGTGTGTAAAAGTTCAAGTAATGAGCCTTTGTGATCGAAAGAAAGAGTTTAGTTTAAAGCTAGGCTTTACAGTGTGCTGAAGGGATCGATCGAAAGAGTGCATTCAGTCATTCACAATGCAGCATGTATATCAAAACCTAAGCCTAACCATCAACACACAACTAAAAAGAAATAGCTAAAAAAATCACCAAGTAGGTGTAGAATTCGGTATGCAACCAAAAATTTAGCAGGCAATTGTAACTATCTCAAGAAATAAATTTAACCGTCAACACATAATTAAAAAAACGCTAGAAAAAGCAACAAGTAGGTGTAGAATTCAGCACAAAGGCGGAATTTAGCAAACAACTGCAACCATCAACAAGCAGCAAGAAGCTATAAAAAACAGCATACAATGGCTAAACACATCAAGAAGTTGTAAAAATCAACAAGCAACTGAGAATTCAGCAACACCTGAAAAGAAATAGCTGGAAAAATCAGCAAGTGGAGAACTCAACGGGTAAAGATAAATTCAGCGGACAATTGTAACCGGCTCAGGAAACAAATTTAACCAGCAATATAAAACTAAAAAAAACCGCTGGAAAGAGCAACAAGTAGGTGTAGAATTCAGCATGGAAGCATGAATTCAGTAAATAATTGCAACCAGCAAGAAGCTTTGTAAAAATCAAACAATTGAGAAGTCAGCAACAAGCTGAAAGCTAAGCAAACAAATGGTTAAGAACTCAAGCCTAAACTGGGTAAAGCTAATTTGGTTAGATTCAACTATATATAAAAACTGATTGTGCAATATAAACCAAAATAACAATGGCAAAAAGTCACAATTATTTGCCAACATAAATTTCCCAAGTACAAAGAAATTGAATGGGCCAAATACATCACCTTAGCAAGTTCGTTATGTACAAAGGAAAAATAGTATTGTTCGCTCCAAGATGTGTGTATATCGAACGAAAATAACTTTAAATTTATACCAAGAATAAAATCAATTAGCGAACCCGTAGTGTACGGATCGATCGCAATCAAAGCAAGTATTCTAGGGTCGAACATAAAGACTATGGTGAAACCAAGCAATAAAGAAATCTAGTTAGATGATTTTGCAATAATAAAAGACAAAGACAAGATTTTGTGTAAATATTGGGAAAGCGCAGATTCTAGAGATTAAGGTATCCAATTGTGGTTTTCGATTAAAGACTTCTAAAGATAGATGAATATAGTTGGGATTGCAAAGGAAAGATGTTTTTAAGGTGGGATAGATCACGGGGGAGATCTCACTATCCATTATCCCAAACCCAAGGCTCCTAATAAAGGGTTTTGAATCCTTTATTACCTAGATATCTAAGGAAATGAACTATAATCTCAAACCAACCACTCAATCTAAGGGAATAGAACTAACTATCACCGGGTAAGTCTCGGGTTAACTCACTAAGGCAAGGGGATGGCACACTCAAACCTAATAGAGCGTGTTGAGTCCTCTATTAACTAGAACTCATCATCATTGGCAACCAAGAAAGGGAATCACCAGCTAAGTCTCTTCCCAAGCTTGGATGTTGGCTATAAAGGTTCAACAATGCTAGGATTTAAGCAATCTTTAACCAAGATTCAAGGATAAAGCATCAAAGGTACGACATAAGAAAACTCGGTCTCTTCTTGTATAAAAATCGTCCGATTTTTCACCAAGAACAAGTCGATTTTTCTACTACGTAAAGGTAAAAACAACTCTCAGGATCCAATCTCGATGTGAGGCTTTGTCTATCATCATCTAAACCACAACCTTCAACCAATCACCCTAGAATCGCAAAGGTTTTATGTAACACCTCAAATTCTCAAAACTCGGGCAACTACTGGTTAGGACCTCACAATGAGTCCCGACCTTAGTTTGACAACAACTTTACTAGGATCTTGCAACAGGGGACAAACATATTTAAATCATCTTGAAAACATTAAATAATATTTACATAAATGATATGTATCAGCCTTACAAGACGAAGATAATAATACAACATATCTAAAGAACTTAAGACGCCTACAACTACGAAGAACTAACAACAAGGATAAACCGTTAGCTACAATGTAACATTAGAAGAACACATAAGCACATACACACATAAAAAAAACAAGTAAACATATAGCATGATATCACATAAAGACAATTATCTTTATTAACGCCATTCACATTATTCATTTAAATGTGTGGCACGAGAAGTCTCTCACTCTCGCCTTCGGTTCTTTATTCAACTAGAGTGGTTCGGCGCACCTCCCTGTATACACAATGGAATGGTTAAGTACCCTCCCGTATACCAAGTATGACCTAGTCACGAAGCACCTCCCACACTCCATCGGGAGAACTAGACAAGTGACCACCGCCCGTTACCCGTGGGTCAATTATAAGTCGGTTGTATATAACTAACAACATAATATAAACACGTAACTCAAACACCACTCATGTCATTCAACCAACATAAGACTGTAACTAAGTAAGCCGGAAGGACTAACATGAACCAGTCAAGTCCCGACAACCATATCACTCGATCCCGCTGAGTATAATCTCGACTGCCAGATCATAACATAGAACTCATATCAAGATACTATCCGACCTCCAGAAGTTCCAACTTCTAGGTCAATAACGGAAATCCGGGAAAAGTACTAAACCAACTCTTTTATGAGAAAATACGGTTTTACCCCTAGGATCCGGAAAACTCTAAAGGTTCCTTGAAATCTCAAGAACTCTTACTAGAACCCAACCAAAATATCTAACTCTCCAGGGAAGGATGTACTGAGTTTGATAAAGGATAAACTGTCAAACACCTTATCAAGCCTTACTACGGTTCAACTAACATACTACTACTAAATCCCAAACATTATGAGAACACCTACTCGCAAGTCCAACCATGAATACCTATGATAAATCCATGAGGATACACAATCTCAAATCATCTCCAAGAACACACTCTTAAACCTAGCAATACTCTTCTATAACCAAACTATACTTATGCCCATCTTCGGGACATTACAAATCTAGATCTAACCGTTGGATCCCTCTCCTGAACCCTGCTTAGACGTGCCACCTTATCAGGATGATATGGCTCCACCACTCAGTCAACTCGGATCGTACCCTTGTATATAGAAAGGCGTACAATGTCATGATGTCTGTATGAAAACCATATCACTTGAATCGCGTCCAAACACTCGAGTTGCTCCCCGTAACGAAGCAATCAAGTTGCTCCCCATGTTGTTGCGCCTGTTGCGTTGTGGTCCTGCCCAAGATCAAGGTAATAAGGCTTAACCTTGGAGCACGACTTGTCCATGAATATGGTCAAATGTCTTGGAATTTGTCATAATTTATGTTGTCGGTTGTAAATGGACACTTGAGGAATATATGTTTTGCGCTTTCATACGGATGTTGGCATAGGACACAACTCATGGGTATTGAGACTTTCAGTTTTTCGAGGTTTCCTTTGTTGGGAGTCCGTCTATATATAATTTTCATAAAAAAATTTTAATTTTTGGTATTGTAGTTAGATTTCTAATCCAAGATATGTCACACTAGATTGTGCATTTGTCTTTGTGAATGGGTTGTAAGATATATTTGATTGAGAACCAACCCTTGTCTCTAGGGACCAGTAAATTCTATCTCGCATATTGCAAACTGGTAGGGGTAGCTAATGATCTTTTCTACTATCTTTGATTTCTTGTATATGTTAATTCACATAATTTATGAGCAATATACCCGCATCTTTGACATTTTGGGCACTCATCGAGTGTTCCAATATACCTGCATCTTATGCATGTCAAAACGTCCAAAGAAAATTGTCACTAAATCAATGTCATCAACGTCTCTTTTGTTGTCATATTTTGATTTATTTATTTATGTATTTACCGTAGACGGACCAATAAAACAACATCTATTAAAATATTTCTTCTACTGCTACGAGTGTTCCAAGGTCTAGGCATGATCCATCTAGAGCATCAGGCCATTCAAGGGAAAACACACAAGATTAAAATTTTTGGTGAAAGCACTTGGGAGCATTTTAGGCGAATATTAACACATTTTCACTATGGCCATTACTAATCATAAAAGATGAGCCCTGCATAAATACAAAGCTATATGTTATTGAATCAGACTCCAAGCTCAAAAGCGAGTTTTCTGTATCTTTAACTCATGATTTATTGTTAGGATCAGTCTGAAATGCTCCCAAGTTCTTTGCACCAAAAGTTTTAATCTTGTGTTTTTTCCTTGAATGGTCTGATGCTAAGATAAATCATGCCTAGACCTTGGAACACTGGTAGCAGTAAAAGTAGTCTTTTAATAGTTGTTGTTTTATTGGGCTACCAATAGTAAATACATAAATAAATAAGTCAAAATATGATAACAAAAGAGGCGATGATGACATTGATTACAGTTTTTTTTTTGGACGTTTTGAGATGCATAAGATGTAGGCATATTGGAACACTCGATGAGTGTCTGAAATGTGTAAGATGCATGTATATTGCTCACAATTAAGTAGGGAGTGTGAATTAGCATATATAGGAAATCAAAGATAGTAGAAAAGATCATTACTTACCCCTACCAGTATGCCTGAGATGGACTCTACTGGTCCCCAGTGACAAGGGTTGGTTCTTGATCAAATATGTCTTACAACTCACTCACAAAGACAAATGTACAATCCAATGTGACACATATTGGTTTGAAATCAGAATATAATACCGAAAAGGCGAAAACTATTTTTCTTATGAAAATTATCTATAGATGAACTCCCAACAAAGAAAAACCTCGAAAACATAAAGTCCCAACACCCATGAGTTTGTGTCTTATGCCAACACTCAAATGAAAGCGCAAAACATATATTCCTCAAGTGTCCATTTACAACGGACGACATTTTGCAATGCTTTTGTTAGCCTTTTTAGACAGCGGATCAGACTAGCATTGCCTAGTTAAATTGTCCACATTATATCAAGACATGGCTATTGCCAAGCAGATGATACCAGCCTACAGTCATAGGCAATGCCTTGTTTACTCCAATGGATATTACATTATACATCTTTTGCTGCCTCGATATGCCATTTTGCAATGCTTTTGTTAGACAAGGTTAAAAAACTTGACAATCATGTAGTAAAACTCAATTTGCCAGAAGTATAATTTGACATATTCAACAGGTTCTTGCGTGAGACATTGCAAGAGAAAGGAAGTACCATTTTATCATATCTAAATGCTAGCTTGTGCTTATGGAGCAAGCAAAGGAATTGTTCATACCAAAGTAGCTAGAGCTTGACCTAGTGTCTTATATATGCTGTAAAATATGATCTTAGACTCGGTAAGGAACATCAAGAAAAAAATTGGTGATATTTTATATCCATTGACCGTTAGATTAGGCTGTTAACACCACCTGCATGAAAAATGTCACTAAAATACAATTTAAAGGAGGAATATATATATATAGAGAGTGTAGATCATATGAGAACACCCCTAACGTGTATACATGAGAACATATTCGTAATTATTATTAGTTTTGTTACGAATATGTCATATCGTTTAATGTATTATTCGTAGTTATTGTTGGTTGAGTGGATTATTCGTAATTATTGTGGTTATTCCTAATTATTATTAATTATGATATCTACACTAAATCTCGACCCTTAATACTCACCATCCGACAGTCTAAGATTGTTCTCATGTATACATGTTAGGGGTGTTCTCATGGGAACCACACCCTATATATATATATATATACCAAAATTTAAACATTCTGATAGAATCAGAAAACATTTATGCAGTTACATAGGCTTTCTTTGAAGTTGTTGTTTATTGCTGATTAATTTGGCCGGAGTTGCTGATTTATCGGATTTTTTTATTCAACTAGGGATTCAGACATTGTTGTTTATTGTTGATTCATTTAGAGTTGCTAATTCATTTGGATAGGAGCTCCTGCTTGTTGCTGATTCATTTGGATTCAGGGGCCATATATGAATTCTTTGAAGCCTTGTATTTTTAATAAGTAGGTCTCTTGTTCCATCTCGTTTTTACTCAGGGAGGACCTGAGTTTACGTTGTTTTTGTTTCGTTTACCTGGAAGAGGAACCAAGGTTATGTTTGCAGTCGGGGTTTGTATCTAAAATTTGTACTAGGGTTTGTATTTTCATTATTGCAATATTGAAAGCTTTTTCTAAATTGTACTAGGGTTTGTATCTAAAATTGAGGAGATGGAAAAATATGTAAATATATTTATAAAAATTTATAAATACTAGGATTTGCAGCTCATCTTCTGTCTTCATGATCTCCAACTTAGTTTGATAATTGCAACTAATTTACTGGGGTTTGTATCTAAAATTGAAAGCTTTTTTTAAATTGTACTGGGGTTTGTATCTAAAATTGAGGAGATGGAAAAATATGTAAATATAATGGGCTAATTAGGTAACTAGGCTAATTTGAGTTTTTAGTTTATAAACTAGGCTTTTTAACTTTTCGTTTAGGTTAATATACCCCAATTCGTTTTTTTACCGTGAAACCTACTTCCGTCACTCTTCCCTTCAATACTCTGAAATCTGAACCCCACCTACTACTCTCTCCCTCTTCCCATTCTCCATCCTCAGTGAGGGCTGCCGGAGAGCCAAACAAGCGAGTTAGTGCTAAATGTCCGGCCGACGACGCCCTCACGGGCAGTGAACGTCTTTGTGAAGGAGGTCATGTAGAACCATTCCGGATCCATCATGTAGATCTGGATCTAGATCTAGACCCCAATCTACAGTTCCTGCGAAGAAAGAGGGTTAAAGTAAGGGCTCATCGTAGGGTTGAGGCAAAGCTGTTGAAAAAATGAGGGTTGAGGCAAGAGGGTTTCGAGGCCCACATCATCTTCTCGCACCATAGAGAGTGTCCGAGCGGCTGTTGCTTCTCCTCCTAACCACCAACGACATGAAGGGTTGCACAAATCGACAACTTTATCCTTAATTTCTGGTATGATAACTTAAATTCTGGTATTTCTGGTATGATAATAATTCCGGTATGATGTTGTTTGGTATTGGTATGATATTGGTGTGAAGATGATATAGTGTATGGTATTGGCATCATAGATTCATAGTCCTACCATGTACATTTCTCTGCAGATAATACATTCAGAAGTAATCGAATGGCCATCTTGGGTTGACTCACTTCTCTAGACTTGCTTCTTTGGTGAATGTGCAGTTCATTTAGATACAAACAAAGGTATATACACTTTTTATTGTATAAACTGCATGAATGGATTCATTCACCTTATGAGAGTGAAATGAACTGCACATTCACTTTGTACAACATACAACTACTTTGCTTCGCAAATCCCCCTCAATTCATGTGAATCACTTCAAACTAGCTATCGTTTTTATTTTGAATCAAGCATTACCATTGGATAATCTAATGACTATGAACCTGCACATTCACTTTGTACAACATACAACTACTTTGAAAGTGATTCCTTTTCAAACGGGTTGTCAAATAGGTCATAGTAATCATTTCACTTTGCACATTCACTTTGTCCAACATACACCTACTTTCAACTACACATTCACTTTGTAGTATATACACTTTGTACAACGTACAGCTACCTTGTTATTATTGATTCCTTTTCAAATGTGCACAGAGGGATCCATTCATCTTAAGGTTGCAGGATAACTCATCCCAAGTAGAGCAAGTACAAAATGCTTTTCATATTTTCACAACTGAAGAATTAGAGGCTTCAACCACAACTTTGATAAGGATAAAAATTCTCGTATTAGAATTCTAGAGTTTGTATAAAAATTCTGGTATGTTGCTTTTTATCTTCTTTTGTGATTCGATGAGATCAAAATTCATATGAATCTGGTATGAAATTTATGCCATTTTCTGTTATGAAATTTATGGTATGTAATTTTATGGTATGAAAATTTGGTATGACAATTTCTGGTATGGCAAAATTCTGGTATTACAAAATTCTGGTATGACAATTCTAGTATGAACTTTTCGTATGATAATTTTTGGTATGAAATTTCTGGTATGAACTTTTCGTATGATAATTTCTGGTATGAAATTTTTGGTATGAGAAATTCAGGTATGAAATTTCTGGTATAAAAATTCTGGTATGAGAAATTCCGGTATGAGAAATTCCGGTATGAGAAATTTAGTCCAGAAAATAAAAAAGAAAATAATAAAAAAAAAGGCAAGAAAAAAAAAATAATAATAATAAAAACAAATTAAGTAATTACAAATTAAAACTTATACTTATATAACAAATAACAAACATCATTTATTCCTTTCTTTCTAAATAGAAGGGTTAATAATTTTTACCTACTATTAAATGAAAGTGGTAAAAAATTTGGGGTACACTTTCTTAAACAAAAACTCAAAAAGGCCTAGTATGTCAAATTATCCCTTATATTTATAAAAACTTGTAAATACTAGGGCTTGCAACTCATCTTCTCTCTTCATGATCACCAACTTAGTTTGGTAATTGCAACTAATTTACTTACTTTATATATGGTTTCTTTGAAACACAAGCTGTAAATACTGAGATAAAATTGTGCCCATCTTCTCTCTTCTTGATAATTGCAACTTATTTTCTACGTATACACCATTTAGTGTTATTTATAAAAAAAATTAGTTGTCGAAAATTCTTCTAGCTGATTAGTAATCATGTAATGTAAATTAATTTATTTAAGTTTTTGCCTTCACCGCCCCCGCGGTGAAGGTGAGCAGCAGACGCGGCTCAACCTCGCTGCCGCGGTCGCGACACGGCCCAGCCGTAGGTGTGGCTAGGCCCAGCCCGTCTACGGGCTGTTTTTATCTTCGTCTTCTCTTTTTTTTTTTTTTCATCCATGGGCTTTTAGCTCGTCCTCCTTCTATTCTCCTAACCCTAGACGTCCCTTCCTTCTATCCTTCCAAACCTTCTCTATATATTCCCTCATTTCCTCCCTTTTTCCCTTTCTTGCTATCATTTTCAAACACTAGAGAGCTGCACCCGTCCTTTACCTCCTGCGACCCTATTGACGTGTAAGTTCTTCATCCTTTGTTCCTCCTTACGTTCTTGTACTGCAGCATGCTTCTTTCCTTTCGTTTTCTTCTTCTTCTCTCCCTTTCTTCTTCTCCAAGAATCAAGTTTGAACCTTGATTCTTGTTGGCTTCCCGTTGTTGATGTATCGTTATTCTCAGGCTCTTTGGAGTTGAGTCTTGACGTGTTGGAGCCAAAGGTTCGAGCTTTGGTTGCCCTTGCTGCGATTTTTGTCGAAGAAGAAATCCGACATCGCTTTCTGTCACGTCGCCGCCCCTGCGCCTTTGTCCAGCCGCCCTTGCGGTTTCCTCTACAGTAACTTCCGTTCTTGTGAGTTACTTCCTTCCTTGCTTTCCTCGTTCCTTTCCTTACATCTTTTGGATGTTGTTGATCTCTTGTGAATGTTGTAAGACTAGGGTTGAGCCCTTACGTAGATCTCTTAGAGATCTTTGAGACTAGAAGTCATAGACTTCTAGTAACCGTTTCGTTCCTGATCCGTGCTGCTTGTTCATACAGGCTTTCCTTGCTCCTTTCTTGAGGAAACTGAGCTCTCTTGAGTATTCTTGAGTTGTTATTCCTGAGCTTTGAGTTACCTTCGTGTGAGGTAAGTCCCTTGGACTTACTTAGCTTCATTCCGCATATTAGTTGGATTGTATTGGCTTGTTTGTGTTGTTTATTCATGTTACAACGGATAACCGGACTAGGATTCACCCTTATAACCTTAATTGGCCCAAGTGTATTATAACCGGGCGGTGACCGCTTGTCTAGTTCAATATTAGGGAAACTAGAAAGTGCTCTTGCGACTCAGACCCGTAGGTAACGGATAGTACTGATCTATTCCTATTGGTAGAGGGAAGCGGAGACGAGTTTCGAAAGAATTCTCGTGTGACAAAAGAAGTTGAATTAGTAATGAATGACTTAATGAAAGATAATAACCGGTTGAGTGCAAGAATGCTATATGTTTATTTTACCTTGTGTGTGTTTGTGCCTTTACGCTCTTGCTTATATCTAGAATGTTAGCTAATGGTTTATACCGTCGTTGTAGATGTTCTGTAAGATTAGGATGCGGCTGAGTGATCCGGATGGTGTGGTCAGCCGGGGTTCGCGTACATTATAGGACGGGATCGGGTTTATGTTTCTGTTGTTGCTTTCCCTTTTGTTTTGAACTCGGCTGCGAGTCTTTTACGTTTTCTTTTGTTTAAACCTTTGGTTTTATTTTGAGTTTTGTTTTTCATTTGTTTGTGCCTTGTTGTAAGATCCGTTTGTTGTTGCTACTCTGAGGGTCGGGACCCATTGTGCGGTCCTAGCCCGTAGCGTTCCGAGTTCCCAGAACTTGGGGTGTTACATTATGGTATCAGAACTCTAGGTTGGCAACAATGGCACTCGAAATCTTCTACAGGTCGGATGGATAAATAAATAGAACCCACAAGGGGTCTAACGTTTTCAAAAGGGGGATTTTGTTTTTAAACCGTTGGTCTGGGATAGATGTACGGGCGACCACCACTACCTCTGCGGATCTCAGTAGTGTAGTTTCTTATATGTGGCCTTTATATGTGCTTTTCTTGAATTTGTTCTTTAGCTGTAGCGTGGCCTTATATCTATATATATATTCTTATATATCTATCCGTATAGCAGATGACGCGTACTAGAGCTACATCTGCTATAGGGCGAGGAAGGGGTCGACCACCTCTTCCACCTGCCGTTCGTGGACGAGAACGTGCAAAAGGACCTCCAATAGCTAGAGGTCGAGGCCAAGCCCCAATTGCTGATCTGCCTATCGCTAAGGCGTTCGTTGAAGAAGTTGATGAGAGAGGTGTTCCCGAAGCACGAAACAAGTCTATCAAAAAGTCCAGAGCACAAAGAGCACAAACGATTGAGTCCGGTCAAATGACCATCGGAGCATCTGCATATCGCGATTACGTGCAAAGAGTTGAAGAAGATATCAAGACTGGAGGACCTGCACCAACACCGCCCATACCCGTGAGAGTAGTTGAGAACGTCAGAGCTCAAGAGGGAGCAAGTTCGGAAGTTGAGCTTTGGCTAGACCACATGGATTCAACGTTGGAGTCAATAAGAAGTATGCTCAGGAAGTGACCGGATTTCAAAAGAGATCTTAGGGCAGAAGGTCTTACGAAGAGACAAAAGACTGGACCAACTAGTGCTGGAGCTGTAGCATTAGGATTCGAGCATGTTTAGACGAAAGGTCACTTTGGGATCCAGCAGACGATACAGAGTTCCAGCAGAGCACGATAGTGTCATAACTACGGAGTAGCTGGACACATCCGAGCTGACTGCAAGAAACCAATAGTTACTTGCTTTTCTTGTGGCATGTCTAGACATAGAGCTGCGTTCTGCCGTCATAGCAGAAGACGAGGAGGTGGTACGCTTGACACCAGAGATGCATCAGCCAGAGTATATGAGTTGGGAAGTGTTGTAGAGCCGACAACGCCAGCGACCACAGGTATCATTCATATTAATGGTTTTCTTGTCAGAGTTCTTTTCGATACCGGTGCTACGCATTCTTTTATATATGATGCTTGTGTAGATAGTTTGGCCTTAGTTATTGTAGAAGTAGACCCTTCTTCATAGAATTGCCCGATGGGGGTATGTTTTGAGGTACACGGGAGGTTCGCGATTGCCCTATTAGATTGGGAGGTCGCGATTGGCCAGCTGACTTCTTCATCATGTACGTAGTACATGAAGAAGTTATTCTGGGTATGGGTTGGATGGATCGACATCCAGCAGTTCTGGACATCGGCAAGAGGACTGTGACAGTAACTACAAGATGCAGGCCATGTTGAGATCTTTCGAGGATGGGATATCGGAAAGACTGGTACAGTCATTAGTGTAGTGCGAGCTGCAAGACTTATTAGTTAGGGTTGTGAGGCTTTTTGGTGCTATGCCATGAAGGATAGTACGAGTCCGGCTTTGGAGTAGATTCCAGTAGCTTGTGAGTTTGCTGACGTCTTTGGAGAGCCATCCGGTTTACCTCCACAGAGGAGCGTAGACTTTGGCATCGAGCTAGAGCCCGGTACGAGACCGATCTTTAAGGCTCCTTATCGTATAGCGTCTATCGAGATGCTTGAGTTGAAGAAGCAACTCGAGGAGTTAGCAGAGAAGGGTTTCATCTGCCCTAGTGTATCTCCTTGGGACGCACCAGTTCTCTTCGTCAGGGAGAAAGACGAGACAATGAGGCTATGTACCGAATACCGAGAATTGAACAAGGTGACGATCAAGAACAAGTACCATTGCCCTGTATCGACGATCTATTGGATCAGCTGCATGGAGCTTCAGTATTTTCGAGGATCGATCTGAGATCTGGATATCACCAGCTGAAGGTGAGAGAGCAGGACGTAGCTAAGGCAGCATTTCGGACCATATATGGACACTACGAATTTGTAGTGATGTCATTCGGGCTTACGAACACGCCCGCAGTCTTCATGATTTGATGAACAACATCTTTATCGACTTCCTGGACCAGTTTGTAGTTTTCTTCATCGACGACATTCTGGTTTACTCTCGCAGTAGAGAGGAGCATGCAGGACACTTGAGGATTGTTCTTTAGGTCTTACAGGATCGAGAGTTGTACGCCAAGCTCTCTAAGTGCGAGTTTTGGATGTCCGAGGTAGCATTCCTTGGTCACATTGTTTCAGCTGAAGGGATCAAGATAGATCCGGCGAAGATCGAGTCAGTAGCATCTTGGCCGCCACCTAAGAACGTCAAGGAGGAACGCAACTTCTTAGGATTGGCAGGCTACTACCGGCGTTTTGTTGAAGGCTTTTCAGTTATCGCCCGACCGCTCACTTCCTTGTTGTGGAAGTCTACGAGGTTCGTATGGTCCGAGTCGTGCCTGCAGAGCTTGGAGGAGCTGAAGAAGAGGCTGACCTCTACCCCTATTCTAGCTCAGCCAGAAAGCATTGAGGATTTCATGGTTTACAGCGACGCATCCAAACTGTGCTTGGGATGTGTTCTGATGTAGAGGGGAAAGGTGATTGCTTACGCGTCTAGACAGCTCAAGACGTACGAGGAGAATTACCCTACCCATGACCTGGAGTTGGTTGTTGTGGTTCATGCTTTGAAGATTTGGAGGCATTATCTGTACGGAGCTACGTGTCAGATATTCACTGACCATAAGAGTCTGAAGTACATATTCACTCAGCGGGAGTTGAATAACCGCCAGCGAAGATGGTTGGAGTTGATCAATGATTTTGATCTTGAGATCTTATACCACCCGGGGAAAGCTAATGTGGTAACGATTTACCTAAGTAGAAAGACTCTCCGAGAGATGGCGATTGCTAGGCTAACAGCTCAGCCATAGTTACAGCGAGACCTGACATGGCTAGAGATGGATATCCACTTTCCAGATTCCGACAACCATTTGTCTACCTTGGAGATAGTACATGATCTGTTAATTCGACAAAAGCAGGAAAGTTGCCAGCTTTGACACAGATCCGAGATTGGATGTCTCGAGGAGAGGCACTGCAGTTTGCAGTTGGTGATGATGGAGTTTTGAGACGTTAGGAGCGTGTTTGTGTTCCTTCAGATCAAGAGTTGAGACAGAGGATCCTTCAAGAGGCTCACTCTTCACCTTACTCAGTACACCCTAGTACGAGTAAGATGTATCAGGATATCAGATGCTCTTTCTAGTGGGAGGTCTAAAGCTACACGTCATGAGATATGTAGCTCAGTGTGCGACTTGTCAGCAGGTCAAGATCGAGCATCACAGACCAGGTGGCGAGCTACACTGATACGCCCCCGGATGGCGATGCCATCCGTGTTTCCGGCTAGAAGGACCCGCACATTTTGAAGACATTTATTATTATTCGGCTACTTAATAATAAGTATTTTTATATTCGGAATTTTAATTCCGGAACTTAATTCCGTGAATTAAATTCCGACCTTTCATATTTTAGGCTTTTCATATTCGGAACTTAATTCCGATTTTAATTCCGTCATTTATGTTAAGACTCTTTGTATGGCCTCCATCCACTATATAAGGATGGCTTGACTCATTTGTAAGATATGTCTAAGTTGAATACTAAGTATTGAGAAGGAAAACCCTCTTACTTAGTTTAGGCATCACCTTCTTCTCTCACCCTCTTAAAGTTCTTATCTTGGATCTAGTCTTTGATCCAAGTCTATCAAATTCGAGGATCCTATTGAAGGATCAAACCCAACGCTTCCGCCGCCCAAGTTCTTCGTTTGATACCAATGATATAAAAAACGGGAGATCTAGATCGATGAGAAACTTCAACTACTCTTTCTTGATTGTTCGAGATGGATCAAACTATGAATTTGGGTGGCGGAAGCGTTTGGTTGATCCTTCAAAAGGATCCTTGAATGTGGAGGCTTGGATCAAAGACTAGATCCAAGCAAGAACTTTAAGAGGGTGGGAGAAGAAGGTGATGCCTAAACTAAGTAAGAGGGTTTTCCTTCTCAATACTTAGTATTCAACTTAGACATATCTTACAAATGAGTCAAGCCATCCTTATATAGTGAATGGAGGCCATACAAAGAGTCTTAACATAAATGACGGAATTAAAGTCGGAATTAAGTTCCGGATATGAAAAGCCTAAAATTTGAAAGGTCGGAATTTAATTCACGCAATTAAGTTCCGGAATTAAAGTTCCGAATATAAAAAGACTTATTATTAAATAGCCGAATAATAATAAATGTCTTCAAAATGTGCGGGTCCTTCTAGCCGGAAACACGGATGGCATCACCATCCGGGGGCGTATCACAGACCTCTGGAGTTTAGAGTTGGAACTTAGGTTTGGTTGAGAGTATCCCCGACACGAGGCGTCGGACGTTTCGGTGTCAAGGGGAAGTTGAGCCCTAGAGATGTTGGACCGTTCGAGATTCTAGAGCGAGTAGGAGAGGCAGCATACAGACTTGCTTTGTCAACCGAGACTCGAGGGTGTTCACCCAGTCTTCCATGTGTCTCAGTCACGGGAGTACATGCCGGACCCGAGACACACCGTCAGTCACGAGGATCTAGTGATCGAGCTAGACCACACGTTTGTTAAGCACCCGGTGGCTGTCTGGGAGCGTAGTACGAGACGCTTGCGTTCGAAGGACATACAGATGATGAAGATTCAGTGGTAGATGCGAAGAGCTGATGAGGCGACTTGGGAGACAGAGGATAGTATCCAGAGGAACTATTCAGAGTTTTACACTGAGCTTCTTGCACCTTAAGCATAGTCAGTTTGTTGGTTTTTCTCTTGTTCCGTGGCGTATGCTTTTGTGTGACGTCTTGTGTTACGTGCCCCGAGTGGGAATATATGAGTTCAGTTCTGGTTCTGTGTGTTGTTGTGATCGTTCGGCTTTTTGCAAGTTTCGGGAAAAAACTTCTTTTTAGGAGGATCTGATGTAAGATCCCAAGTTTTTGCCTTCACCGCCCCCGTGGTGAAGGGGAGCCATAGGCGCGGCTTAATCTCGCGGTCGCGGCATGGCCCAGCCGTAGGTGAGGCTAGGCCCAGCCCGTCTACGGGCTATTTTATCTTCGTCTTCTCCTATTTTTTTCCATCCATGGGCTTTTGGCCCGTCCTCCTTCTATTCTCCTAACCCTAGACGTCCCTTCCTTCTATCCTTCCAAACCTTCTCTATATATTCCCTCATTTCCTCCCTTTTCTCCTTTCTTGCTATCGTTTTCAAACCCTAGAGAGCTGCAGCCGTCCTTTACCTCCTGCAACCCTGTTGAACGTGTAAGTTCTTTATCCTTTGTTCCTCCTTACGTTCTTGGACTGCAGCATGCTTCCTTCCTTTCGTTTTCTTCTTCTTCTCTCCTTTTCTTCTTCTCCAAGAATCAAGTTTGAACCTTGATTCTTGTTGGCTTCCCGTTGTTGATGTATCGTTATTCTCACGCTCTTTGGATTTGAGTCCTGACGTGTTGGAGCCAAAGGTTCGAGCTTTGGTTGCCCTTGCTGCAAGTTCTGTCGAAGAAGAAAGCCGACAGCGCTTTCTGTCACGCCGCCGCCCTGCGCCTTTGTCCAGCCGCCCCTGCGGTTTCCTCTACAGTAACTACCGTTCTTGTGAGTTACTTCCTTCCTTGCTTTCCTCGTTCCTTTCCTTACATCTATTGAATGTTGTTGATCTCATGTGAATGTTGTAATACTAGGGTTGAGCCCTTAGCATGTGTAGATCTCTTAGAGATCTTTGAGACTAGAAGTCATAGACTTCTAGCAACCGTTTCATTCTTGAACCGTGTTGCTTGTTCATACAGGCTTTCCTTGCTCCTTTCTTGAGGAAACTGAGCTCTCTTGAGTATTCTTGAGTTGTGATTCCTGAGCTTTGAGTTACCTTCGTGTGAGGTAAGTCCCTTGGACAACGGATAACCGGACTAGGATTCACCCTTATAACCTTAATTGGCCCAAGTGTATTATAACCGGGCGGTGACCGCTTGTCTAGTTCAATATTAGGGAAACTGGAAAGTGCTCTTGCGACTCAAACCCGTAGGTAACGGATAGTACTGATCTATTCCTATTTGGTAGACGGAAGCGGAGGCGAGTTTCGAAAGGATTCTTGTGTGACAAAAGAAGTTGAATTAGTAATGAATGACTTAATGAAAGATAATAACCGGTTGAGTGCAAGCATGCTATATGTTTATTTTACCTTGTGTGTGCTTGTGCCGTTACGCTCTTGCTTATACCTATAATGTTAGCTAACGGTTTATACCGTCGTTGTAGATGTCCCGCAAGATCAGGATGCGGCTGAGTGATCCGGATGGTGTGGTCAGCCGGGGTTCCCGTACATTATAGGACGGGATCGGGTTTATGTTTCTTTTGTTTCTTTCCCTTTTGTTTTGAACTCGGCTGCGAGTCTTTTACGTTTTTTTGGTTTTATTTTGAGTTTTGTTTTTTATTTGTCTGTGCCTTGTTGTAAGATCCGTTTGTTGTTGCTACTCTGAGGGTCGGGACCCATTGTGCGGTCCTAGCCCGTAGCGCTTCGAGTTCCCAGAACTTGGGGTGTTACACAAGCTACAGACTCTGGCGCTCTACAAGTTTAGCTTGGCATTTGAAAATTCAAATGAGGAGGCTTATAAGATTATGTTATGAAGTGTTGCTTCTTGTACATAAACAAGATGATGTTATGTAAACTACATGGAATTTGAAAATATGGATCAATAATATCTTAGGATGATATTTTTTTGCTTGCTGAATCGTTTTGAACAACTCTCTCCTCTTGCATCCCATTACGAGGTTGAATCTTTTCTTTGTTCCGAGTCTAATTGGAATCGATAATTTCTGTCCTTGCCAAATTTGGTCAATGGATGTAATCTTTCCTCTGTGACCTAAACTCTGCGATTCTTTTCTTGTTGAATTCGGTTTCTTAAGTGATATAATTTATTTGCTTGCCGAACTTTTTCTCCGAGATTATGCAGCTTTGACTTCTAGTTTCTAAATGTAAGAGCCTTAGTATTTTAGGGATCCCGCACCTGCGCCTCAGTTAAGACACAGGTGCTGAGCAGTGTTGAGTGTGCTAAGACAGGACCCAGCCGCCCTTGCAGGTCTAGTGGTCCGCCCATGCGGGTCCTGTGGTCCGCCCCTGCAGTTTCTTGCGGATGTAGCCGTCTTTGTTGACCTCTTGACCCGTGCTTTTGTTGGCTTCCTTTATAAGCCATTTTGCTTCTTGATGAGGGTTTCTTACCTTCTACAACCCTCTTCTCCTCACGCTCATCTTCTTCTCTCCCTCTCTTTCTTTGATCATCTCCTTGGTATTCCTTTGGATCTTGTGTGAGTTTTGAGAGTGTTGTTGACCTTGGAGCTTGGTTTGATGATGGATGTGTTGTTGTGTTGTGAGAGCCAGCTGAGGTGGTGTTAGTGTTGATCCTCTCTTCTTCTTAGGTTCCAGCTGTGGTGACTTCTTGTTTTTCCTCTCTCTTTCTTCCTTTCTTCCTTTCTTTCTCTTTAGCTTAGGATTCACAAGCCAAGTTTGTGTGGACCTTTCTTGGACATTTTGATGCTCATATGTGTATATATGTATTTGTATGTTTGTTGTGTGGTGAAGAAGTGAAGAGGGTTGAGTGAAAGATCGAAGAGAAGTCGGGGTTCAGCTTCTGCACATCAGCCTCCCCTGCGCCGAGTTTAGCTACCCTTGCGCCTGGTTTGAGTCTCCCTGTGCCTAGATTGGTCCGCCCCTGTGCCTCACTGGTTCAACACCCATGCATCTCTTGCTTCCGTCGGTGCGCGTCTAGCACATACCTAATTGGTATGCTTCCTTCTTTTCTTTCCTTTGGCCTTGACTTTAGATATGGCTAGGCTAGCACTAGTACAAAAACTCTTTCTCTCGGGGAAAATCTCTCAAGGACTATATAAAGTCGCAGTAAAATATATACACTCTCGGCGATTTTTTATTAAACCCCTGAACAAGAAATTTTTTTTTTTACTTTTTATTTTTATATCTACACTCTCGACGGTTTTAACTTAACCCACTTAAAAAAATCACCTTTAAAATTGAACTCTCTCGGGATATACTTTATACAACCCCCATAAAAGAATCAAACTCCAACGGAGTCAATTATTTTAATAAAAAATACGTCTACAAATCCTATCTCCCCACTTTATCCTCCATACATCTTATCCTCTAGATCGCCCAAAATGGGTCTTTTTACACTTTGCATTTCTTCTCTGAAACTTGCTTCTTTGTCTTTGGTTATCTTCATAAATTGAATTTTGAATAACTTCAATGGCTATATGTATGACTAGATTGGTGGTGGAACAAACACGATGAAGAAAAAGAGGTGGCTTGCATTATAGTTTTGGGCTCGATAGGAACCGAATGATACTCGGTGAATCCAAATCTGGATCGGGGTGACGAGGAGAAATGACACAACTCTTGCTATGGATAGTAGAGGCGGAAATCCGGCACCAGTTCATGTGGATACATTTTCTCCCGTAACACTAAACCCTAACTACGTTGTACGAATCTGTTTGCAAACACCAAACGAGTTCATCATTTGGGCAGTAGAGATTGGGTGGTATTTGAACTAGCATTGAAGATTGAGGTAGAGTTCGAATTGAGAATTTGTGCAATTGGAAAACATATGTGAAGCTCGTTGGCGATACCATATGGAAATATTGATTCACATGTTGTATGAGGACGAAGATGGCGGATGATGAAGTTGGTAAGCTATCAAAGAGGTTGCAAATTCATCACCAAGTGGGTGTTCTTCTTGCTGGATTCATATTAACAGTTTATCAGTAAAAGCTTTTTCCCAGTGCCTTTTCTTTTTGTTGAAGTTGTCTATATACTAGGTCAATTTCTCAGTCTTATATATGCTTTACTGAAAACAATGTATTATTGGTTGTTTTTATAGTGCCATTTCTTTTTGTGACATATAACATTGAACTCACTTGTTGGATGTAATATGTTGATAGTTAAAAACATGAAACTACGATACGGCATGTAGACTTATAGCTCAAAAAAATAGTAAACTACACAAAACCAGTAAGGGCTCATTTTTCACCTAATGACACTTTGTAATCCAAGTTAAATACCCTGTCTAGAATTTTTTAATGGTCTTCAGCATTGCAAAGGCATCCAAGTTAAATACCCTGTCTAGAATTTTTTAAGGTTATGGCAAGTTGCCTAGAAGGACTAAATTAAGCAATCCTTTTTGTGTTTGCAGCAATGCTTCCAAGAATGACCATAAATGTATTGTCCATCAACCTCAAATTCCCAAGTAGTCAGTAGAACCTACTTCTATTTTTATGACAAACAAATTTGAATATAATTTCAACTACAAGAAAACAAAAGTGAAGCAATGTGCTTACATCTTGTTCTCGTTTAGTTAATGGAAAGAGATTGCTTGTTTGTCTTCCACTTGTTGGGATGTCATCTTCTCATTTCACGTTTTCTTAAAATTGGATATTTATAATGTTTAGGTTCTTGAAATGTTTTGTTCTTGAACTGTACAACTGGTTGTCCCTTCTTTGGGAAGAAATGCATGTGGCATATGCTCTTGCTACCTTGCTGGTCTTGGCGTTCTTATATCAACCTTTTAAATATGATCAACTTTGATGGTACTCATCTCTTCTCTCAATATGTAGTATATTGGTTACTCCAAATAGTATTTAGGTTGGTTATAATTTTCATTGTCTAATTTCAAGAATCAAGTTCTTCGAAATTCAAATTGGTCTAATTGCATATACTGTAGCTACCTTTTTCTTACGACTTGAGCTGGAACATGACGACATTGTTGCATTGAGGACTGATTAGTGCCATTGACCTTGTGATTGTTGTTGCTTCGTTGAAAGAGATATGTGCAAGCAAGAAACATAACACAATAATTGAGAGAGAATCCTTGATGAATGATGGGTATGTCTTCTATTTCTTATTTTTCTCTCGGAAACTACTTTTAAGGTGACTTGGATGGTTGTCATGAGTACTTGACCCCCTGAGCACATCTTTTTGAAAGTTAATAGTTTTTATTTTATTTTTAAGACTACAATTGTTGTCGATCACCTATTTTACCAAATGCTCTACGGTAAAGTAATAATTGGACATCCATTTTGAAATACTTGGCATAAGTGACTCTAGGAGCGTTAGTAATAATTTGTATCAACCACCTTTAAGCAAAAACAAAAGGAAGCAACTTAATCAGTAAATTGCCAAAACTAACAAAACGGAGCCATCATTACAGTCCTTGAGCACACCTAGGTATTGTTATTTGAGGTAGGTATTAACAAGATTTCTCGGATTTTCTTCTACTGGTGATCTTTTGCAACGGCATAAGTTTTAGTCGTATTGATTATTTAGTTCAAATGTTAGGTCAATCTTTTTTTTTTAGATAAAAGCTAAATAACTTTATTTGTGCAGATTACATGGAGCCTACTTATCATAGACCCGCTACAAGTAAACCAACTATGTTCTTAGAGATCGGTAGGTTCTTTTTACTTTAAATATCTTTAACATATACTCTTTTTTGGCTGGAAAGGATAACAAGCATTTCAATACATTTTCAAATTTGACACTACTAGGCTAGAAAAGGATCAATTCCGGTTATGAAGTAATCTTGAATGTAAACATATTCAACATACCCTTATGATAAATAGTGAGTGATCTGATTTCTTCATTCATAGAAACTTCTATTTGTAGTGTTTTCAACTCATGGCATAATGTTCACTCAAAATGTGTATAATTTGAGTATCATGTTGTCATTGAGTCAAAACTAAAATCTGCAGAATTTTGGGTATATTGGTAATGTTTACTATCATACAAATTATTTATTGGTAATGTTTACTATCATACAAATTATTTTGATTATGTAGGCAACACTATGAAATGTTGGGTAAGAGAATATGTTGGCTTTGTATGGTTGATGTATATTCTCCGTCTCTAGATCACTTTCTATATTGTCCTGTTTGTATCAAGCTTTTAGTTTAGCGCATGATGGTGTGGTTATCTTCTTCCCATCCTTTTTCAAACAATATGTCACATTCATTCATTCTACTGTTTTTAACCAATTGTAGTTGATTGCAGTTGGTGTGTCAAGGACTTGGACTTGGATGTGCGAATGGAACATATACATATGAATCATCCGCTATAATCAAACTATCACAAGAGAAAATTTAAAATATGATTGAAACAAACTAAGTGATTATAATTTGTGTGCAATGACCTTTCGGCTTAAAGCTTACAATATTTGTCATTTGTCTTGTTTATCATTAAACCAAGGAAAATGGTAAGTTGAAGGTTCTACGTGGATTAGGAGGGACATTCCGTGTCTCGATTTATGGACATTATCTGGGAAGTTTTTGTACAGGAAACTAACCGAAAGTATGTGAAAATCTTATCTCTGCTCCTTTTTTACAATTTCAAAATGCTTCAAGAAACTCCTTTCTTAATTAAATGAAACCATATTCATTTGTTTTTATTGGAAGCTCTATTCATTTATGTATGTTAGCTTACTGTGTATTAAACTTTCCTTGTGCATATGGACATTATTTTTTTGCTGGAAAAGTAACATTTGGGTAGACCATTTGCTTTATGGGTATACTTTACCATGGATGACCCAAGTTCATCAAAAGAACGACAAATGATACCAACACTTATATGCTGGAATAAAATAGTTGATAATTTATGACAGTTTTGGCTGTAATGGGAAAGATTATATCATTGTATGTATTGTTACAGTAAATTGTTACTTAACATAATACTAAAAAATTGTATTCTCTATTGCTTGTTTTGCATTATCGCATAGTTTGAAATTCATTTTCATTCTGTATGAGTTATAGGTTTATATTGATGAATGATTTTGGTGTTGAGAATATAAGAGGTCTGTGTGTTTGTTTGTATAGTTGAGTTTATTGTGGGGGAGAATATTGAAACTGTATTAAAAAGATTCGGCGGTGAAATTAAAAAACCCCGGAACCCTCCTTTTCTAATCGTGAATTGAGTCTTAGGGGTTTCTAAAACTCCTGAGAAATATTTGTTTTAAACCCTTGAGAAATGTTTCTCAGGGTTTTTTTTAAAAAACCGACAAAAAATGTTTCTCAAGGGTTTTTAAAAAACCGCCGAGAAAATTTTCTCAAGGGTTTTTTAAAAAACCGCCGAGAAATATTTCTCAGGGTTTTTTAGAAAAACCGCCATCCTTGTCGCTTGTTTCTCAGGGTTCAAAAATAACCCCCGAGAAATATTTCTCAGGGAGGCGTATAAAGGGACGTAAAAACCGTCTTTCCCTTTAGTAAAAAAAACCCCTGAGAGAGCCTATTTTTGTACTAGTGTAGTATGGTTGATGATGAGCTTGATTAGATGTATGATGGGAATGTGCCTTAGGCACTTGTATGTATGTTGAGGATCTGAGGTTTAGATGTGAGTTATAGTGGGTTATGGTTATGAGGTGTAGGAGATGCGTCTCCTAACCTTTGCAGCGTTTGATATTGTGTATGCGTTTGCTTATGCAAGCGTTGATCGTTTTTCGAGGGAAAACTGTGACGCGGTACAGGTTTACGAGTTTAAAATAAGTCATAGAACTTACTTACCGTGCAGTTGTGGATTTGAGTGGTTGTGATGGTTGAGTGTGTGTGCATATGACTCCCATGTCTTAACAGTGGACACATTGCAGTTGCTTCTCCTGCTGCTTGCTTTAAGGTACTTTCAACTAATGCTTGCTTATGTTCGCAAAACTCTATATCTTATAAAAGAAGAAAGTGTTACATATGACTTTCTTTTTATACCTAAAATGAATTTTGTTTTTGTTACAATTTTTTTTTAGATAATTTGTACAAACTGTTATATATTTAAAAAGTGGTTTATGCTAGTATTTACATTTTACATAGAGACGGTCAAAAAGCAAAATAAAGAAAGAGAAAAGGGCTATCAATAAAAAAATTTGAAGAATTTTTTTAGTTTGTGGTGGTTTCTTCCTTTCTATTTTCTTCTTTTATTTGTCTTTGTAAAGTGAATGTCTACATCCCATCAATGAATTTTTTTATTGTATTTTTTTTATATAAGTTTTTGTGTGTGGTGCCCTTGCCTTTATTATTCAAGTTGTGCCGTGATCGTTAAATAACTTTTTTTTTTTTAATTTCAGCTTCTGATTTTAAACTAAACTTTAATAACTAATTGAGTGAGGAATACACACTATGATGGTCATGTTCATGTTCATATAATATATCATTCTAATATATTAATATGTTGGTAAAGCTTTGTAAAGTTATTGACTAAAAAAAATTATAATTAAGTGCACTCTTTTTTTTTTTTTTTCTCACTCTCCTAATTTTTGTTTTTAAGCAACACAATATTTACAAGGGAGGGCTCAAATGCAGCAATTGTTCAAAAAAATTATATGCGACCAGCCAAGTGTAATGAGTTAGTCAACTATTAATCAATTTAAAAATATAATTTTCGCTTGTGTTTTCATTTTAGTATTTATGTGATTTTATTATATTTAGACTTCGTTCTATGATAAATAGTTTTGGATAAAATGTAACATATCCTTACGGATAATACTATTTTCTTGATAATTTATAAACAAAATATAATTCAAATAATATAAATATCTCAAAACTATAACATATCTACCCTAAAATATCACACTCTCGAATGGTAAAATTATCAAAGAAAGAAGTAGATTCGAATATGAAGAAAAAACATTTATAGGTGAGATTAGAGTTGGTTTAATCTTTAGCTATTATTGTTAGTTTGTTAAATAAATTTTAGTCTTTAGGAAAACCTATTCTTTAGGAGTATTTTGAAAAGAATTTATATGACCCCGTTTATTAATCCGTATCTCAAAGTAATTATCGCATATTTATTATTTGTATTCCAAAGTAATTATTTACTTTTTGGTGGACTCATTTTAATGAATGGAAAACTGGGTAGTTTTTACTAGGTGATTAATTGTTGTCGGATTATAAGTATTAAGATGTTAAATGAATGTAAAAATATAAGAGGTGGTTATGTGAAATAAAAAGAGTAAATAATATATGGGTTTATGTAGATTATTATAAATAAGAGGTGGTTTTATATAGTTTGTTACAAATTGCCCGACCCTAAATCGACCCGAATCAAGATGTTAGGCAACCCAACCCGATTTCGACCAGCCTGCACATAGCGTGACCCGACTCAAACCCAATTGACCCTCCCCAATTGAAATCTCTATCCGAAATCATGAAAAACCCGAAGTGACCCAATCCAAATTACCTAAGAAACGAACTAAATTATAATTCAAGAACCGAGGCTATCTAACAACCCGTGTTAATCCGAACATTTGACACCCGATTCAAACCGATACGACTCAAAACAAACTGCTAAAAATAGAGATTGTTTTGACCCAACCTGTTTGAACCTAAGCTTGTTGTGGCCGACCCGAACCGACTCGTCGGCCCTGTTTGACACTGCTAACAAGAACCAAACTAAACCGACCCATTATGACCCTAGAACCGATGTTACCCTAGAACTCGTTATAATCCGAACAATTGATACCCGACCAAAATCGACCCAACCCGAAACAAACTGATTATTAACCAAGCTTTTTTTTTTACCCGACCTGTTTAAATCCGAATATGTTGTAACCTGACCCAAACTTGACCCGATGGTCTCGTTTGATAATTCTACCTGCAATAGACCCTTCAAATATTTTAGTAGTAATTTCTGTACGTATACAATTTTGTTATATATGTGATTCATTCTCATAATCTAAAGATAGAACTGCTTTTTGTTTGACAGACCTTTGGTCCACTAAATTTTAGACCCCCTCCTGAGTCTTGACACACTCCCTTCCCCGTCACCTACACACTAATGTGTATTGAATATTGATCGAACAAACTAGTTATTAAAAATGAATTCTTATAATAGGAGTATAGGACAACTTTATTGAATATTGAGCAACCAATTTACTTATAGTTTTAGAAATTTTCAAAAAAAGCAAATAAGAAATTTGAACATTATAGAAGTGGTTACAAGGGCGTAGAGGGCACCGACCTTGAAATTAGGAAGGACACCTCTATTGTTTCTCCTTGACACGTATATGAAATTGGGCACTGCACACTCATCTTCGTGTTTGCTTTAGATTTTCTCAGCAACACCTCAATAATCGCTGGATGATTATCACAAACAGTGAAATTACGATTCCATTTGTTGTAAATCTGACGGTGTCGGTCACGCTCTTCCTCCCCAACTTCTCCTTTCTTCATCACATCATTTACCCTTATTTTCATATCTTTATACAATTTCTGCAGTAACATCGTTAATTTTAAGGATCGTGTTTTGATATCGATATCAAACATCGGTTAACGTGATTACCTTCATCTTGTTAGTCTCGTAACAGTTGATGTCATCGTGCATAAGAGGTTGACCGATACGAAAGCAGGATTGGCTAAGCACGGCCATGTATTGGATGCATTGCTCAATATTTTATTAATATAGTTGAAGATTTATATTCATCACTACTATACTAATGGGTTGATGCAGGAGGTATTTACTGGATCGGAATCAGTGTCGACAACGGTGGAATGGGCAATAGTGGAGCTGCTGTGCAAGCCAAGCAAGATGAGGAAAGCGAAAGCCGAATTGGAAGAGGTGATAGGAAAGGGAACTTTGTAGAAGAAGACCATATAGCAAAGCTACCGTACTTGAAAGCAATATTAAGCGAGACGCTCCGGCTTCATCCACCGGTGGTGTTCTTGGTTCCTAGAGAAGCGGGGAGAGGGACGTCGAGATAGGTGGCTTTGTGGTGCCAAAGGGTTCTTAAGTGCTGGTCAACTTACGGGCTATTGGGAGAGATCCCATTGTATGGAAGGATCCTTATTCATTTGAGCCCGAAAGATTCATGGGGTTGGATACTGATATCAAAGTCCATCTTCTGCAACTCATTCCTTTTGTTAGTGGTCGTAGAATTTGTGTGGGGCTGTTTGTGGGCACGAAGATGAACGATGTGACACTGGCTTTGTTGCTGCATTTCTTCGACTTGAAGTTTGAGGATGGAAAATTGGACATGGATGAGATGTTTGGCGTTGGTCTACATAAAGCCAAGTCCTTGTTTGTCGGGTCTGGTTTTCCTAGAATTACTCTAGGTGAAGTTCAAAAAATCCTATAGAAACAATCAAATTCAATAAAAAATAATTGCAGATAAAAAAAGATTTGGAGAGAGAGGATAAAGTTAACCTAAACAATGGATCATCAGTTTATGGTTGAGATTCATTCAATTCTAGGTGAAGTTATTTTCAAGAATTTCACTGTAACTAAACCCTTGTTTGTCTATCATGTCAATGTTTAGAATTATCTAAATTGTGATTTTATCTATCATGGGAATGTTTCAGTGATATTATCTTTGTTTGTGAATCTGTCTCTCATATGTTGAACCTTTGGAATCATAACAAATACAAACTCAACACGTGCATCTTTATAATAGTCAGCAAATATTAGAATATCCCTTCTTAACTTCTAACAACAATAGCCAATAAAATAGATTAAATCTTCACTCACCACAACTAAATTATGTTCTTAATCCAACATCATAAGAAAATGATAGCCTATTATATAATATTTGTATTTACTAAGACAAAAAGGGTGCTTATATACTTATGCTACTTTCAACCATGAAGTTTTCTGAAGAGAGGCTTGCATATTTTGTTAAAATCTGCAAACAGGGAATCAGACACTGTAAAGACCGACTAGAAGAGAACTAAGAGATACATTTTACATAAGGGTCGCAGATTACATATTTTATACTACATTCTAATTTGAAGTGCAATGCATATTTGCATAAGGGTCGCAGATTCATCATGCTTCGATATTTGGCCAATATGCTCCAACTTTAATTTGGCATAATCAACTCAATCCAAATGATGATCCACTATAATAATCCTCTACCAAATATACTTTAATTTTCAGATTCTTATGTGCCTATATATGTTCGAAAATACTTTCCTCCGAACTTCATTTGTCCACTACATTTCTGTATACTTTAATTACTTTTTATTTTAAATTGTGTTTAATTTCTATATAAAATGATATGACCTCAATTATTGGTAATGGTGGTAGGAGATGAGAAGAATGGTTTACCCTTACAAAAAAATAGCAAATTTTTGTAATTAGTAATCTATAACTTTATATTGTTTGTTTACCTCAAATAAGGATTATAGGAATTTCGTATTAAAATAGGTAAAATAAATTTGAAAGCGATAGTTTTTTTTTGGGTATGTATAAGAACTTAATAATTCTACATGAGATCAACCAAATTTTCATATTAAAAAAGAAAAACTAAATATAATGCTTTAGTAATAAAATATATAAACCAAAGTAGGTGGGAATAAATCATAATCTAAATAGGCTAGATAATAATCGAACTATGGGAAAGTTATACTCGACATAGATAAATAAATTTAAAAAGGCCGTTGTTATTTACTGCACATTTGTCCGTGACGGACAAATATGCGCTATTTAGTATTTTTATCGAAGTTGTCCGTCACGGACAAACATAATTTAACAAGCATAATTTACGGATAGATAAATAATATATTTATTTCCATAAATAAAAAACCATAAATCTTATTTTTGGATAAATAATATCTTTGTTTCCATAATTTAACAACCCTAAATCAATTTTTTTTCATCCTATAAAAACCGTAGTCAATCCCCTCCAACCCTCATTCAACCATCTCCTGCTCGTAAAGTCTATTCTTTTTGAAAAAGCAACTTAACAATGTCATACGAGGAAGATTATGACATTGTTGATGAAGAAATATCGTTGAGTTTTGAGAACAAAGACGAAAATTATATTGAGGTTAATAAGTTTTGTTTATTTTGATCATTAAAGTTGAAATCATTAACCGTGTTTGAATTTAGATTTTTAAGCATTGATCGATTATAGCTGATAACATGAATTATAGTCTATATTTTGGGACTTGTTTAGACGTTTTATCTTCAATAATCTGCATGTTTGGATGTATATTATGTGATTCTATTGCTATTTCATCTACCTTTGCGGGAATCGAGGTCTGCACCTAGTTTCGCTGTAATCGTAGGTAAAACGGCACATTTTTGACTAAAATGGAGCTAAAGGAGCTAAGGAGTCATAGGAGCTACATTCAAGAGCTTAAGGAAAGACCCAGAAAGCATGGAAATGGATTTAAGATTTGCTTTGGACCAGATTTAAGAGATTTCACCCTCAATTAGAGAGACACCTCGGTCAGCTACAGTACCACCTCGACCGAGGTGATTATGAGGAGCGCTCCGACCGAGGTGAATACCCTGACACGGCGAGGAGATATTTTATTTGGATGAGATCTTTTAATTATGGAAAGAAGATCTTATACTTTTAGGCTGGATTTCTGGAAGGAAGAGAATATTCAGCTGATATATTTTTACCTATTTTATGGGAAAATATCTTTCTAAGATCTTTTATCTTTCTAGAGGCAATTTTCCTATAAAAAGGGTTGGATTTTCCACAAATTGGATATGCTTAGTTGTGCTGAGACAACCGCTGCATCCGGAAATCCTGAAGATTGCAGAAGATTTCCCTTCAAGATTGAAGGGAAGAAGGAAGATTTCCTTGTGAGAAGATAGCTTTGAAGGAGTTTGTGAGCTTTCCTTAGGCTATTTTTGGTTTATTGTCTTGTTGATTTGTGATTGAAGGAATGCTGAGTTGTTTTATATTTGATTCAGTTATTGAAGTCTTTTTATTAAAGTCTTCTTGTTCAAATATTCATTCTCTTCCCAAATATTTAATTATTGCTTCCATGATGATGAGTGGCTAATTTCTTTGTGTGATTCTAGGGTGATTGGCTGAAAGTTATGGGAAAAACGATGATAGAATGATCTTAATCCCAGTAGGACCCTGAAAGCTCGAGTCTTTAACCTTAACCCTAGAGTACCTCGTTCAGTCGATGAACACCCCGACCGAGGTGGATTCTGTCTGACCGAGGTGACTTATTCTGATCCAAAACTGAGAGTTAAGTGTTAGAGTTTGCCAAATCCTATTCTTATTACCCTTTCCTGGTTCAATGCAAGCCTAGGATGAGACTTACCCGGTAATTCCTTAGTTTGTTTACCCATGATCATAAGTATAGGTAATAAAAGTTTATCCTTTATTGGGGTTTGAGTGTGCCTTCATCCCATCTTTGTGAGTTAGCCTGAGACTTACCCGGTAAAGGTTGATATTATTTCCTTAGGTGGTGTGTTGGTTTGAGGATATAGTTCCTTTCCTTAATTCCTTGAGACTTACCCGGTAATAGGAGTTACGGTTTGGGATTGTGAGTAGTGAGACTTACCCGGTGATCTATTCCACTTTAGAAACACTTTCCCTTTGCAAAATCTCAACTTTGTCCACTTATCTTTAGGTCTTGAGTTGGAACCACAACTAGATGCTTTAATCCCTAGAATTGCATATTTCCTTAATTGACTTTTTATCATCTTTGATTGCTTTAATCACCTTTGTGGTTATTAGTTGCATTGACAACCTATACTTGCTTAGGTTTCACCGAAGTCCCTGAGTTTGACCCCTGGAATTTCTTGCTTTTATTACAATCGATCCGTACACTGCGGGTTCGCATCCTTATTTTAAGCATATTTCCTCGGTTATAAATTTAAAGCTTGAACACACCGTTTGGAGCGAACAATAACCATGTTTTTAAAGAACCTAGGTATGTTTGTCCGTTACGAACGGTGACTTTTTGTCCGTCACGGACAGAAATCGTTTGTCCCTAACGGACAACACTTTAACAGATTGAACACATTTTTTTAGGGTTTAGAGGAGATAGATGCGGACGTTGATAATCTTAGCATTGATGAAGGATCAACAGATAACGTAAATGCATCCGCCTCAAAAGCGAAGAGTAATGATTATTCTAGCCGGTTCACAACCGACTTAAGCTTCAATAGTCGAGATGAGATAATAGGATGGGTTCGAAAAGTCGGACAGGAAAATAAAATGGTTTTTTCTGTTTGTCGGGTACAGAAGTCCATCCTCGGTAGTTTGGGAAAGACATGGCTGTCGTGCGAGAAATATGGAGCATACAACCCAAAAAAGGTGCAGCCAACTCAGAGGAAGAATTCATCAACGAAGAAAAGCTGGTGTGAATTCATGATTAAGGTTTTTGAGACTTACCAAGGTTTATGGAAAGTTCACGTGCAGTGTGGTGTCCACAACCACAAGCTTGGAAGAAATTTAAAGGGTCATGCATTAGCGGGAAGGATGAATGAGGAGGAGAAGAAGTTAGTAAAGAACATGTGGACCACTAATTACACCCCTGCCCAAATTGCGAGTGCTTTGAGCATTGATAAAGGTAACAACACCAAGATGAGACAAATCTACAACCAGAGGCAAAAATTACGTAAAGAAGGTTTAGATCAAAGGACAGTCGCTCAACAACTCTTCTTCGAATGTCGTAAAGAGGGCTATTTCTGTGAGCATAGGGGAAACAAGGACGGTGAATTTAGCTACATTTTCTTCGCACATCCGGAATCAATTGCCCTCCTTAAGGCATTCCCTTACGTATTAGTAATGGACTCAACATACAACACCAACATGTAAGCTTTCACAATTGTTTACTTTTCCGTAAGATGTCCTTTTTTGATGTATGTAAACTTAACGCTTTGATGTTATTTTTTTACAGATACAAGATGCCATTTTTTGAAATTGTTGAGTTTACATCGACATGGTTGAACTTTAACGTTGCCGGTGCATTTCTATCCACGGAGAAGGAAGAGAATTATGTCTGGGCGATTGAGCAACTTGCAAAGCTTTGTAGGCGCGTCGAGAGGACACCAACTACAATTGTGACGGATCGAGAGAAGGCTCTTATGAACGCACTTGATCGTATTTTCCCAGAAACCCAGTTTCTTTTATGTCGCCGTCACATATTCAAAAACATTAAAGGAAGGGCTAGGAATAATCACATGAATAAAGAACTCGCTCGAATATTTGCCAATAGTTACTCGGGTTTATTTACATCCAAAACGGAAGAGTCTTACGAGAGACGGTTAAATGAACTAGAAAATAAGTGGAAAAGGAGAGGACATCTTCTGCAATATGTGAGGACGCAATGGCTAGATCCTTACAAGAGACGAATTGTTTCCGCGTGGACGGATCAATATCTGAACTTCAAAAGTAACACGACGAATAGGTATGTATTTCAAAGCAATTTAAATTTTATTTACCTGATTTGACGTTAACTCTTTTATTTCTCAACAGGGCAGAAACTGCGCACTCTGTTATGAAACAATTCATGAAAACAAATTCTGCGAAGTTGGATACAATTTTTAGGTTCTATCACTCTTTGATGAGGATTCAGTTGGATAAGATCCTCGGTTCGTTCAACGAGAGCATGTCAAAAAAGATAACATAGACTTCTTGTGTTAAACAATTTCAGTCGTTGCACCACAATATCTCCCTCAAAGCTTTTTTACTTATTATCGATCAGTACAATAAAGCTCGTGCTGACAAGCCCAATGGTCCTTGCACATGTTCATTTCCGACGACTCATGGTTTGCCGTGTATGCACTTTATTTGGGGTTATATGAAGAAAGAAATGTCTATCCCTCTTACAGATGTGCATGAATTCTGGAAAAAGTTATATATCGATGACGTGGTTCCGGAATCAGAAAAAGGACAAGACGTGCGTCGAGTTGCAAGAAATTTAATGACGAAGTTCTGCGAGAAAGATTTTACTTGAGCCCTACTCGACAGTTGGAAGTTGTAAATAAAGCTATAGAAACTACTTTTCCGGATAGGACCAGTTTGCGGGAACCTACTAGGGTTGTGACTAAAGGAAGACCGAAGGACAGTCCAAACAAAAGATTGCCATCCGATTGGGAGCTAGGAGGTACCCCACCCAAAAAACAAAGAGGTTGACCCCGAAAGAACCCTATACCAGTGTCAAGTCCATCTCCTAATACCAATTTACCACCCAAAACTCCTTCAAAGAGAACTATATCCAAACAAACTCCAAGTCATAACCCTGATATTTTAGTAGAATGGCCTGAGGCGGTTCCCATTTGGATGAAAGTGTATGTAATCAATTGGAATAATGTTAGAGGGGATGAGAACTGTGGTTTCAGAGCACTACATCATGCAATCTTTGGAACAGACACAGACGAAGGATGGATGATGATTAGGCGACTGATGTTGGAAGAGCTCATTTCTCATCGCGAGTTGCATGAGGGTTTTTTTCATTAACGTAACATCGATGATACGATTATGGCACTTGGATGGAATGGAAATAGCTTTGCACCACAAGAATACTGGTTTGTTGTGACAGACATGGGGTAGTTGTGTACTACATTGCAGTGTATTGTCGTAGTGCACGGTGCGTGCAACTACACATATGTCCCACTATATCGTCGGGAAGAAGGAAGTACTTCGAACTTGGGAATGCCAGAGATTCATATATCATTAGTTCCCAACCAGTATCATTACATTAGGGTATGTCCTCTAAGATCTTTTCATTTATGATTTTCGGTTTTGTTCTTCACAATATACATGTACTAATATTTTTTTTCTTTGATTTAGCTAACACTTGTAGAGGATTGTTTTTTACTAGAGATTCTTAAAACTTGGTCGCACTACCATAACAACACCGTAGATAGTATTGAAGTAAGATTAGCTCACCGCCTCGCTCGCTGGAAGGAGTTGTCCTTAATAGGGCATTTTACATTTGTCCGTTATGGACAGATGTTTTTTGTCCGTCACGGACAGATGTTGTTTGTCCGTGACGGACACTTATTATTTGTCCGTGACGGACAAATCATTACTTCAAAACTTGAGATTTACAACATATATTTGTATCTTTTAAATCAACCAATAATGTGTTCATCTTTATTAAATTAATGAGTTTATTTTACTGTAGTAACATTTTCGTTAACTTTTAATTTAGTAAGATCTTTGAATGAACATAACGAGTTGTAACGAACATAATGAGATAAAAATATCAACTTAACGTTATTGAGAGGATTATAAATTCCTGTCAATCAAAATTACGTAACTTCCTATCAATAAACGTTATTGAAAGGATTATATTGTTTTACGATTTCATAACGAACACATCAATAAACGTTTCTTTCGTTCAAAATTTATAGATTTCGTAACGAACATATAAATGTTCAATAAATAAAACCTTACTCTCATTCAAAGTTTTAAGATTTGATATCGAACATATAAAGTTTCAAGAAATAAACCTAATTTCATATCATACATATCTACGATCCAATCAAAGTTATGTTAATGAAAGGATTTAAACTTTCTTTTACAAAAGACGATCAAATCAAAGATATTTTATTCAAAGGATTAACACTTTCTTTCAATAAAGAAACCAAACTTACTTACAAACATAACAATTACAAAGGAATCAAAGTTTCAAGATCAATGTTACGTGATAGCATGAATTATTGTCTATATTTTGGGGTTTGTTTAGACGTTTTATCTTCAATAATCTGCATGTTTGTATGTATATTATGTGATTATATTACCATTTCTTCTACCTTTGCGGGAATCGAGGTCTACACCTAGTTTTGTTGTAATCGTAGGTAAAATGGCACGTTTTGCATCAAAAAGGAGCAAAAGGAGCTATGGAGTCATTGGAGCTACATTCAGGAACTTAAGGAATGATCCAGGAAGCATAGTCATGGATTAGAGATTCACTTTGGACTAGATTTGAGAGATTTCACATTTAGTTGTGACTCACCTCGGTTGACTACAAATTCCACCTCGACCGAGGTGATACAGAGAAGTCGAATCGACCGAGGCGAACACTTGGGACGCGGCGAGAATATTTTATTCTTGGCTGAGATCTTTTATCTTTGGAAAGAGGATCTTATATTTTTGGGCTAGGTTCCTGGAAGGAAGAAGATATGATAGATCATATATTTTACCTATTTTTATGGGAAGAGATCTTTCTAAGAAATCTTATCTTTGGAGAGTAATTTTCCTATAAAATGGGTCGGATTTCCCACAAATCCGACATCCTGCATACATCCGCTTACACCGAATCGCATGCTATACCACCGATCGTGTTTTATACACCGTTGCAGCCATACTCCAGTTGGGAGATTTGAAGAACCTTTTTTGAAGGTTGAAAGAAGAAAGTATATAGCTTTTATAGCTTTTGAAGGGTTTTTGTAAGATCATCTTAGATTCCCTTCCTCTTTGTTGTCTTGTTGGATTTATATCCAAGGAACGCTTGTGGTTTGATAATTGATTCAGTTATTGAAGCATTTTTCTTAAGGTTTTCTTGTTCAATTATTCTCTTTCTTCCCATATATTTGATTAATACTTTCATGATGATGAGTGGCTAATCTATTTGTGTGATTCTAGGGTGATTGGCTGAAGGTTGTGGGAAAAGAAATGATAGAATAATCTTAATCACAGTAGGACCCTGAAAGTTCGAGTCTTTACCTTAACCCTAAGCATCTCGCTCAGTCGATGAACATCTCGGCCGGGGTGGAATTTGGCTGACCGAGGTGACTTATCTGATCCGAAACTGAGAGTTAAGTGTTAGAGTTTGCCAAATCCTATTCTTATTATACCTTTCCTTGTTCAATACAAGCCTAGGATGAGACTTACCCGGTAATTCCTTTGTTTGTTTACCTAAGATCATAAGTATAGGTGATAAAGGTTTATCCTTTATTGGGGTTTGAGTGTGCTTTCATCCCATCTTTGTGAGTTAGCCTGAGACTTACCCGGTAAAGGTTGATTCTATTCCCTTAGATGGTTTGTTAGTTTGAGGTTATAGTTCTTTATCTTAATTCCTTGAGACTTACCCGGTAATAGGAGTTACGGTTTTGGATTAGTGAGTAGTGAGATTTACCCGGTGATCTATTCCACTTTACAAATACCTTCCCTATGCAAAAAAACCTCAGCTTTGTCCGCTTATCTTTAGATCTTGAGTTAGAACCACAACTAGATGCTTTAATCCCTAGAATTGCATATTTCCTTTATTGATTTTTTATCGTCTTTGATTGTTTCAATTGCTTGTGGTTAGTAATTGCTAAAGCTTACCTATTCCGACTTTGTTTCACTAAGTCCCTGTGATCGACCCCTGGAATTTCTTGCTTTTTACTACGATTAAGCCCGTACACTGCGGGTTCGCATCCTTGTTATAAGCTTACATCTAGGGTTATAAATTTAAAGCTTGCACACACCGTTTGGAGCGAACAAGTTTTTGGCGCCGTTGCCGGGGACTTGGTCTAGACCGAGCCGGTTGCGATACGCTTTTGGGGCACTTGCCCCTGTGTCTACTAACCACTCTACTTGAGTGACTTTTGCAGGTTCTTTCTTAGGTTTATGCGAAGAACCCGCAGTGGAAAGGAAATCGTTCCTTACGATCCCGAACCAGAAAAGACATACAAACGACGCTTAAGAGAAGCGAAGATGGCCAACCAAGACAATCGCGATCTCGAGGCCGAATTGAAGGAGGCGTTAGAACAGCTACGCCTCAGCAGAGAAGAACTGAGGCATGAGAAAGAAGAAACTCGCACCAGGACTGAAGCGACCGAAGCAGATATGGCTGCCTTACAAGACCAATATCTACTTCGACCGAGGGAAGACCCAGTTCCCGATGCTGGACCGATGCAGGTCCCAGTTCCATACCCTCGACCGAGGCAGGTCCTAGTACCTGACGCCCCGACCGAGGTACTTCCACCTCGGATGCCAGTCCGAGGCGCTCTTTTTGCAGGAATCCCGCAAACCCTAGGTCAAAGGATGGACCCCAATCAACAACTGAGGCGTCCAGGAGTTAACCTAGGAGATCCAGCGGACCATGACTACGAACTTCGACCGCAAGTTCTTTCCATGATTCGCCAATGCCAGTTCGGAGGGCTAGAGAAGGAATCTCCGCATCAACATCTTCAAAACTATGAGATCTTGATGGAGACCTTGAGACCCTCAAGAATAGAAAACAACAACTACAATGTAATACCCGGAAATTTTATTTCCGGCTATCTTAGGAACAAATCAGAACTTGATCCATTGTGACCCTTTCCGGCCCTTTATTTCTTTTGTATCAACTCCGACTATATGTCGTTATCTTTTAAGTTTCGGGATGAAACTGATTTTAAGGGGGTACTTATGTAATACCCGAAAATTTAATTTCCGGTAAATCCCGAGTCATCATAAACCTTGTCATATTATGTGAAGAGTTAAGCACATAAAATGCTTTTATCAACTTCTATAATTTTATGTGAGGCTTCAATCTTCTTACTTAATCCTTAGTTTTATAAATCAACACATTTTATTATTTTATGTGAAATTTTTACACACATAAAATATATCTATCTTCCTTAGAGTGTAATTCTTGAAAAATTAAAGGTCATGGGCTATTTTTTTTTTGACAACACTCAACAAGGCCTTCCGGGCCCATTAAGAAAAGAAGCAATTACATTACTTCTCAGCCTCCTTCCCTCTTGCCCTAGTTCAGATTTCACCTAACCCTTGCCTCCCTTCCCTTCCCTTCTATCTCTTCTACCGTAGCAGCAACGCAGTGTGCCAAGGCTGCGAGTAGGTCTTCGGCTCCCTTCTCCTCGAGTGTACCCATGGCTGTGAGCAGGTCTTCGGCTCCCTTCTCCTCGAGTGTACCCATGGCTACGAGCAGGTCTTCGGCTTCCTTCTCCTCGAGGTAGCGAGTCAAAACCATCAGCAGCGGCACCCTCAGGATGGACTTCTTACCTTCGAGCCAGCAACAAGTGTAGACGCTCCTATTTCTATCTAAACATCGATCTTCTCAGCCCTTGCGAACAACAACAGCAGCTGGTTCTACGTTCTTCACCCTTCGAGTCATAGAATCGAGTAAGATCCTTATCCGTCCTTCCATAGTCCTTCTCTTCGATCAATCCTTAACATATATATGCTGATGTGAGCATCCTTTGTGTCTTCAATCAGTCCCTAACAGCCTCGGGAGATAGCTTAAAGAGCTAAGGTGTTTTCTGAGTTTTCGGAAGTGAAAAACAGCCAATTTTGGGTCACGATTTGAGTACGTTATACTTCTCCTTTGTTGCTGAATTTTAGATATGTTGTAGTCAGTAATACATAGTAGATGATACTAAAATTTGGGAAGAATCGGAGTTACGGTTTGAAAGTTATGATGTTCCAAAGTGGGCGCCTCATGCAGTTTTAATAAATGTGCTGAGTGTTGGGAAAAACAGCAGGTGATGCTGTTTTGTGAGATGGTTTTTATTAAGTTCTTGATCTCCGTTGGGCTTGAACTTTGGATATGATATAGTTGACATATTGTTGTAGAACATATTAAAATTTGAGAGGCATCCAGCGAGTGGTTTGGGATTTATGATTTTTCCAAGATTGAGTCGTAAGCAGTTTTTCTGTTGTGCTGAAATTCGGTTTTGTGAGATAGTTTTAAATAGGATTTTGATCTCCTTTGCGGCTTAATTTTGGATATAATATAGATAAGATTTTTATAGTAGAACATATCAAAATTTGGGATAAATCCAGCTAGTAGTTTAGGAGTTATGATTTTTCCAAGTTAAGACAATGTGTTGCTTGTTAAGTGTTGTACCCAACTTTAGAAATTTTTGTAGAAGTGATGCTTTAACAGTTTTAAGAAATTCTTTCTCCTATGAGTAGATAGGATATCATAGATGACCTAGAGAATTATTTCGGAATTGTTATAAGATTATTCGAATTTTATATTTGAAGGTGTAGTTGGACTTTAGTGACTTTTCGAGAAATAGAAAATGGGTAGTTTTCCTAGTTGTTACCTAAAATCATCCTAGGGAGTAGAATATGGTTAGTTAGCCTCAAATTATAATTTAAGTACATATTCCGAGTTTTTGGAAGTTCCGGGACTAAGGGTAAAATAGTCATTTTACCTTAAATAAACACTGTAATAACTTCTGCACATAGAATCGTATATCTTAAGAGTTTTAGACTTATAAGTATCCAGGGAAATGTGTTGACCCACATGCCTCCTCTGACAGGCAACTGAGTTCTGCACTTACGGATTTAGTGGTGGTTAAGAGAGAGTCGAGATTTGATTCTGGTAAGTCCACGGACTTACTTAGCTGGCTTCTTGTATGAGTGTAATGTGTATGAGTGGTGTTTGTTAGTTAAGATAAATAACGAAACTGGAATAGGCCGACTTTAGTATATTGTGTAATTGACCCAAGTGTATGATAACGGGTCGTGACATCATCTGCCTAGCTCTTGCGAGAGTCTAGGAGGTTCCCTGCGACCAGCCCAGTCCGATAGACGGTCAAATGCATTAGTACCATTCCGCGTTGGTAAACGGGGACAGGGGCGAGGTTTGGGAATCCCTCGTGTCACAAAATAAGTATCATTAGTAATGACATATCACCTAATTAAAGATAATAAAAGGATTGATTGTGCATGTTGATTGTGTATGTTGTGTGTTTGTGCTTTTACCTTTATACTTATGCATAGAATGTTAGCTAACGGTTTTATACCGCTTGTAGATGCCTTGCAGGTTAAGACAGTTGTAGAGAGATCCGGAGGAAATGGTCAGCCGGATCCACGTACTCATTTAGTTGGGGACGGGGATGCTTCTGTTCTTTATATGCATCATTTTAGTAGCTTTTCTTGTAAGGCTGATACATATTCTCCATGTATATATTGTTTACAGTTTTCAAATGTTTTAAATACTTTTGTGCCTTGTTGTAAGATCCAAGTAAAAATTGTTGTCAAACTATGGTCGGGACCCATTGTGAGGTCCTAACCAGTAGCTCCCCGAGTTCTCAGAATTTGGGGTGTTACATACAAGCTAAGACCTTTTTACTTTTCTTTAAAAGATAGAGCTCTTACTTGGTATCAATCTCTTCCTCCAGGAAAAATCAGCACTTGAGAGGAGATGACTACGGAATTCTTGACTAAATTCTTTCCCTCCTCTAAGACCCCTGAAATGAGAGGAAAGATTAATGCATTCATTATAAAAGACAAGGAGAGCTTGTCCAAGTCATGGGAGAGGTTTAAAGACATTCTTTTGGATTGCCCACATCATGGGATTCCAAAGAAAGAGTTGTTGGAGATATACTTCAAGGGACTGGACGGAAGCACCCAGTTCAACCTCCAACTACTCTCCGCCGGTACATTTATGGACATGGCGATTGACGAAGCTTGGGACTTTATTGAGAAGCAAGCTTTGCATATGGAGAAATATACCCACCAAGGAGGTGAAGGCGGAGTTAAAAGAGTTAACTTCCAAGATGCTCCGCCTAACAACAATCAACTCACGTCTTTGAAGAATGACGTGAAGCAATTGAAGGAACTCTTGGTTGCTCAAACCAAGAAGGAAGATCAAGGATCAAGGAATAACAACAATGGATACCGTAACAACAACAACGGTTCCTGGAACAACAACTACAACAACAATAGAGGATCCAACAACAATAATTGGAGGGCGAACAACCAAAATTCTGGTAACAATCATTCTAACTCCAATTCTAACGATTCCTCTAATCCTTTCCTTTCTTCCCCTTCTTCTTCTTCTACTCCATTAAAGAGTCAGAGGAAAGGATCAAGTTCGTCCCAGCCGGAAAATAAAGACGCAGTGCTGGAGGCCATCTTGATCAAGCTTAGTGCTATGGAGACATCCATGACTTCATTTTCGAAGACCCAAAAGGCCTTCGAATAACAACTTGCTAGTAGGGCGAATGAAGCGCCAAGAGATCCAGGGAAGCTTCCAGCAAGGACGGAAAGCAACCCTAAGGGCCAGATCATGGCCATAACTACGAGGAGTGGACTGAAAACTGCAGATCCAGTGCCTCGGTCGGTGCCAGTACCGACGAAGACCACCTCGGTCCAGGTGCAGTCGAAGAACACTTCGGCCGAGATGTCAACCGAGGTGGAGCCACAGAAAGCGGAGGGGAAAACTGAAGTTTATGTTCCACCTCCTGCATACAAACCACCACTTCCATTCCCCCAGTCAAGAGCCAGAGCACATCTAGACAAGCACTTTGGTAAGTTCCTTGACTTGATGAATAAATTACACATTAACATTCCTTTCCTTGATGCTATTCTAGGGATGCCCGCCTATGGGAAGTTCTTGAAGGAGATCCTATCAAGGAAGAGGAAACTGGAAGACTTTGGTAAAGTAAGGATGACATCTAAATCCTCAGAGCTTATTCAAATCATGAAGGAGAAGATGCCACCTAAGTTGAGAGATCCCGGCTCATTTTGCATTCCCATTCAAGTTGGGGATGTCACTTGTGAAGCCTTATGTGATCTAGGAGCCAGCGTGAGCATCATTCCGCTGGAGCTATGTGTGAAGATCGGACTTGGAGAGCCCAAGCCGGTCAAGATTCGATTATACATGGCGGACCGCTCCATTACCCATCCCGTGGGAATTTTGGAAGACGTTCCGGTCAAGTTAGGTAACTTCTATTTACCTATAGACTTTGTCGTACTTGACATTCCCGCAGATTATCCTGTTCCTATTATTCTCGGGAGGCCATTTCTAGCAACTTCGGGTTGCAATGTGGATTGTAAGAACGCCAAGTTGAAATTCAACATTGGTGGAGATGAAGTGGAGTTCGAATTACTTGCGGCCATGAAAGGAGAGCAGCTAGGAGATGATATCTTCAACATCTATGATGAAGAAGAATCAAGAGAATTGGTGAGCTCTATCCTTATTAACGATCCACTTGAAAGAGTTATTAGTTTTAGTTTAATGGAGGAAGGTATAGATGCTTCTTGTGATGCAGATATACGGAGCTTAAAGGAGTTGGAAGAAGATCCAGGAGCTAAAACTGAGAAACTAATCCAGGAGACGAAGAGCTCCAGTTTCGGTTCTAGTTACAGTACCTCGACCGAGGCACTTTCTGGACCAAGCGAGGCGTCTGAAGAACATCTCGGTTAACGCCTCTGCGCCTCGACCGAGGTCGAAGGCGAGATGATTTCAACTGAGACTTCCGAAAGTCCAGTTTCTAGATCTACTCCACTGGAAGGAGGAAGCCAGGATTCCCCTCAGAAAGCACCCCCAGTTGTGGAGCTTAAACAACTCCCTAGTCACTTGAGGTATGTCTTTCTTGGACCGGATTCCACTTATCCCGTTATTTTTAGTGCTTCCCTCTCCGAATCTGAATTGTCTAAACTAATGCATGTCCTGAGAAAGCATCAAAAGGCTTTGGGTTATACTATAGATGATCTTATTGGCATTAAGCCTTCTTTCTGCATGCATAGAATTCTAATGGAGGACGATCATAAGACTTCACGGGAACCTCAAAGACGGTTAAATCCGATCATGAAAGAGGTTGTGAAGAAGGAAATTCTTAAGTTGTTGGATGCAGGTATCATATACCCTATCTCGGACAGCAAATGGGTTAGCCCGGTGCATGTAGTTCCGAAGAAAGGAGGGATGACCGTTGTGACGAATAAGAACAACGAGTTGATCCCAACCAGGACCGTCACGGGCTGGAGGGTTTGCATTGATTATAGGAAGCTGAACACGGCCACTCGGAAGGACCTTTTTCCACTTCCCTTCATTGATCAAATGCTCGAACGGTTGGCTCAGCATTCACACTTTTGCTACTTAGACGACTATAGTGGATTCTTCCAGATTCCTATCCATCCGGATGATCAGGAGAAGACCACTTTCACTTGTCCATGGGGGACATTTGCTTATAGGACGATGCCATTTGGATTGTGCAATGCACCCGCTACCTTCCAGCGATGCATGATGGCTATCTTTTCCGAGTATATAGAGGAGATCATGGAGGTATTTATGGATGATTTTTCAGTATATGGTTCCTCTTTTGATGATTGCCTATCTAACCTTTCTCTAGTGCTACAAAGATGTGAGGACACTAATCTTGTCTTGAATTGGGAGAAGTGTCATTTTATGGTTAATGAAGGCATTGTGCTAGGACACCTCGTTTCTAATCGAGGTATTGAGGCCGATCGCGCTAAGATCGAGACTATTGAGAAACTCCCTCCCCCTTGTTCTGTTAAAGGTGTGAGGAGTTTTCTCGGGCATGCAGGTTTCTACAGGAGATTCATCAAGGACTTCTCTAAGATTTCTAAACCTCTAACTAACCTCTTGAATAAAGATGTTGTTTTTGAGTTTTCGCAGGAGTGTCTTGATGCATTTTACGGGATTAAGGAAGCGTTGATCTCCGCTCCCATTATCCAACCCCTGGATTGGACCTTGCCCTTTGAGATCATGTGTGATGCTAGTGATGTAGCCGTAGGAGCGGTGCTTGGACAAAAGAAGGATGGCCGGACCACCGCCATTTATTATGCTAGCAAGACGCTAGATGTAGCCCAGCGCAACTACGCTACCACCGAGAAAGAGTTATTGGCGGTTGTATATGCTTTCGAGAAGTTTCGTTCTTACTTAGTAGGAGCGAAAGTCATTGTCTACACCGACCATGCAGCCATCCGTTACTTGCTTGCTAAGAAAGATACCAAGCCACGCCTTATTCGATGGACTCTCTTGCTTCAAGAGTTTGACTTAGAGATCCGCGATAAGAAGGGATCCGAAAATTCTGTTGCGGATCACCTCAGCCGGCTACCTGCATCTTCACGCGAGAAAGACGACCCGCCCATAGACGATTCATTCCCCGATGAGCACTTACACTTGTTGGAGCGTTTGATAGACTTACTTACTTCACCCCACGATGGAGGTGAAGTAACCTCCCATCACGTATAGAGACGTGCCATATGATCCAGCTAGCGACCTTAAATCAAGCGCTTCTTGGGAGGCAACCCAAAGTATTGCTTTCTTTTCCCTTTTTCTAGTCTAACTTAGATAGTTTTGCTTTTGCTTTGCTTTGTTTTGTTTTTGGCGTCCTAGACAGACAACAGGTGACATCTAAGGAAGGAGTACAAACCAGGAGCATAACTAGAAGGACAGAAGTTCGAGAATTTGAGAAGACGGAGTTTGACTGAGGCACATCTCGGTTGTTGTCAAAGCACCTCGACCGAGATGATTCTTCAGCAACTGAGACGACTAGGGTTTCTGAAGATCCACCTCGGTCCGTACCACCTCGGTCCAGTCGAGACCACCTCGACCAAAGTGACAGCAGTTCCAGAAAAGGGTATAAAAGGGGGGCTGAAATTCTCTCTCCTCCTTTACCTTCTCCTCGACCGCGACGGCTTCCTCGCCTCGCTTCGCCGTTCTTCGCTCGTTTTCGACGATTTTTGCTTCCAAATTGCAAAGAAAGGATAGAGGATCCCAGTGCAAGCGTCAATCTGCAAGAAAAACAAACTGAATCGACCGATTAGAGTTATTCGCCTCGGTCCAGTCGTTCTGTGCCTCGGCCGAGGTGTTCTTGAGTTGTGTCAGGCCGACCGAGGTGATCTGACAGTTTGTTGAGAAATGAGTTCAGATAGACACCTTGTCCTGAGGGATAGATCCTCCCCTTCCCCTTCTTCTTCTTCTTCCTCTAGACCTTATAGACCGGTGATCCACGAGAGACACCAGGTCGACTATGACCGCATTGCCGCCCGTCCAGTGATTGCACCGTGCTTCCTGGACATTTCAGCTTTTGATTGTCTCCATGTGGATGGTGATTTGAGGCGGATGATTTCGATGGTAGGGCTAGATCAGTTTACTGAGATCCATGCACCTACCTATTTAGAGCCTACTTTGGAGTTCATTAGCTCCTTCACCTACCTCCCCACAGAGCGTTCTGTGAAGTACCGGTTGATGAACCGGAACTTCTTAGTTCCATTAGAGTACTGGCGGGACATCTTTGGTTTCCCGGCTCCGACTGCTGTAGATTTTCCCTTCCGAGCTGTAGCTAGGGAGTTCTGGGGTCAGATTGCTCATGTAGTTGAGCACGCAGACAGATGGCACCCTGGAGACTCCAGGGAGCGCATTATTTTTCATCTAGCCTTTAGGTTAGCTCACCGGATTTTCAGTGAGACGCTTTTGGCACGTACTGAGACGCCCCAAAAGGTCAGACAAGGGGAGCTTTTCAGCCTTTACTGCATGGTGACTGGAGGGATCCTAGACTTTGGCTAGATGTTGACAGAGGACCGGCACAAGATCAAGGCCAAGGCAAAGGGGGATATCTGCTGCGGGGGCATCGTGACCCACATTGCGAGCTATCAAGATATGGATCTCAGCGCATGTACCATGGTGGCAGCTGCCAAGCCGCTAGGACTTCAGGAGATGATCACTCGGCGGATTCTAGTTCCCCGAGGACTCACTACACCGTATGTAGCCATGCCATGGGAGCCGACTACACCACAGGGGATCAGATGGTCACCCCAGTTTTCAGTTTATGATCCTCACTACTGGCAGACTGCTTGGATTCCATTGATGGAGGATGCTAGAGAGGCAGCAGCTGCACCAGTTGAGGAGGATGGGGTAGAGGAGGAGGCTGCTGATGATGATGACAGGGATGGTGGAGTTCCTATGGATATAGGGACTGATACTATTGGGACGAGTGCGCCGGTCATTGATTTAGATGATGACGATACTGAGACCGCGCCGGCTGCATCACCAGTCTGACCTGCTAGGCATAGGGTACACCGACAGAGAGACCCAAAGGCTCACCGTCGGATCGATGATCTGACGGATCAGATGATAGACTCATATGCTGCTCTTATTGTGGACATCGATGAGAGATTTGCCGCCCAATACCGACAGATCGACCGCTGGACTCATCAGATGCTAGAGAGTCAGCACTATCAGCGCCGGATGATGGAGATCCAGTTTCAGCAGACTATGGGTTATCCATTTGACCCATCCCAGTATCCGTACATGCCACCACCACCACCACCGGATCAGGATTATTGAGAGCTTGCAGGATTTTTCTTTCTTATTTATTATGCAGCTCAGCTTTATGTCCGGTGAGTACTTTATTTCCTTAGACTTATTCTGACCCACTGGGACAGTGTGTCCCAAGTATGGGGTGTTTATGTATTGATTGACTTTTGTGATGTATGGCTCGACATTTTCGGATATTTACGCTTTATTTTGCTTCTATGGTTTTATCTGAGATTATATGCATACATACAAGTTATTTGATTGAAAAAAAACGTCAAAAACTGGTTTAGAAAAAAATATTTTTTTTTTGAACTCGACCGGGATAGTTCTGGCCGAACGAGGTGATTCACCTCGGTTGACCTAGAACACCTCGACCGAGGTGGTTTAACTGAGAGTTTTCGAAACGATTTTTGTGCTTCTTATCTGGATATGATCTCAGTGAAGATCTTGTTTGCTGACTGGTTTTGAAATCTTTATGTGTTTGTGTTCGCCACTTAGCGTGCGTGCAAATAAGCTTTAAATTTATAAAACTAGAATTAAGCAAGCGAACCCCCAGTGTACGGATCGATATAGTTGAGCAAGAATTCCAGAGTATCGAACACAGGGATTTGGGGGGAACAAATTCAGTTGCAGATTGTCAAGCGAGTAAATGTAAGAGCTTTGCAAATTATTGGGAAAACAACAATCCTAAAGATCCAAGTATCCAGTTGTGGCTATCGATTCAAGATGTACTAATGATATAAGGACAGAGTTAAGATATGCAAAGGTATGCTAATGTAAGGTAATCGTACGGTGAAGTTCCAAAAACCTTATATGACTCACCTACAAGACACTCGCTATACAGGTTGTTGAGGCTTCAATATAGAAAGGTTCTAGAGGTAAGAATTAAAGTCAAATACCCAAACTTGTAATCCAAGGATCAAGACTAACTAAATCGATTAAGGTTGTGACACTCACAATCGAGGTAGAGGTTGTTGAGGCTTCACTACTACCTAGAAAAGGCAAGTCTAAACTAAGTTAAAGCAAATCTTTAACTTTGGATTAAAGTAAAAGCAGGTTCGTAAACTTAAGGGAAATCACGGTTAGTTCTTGAGGTTCCACGGCCGTGGACTCAAGAACAGGCCGTAATTTAGGGTTCGTCGGCGATTCTTTCTAACTCTCAGGGTCCAATCTGTTGACGATCGATCTATCATCATCTAAGCCACAACTTTCAACCCTTCACCTTAGAATTGTTAAGGGTTTTTAGCCAACAACAGTCATATTGATATCAATTTCAAGGATTAAAAGATTGAAAGGTGAAAACTTCCGAAAACTTTCAATAAACTTCAAACCAATCTCAAAGTCACAATCAAGAACAAATATCGTCACTAGATCCGGAATAGAACAAACAAACACAATCTTAGATAAGAAGGAAGAACGGGATGTCAATCCGTCTTCTAAATCAAACCTAAACAAGAAGAGGAATCTTCTTGCGAACAATCTTCCGAATCTTCGATCTTCCGTTAATCCGGAAATCCCAACAAAGCACAAAAATCTCCTAAACACAATCTCCGCCAAAGTGCGAGATTAGGGCAATTCCAAGCGTGAATGTAGGACGCGTCTATGCGTAAGCGAAGGTGAAAATGCGTCTAAAGCGAGGTGTATGCCAAGGTGACGGAATCTCTCTTCGTCCGTCCTTTTATAGTGTAAGATAGAATATCGGCCCGGCCCAATCTTTTAAAAGATCGTGGCTTAAAGTGTGGCGAAAAAGATCGCCAAGATCACGGTCGTGGAAGGTTCCACGACCGTGATCTTGGCGACCGTAGAAGTTACTGGAATGAATCACGCTTCACTTGCACCATTGATTCCACGACCGTAGAAGTTACTGGAATCAACACGGTTTGAACCATTGATTCCACGACCGTAGAAGTTACTGGAATGAATCACGCTTCACTTGCTAGGGTTCCACGGCTGTGGAACTGAACGTGGAAAGTAATACGGCCGTATTTTAGAGCGTGGTTTAGGGCAAGAACGTGATTCTTCCCTAGCCTCGTGCATTCCTCAAGTAGAACTCCTTTTTGCTCCTAAGAGTGCCCTTAATCCATGGACATGTCAAACAACTTCATCCTTGCTCAATTCCGTTCGGAAATGGCTCTCAATCACCTATAATCGACATAAAGCTTGTGTAGACATCCATATCGACAATATAGGCAAACTAGCTCACAAATGCAACAATGCTCAATCAATGACTATCAATATGAATCAAACACACTTAGAAAACGTGCCTAAAATATCACAATATTTCATGCTAACAAATAACCCCATACTTGCAACTTGCTTGTCCCTAAGCAAGGTCTTTCAAAAGCTTTAAAACAAGAGTTAGGATGAAATATGTGTACCTTCTCAAAGCAATACTTCTTTTGGATGAATGTGCCTTCTAATCAATAGATCATTCTCAAATCTTGCTTCAATCGTTTATAAGACTTTTATACACTTAATCAAAGAGTAAAGAAGCTCATGAATCAATCAAAATTCCAAACAAACATCATAACCCTTAAACATTATCAAAATCAATCATAAGAAACTTCAATTTAGATCACCAAGCCATATAACATTCTTTTGATCTTAAGGACTTTCAAAGAAAAAGGTCTCGAATGTGGAAAGGGAAGGAAACTTTAAGGAATGTGGTGCAAGAATCCGGGAAAGTGGACAACTACTCTTTTCTTCTTCTATTGCGGTTTCCGCAACACCTTCAACTTAGAGCTTCGCTCTCTTCCTTTCATTTTTCGACTTTACTTTTGGAGTTATGGATAGAGGTGCACAAAAACCGAAGCCTAGAAGATTGGTTTTTCTCAATTTTTATGAGATGCCTCAAACCCTTAGCGCACATACCATAATCCGCTAGGAATATCGCTCAATCCGAATTTGGCAAGACACAAACACCCGGCTATGTGAATGGTGCCGAGTTACTCATCGTCATGATTGACTTCCCCAAACCTACAATTTCTTTCTATTCCTTTGATTGCAAATAATTGCTCTCATGGCCCTCCCACATCATACATGCCTTTTTCAATCAACTCCTCCAAATTCCCGGGTAGGTAAAGGAGGTCAATATTTCAATGAGGGGCTAAATGATCAAAGAAAGAAGAAAGAAAGAATCGAATTGCCTTAATCATCTCAACAAGAAGCATAAGAACTTATAGTGCGATTTCAACTTCAATTCCCCAACATGATTTAGGTAACATTCATCACATTATGAAACTTGCAAAAGAGGTGTGATCAACTCATTCAATTTCTTTTCAATTCACTATTCGTTTAAGCATGCAATTGTCATCAAACTCAATTCACAAGTAGTGATTATCATAGAAATCATCTCAATTCATTAGAAGCACAAAATTTTCAAAATTTTTCAATTTTTATGGGTTTTTCAAGTTCTTTTTCATGCAATGCAATAATGAAACGTGCAACAATATAATGAACATGCAAGATAGTCTCGAATAGAAGCAAACATAGTGAGTAAGAGTTATTACAACTTTTAGTCACACCCCACCCCATACTTAGAACAAACATTGTCCCTAATGTTCAAAAGAAAGAAAGAAAAAGAAAGAAAAGAAAAAGAAACTCACAAAGTGGCGGTGGAGCGGCTAAAACTGTCGGACAATCATCATCATCACTGCGGCGCTAGTGGAGGCGGGAATGGAGAGAAGCTAGGATCATAAAACCGCCCAAACTGTTGGCGGTAGACATCTCTCATCATGTGATCGAGGTCGTCCAAGCGTCCATCTCTAGCATCGGCTCGAATCTCCAATGCTCCTACTCTCTCCGAAAGACCAGTAGCCCAATCCGGCATCTGCTCATACCATCCCGGAGCCTGACTGTACCATGCTGGAGCGTCGGATGGTGCTGGTGCTGGTGCTGGTATAGATGGTACCTGCGTAGCCCATGGAGGTGGAGCTCCATACCATGCAGGAGGTGTCTCAAACCATGTGGGCCTCTCACTCACGCTGGCGCGGCGAGAAGACGAGCCTGAAGCTCTAGCTGGACGTGGAGAACGTCTGGGCACATCGGGGGCCGCATCCGGCTGATCCGGAAACATGCCAAACTCCTGCTATGCTCCTCCTCCACCCTCAAACTGATCTCTCATCTCCTCCTCCTCAACTACTGGTGGTGGGACATATGGGGGAGCTGCAATCCGGTTCGCATGCATGGCAGCGAACGTCTCCTTCCAATTATGACATCCCGCCATAATGGAATACTCCTGTAGCCACTCAATACCCCTACCCGTCCTGCTCTCCCAAGGCAAAGCCGCATAAGGCGGACCTCTATGTGTGGGGAAGATGAGACCCCTAGTCATGAAGGCTTGAAGTCCTAAGGGTACGGCTGGTATGCAGGTACACGCAGAAAAATCAACTCCCAAACTCCTAGCAAGGTGGGTAACTATCCCACCATATCCAATGTTGCCCTTCCTCTTGTTCTTAAGCTTGCTCATAGTAGCAGCTAAGAGGATGGCACAGTCAGCTCGGCGCCCATACAGCATAGAATACAGCAGAAATAGCTCATCCGTCTTGATCTTTTGGGGCGTCTCCGTCCGAGGGAAGAGACACTCCGAAAGAACACGGTGAGCATTCTTCAAGGCTAAGTGGTACATCAACTTAGCCTTGGTGTCAGCAGGTTGCCAGCGGTCCTCGCTGGCGTATATCATAGCTACCTCCTCCTAAAAGTCCTTGGCGTAAACGCCACTAGGAAAGCGACCGTTAAAGGTCTCATGGAACCCAAAGAAAGTCCCGAACTCACGGATGGTAAAGTCATAGTTTCTTTCCATAAGACGGAAAGAAACGGTCCTATCCACATGGCTGTGCTCGAAAGAAGTCACAACCTCCCTCGTAATCTCCTCATAAGCGTCTTCTCAGATAGCCGAGAAGACAATAAGTCTGGCTCTATCCAAGAGCCAAGTAAGGTCATCTATAATGTTGAGAGGAGCTAGATCCTCCAACAATAGGTACCTAGGTCCAATCACGGCCCTCTCCTGGATCCTCTTGAATGCACCGAGGTGATCCTCATGAATAGTCGGTACTCTAGGGCTAGGAGGTGAGGGTGATGAAGGTGATGATGGAGGTGAAGGGGAAGAGGGTGGTGGTGCTCTAGAGGATGAAGAAGAAGAGGGATTACCCTTCCTCTTCTTGTTTTGGTCATTCTTTTTCTCCTTAATCCTCCCAGAAACTCTCCTCACGAAGTCCATTACTATTCAAAATTACGGGCTGTTCTTGAGGATTCCACGGCCGTGGTTCTGCCAGGGACCGTGATTCGTCTCAGTTTTTCACAAATCTCAACAATCAGCACTCAAATTCAGCAAATAGGCAGCCCTAGTCTAATTCCTTCCAGTTTCAAGCAATTCTCCTATAATTTCTAACAAAAACGAACCCAAAATAACAAAGATCAAGAAGACGGAAAAAACCTAGGTTTCGGATTTTTAAAATCCGAATTGTGCGTTCCTTGATGATTTGCCGCTCGATTCGTTGCTTGGATCTTGTTGGTGGTTGAATTTGCTTCAATTTGGGAAGAAGAATCGTCGAAAACGGTTAGCGAACGAAGATTTGGGAGGAGAGGCGTGGAATCGGCGTTTTGGGTCGTGGAATTGGGTATTTGTGGAGTGTTTTGGTGAAGAACGTGGTTTATATAGTCACAGGCAAAATTTTGAAAATCACGGTCTGTCGGGGTGTTCCACGGCCGTGGAATTGTACGGAACCGTGGTTTTGGTGATTTTTCAAAGGCTTTTGGAAATTACGGTCACTGTAGCTGTCACGACCGTAGTTTAGGCCGTGGAACTCTCTATAATGCTCCAAAGTCCAAGTTTCATCACTTTTCTTCAACATTACCCTTCCCTTTTCCTTTTCCATCGTTCCTACATCCAAAAACACGAACATACCTGAAGAAATCGAAGGCAAAACAAAGCAAAAACGTCTAAACTAAGCTAAACTATGAATCGAAAACAAAAACAAAAATGCAATACCTTGGGTTGCCTCCCAAGAAGCGCTTTGTTTAAGGTCCGTAGCTAGACCAATCTCGCACTTATTCGAGTGCGGTAGGCGCGAACTCTTCAGCTTGGAGTTCCGGCGTATACTTCTTGAGTCGTTGGCCGTTCACCTTAAAGCTTCCGCCTGCTTCACCCCATACTTCAACTGCACCATGGGGGAAAATACGCTTAATTAGAAAAGGTCCGGTCCAACGAGATTTAAGCTTACCTGGAAAGAGACGAAGCCTTGAATTGAAGAGGAGAACTTGATCTCCTTCTTTGAAGTCCTTTGGAATGATGTGCTTATCATGCCAACGCTTTGCTCTCTCCTTGTAAATCTTAGCGTTTTCATAAGCGTTCAAGCGGAGTTCATCCAGCTCATTAAGGTCTAGGAGACACTTCTCTCCCGCTTCCTTTATGCTGAAATTCAATCACTTAATAGCCCAAAACGCCTTGTGCTCCAACTCTACCGGTAAGTGACAAGACTTCCCATACACAAGGTTGTATGGTGTGGTTCCTATGGGAGTCTTGTACGCAGTCCGGTACGCCCACAATGCATCATCAAGCTTCAAAGACCAATCCTTCCTAGTCCTTGAAACCGTCTTCTCTAGGATTCCTTTGATCTCTCGATTTGAGATCTCAACTTGTCCATTAGTTTGTGGATGATAAGGGGTGGCGATCTTATGAGTAACCCCATACTTAGCTAGAAGAGCTTCAAAGCGCCGGGCAATGAAGTGAGAACCTCCATCACTAATGATAGTCCTTGGTGTCCCAAATCGTGGAAAAATGGTCTTGTTGAAGAACTTAACCACAACCATGGCATCATTGGTGGGAGAGGCAATTGCTTCCACCCATCTAGAAACGTAATCCACCGCCAAGAGTATGTATTGGTTTCCACAAGAAGATGGGAATGGTCCCATGAAATCTACTCCCCAAACGTCGAAAATCTCCACCTCTTGGATGTTATTGAGAGGCATCTCATTCCTCCTAGAGATATTACCTGTTCTTTGACAAGCATCGCAACAAGAAACAAAGGATTGCACATCTCTAAATAAAGTAGGCCAAAAGAATCCAGATTGCAATACCTTTGCGCTAGTCTTGTTCGAACTAGCATGTCCTCCACAAGGTAGTGAATGACAATGGCGGATGACACTTTGCATCTCATCTTCCGGCACACATCGCCGAATGATGCCATCCGGACCTCTCTTAAAGAGGAGAGGTTCATTCCAAAAGTATTCCCGGACATCCTTAAAGAACTTCTTCCTTTGTGCGTAGGATAATCCGGGTGGTATCTCCTGACAAACCAAATAGTTAACAAAATTAGCAAACCATGGTTCGTTACCTTTGGAGATCACATCGATGCACTCCTCAATGATATGTAGGTGTTCGTCCGAAAAGGAGTCGTCGATGGGTAAATGGTCGTCCTCTAGATGTGTTAGGCGACTCAAATGATCCGCAACAGAGTTTTCCGAACCCTTCTTGTCGCGGATCTCTAGATCGAATTCTTGTAGGAGAAGAATCCATCTAATTAGCCTTGGCTTCGCATCCTTCTTTGCAAGGAGGTACCGGATCGCAGCATGATCCGTGTAGACAATCACCTTTGCACCTACAAGATAAGAGCGAAACTTGTCAATAGCATAAACAATGGCTAGAAATTCCTTTTCGGTAGTGGCGTAGTTGAGCTGCGCTTCATCTAGCGTTTTGCTAGCATAGTATATGGCATGGGTTCGCCCTTCCTTTCGTTGTCCAAGAACAGCTCCTATAGCTACGTCACTAGCATCGCACATAACCTCAAAGGGAAGAGTCCAATCTGGAGGTTGGATAATGGGTGCTGAAATTAGAGCTTGCCGAATTGTGTTAAACGCATCCAAACATTCCTGCGAAAACTCAAAAACTGCATCCTTCATCAATAGATTAGTGAGCGGTTTTGATATTTTAGAGAAGTCTTTTGATAACACGATTTATGACTTGGGTTTAGGTAATCATTTAGATAGATTTCTCGCTCATTCATGCGTAGTTGAGCACTAGTTCACGACGTTTGCACTCAATTCACGTATTTTGTCGAGATAGACGTCTACACGGACTTGTGCATTGCTTTGTAGGTATTTTGAGAGATTTAGGAGCTAAAACGATACGTTTGAGGATCGTTCATCAAGATGACACACCCTCGGACTCATTAGGATGCAAGCTAAAGGCTAGGGAAGACTCATGGAAGCTTGCCAACACAAGCCATGCACCAAATCAAAGTTTAATGATCAAAGGCAAGCTGAAGCACAAAAATCACGGTTCACTGACACTCCACGACCGTGGAAATGCCCGTGGATTTTGCCAGATTTTCGTGATAGCTGTGCCACGATCTCTTGGCCAGCTCTTGGAAAGTTGTAGTATAAAAGTGGTCTTGCATTGGCTGGGAGAATCATCTTGGAGCAGCTCTCCATTATCCACTATCATCCAATCAAAATATCCTCTCAACAAGAAGATTCTTTGGGAAGAAGGAGGTAGAAGGAAGCTACCATTGGAGAAGAGCTTCATTGGAGGAGGAGAAGAACACACCATTGATAGACTTGATAGCTTTGTAGTGAAGAATTTCGGATTCGATTTCTAGACTTGTATGAACCATTTGAACCTTCTTTAAGAAGGGTTGTGAGTCATTCTAATTCCATTTTCATCTTGGTTTTGTTTACTTCTCTTGTTCATCTCCTTATCTTCATTTTCTTGCAAAAGGAAGCCATGATTTTATGTTTGTTGATTTCGATTGATATGACGAATGTTGTAGGCTAAATAGATGTGATTCTAGGGTAAAGGAAGGATGGTTATGGCTAGAACCATGATAGGACGGGCTTAGATTAGCCTTTGGATGACTTGTGTGCTTGAATGTAGTTTCTGTTAGGGTCCACGGTTTGTTCTTGCCAAACCACGGCCGTGGTTGTGGTAGAACAGCCCGTGATTCTTCCTGGTTCGATGGATCTAGCTTTAGTTAGTTAGAATGTTGAAATCCTAAGTGTTTGTTGAGCTAAATCTATCATAGGGTGACCTAGTGTTAGCAACTAAGTGTTAGGAGAGACTTATCCGGTAATCCTTACTCTTAGATTCCAAAGATAACAAACCCTAGGTAGTGGTGAGCTTCATAAGCCGCCATTGGACTAAGTGCGCTAGATGGTTGCTTAGAACTAACCCTTCCGAGACTTACCCGGTAAGGATAGGTTAGACCTCTAGGTGACAATCCGGTTTGTGAAGAATTCCGTCCCTTAGGTTCTTAGAGACTCACCCGGTGAAGAGATCCTAAGGACGGACTAGTGGACCATGAGACCTACCCGATGATTGATCCCAATCTAGAAACACTTACTCCCAACATACCATAGTCAATCCAAGGAACGATTAGATAGCTTGAATTCTATGCCATAACCGGAATTCCCAACCCCTAGAATCCGCTTTTCTATCTTTGATCTACATCTCGTATTTAGTTTGTTTGTTTGCGTTGATTTGTTAGCATAGTTGATTTGTTTATATTGCAAGTTAGTGATCCTTGATTGATCACCTAAAAACCCACCAAAAACAATTGAGATTTTCATTTCTTTATTTCTTTCTCTTTTCTTAACCTAGATCTTCACTAAACTTAATCATAAATCGAATCAATCTCACCTTAGTCTTTGTGTTCGACCTCGGAATACTATCCCTACTACAAACGTCCCGTACACTGCGGGTTTGCTAGGAGTTAGGATAAATATAACGAGAATATAAATTTAAAACCCATTGCGTATCAAATCCTGAGCGTAACATCTTTAATGAAACGTCTATAAAATCCAGCATGTCCTAGGAAACTTCTTATCCCTTTCACCGAAGTTGGGGGAGGAAGCTTCTCTATGGTCTCTATCTTAGCTTTATCTACCTCTATCCCTCTATTAGAGACTAAGTGACCTAATACAATTCCTTCCTTAACCATAAATTGACACTTCTCCCAATTAAGAACTAGGTTAGTGTCTTCACACCTTTGTAAAACAAGAGCAAGGTTAGAAAGACAATTGTGAAAAGAGGAACCGTATACGGAGAAGTCATCCATGAAGACTTCCATGATTTCCTCGATGTATTCGGAGAAGATGGCCATCATGCACCTTTGAAAGGTGGTTGGGGCATTGCAAAGCCCGAACGGCATTCTCCTATAAGCGAACGTACCCCATGGGCACGTGAATGTGGTCTTCTCCTGATCATCCGGGTGTATCGGAATCTGAAAGAAACCACTATAACCGTCAAGATAGCAAAAATGTGAATGTTGTGCTAACCTTTCAAGCATTTGGTCAAAGAATGGAAATGGGAAGTGATCCTTCCTCGTTGCATTGTTAAGCTTGCGGTAGTCTATGCACATCCGCCATCCCGTTACGGTTCGGGTAGGAATGAGTTTGTTGTTCTTGTTGGGGATGACCGTCATTCCTCCCTTCTTTGGAACTACTTGAACCGGACTCACCCACTTACTATCGGAGATAGGATAGATGATACCTGCATCAAGAAGTTTAAGAATTTCCTTCTTGACAACCTCCTTCATGGTCGGGTTTAACCGCCTTTGAGGTTGTCTTGAAGTCCTAAAGTCCTCTTCCATTAGTATTTTGTGCATGCATAAGGAAGGTTTGATTCCTACTAAGTCCTCAATAGTATATCCTAAAGCTTTTCTATGTTTCCTAAGGACAACCATGAGCTCATTATGTTCATCTATGCTTAGATCGGAACTAACAATAACCGGAAAGGTAGAATTAGATCCTAGAAAAGCGTACCTTAGATGAGTAGGAAGTGGCTTTAATTCCGTTGCTTTCGGAGCTTCCAATGGTTCTTGTGGAGCTTCCGATGTTTCCTTAGAAGTGTCTAAGGAAGTAGAATGTATGGGAGAAGAATCGAAAGAAGTTGAAGAAGTGTCTTGATCATCCCTTTCCACGCCCAAAATTACGGTTTCCCTATGTTCTCCACGGCCGTGGTTTAGGGCGTGGAAGTTGGTTACGGTTGCTCTGCCTTCTCCACGACCGTGTAACCCTCTGGAGTGGGACACGGTTTTGTTTGTGAAATCCACGGCCGTGGAATATAGTGTATGGCCGTGGATTCTCACGTTTTCTGCCTCATCGTGGAGCATCTCAAATTCTGCTTCACCTACTTCTTCTTGTGCCTCTAAGGCTTCATTACCTCATTGCACTCTTCTTCTTCCCCTACATTTGTTAGAATCATAGTGATAACCTTTTGTAAAGGATCGTTGAAGAGAATAGCACTTACCTCCTCTCTAGACAACCCTTCTTCATCTTGGATATTGAATATATCTTCATCAAAGATGGGTTCCTTTAGTAGAGTGGAAAGAACGAACTCTACTTTCTCTTCTCCTATATCAAAAGCGAGTCTACCATTCTTGCAATCGACTATGCAGCCGGAAGTTGCAAGAAATGGTCTTCCGAGTATGATTGGGATCGGACTATCTGCAGGAATGTCAAGCACAACAAAATCAATAGGACAAAAGAATTTACCTAGCTTGACTGGGACGTCTTCTACAATACTGACGGGGCGAGTAATGGATCGATCCGCCATGTACAACGTCATCTTCACCGGTTTAGGGTCGCCTAAACCAATCTTCCTACATAATGCAAGTGGTATGATGCTCACACTTGCTCCCAAGTCACATAAAGCGTCATATGTGACATCTCCCACTCCTATAGGAATGCAAAACGACCCCGGATCCTTTAGCTTTGGAGGCATTTTCTCCTTCATAGTCTTGATGAGATCCGAAGAATCCGAACTCATCTTAACCTCTCCAAAGTCCTCTAATTTCTCTTGTTAGAGAGGATCTCCTTTAAGAACTTGCCATAAGCCGGCATACCTACAATAGCATCAATGAAAGGTATATTAATATGTAGCTTGCTCATGAGTTCTATAAACTTACCGAATTGTTTATCTAGACGCGCTCTCGCTCTAGATTGAGGGAATGGTAGGGGAGGTTTGTAAGCTGGAGGAGGAACGTAGACATCTTCCTTCTCCTTCCCCTTCTCTTTGTCTTTCTCAACGGAGACTTCCACAAACTTAGGCTGCGGATCGGTGGTAGTCACTCCGCTCCTAGTTGTGATTGCCATCACCCTTCCCTTAGGGTTGTCCTCCGTCTTTCCTGGAAGTTTCCCTTGATTTCTAGGAACTTCCTCCGCATGGTTGAACATTTGGTTTTCCAAAACCTTTTGGGCTTTATCAACCTTAGAAATTTGATCATCAACCTTAATGATGCGGTTCTCCAAGCCTTGAAGCTTTCCCAATATCATTTCCAACATGGGATCGGGCTTCTCCTTCCCCGAAGTGTTTCCTCCATTAGATGTTTGCCCCTGGCTTTTCAAAGGAGTAGAGGAAGAGGAAGGTGGAGTTAGTGAATTAGAATTGGAAGGATAAGAGTTACCGGAATTTTGCTGATTGGAGCGCCAATTGTTGTTGTTCGAACCCCTATTGTTGTTCCAATTGTTGTTCCGGTTGTTGTTGTTGCCATTCCAATTATTCCGGCTGTTGTTCCGGTTATTATTGTTGTTGTGGTTTGTGTTCTCACCGCCATTGTTGTTGTTGCCCAAATAGCCAACATCCTTTCCTTGTTGCTTTGGGAAGTTGGTCTTGATTGCCTCCTTCAACTCTTTGATCTCATTGTTGAGGGAGAAAATCTGATTTTGAGCTTCTTGTGTGAGCTTTGCTCCTTGCTCCACACGATTTCCCTCCACTTTCCGGTGGGAATACTTCGCTATGACTCTTGCTTGCTTCTCAATGAAGTCCCAAGCGTCATCTTCTCTCATGTCCATGAATGTTCCACATGAGAGGGATTGGAGGTTGAATTGCGTCCCCGCATCCAGCCCCTTATAGTATATCTCTAGCAATGCAATCTTGGATATGCCATTATGAGGGCAATCCAAAAGTAAATCCTGAAACCTTTCCCAAGATTGAAACAAACTTTCGTTAGATCTCATGGAAAATGCATTAATCTTACCTCTAAGTTCCGCTGTTTTGGATGGCGGAAAGAACTTGGTGAGGAACTCCGCGGAAAGGTCTTCCCATGTCTCAAGCTTTCCACTTGGAAGAGCTTGGTACCAAGACAATGTTTTCCCTTCAAGGAGAAGAAGAAAGGTTTGAGCTTATAGTTGTTGGTAGTCGCATTCTTTGGCCTCATTGTCTCCATCATACACTCAAAGTTTTGCAAGTGTTGGTGTGGAGATTCAGCGCTTGTCCCGCCAAATTGGCTTTGGCAAACAAGAGTAATAACTTGAGGGTTGAAGCTAAACCCTTGTACATCATCAGCATCAAAATTCACACCTAGACGGCGTGGTTGCTACGTTGGATCCATCCTTTGGCCAAGAGTCCTTGGCTCATCATCTACACGGTTCACCCTTACATTCCTAGGTGGAATGCGTCGGTTTGCGGTCGCCCATGGAGCGAATGGATTCACATTGATCCTTGGATCAATCTCCTCTAACGGTGGCATGGAAGAGTCGCTATCATCAGCGGATGAATGACCCCTATTCGACCTTAATGATTTCCTTGAGGATTTCTTGCTTCCCTTATTCTTGAGGTTGCTTATTTCTATCCTCATCTGGAACATCATGTCTTTTAGATCATTAACTTGGGATTGATGACGATCCATCTCATCCCGGCGAATATTCTCATTCCATTGGAGTTGAGCTTCTTTCTCCGCCAACTCCGCTTGAAGGTCACGTTCGTTTTCTTCAGCCATCTTCTTTTCCTTACGCTTTTGCCTTAAAGTCTTCTCAAGCTCTTGATCAAGAGGCAAGAGATCTCCGGTGTTCCTAGACCTGCGCATGCACTCAAAGAGATATCAAATAACGAGAGCAAGCTCCCAAGCTTGACAACCGGCTACCGAATTCGGCCTAAACCAAATCCCCGGCAACGGCGCCAAAAACTTGTTCGCCACTTAGCGTGCGTACAAATAAGCTTTAAATTTATAAAACTAGAATCAAGCAAGCGAACCCGCAGTGTACGGATCGATATAGTTGAGCAAGAATTCCAGAGTATCGAACACAGGGATTTGGGGGGAACAAATTCAGTTGCAGATTGTCAAGCGAGTAAATGTAAGAGCTTTGCAAATTATTAGGAAAACAACAATCCTAAAGATCCAAGTATCCAGCTGTGGCTATCGATTCAAGATGTACTAATGATATAAGGACAGAGTTAAGATATGCAAAGGTATGCTAATGTAAGGTAATCGTACGGTGAAGTTCTAAAAACCTTATATGACTCACCTACAAGACACTCGCTATACAGGTTGTTGAGGCTTCAATATAGAAAGGTTCTAGAGGTAAGAATTAAAGTCAAATACCCAAACTTGTAATCCAAGGATCAAGACTAACTAAATCGATTAAGGTTGTGACACTCACAATCGAGGTAGAGGTTGTTGAGGCTTCACTACCACCTAGAAAAGGCAAGCCTAAACTAAGTTAAAGCAAATCTTTAACTTTGGATTAAAGTAAAAGCAGGTTCGTAAACTTAAGGGAAATCACGGTTAGTTCTTGAGGTTCCACGGCCGTGGACTCAAGAACAGGCCGTAATTTAGGGTTCGTCGGCGATTCTTTCTAACTCTCAGGGTCCAATCTGTTGACGATCGATCTATCATCATCTAAGCCACAACTTTCAACCCTTCACCTTAGAATTGTTAAGGGTTTTTAGCCAACAACAGTCATATTGATATCAATTTCAAGGATTAAAAGATTGAAAGGTGAAAACTTCCGAAAACTTTCAATAAACTTCAAACCAATCTCAAAGTCACAATCAAGAACAAATATCGTCACTAGATCCGGAATAGAACAAACAAACACAATCTTAGATAAGAAGGAAGAACGGGATGTCAATCCGTCTTCTAAATCAAACCTAAACAAGAAGAGGAATCTTCTTGCGAACAATCTTCCGAATCATCGATCTTCCGTTAATCCGGAAATCCCAACAAAGCACAAAAATCTCCTAAACACAACCTCCGCCAAAGTGCGAGATTAGGGCAATTCCAAGCGTGAATGTAGGACGCGTCTATGCGTAAGCGAAGGTGAAAATGCGTCTAAAGCGAGGTGTATGCCAAGGTGACGGAATCTCTCTTCGTCCGTCCTTTTATAGTGTAAGATAGAATATCGGCCCGGCCCAATCTTTTAAAAGATCGTGGCTTAAAGTGTGGCGAAAAAGATCGCCAAGATCACGGTCGTGGAAGGTTCCACGACCGTAATTTAGAGCGTGGAAATCAACACGGTTTGAACCATTGATTCCACGACCGTAGAAGTTACTGGAATGAATCACGCTTCACTTGCTAGGGTTCCACGGCCGTGGAACTGAACGTGGAAAGTAATACGGCCGTATTTTAGAGCGTGGTTTAGGGCAAGAACGTGATTCTTCCCTAGTCTCGTGCATTCCTCAAGTAGAACTCCTTTTTGCTCCTAAGAATGCCCTTAATCCATGGACATGTCAAACAACTTTATCCTTGCTCAATTCCGTTCGGAAATGGCTCTCAATCACCTATAATCAACATAAAGCTTGTGTAGACATCCATATCGACAATATAGGCAAACTAGCTCACAAATGCAACAATGTTTAATCAATGACTATCAATATGAATCAAATACACTTAGAAAACGTGCCTAAAATATCACAATATTTCATGCTAACAGTTTGAAAGGTTTTATGATATGTTTAAGTTGCTAAATGCTTTGTTTGAAATTTTTGGCATGTTTAATACTTTGTTTTTATCCAAACTATGTTGAATTTGAAGGTTGACACCACATTATGAGTTCTCTCACTTTCTTCCTGGAAAGACCAAGGCAATTCATTCTTCTCTCTTCTTCTTCTTGATCATGCTTAGCCCCTCATATACATTTTTGCCTCCCTTTACCTATCCGGGAATTTGGAAGCAAGCAAAGTGGTGAAAGCAAGTGAAGTAAAAGTTGAGAAGTTGGCTGGAAGTGAAAGTGTTAGAAAGCAATAAATAGGTTTGGGGAAGTCAATCATGATGATGAGTAACTCGGCACCATTCACATATCCGGGTGTTTGTGTCTTGCCAAAGTCGGATTGAGCGATATTCCTAACGGGTCATGGTATGTACGTGCATCAAGGGCTTGATGCATCTCAAGAAATTGATGATTGCTGATTTCCTAGGCTTCGGTTATTGTGCACCTCTGTCCATGTATCCCAAAAAGTAAAGTAAAAAAGAAAAAGTGTGAAATAAGCAAAGCTTATTGGTGGAAGATGTTGAAAGTCAAAGTGAAAGTGAAGTGATATCTTTTTCCCGGATTCTAGCACCACATTACCTTCTATACATCCGTACCCTACACGTTTCTTGTCCTTTCTTTTGGGAAGCCCTTGAGACATCGAGCTTGTTGATTGACTTAGTGGTTTAAACTGGATTATACATGATTAATTTCGATAATTATGATTTATTATGCATTCTACGATTTTATGCAAAGATGAACAACTTTCTTATATTTATAAAATGTTTTGATCATATTTTGATTTTAAATTCCATAAAGTATTCTCTTAGAATGATCTATGATTGTAGCACACCATAAAAATGTTTTTGAAAGACTTTTTCATTGATCTTCATGACTTATAATCCATTCTATCTTGTATTTTATATGCGAAACTTGCTTGAGGACAAGCAAGGGCTAAGTATGGGGTATTTTGATAGTATGAATTATTGTCTATATTTTGGGGTTTGTTTAGACGTTTTATCTTCAATAATCTTCATGTTTGTATGTATATTATGTGATTATAATACCATTTCATCTACCTTTACGGAAATCGAGGTCTACACCTAGTTTTGTTGTAATCGTAGGTAAAATGGCACGTTTTGCATCAAAAATGAGCAAAAGGAGCTATGGAGTCATTGGAGCTACATTCAGGAACTTAAGGAATGATCCAGGAAGCATAGCCATGGATTAGAGATTCACTTTGGACCAGATTTGAGAGATTTCACATTCAGTTGTGACTCACCTCGGTTGACTACAAATTCCACCTCGGCCGAGGTGATCCAGAGAAGTCGACTCGACCGAGGCGAACACCTGGGGCGCGGCGAGAATATTTTATTCTTGGCTGAGATCTTTTATGTTTGGAAAGAGGATCTTATATTTTTGGGCTGGGTTCCTGGAAGGAAGAAGATATGATAGATCATATATTTTACGTATTTTTATGGGAAGAGATCTTTCTAAGATATCTTATCTTTGGAGAGTAATTTTCCTATAAAATGGGTCGGATTTCCCACAAATCCGAGATCCTGCATACATCCGCTTACACCGAATCGCATGCTATACCACCGATCGTGTTTTATACACCGCTGCAGCCATACTCCAGTTGGGAGATTTGAAGAACCTTTTTTGAAGGTTGAAAGAAGAAAGTCTATAGCTTTTATAGCTTTTGAAGGGTTTTTGTAAGATCATCTTAGATTCCCTTCCTCTTTGTTGTCTTGTTGGATTTATATCCAAGGAACGCTTGTGGTTTGATAATTGATTCAGTTATTGAAGCCTTTTTCTTAAGGTTTTCTTGTTCAATTATTCTCTTTCTTCCCATATATTTGATTAATACTTTCATGATGATGAGTGGCTAATCTCTTTGTGTGATTCTAGGGTGATTGGCTGAAGGTTGTGGGAAAAACAATGATAGAATAATCATAATCACAGTAGGACCCTGAAAGTTTGAGTCTTTACCTTAACCCTAAGCATCTCGCTCAGTCGATGAACATCTCGGCCGGGGTGGAATTTGGCTGACCGAGGTGACTTATCTGATCCGAAACTGAGAGTTAAGTGTTAGAGTTTGCCAAATCCTATTCTTATTATACCTTTTCTGGTTCAATGCAAGCCTAGGATGAGATTTACCCGGTAATTCCTTTGTTTGTTTACCTAAGATTATAAGTATAGGTAATAAAGGTTTATCCTTTATTGGGGTTTGAGTGTGCTTTCATCCCATCTTTGTGAGTTAGCATGAGACTTACCCGGTAAAGGTTGATTCTATTCCCTTAGATGGTGTGTTAGTTTGAGGTTATAGTTCTTTATCTTAATTCCTTGAGACTTACCCGGTAATAGGAGTTACGGTTTTGGATTAGTGAGTAGTGAGACTTACTCGGTGATCTATTCCACTTTAGAAATACCTTCCCTATGCAAAAAAACCTCAGCTTTGTCCGCTTATCTTTAGATCTTGAGTTGGAACCACAACTAGATGCTTTAATCCCTAGAATTGCATATTTCCTTTATTGACTTTTTATCGTCTTTGATTGTTTCAATTGCTTGTGGTTAGTAATTGCTAAAGCTTACCTATTCCGACTTTGTTTCACTAAGTCCCTGTGATCGACCCCTGGAATTTCTTGCTTTTTACTACGATTGACCCGTACACTGCGGGTTCGCATCCTTGTTTTAAGCTTACATCTAGGGTTATAAATTAAAGCTTGCACACACCGTTTGGAGCGAACATTACGTTTTTAAACATGACGTTGAACTTCAAACATAAATACGATCAAATCAAAATAACGTTATTGAAAACTTTTAAACTTTCTGTTAACAAAAGACAATCAAATTAAATTTTTGTTATTCAAAGGATTACAAATTTCTTTCAAACAAAACAAATTTTAGAACTTTAATCCACAAAATAGACATATTACCTATACTCCATTTGTCCGTCACGGACAGTGACCATTTGTCCGCGACGGACAGTTGCCATTTGTCCGTGACGGACAAATGATATTAATTTACTAAATAATGCCCATTTGTCCGTTACTTAGTAAAAATGTACATAAAGAAAAATTATAATATGAAAAAGGTAAGAAATTGTTATGGAATATCACAAATACATGTTAGACATATATTCTACAAGGATAAGTTACAAATACTTGTATGTCTACTAACATGATTGCTAGAAGAATTCTAGAGTGGATTATTGCTAGATATTTTATGGTAAATTGTACAAGGTGAATTGTTCACCTTCTTTACCTTGCTAATTTTCTATTAGAAAATTCACCTTCACTTTGCCTATAAATAGAGGCATTCACCCATTGTAACAAGTGCACCAAGAGCAAGTAAGAAGTCTACTTCTCTTATTCACTCCTCTCTTCTAGCATCATTCTAAGTGTTCTTGAACACATTCCACAAAAGTCTAAGTAATCAAGGTGTTTAAAAGCAATCAAATTACAACACGTTATCAGCACGAGGTTCTAACTTCCAATTGAGCTTTGCTACTATTAAGGTATGTTTCTTAAACATTCCTTAGTCTTTCAATACACAAAACTATTACAGAAAATCTATTTGAGGATTTATGCTCTGTAGTTGCCCTTTGCGGGATCTTCTACATCAAAAACTCAAGTATTTTGTAAACTAACTAAATCCAAGGAGTATGCTCTGTAGTTGCCCAAGTTCGGGAACCTCTACATCAGAAACTCGTTATTTTAACCTGAGATCTAAAATAACTTTTGTCAAAATAAAATCATGGTTTTTGGATTTATGCTAAGATACAAACAAAAATTAAGATTTGCTTACCTCTTTTGACAAAGCCCCACAAACTTCTTGGTTCCCACCACTTGGTTTATGAACGAAGATTTCCCATCAAAATAATGATTATGATAATGATGATGATGTAAATAAGGACAAGGCAAATGAAAAGCTCGATTAAAAATCGGTTGTTATTAGCAACAAGCCGATTAGTAATTTCATCATTGGCCATTTTTTTCTTTGAGCTTGAACAATGAAAAAAGAGTTAAGGAAGAAGGAGATAAGGATGGTGAAAGTGAAAGTGAAAGTGAAAATGAAAGTAAAATGAATGGATGGAGATTAAAGAGGATAAAAGGAATCGGTTTTTACAACTTTTTCACTAGACTAATTTAACCCTATAATCACAATTTATGATACATAATTAACCATTTTTCGGACTATTGATATGACTTACATGACTACTCGGACTATTGTCAGACTATTACTATGACTTACGCGACATTCCTATCGGACCATTGACTATGACTTACATTATTGTACTTGACGGACAATGACACACAAACTACATGTGACGGACTACTAACACAACTGACTATTGACTATTTATTTGCTTATGTTTATGTATAACATGTTACTAACACATGAATAACATATGACTAACGCGTACTAACAACTTTATAATTCTGTCATCTTTTACTTACTTTATATATTTGATTTATATGTTTATGTAGTAATCAATGGCAAATATTGCAAAAAGAGACTTTGACATTCTTGACTTATCGGGCCAAAAATATCTTGAATGGAAGGTAGATGCGGTGACCCATCTTAAGGCAAATGGCCTTGAAAAAAAATTGAAGAGAACAATGATGCCACTCCACAAGAGAAGGAAAAAGCAATTGTATTAATCCGCCACCACATTCATGAGAGCCTCAAGACCGAATACTTATTTGTGGAGGATCCTAAAGAGTTGTGGGAAAGTTTGAAAGAAAGATATGGACACCAAAAGGAAGTCCTTTTCCCACAACCTTTGTATGAATGGAACAACTTAAGGTTCCAAGACTATAAATCCAGATCTGATTACAACAGTGCTATCCATAGCATCACCTCCCAATTGAGGCTATGTGGTCATATGATCACTCAAGAAGACATGCTAGAGAGAACATTCTCTACTATGTATGCCACGAATGTATTGTTGCAACAACAATACCGAGAAGGAGGCTTCAAGAGGTACTCAGACCTCTTGAAAGTATTATTAGTGGCTGAAAAGAATAATGAGCTCTTAATGAGAAACCACAACCTCAGACCTACTGGATCAGTAGTAGGTCCGGATGTCAATGCCACTGAAAAGACATCCGATGACAAAAACAAAAATTGCAAAGAACGTGGGCAACAGTCACGGAACTATAATAACCGTGAACGAGGTCGTGGAGATCAAGGTGGCCGTGATGGTCGTGGTGGTCGCGGTCGTGGCCGTTGGCAAGGCTATAATAATGGCCGCCATGATAATCGAGGTAACTATGGGAATGAAGAGCGAAAGGTCCAGACGGGTCAAAAGGGGCCCTCTCATAAGCCAAGAATTGTCTACTACAGATGTGGCATAGCTGGTCATTGGGCAAAAATATGCCGTACCGCATCACATTTGGTGGATGCTTACCAAGCTGAAAGAAACAAAGAAAAGGCTAATGAAACCAACTTTGTTGAAAACAAAGATGTTGGTAGTTCACCCATGACCAGCCTAGATGTCTCTCACTTTCTCAACTTTGAGAATGATGATGCATGTGCCTTGGACTGAAACATTGGTTTAAGAACTTATGAGATCATCCTTTATTGTATAATAATGTATAATATGATGTAATGCCATGTAATGTCATGTAATGCTTTCTTTAAGATCTAGTAGAACTATGTAATAAAATATGCTTATCTTGATGTATAATATGAAGTTTTTCTTTATAAATGGCTTGACTTATTAATGTTTCCCTCTTTATAGAATACATGGAACCTTCTAAGGAAAGACTCAATGAGAAGGAGCAATGTCTTGTGGATAGTGCCACCACACATACCATCTTGAGAAATAAAGAGTATTTCACACAATTGAAACCGTTTAAGGGAAATGTGAATACCATATCTGGTGTGGCCAAACTCATCGAAGGCTCGGGAAGAGCTCTTGTTCTACTCCCAAAAGGAACAAAAATAGTAATAAATGACGCATTATATTCGAGTAAATTTCGAAGAAATTTATTGAGCTTTAAGGATGTGCGTAAAAATGGGTTTCATATGGAAACCATGAATGAAAATGGGAGAAAATATTTGTGCATCACAAAACATGAATGTGATAAGAAACAGATCCTTGAGAAAATGCCAGGACAAGCTTCCGGATTATGTGAGACATATATTTATTCGGTTGAGGCTAATGTGATATCTAAGAAAAGGTCGGATGACCGAGATGAATTTACACTTTGGCATAACCGATTGGGTCACCCAAGATCAACGATGATGCACAAAATTATAAAGGGTTCACTTGGACACCCACTAAAGAACATGAATGTTCTACCGCCAAGTCATATTCATTGTGTAGCTTGCTCACTTGGAAAGCAAATAATTAGACCTTCTAAAAGTAAGGTTACAAGTGAGACTCCTGCATTTTTGGAAAGAATACAAGGAGATATATATGGACCAATTGCTCCACCGTGTGGCCCATTTCGATACTTTATGGTGTTAATTGACGCATCTACAAGATGGTCACATGTAAGTCTATTATCAACTAGAAATGCTGTATTTGCTAAACTCCTTGCTCAAATAATCTGATTGAGAGCTCAATTTCCGGACTATACGATAAAGAAAATTCGGCTTGGCAATGAAGGAGAATTTACATCCCAAACATTCAATGACTTTTGCATGTCAATTGAGATTGATGTGAAACATCCAGTAGCTCATGTTCACACACAAAATGGTCTTGCTGAATCATTGATAAAGAGATTGCAATTAATTGCTAAAACATTATTGATGAAATCTAAATTACCACCATCTGCTTGGGGACATGCGATCTTGCATGCTGCAGCCTTGGTCCGATTAAGACCAAGTGCAAACCATGAACAATTCCCATTGCAATTAGTGTTTGGTAAGGAGCCTAATATATCACATCTAAAAATATTTGGATGTGCAGTTTATGTTCCTATTGCTCCACCACAACGCACAAAGATGGGTCCACAAAGAAGATTGGGAATATATGTTAGTATTGAATCTCCCTCGATCATTAGATATCTTGAACCAACAACGGGTGATTTGTTTACATTAAGGTTTGCTGATTGTCATTTTGATGAAAATACATTCCCAATTTTAGGGGGAGAAAAGAAGAAAGTGGACCCAAGTTTGAAAGAAATTACGTGAAATGTAACACTATTATCACACCTTGATCCAAGAACAAAAATGTGTGAACAAGAAGTTCAATGAATCATTCACTTACAAGGTATTGCAAATCAATTACCAGATGCATTTACAGACACTAAGAAGGTGGTAAAGTCACATGTTCCTGCAGTAAATGCCCCTGCAAGAATAGATGTACCCATTGGACAACCAAATATGTTCATTGCAAATGAGTCTACAACACGTCGAAAACGTGGTAGACCACTTGGTTCAAAAGATTTGAAACCGAGAAAAACAAGGAATCAAAAGGGTATAGCAGGAGAGGCTATAGTGAATGAATCAAATGAGGACATGAGAAAGACAAAGAAAATGAGGATGATAACATCCCAAATGAAGATAATATCCTTGATGAAAGAATTGACAACTATGAAATTGCTATAAATCATGTCGATACAAGGATACAATGGAATAGAAAGGATATCATTATTGATGATATATTTGCCTATTTTGTGGCTAATGATATCGCAATTGATGTAAAATCCGGAATTTTTATTCCGTCTTGGTACGTTATAAAATAGATCTCGATCTATTTATTCATATCCGTCTACTTAGTTAGACATATTAGGATAAAAAAAATTATCATTTTATGTAGATCTCTTTCACATAAAATGATGGAACTTTTTATAAGTTTATCATTTTATGTGACTTACCTTCACATAAAATGATAGAGTTCGTAACTAAACCTAAACTGTAAAATATTCCGTATCCGGTTATTCCGTACATTAATTTCGGCTTCTCGATTCCGAACTACAATTTGTGCCGGGTTACAATTTCCTTCGTCCAACAGCCAGCCCGGGAGCTGCTTGTCCAGCCAGCAGCCCAGCTGCTTGTCCGCTCCAGCCAGCAGCCCAGCTGCTTGTCCGCTCCTGCCAGCAGCCCAGCTGCTTGTCCGCTCCAGCCAGCAGCCCAGCTGCTTGTCCGCTCCAGCCAGCAGCCCAGCTGCTTGTCCGCTTCAGCCAGCAGCCCAAGCGCCCAGCAGCCCAGTCCAACCTTCCGCCTGCTTCAGCCAGCACTACTCCAGCCCACTGTTGCGCCAGCCGTGAGCCCAGTCCGGAGTTGCCAGCCCAGCGTCGCAACCCAGCACTCCAGCCCAATCCGGAATGCGCCAGCCTGCAGATGCCCACCTTCCTTGCTGAGAGTTGCTATACGTAACAGCCAAATCTGGCAGTTTCCTTGCACATAAATGCTGCAATAATAGGGGAAGGAGAATCCGTAACTGCCTAATTAAACCACGCCAGCTCCACCTCCTGATCTCTTGCCTTCTACGCTGCCACGCCCATTCTGCGTCCTTGCCTACTGCACACGATTCGGCTGAGCAAAGTGAAGACTCAATCAATTCCATCCAATTCCGTCCAATTTCGTCCATCCGGTAAGAGCCTATCTACCTTCCTATATTCATCTTCTTCTTGTACCCACCATAAGGACTCACGTAATTCTTCTTCTGTGCCGGACAACGCCCATCTCGGCCACTCCATGACAGCAGTGAGGCTGGAAGGATTTCGTCCCATCACTGCAGCGGTAGAGCCGAGCCAAACTTGACTTTCCTCCTTCTGGATCGTCACACAAAGGAGCCAGAAGAGCATCCGGAACTGTACTAACGACGCCTCAGCCAGTAGAGGTGAGTCACAGTTTCTGCATCCCAATTCCGTGCCCCTAGAAGTAGTATATAACCTTATGTATATACACTATTTACGTAATGCTAGAATGACGAACTGCTGTAGTCGAGTTTGAACTTAGGCTAGGTTGACCTTGGTAGCTGCTGAGCATATAGATCTAAGGAGAGGAATAATGGACTGCTGTATTTTATGAACAATGGAAAGATAGTGGCTGCTGTAAATTCGTTTTAATTCCTTCAGCGTTTAGGTTACGAACAGCCATCTTGTCGATCAATTATAAAACGTTTGGATAAAGATCCACCGTTGAATTTTTGATATGTTGTAGACAGATATATGTAGTTTAGCATATTAAAATTTGGGAAGAAATGAACGGTCGGATTGAAAGTTACGAGCTCCCGAAGTTAGGTAGTTGAGTAGTTTTAATAAACTTAAAAATTGGCTAAGTATAGGAAAGTAGAGTGAAGAACCGACTTTGGGAATTATTATAAAAATATCGGCTGAACAGTTTGGAGAATTTCCTTCTTCTAAGGTTAGATAGAACCTCATAGATGATCTAGAGATTTAATTCGGAAATTTTATAAGCTGTTAAGAATTTTATATTTAGAACCGAAGTTAAACCTTTTTCGTTTCTTCCGGAAAGTAGAAACCTAGGAAAATGTCAGTTTCGAACCAAATAAAATTCTAAGAGTTAGGATATAATTTTAGAACTTCAAATAGGAGTTTGGACATGAATTTTAGGGTTTTCGAGAAAATCGGAACCAAGGGTAAAATGGTCATTTTACCCTAAAACTAATACTGTAACTAGTACGTCTTAATACTTATTTGATCTTAGAAGTTTTAGACTTCTATCTACGTGAAAGTGTGCTAATACACTTATCGCCTTTGACAGGCAACTGAGTGGTTACAGTTTACAGAGCGAGTGGTTATTAAAGAGTCGAGCGTTATAACAGGTAAGTCCTTTGGGCTTACTTAGCTGACTACTAAATATGAGTATAAATGATGATGGTGGTGTGTGATTGACATGTTAGAGAGATAGGTTGTGATATATAATTACCGACCTGTATTTTTTTTTGGCCTAAGAGTAACGGGCGGTGGCATTCCGCTCAGTAGCTCGCAGGGCGCTGGGGGTTTCTTTCGGGACTAGTCCACACATGGTTTGTAGTGATGCTACCAAAGGAAGTCAGCTAGACCTACACCAGTTGGATAAGGAACGGAGGCGAGAACTAATAATAGTTCTCGTGCCACAACTTAAATTGAATAATGTGAATCACTTAAATAATAGATAATAATCGGTTGAGTGCCATCATGATGTTTGTTTATTTTTGTTTCTGCTTGTGTTTGTGCTGTTATCATTTTACTTATATTTGGTTAGTTAGCTAACGGTTGATATGTTGTTTAGATTTGACACAGGTTAGAGCAGATGCCGAGTGATCCAGATGGTAGTGGTCAGCCGGGGTGTCGTACTTTAGGACGTTTTGCAGTTTTTGCATTTGTGGGTTTTGCAGTTGAACATTGTTTCCTTTCGTACTTTGATATATTATTTTTCCGGCTGTAGTTAATCTGGTCACATTCATGCATTGTTAAAAACTATTTTGGATTTCTGGTTTTTCCTTATCCGTGCCTTGTTGTAAGATCATGTTAAGTTGTTGTCAAACTAAGGTCGGGACCCACTGTGCGGTCCTAACCAGTAACTCCCTAAGTTGTAAAATTTGGGGTGTTACAACATGGTATCAGAGCTCTAGGTTGGCAACAATGGCACTTGAATCTTCTAAAAAGGTCGTATAAGTAAATAAACAGAACCCGAAAGGGGTCTGAGTTTTCTAAAGAAAATTTTTGGTTTTAAAATGCATACAGAGTCGGGTTGGGATAGAAAGTACGGACGACCACCACTACCTCTGCGGATCTCGGTAATCTTAGAATAATTATGGACTTGTAATGTTATGATAGATTAGCTAGTTTATAACTGTAGTTATTACTATTCGTGCAGATGGCACGTACTAGGGCTGAACAAGTGACTGGCCAAGGTAGGGGTCGTCCCCCCTTCCCCCAGTCAGACAGGATCGAGCTGATAGCACCCCTACTGTTAGAGGGCGTGGTCGTGTGGGTAGACCTCCACTAGGGAGAGGTCGAGGACGAGTTCCTCGAGATGACCCACCTGCAGCAAGCGTACCAGAGGTTGTTGTAGAGGAAGTAGCTGAGAGTGTAGGCCCCGAGGTCAGGCCTGTGACCGCCGCTAGGTCTGGAGCGCAGGGAGCTCGTTCTACTGAGTCGGGACGTGTCTCTATTGGAGCATCGGAGTATAGGGAGTTCAGAGCCTATGTTGAGCGCAGGGAGGAAGCCGCTAGAGTGGAGAGGCTTACTCAGGTACCACCAGTAGCGCCGGCTAGGTCAGCTCAGGTGACTCAGGGAGTGTCTCAGGTGCCGGCTGTATCTGAGAGGAGGGCTGATGTTGATAGAGCACCTACTGGGGTCAGAGCACCGAGACCGGATGAGTGGTTGAAGGCTTTCAACTCTCAGAAGGTCCCCTCCTTCAGCGGAGAGATAGGGCTAGAGGTGGAGCACTGGATAGGGAAGATTGAGACTGCTTTGGAGGCAATACGTTGCCCCGTGGACCGACAGGTAGATTTGATACAGACCTGCTTCACAGATGATGCTCATTCATGGTGGCGTACCATTCGTGGCCGAGTCACCAGCTGGGAGCAGATGAAGAACATTGTCAGAGACAGGTACTGCCCAGTTTCGCTGAGGAGGGAGAGATTCCAGGATTTCATTGAGGCAGGATTTGAGGATATCCCGATTGCTGCAGCCATAAAGAAGTTTCAGAAAGATTTGACTTTGGTTGGACCGTCTGCACCCCCAGAAGAGCAGCATGTTTATCTTTTCTCCAAGAGGCTGAGAGAGAGTACCCGATCCTACCTGGCTGGATTCCGCTGTGAGACCTTGTCTGATTATCAGGATAGGGCCTCTGCTTATGAGAGAGATAGGCCAGCTTCTAGGAAAGCAGCACAGTCTAGTGGGCCGGATAAGCGGCAGAGGACAGGACATGCTGGTAGCAGTGGGGCAGTAGCAGGCTATAGTAGAGGACAGACTCAGGGGAGGTCCAGCTACCACTCTATAGTTCGGACTCCCAGTGGAGATCGACAGTGCTTTAACTGTGGTGGCCGTGATCACATTAAGCCGGACTGCCCGAAACCACCGGTCACTTGCTTCACTTGTGGGAAGCCGGGACACAGGGCTACTTTCTGCCGTCAGGGCAAGGCTTCTTCTCAGCAGGGATCTTCACCTGCAGGTGCTGAGAAGAGTGTACAGAGACCCCCTCAGTACCGAGCTCCGAGTCAGCAGCAGCAGCAGTACCGGGCTCCAGGACATCCTGCTTCATACAGTACTGCACAGGGATCAGGTCGTGGCAGAGGACGTGGTAGTACCACTGACACCAGAGGAGGACCATCGAGAGTGTTTGAGCTGAGGAACACTGAGCAGCCTGCAGCACCTGCGACCACAGGTACTATTTGGATCCATGACTTACCTGTGCGCGTTTTATTTGATACGGGTGCCACGCACTCCTTTATATCAGATGCATGTGTAGATAGGTTGTCCTTAGCTACAGTAGAGGGTGTACCTTTTGTGGTTGGGTTACCAGATGGGGGTAAGGTTAGAGGATCTCGAGAGATTTATGACTGCCCTATTCACCTGGGAGGCCGGATTTGGTTAGTAATTTTTCTAGTCATGCCCCTAGCACATGAGGACGTGATATTAGGGATAGATTGGATGACTAGACATGGAGCCGTCTTGGATATTGGTAGGAGGACTGTGACTGTTGCCACGGAGGAGGGCCACAGAGTTATATTCCGAGGTTGGGACCTCGGAAAGTCCGGCTCAGTCATCAGTGCAGTGAGGGCAGCCAGATTGATAGCACAGGGTTGCGAGGCCTTCTGGTGTTATGCCATGAAGGAGCGCAAGAGCCTGACAGTAGAGGAGATACCAGTCGCATGCGAGTTTGCAGAGGTCTTCAGGGACGACTTACTAGGGCTACCCCCACAGAGGAGTGTGGACTTTAGCATCGAGTTAGAGCCGGGCACGAGACCGATCTCGAAGGCCCCGTACCGTATGGCCCCGATAGAGCTGCTTGAGCTGAAGAAGCAGTTAGAGGAGTTAGCAGAGAAGGGTTTCATACGCCCTAGTGTTTCTCCCTGGGGCGCACCAGTGTTGTTTGTGAGGAAGAAGGATGGATCGATGAGACTGTGTATCGACTACAGGGAGTTGAACAAGGTCACCATCAAGAATAAGTATCCATTACCTCGCATAGATGATCTGCTGGACCAGCTGCATGGAGCGTCAGTGTTCTCGAGGATAGATTTGAGATCGGGTTATCACCAGCTGAGGGTGAGAGATCAGGACATACCTAAGACGGCATTCCGGACTAGGTATGGTCATTATGAGTTTGTAGTGATGCCATTCGGGCTCACTAATGCGCCAGCAGTATTTATGGAGTTGATGAATGGGATTTTCATCGACTTCTTAGACCAGTTTGTAGTGGTCTTCATCGACGACATTCTAGTTTACTCTAGAAGTCGAGAGGAGCATGCCGGGCACTTGAGGACAGTACTGCAGATTCTACAGGATAGTCAGCTATATGCTAAGCTATCCAAGTGTGAGTTTTGGATGTCAGAGGTGGCTTTCCTAGGCCATGTAGTGACTGCTGAGGGGATTAAGGTCGACCCGGCGAAGATTGAGTCAGTGTCTTCTTGGCAACCTCCGAAGAACGTGAAGGAGGTTCGCAGTTTCCTTGGATTGGCAGGGTATTACCGTCGGTTTGTGGAAGGGTTCTCCCTGATCGCCCGACCACTTACTTCCCTCCTAAGGAAGACTACTCGGTTCGTCTGGTCTGAGCCGTGTCAGCAGAGTTTTGATGAGCTGAAGAGGAGATTGACGTCTGCTCCGATCTTAGCACAGCCTGAGGGTACAGAGGACTTCGTAGTGTACAGTGATGCATCCAAGCTGGGCTTGGGGTGTGTCTTGATGCAGAGGGGTAAGGTTATAGCATATGCGTCTCGACAGCTGAAGACGTATGAAGAGAACTACCCCACTCATGACCTGGAGTTAGCAGCAGTAGTGCACGCCCTTAAGATCTGGCGTCATTATCTCTATGGAGCGACCTGTCAGATCTTCACAGACCATAAGAGTCTGAAGTACATATTCACTCAGCGGGAGTTGAATAACCGCCAGAGGCGGTGGCTAGAGTTGATCAAGGATTTTGACCTTGAGATTCTTTACCACCCCGGAAAGGCGAATGTAGTTGCCGACGCTTTGAGTCGGAAGACGCCTCAGGAGAAGGCGATAGCTCGGTTGACAGTACAGCCACAGTTACAGAGAGACTTAGCTTGGTTGGAGATAGAGATCCAGTTCCCCGATACAGCTCATCAGTTAGCCACCTTAGAGTTACTTCCTGACCTGTTGGGTGAGATCCGACAGAAGCAGGAGACCTGTCCGATGTTGACCCGGATCCGAGACCGGATGTCACGAGATGAGGCACCTCAGTTCACTATCGGTGCCGATGGAGTGATGAGACGACAGGACCGTGTCTGTGTGCCATCAGACAGTAAGCTGAGACAGAGGATACTAGGTGAGGCTCATGCTACCCCTTACTCCGTACATCCAGGAGCGAGTAAGATGTATAAGGACGTGAGACGTTCCTTCTGGTGGGGTGGTTTGAAGCCTGATGTGGCCCGTTATGTAGCTCAGTGTGCGACCTGTCAGCAGGTCAAGATTGAGCACCGTAGATCCGGAGGAGAGCTACACCCACTTCCAGTACCACATTGGAAGTGGGAAGACATTTCTATGGATTTCGTCACCGGATTGAGGCTCAGCAGAGGTTTTGATGCCATTTGGGTAGTAGTAGACCGTCTGACGAAGACCGCACGTTTCATTCCGATTAAGGAAACGTGGCCGGTAAGTCGCCTAGCAGAGGAGTTCACCAGGCATATTGTGAGACTCCATGGAGTACCGAGGACTATCGTCTCCGACAGGGATGGACGTTTTACCTCGAGGTTCTGGCAGCAGGTACATACTGCTCTAGGTACGAGTCTTCACTTTACCACTGCCTACCACCCACAGACAGACGGTCAGTCAGAGAGGACCATCCAGACCCTAGAGGACATGTTGCGGGCATGTGTGCTAGATTAGGGACAGGTATGGCCAGATCACCTCCCACTAGTAGAGTTTTCATATAATAACAGCTGGCATGCGTCTATTGGGATGGCACCTTATGAAGCTTTGTACGGGCGGAGATGTCGTACACCGCTATGTTGGGATGAGCCTAGCAAGGCTGATGGAGTAGTACCAGATCAGATACAGGACGACATCGCCCGGATTGCCTTAGTCCGGGAGAGGATGTTAGCAGCTCAGAGTCGTCAGAAGTCATACGCCGACAAAAGGCGTCGACCTTTGGAGTTTAGAGTAGGTACACAGGTGTGGTTGAGAGTGTCACCTACGAGGGGAGTTAGACGGTTCGGCATTAAGGGGAAGCTGAGTCCCCGGTATGTCGGACCATTCGAGATTGTAGAGAGAGTCGGAGAGGTTGCCTATCGACTAGCACTGCCACCGAGACTAGAGGGAGTACACCCAGTTTTTCATGTATCTCAGCTGCGAGAGTACATTCCGGATCCGAGACACGTCATTAGCCATGAGGATCTGACAGTTGAGCCTGACCATACATTTGTAGAGTATCCAGTAGCCGTCCTAGAGCGTAGCGTTAGGCACCTACGTTCTAAGGAGATACCGATGCTGAGGATTCAGTGGTCTAGACGAGGAGTTGATGAGGCTACCTGGGAGACAGAGGAGAGCATTAGACGTAATTATCCTGAGTTCTTTGCGGAGTTAGCCGCTACCTCAGTACCGACGGGTTAGTACTAAGACGAGACCTTATATGATTTCTGTGATTATATGTTTACATAATTATTTTTATGCTTGATGAGGTGAGTAGTTGCTTGCTAGAATATATTCCTCGAAGGGAAAGGTATGGGGTAGGTATCTTACCCCAAGTTTCGGGACGAAACTTTTTTTTTTAGGGGGTACTGATGTAAAATCCGGAATTTTTATTCCGTCTTGGTACGTTATAAAATAGATCTCGATCTATTTATTCATATCCGTCTACTTAGTTAGACATATTAGGATAAAAAAATTATCATTTTATGTAGATCTCTTTCACATAAAATGATGGAACTTTTTATAAGTTTATCATTTTATGTGACTTACCTTCACATAAAATGATAGAGTTCGTAACTAAACCTAAACTGTAAAATATTCCGTATCCGGTTATTCTGTACATTAATTTCGGCTTCTCGATTCCGAACTACAATTTGTGCCGGGTTACAATTTCCTTCGTCCAACAGCCAGCCCGGGAGCTGCTTGTCCAGCCAGCAGCCCAGCTGCTTGTCCGCTCCAGCCAGCAGCCCAGCTGCTTGTCCGCTCCAGCCAGCAGCCCAGCTGCTTGTCCGCTTCAGCCAGCAGCCCAAGCGCCCAGCAGCCCAGTCCAACCTTCCGCCTGCTTCAGCCAGCACTACTCCAGCCCACTGTTGCGCCAGCCGTGAGCCCAGTCCGGAGTTGCCAGACCAGCGTCGCAACCCAGCACTCCAGCCCAGTCCGGAATGCGCCAGCCTGCATATGCCCACCTTCCTTGCTGAGAGTTTCTATACGTAACAGCCAAATCTGGCAGTTTCCTTGCACATAAATGCTGCAATAATAGGGGAAGGAGAATCCGTAACTGCCTAATTAAACCACGCCAGCTCCACCTCCTGATCTCTTGCCTTCTACGCTGCCACGCCCATTCTACGTCCTTGCCTACTGCACACGATTCGGCTGAGCAAAGTGAAGACTCAACCAATTCCGTCCAATTCCGTCCAATTTCGTCCATCCGGTAAGAGCCTATCTACCTTCCTATATTCATCTTCTTCTTGTACCCACCATAAGGACTCACGTAATTCTTCTTCTGTGCCGGACAACGCCCATCTCGGCCACTCCATGACAGCAGTGAGGCTGGAAGGATTTCGTCCCATCACTGCAGCGGTAGAGCCGAGCCAAACTTGACTTTCCTCCTTCTGGATCGTCACACAAAGGAGCCAGAAGAGCATCCGGAACTGTACTAACGACGCCTCAGCCAGTAGAGGTGAGTCACAGTTTCTGCATCCCAATTCCGTGCCCCTAGAAGTAGTATATAACCTTATGTATATACACTATTTACGTAATGCTAGAATGACGAACTGCTGTAGTCGAGTTTGAACTTAGGCTAGGTTGACCTTGGTAGCTGCTGAGCATATAGATCTAAGGAGAGGAATAATGGACTGCTGTATTTTATGAACAATGGAAAGATAGTGGCTGCTGTAAATTCGTTTTAATTCCTTCAGCGTTTAGGTTACGAACAGCCATCTTGTCGATCAATTATAAAACGTTTGGATAAAGATCCACCGTTGAATTTTTGATATGTTGTAGACAGATATATGTAGTTTAGCATATTAAAATTTGGGAAGAAATGAACGGTCGGATTGAAAGTTACGAGCTCCCGAAGTTAGGTAGTTGAGCAGTTTTAATAAACTTAAAAATTGGCTAAGTATAGGAAAGTAGAGTGAAGAACCGACTTTGGGAATTATTATAAAAATATCGGCTGAACAGTTTGGAGAATTTCCTTCTTCTAAGGTTAGATAGAACCTCATAGATGATCTAGAGATTTAATTCGGAAATTTTATAAGCTGTTAAGAATTTTATATTTAGAACCGAAGTTAAACCTTTTTCGTTTCTTCCGGAAAGTAGAAACCTAGGAAAATGTCAGTTTCGAACCAAATAAAATTCTAAGAGTTAGGATATAATTTTAGAACTTCAAATAGGAGTTTGGACATGAATTTTAGGGTTTTCGAGAAAATCGGAACCAAGGGTAAAATGGTCATTTTACCCTAAAACTAATACTGTAACTAGTACGTCTTAATACTTATTTGATCTTAGAAGTTTTAGACTTCTATCTACGTGAAAGTGTGCTAATACACTTATCGCCTTTGACAGGCAACTGAGTGGTTACAGTTTACAGAGCGAGTGGTTATTAAAGAGTCGAGCGTTATAACAGGTAAGTCCTTTGGGCTTACTTAGCTGACTACTAAATATGAGTATAAATGATGATGGTGGTGTGTGATTGACATGTTAGAGAGATAGGTTGTGATATATAATTACCGACCTGTATTTTTTTTTGGCCTAAGAGTAACGGGCGGTGGCATTCCGCTCAGTAGCTCGCAGGGCGCTGGGGGTTTCTTTCGGGACTAGTCCACACATGGTTTGTAGTGATGCTACCAAAGGAAGTCAGCTAGACCTACACCAGTTGGATAAGGAACGGAGGCGAGAACTAATAATAGTTCTCGTGCCACAACTTAAATTGAATAATGTGAATCACTTAAATAATAGATAATAATCGGTTGAGTGCCATCATGATGTTTGTTTATTTTTGTTTCTGCTTGTGTTTGTGCTGTTATCATTTTACTTATATTTGGTTAGTTAGCTAACGGTTGATATGTTGTTTAGATTTGACACAGGTTAGAGCAGATGCCGAGTGATCCAGATGGTAGTGGTCAGCCGGGGTGTCGTACTTTAGGACGTTTTGCAGTTTTTGCATTTGTGGGTTTTGCAGTTGAACATTGTTTCCTTTCGTACTTTGATATATTATTTTTCCGGCTGTAGTTAATCTGGTCACATTCATGCATTGTTAAAAACTATTTTGGATTTCTGGTTTTTCCTTATCCGTGCCTTGTTGTAAGATCATGTTAAGTTGTTGTCAAACTAAGGTCGGGACCCACTGTGCGGTCCTAACCAGTAACTCCCTAAGTTGTAAAATTTGGGGTGTTACAATTGAAGATGACGACATTGAGCCAAAATCAGTTGATGAATGTCGTCGTAGAAAGGATTGGCCAAGATGGAAAGAGGCAATTCAGACAGAATTGAAATCACTTGAAAAACGTGAAGTTTTTGGGCCTGTAGTCCATACACCAAAGGGTGTAAAACCAGTCGGCTATAAATGGGTTTTCGTAAGAAAACGAAATGAGAAAAACGAAATTGTGAGATATAAAGCGAGACTTGTAGTCCAAGGTTTTTCTCAAATCCCAAGAATCGATTATGATGAAACATATTCGCCAGTAATTGATGCAACCATATTTAGATGCCTAATTGGCCTGAATGTCTCTGAAAAACTACATATGCGTCTTATGGATGTCGTGACTGCATATTTATATAGGTCACTTGATACCGACATCCACATGAAAGTCCTACAAGGACTAAAATTGCCTGAGGCCAACTCCACAAAGCCACGAGAAATGTTTTCCATAAAATTGAGAAGATCCTTGTATGGATTAAAACAATCAGGACGAATGTGGTACAATCGTCTTAGTGAATATTTTCTCAAGGAGGGATATAAGAACAACATTATATGTCCATGCGTTTTCATCAAGCGATCCAAAAGTGGATTTGCTATAATTGCTGTTATGTTGACAATTTAAATATGGTTGGAACTTCCAACGAACTTGAAGAAACTGCAAAGTATTTGATGAAAGAATTCAAGTTGAAAGATCTCGGAAAGACTAAACTTTGTCTTGCCTTGCAAATTGAGCACTTAAGAGATGAAATCTTTATCCATCAATCTAATTACACAGAGAAAATCTTGAAAAGATTTTACATGGGCAAAGCACATCCCTTAAGCTCACCCATGATTGTTCGATCCCTTGATGTGAAAAACGATGAGTTCCGTCCTTGAGAAGAGGATGAAGAAATCCTTGGCCCATAAGTGTCATATTTAAGAGCAATTGGTGCTTTAATATATTTAACAATACAAGACCAGAAATTGCCTTTGATGTAAATTTGTTGTCTAGGTACAGTTGTGCACCTACAAGAAGACATTGGAATGGCATCAAACGTATATTCCGCTACCTTCGAGGTACACATGACCTTGGTCTATTTTATCAATACAAAGAAGATGTCACTTTGGTTGGATATGCAGATGCAGGATATTTGTCTGATCCACACAAGGATACGTATTCACATATGGAGGAACAACAATTTCATGGAGGTCAATAGAATGAACAATTACCGCCACTTCTTCAAATCACGCAGAGTTGATCGTTTTGTATGAAGCTGGAAGAGAGAGTGTGTCCCTACGGGAAATGATCGAGTTCATACAAAAGGAGTGTGGGATGAAACCTATCACTAAAGAACCAACCATCATGTACAAAGATAATTCAACATGCATTGCTCAGATGAAGAAAGGACATATCAAGGGAGATCATACAAAGCACATATTGTCAAAGTTCTTCTCCACTCGTGAGTTGGAGGAAACCGGGGAAGCTAATATTCAACAAATCCGTTCCAGTGACAATCTTGCTGACTTGTTCACAAAATCATTGTACCCGAAGAAATTTGAAGAGCTTGTGCGCAAGATTGGAATGTGTAGACTCCGAGACATATGTTGAAATCAGAGGGAGCATTGTACGCGTTGCACTCTTTTTCCCTTCGATCAGTTTTTTATCCCATTGGGTTTTTCCTGACAAGGTTTTTAATGAGGCAGCTTCACCCAAGCGTATGAGTATGGAGTCAACAACAACCGCTCAAGTTTGATAATGGAAGAAGGTGAACATTCAAGGGAGTGTTATGGAATATCACAAATACATGTTAGACATATATTCTACAAGTATAAGTTACAAATACTTGTATGTCTACTAACATGATTGCTAGGAGAATTTTAGAGTGAATTATTGCTAGATATTTTGTGGTAAATTGTACAAGGTGAATTGTTCACCTTCTTTACCTTCCTAATTTTCTATTAGGAAATTCACCTTCACTTTGCCTATAAATAGAGGCATTCACCCATTGTAACAAGTGCATCAAGAGCAAGTAAGAAATCTACTTCTCTTATTCACTCCTCTCTTCTAGCATCATTCTAAGTGTTCTTGAACACATTCCACAAAAGTCTAAGTAATCAAGGTGTTTAAAAGCAATCAAATTACAACAAAAATATTTTAATGAAAAAGTAAACAATATATATTAAATTTACTTATATGTTACAAAGTCAAAATAAATTTCAAGTTTTGCTTACAAAAAATAGAATATTATTTTTAATGTCATATCTAAATAAGGATGTCAAAAAATAATCGAAATATGTTAAATTATAAGAGAAATTACTAAAAAAAAATCAACAGATTAGGTAAAAATTGTAACATCCGTGTTTTTGCCTTCACCGCCCCCGCGGTGAAAGGAGTCGCCCCTGGGGCCAGCCGCGGTAGCGGCCGGGTCAACGCCCCCGCGGCTAACCCCAGATCGCGCTCGATCTGTTTTCTTCCGTTTTTATTTCTTTCCTTTCTTAGAAGATCCGATAATCTATCTTATGGGCCGGCTTTCCTTCTATTTTCTAACCCTAAATTTGACCTTCCTTTATCGTTTCCCAACTACTCTCTATAAATTCTTGCGGTCCCTTCCTTTTTCCACTTCTTGCTTACGTTTCCTTCAAACCTCGAGCAAAGTTGTAGCCTTTCCTTGTGATCTCTTGCAGATCATGTAAGTTCTTCATCCCTTTGGTCTTCCATACTTTTTTGAGCTTGTTGCATGCTTCTCTCCCTTCTTTTCCTCTTTCTATCTCTCGTTCTTCTTCTTCTTCTTCACATGACTCAAGATCGAGTCTTCATTCTTGTTTGTCTTCCGTTGTTGATATTTTTGTTTTTGTTCTTTTAGTTTGTTATTTGAACTCGGTTGCGAGTCTTTTGCTTCTTCCTTTTGTTAAACTTTGGATTTTATATAAGTTTTGGTTTCATTTATTTATACCTTGCTGCAAGATCTGATGTTATTGTTGTTACTTTGAAGGTCGGACCCATACTGAGGTCTCAGAACGGGTGTTACAATACGCTATCAGAGCTCTAGGTTTACAAAATAACACTCGCAATCTAGATAAATAAACAGAACCCGCAATGACTCTTGGTTTTAAAGGGGTTTTTGTTTTAAAGTTGTCGGTATGACCACCACTGCAGACGTCCGGCAACAAGGTGAGGTTCCTGGTTGCGGCATTCAAGATGTGGACAGATCTGTGGAAGGAAGTGAAGATTTGAAACTCTTCGTATCACATATTAAGGTCTCAAAACTCTGGTGGCATACTCACGCCTGTGCCGCCGGTGTCCAAGTGCACTTGCGCTTGCTGGGAGTTGCAGACAAGGGGAGAAGGAGTACCGTCCTACTCGCACCAGCCTTGACTCCCTTCCTAGATTACACCTAGAAAGGAGTGTCCCCGAGGCTTGCTATAACCTACAACAAGGTGAGGCAAGATTGATGTTGTCGCTAGCGTGCAAGGTCGGATGCCTTGGTGTATGCATTTAGTAGCCCTGGTTAGATGGAGTAGACAGCAGTACAGGAAGATAATATGAGAAAACGATAAGCTTACGTTACAGATGGAGGGTTGTTGTGACGTACACAAGGTCTGGTAGGCGAGATCTCGTCGTTGGTGATGAAGAAGGAGGGAAGGATACGTCTTCACTGTTAGGGTAAGGTGAGATCGTGTGTAGGTAAGTATGGGAGGTGTATAGGCTGCAGAAGGCAATATATCTCATGCAAGATCTGGCTGACGTGGAAAGGGGAGGAAAGTACAACTTGTTGAAGATGAAGAAGGAAAGAGGATCAGTGAAGGAAGATGGGATGAATGTGGACGTACAAGAGGAGGTTGATACACGCAGCATTCACAGCCGTGATCTGTGTGTGGAGGTGGGTACACGGCTAAGAAAAGTGACGGATGGAGCAAGAGTCTGGAGGGTTTTACTTGGGCCTTGTCATGATCTTCTCATGATGGGCCATGACTTGTCTTTGGCCTTGTCAAATGCATTCCATGACCTTGTCAAATGCCTGAATATGTCGTCTTTCTTGTAGCCTCTTGCTCCATTTAAGAAGAAATCTATCTTCTGTAACTACACATGACACAACCAGAGTCTGGAGGTAGGGTAACATTTTTTGTTTGTTCAATTCTATGTGATGTTTGTTGGTGAGGGTATTTTACTAATGAATCCAGGTAGCTACAGATCATTCCTTGAAGGCATTGTGCGGTGAGCGTTGCATTCCCACAATTGGCTAGGCATTTCGATATGGTATGCAACAAGTAGCCACTGTCTTAATGGGCACAACGTGCTTAGGATAGCACCAACTCCTTTCTTTAAGCATTCAACGGCACCACCTGCGCCACCTCGGATCTGCGTCTAAGCAACAACACACGTGTCAACACATGCACTACTATCATTGCATTTGCATGGTTGCCATTGTTAATTAACGTATACGCCTCAGGCAACATGAAACTCTTTGTTGCTTGTAAACCACCACGTCGAAACTGACCTCCTCGGTCATTTCCCGAGCCTAAGGGAAAAAAGTTATGGAGAATGAAAACAAGAACTCGTGTATAGAGGAAGAGAAGTTCATTATAGGTTTATAGAGAGAACCAAAGGGAAAAAAGTCATGTGAAAATAATCGATTCACGCATGCCTAATTTATAATCTTTCTTTCTTATTTATACTGAGGTCCTGAACGGGTTAGGTCCTCTATTACTCCATAACAAATCTCTTGGTTGTTGTGATCATAGCCTTTACCTTTGGTGAGATCGGAGATAGCAAATCCGGTGTGCCAAATTCCTTTTTTCAACTCACTCAGGTAAAACCACATGATTTTCATTGAAGTAACTGATATGAGCATACAAAGCTCAAAATTTCAATTTTGAATACGGTATCATACTTCAAGTCCTCGTATCCAAATATACTTCAATCATTTCTTAGGCGGTTCACTTTATTTATTTACAATTCATTGGTTTGTTGTTAGTTGCAAAGTGATCACTTCAAGCATCACATTTGTGATAAGTATGTTTCTTTCTACTAGGCCGGGGGGCAATAAATCCCGGCCCGATGGGATTTTAAAAAAAAAATGTGTATCATGCCTCGTCCCGTGAAATATTAATTCGGGTTGGGATTTAGGTCCGGACATGCTTTCGGTGTTGACCGGTTCCAGGCCGGTTGGGTACACAGACCACGCTTTTTGCCCCATTCGGGTATTCCACCTTCTCCGTACCCGACCGTTTTTTCGGTGGACGTACCGATCAGGTGTTTATCAACTCTATTCGTATTCATACTCCGAGAATGCGGGTTATATTATTTGAAGTTTTTTCAAATGGAAGAAGTTGATATTTGATCGAACTTATTACAGATTTCAGCGAGAAGATCTAATTAATTTTTTCAAATTTTCAATCGTACACAGTTTTGTATTTGTATGGCTGATTTATGTTTTAAATATTCACAAACTAAAGATCAAATTTGTGTGAATAATGATGTTGTTATTCAATCTATGTCACTATGTGGAATGAATAACTAGTTCCTGGAGATTGGCTTTTTAATCTCTGTCACAATAGTCCAAAATTGAAAGTAGTTCATAGGTCATGGTTGTTCATGGACTATTCAAGTGTGTTACAAGTACTTGGTAAAAGAAAAAAAATCATTTAGTTACAGTTTAATAGTTTATAATTAATTGTCTTATTTCTACTCAAATAACTACTCCTGGAGATTGGCTTTTGTATTTCTTCTTCCTCTTTCTTCTGTACTAGTCTCTGTTTGTGCTTATCTTTTTCAACAGCTTTCATCAATATGTACGCATCGGTGGTCTTTATGTCGGATAGAAACCATGTAAAAAGCTCAAACCATGCTTATACATGTTCTCATTGTGAATCTGTGTACAAAGTGCATGATATAACTATGTGCTTTTTTCATAATAAGTAATTTAGCAGTGACCTTAGAAGCAACAAAAAAAACTAATGATGAGTTCTTGTGAACATTATTTGCTAGCAACCACCGAGAAGCCACCATCGACCACAAGATTCTGGCCACTAAAATAAGAAGACTCATCGGAAGCCAAAACAGGACCGTATCTACAATATGATTCGTCTTCAAAGTCAATCCTTTCAAATTCGGAACGCCGCACAACTCATCGGTGTCGCAACTCCAAATGGCGAAACACAATTCACCCTTATTTTGTGCTCTCCGAGCTCCGCGCATGCCGCTTTCACCTAAATAACAAAGATTATCGTTGACTTTAAGAACTAATTCACTTGTATAAGTCAATAACAGTTGTATTTATGAAAAAAATATATGTAACTAATTACCAGCCCCACCAACCCATGTTTCGCCGCAGTGTACGCCACCGAGGCCGCCCCGCCCAAACACCCAGCGACACTCCCTGTGCAAATAATTGACCCGCGATCCCACCGTCGACCATCGCTCGGGAGCCGTGCTTGAGTGTGGCGGCAACACCTCGGAGATTGACGGCGATGACGGAGTCAAAGCTTCCTAGGTCCATGTCAAAAACGCCAGAGACCGGGCCCATGATTCCGGCGTTGCTGAAGAGGATGTGAAGGGCTCTGTAAGTTTTGACGGTGAAATTGACGGTTGCAGAGACTTGCTCCTCCTCCGTGACATCACACTTGATAAAGGAGGCTTTAGGGAGGGAGGCAGCCACGTTACAACCAAGAGCTGTAGGGAGGGAGGCAGCCACGTTAAAATTATCTCAAATACAAATCCATTTACATGAGCATAGCCATGGTATCTCAGCACACACATAAAATGAAAGTTAAAAGGGGTGTGCTATTTGCGGATGTAGCTCTAGTGAAATTCTTTTTAAACTTCACTTTTTACTCTCCTCGGTCCTCGTTTGACACACGCTCCTCATGTCTCACCTAACAAATGCTTATGTAGAATTCTGCTAGTGCTTCAAATCAACGTTGCAGACCTTCACTTCTTCATTACTAGCTAATTTGATTAAATATTAGAATTCTAACTAAATACTTATAAAAGTTGTTCAAACGCTTTATCAAATACCTAGATTTATTATTTTATTATGATATTGCCCATATGAATTCTCCGTCGATTGGAAGAGGGATCTCTTTATCAAGTCAAATCCATCCATTGCAGGAAAATGATAATATGGTCGAGCATGGATACTTATAAGAAGAGCAAAAAAAAAAAAAAATTATTTCAGAAGCATGTTGCTCACCGAATTTCTAGTCCAACCGCATATCTCAGGTTTGAATCCTTGCTAAAATAACTAAATTCAATAGCAAAGCATTATGCATTGATGACTTGCTTGAATTCAGAATTTCATGACTTAGATTTATCGTGTCCTTAATTTTATCATTTCAATGTTTGAGTCCATCTAATTTTAGGTTGTTAGACACTAATTATCATATACGATTATACACTTATACCCCTAGCGTACAATAATATTCAATACAAGATAGACTTTAAATTAGTGAGTGTAGTGCTAGGTTTTTTATTGTGAATCGGTAAGAGACATTTTGCTATACATTGTATTCGTTTTGAATGTACAAACTACTAATGTAGGCCACTTGAATGGGTAACTCGGTATCGAGTTTTTTTTTTCTATCATTTTTGTCTTTAAACACACCCATTAAATTCACACTTATTTTAGGATTTTAATAGGAGAAATAGAGTACAAGAAATTCATCATCCACATCTTCACAAATTTATAACTAGTTCAAGGTAGACATGAGTTTGGTTTGGGTAAAACCGTAAAACTGACGGTTTTCAAACGGGCGGTTTAGGTTTTCCGATTCGACCAAACCGCCGGTTGGCGGTTTGGATTTAGGTTTGTCATTTTGAAAAACCTAAACCGACGGTTTAACCATGCCGGTTAAACGGGTGGTTAAGTCGTTTTTTATTTTATTTTTTTTAATAAAAATTCGCCAAACCGGCAATTTAGTCATTTATGTTATTTAATTTCATAGAGCCGTTAGTGGGCCCCACACTAGCCGTTAGTCGGCCCGCCATATAGTCGTTAGGGTAAAAAAAACGTTTGATTAATAATCGGTTTGTTTCGGGTCGGGTCAGTTTGGGTCAAGTATTAATTGTTCGGATTAGAACAAGTTATTGTGTAGCCTCGGTTCTCAGGTCATAATGAGTCGGTTTAGTTCGGTTCTTGGTAGTAGTGTCAAACGGAGCCGACGAGTCTGTTCGGGTCGACCTAATTAACAGGCTCGGGTTCAAACAGGTCGGGTCAAAACAATCTCTTTTTTAGCATTTTATTTTGGGTCAGGTCGGGTCAAAACAATCTCTTTTAGCAGTTTGTTTCGGGTCGGGTCAGTTTGAATCGGATATCAAATGTTGGGGTTAATATGGGTTATGAGATAACCTCAGTTCATGGATTATAATTTAGTTCGGTTCTCAAGTAATTTGGATTGGGTTACTTCGGTTGTTCATGGCTCGGGTAGAGATTTCAATTGGGGCGGTCCATTGAGTTTGAGTCGGGTCACGTTATGTTCTAGTTGGGTCGAAACCGGGTTGGGTTGTCTAACATCTTGATTCGGGTCGATTTTGGGTCGAGAAATTTGTAACAAGCTACATAAAACTACCTCCTATATGTAATAAACTACATAAAACCACATATTAGTTACTCCCTTTATTTCACATAACCACCTCTTATATTTTTATTTTCATTTAACATCTCAATAATTATAATTCGATAACAATTAATCACCTTATTAATATTTCATCTAGACTAATACATTATCTTGTTTTCCATCCAAATTTAATGGATCCTTTATGAATAATTAATTACTTTGAAATACAGATTATAAATATGAGATAATTACTTTGAGATACGGATTAATAATGGGGTCATATAAATTCCTTTCAAATCTTTGAATATAACTAACAAATCCTTATTTTTGGTTAATTAATTTGATTGTGATCAATAACTCAACATATCATTAATTTAATTTATATTAATCAACTATTATCTTTTTAAACTAGTGGAAAATACAATATAAATTATTTGACACTTTATTTGAATGTAACACTTTATTCAAATGTAACTATTTATCACTTTTCACCGAATCGGATAATAATCCATGAATATTTGGTTGATCCGTCTAATCCAAATTCTAAAATATGGTATGTGAAAACGATTTTAGTCGGATCGAAAAACTATCCGCGAATATATGAGTGATTTATTTGATCAGAATGATTTTAGCTTGATCTGTTTGATTAAAAATGACCTTAACCGGATCTGCATATTCGACTGATCATTTTGATCTAAATATCTAATGTTATTGATCCATTTGATCTCTATTTTTTTTTCTATTTTATTTGTTATAAAAATAAAAATAAAATATATCATAAATGTTTTTTCCTATACAAAGCAAAGATGTTTTAGGGTGGACTACCTTTAGGAGATAGTCCAAACTAACCGCTTTCAGTTTATCAAAAAAAAAAAAAAAAAAAAAAAAAAAGGCTAAGAAATGACTTAATCAAATAAATAACCAGTCTAACACTCCTAATCGTGGTGATATGATTTACTAATCGTGGTGATATAATTCAAAACTAAAGACTAGCGTTTATTTAACAAATTAACAATAATAGATAAAGATTAAACCAACTCCGATCTACCCGTCATCTTACAGGTAACCACCATCAAGTAATCCCCTATAAATATTTTTTCTTCATATTTCATTCTACTTCTTTCTTTGTCTTATATTACCATTTGGGAGTTTTAAAATATTTAAATTTTATTTTGTTTATAAATTATCAAGAAAATAATATTATGTGTAAGGATATGTTACAGTTTCTTTATTTTGCTTTTTACCCCCTCTCTCTGTAAAATGTCAATACTAGCATAAACCACGTTTTAAATATACAACAATTTGTATAAATTATCTAAAAATGTAATTTGTAAGAAAAAATTAAAGTAATATTTAACACTTTCTTCTTTTATATCATATATATATATATCATTATAAAGAGAATTTTGCAAACATAAGCTAGCATAAGTTGAACACCACACCATCTGAAATTGCGAAGCTAACTATAAATTCAGCTTCTCTTGGAACTCTCTCCTGAAGGTCCGGGACCTTATCCTGCACATCCAGGGATCCGCCTCCAGACCAGACTTCATCTCAAACTCTGTCAAGGCCAACGGTAACTTCTCCACCTCCCTTGCTTACAACTTCTTCAAACAGCCTCCTCCTCCAACTAGCCCAACCCTTTATAACAACATTTGGAGGAGGACTAATACGCCCAAGGGTAGCTTCATCGCATGGATCGCTGCTCAACAGAAACTCCCCACCCTTGCTAAGCTTAGCAATTGGAATCTCTCTCAACGTACCATTTGCTACCTCTGAGGATGAAGCCCACCTGTTCCACGCCTGCAACTTCGCCACCATCACACTTGACCTCGTCTCTAGATGGATACACATCCCTCCTCCCTTCCCTTACTCGGACAGCATCTGGACTTGGCTCGGCTCTTTCAACCCCCATAAACATTGTCTCATTTCTGCGGTCAGGATTGCCTCACTAATCAACTTTGTTTATTACGTTTGGAGGGCTAGGAATGACATTGCATACAACAACAAGAACACAAGCGAAGTTAATTGTGCGCACAACATCATACAAGCAACCCGGAACCACTTCTCCCACCATTGGAAGGACAGATCCAATCCCTCCATTACTTGGGCCAAAAATCTTGGAATTCAGTTACTGTAACGAGGCTCTTTCTCCCTCTTGACTCCCCCCTTCTTTCTCTTACTATCAAATGCCTGTGTACCTCTTTATTTCGAGTTTCTGCCCCTGTAGCCAAGATGGCACTCTTGTACATTCTCCTTCTGAACTAATACATAACTTTTCAAAAAAAAAAAAAGAATGTACCTGAAAGCAAGCACCGCAGTAAGCACCATGTTGGAAGTAGGAAGGAGAAGCATGGGCATTGTGTCCAGGTCCCACAAGCTCCACCTTGAGGAAAAGAGAGAAAAAATCATAATAAAAATGAGGTAGGTTAAAATGGATTCTTAAAAAGAAGCGAATTAGGAGAAATTAACATCGACCCAGATGTTAATATCCCAAACCATGTTGTGGGTATCAATTGATTTGGCCTAATTGAAATCAAGGAGAGAGACACCATTTAAGGCTATAAAAGAAGAAGAAATTGTGTTTTTGTGTGTGTTTGAAATGAATATCTTACATGAGAGGGCAGAGAAGCAGTCGTCCCGGCCGTGGTGGTCTTGACAGTTGCATAAGAAGATAAAATCATACAGAAGAAGAAGAAGGAAGAATGGTGGTCTTGGCAGTGTGTGTAAAAGAGAAGTAGAAGGATATAGAGAGTGATTAGAAATCGGAAAGGGCGTTGAGAGATTAGGAATTGCAGGGTAGGGAGAAAGTGTCAACTTTAGCCTAGTGAAACCTAATATTCCATTATAGTAACTCTACTGCGTGCGTTTATCTGCGTTGGTTTCAATCATAAACGCACCATCGACGGTAGGAGATGCATGCATGTAACCTTGTTTTCAAGGGTATGAAAAGTTTTCAAATTATTTATCATAAACGCACCATAATGTAGGTATCAACCGATTTGGCCTAACTGATACCAGTTAGTTAGTGACAATATAGAATGTACATCTATATACTATACTAAAACATATATTGCTAACGCTCACGTGGCGCGCCCACAATTTTTCTCAAATTAAATTTTTTTATTGAATAACGAATTAAGCCATATTTTTTTACTAAAGAAAAAAAATTTTAAAACAACTAACGTTAATTTAAGTTTCCACCTTCTACAATCTCAACAAAATATATCGATTTATATTTTTTAAAATAATTGTTTTGTTCGAATTTAAAATAAACCTTTTATATTTCGTTTAAAAAAATTTAAAAGGAAAATAATTCAAACAAGGTCAGTCTAGAAAGAAATATTGTTAAAAAAATTAAAAGAAAGTAACAATATCACCAAATCGGATTTAAAAAGCAATTTAAAACTCAAATCGTTATTATGGGTTTTGACCTTCTGTAATCTCATACACGTAAGCTTAACTTCCTTCCTATCTATATACTTTATTAAAACAAAAGGCACTAATGATGACGTGGCGCTCCACGTTTTTATCGGATTAAATATTTTACTAAATCACGAATTAAGCCAATAATTTTTTTTTTACTAAACCTTAATTATTTTGTATAATATGAAGATTTTTGGATCGTTGTAACCTACTGATTTGTAGTTCGTTTTGACCTAATGATTCGTAGGTCGATTTGATCTAATAATTTGTGGGTCGTTGTGACCTATGAATTTGTGGGTCGTTGTGACCTATTGACTTGTGGGTCGTTGTGACCTATTGATTCGTGGGTCGTTGTGATCTATTGATTCGTGGGTCGTTGTAACCTATTGATTCGTGGGTCGTTGTAACCAATTGATTCGTGGGTCATTGTGACCTACTGATTCGTGGGTTGTTGTAACCTTCTGATTCGTGGGTCGTTGTGACCTACTGATTTGTGGACCGTTGAACTATTAAATTCGTAATTCTTATTTTATCAATATACTAAATATACATCTATATACTTTACTAAAACAAAAGACAATAATTCTGACGTGGCGCCTCATGTTTTTTCTCAGATTAAATTTTTTACTAAATCACGATTTAAGCTAATAAATCCTTTTTTTACTAAACCATAATTATTTTGTAAAATATGAATTTTGTTATTTCACATCGGTTTTGAAGATTATACAAAGCATACATTTCTGGACCTTTTGGTCAGAATCAAGTATAATACTTATTCATACCGGATTATTATTTACCTACTAATTCGTATGTCGTTTTAACCTAATGATTTGTGGCTCATTTTAATTTAATACTTTGTTGGTCGTTGTGACCTACTGATGCTTGGGTCCTTGTGACCTAGTGATTTGTGGGTCCTTGTGACCTATTAATTTGTGGGTGGTTATGACCTATTAATTTGTGTGTCGTTTGTGACCTATTGATATGTGGGTCGTTTGTGACCTATTGATATGTGGGTCGTTTGTGACCTACTGAGCTACTGATTTTTGGATCGTTGTGACCTACTTATTTGTGGGTCGTTGTGACCTACTGATTTGTGGTTCGTTTGTGACCTACTGATTTGTGGGTCGTTTGTGACCTACTAATTTGTGGGTCGTTTGTGACCTACTAATTTGTGGACCGTTGAACTATTAAATTCGTAATTCTTATTTTATCAATATACTAAATATACATATATATTCTATATACTTTACTAAAACAAAATACACTAATTCTGACGTGGCGCCTCCACGTTTTTTCTCGGATTAAACTTTTTATTAAATCACGAATTAAGCTAATAAATCTTTTTTTTAATTAAACCATAATTATTTTGTAAAATACGATTTTTGTTCTCCCACATTGATTATGAGGAAAAAATGACACTTCGAAAACATATATAAATAGATCTAGATGTTTGAGGCTTATAAAATTCATACATTTTTGAACCTTTTGGTTATAATCAAATATAATACTTATTCATATCGGATTAGTATTTGTATGTAATCATTGTGACCTACTAATTTTTAGGTCGTTTTGACCTAATGATTTTTGGGTCGTTGTGACATAATGATTTGTGGGTCGTTGTGCTCTTGTGACCTTGTGGGTCCTTGTGATCTACTAATTTGTGGGTCCTTTTAATCTACTGATTTGTGGACCGTTAAACTATTAAATTAATAATTCTTATTTTATCAATATACTAAATATACATCTATATTCTATATACTTTACTAATACATACGAAACTAATGCTGATGTGGCGCTCTATGTTTTTTCTCGGATTAAATCTTTTACTAAATCACAAATTAAGCCAATTAATCTTTTTCATAATTGAATTCGTATCAGATTATGGTATTTTTAAATTATATGATTATGTTTTTTATTTAAATTAATATTTGTTAAATAATAAATTAGATTTAAAAAAAATTATTAGCATAAAACTAATTAATGATCAACACATGGGCTACGTGGTCTCATTTACTATGTAACACTTGACGCGTTATTTATACGAGCTCATAACATATAACTAATAAAGTTAACAACATATTATATAGTAAAAAATGTAATATGATAAGCTATTTTATTAACAAACCCGCACAAGGTGCGGGCTATACACTAGTATCATACTAAAACAGGCGTAACTAACGCTGACGTAGCGCGGCCACAATTTTTCTCAAATTAAATTTTTTTATTAAATAACAAATTAAGCCATATTTTTTTATGGGAGAATTTGACATACTAGGCTTTTTTGAGCTTTTGTTTAAGAAAATGTACCCCACATTTTTTACCACTTTCATTTAATAGTAGGTAAAAAATATTAACCCTTCTATTTAGAAAGAAAGAATAAATGATGTTTGTTATTTGTTATATAAGTATATGTTTTTAATTTTTAATTATTGAATTTTTTTTCTTTTATTATTTTTCTTGTCTTTTTTTTATTTTTTATTTTATTTTTTATTTTCTGGATTGAATTTCTCATACCGGAATTTCTCATACCAGAAATTTCATACCAGAAATTTCATACCATAAATTATCATACCAGAAATTATTTTCATACCAGAAATTTCATACAAAAATTAGATACCATAAATTAAATACCATAAATTTGATACCAGAAATTATATACCATAAATTATATACCAGAAATTAAATAGCATAAATTAAATAGCAGAAATTTGATACCAGAAATTTTCAAGTTAAGTAAACTTCATACCGGAATTTCTCATACCAGAAATTTCATACCAGAAATTTCATACCAGAAATTATATACTAAAAATTTCATACGAAAATTAGATACCATAAATTATATACCAGAAATTAAATACCATAAATTAAATACCATAACTAGGAGACTATTATATACCAGAAATGAATCTAATCCCCAGAAATTGAGAGAAGGGGAAAGACTTCTCGATATCCTTTTCCTCCAAACACACGCCAGAGCAACACAAAACCACTTTATCCACAACCTCGGGAAAGTGAGCAGCCAAGCTGTAACCCACAAACCCACCATAGCTTATCCCAGCCAAGCTCATCTTCTTAACCCCGAACCCTCTCTCCATTAAAGCCATGAGGGTCTGGGCCTGGAAAAGCTCCGATCTTTCGGGTCGGGTGGTGTAGGAGTCTCCGAAGAAGAGGAGATCGGGGATGTAGAGGTTGAAATAGGGGCCTAGCAGGGGAAGATATGTGTCCCACTCTCACATGGCGTTGGCACCGAAGCCATGGATGAGAAGGAGGTTTGGCTTCGTAGGTTTGGGCTGTGTGGGTGACCAGCAGTGGACATGGGTACCTTCGCCGAGATCGGTAATGGTGGATTTGAGCCCTGAGAAGGTGGAGGAGAAACGGTATAAGCGGTCTCTGGTTGATGTGTAGCTGAAGAGATGGGGAAGCGGCGGCTCGCAGCTTGCAATGAAGGCCTTTTAGGATTTTCACGGTTAAAAAAAATTTGGGGTATATTTATAAACTAAAAGCCTAAAGAGGCTTACTTACTAATCTTATTCTTAAAAAGGCCTAGTTACCTAATTAGCCCTTTTTTTATTAAAGAACAAATTTTTTTTTAAAACAACTAACGTTAATTTAGGTTTCCACCTTCTACAATCTCAACAAAATGTATCGATTTATATTTTTTCAAATAATTTTTTTGTTTGAATTTAAATTTAAACCTTTTATATTTCGTTTAAAAAAATTTAAAAGGAAAATAATTCAAACAAGGTCAGCCTAGAAAGAAATATTGTTAAAAAATTAAAAGAAAGTAACAATATCACCAAATCGGATTAATAAAAAAATTTAAAACTCAAATCGTTATTATGGGTTTCGACATTCTGTAATTGTAACACCCCAAGTTCTCGGAACTCGGGGAGCTACTGGTTGGGACCTCACAATGGGTCCCGACCTTGGTTTAACAACAACATTACTTGGATCTTACAACAAGGCACAAATGTACTTAAAACAATTTCGAAACATAATATTTTTACTGTATGAATGTACACATGTGACAGCCTTACAAAACATAAACATATACATAACATGCATGCTGTATGGGAAACTCCCCCGTCCCCATCTAATGAGTAAGTGGACCCGGCTGACCATCCGTTCCGGATCACTCTGCAACTGTCTATCTCTACGAATCTACAACACGGATAAACCGTTAGCTAACAATCCAAAAATAAGCAGAATAAGGATAGCACAAACACAAACAAGGTAACATAAACAATCATCATGCTGGCACACAATCCGGTTATTATCTAGTAGTTAAGTGATTCACCTTATTCCATTTTACAGTTGTGGCACGAGAAATCTTAAGAGTTCTCGCCTCCGTTCCTTATCCAACTGGGTGTAGGTCTAGCTTACCTCCGCCGGTAGCATCACTACAAACCGAGTGTGGACTAGTCCCTAAAGAAACCCCCAGTGCCCTCAGGCTAACTGAGCAGAATGCCACCGCCCGTTACTCTTAGGCCAAAGTATAGGTCGGTAGATAATTACTACTAAAATATAACTATAAACATATCATTCACGAACCACCATCATTATCCACACTCATATCTAGAAGTCAGCTAAGTAAGCCCAAAGGACTTACCTGAGTCAAGTCGCAACTCTCTTAATCTCAACTCGGTATGTAACCGTAGGAACTCAATTGCCTGTTATACAAGACAAGGGGATCAATAATGTATCCCACTTTCTTAGAAGTCTCCAACTTCTAAGATATAAAAATCGATCAACAAGAGATTACCAAAATACCCTTATACAGGTAAATGACCATTTTACCCCTGGTCCCGAAACTTCTAAAAATTTCATAATTTATGTTTAAACTCTTATTTGAGACTAACTAACCATATTCTACTCCCTAGGATGATTTTAGGTAACAAATAGAAAAACCACCCATTTTCTATATCTCGCAAAGTCACTAAAGTCCAATTACAGCTTCAAATATAAAATTCGAATAATCTTATAAAAATTCCGAAATAATTCCCTAGGTCATCTATGATATCCTATCTACTCATAGGAGAAAGAATTTTTTAAAACTGTTAAAGCATCGCTTCTACAAAAATTTCTAAAGTTGGGTACAACACTTAACAAGCAGCACATTGTCTTAACTTTTAAAAAAATCATAACTCCTAAACTACTCGCTGTATTTATTCCAAATTTTGATATGTTCTACTATTAAATCTTATCTCTAATATATCCAAAATTCAGACGCAAAGGAGATCAAAATCCTATTTAAAACTATCTCACAAAACCGAATTTCAGCACAACAGAAAAACTGCTTACGACTCCATCTTTGAAAAAATCATAAATCTCAAACCACTCGCTGGATCCCTCTCAAATTTTAATATGTTCTACAACAATATGTCAACCATATCATATCCAAAATTCAAGTCCAACGGAGATCAAGAGCTTATTCAAAACCATCTCACAAAACAGCATGACTTGCTGTTTTCCCCAACTCTCAGCACATATATAAAAACGTCAACTTTGAGACACTATAACTATCACACCGTAACTCCGATTGTTCCCAAATTTTAGTATGATATACTATGCCACACTGACTACAACACATCCGAAATTCAGCAAGAAAGGAGGAGTCTAACTTACCCAAATATGGGCCCGAAGTTGGATGCTCGACAAAGTCGGAAAAAGCTGAGAAAATGTAACAGTTCCTTGTGTTGCTTCTTAGCTGTAGTATATAGGTTTCAACAATGGTTCAGAGACAACTATTAGCGCACACACACACACACACACACACACATATATATATATATATATATATATATATATATATATATATATGGAGTGAAGCAAGGGAAGTGGTGTGGATCTTACTCGGCTTACAAGGCTCAACGTGCTTTCGTGCAAGACCGAAAAGAGAGGCTCTTGCTACTGTTGTGGGTGTCTCGTGCAGTAGGGAAGCGAAGGCCATCTGCTTGCTGGTGTTTATGTCCATGAAGATGGCTACTGTGTGCAGAAACATATGGTGTGCAGAAAGGTTGCAGCAGCAAGATCTCGTTGAAGAGAAACGGTTCAAGGGAGAGGTGGTCTGGTGCAGCATGGTGTGTCACGGTCGGTCCTGGTCCAGAGAACGGCACTGCTGATCCTTCCTAGGTGGAGCAGGAGATCCTGGGGCAAGGTATGGTCTGCTCAAGGGGTATCTTGGCTGAAGTCGTGTAACCGTCATTGAAGGCTGAAGACGTGAACCATGGCTTGGATCCGGAGGCAGCGACTTGGTGTGGAGTCCGCTGAAGGTAGAAGGGAGAAGCGGCCGATGGGACTCCTGGCATGACCGCGGTAGTCCAGTGATGAAGAAGCAGCGCCGGTTCCACAAGAAGAAGGGCAGGGACGTGCGAGAGAGGAGAGGAGGCAAGGAGAAGGAAAGGCTAGGGATCGAATGCGAAGAATCCGTAACTTACCCTATGGATGTATCTGGACGCAAAGGAGGAGGGAGGTGAGGAGCTGCACCGCGTGATCCTAGGGAGCGTTTAAGGTAAGAAGATCTGCTCTCCATCTGATTCTGTATATGCGTTGAACGGTTGCCTCACAACCGGGCGGGCTGCGCTCTTCACTTCCGGACGGGCCTGAGCAACGGGCTGGACACGATCTGGGCCAGCGCTCTCCCAAGGACGATGCAGGGCTGGACAAAGGGCCAAGCTGCTGGAGTAGGCCAACGGACTGGGCTAAAAAAAATAGGAAGAGTGGGCTGAGATTGGTAGGAGCTTGTCAAGGCCTTGTCAAAACTCGTCATGGCCTTGCCAAGCTCGTGCATGGTCTTGTCACGACCTCGTCTTGATCTCGTCAAACCTTGTCATGGTCTCATCTTGTCCTTGTCTTGGTCTCGTCTTGATCTCGTCACTAGAATGTCATGACCTTGTCAAAGACAAGTCATGATGTAAACTAGGGTTTGATGGATTAGGGTTTGCTATAAAAATCTTATCATTTTATGTGGAGTGAGGTGACATAAAATGATAAAATTTCTAGATTCTGCGTCCGACTAGATAGACATATAGGGATCAACGGCTCGAATCCGGTTTGCTACAGAAATAAATGAAATAAAAATTCCGGATATTACATCAGTACCCCCCTTAAAATAAGTTTCGTCCCGAAACTAAAAAGAAGACTCGTAATGTCGGAGTCCATACAAAAGAAATAAAGCGCCGGAAAGAGGTCACAACGGTCGAGTTCTGATTTGTATCTGAAATAGCCGGAAGAAATATTTCTGGGTATTACATCAATCCCCCTTAGAATAAGTTTCGCCCCAAAACTTAAAGTACGCCAGTCATAAGGTCAGCCCTGAAGGTACGAATCTAGTGTATCTACTTGTTACTGCACAAGAGTCATCGTTTCCACATATAAGTATCCGGCATCTCAAGGTCACCAATAACACACATCCTGACAAAGCACTCAAGCATGAAATAAACAAGTAGTCACACAATATAACACAAATATAGGGCCAAGCCCTAACTCGTCGCTCCCTAGATTACAACTATCTCCACAAAGGTCTCTGAAAGGTTATGCCTCATATTATCCATAGTATTCTTGGTAGCCTCGCCGGCTTTTCATAAAACCACTAGCTCTGAAATCTTTCCATGTACAAACCTCACAAGTGCCTGCTACCACGTTCTAGCGTGGTTACCTGATATTTACCGGTATCATCCGGCTTAATTACCTGCTCCTCTAAGCCGATGTCCTAACCTTTGTCTGGTAAGTATCCCTCAACTAAATCCATAGAAAACTGGGATTACACTCTCCAATAGGGTGAGGATTACTAGTCCATCAATCACTTATAACCCACTTTACAGCCTCAAGTGGTCGCATTTTGCAACTCACTTCCAGATCCTTTGATGACCGTACAAAAATAACCTAGTCAACTTTCTTCCCTTCATTATGATTACTTGACTACACACTCAAGCCAAAGGTCTTAGACCTCCACCTGCACTTTACCAAGTGCCTAATGCTCTTCGTATTACGACCCACTGACTTGTCTTTTAATATGACACATTCATCTTATTCCTCAGGTAAGGAATCATCACCTTTACCCTTTTATAGTCTATCACTTGAGACACAAATCCAGTGGTCATCATCTGCATTTACTTCGCCTTTTTATAATATTTATCGATCTCTAATATATTGTTAGCTTAACCTTAGGCTTCTCACGTATTTTTCAAGGTCGTGGGTGACATAAAATATGTCCGGAATGAAGGTATTAGATACAAGGTGATCTCACATCACCGTTATTTGCTCACACTACTCAATAGTTGTTAACATTGCCATGTGTCCTATAATATCCCTCTTACTCAAAACACAACTCAACTCCATTCCGATATATAATTCTCCTTATACTCTACTCTGGAGATTATATTTTATATATGTACGGGTACTGGTTTGTAAGTACACTCTCATAGCTTCCTTTTCTTATATGTCTTTCGATTCAACTTGAGAATTACTCACCTTGAGCTTGTTGGAGCAGGCCCTACACAACACCTTTATTACTTCGTTACTTCCTTTCTCATGACACCAAGAAACTAATTCTAAAGTACCCTGCTAGGTACTAAATTCCAAATTTACTGATCTGCCAACAGCTGACGAGGTCGGCATGCTTCACTTGGATCTATAATGGGGTACCACTCTCTTTCTATACTTCTGTGTGCACATACTTTCTCGTCTATCTAGATGGTGATACAGTTCCTCTACAAAATTTCTTGTCACTCCATGTAGTCTATTGCACGTTCCTTCCAAACGAAATGTATTTCACAAATTATCATCGTCTTAAACTCGACACGTCATTTTTTGTCCTCTCGAGTTCTTAGTTTTGTGGGTTAGGACTCATCACGCTTTCGCTGCGCTACTTTGATAATTATGTTGTCACCCGCTACTCGTAAGGACATTTCCCCAGAGTCCAAAATGATGGACCCCAAAACTCTCCCTCTCCATTACACCATAAGTCCTATCCGGATGAAATACCAAGTACCTTCCTTACTTGCCTTAAGGAACTAAGATAACGGTTGGAAGACGACCTCTCCCGTTTACTTTTGAAATTCTTCTAACACGATTCTCTTCATGCCTTTAATTAATCAAAGAAGGTTGTCATTACCTACTTGCGGAAATCCTTCAAGGCGTCGGTAAGGCTAATTCATAAATCCACAGTCACGACTATCTCTTCTTAACTGCACATAATTCACCCATACCAGCAACACTTGCACGTCCTCCGGTGACATTGGTTAGTCTATAGTTGACTTACCTCAATATCCCGTACTCACTCTTCTCATACTTCCACTGGCATAAAATTCCCGGTAAGCACTAACTACTTGGTTAATCCCTTTTTCCTTCGTTAGCTCGTTCTATCTCTTTCACTGCCGTTTTCCCTAGAGTCAACTCTCTTTCTCGAGTCCCCTAGGTCATTCTCACATGTTCCTTCATTTGTATTGTTTATAATATTTCTCTGTTGAACTCCATTGACTCGGCTACCGGCCTCCTACTCCTTTTGATACTGACTTCGTGATTCCTCACCACTTTTTTTTTTTTTTTTTTTGACGAGGTCAAAACTTCTCTACACTTGTGGGTTTTATCTTCGCTCTTACACTTAATTGTAGGTCTTCTTTCTGTGCATCTCTTAGTCACAAAGGTTCCTTTCGCAGATATCGTAGGAGAATCATCATTCTTCCTTGTATGAAATGATACGCATACTCTGTCTTGGCTGACATGGAACCTTATCCAAAGTGTATACTTCTTACTCCTCTAGTTCTCCTCTTAAAATCCGTTTGTACTAGTTGTGATCTGTACCTTTTTCCTAGCCGGTAAGTAGTAATTCACTTACACAATTCTCTCGGTCTCAAAACACATAAGGGTCATTTCTGTCGTCTAGTCTTTCCTCTTAAGTTCTTAATTAGAGTTACTGACGCGTCTCCTTATCTACCAACCAGTTACTACTGGTTGACCTGCACGTGTTATGACTCAGTTATTACCAACTAGTCTTTAGTTGATCTTCTATAAGATCACAGACTTATTGTTCTTCTATTTCTTTTGAAGTTTGATACGCTTGGTGAAATCTATCTCTCCCAATTTCTTTGTTAATACTCCTTCAGCTCCTTCCAAAGTTGCATTTCTCTTATTCTCTTATGGGATCACTATATTCTTCTGAGTCTAGTCCTAACATTCATTTGCCGTCGATGAGTTTGTCATGTCTTCCACGATAACTTGTAAGCGTGTCTTCACAATTCTTCTTACTTTGTTCATCGTTTGTTCGTGTTTCCCTTATATGACCGTTAATGTTGGTAACTTAGATCTTTATGTGAATGAGAAGTTATTATGGACTCTCTAGTCCACCAAAATAACTTTCCCACATTCTTCCCTTAGTTTGGTGTTGTGTTGTAATGCCACATTTATAGAATTCCGTTGTCTTAATTTCACACTTTTACTGTATTTGATACTTACGTCATGATTTCTTGCAAACTCTTGCATCTCTGAGTAAGTCAAACCGTCTCTATGATGATGAAATTTATTTCACGTCTTTAAACTCATTTGTCAATGGTTGTCTTTGTACTCCTTTAATTCTTCGCCTCAGGTCAACACCTTATCTTCTTTGTACTCTCAAGCCCATGCTTACATGTGGCGGTGTTTGCCTTGATTGTAACATCTTTTATTCTGCAAATCTTGGTTGTACTCCGTTCTGTATGATTCTTGTTCCCTTATCGTTATCTCTAATCCGACCTCTCGTCGTCTCTTACATGATTCTTCTAATTCATCTCTCAGCCTCATACGACCAAGTCCCTTGTATGACTTCCTGTTCCTTCTGCCTGAGTTGACTCGGGGATTCCTTTCCCATCGGACGGTACTTGTGGTGAAAATTGTCTCCACATCTGTACTTCTTTGCCCACTCGTTCTTCGGATGATTTATATGGTCACAAGGACGCCCACCAGAGTATAACACTCAATCCTTGGTCTAAATCCATTATCTTGTGTTGAAAACTCTTCAAGTCCGTTACCGGTTTATCATGAGGCGATAAGCGATTCATGATATCATAACTAAAGGATATAAGGTATCCTTTAGGATACTAACATGCTAAACATACACATTTATATAATCATACATTAAAACATATCAATATAAGTCTATATACGAACTCACTTATCATTCCAAGTTGCAGAGATCCACGGAGAACGATGGTGGTCCGACGTACTACTAACCCAACAACCCGACTATGCACGTGTGTAAAAACAGAAATCCGTTTTGAAAATCTTAGACCCCTTTCGGGTTCTGGTTACTTTATACATTCGGTCTTTTAGAAGATTTCAAGTGCCATTGTTGCCAACCCAGAGCTCTGATACCATGTTGTAACACCCCAAGTTCTCGGAACTCGGGGAGCTACTGGTTGGGACCTCACAATGGGTCCCGACCTTGGTTTAACAACAACATTACTTGGATCGTACAACAAGGCACAAATGTACTTAAAACAATTTCGAAACATAATATTTTTATTGTATGAATGTACACATGTGACAACCTTACAAAACATAAACATATACATAACATGCATGCTGTATGGGAAACTCCCCCGTCCCCATCTAATGAGTACGTGGACCCGGCTGACCATCCGTTCCGGATCACTCTACAACTGTCTATCTCTACGAATCTACAACACGGATAAACCGTTAGCTAACAATCCAAAAATAAGCAGAATAAGGATAGCACAAACACAAACAAGGTAACATAAACAATCATCATGCTGGCACACAATCCGGTTATTATCTAGTAGTTAAGTGATTCACCTTATTCCATTTTACAGTTGTGGCACGAGAAATATTAAGAGTTCTCGCCTCCGTTCCTTATCCAACTAGGTGTAGGTCTAGCTTACCTCCGCCGGTAGCATCACTACAAACCGAGTGTGGACTAGTCCCTAAAGAAACCCCCAGCACCCTCAGGCTAACTGAGCAGAATGCCACCGCCCGTTACTCTTAGGCCAAAGTATAGGTCGGTAGATAATTACTACTAAAATATAACTATAAACATATCATTCACACACCACCATCATTATCCACACTCATATCTAGAAGTCAGCTAAGTAAGCCCAAAGGACTTACCTGAGTCAAGTCGCAACTCTCTTAATCTCAACTCGGTATGTAACCGTAGGAACTCAATTGCCTGTTATACAAGACAAGGGGATCAATAATGTATCCCACTTTCTTAGAAGTCTCCAACTTCTAAGATATAAAAATCGATCAACAAGAGATTACCAAAATACCCTTATACAGGTAAATGACCATTTTACCCCTGGTCCCGAAACTTCTAAAAATTTCATAATTTATGTTTAAACTCTTGTTTGAGACTAACTAACCATATTCTACTCCCTAGGATGATTTTAGGTAACAATTAGAAAAACCACCCATTTTCTATTTCTCGCAAAGTCACTAAAGTCCAATTACAGCTTCAAATATAAAATTCGAATAATCTTATAAAAATTCCGAAATAATTCCCTAGGTCATCTATGATATCCTATCTACTCATAGGAGAAAGAATTTCTTAAAACTGTTAAAGCATCGCTTCTACAAAAATTTCTAAAGTTGGGTACAACACTTAACAAGCAGCACATTGTCTTAACTTTTAAAAAAATCATAACTCCTAAACTACTCGCTGTATTTATCCCAAATTTTGATATGTTCTACTATTAAATCTTATCTCTAATATATCCAAAATTCAGACGCAAAGGAGATCAAAATCCTATTTAAAACTATCTCACAAAACCGAATTTCAGCACAACAGAAAAACTGCTTACGACTCCATCTTTGAAAAAATCATAAATCTCAAACCACTCGCTGGATCCCTCTCAAATTTTAATATGTTCTACAACAATATGTCAACCATATCATATCCAAAATTCAAGTCCAACGGAGATCAAGAGCTTATTCAAAACCATCTCACAAAACAGCATCACTTGCTGTTTTCCCCAACTCTCAGCACATATATAAAAACGTCAACTTTGAGACACTATAACTATCACACCGTAACTCCGATTGTTCCCAAATTTTAGTATGATATTATATGCCACACTGACTACAACATATCCGAAATTCAGCAAGAAAGGAGGAGTCTAACTTACCCAAATCTGGGCCCGAAGTTGGATGCTCGACAAAGTTGGAAAAAGCTGAGAAAATGTAACAGTTCCTTGTGTTGCTTCTTAGCTGTAGTATATAGGTTTCAACAATGGTTCAGAGACAACTATTAGCACACACACACACATATATATATATATATATATATATATATATATATGGAGTGAAGCAAGGGAAGTGGTGTGGATCTTACTCGGCTTACAAGGCTCAACGTGCTTTCGTGCAAGACCGAAAAGGGAGGCTCTTGCTACTGTTGTGGGTGTCTCGTGCAGTAGGGAAGCGAAGGCCATCTGCTTGCTGGTGTTTATGTCCATGAAGATGGCTACTGTGTGCAGAAACATATGGTGTGCAGAAAGGTTGCAGCAGCAAGATCTCGTTGAAGAGAAACGGTTCAAGGGAGAGGTGGTCTGGTGCAACATGGTGTGTCACGGTCGGTCCTGGTCCAGAGAACGGCACTGCTGATCCTTCCTTGGTGGAGCAGGAGATCCTGGGGCAAGGTATGGTCTGCTCAAGGGGTATCTTGGCTGAAGTCGTGTAACCGTCATTGAAGGCTGAAGACGTGAACCATGGCTTGGATCCGGAGGCAGCGACTTGGTGTGGAGTCCGTTGAAGGTAGAAGGGAGAAGCGGCCGATGGGACTCCTAGCATGACCTCCGTAGTCCAGTGATGAAGAAGCAGCGCCGGTTCCACAAGAAGAAAGGCAGGGACGTGCGAGAGAGGAGAGGAGGCAAGGAGAAGGAAAGGCTAGGGATCGAATGCGAAGAATCCGTAACTTACCCTATGGATGTATCTGGACGCAAAGGAGGAGGGAGGTGAGGAGCTGCACCGCGTGATCCTAGGGAGCGTTTAAGGTAAGAAGATCTGCTCTCCATCTGATTCTGTATATGCGTTGAACGGTTGCCTCACAACCGGGCTGGCTGCGCTCTTCACTTCCGGACGGGCCTGTGCAATGGGCTGGACACGATCTGGGCCAGCGCTCTCCCAAGGACAACGCAGGGCTGGACAAAGGGCCAAGCTGCTAGAGTAGGCCAACGGACTGGGCTAAAAAAAAAATAGGAAGAGTGGGCTGAGATTGGTAGGAGCTTGTCAAGGCCTTGTCAAAACTCGTCATGGCCTTGCCAAGCTCGTGCATGGTCTTGTCACGACCTCGTCTTGATCTCGTCAAACCTTGTCATGGTCTCATCTTTTCCTTGTCTTGGTCTCGTTTTGATCTCGTCACTAGGATGTCATGACCTTGTCAAAGACAAGTCATGATGTAAACTAGGGTTTGATGGATTAGGGTTTGCTATAAAAATCTTATCATTTTATGTGGAGTGAGGTGACATAAAATGATAAAATTTCTAGATTCTGCGTCCGACTAGATAGACATATAGGGATCAATGGCTCGAATCCGGTTTGCTACGGAAATAAATGAAATAAAAATTCCGGATATTACAGTAATCTCAACAGAATATATCAATTTTTATTTTTTTAAAAGAATTTTTTTTTGTTCAATTTTTAAAGAAACCTTTTTATTTCGTTTAAAATTTTTAAAAGGAATAAATTTTTCAAACGAAATCAGAAAATCGGATTAATAAATTTTTTTGTTCGATTTTATAAGAAAAAGTTTATTAAAAAAATAAAAGATACTAACAATCTTATCTACATTAATCATATCACTAAATCGGATTTTGTTAATATATTTTTTTTACTAAGCATGTTTAAGAAGATTTCAATTTTTTAGCTTTCTCATTACGCTATATATACTAATAGGGTTTAAGTGACTTCATATACTAATCTTCTTCCATAAGATTTCAATTTTTTAGCTTTCTCTTCCTATTAGCAGGTATTGACTCCGCAACTTCAACAGATCAACGTTATTGCCAGGCTATTGCTCATCAACAATATCTTCTTCCATAAGATCAACGTTTATCTCGATTGTGAATTATCAATGCGGTATGTTACGAATTACTCCCTTTTGCTTATATTATATAGGTTTAATTTGAATATCTAAGCGTGTTTCGATTTTGTCCACCACCATTCAAAATTTTCAATATATAATTCATTTGATTATTTAATTAGATTAGTTAATTGTTAATTTGAGTAAAATATAAACGTAGTTTTCGTCTAATACTAAGTACGGTGGGTGGAGAAAACTTGGAAGATACGACATCAAGTAAAAATAACCTTTTTCATAGAAAAAAATTATGTTATCCAAATGAAGAGATCTATATGAAATAACGACATAACTACTTTGATTTAGATTGTGGAGGATAAATTAAAAGGTGAATATTTAAAAATAAGAATTGTAAATATATGTGTTTCTATATATTTCTTTGTACAACAGTTTTTATATTTTAACTTGTAAATATAAATTAATATAAAATTTATTTATAAGTCTATAACAAAATTGTGCATTGTATAAATTTTTTAAAAAAAACAGTGTTAGTTGTACAGGGGTTAATTTATGAATTGTAAAGCAATAAGAAATTCTTATGGGCAAATTTGGTTAGTAGGCTATTTAGAGAAATAGTGATAATAAGTAGGTTTTTTTGTTTTTCAATTAAGTAAATATACCCCTCTTATTTTTTTTTACCGTCAAACCTTCTCCATCCTCTTGTTTTCTTCTTTCTTCCGAATGCTTTTTAAAAACTGAATTTCTTTTTTTATTTTCTTTTATTAATTTTTTTTGTCTTTTTGTCTTTTCTTTATTTTTTATTTATTTTCTAGAATGAAGAATTTTTTCACACACCGAAATTATCACATACCGGAATTATCACATATCGGAATTTCCACATACCGGAATTTCACATACCGAAATTGTCACATACCGGACCGGAATTTTACATACCGGAATTATCACATACCGAAATTATCACATACCGGATTTTCACATACCGGAATTTTCACATACCATAATTTTCACATACTGGAATTTCACATACCGGATTTTCACATACCGGATTTTTACATACCGGAATTATCACATACCGAATTTTCACATACCGGAATTTCACATACCAGAATTTCACATACCGGACATTTACATACCGAAATTTACATACCGGAATGAATTTTTAATTGTCTAATATTTAATTTTGCAAATTTTAGGGGGCTCGTTGTAATTTTGCAATTTTTTTTATTGTAATTTGCGTATATGATGACGGTTTGCAAAAATGGGTCCATCACCGTCTCTTTTGGTTTCCAAAAGAGTTGTTCTTTTTCCCAGTTGACAATGACAAATTGACAAGACGTGGAGGAGTTGAGCATTATTTGAGTGGAGAGTTATATGTTAAAATTGTCTCAAAATAAAAGTATTATGTAAACAAAAATAAATAGCGGACGGAAAGCACAAGGATCAAGTGTTGTGCCGCTAGTTTTAATTCAGAAATTTCTGGAATGAAATTTCTGGTATGAACTTTTCGTATGAAATTTCTGGTATGAAAAATTCTGGTATGAAAAAATTCTAGTATGAAAAAAATTCTGGTATGAAAAAAATTCTGGTATGAAATTTCTGGTATGAACTTTTCGTATGATAATTTCTGGTATGAAATTTCTGGTATGAAAATTCTGGTATGAGAATTTCCGGTATGAGAAATTCAGTCCAGAAAATAAAAAAGAAAATAAAAAATAAATAAATAAGGCAAGAAAAATAATAAAAGAAAACAAATTCAGTAATTAAAAATTAAAAATTATACTTATATAACAAATAACAAATATCATTTATTCTTTCTTTCTAATAGAAGGGTTAATAATTTTTACCTACTATTAAATGAAAGTGGTAAAAAAATTTGGGGTACATTTTCTTAAACAAAAACTAAAAAAAGCCTAGTATGTCAAATTCTCCCAATTTTATTTGTGATTATTTTATCGTTTTGAGAATAACTAAAGGTGAATTAATATTATAATGTTTCATAAATATATTTTAGTTCCTATAACTCAAGGCATATTAATCAAAAGATTCAATATATAAATATATCCGCACAAGGTGAGGGTTATGCACTAGTTTATTTTTAAAAAAATTTGGTGTAATCGAGCCTCTTACCTTCTTGATAAAAAAAAAATGCACTAGTTTATTTAGAATGTGTGAAGTAACGTCTATGTAGTGGCAGCTATTAGCATGAAATATGACTATATTTTAGGCACTTGTTTTAGTTGTTTTTCCCTCTTTTATGTGTACATGGATATAGCTTTGAAGCATTTGTGAGCTCTTTCACCCACTTTGTCGATATAGAGATCTACACTAGCTTCGTTTTGTTTATAGGTGAATAAAGGCTTGGATTGGAGCAAAATGAGGAAGGAAAGGAGTATTTGATCATGCTCGAGGGCAAGGAGATGTATTACAGAGGCTAAGGAAGGAGCATGAATGAAGAATGTCACGAAACAAAGGCAAAAACAAAGAGTTTGGAAGTCCACGCTCTGAATTACGGTCGTGGAGGAGACATTTGAAGAACTACACCCTAAAGTACGGCCGTGGATTTGGCAACATGATCGTGGAAGTAAGTTTGGAGCACAACAGAAAGTTACATGGTCTAAACCACGGGCATGGAAAGTTGTTCATGACCGTGATTTTGGTGATTTTATGACTTGCCATATTTGCCACGTCAGCGACGGTTATTGGGCTTTTACCGTAACCCTTCTCGCTCTATAAAATGGCTGAAGAAAGGAGTTTCGAGTACCTTTGCTTAGAGCTTCGGAGACGGCTGTTTAGGGTATGAGATTGAACTTGCTTGCGACGGAAGTTTGGAGACGCGATATTGGAGATTTTCTTAGGTTTCGATTTCGGAGACGGATTGACACCCGTTCTTCATTTTTGCTTGAGATTATTGTGAGGATTCTTATTCCATATTCTGAATCCATTGAACATATTATCTTGTTATTCGGATTTGAGATTGATCTTAAGTGTTTATTGAGTTTTCGAGGGTTTCTATCTTTCTCTCTCTTTTATATTTGAATATTGATTCAATGACAATGATTGTTGGCTAAAACCCTTTAGCAATTCTAAGGTGAAGGGTTGATAGTTGCGGCTTAGATGATGATAGATCGATCGTAAATAGATTGGACCCTGAGAGTGTGAGAAACCTCGTCGACAGTCTAATCCACGGTCTGTTCTTGAGTTTCACGGCCGTGGAATCTCAAGATCTAGCCGTGATTTCCCCAGTTTTACGACCTTTGCTTTTGCTTTAATCCAAAGTTAAAGATTTGCTTTAACCTAGCCTTGGCTTGCCTTTCCTAGGAAGTAGTGAGACTCAACATCCTCTATTTCGGTTTCGAGTGTCACAACCTTAACCGTTTGAGTTTGTCTTTGATTCCTTGGGTTTGGGCTTGGGTATTTGAGTTTAATTCTTATCTTTTGATCTTTTCTATACTGCAGCCTCAACAACCTTTATAGAGAGCGTCTTTGGGTTAGATATATAAGCTTTTGTAACTTCGTCGTACTGAACCTTAACTTAGTTATACCTTTGCAATCCTCAACTCTGTCCTTATACTTATAGAATATCTTGAATCGATTGCCACAATTTGATATCCAAATCTTTAGGGTTGGTGTTTTCCCAATATTTGAAAAGCTTTTATACTTTTGATTGCTCGATTAATCGAAACTGATTTTGTTTCACCAAATCCCTGAGTTCGATACTCTGGAATACTTGCTTATCTACGCCGATCCGTACACTGCGGGTTCGCTTGCTTAATTTCAGTTTTATAAATTTAAAGCTTATTTGCACGCACACTTCCGAGCAAATAAGTTTTTGGCGCTGTTGCCGGGGATTTGGTCTAGGCCAAATTTGGTTCTCGGTTGTCGAGCTTGGGAGCTTTGCTCTTATTATTTGATATCTCTTTGAGTGATTTTTGCAGGTTCTTTTAGGTATATGCGCAGGTCTAGATCCACGAAAGACCTCGTACCTTTTGATCCGGAACTTGAAAAAACTTTGAGGAAAAAGACTAAGGAAAGAAAGATGGCCGAAAAAAAAACATCCAAGCGGAGTTGGAGGAATCTCAAGCTCAACTTCGATTGAGTGAGAAAGCTATGATGGAAGAACTAGAGCGTCATCAATTCCAAATTGATGAGCTCAAGGCTATGATGCTTGACATGAAGTTGGAGATGAATGACTCCAAGAAGAAGAAGAAATCCAAACCAACTAGATCCATTAGAGTTGAATCATAGGATGATGATATGCCAGCGCTAGAGGACATCAATCCATTGATACATCCAGTCCAGAACGATCTAAGACCACCCGCCGATCCTCGTATTCCAGCTGGGGGTGCAAGAGCCGCTCGTGTCGATGAGGAGCCACGAACTCTTGGACAAAGGATTGATGCAATTCAACAACCACACCGTTTAGGTGTGAATTTTGAAGCTCAAGATATCCAGGAATTTAGCTTTAGCCCGCAAGTTATCACCATGGTTTTCTAAAGTCAATTTGGTGGAACGAGTGCTGAATCTCCACATCAACATTTGCAGAATTTCGAGATTCTATTGGAGACATTAAAGCCGAAGAGGGATACCAACAACAACTACAAGATCAAGTCGTTCTTCTTCTCTTTGAAGGACAAAGCTTTGTCTTGATATCAAGCTCTTCCAAATGGAAGACTCAACACATGGGAGGATCTATTTTCGGAGTTCCTAACCAAGTTCTTTCCGCCATCTAAAACGGCGGAGTTAACAGGTAAGATCAATGCATTTTCTATGAAATCTAATGAAAGTTTGTTTCAATCTTGGAAGAGGTTTCAGGATCTATTATTGGATTGCCCACACCATGACATTTCAAAGCTAGAGTTGTTGGAGATATACTACAAGGGGCTGGATGTGGAAACACAATTCAAGCTCCAATCCCTTTCATGTGGTACATTCATGGACATGAGGGAAGATGATGCTTGAGACTTCATTGAGAAGCAAGCCCAAGTGATTGAGAAGTATTCTCACCGGAAGATGGATCCTAGTCATCAAAATCGAAGGGATCCAAGAGCTAAGCTAACACAAGCTGCACAAACTCAAATATTCTCCCTCAATACCGAAATCAAGGAGTTGAAGGAAATTATTAGAGTTGGCCTTTAAAAGCCAAAGGAGCAAGATGTTGGTTACTTAGAAAGCAACATCAACAACAACAACTATCAAGGGAATGGGAATAACAACCGGAACAACGGCCGGAACAACAATTGGAATTCAAATTGAAACAAAAACAATCGGAATTCAAACAATAATTGGCGATCCAACAATCAACAAAACTCCGGTAATCCCTATTTAAAATCTGGAAATTCACTAACACCACCATTTTATTCCAATTGTTTGAAAAGCCAGGGGCAAGCATCAAATGGCTCAAGCAACTCGGAGAAGGAAAAGCCCAATCCTATGTTGGAAAAAATCTTAGAAAAGCTTCAAGGACTAGAGAGCTACATTACTAAGGTTGATAAAGCTCAATAAGCTTTAGAAAACCAAATGTTCAGCAAGGCCGAGGAAGTTCCTAGAGACCAAGGAAAACTTCCCGGAAAGACGGAGGACAACCCGAAGGGAAGGGTGATGGCTATCACAACTAGGAGCGGAATGACAACTACCGACCCGCAACCTAAGTTTGTTGAAGTCCCCGTAGAGAAAGAGAAGGAGAAGGAAGACATCGATGTTCCTCCTCCAGCTTATAAACGTCCCATACCATTCCCGCAATCTAGAGCGAGAGAGCGTCTAAACAAGCAGTTCGGTAAGTTCATTGAACTCATGAGCAAACTGCAGATTTATATACCTTTCATTGGAGATGTCAAGATGAGTTCGGAATCCTCTCTAACAAGATGAGTTCGGAATCTTCGGAGCTCATCAAAACGATGACGGAAAAGATACCCCTAAAGCTGAGAGATCTGGGGTCATTTTGAATTCCGATTGGAGTGGGAGAAGTCACATATGACGCTCTTTGTGACTTAGGAGCAAGCGTTAGCATCATCCCACTCGCTTTATGTAGGAAGGTTGATTTAGGTGAGCCTAAACCGGTGAAGATGACGTTATACATGGCGGACCGATCCATAACTCGTCCCGTCGGTATCATTGAAGACGTCCCGGTCAAGCTCGGTAAGTTCTATATTCCAATAGACTTTGTTGTGCTTGACATTCCTACACATTGTCCGGTCCCGATCATACTCGGAAGACCCTTTCTTGCAACCTCCGGTGTATGGTGGATTGCAAGAATGCTAGACTAGTCTTCGACATTGGATAAGAGAAGGTTGAGTTTGTTCTTTCAACTTTGGTGAAAGAGCCAGCACTTGGAGAAGACATGTTCAATATCTATGACGAGGAAGCGTCTAGAGAGGAAGTGAACTTGATCTTATTCAAAGATCCATTGCAAAAGGTCATAACCATGAGCATCATGGAAAAGGGAGAAGAAGAGGATTGTAATGCTGAGATTTAAGCCTTGGAAGAGCTAAAGGAAGTGCAAGAAGAAGTGTTTGAAAAACTTTACGATGGCTCAGAAAACGTGAGAAATCACGGTCAGTCGTGCTATTCCACGGCCGTGGTTTCACCACAACTACCCGTAAACTGCTATTACAAGACCTCCAGAAACTTACACGGCCAAAACCACGGCCGTGAAAGTAACAGTGATGTCGTAATTGAACTCCATACCTAAAACACGGCCGTGGAAGTAACAGTGGTGCCGTAATTTTGGGAATTTATGAGAACAATTCCGTTCTTTCCACAACTTCTCTTGAGTCTTCTACAACCACTCCTACACCCTTAGAGACTTCTAAGGAACCATTGGACACATCTCAAGACTCGTCAAAGGCATGAATGGCTATGGAATTGAAGCCACTTCCCACACATCTTCGGTATGCATTTCTTGGAAGTAATTCTACTTTTCCCGTGATTGTTAGTTCCGATTTAAGTGAAGATGAGCATGATAAACTAATGTTTGTTTTAAAGAAACATAAAAAGGCCTTAGGTTATACTATAGAGGATCTTGTAGGAATTAAACCTTCTTTATGCATGCACAAGATTCTAATGGAGGAAGATTTTAAGCCTTCAAGACAACCTCAAAGACGGTTAAATCCGATCATGAAGGAGGTTGTCAAGAAGGAAATTCTTAAGTTACTTGACGTAGGTATCATCTATCCTATCTCCGATAGCAAGTGGGTGAGCCCCGTTCAAGTTGTCCCGAAGAAAGGAGGAATGATGGTCATCACCAACAAGAACAATGAGCTGATTCCTACAAGAACCGTGACGGGATGGAGAATGTGCATTGATTACCGCAAGCTGAACAATGCAACTAGGAAGGATCACTTCCCGCTACCCTCCATAGATCAAATGCTTGAAAGGTTAGCACAACACTCATATTTCTGTTATCTTGACGGTTATAGTGGTTTCTTTCAGATTCCGATCCATCTAGATGATCAAGAGAAGACCACATTTACGTGTCCGTGGGGTACGTTTGTATATAGAAGGATGCCATTCGAGCTTTGCAACGCCCCAGCCACCTTTCAAAGGTGCATGATGGCCATCTTCTCAGAGTATGTTGAGGAAATCATGGAGGTTTTTATGGATGATTTTTCTGTTTATGATTCCTCATTCGATATTTGTCTTTCTAACCTTTCTCTTGTGTTGCAAAGGTGTGAAGATACTAACCCAGTTCTTAATTGGGAGAAGTGTCAATTCATGGTTAGAGAAGGCATTGTACTAGGACATTTGATCTCTAATAGAGGGATCAAAGTTGATAAGGCGAAGATAGAGACTATAGAAAAGCTTCCCCCTCCATCTTCGGTAAAGGGGATACAGAGTTTTCTATGACACACTGGATTTTATAGGAGATTTATCAAGGACTTTTCAAAAATTTCAAAACCGCTAACCAATCTCTTAATGAAGGATGCAGTTTTTTATTTTTCGCAGGATTGTCTAGGTGCTTTCTATAAGATCCGGGAAGCTCTAATCTCAGCCCCGATTATCCAACCTCCGGACTGGAATCTCCCATTCGAGGTTATGTGTGACGCAAATGACGTAGCCGTTGGAGCTGTGCTAGGACAAAAGAAGGAAGGTCGCACTCATGCAATCTACTATGCTAGCAAGACACTAGATGAAGCGCAGCTCAACTACGCCACGACGGAGAAAGAATTTTTAGCCGTTGTATATGCATTTGAGAAATTTTGTTCTTATCTTGTAGGAGCGAAGGCGATAGTATACACGGACCATTCAGCGATCTGGTATTTACTTGCCAAGAAGGATGCAAAACCGAGGCTGATTAGATGGATTCTTCTCCTACAAGAATTCAATCATGAGATCCGCGACAAGAAAGGCTCGGAAAATTCTGTTGCGGATCACTTAAGTCGTCTACCGCACATAGAAGACGACGATCTACCACTACAAAAAATAATTCAATTAGTCACGCATGTTGGCGACGGCAACACCATTGGTCTCTATTTGGCGACGGCAAAGCGACGGCAACATCAACGTGGCAAAAAATACCAATTATTGGCGTCGGTGGAATAAATCAGTAGCTAATAGTCGTGTAATTTGCGTCGGCTAATCTCGAGCGTGGCTAATATAATGGACCATTGGCGACCGCTTATGTTGCCGACGCCCACTAACAAATTATTTGGCTCCATATTAAAATTTTGCAATAAATTTTTTAAAAAATAATATAAATAATAAACTTTCTTCAAAATATTTAAAATTCAAAGTTCCTACTTTATAACATATGATAAAATCATTATAACCCTTTAAATTTAATTTGGTCCGGTCTGGTTCCATCTTATTAAAGTGTTCAAAACCGTTTTAAAATTAAAAAAGTAAAAAGAAAATAAGAGAGGGTAAATCGAAATAAAAATTAGGGCTAAATTCACTTCTCCCTTATTAGAGTTGACAATTTCATCCGAACCCGACGGAACACCCGTTCACCCGATCCATAGTAAAAGGGTGAAAACCCAATATGAAGCGGGTAACGGATGAAGCGAGTGATGGTCGGGTAGGATTAGTGTGGACCTTTCATCCATCCATCACCCGATTTATCATTCATCCACTCACCCGACCCGCTATGAATAATTTAATAAAATTTTAATTTTATCAAGACCCTAAAAAAAAATCAGATCTCTAGCCTAACTTGGTAACGCCACTCAGCTATTCAGTTTCCATTCGCAACCCTCAGGTCTCAGCCCTTAGGTATGCTTCAAGTCGCCAGGACGCCAGGTATCTTTTTGCGCCACTTCTCTGACTCCATCCGCCAAAAACCGGCTTCAACTCGCAAGGACTGAGTCTTCAGCCTTCAAACTCGCAAGGGCGCCGGCTTCAGTTTTCGTTAGCATCCTCGCAGAGTCACATGTCTCTTCGTCTTCAGTTTCCATCGTCCCAGTCTTCAATTTCCATTCACAAGGGACCCTTGTCCCTTCTCCCGTATCGCGTCTCCCTTCTCCCTTCTCCCTTCTCCCGTTCTCTCAACAAGCAAAGTAGCAGAAGAGACCTAATGATGACAGACGACTCGGTATTCACGCAACCTGGACTTCTTCTTCTTCTTCCGAGTTGGGATTTAGTTTCTTCCATGGTATTTTTATTTATATTTAATGATTTTAGGGTTTTGTAGAGAATTCCAAGGCTTTTGTAGAGATTTCCAAGGCTACCACCATTGACTACTGTTGTAGCATCGTTGAGAAGGAGTTTAACTGCCGATCCCTATGGAGGCACAAACACATGGAAGAGGAAATCTACACAATCTTTCTTTGCTTCAGGTAGCGTAATTGACCTTCAAGTGGTGGAATTTTGGATTCCGGTTTTCAGATTTGAGCTTTAAGTAGCGTAATTGACCATTTTTGTAATTGGTGGGTGTAGGACAACAATCTTGGCAAAGGATACAATAGCTATGTTGGATCATCTGGGATGGAGTGTAGAACATGTTTTTGGTCACTCAATGGGTGAGTCAGTATACATCAATTTCTTTAATGTAACCATTGTTTATATTAAATATCTAACAAAAGAAGGCTAAAACTATTATGAGATATCTAAGTAGGATACAAAGAGAGAGAAATCTCTATGGTTTTTTATTGGTCCATGTGTCAACTATACATTAATCTTCATTTTTTTTTATTTTTGTATAGTGTTAGTTTGTAATAATTAACTATTATGATTAATATAAATATATTTTGATAAATTTTATATTTTTAATATTTATAATTTTGTTTCCTCTATCAATAGAGTATAATATTGGATATGTTTAAAATATTTTTTTATATTAAAAATAAGTAATATAAAACTACTACATTAAAAGTCATACATGAAAAAGAATATTAGTTATATTTAAAATATATAATAATTTTAACTAAAAATAATTAGTATAAGTAATGTATTAACTAATGATGATATTTAATATTTATTATAAAATTAATAACTTTGACACATGAAATTAGTATATTACACATAAAAATTAATATTTTGGTGTATTTGTATTTTTATGTTTTGCATCTTAATTTTGTAGTTATTATTTTAACGTTTTGTAATTTTTAATAAAGTATTTATTAAAAATTTCATTTTTATTAACTGTTTATACATTTATTATATAATTTTTGAAAATAAAATTAATAGTATCAAAATTTTAAAAGTATATAAATATGTTCGTGTAAATAAATATAAAGTTAAGAGATCAGAGTTAAGAAACCATGGATGTGGAGAAAAAGTAGATAGAGTTTTATATGCTGATGTGGCGGAAAGAGAATGTTAAGATATGGGGTTTAAAAACCAACCATTGTGCATGGTCTAAGTCAATGTACATCATATATGTAAAAAAAAGTCATTTGGTTTTGTTCAAATATGTTATGGCAACTTTGCTTGATTTTTCTATCTAGAAAATAACTAGTTTTTCTTTCTTAGTTCTGGCTGAACCAGGAGGAACGATAGCTTGCAAAGTAGCAGCTATGGCGCCTGATAGAATTCAATCCCTAGCTTTGTTGAATGTCACTGGTGGAGGTTTTCAATTCTTTCCAAAGGTATTGTTTTTGGTATGAACACTAAATAGTTCTAATTAACTACTTACCGAATGAAATAGCATTGTACTCCTAAGATACATGCAATACGTTTTTTGTTTAAAACAGTGTTCCAAAATACGTAAAACGGAGACGGGACGGAGAGGCACCGTCTAGCGTCTAGACGGCCGGACGGCCGTCCAGACGGATCCAAGACGGACAAGACGTTTTTTTTATTATTTTCTAGTATTTCCCCCTAAATTATGTAAAAATATCATATAATTCAAATAGTTATTCCTTAAGTCAGCACATTCAATTAAAAATATCAACACAACGGGACAACAATAGTGATATCTTCATATTCTATTGGAATAAAGAAAAATTAAAAGAAAAAATTAAAAGAAAAATCAACATGTTCAACACTACACATTAGGCTAGAGGAGAAGTAAAGTCGGGAGAGAAGTCAGCGAAAAGAAGCGAGAAAGGGTTGAGGAGAAGCGAAGTCGAGAGAGAAATCGGAGAGAAGAAGTAAGAGAAGTCGCCGGAGAGAAGAAACGGGAGATGGCGGAGAAGAAGCAAGGTTGACAGAGGTTGAAGAAGGAAGAGAGAAATCGAAGGATACCCGGAGGAGAGAAGTCGCCGGACAAAAGACTAGGAGAAAGGTCACTGGAGGGACTGAGGTAGAGTCGGAGGAGCAAGTCTCTTCTGAAATTGAAATTCGGAATGAGAAAACCCTAAAAACAGGGACAAAGATACTTCTTCACCCGCCCGTCCTACTCGTCCAAAAACCCGTCCAATCCGTCCCTCCCGTCCTGAAACCGTCCAGCCCGTCTCACATGTCCAGAAAACCGTCCTAGAGCCGTTTTACACTGAAAACGTCTTGCCATCACCGTCTTGCCTCAATTCGGGACGGCCAACCACCGTCCACCGTCCACCGTCCAGACGCCGTCTAGACGGCCCTGGACGGCGGATTTTAGAACACTGGTTTAAAAGCCACAAGATTTGCCCGGTGAATGTCACTATGATGTGTAGTTTGAAAGATATTTATGGGTTACTCCTTATTGTACTTCCATAGGCTACACTAGGGCGTTTAATAAGGAATTCACCATTACTATAATTTAGAAATTTTAAATTCTAAAAACTTCCCTTCAAAAAAAGTGAACTTAAGAAATTTTGATTTAGAACTGGCATTTTGATCGTGAGAAATGCAATATGTGCTCCGTCTATAGGTGAACTCGTGAACTTGGTGGGGGAGTATTGGGTACCGTTGATGACAATGATTAAGGTGGCTTGATATTTCTACATATGTATATGCTTTGAGTTTGACGGGGCCTCATAGCTGCATTGTAATTACAGAATGAAAGTGATTTTCTAGCTGTAGCGTTCAAAACTTTGGTTAAGGGATGTTTGTGGACAATCATTTCTTCTTGGCAGCTTGACCGCCTAAGTATATCAATTGATGCGCTTCATGATGGAAAAGAAACTCCTGGAAAGGGCAGCAATGGACTTGGACACCCATTATAGTCAGGTGTGTGATTTTATTTCTCGTTAATATATAAAAATCATAAACATAGTAACCATGTCTCTAATTGCGCCTAGTTATGCTTCAAATAATATATTAAAATGGTTGAGTCTTGGTTCCATATTGTATGTGCTTTTCATGGTAGCTGTGAAACATACTTTTTGATTTAGAGTATACAAGGTTAATTGCTTCCGGTACTTGATTAGGTTCTAGTCATTTTAAGTTATGAAACCTCTTAATTTGCTTTTGGAAACAAAGGCAAATAGCTCTATGAACTGGCTACATATCATATACTGATGCATGCTGGTTCATGTGATATATTTGAAGGTATACTTATTGAAAGTGATATGTGATTTGGATTACAGAGGCCAAAGTATCTTGTTGAGTGATGATAATGTATATAAACTCATTCTTGTGCAGAAGTATCTTGTTGAGGTCATTGGATCAAATACTTATCGTTTTGCAGGTTTTTGTGGGAAACTTGGACACTAATGTTGTTATTGATGATTATTTGAGAGATATGTTAATTCATTTGTTCGCATTTGTGTTTATTGACGACGGATTTTTGACATTTCTTATATATATATATTAAAGATTATCAGCAAGCTTAGGAAAGTAGATAAACTTCTTATCCTTGAAAGGGTCATATAGAACTTTTGACTACAGGACATTCAAGATTCCTTGGTTGGAACAGTGGAGAAACGAGGAATATCTGGAGGCCCGAGGAAGCGTGTAAATGTTGGTTTGGAGTTGGTGATGGAACTATCTATTTTATTTTTTTATGATGAACCAACATCAGGCTTAGATAGCTCGTCTTCATAGCTACTTCTACAAGCATTAAGACAGGAAGCCAATGCCGGAGGGAATATAGTCATGGTTGTTCATCAACCAAGGTAACTTTTAATCAACATTTTCTATTAGTATTCACTAGATATATATAACAACTCAAGGCTTGACAAGTTCCTCTTTAGTGATTAGCAAACAATCCTCAGATGGGACCAAAGATTCAGAATCATCAAAGGAGTGGCATATGCCCCTCCTATACCTACATCAAGGCTGGGGTACCTAGCACCAGAGCTTGCAAGAAAAGGTAGGGCAACCACTGAAACTGATGTGTTTGCTTTCGGGTCATTCTTACTTGAAGTGGCATGTGGAAGAAGGCCAAATCCTCCGCTACCACGGATCGACTGACCACAAGATTCTTGTTGACTAGGTTTATGAATGTTGGAATAGAGGAGTGATGCTAAATTGTGCTTGATCCTAAATTGGGAGGAAACTATTAAGAAGAAGAAATGGAGCTGGTGTTAAAGCTAGGATTGATTTCCTCAAATTCCAGGCCAGACGTTAGACCAAGCATGAGACAAGTGAACATATTTTTAAATGGAGATGCTAAGTTGCCAAAAGTGTTTCTTAGTAGTGCATAAACGAACTTGTTCTCATCTAGATCAAAAGTTGTATTCTCAATGTCAGATAAATGCAGAAAACAATAGGTTGTATCGTGATGAATAATAATGATACTTTGTTTTTTAGGATCCGTTTTATTTTTATGAAGGAATAGAGCAATTTTAGCAATTAAATGTATGAATTTGCAGAATAGAATATACGAATATAAATTTTAAAATTTCCCACCGAATATTCATTTTAGGACGGCTCCTTGCCGTTGCCAAAAATACAAAATTTCTCACCAAATTTAAATTTTGCGACGGTTACTGCCATCGCAAAATTTAAAATTCCGCACCCATTTTAAAATTTTGCGACACATTGGACGGTGACGGCTTTTGCCGACGCGAAATATTTGCGATGGTACTATCCGTCGCATAGCTGTCGTCAAAAGCACATTGCCGTCGCAAATTTTTTTTGTGTCGCCTGTTCTGGCTTCGCCCTGTCCTGCCGGCGCCGTTGATGGTTGGCGACGTCAAATAGCTTTTCAGCCGTCGCCAACATCCGTGGCTAATAGAATTACTTTTTGTAGTGTACCCATAGATGACTCCTTCCCGGACGAGCATTTGCACATCATAGAGGAGTGCATCGACAAGATATCTAGAGGTAACGAACCATGGTTTGCTGATTTTGTTAATTACTTGGTTTGTCAGGAAATACCTCCCGGACTATCCTACGCACAAAGGAAGAAGTTCTTTAAAGACGTCCGGCAATACTTTTGGAACGAACCTCTACTCTTCAAGAGAGGTCCCGACGGCATCATCAGGAGATGTGTGCCGGAAGACGAGATGCAAAGTGTCATTCGTCATTGTCATTCACCTACTTGTGGAGGACACGCTAGTTCCAACAAAACTAGCGCTAAGGTATTGCAATCCGGTTTCTTTTGGCCTACTTTGTTTAAGGATGTGCAAACTTTTGTTTCTTGCTGCGATGCTTGTCAAAGAACAAGGAACATATCTAGGAGAAACGAGATGCCTCTTAACAACATTAAGGAGGTAGAGATCTTCGACGTTTGGGGAGTTGCCTTCATGGGACCTTTTCCATCATCTTGCAGGAACCAATACATACTTCTCGCTGTAGATTATGTTTCGAGATGGGTCGAAGTCATTGCCTCTCCAACTAATGATGTCATGGTTGTTCTCAAGTTCTTTAATAAAACTATTTCCCCAAGGTTTGGGACACCACGGACCATCATTAGTGACGGAGGTTCACACTTCATTGCCCGACGATTTGAAGCTCTACTAGCTAAGTATGAGGTGACTCACAAGATCGCCACTCCCTACCATCCACAAACGAGTGGGAAAGTGGAGATTTCAAATAGAGAGATCAAGGGCATCCTAGAGAAGACGGTTTCAAAGACAAGGAAGGATTGGTCTTTGAAACTAGATGATGCGTTATGGGCGTATAGGATTGCATACAAGACTCCCATAGGAACAACACCATACAACCTTGTGTATGAGAAGTCTTGTCATCTCCCGGTGGAGCTAGAACACAAGGCGTACTGGGTTGTGAAGTGGTTGAACTTCGGCATGAAGGAAGCGGGCGAGAAGCGCCTCTTGGACCTTAATGAGCTTGAAGAACTCCGCTAGAACGCCTATGAGAACGCAAAGATTTACAAAGAAAGAGCGAAGCGTTGGCATGATAAGCATATCATTCCGAAGGACCTCAAAAAAGGAGATCAAGTTCTCCTCTTCAATTCGAGACTTCGGCTCTTTCCATGTAAGCTTAAATCTCGTTGGACTGGACCTTATCTAATCAAACATGTTTTTCCCCATGGCGCAGTTGAAGTATGGGGTGAAAAGAGCGGAAGTTTCAAGTTGAATGGTCAACGACTTAAGAAGTATTCACCGGAACTCCCGGTTGAGGAAATCGCTCCGATTGTCCTCGAATAAACCCAAGAACGGTCTAGCTATGGACCCAAAACAAGCGCTTATTGGGAGGCAACCCAAGGTATTGCACTTACGTTTTTGTTTTTCTTTCTTAGATTAGTTTAGTTTAGTTGTTTTTGTTTTGTTTTTCCCTCGATACCTCTCGGTATGCTATGTTTTTGGAAGTAGGAATAAGGAATGGGCAAAGGAAGGAATAAAAGGTTGGAAGGAATTGACGAAACTTGGATTTTGTCACACAAAAGAGAGTTCCACACCCTAAACCACGGCCGTGGAAGCTACAGGTGGCCGTAATTTCCCAAATGTAAGACAAATCAAGAAAAACCACGGGTCCGTACATTTTCACGGCCGTGGAAACCCCCGAGTGATTGTGATTTTCAAGAAAATTACGGTCACTATATAAACCACCTGTCTTCACAAAAACACAACAAAAACCCAATTCCACGCCCATTTCCACGCCCAAAATCACCGACTCCTCCTCCTCAGGACGCTCCTGCATGGTATGGACAGCCGCCGGATTGGTACTCGCAGGTTCCGGGATGGGCTACCGATCTTTCGAGGAGAGTGGGAGATCTAGAGATCCGACAGGAGACTCATGACGTACGGAGCCAGGAGAACGACCGTATCTTGAGGGACGTTTATCGCTAGCAGTTTGGGTAGAATTTCAGCCCGGATTTTTATCCATTCCCACCGCCGCCTTCCTAGTGATGAGATGGGATGACCGCCGGTTTGAGTCACTCTACCACCGTCTAGTGAGTTTCTTTGTTTTCTTTTCTTGTCTTTATTTTTCTTTTGAACATTGAGGACAATGTATGTTTCAAGTATGGGGTGGGGTGTGACTATCGTTTGTAATAACTCTACTCACTTTTCTTTGCTTATTCCATGAACACTTGCATGTTTCATTCCATTGTCACACGTTTCATTATTGCATTGCATGAAAAAAGCCTTTGAAAAATCCATAAAAATTTGAAAATGTTGAAAATTTTTGTGCTTTTAAGATTATAGATGACTTCTATGATGATTTTTACTTGTGGAATGAGTTTTTGATGACAATTGTATGTTTAAATCGAATTGTGAATTGAGAAGAGGTTAAGTATGTTGTTTATCCTTTCTTGCAAGTTTCATAATGTGAAGAGTTTTATCTTATTTATTTTGAGAAATCAAAGTTGAAATCACAATATAAGTTCCTATACTTCTTTATGAGATGATTAAGGCACCTCGATTTTCTTATTTCTTTCTTTGATCATTTAGCCCCTCATTAAAATAATTGTCTCCTTTACCTATCCGGGAACTAGGAAGAGTTGATTTTGGCATGTTTGATGTGGAAGGGGCATGAAAAGAAATTGTTTGAATTCAAAGTATAGAAATTTTAGGTTTGGGGAATTCAATCATGATGACGAGTATCTCGGCACCATTCACATAGCCCGGTGTTTGTGTCTTGCCAAAGTCGGATTGAGCGATATTCCTAACAAATTCTGGTATGTGCATCAAGGGTTTGAGGCATCTCGAAATTGAGAAACGTCAATCTCCTAGACTTCGATTTTTGTGCACCGCTGTCCATATTTCCAAAAGTAAAGTTGAAAAATTATGTGCAAAAGTTAAGAGCAAAGCTCTAAGTTGGTGGTTGTTCGAATAAAAAGAATTGTGTTGTACTTTTTTCCGGATTCATACACCACATTCCCTTATAAGTTCCACCTATTCCGCATTCTTGACCTTACTTGAAAGACCTTGAGATCAAAAGAGTGTTATTTGACTTGGTGATTTAAATTGAAGTTTCTCATGTTTGATTTTGACAATGCTTGAAGGTTATGATGTTTGTCTTAAAGTTTATGCAATTTATGATATCTCTTTGCTTTACATTCTTTGGTTTATGTATATGAACGTTTTCAAGGATGAATGAAGTAAGATTTGAGGATGATCTACTGACTAGAAGCACATTTACCAAAAATATTGTTTTGTTTTGTTGCATTCATATTTCATTCTACCTTATATTCTAAGCTTTTGAAAACCTTGCTCGGGGACAAGCAAGTGGCAAGTATAGGGTATTTTGTTAGCATGAAATATGACTATATTTTAAGCACTTGTTTTAGTTGTTTTTCCCTCTTTTATGTGTACATGGATATAGCTTTGAAGCATTTGTGAGCTCTTTCACCCACTTTGTTGATATAGAGATCTACACTAACTTCGTTTTGTTTATAGGTGAATAAAGGCTTGGATTGGAGCAAAATGATGAAGGAAAGTAGTATTTGATCATGCTTGAGGGCAAGGAGATGTATTAGAGAGGCTAAGGAAGGAGCATGAATGAAGAATGTCACGAAACAAAGGCAAAAACAAAGAGTTTGGAAGTCCACGCCCTGAATTACGGTCGTGGAGGAGACATTTGAAGAACTACGCCCTAAAGTACGGCCGTGGATTTGGCAACATGATCGTGGAAGTAAGTTTGGAGCACAACAGAAAGTTACACGGTCTAAACCACGGGCGTGGAAAGTTGTTCATGACCGTGATTTTGGTGATTTTATGACGTGTCATATTTGCCACGTCAGCGACGGTTATTGGGCTTTTATCGTAACCCCTTCTCGCCCTATAAAAGGGCTGAAGAAAGGAGTTTCGAGTACCTTCGCTTAGAGCTTTGGAGACGGCTGTTTAGGGTTTGAAATTGAAGCTTGCTTGCGACGGAAGTTTGGAGACGCGATATTGGAGATTTTCTTAGGTTTCGATTTCGGAGACGGATTGACACCCGTTCTTCATTGTTGCCTGAGATTATTGCGAGGATTCTTATTCCATATTCTGAATCCATTGAACATATTATCTTGTTATTCGGATTTGAGATTGATCTTAAGTGTTTATTGAGTTTTCGAGGGTTTCTATATTTCTCTCTTTTATATTTGAATATTGATGCAATGACAATGATTGTTGGCTAAAACCCTTTAACAATTCTAAGGTGAAGGGTTGATAGTTGTGGCTTAAATGATGATAGATCGATTGTAAACATATTAGACCCTGAGAGTGTGAGAAACCTCGTCGCCAGCCTAATCCACGGTCTGTTCTTGAGTCTGTTCTTGAGTTCCACGGCCGTGGAATCTCAAGATCTAGCCGTGATTTCCCTTGTTTTACGACCTTTGCTTTTGCTTTAATCCAAAGTTAAAGATTTGCTTTAACCTAACCTTGGCTTGCCTTTCCTAGGTAGTAGTGAGACTCAACATCCTCTATTTCGGTTTCGAGTGTCACAACCTTGACCGTTTGAGTTTGTCTTTGATTCGTTGGGTTTGGACTTGGGTATTTGAGTTTAATTCTTATCTTTTGATCTTTTCTATACTTCACCCTCAACAACCTTTATAGAGAGTGGTTTTGGGTTAGATATATAAGGTTTTGGAACTTCGTCGTACTCAACCTTACCTTAGTTATACCTTTGCAATCCTCAACTCTGTCCTTATACTTATAGAATATCTTGAATCGATTGCCACAATTTGATATCTGGATCTTTAGGGTTGCTGTTTTCCCAATATTTGCAAAGCTTTTATACTTTTGATTGCTCGATTAATCGAAACTGATTTTGTTTCACCAAATCCCTGAGTTCGATACTTTGGAATACTTGCTTATCTACGCCGATCCGTACACTGCGGGTTCGCTTGCTTAATTTCAGTTTTATAAATTTAAAGCTTATTTGTACGCACACTTCCGAGCGAACAACGGCCGCAGGATTTTGAAAAGGGGGGGGGGGGGGCGAAAATTTATTTTCGATAAAAATATTTATGAAAATAAAATAGGGATAAAAACAAAGTCAATATGTCATCAAACAAAGTCAATATGTCATCTACTTACGAAGTTTTGACTACAAGTCTACCAAAAATAAATACTGAATGCTACAAATAAACAATCAATCTAACAACAAAGGGTGTAAATCTATCTTGCGAGTTGACATATTATGATAATAGTGAATAATTCACTACTTGAATAATTCATGTTGCCAAAAAGGGAAATTATCTATCAAATGGAAAGTAAAAAAAATAGAATATTTCGCCACAATAAACAAAAAATGGGCAAAATTTCCCAAATTAGCTTCGGAGCAAAATTATTCCACAAATACACGAGATTTTTGGGTTGGAGAACAAGCGCGGTCCTAGACCGCGTCTATTGCAAAAAGAAGAGTATTACAAACTGTGATTTAGTATTCTAATTAAACAAAATACAAAAAAAAAAAAGTTTAAAAAAAATTACACTTAAAGGTGCGGTCTTGGACCGCGCCTATATATTCTTTTCTTTTTTTTTTAACAAAATAGTTGCCCTATAGGCGCAATCTATAACCACGCCTCTTTATCTTTTTTTTTTTCAAAAACGTTACACTATAGGCGCGATCTAGGACCACACCTCTATTTAAGTTTTTATTATCTTTATTTCCGATATCAAAACGTTGTCGACAATGCCTTTTACAAATAACAGTGCGGTCTAATTTTGATTAGCTTTTAACAGATAAAAGTAATCTCATCCATTCCATTTCTTTTCTCTACCCTTATTCGATTTCATTCCATTTTCATTCCACCCTCCAACCAAACAGACACTAAAAGGGAGCCATCTAAAGAGTTGTCTGATGGCCTAGGGCCACATCATGCACCACTACCTTCATTTTAAGATATTTACATCAAAATACCCTAAACTCTACAAATTACGTACATTGTCTATTAAAGCCCCTTTTAAAAAGCCTCGATTAGGCTCGCCGGAATTGATACTAGTTCCGTCTCCGGCCACTGATAGTTGAAACAAGGTAGGAGGAAATATATACTATTTTTTCTTTTAAAAATATTTTATAGATAAATAATATTTACAAATCATAGCTTTATAATGATGGTATTATTAAAAGTAATAAAATACTAAAATAATTAGTAAAAACTAATTGTCTTACGAGTATACACTTATACTCAGTGACGTACAATAATATTAATTAGAATACTTTCAATTAATGTGTTGTAATTTTTTATATTGATGGTACTTGACAATATACATTGGTTGAGCAGATCTCGGTTGCCTTGTACGAGCTTTCACTTCAAGTTCCTCCGCTTGCCGGCGGATCTGGGTTCGCCGAGATCCATGGGCTGAAAGAGAGAGGATGGGATGAGGAGAGAAAGAGAATGTGGATCCGGGGAAATGGAGGAAGGGTAGTTGGTATACTTTGATGAATAACTACAATATTATTTCACTTTTTTGTTCATCACTTTTCTAGCTAAAACAGACTTACGATCACTTTTGGTTTTTATTACAAAAGTCCATAATATTAAAATTCAAATTTAGCACATAAAATTCATGAATAATGCTATTAACTACAATTCTCATCTACCAAATTTGACTTTTATCATGCAAGGTTTCTTCAATATGAATTGTGGCTCATGAACTTGGGAAATTGAAATCAAGTTTAACTACTTTGCTACATTTCTTGAACTTGTCATTTCAAATTTCAGTTCTATTTGTTACATTGACTAGTTGTCACGGGTACCACTTCTCTCACTTAGCTTCGTCGATGAATTCGAGTGGCTTAGAATGTAATAAATCAAGAGTTTCACTTGCTCATATTCCTCTTGAGTTTCAATCAACAATATAACAACATACGGATAATGGCTTAGACTGCAATGCTTCTTCCAGTCAACTAATGAGATAACTGGGTCCAGCACCTTCTTAAACAAAGTTAAGGAACTCATATCTTATTACCGATTCTTCATCTTGACTCAGCTTAAAAGAATATCATGCCATTCCATGCATAGTTGATAGGGTGTGTAACTACATATGTAAGGGTATCACCAAACCATAAAGTTGTTCTCACCTTTACTTGAGTAGTTGAGTTTTACACGAGTCTTTGTAACATAAGCTAGGAGACATGATAAGCATTAGAACTATAATGAACAAATTAAAATGTGTCACTATACATATTAGGAGATGCTTTCATGTTTTCTTTTTATTGCTTTATTTTATTTGTTTTATGATGTGTTAGTCTATTAGTTTATTAAATTTATCCATACATAAACATGTTTGATGTTTTGAAAATTAGTTCTTTATAAAAAAAAATATATAAAAAAAATTACCCAAAATAATAAAATATTGATATTAAACTCAAAATAATATCAATTTTGAAATTACCTATAAAACCCCAAATCCGCGGGACTCGGGGCGCTACGGGTTTGAGACCTCACAATGGGTCTCAACCCTTAGCTTGACAACAATTTCACCGGATCTTGCAACAAGACACAAATAAAGGTCAAAACCGAAATACATTTTTATGCAATGAAAAGAAAAACCCAAAAGAATACAACAAATGACTTCAGCCGAGAATTCAACCCCAAAGACTAAACACCATACAACACACAATAAATACAATACTCAAACTCGACTCCAATCAACCAATTCTAAAATGTACGGACCCCGGCTGCCCACTCTTCCGGATCTCTCGGCCGCGTTCCTAACCTGCAAGGCAATCTACAACAATCGGTAATAAACCGTTAGCTAATATTCGAAGCATTAGAATCAATGGGAAAGGCACAAACACAAGTAAATAATCATAAACACACAACATTCTCAAAGCACACAATTCCGGTTTATTATCTTTTTATTATTAAGTCATATCCCGTTCTAATTCAACTTAGGTTTGTGACACGAGACCACCGTGGTCCCGCCTCGGTCCCTACTTACCGGCATGGAACGGTATGGATGCCTCCGACCGTCTAACCAGCACGGGCTAGTCGCCAAGAACCTCCTAGAATCTCGCAAGAGCTAGGCAGATGATGTCACTACCCGTTATCATACACTTGAGCCAAAATAATATAAGGTCGGTGGTCCTATTACCGGTTTAGTTGTTATAAACAATAAAGAATAATCACACACCACCAAACACACATCAATGCTAATACAAGGAATACGAGCTAAGTAAGTCCGGAGACTTACCTCGTCTTAAAGCTAAACCGATCAACAATATCTCTCAACTTCCCGCAGGAAGATACTCAACTCCTGGCCAAAACAAGGCACACGATCAATATCTATCTCTCATGCTAGAAGTCCTTAGACTTCTAGTCCAAATGACCTCTATAAGGTCATAAAACTCACATGTCAAGATAACACGTTCCTAATCTCGATGCTCTCACAACAACAGGTAATTCAAACTTATAGCCTAATGATTCTCACAAGATCAAACCATATACTCGAATCCTTATAACAACCTCACTAGACCGCAATATCACCTCAAGCTTAGAATCAACATCAATCCATCAAACAATATCAAATCCTCAAAACTCACCTAAGGTTCAAAGCCACTACTTGGCATTAACTCTAAATTATGCTAGATCCATCCTAACATGATACTACTACTACTACCACTCAACATAACTAGATCGAGAAAGGTACTCACACAAGGTCGAAGGACAAAAGTCGTTCAATGGATTTCGACTTTGGAGTCGTTAGGTCTTTATCGGGATGCTTCCGAACCTAACACAAAAGTCGACGTTAAAAATCCGGGATTAAATCTTTGAGCCATAATCGAAATAATCCAACAAAGACATAATATACCGTGTATAAAAATATAAGAATATCCCGTAATTAAAATCCAAGGTTAAAAGCCGCTAACACATTTTCCGGGGTAAATTATACCGTTCCAAAAATTTGGGCAATAATCCGTAATTAATTCTTTGGGTCATTATATGTAAATAAATTCTGCAGGGGCATAAATGCAAACTTCCGAAATGTGGGTCAAAATTGCAATATAAAAATATGGGTACATAGTGTAATTATACTTAAAAATAGGGAGGCCCGATTTAATTAAATGTAAAGGGTTTTAAACCCTGATGTTGGTGGCCATGAGGAAGTTGAGGAAAAGGTAATCACTGGCGGCGCTGCAAGAGGAAGGCAGTGCAAGCGGCGAGATACATCGACGGGTCCGGTGGGGTTGGACGGCGAGACATTTCCGGCGCTTTCCCATCGGCGATGACTCGACTTGCTGGACAAGTCCGGTTCGAGGTAGGGAAAAACAAAACAGGGGTGTTGCTTCTAGGCCCTTGTCGACAGAAGGGAGAGAATGATGGAAGTGGACGCGGCAAGGACTCCGGCAGGCGAGGCGACAGTGGTACCAGTTCCTCCGGAGACGGTGGAGGCAAGCTGGCGGTTTCACTCGTTGGCTGTTCGAATCCCACAGAGAGACAAGGGGAAAAAGGCAGTCCACCTCTGGTGAGCTTCGGCAGGGCGAAGACGACCGTCAGTAGGCTGCAACTTCCGACGTGACTGAAGGAAAGGGAGATGGAAAGCTTGCTGTTGCTACACCTTCCCAGAATAGAGCCCGGAGGTGAGTGCACAGAGGCTCGAGGTTGAAGTTGTTGCCGAGAGTGAAGAAGGGGTTGTTTCCGGAGTTGACAGAGGGAGCAAGGCTCCTGGTGAGGTGGTCCAGAACACGAGAATGAGTGAGGAGGAATTGGGGTTGTGGTGTGTCTGGTAGTGATGAGAGTGTATATCGTAGAAGGACTAGATTTTTTTTCTTAGAATTTCTAGGTTTTGTTCTGAGAGTTTAGAGTCTAAATAAAGTGAGACCTTAGTGAGATGTTCATTAAAGTTAAGAAGTTAGAAAATCTTTTAACTTAGTAATATCTTTTCGTTGAGTGTTGGATGATGGTTTTGGTTCCAAAAGATATTTTGGAAGTATCTATGAATTTGATTGGGTCTTTTGGACCTAGGGGTAGAATTGTCTTTTTACTCTTATAATGGCAAAATGAAAATCTTTCTTAAGATAACCTTTAGTGTCTTAGAAGTTGGAAACTTCTATGAGGTTGAGACATATTGTTGACCCACTTTCCTTTTGAGCAGGAAGTTGAGTTCCCCCGTTGCGGGTCGAATTTTTGAGTTACCCAGAGATGTGACTCAGTTCAGGTAAGTCCCCGGACTTACTTAGCTAGCTTCTAGATATGAGTGTGGATAATGATAGTGGTGTTTGAATGATGAGTTTATAGTTGTATTTAGTAGAAATTATATATACCGACCTATACATTGGCCTAAGAGTAACGGGCGGTGGCATTCTGCTCAGTTAGCCTGAGGGCGCTGGGGGTTTCTTTAGGGACTAGTCCACACTCGGTTTGTAGTGATGCTACCGGCGGAGGTAAGCTAGACCTACACCCAGTTGGATAAGGAACGGAGGCGAGAATTCCTAAGACTTCTCGTGCCACAACTGTAAAATGGAATAAAGTGAATCACCTAAACTAACAGATAATAACCGGTCTGTGTGCTAGCATGATGATTGTTTATTTTATCTTGAGTGTGTTTGTGCTATTCTTATTCCATTTATATTTGGATTGTTAGCTAACGGTTATTCCGTGTTGTAGTTTTTGTAGAGATAGACAGTTGCAGAGAGATCCGGAAAAGATGGTCTGCCGGGTCCACGTACTCATTAGATGGGGACGGGGGAGTCTTCCTTTCGGCATGCTTGTTATATATATATGTATATGTTTTGTAAGGCTGACACGTGTATGCATTCATGTAATAAAATATTATGTTTTGAAATTGTTTTAAATACATTTGTGCGTTGTTGTAAGATCCTAGTAAAATTGTTGTTAAATCAAGGTCGGGACCCATTGTGAGGTCCTAACCAGTAGCTCCCCGAGTTCTGAGAACTTGGGGTGTTACATTTGATAAACTTAAAATAAATCGTAACTATTTTTATTTAAAAAATAAAATAACTTAGGATTTTTAACATATTAAATTGTTGTTAATTTGACTTTTTTTTAAAATAAAATTCACTTAGCGCAACTATTCTTTTTGACATGTAAAAAACTTGTAGTCTCATTATCACAGAGCTAAATTTTCGAAAAAATCAACCGTATTATCTTTTGTAAATAATATCATTACAAAAAGTAGTATTACATGAGTAAGTGAAACAAAATGCATTTTCATGTTGCCTTTTATTTATATATTTATATATATATATATATATATATATATATATATATATATATATATATATATATACTATATAAAAGAAAAAACGCTTAATTCACGTGTCTTTCATTAAACAACGGATTACACGCGTCCTTTTCTCATAATGTACCTTTTATAATTTATTGTTTAATTATTTTTATTATGTCTTTATTAATCAAATCTAAGTGTTGTTAACATATAAATCAAAATAAAATAAAATATTACTAATCTAAAAAGGTAATATCCACTAATTATATTTTTATCTTTTAAAAAACATTTTAATTTTGATAAACAAATTTGTTTCAAACTTAATTTTTATATTATAAAAATTATAATATATTACGTTATTTTAAAACAAAGAAAAGTATAATTTTAATTATAATTGATACCAAATAAAATTATAAAATTATTTCACAATATTTTATAAAATAAATAACCATACAAAGCAAAAGAATTACACGTGTCATTCATTTAAACATTAGATGACATGTTTCATTTTCTCAGAATTTACCTTCTACTACTTATTATTTACTTTTTTTTTTTATTATGTCTTTCATTAATTAAAATCTAGCTATTGTTATCACATAAATTGTAACACCCCAAGTTCTCGGAACTCGGGGAGCTACTGGTTAGGACCTCACAATGGGTCCTGACCTTGGTTTAACAACAATTTTACAAGGATCTTACAACAAGGCATAAATGTATTTAAAACAATTTCCAAACATAATAATTTATTTAATGCATGTACACATGTGACAGACTTACTAAAACATTTATATATTTATATTACATGCATGCCGAAATGAAGACTCCCCCCTCCCCATCTAATGAGTGCGTGGACCCGGCTGACCATCCGTCCCGAATCTCTCTCTGCAACTGTTTATCTCAACAAATCTACAACACGGATAAACCGTTAGCTAACAATCTAAATATCAGTAGAATAAAGATAGCACAAACACAAACAAGGTAACATAAACACCCATCATGCTGGCACACAATTCGGTTATTATCTGATAGCTTAGGTGATTCACTTTATTCCGTTTTAAAGTTGTGGCACGAGAAATCTTAAGAGTTCTCGCCTCCGTTCCTTATCCAACTAGGTGTAGGTCTAGCTTACCTCCGCCGGTAGCATCACTACAAACCGAGTGTGGACTAGTCTCTAAAGAAACCCCAGCGCCCTCAGGCTAACTGAGCAGAATGCCACCGCCCGTTACTCTTAGGCCAATGTATAGGTCGGTGGATAATTACTACTAAGTACGACTATAAACATCTCATTTACACACCACTACCATTATTCACACTCATATCGAGAAGCTAGCTAAGTAAGCCCAAAGGACTTACCTGAATCGAATAGAGTACAACTCTCGATATCCCATAAACTCAATCCGCAAGGACATAAATCAACTCCCTGATATAGAAGGAAACTTGATCAAAATATATTCAAAAGTCTTAGGAGACTTTTGCTTCTAAGACACTAAGGTCATTCTAATGTAAATTACCAAAATACCCTCATAAGGTAGAATGACCCTTTTTACCACCTAGTCTCAAAACTCTCGAAAATTCCATAACATAGATTCAAACTCTCCTTTGGAACTGTAATCCCCCAATCTAACTCTCAAGAGGAAGTTTGTTAAAGATGTTGAAGAGTTATTTAAATTTTTGATTTCCTCAAAAATTCACTGTGATCCAACATTAACTTATTGTATATTCCTTATACAAAAATCTAAGAATTCTATATATATATATATATATATAAACCTTCTATTATATGAACTCTACTCATGAGAGCAAAAGGATCCCACACTTCTACAACTCTTAAACAAAAATTCCCAAATTGGTCAATGTACCTCTATACCTTAAAATCCGCCTTAGTCATCTTCCGACTAATTCCTTTGTCAAAGTATAGTTTCTATCCCCTTTATAAACTCAAGGACTCTTATAAATCAAAGGTTTCCTATCCTCAATTAAACTCGTGAGACTAGTCAGTTTCTAACACCAACTAAACTAATAATTTTATCCCTTACAACTAGGGTCATACTCTAAATTTAAAAGTGAGTATTACTATGCAACTTATCATTGTAGATCAAAACTCAACTTCCAACAATATTAGGGCTACTAAAATAAATAAGCAACTTTGGGCTTTTTCTTGAATTTTTTTCTAATTTAGGGTCAAGACTGTAAATATCATAAATATGGGCCAAATAACAAAATTGGTAAGATGGGTTAAAATCTGCAACTTACCCCTCCATAACACAAGAGTCCCGCTCTAGGGCTGAGGGTGTGGCGTGCAGCGGTCTCCATTCCCGTCCTGGCCGATTTCAACACTTCGTTGGAAGAGACCGCCGATGGTAGTGGTTACAGACGAAGCAAGGCTCGCATTTCCGCCGTCTTGCCAACAGTCCCGGCGAAGATTTGGAGGCAGAGATGACAGTGGCTGCAGGTGGTGGTGGCAGAGGCCGAATCTGATGGTAAGGTGAAGGCGTGGCTCTCCAACATCAGGCGAGGCGGTAATTTCTCACCGGCAACGGTAATGCCAAGCAATGGTTGCTCTAGTCTCGATATACTCTAATTTGTTGTTGTTCGATTGACTGATCTTCTTAGGACAACGCCAACGAGGAGGGTGGTGTGTGATTTGCGCTGTCAGTCCAAGGGAGGTTTTTTCTGGGTGTTTGTTGCTGTGGTACAGAGGAGGAAAGGGGTGGTTGCTGTTGTAGAAGAAATGGTTGCAATAGGGCTGTTGAGGCCACATGGTCATCTACCTCATTGTCCTCTGTTATAGCATGGTAAGGGAGAATTGTTTGATTGTCAATTGTTGTTGTGGAAGACAAGAGGAGAGCAGCTTGGTTAGATGCTGAGCGAGCATGAAGAAAGGTAAAAGGAGGGTTATGCTTTAGGTAGAAGAGGAAGGAAACAAATGAAATGGTTGAAGAGCTATAGAGATTTGTTGGGTCAACAGTTGCGTGAAATAAGGCAAACAATCAGCCAAGTATGGCCAAGAGAATTAAAGTATTGAATGAAGGGAATAAAGACTAAAAGCATATGTTTATTATTTCATAACCCAACGGGTCTCCTAGAAGAGGTCTGAAGGTGATAACTCTTTATATTTATATATATAATATAAGTATAGAGGGGAACCAAACTAGGTAGAATATAAGTGTTATCATTCTAAAAGAGGGATGTGTGAGTAATAAAGTTTTGATTAAATAATTAGTTATGAAGTTGTGCATTTGTGTGAATGAAATCTTTACATAAAGTAGGTAGCTTAAAGTATGTGGTATATAGCTACATTCACATGAAAAGATAACACTAATATGCCTTGTGAGCCTAAGTATCGCATAACATCCTGAGAATGACATAACTATGTAGGGATTCGTCCCACAATACCGCTCGACTTGGAGTTAATTGAAAAAAAAAATAAATAAATAAAAATTTATCGGGTATTACATCAGTACCCCCTAAAAATAAGTTTCGTCCCGAAACTTAGAATAAGAACATCACTCCGATAATCTTCTATAAACAAAACATAGTATCTATATATATATATATATTATTTATATATATATATTTTTTCCTATCTTTCTAACATAGAAAAAATCACTCAATTATCATAGAATTACAGCGCAAACGATTAAACACACAAACACGGAAGTAATCACATAGTCAAATAAATCCTACATCTCAAGGTCCGAGTACTAACTCGTCGGTCCATGTGTTGCGGCTGACTCCGCAAATAAATTAGGATGACTACTCCTAAAGTTATCCTCCGTCTCTCAGGTAGTCCCATCGGCTCCTCAACTAAAACACTAGATACTCTACAAAAGTATGATCCGGCTCAACTATCAGATCCTCATCACTAATGATATGTCCCAGATCTGGTATATATATCCCCTAACGGTTACACGTGAATACTAAGTGTACCCCTCTAATTTGGGGTAAGAGTGTTAGTCGATAAATAACTTCCCTGTCTGCTTTAAAATTAGAACAGTTACTTTCTAAGCTCACTTCCAGCTCTGTTGGCGACTCTACCGAAAATAACTATAAAGCTTAATTCCTACCATTGAATCCACTTGCTTTTGACCTTCCGGAAGATCCCGACTATCAACTTTGAAATAATGATCTTAGATCTCTCCCGGCACTTTACCAAGTGCCTATGGCTCTTTGTAAGATCACTCACTTGATCTTCTCTCCGTAAGATGATTCCGCCCGACCATCTCTTCATTACTGAATTATCACTTGCCTTGGGTCAGGCTTTCAACTTATTATAATCCAAAATCACACTATATACGTATATTTTCATATCAATCTATAATTCCTTAACTTGGGGTCATAGTTTACATAACATTGAGTTTCATGTTCTATGGGTTATAGGTTCACCACGCTTTCGCTGCGCTACTTTGATCTATCTATTGCCACTTGTCATTCATAATGGCGTATTCTGTGAGTCAGGATGATTTACTAAACTCTCGTCCCTAAATTCCCTCCTTAGAATGGAAAAGTCCTCTCAAACCGACCATCAGTCTAGGGTGGCTTACTATAATAAAAGAAAAGGCTCGCACTCTAGCCGTAACTACTGATTGTCCAAAACCTTGAGATAAACCGTCATATCTCTCGAAACTATGGTCCTTGACCCCCATGGGGTTTCACAATTGGTCTAGATAAGTCTTCAGCAAACTAACTCCTGGTCAGGTCTCCTTTGAAGAACCGGAATGTGCGTCTTTAGACATTCCCGGAATTCATTTATGTCTCATCAGAACTCGACTTACTACTCTCCATGAATACTCAATGTGATTATCCTTCCACAATTCTTTTGACCTCTAACATAGGAGTATATACCCAAGTCTCTTTACCATCTTGACATGGAGTTTTCTATTTAGTTCCAAATTCTCGAGGTGCAGTAACAAGTCTACTTCGAGACAATAATACCAACCACATGATGGTCTCTCATGATTGTCTAGTGAACTTCTTCTACTAGGTGACTCATCTTATAACATTTTTTTTTCTCCTCCGAACCGGTCTCTAACTGTCAATTGGTCATTACTACCCATTTCGGGTGAAAACCTCGGTTAGGTTGTGCTTTTGCATAGATTCCATTAAGGCATCCTCCTCTCAACACTTTATCAAATTTAGCAAGACCCGCCTTTTAATACATGATTTTCCTTCTCACTGGTTAAGCTATTCTCTTGGTTAACACTTTATCCATCATAATGTTATCGGTCCGAGAGTATAACTTTTATTAAACAGATACCGGTACCATGTTGATTGGTCTTATTATTTTCATGACTCTTATGTCATCAATCGAGAATGGACTTCTAGCATCCCATTTGTACGTAATCTCACTACTACTCCTCCATCTACATATTCTTGGTTATCATGGCTAGCTTGAATTTTCATTAGAGTACGATCATTTCTCATTAAACTCTTATATAAACATTTTTCGGTCATCATCATATTGAGGTGATACAGGATCTATATAACAACTTCCCATCACTTAACATCACTCTATCTCACCTTCGTTCCAACAGAGGTGTATAACCCAACTAACATCACCTCAACTTGACAAGTCGTTTGTATCATTGAGTTTTCTGCTCGGTGGGTTAGGACCCACCTCACTATCGTTGTACTACTCTAATAATTTAGTCGTCAACCTTTGATCATAAAGACATTTTCCGTGAATCCGAAGTGATTGATCTCAAAACTCTTTATCCCAATTACACCATAATTCTATACGGATGAAGTACCTAGTATCTTCCTTAATCCTTACTTGCCTTAAGGAAAGAAGATAACAGTTGGAAGACAACCTCTTCCGTTTACTTCTTAGTTCTGCTTACATGGATCTACACTCTCTTACTTTAATCAGCTTGAAATCAACCTATAGTTGATCCAAGAAGATCGTCGTTGGCTACTTGAAGAAATCCTCCAAGGCGTCGGTAAAGCTACTTCATAAAACCACAATCACAATTATCTCTTCTTATCCATACAATATTCGTCAATACCAAACAACTCTTGGACGTCCTCAGTTGTCGTCGGTTACTCTATAGTTGACTTATCTCGGTATCCCGGACTTACTCTTCTCCTACCTCCACTAGCATAAAATGATTGGTGAGCATCACTTACTTGGTTAATCCTTCACCTTTCGTTAGTTCGTTCTATCGTTTACGCTTTTGTTTCCTTAGGCTAACTCTCTTTCTCGAGTACCATTGTATCCTTCATTTGGCATCAATAGTCGTTCCAAGTCCTTCATGATAGATTGTAAGTGTCTTTGTGATTCCAATGACTTTAATTATCATTCACTTGCAGTCTTCTTTATATGGACCGTATGTGTTGATGACCTAGGTCCCGTGATACTCGGGATTACCTTGGACTCTCGAGTCCACCTAGGTCATTCTCACCTGTTCCTTCATTAGCGTTATTTATAATATTGCTCTCTTGAACTCCATTAACTCTATTACCGGCCTTCAACTCTTTTGATACTGGCGTTGCGGTTCCTTTCAACTCCTTATATCTTTGATGAGGTAAAAACTTCTCCACACTTGCGGGGTCTATCTTCCGCTTTTATACTCAATTGTAGATAATCATTCCGTGCACCTTAGATCCCCATATCCGGATTGACACTCTATCTCGTCTGGTCTCTCATGCCCATAATTGTCCATAAAGCATCCGTCTCGATTGTAACATCCTTTATTCCGCAATCATGATTGTGCTCCATTCTACTTGGTTCTTATCCCACTATTATTATCTCCAGTCTACGCCCTTGTCGTCTCTTGCAGGGTTCTCCAATTCATCTCTCGGCTTCATACGGCCCAGTTCCTTTGGTGTCTTCCTATTCCTTTTATTTGATCTGACTCGGGAATTCTTTTACCATCTGCTTGTCTCTGTGGTGAACTTTATGTCGACATCTTTACTTCTTTGTCCACTCGTTTCTTTGGATGATTTATAAGGTCACCAGGACGTCCACTAGAGTATAATACTCCATTCTAGGTCTGAATCCATTGTATCGTGTTGAAAACTCTTCAAATCTGTTGCCGATTTATCATGAGGCGATAATCTCTTCATGATATCCCAACTAAAGGATATAAGATATCCTTTAGGATACTAACAAGCTACACATACACATATATTTGATCATATACTATAACATATCAATATAAGTCTATATACTAACTCACCTATCATTATAAGTTGCAGAGGTTCATGGAAAAAGATGGTGGTCCGACGTAATACTATCCCAACAACCCGACTATGCACATGATTTAAAATAAAACTTCATTTTGAAAATTTTAGACCCCTTTTGGGTTCTGGTTATTTCTACATTTGGTCTTTCAGAAGATTCCAAGTGCCATTGTTGCCAACCTGGCTCTGATACCATGTTGTAACACCCCAAGTTCTCGGAACTCGGGGAGCTACTGGTTAGGACCTCACAATGGGTCCTGACCTTGGTTTAACAATAATTTTACAAGGATCTTACAACAAGGCACAAATGTATTTAAACCAATTTTAAAACATAATAATTTATTTAATACATGTACACATGTAACAGCCTTACAAAAACATTTATATATTTATATTACATGCATGCCGAAATGAAGACTCCCCCGTCCCCATCTAATGAGTACGTGGACCCGGCTGACCATCCGTCCCGGATCTCTCTCTGCAACTGTTTATCTCAACAAATCTACAACACGGATAAACCGTTAGCTAACAATCTAAATATCAGTAGAATAAAGATAGCACAAACACAAACAAGGTAACATAAACACCCATCATGCTGGCACACAATTCGGTTATTATCTGATAGCTTAGGTGATTCACTTTATTCCGTTTTAAAGTTGTGGCACGAGAAATCTTAAGAGTTCTCGCCTCCGTTCCTTATCCAACTGGGTGTAGGTCTAGCTTACCTCCGCCGGTAGCATCACTAAAAACCGAGTGTGGACTAGTCTCTAAAGAAACCCCAGCGCCCTCAGGCTAACTGAGCAGAATGCCACCGCCCGTTACTCTTAGGCCAATGTATAGGTCGGTGGATAATTACTACTAAGTACGACTATAAACATCTCATTCACACACCACTACCATTATTCACACTCATATCGAGAAGCTAGCTAAGTAAGCCCAAAGGACTTAACTGAATCGAATCGAGTACAACTCTCGAAATCCCATAAACTCAATCCGCAAGGACAGAAATCAACTCCCTGATATAGAAGGAAACTTGATCAAAATATATTCAAAAGTCTTAGGAGACTTTTGCTTCTAAGACACTAAGGTCATTCTAATGTAAATTACCAAAATACCCTCATAAGGTAGAATGACCCTTTTTACCACCTAGTCTCAAAACTCTCGAAAATTCCATAACATAGATTCAAACTCTCCTTTGGAACTATAATCCCCCAATCTAACTCTCAAGAGGAAGTTGTTAAAGATGTCGAAGAGTTATTTAAATTTTTGATTTCCTCAAAAAGTCACTACGATCCAACATTAACTTATTGTATATTCCTTATACAAAAATCTAAGAATTCTATATATATATATATATATATAAACCTTCTATTATATGAACTCTACTCATGAGAGCAAAAGGATCCCACACTTCTACAACTCTTAAACAAAAATTCCCAAATTGGTCAATGTACCTCTATACCTTAAAATCCGCCTTAGTCATCTTCCGACTAATTCCTTTGTCAAAGTATAGTTTCTATCCCCTTTATAAACTCAAGGACTCTTATAAATCAAAGGTTTCCTATCCTCAATTAAACTCGTGAGACTAGTCAGTTTCTAACACCAACTAAACTAATAATTTTATCCCTTACAACTAGGGTCATACTCTAAATTTAAAAGTGAGTATTACTATGCAACTTATCATTGTAGATCAAAACTCAACTTCCAACAATATTAGGGCTACTAAAATAAATAAGCAACTTTGGGCTTTTTCTTGAATTTTTTTCTAATTTAGGGTCAAGACTGTAAATATCATAAATATGGGCCAAATAACAAAATTGGTAAGATGGGTTAAAATCTGCAACTTACCCCTCCATAACACAAGAGTCCCGCTCTAGGGCTGAGGGTGTGGCGTGCAGCGGTCTCCATTCCCGTCCTGGCCGATTTCAACACTTCGTTGGAAGAGACCGCCGATGGTAGTGGTTACAGACGAAGCAAGGCTCGCATTTCCGCCGTCTTGCCAACAGTCCCGGCGAAGATTTGGAGGCAGAGATGACAGTGGCTGCAGGTGGTGGTGGCAGAGGCCGAATCTGATGGTAAGGTGAAGGCGTGGCTCTCCAACATCAGGCGAGGCGGTAATTTCTCACCGGCAACGGTAATGCCAAGCAATGGTTGCTCTAGTCTCGATATACTCTAATTTGTTGTTGTTCGATTGACTGATCTTCTTAGGACAACGCCAACGAGGAGGGTGGTGTGTGATTTGCGCTGTCAGTCCAAGGGAGGTTTTTTCTGGGTGTTTGTTGCTGTGGTACAGAGGAGGAAAGGGGTGGTTGCTGTTGTAGAAGAAATGGTTGCAATAGGGCTGTTGAGGCCACATGGTCATCTACCTCATTGTCCTCTGTTATAGCATGGTAAGGGAGAATTGTTTGATTGTCAATTGTTGTTGTGGAAGACAAGAGGAGAGCAGCTTGGTTAGATGCTGAGCGAGCATGAAGAAAGGTAAAAGGAGGGTTATGCTTTAGGTAGAAGAGGAAGGAAACAAATGAAATGGTTGAAGAGCTATAGAGATTTGTTGGGTCAACAGTTGCGTGAAATAAGGCAAACAATCAGCCAAGTATGGCCAAGAGAATTAAAGTATTGAATGAAGGGAATAAAGACTAAAAGCATATGTTTATTATTTCATAACCCAACGGGTCTCCTAGAAGAGGTCTGAAGGTGATAACTCTTTATATTTATATATATAATATAAGTATAGAGGGGAACCAAACTAGGTAGAATATAAGTGTTATCATTCTAAAAGAGGGATGTGTGAGTAATAAAGTTTTGATTAAATAATTAGTTATGAAGTTGTGCATTTGTGTGAATGAAATCTTTACATAAAGTAGGTAGCTTAAAGTATGTGGTATATAGCTACATTCACATGAAAAGATAACACTAATATGCCTTGTGAGCCTAAGTATCGCATAACATCCTGAGAATGACATAACTATGTAGGGATTCGTCCCACAATACCGCTCGACTTGGAGTTAATTGAAAAAAAAATAAATAAATAAAAATTTATCGGGTATTACATCAGTACCCCCTAAAAATAAGTTTCGTCCCGAAACTTAGAATAAGAACATCACTCCGATAATCTTCTATAAACAAAACATAGTATCTATATATATATATATTATTTATATATATATATATTTTTTCCTATCTTTCTAACATAGAAAAAATCACTCAATTATCATAGAATTACAGCGCAAACGATTAAACACACAAACACGGAAGTAATCACATAGTCAAATAAATCCTACATCTCAAGGTCCGAGTACTAACTCGTCGGTCCATGTGTTGCGGCTGACTCCGCAAATAAATTAGGATGACTACTCCTAAAGTTATCCTCCGTCTCTCAGGTAGTCCCATCGGCTCCTCAACTAAAACACTAGATACTCTACAAAAGTATGATCCGGCTCAACTATCAGATCCTCATCACTAATGATATGTCCCAGATCTGGTATATATATCCCCTAACGGTTACACGTGAATACTAAGTGTACCCCTCTAATTTGGGGTAAGAGTGTTAGTCGATAAATAACTTCCCTGTCTGCTTTAAAATTAGAACAGTTACTTTCTAAGCTCACTTCCAGCTCTGTTGGCGACTCTACCGAAAATAACTATAAAGCTTAATTCCTACCATTGAATCCACTTGCTTTTGACCTTCCGGAAGATCCCGACTATCAACTTTGAAATAATGATCTTAGATCTCTCCCGGCACTTTACCAAGTGCCTATGGCTCTTTGTAAGATCACTCACTTGATCTTCTCTCCGTAAGATGATTCCGCCCGACCATCTCTTCATTACTGAATTATCACTTGCCTTGGGTCAGGCTTTCAACTTATTATAATCCAAAATCACACTATATACGTATATTTTCATATCAATCTATAATTCCTTAACTTGGGGTCATAGTTTACATAACATTGAGTTTCATGTTCTATGGGTTATAGGTTCACCACGCTTTCGCTGCGCTACTTTGATCTATCTATTGCCACTTGTCATTCATAATGGCGTATTCTGTGAGTCAGGATGATTTACTAAACTCTCGTCCCTAAATTCCCTCCTTAGAATGGAACAGTCCTCTCAAACCGACCATCAGTCTAGGGTGGCTTACTATAATAAAAGAAAAGGCTCGCACTCTAGCCGTAACTACTGATTGTCCAAAACCTTGAGATAAACCGTCATATCTCTCGAAACTATGGTCCTTGACCCCCATGGGGTTTCACAATTGGTCTAGATAAGTCTTCAGCAAACTAACTCCTGGTCAGGTCTCCTTTGAAGAACCGGAATGTGCGTCTTTAGACATTCCCGGAATTCATTTATGTCTCATCAGAACTCGACTTACTACTCTCCATGAATACTCAATGTGATTATCCTTCCACAATTCTTTTGACCTCTAACATAGGAGTATATACCCAAGTCTCTTTACCATCTTGACATGGAGTTTTCTATTTAGTTCCAAATTCTCGAGGTGCAGTAACAAGTCTACTTCGAGACAATAATACCAACCACATGATGGTCTCTCATGATTGTCTAGTGAACTTCTTCTACTAGGTGACTCATCTTATAACATTTTTTTTTCTCCTCCGAACCGGTCTCTAACTGTCAATTGGTCATTACTACCCATTTCGGGTGAAAACCTCGGTTAGGTTGTGCTTTTGCATAGATTCCATTAAGGCATCCTCCTCTCAACACTTTATCAAATTTAGCAAGACCCGCCTTTTAATACATGATTTTCCTTCTCACTGGTTAAGCTATTCTCTTGGTTAACACTTTATCCATCATAATGTTATCGGTCCGAGAGTATAACTTTTATTAAACAGATACCGGTACCATGTTGATTGGTCTTATTATTTTCATGACTCTTATGTCATCAATCGAGAATGGACTTCTAGCATCCCATTTGTACGTAATCTCACTACTACTCCTCCATCTACATATTCTTGGTTATCATGGCTAGCTTGAATTTTCATTAGAGTACGATCATTTCTCATTAAACTCTTATATAAACATTTTTCGGTCATCATCATATTGAGGTGATACAGGATCTATATAACAACTTCCCATCACTTAACATCACTCTATCTCACCTTCGTTCCAACAGAGGTGTATAACCCAACTAACATCACCTCAACTTGACAAGTCGTTTGTATCATTGAGTTTTCTGCTCGGTGGGTTAGGACCCACCTCACTATCGTTGTACTACTCTAATAATTTAGTCGTCAACCTTTGATCATAAAGACATTTTCCGTGAATCCGAAGTGATTGATCTCAAAACTCTTTATCCCAATTACACCATAATTCTATACGGATGAAGTACCTAGTATCTTCCTTAATCCTTACTTGCCTTAAGGAAAGAAGATAACAGTTGGAAGACAACCTCTTCCGTTTACTTCTTAGTTCTGCTTACATGGATCTACACTCTCTTACTTTAATCAGCTTGAAATCAACCTATAGTTGATCCAAGAAGATCGTCGTTGGCTACTTGAAGAAATCCTCCAAGGCGTCGGTAAAGCTACTTCATAAAACCACAATCACAATTATCTCTTCTTATCCATACAATATTCGTCAATACCAAACAACTCTTGGACGTCCTCAGTTGTCGTCGGTTACTCTATAGTTGACTTATCTCGGTATCCCGGACTTACTCTTCTCCTACCTCCACTAGCATAAAATGATTGGTGAGCATCACTTACTTGGTTAATCCTTCACCTTTCGTTAGTTCGTTCTATCGTTTACGCTTTTGTTTCCTTAGGCTAACTCTCTTTCTCGAGTACCATTGTATCCTTCATTTGGCATCAATAGTCGTTCCAAGTCCTTCATGATAGATTGTAAGTGTCTTTGTGATTCCAATGACTTTAATTATCATTCACTTGCAGTCTTCTTTATATGGACCGTATGTGTTGATGACCTAGGTCCCGTGATACTCGGGATTACCTTGGACTCTCGAGTCCACCTAGGTCATTCTCACCTGTTCCTTCATTAGCGTTATTTATAATATTGCTCTCTTGAACTCCATTAACTCTATTACCGGCCTTCAACTCTTTTGATACTGGCGTTGCGGTTCCTTTCAACTCCTTATATCTTTGATGAGGTAAAAACTTCTCCACACTTGCGGGGTCTATCTTCCGCTTTTATACTCAATTGTAGATAATCATTCCGTGCACCTTAGATCCCCATATCCGGATTGACACTCTATCTCGTCTGGTCTCTCATGCCCATAATTGTCCATAAAGCATCCGTCTCGATTGTAACATCCTTTATTCCGCAATCATGATTGTGCTCCATTCTACTTGGTTCTTATCCCACTATTATTATCTCCAGTCTACGCCCTTGTCGTCTCTTGCAGGGTTCTCCAATTCATCTCTCGGCTTCATACGGCCCAGTTCCTTTGGTGTCTTCCTATTCCTTTTATTTGATCTGACTCGGGAATTCTTTTACCATCTGCTTGTCTCTGTGGTGAACTTTATGTCGACATCTTTACTTCTTTGTCCACTCGTTTCTTTGGATGATTTATAAGGTCACCAGGACGTCCACTAGAGTATAATACTCCATTCTAGGTCTGAATCCATTGTATCGTGTTGAAAACTCTTCAAATCTGTTGCCGATTTATCATGAGGCGATAATCTCTTCATGATATCCCAACTAAAGGATATAAGATATCCTTTAGGATACTAACAAGCTACACATACACATATATTTGATCATATACTATAACATATCAATATAAGTCTATATACTAACTCACCTATCATTATAAGTTGCAGAGGTTCATGGAAAAAGATGGTGGTCCGACGTAATACTATCCCAACAACCCGACTATGCACATGATTTAAAATAAAACTTCATTTTGAAAATTTTAGACCCCTTTTGGGTTCTGGTTATTTCTACATTTGGTCTTTCAGAAGATTCCAAGTGCCATTGTTGCCAACCTGGCTCTGATACAATGTTGTAACACCCCAAGTTCTCGGAACTCGGGGAGCTACTGGTTAGGACCTCACAATGGGTCCTGACCTTGGTTTAACAATAATTTTACAAGGATCTTACAACAAGGCACAAATGTATTTAAACCAATTTTAAAACATAATAATTTATTTAATACATGTACACATGTAACAGCCTTACAAAAACATTTATATATTTATATTACATGCATGCCGAAATGAAGACTCCCCCGTCCCCATCTAATGAGTACGTGGACCCGGCTGACCATCCGTCCCGGATCTCTCTCTGCAACTGTTTATCTCAACAAATCTACAACACGGATAAACCGTTAGCTAACAATCTAAATATCAGTAGAATAAAGATAGCACAAACACAAACAAGGTAACATAAACACCCATCATGCTGGCACACAATTCGGTTATTATCTGATAGCTTAGGTGATTCACTTTATTCCGTTTTAAAGTTGTGGCACGAGAAATCTTAAGAGTTCTCGCCTCCGTTCCTTATCCAACTGGGTGTAGGTCTAGCTTACCTCCGCCGGTAGCATCACTACAAACCGAGTGTGGACTAGTCTCTAAAGAAACCCCAGCGCCCTCAGGCTAACTGAGCAGAATGCCACCGCCCGTTACTCTTAGGCCAATGTATAGGTCGGTGGATAATTACTACTAAGTACGACTATAAACATCTCATTCACACACCGCTACCATTATTCACACTCATATCGAGAAGCTAGCTAAGTAAGCCCAAAGGACTTAACTAAATCGAATCGAGTACAACTCTCGAAATCCCATAAACTCAATCCGCAAGGACAGAAATCAACTCCCTGATATAGACGGAAACTTGATCAAAATATATTCAAAAGTCTTAGGAGACTTTTGCTTCTAAGACACTAAGGTCATTCTAATGTAAATTACCAAAATACCCTCATAAGGTAGAATGACCCTTTTTACCACCTAGTCTCAAAACTCTCGAAAATTCCATAACATAGATTCAAACTCTCCTTTGGAACTATAATCCCCCAATCTAACTCTCAAGAGGAAGTTGTTAAAGATGTCGAAGAGTTATTTAAATTTTTGATTTCCTCAAAAAGTCACTACGATCCAACATTAACTTATTGTATATTCCTTATACAAAAATTTAAGAATTCTATATATATATATATATATATATATATATATATATATATATATATATAAACCTTCTATTATATGAACTCTACTCATGAGAGCAAAAGGATCCCACACTTCTACAACTCTTAAACAAAAATTCCCAAATTGGTCAATGTACCTCTAAACCTTAAAATCCGCCTTAGTCATCTTCCGACTAATTTCTTTGTCAAAGTATAATTTCTATCCCCTTTATAAACTCAAGGACTCTTATAAATCAAAGGTTTCCTATCCTCAATTAAACTCGTGAGACTAGTCAGTTTCTAACACCAACTAAACTAATAATTTTATCCCTTACAACTAGGGTCATACTCTAAATTTAAAAGTGAGTATTACTATGCAACTTATCATTGTAGATCAAAACTCAACTTCCAACAATATTAGGGCTACTAAAATAAATAAGAAACTTTGGGCTTTTTCTTGAATTTTTTTCTAATTTAGGGTCAAGACTGTAAATATCATAAATATGGGCCAAATAACAAAATTGGCAAGAAGGGTTAAAATCTGCAACTTACCCCTCCATAACACAGGAGTCCCGCTCTAGGGCTGAGGGTGTGGCGTGCAGCGGTCTCCATTCCCGTCCTGGCCGATTTCAACACTTCGCTGGAAGAGACCGCCGATGGTAGTGGTTACAGACGAGGCAAGGCTCGCATTTCCGCCATCTTGCCAACAGTCCCGGCGAAGATTAGAAGGTGAAGAAGACATAGGCAACCGATGGTGGTAGTAGACGAGGGAAGGGGCTCGCATTTCCGCCGTTTGGCCCGCAATCCCGGCGAAGATTTGGAGGCAGAGATGACAGTGGCTGCAGGTGGTGGTGGCAGAGGCCGAATCTGGTGGTAAGGTGAAGGCGTGGCTCTCCAACATCAGGCGAGGCGGGAATCTCTCACCGGCAATGGTAATGCCAAGCAATGGTTGCTCTAGTCTCGATATACTCCAATTTGTTGTTGTTCGATTGACTGATCTTCTCAGGACAACGCAAACGAGGAGGGTGGTGTGCGATTTGCGCTGTCAGTCCAAGGGAGGTTTTCTCGGGGTGTTTGTTGCTGTGGTACAGAGGAGGAAAGGGGTGGTTGCTGCTGTAGAAGAAATGGTTGCAATAGGGCGGTTGAGGCCACATGGTCATCTACCTCATTGTCCTTTGTTATAGCATGGTAAGGGAGAATTGTTTGATTGTCAATTGTTGTTGTGGAAGACAAGAGGAGAACAGCTTGGTTAGATGCTGAGCGAGCATGAAGAAAGGTAAAAGGATGTAATATCCGGAATTTTTATTCCGTTTAATCCCGTAGCAAACTGGATTTCAATCCGTTGATCCTTACATGTCTACCTAGTCGGACACAATATCTCAAATTTTATCAATTTATGTAATATCACTTCACATAAAATGATAAAAAAAAATTTTTATAGCAAACACTAATCCATCAAACCCTAGTTTATAACATGACTTGTCCGTGACAAAGTCATGACGTTCTTTTGACGAGACCGTGACGAGATCATGACAAAGCCATGCATGGGCTTGACAAAGTCGTGACATGTTTTGACAAGGCTGTGACACACCTGGACAAAACTCGGCCCACTTTGCCTCTTGTTTCAGCCCACCACTTTTAATTAGCTTGCTTTACCCACTCCTCTCCTCCTTTGTGCAGCCCATGTGAATTGCTGGCCCAACAGTAACTAGCCCACCCTTAGTCTCCATCAGCGTCCAGATCAGTCCCCACACTACGTAACATCTCCAGACTTTCCATATTCCATGAGCGGTTTCCGGATATCACGCCTCCCTTTCCTCTTCGATCGCCCAGAACGAACGCAGCAACGATCTCCCTCTTGCCCTAGTTCATATTTCACGTAACCCCAACCGTCCCTATTATCGGCGTCGATACACCAACACCATCCGGCATCCCGTCTTCCTCGCGTACAGAGGACAGTTCCGGCGAACCCTCTCTTCTTTCCCGTCTTCGTGCACCAAGCAGCAACCAGGTTTCGTCTTCTCCATCTTCTACACACCATTGACAGCGACACCGGGCTACAGTCGGCCGCCCTCTCTATGCGACTGCAACGGATCGACATCAATAGGGAAGCACCCCCACAACCCTGCGATCGGTACCCAACAGCTAGTCGAGCGATACATCCAACCGCAACGCAAGGATGGATGACGGACTGGCAGCGGTGCAGCAGGCGCGCCCTGCCCTAACCGTGGGCGCAGTTGGGAGCCAGATCGCAGGTGTGTCTTGCTCTGGCAGCGGGGGCACCTTCTGGGGCCGCCAGTGATCCTCTTGGCCCATTACCGCGCCCTCCTCTCTGTAGCAGTTGCGGACTCCAGCAACAGCAGCCGGTGCTGCTTCCTTCGCCCTTTTGAGACACGCACTCGAGTAAGATCAATACCCATCCTTCCTCGGTCTCTCTTTGCTTTACCCTTAATATATATATGCTGATGTGAGCGCCCATTGTGTGTCCAAGCCGTCCCTAATAGCCTCGGAAGATGGTTTGAAGAGTTGAGGTGTTTCCTGAGTTTTTCGAAAGTGACGAACAGTCAACTTCGGGTCCAATTTTGGGTAAGCTAGACTATTCCTTTTTGGCTGATTTTCGGATATGTCATAGTCGGTATTGCATAGTACATCATACTAAAATTTTAGAGAAATCCATGTTATAGTTTGAGAGTTAAGGTGTTTCAAAGTTGACTCCTCATATAGTTTTTATGAAAGTGCTGAGTGTTGAGAAAAACAGCATGGGATGCTGTTTTGTAAGATAGTTTTGATTAGGTTTTTGATCTCTGTTGGACTTGAATTTTGGATATGATATAGTTGGCATATAGTGGTAGAACATATTAAAATTTGGGATGAATCCAGCAAGTGGTTTAGTAGTTATGATTTTTCGAAGTTGGGACCTTAAATAGTTTTCTGGATTTTGCTGAAATTGTTGAGTGCTGGAATTATTTGGTGTTGTGCAGTCATGTTTGAGCTTAAGGTTGAATACCTTAGAAACATAATTCACCGTTCAGTTTTTAGTATGTTATATAGTGTCATGCATAGTGTGGTGTATCAAAAGTTGGGGTTGATCCAACGGTTGGATTTAGATCTATGAAGGTCCAAAGTGGACTGGCTGAGCAGTTAAGAAATACTCAGATTTTGGCTAAGTCTGAATTTCTGGTTTTGAAACCGACTTTGAGAATTTGTGTAGAAGTGATTATTATGTATTTTTGGGAAATTCTGGATACTATGGATAGAGTGCATAGCATAAAAGACATAGAGATTTTTGTTAGACTTTTTATATTTTATTCCGTTCTCATATCTTAAGCCAAAGTCGGACCTTGACGACTTTTTATGAAAGTCAAGAATGTAGTTAACTCTTCTAAATCTTTAGCAAACTTTCCTTTGAGAGTTTGAGTGTGGTTTTGAGTTCCAAAGAATAGTTTGGAACTTTGTTATGGAATTTTATAAAGTTTTGGGACCAGGGGTAAAACAATCATTTATCCGTATAAGGGTATTTTGGTAATTTAGCTGATGATAGAGTTAAATATCTTAGAAGTCAGAGACTTCTAATTAAGTGGGATATATTATTGATCCACTTGCCTTTTATAACAGGCGGTTGAGTTCCTACGGTTACAGACCGAGTCGAGATTAACGAGATTATGTTTGAATTCAGGTAAGTCCTTTGGGCTTACTTAGCTGACTTCTAGATATGAGTATGAATAATGGTAGTGGTGTGTGAATGAGATGCTTATAGTTATATTTTAGTAATATTTATATACCGACCTATACCTTGTCCTAAGAGTAACGGGCGGTGGCATTCTGCTCAGTTAGCTTGAGGACGCTAGGGGTTTCTTTAGGGACTAGTCCATACTCGGTTTGTAGTGATGCTACCGGCGGAGGTAAGCTAGACCTACACCCAGTTGGATAAGGAACGGAGGCGAGAACTTTAAGATTCTCGTGCCACAACTGTAAAATGGAATAAGGTGAATCACTTAACTACTAGATAATAACCGGTTTGTGTGCCAGCATGATGATTGTTTATGTTACCTTATTTGTGTTTGTGCTATCCTTATTCTGCTTATATTTGGATTGTTAGCTAACGGTTTATCCGTGTTGTAGATCTGTAGAGATAGACAGTTGCAGAGAGATCCGGAATGGATGGTCAGCCGGGTCCACGTATTCATTAGATGGGGACGGGGGAGTCTTCCATACGACCTGCATGTTATGTATTTATATATATGTTTGTAAGGCTGTCACATGTATACATTCCTACCATAAAAATATTATATTTTAAAATTGTTTTAAATACTTTTGTGCCTTGTTGTAAGATCCTTGTGAAGTTGTTGTTAAACCAAGGTCGGGACCCATTGTGAGGTCCTAACCAGTAGCTCCCCGAGTTCTAAGAACTTGGGGTGTTACGACATGGTATCAGAGGTCTGGGTTGACAACAATGGCACTTGAAATCTTCTGAAAGACCGAATGTATAAAATCACTAGAACCCGAAAGGGGTCTAAGATTTTCAAAACGGATTTTTGTTTTTACAGACATGCATAGTCGGGTTGTTGGGTTAGTAGTACGTCGGACCACCATCGTTCTACGTGGATCTCTGCAACTTGGAATGATAGGTGTTAGTATATAGAGTTATATCGATATGTTTTAATGTATGATTATACATATATATATGTGTAGCATGTTAGTATCCTAAAGGATATTTTAGATCCTTTAGTTGTGATATCATGAAGCGATTATTGCCTCATGATAAATCCGTAGCGGACTTGAGGAATTTTCATTACGAGACAATGGATTCAGACCTAGGATTGAGTATTATACTCTGGTGGGCGTCCTGGCGATCCTATAAATCATCCGGAGAACGGGTGGGCAAGGAAGTAAAGATGTTGAGATAATTTTCACCACAAGTACAATCCGATGAGAAAGAAAATCCCGAGTCAGCTTACATAGAAGGAATAGGAAGTCATACAAGGGACTTGGTCGTATGAAGCCGAGAGATGAATTAGAAAAACCACGCAAGATACGACAAGAGATCAGATTAGAGATAACAATAAGGGAACAAGTATCATATAGAACGGAGTACAACCAAGAATTTCGGAGTGAAGGACGTTACCATCGAGGCGGACACCACCATATGCAAGCATGGACATGAGAGTACAAAGAGGATAGGGTGTTGACCCAGTGGTGAGAGATTAAAGGGTACAAAGATAGAGAGTGAGTTTAATGACGATAAATAGAATGTGTAACCATGGAAGCATGTGGAGTCCTCCAAGGATACGAGCATTTTGAAAGAAACTTCGACATAAGTATAAAAGAAACTAGAAGACTAAAACTGTGACAACGAATTTCCATAAAGGTATCATGATCAAAACAAAACCAATTAAGGGGAAGAATGTGGGAAAATGATATTGGTGGACTAAAGAGTCCACGATAACTTCTCATTCACATAAAGATTTAAGTTACCAATATTAACGGTCTTATTAGAGAACCACAAATAGACGATGAACAAAGTAAGAAGAATCGTGAAGACACGCTTACGAGTTATTGTGGAAGACTTGATGAACTCCTTGACGACAGATAAATGCTATGACTGGACTCAGAGGAGTATAATGATCTCATAAGAGAACAAGAGAGGTGCACACTGTGGAAGGATCTAAAGGGATATTAACAAAGAAATCGGAGGAGATAGATTTTCACCAAGTGTATCAAACTTCAAAAGAGATAGAAGAACAATAAGTCCATGATCTTATAGAAGGGCAACTACAAAGTAGTTGATAATAATTGGGACATAACACATGCGGGCCAACTAATGGTAACTGGTTGGCATATCAGGAGGATAACCATATACTTATGAAAGAATTTTATAGACATTTGGGAGACCCTTCAATAGATCAACGACGAAAAATGCGGAGCTAAACCGATACAAGTGCTAGTACCCTTAATGGCAACATGGAGTGAGTTCGAGCCAGTAACTTTAAGTAAGAACTTAAGAAGGAGGACAAGACGGCCAAGAATGACCCCCCTGATGCATTTGAAACCGAGGGAACTGTGTAAGTGATTTACATACCACAAATAGTACAGATGGATTCTAAAAGGAGAACTAGAGGAGTAAGAAGTATACACTCTTGATAAGATTCTATGTCAGCCAAGACAGAGTGTGCATATCACTTCATACAAGGAAGAAGGATGATTCTCCTACGATATTGGCGGAAGAGACCCTTGTGACTAAGAGATGCACAGAATGAAGACCTACAATTGAGTGTAAGAGTGAAGATAGAACCCCACAGGTAGAGAAGTTTTAACCTCGTCAGAGAGATAAGAAGTGGTGAGGAATCACGACGCTAGTATCAAAAGGAGTAGGAGGCCGGTAGCAGAGTCAATAGAGTTCAACGGAGAAATATTATAAACAACGTTATTGAAGGAACATGTGAGAATGACTTAGGAAAATCGAGAAAGAGAGTTGGCCTAAGGAAATGGAAGTGGGAAGGATAGAACGAACTAACGAAGGGGAAAGGATTAAACGAGTAGTTGATACTTACAAAACTTTATGCCAGTAGAGCATGAGAAGAAGGAGTTCAGGATGTTGAAATAAGTCAAATATAGACTGACTGACGTCAACGGAGGACGTGTGAGTGTTTCTTTTGGTATTGAGGAGTTATGTGCCGTTAAGAAGAGATATTTGTGACTGTAAATTTATGAATTATCCTTACCGACGTCTTGGAGGATTTCCTCAAGGAGGTATTGACAACCTTCTTTGATTAACTAAAGGTATGAAGAGAATTGGGTTAGAGATTTCTTACTGGCTGGTTAAGATCAAACTCCGGTTGAGTCAGAGAGTTTGGATCCGTGTTAGGAGAATTCCAAAAGTAGACGGAAGAGGTCGTCTTCCAACCGTTACCTTAGTTCCTTAAGGCAAGTAAGGAAGGTACTTGGTACTTCATCCGGATAGGACTTATGGTGTAATAGAGAGGAAGAGTTTTTGGGTCAATCATTTTGGACTCACGGAAAATGCCCTTATGATTAACGGGTGACAACACAGTTATCAAAGTAGCGCAGCGGAAGCGTGATGGGTCCTAACCCACAAAACAAGAAAACTCAAACTCATGACTTCATGTACCTCCTTCACTTCCTTTACCAGATGAGCTAATAGAACAGTATGTGCACAAAGAAGTATAGAAAGAGAGTGATACCCCATTATAGATCCAAGTGAAGCATGCCGACCTTGTCCCATGTCGGCAGACAAGTAAATTTGGAATTTAATACCTAGCAGAGTACTTTAGAATGAGTTTCTTGATGGAATGAGAAAGGAAGTAACGATGTAATAAAGGTATTGTGTAGGGCCTGCACTAACAAGCTCAAGGTGAGTTACTATCAAGCTGAATCGAAAGACAGATGAGAAAAGGAAGCTACGGGAGTGTACTTACAAACCAATACCCGTACATATAGAAAACATAATCTCAAGAGTAGAGTATAAGGAGAATTCTATATCGGAACAGAGTCGAGTCACGTTTTGAGTCAGAGGGATATTATAGGACATAGTGCAATGTTAACAACTATTGAGTAGTGTGAGCAAATAATGGTAATGTGAGATCACCTTGTATCTAATACCGTCATTCTGGATATATTTTATGTCACTCAAGACCTTGGAAATTACGTGAGAAGCCTAAGGTTGAGCTAACAATATATGAGAGATCCATAAATATTATAATAATATCAAGTGAATGCCGATGATGACCATTGGATTTGCGTCTTAAGTGCTAGACCAGAAAAAGGTAAAAGTGATGATTCCTTACCTGAGGAACAAGATGACTAAGTCATATTAGAAGAAAAGATCAAGTGGGTCATGATACAAAGAGCATTAGGCACTTGGTAAAGTGCTGGCGGAGGCCTAAGACCTTTAGTCTTAGTGTGTAGTCAAGTAATCATAATGAAGGGGAGAAAGTTGACTAGGTTATTTTCGGTACGATCATCAAAGGATTTGGAGGTGAGTTGTAAAATGTGACCGTTTGAGGCTGTAAAGTGGTTTATAAGTGATTGATGGACTAGTAATCCTCACCCTATTGGAGAGAGTAACCCCAGTTTTCTACGGATTCAGTTAGAGGGATATTTCCCAAACAAAGGTTAGGACATCGGCTTAGAGAATCGAGCAATTGAGCCGGATGATACCGGTGAAATATCTAGTAACCACTCTAGAACGTAGTAGCAAGCACTTGTGAGGTATGTACATGAAAAGATTTCAGAGTTAGTGGTTTTATGAAGAGCCGACGAGGCTACCTAGGATACTATGGATAGTACGAGACATAACCTTTCAAAGACCTTTGTGGAGATAGTTGTAATCTAGGAAGCGACGAATTAGGGTTGGCCCTATATCTGTGTTATATTATGTGACTACTTGTTTATTTAATGCTTGAGTGCTTAGTCAGGATGGGTGTTATTGGTGACCTTGATGTGCGGGACACTTATATGTGGAAACGATGAGTCTTGTGCAGTAACAAGTAGATACACTAGATTTGTGCCTTGAGGGCTGACCTTATGACTGACGTATTTTAAGTTTCGGGGCGATACTTATTCTAAGGGGGGATTGATGTAATACCCGGAAATATTGCTTCCGGCTATTTCAGAATCAAATAAGAACTCGACCATTGTGACCTTTTTCTGGCGCTTTATTCCTTTTGGATGGACTCCGACATTACGAGTCTTCTTTTAAGTTTTGGGACGAAACTTATTTTAAGGGGGTACTGATGTAATATCCGGAATTTTTATTCCAATTAATCCCGTAGCAAACTGGATTTCAATCCGTTGATCCTTACATGTCTACCTAGTCGGACACAATATCTCAAATTTTATCAATTTATGTAATATCACTTCACATAAAATGATAAAAAAAAATTTTATAGCAAACCCTAATCCATCAAACCCTAGTTTATAACATGACTTGTCCGTGACAAAGTCATGACGTTCTTTTGACGAGACCGTGACGAGATCATGACAAAGCCATGCATGGGCTTGACAAAGTCGTGACATGTTTTGACAAGGTTGTGACAAACCTGGACAAAACTCGGCCCACTTTGCCTCTTGTTTCAGCCCACCACTTTTAATTAGCTTGCTTTACCCACTCCTCTCCTCCTTTGTGCAGCCCATGTGAATTGCTGGCCCAACAGTAACTAGCCCAACCTTAGCCTCCATCAACGTCCAGATCAGCCCCCACACTACGTAACATCTCCAGACTTTCCATATCCCATGAGCGGTTTCCGGATATCACGCCTCCCTTTCCTCTTCGATCGCCCAGAACGAACGCAACAACGATCTCCCTCTTGCCCTAGTTCACATTTCACGTAACCCCAACCGTCCCTATTATCGGCGTTGATACACCAACACCATCCGGCATCCCGTCTTCCTCGTGTACAGAGGACAGTTCCGGCAAACCCTCTCTTCTTTCCCGTCTTCGTGCACAAAGCATCAACCAGGTTTCGTCTTCTCCATCTTCTGCACACCATTGACAGCGACGCCGGGCTACAGTCGGCCGCCCTCTCCATGCGACTGTAATGGATCGACATCAATAGGGAAGCACCCCCACAACCCTGCGATCGGTACCCAGCAGCTAATCGAGCGATACATCCAACCGCAACGCAAGGATGGATGACGGACTGGCAGCGGTGCAGCAGGCGCGCCTTGCCCTAACCGTGGGCGCAGTTGGGAGCCAGATCGCAGGTGTGTCTTGCTCTGGCAGCGGGGGCACCTTCTGGGGCCGCCAGTGATCCTCTTGGCCCATTACCGCGCCCTCCTCTCTGTAGCAGTTGCGGACTTCAGCAACAGCAGCCGGTGCTGCTTCCTTCGCCCTTTTGAGACATGGACTCGAGTAAGATCAATACCCATCCTTCCTCGGTCTCTCTTTGCTTTACCCTTAATATATATATGCTGATGTGAGCGCCCATTGTGTGTCCAAGCCGTCCCTAACAGCCTCGGAAGATGGTTTGAAGAGTTGAGGTGTTTCCTGAGTTTTTCGGAAGTGACGAACAATCAACTTCGGGTCCAATTTTGGGTAACCTAGACTATTCCTTTTTGGCTGATTTTCGGATATGTCATAGTCGGTATTTCATAGTACATCATACTAAAATTTTAGAGAAATCCATGTTATAGTTTGAGAGTTATGGTATTTCAAAGTTGACTCCTCATACAGTTTTTATGAAAGTGCTAAGTGTTGAGAAAAACAGCATGGGATGCTGTTTTGTAAGATAGTTTTGATTAGGTTTTTGATCTCTGTTGGACTTGAATTTTGGATATGATATAGTTGGCATATTGTGGTAGATCATATTAAAATTTGGGATGAATCCAGCAAGTGGTTTAGTAGTTATGATTTTTCGAAGTTGGGACCTTAAACAGTTTTCTGGATTTTGCTGAAATTGTTTAGTGCTGGAATTATTTGGTGTTGTACAGTCATGTTTGAGCTTAAGTTTGAATACCTTAGAAACATAATTCACCGTTCAGTTTTTAGTATGTTATGTCATGCATAGTGTGGTGTATCAAAAGTTGGGGTTGATCCAACGGTTGAATTTAGATCTATGAAGGTCCAAAGTGGACTGGCTGAGTAGTTAAGAAATACTCAGATTTTGGCTAAGTCTGAATTTCTGGTTTTGGAACCGACTTTGAGAATTTGTGTAGAAGTGATTATTATTTATTTTTGGGAAATTCTGGATACTATGGATAGAGTGCATAGCATAAAAGACTTAGAGATTTTTGTTAGATTTTTTATATTTTTATTCCGTTCTCATATCTTAAGCCAAAGTCGGACCTTGACGACTTTTTATGAAAGTCAAGAATGTAGTTAACTCTTCTAAATCTTTAGCAAACTTTCCTTTGAGAGTTTGAGTGTGGTTTTGAGTTCCAAAGAATAGTTTGGAACTTTGTTATGGAATTTTATAAAGTTTCGGGACCAGGGGTAAAACAGTTATTTATCCGTATAAGGGTATTTTGGTAATTTAGCTGATGATAGAGTTAAATATCTTAGAAGTCAGAGACTTCTAATTAAGTAGAATATATTATTGATCCACTTGCCTTTTATAACAGGCGGTTGAGTTCCTACGGTTATAGACCGAGTCGAGATAACGAGATTATGTTTGAATTCAGGTAAGTCCTTTGAGCTTACTTAGTTGACTTCTAGATATGAGTATGAATAATGGTAGTGGTGTGTGAATGAGATGCTTATAGTTATATTTTAGTAATATTTATATACCGACCTATACCTAGGCCTAAGAGTAACGGGCGGTGGCATTCTGCTCAGTTAGCTTGAGGGCGCTGGGGGTTTCTTTAGGGACTAGTCCACACTCGGTTTGTAGTGATGCTACCGGCGGAGGTAAGCTAGACCTACACCCAGTTGGATAAGGAACGGAGGCGAGAACTTTAAGATTCTCGTGCCACAACTGTAAAATGGAATAAGGTGAATCACTTAACTACTAGATAATAACCGGTTTGTGTGCCAGCATGATGAATGTTTATGTTACCTTGTTTGTGTTTGTGCTATCCTTATTCTGCTTATATTTGGATTGTTAGCTAATGGTTTATCCGTGTTGTAGATTTGTAGAGATAGACAATTACAGAGAGTGTAACACCCCAAGTTCTTGGAACTCGGGGAGCTACTGGTTAGGACCTCACAATGGGTCCCGACCTTGGTTTGACAACAACTTTACTAGGATCTTACAACAAGGCACAAATGTAATTAAAAACAATTTCCAAAACATAATATTTTTAATGGTATGAAAGTACACATGTGACAGCCTTACAAACATATATAAAGATACATAACATGCATGACGTATGGAAGACTCCCCCATCCCCATCTAATGAGTACGTGGACCCGGCTGACCATCCGTTCCGGATCACTCTGCAACTGTCTATCTCTACATATCTACAACACGGATAAACCGTTAGCTAACAATCTAAATATAAGTAGAATAACAACAGCACAAACACACGCAGAAACAAAATAAACAAACATCATGCTGGCACTCAACCGTTTATTATCTATTAATTAGGTGATTCATCTTATTCAATTTTACAGTTGTGGCACGAGAGCTATTAACAGTTCTCGCCTCCGTTCCTTATCCAACTGGGTGTAGGTCTAGCTGACCTCCGCCGGTAGCATCACTACAAACCGAGTATGGACTAGTCCCTAAAGAAACCCCCAGCGCCCGCAAGCTAACTGAGCAGAATGCCACCGCCCGTTACTCTTAGGCCAAGTATAGGTCGGTAAATATCTATCACAACCTATAACTCTAAACATCTCAATCACACACCACTATCATTATTCATGCTCATATTTAGAAGTCAGCTAAGTAAGCCCAAAGGACTTACCTGAATTCAAACATAATCTCGTTATCTCGACTCGGTCTGTAATCGCAAGAACTCAACTGCCTGTTATAAAAGGCAAGTGGATCAATATTATATCCCACTTAATTAGAAGTCTCTAACTTCTAAGATATTTAACTCTATCATCAGCTAAATTACCAAAATACCCTTATACGGATAAATGACTGTTTTACCCCTGGTCCCGAAACTTCTAAAAATTTCATAATTTATGTTTAAACTCTTATTTGGGACTAACTAACCATATTCTACTCCCTAGGATGATTTTAGGTAACAACTAGAAAAATCATTCATTCTCTATTTCTCGAAAAGTCACTAAAGTCCAACTACAGCTTCAAATATAAAATTTGAATAATCTTATAAAAATTCCGAAATAACTCCCTAGGTCATCTATGATATCCTATCTACTCATAGGAGAAAGAATTTCTTAAAACTGTTAAAGCATCGCTTCTACAAAAATTTCTAAAGTTGGGTACAACACTTAACAAGCAGCACATTGTCTTAACTTTGAAAAATCATAACTCTTAAACTACTCGCTGTATTTATCCCAAATTTTGATATGTTCTACTAATAAATCTTATCTCTAATATATCCAAAATTTAGACGCAAAGGAGATCAAAATCCTATTTAAAACTATCTCACAAAACCGAATTTCAGCACAACAGAAAAACTGCTTACGACTCCATCTTTGAAAAAATCATAAATCTCAAACCACTCGCTGGATTCCTCTCAAATTTTAATATGTTCTACAAAAATATGTCAACCATATCATATCCAAAATTCAAGTCCAACGGAGATCAAGAGCTTATTCAAAACCATCTCACAAAACAGCATCACTTGCTGTTTTCCCCAACACTCAGCACATATATAAAAACGTCAACTTTGAAACACAATAACTCTCAAACCGTAACTCCGATTCTTCCCAAATTTTAATATGATCTACAACAAGATTTCAAATATATCATATAAAAAATTCAAGTCTAACAGAGATCAAAAGTCTATTCAAAACTATCTCACAAAACAGCATCCCATGCTGTTTTTCTCAACTCAGCACATTTATAAAACTGAACTTTGAAACCCCATATCTCTCAAACCATAACATGGATTCCTCTGAAATTTTAGTATGATTTGCTTTGAAATACCATCTATAACATATCCGAAAATCAGCCAAAAAGAAGAAATCTAACTTACCCAAATCTGGACCCGAAGTTGACTGCTTGCCACTTCCGAAAAATTCAGAAAACGCCTCAACTCTTCAAGCTATCTTCCGAGGCTGTTAGGGATGGATTGATGACCGAAAAGGAGCTCTTATCAGCATATATATATATATATATATATATATTTATATATATATATATATATATATATATATATATATATATGTTAAGGATTGCTCAAAAGAAGGACAAACGTAGGACGGATTGGGACCTTACTCGATTCCATGACTCGAAGGCATGAGAAGGATAACACCAAGGTTGTTGTTGTGGATCAAATCTGGGCTCCTCCATATCAGTGGTCTGCTGGATCGACAGAAGAGAGGCAGCCCGCTGGTGCTACATTTTGAGTCGACAGACGGAGCAACGTCTAGTCCGGCGCTTGTGCAGATGGGTCGAGTGCAGCAGTCCGGCGCTTGTGCAGATGGCTCGAGTGCAAAAGTCCCAGGCGGCTCTGCGTTGGTCCAGGAAGTCTGTAGAGCATCATCTCCGTCCATTAGCAAGTAATGCAGAAGAGAGGAAGGAGGAAAACGGATGAGAGAAGGAAAGGGGTTGTCTCACCTGTAGATTGAACAGCACCAGATTGCAGCAAGTCGAGACGTCCAGATGGAGATCGAAGGAAACAGTCACAGGGAGGGAGAGGAGCGTAACGGCTGGAAGGAAGGTGAGAGCTGCACAGCGTGATTCTAGGAGCGTTTTATGGCAAGTGAATCGATTCTCTCTCACTGCATTTATTCATCTGTTGAATCTAATACATCACAGCTGGGCTGGCTGCTGAATCCTGGGTTGCGCACTGGGCTGAAGGCTGGACGCTGGGCTGGAGCTGTGGATCCACGGTGTTGAAGTTGGGCTGTGGACAAGCTGTTGAAACTGGCGAGTTTCTGGGCTGGGCAAGATGGCGCTACTGGGCTGAGGCGGACATTGGGCGCTGGGCAAGCTGATGGCGGCTTCTGGGCTTGTCACAGACTCGTCACAGACTTGTCTGGCCTTGTCACAGACTCGTCACAGACTTGTCTGGCCTTGTCACAGCTTCGTCACAGACTTGTCCAGACCTTGTCACAGCTTCGTCACAGACTTGTCCAGACCTTGTCACAACTTCGTCACAGACTTGTCAACGACGAGTCATATTCTAAATTAGGGTTTGGGGCTAAACTTATTATTTTATGTGAAGTCAAGGGATCGGAACTGGTAGGCTACGGAATAGACGGATACGGATCATGTTATAGTTTAGGATTGGTTATAATAATCCTATCATTTTATGTGAAGGTAAGCTACATAAAATGATAAAATTTTATAAAGATCCTATCATTTTATGTGAAGGGAAGCTACATAAAATGATAAATTTTATAATAATGTGTCTAACTAAGTAGACGGATATGGGTCAACTGATCGAGATCGGGTTTGTTACAGAAATAAACGGAATAAAAATTCCGGATATTACAGAGAGATCCAGAACGGATGGTCAGCCGGGTCCACGTATTCATTAGATGGGGACGGGGGAGTCTTCCATACGACCTGCATGTTATGTATTTATATATATGTTTGTAAGGCTGTCACATGTATACATTCTTACCATAAAAATATTATGTTTTAAAATTGTTTTAAATACATTTGTGCCTTGTTGTAAGATCCTTGTAAAGTTGTTGTTAAACCAAGGTCGGGACCCATTGTGAGGTCCTAACCAGTAGCTCCCCGAGTTCTAAGAAGTTGGGATGTTGCAAAGGAGGGTTATGCTTTAGGTAGAAGAGGAAGGAAACAGATGAAATGGTTGAAGAGCTATAGAGATTTGTTGGGTCAACAGTTGCGTGAAATAAGGCAAACAATCAGCCAAGTATGGCCAAGAGAATTAAAGTAGTTAATGAAGGGATTAAAGACTAAAAGCATATGTTTATTATTTCATAACCCAACGGGTCTCCTAGAAGAGGTCTGAAGGTGATAACTCTTTATATTTATATATATAATATAAGTATAGAGGGGAACCAAACTAGGTACAATATATGTGTTATCATTCTAAAAGAGGGATGTGTGAGTAATAAAGTTTTGATTAAATAATTAGTTATGAAGTTGTGCATTTGTGTGAATGAAATCTTTACATAAAGTAGGTAGCTTAAAGTATGTGGTATATAGCTACATTCACATGAAAAGATAACACTAATATGCCTTGTGAGCCTAAGTATCGCGTAACATCCTGAGAATGACATAACTATGTAGGGATTCGTCCCACAATACCGCTCGACTTGGAGTTAATTGAAAATATATATATATATATATATATATATATAAATAAAAATTTATCGGGTATTACATAAATCAAGATAAAATAAAATATTGCTGATCTAAAAAGACAATATCTACCTAAATGATATTTGAACTTTCTAAATACATTTTAATTTGGATAAATAAATTTTTTTTTTTATCATGCATTCATTTTCTAATGTACTCGATTAGGTAGATTTTTCCTTAAAGTTAACTTTAAAATGACCAAAAACTATAATATATTATATTATTTTAAACCAAAGAAAAAATAATTTTAATTATAATTATAAAATATTATTAGAAAAGTATATATTACGGCTTTTTAAAAATAAATATCCGTGCAATGCACGAAATTACACTAGTAATATTAGTATATGATCCGGTCTGCTTGTACTTTCACGCGAAAAGTTGTAAGTTTAAGTTTCTCTATGTTCTATTTTTTAAAATAAATATTCTAAGGTTATTTGGATCGTTGATTACACCAAAGATTGTTAGATCGATGGCGATTCCAGAGAAAAAGAAGATTCCGAGATCGAAAGGAGAAGAATGGAGATGAATTGTGTTTCCGTTTTGAGCGTAACGAGCAAGAGAGAGAGGGGGGGAATTTACCTTATTTCCTTCCTTTTGCTCAGTAAATTTAATTTGGGATATATTTTTTTAATGGAAAATATGTAAAGGCCTAATTACTACAAGATTTTCTCATAATAGTCTAGTTACCAAATTTGCCCAAAATAATTTAACGTAAATAGATTGAGCTTATAATCATTTAAAAATAAAATAAAAATAAATAAAAAAATCTTTCCAAAAATATTTTTACTTAACTTTCGACGGCTTGGAAATAAAAGAAATACGAAAATTAAATTATTTTTAAAAATATTTAGGAGATGTTGCTAGTTAAAAATTTACGTGAAATACAAGTTGATCCAAGACCTTTCTTGTAAAATAATAATAAAGTATTTATTAAGTATAAAAAATTTTAACAACCAAAAATTAAAATCAAGGTAATGATTTCTCTTAAATGATCACCTAAATTTTTTTGTTGGTTTTAAAAATAACAGATTTATTGACGTTAATTGTGAGAACTCTATTTTAAAATACCGCCTCCACAGCGCACCACACTAACGTCAATGTATACTGCTTTATTAGTGTATATAAATATAGATTTTCCACTTATCAGCCCATTAATGTGGTCCCCTTACTTCCACTTACTCTACTATACTCGTATGAATTGTATATTAGGTTTGACTAGGCACCACCACAAAGATAGGTGTGTTGTCTTTGTGACTCATCTGTCCATTAATGTAAAAAGATAGTTGTGTTGTTTTTCTGATGATTTTTTTACTATAACAAACAAAATTAAAACTTTTATCAAAATAAAAAATAATTAAAAGTATTTCCCAACATAGCAAATTGGTGTCAGGTTTTTAGAAAAAAAAGTGGTCTACAACAGCTTTTTAATGTAATACATTATAAAAATATATATTCTATTAAAGTTCATCTATAAATTGGAAAAAAAAAAAAGATAGTTGTGTTGTTTATAATGTAATACATTATAGAAATAACCACTGCAATATACTATTCTTGTTGTTCTTCAATGGCTAATATTTTATTAACCTTCACTCTCCTTTTGGAATATAAAACGAAATTTTAAAAATTCAACTACTTCTTTATTATATATTTTTTTTACTAATTTTATTTATAATGATAATATGACATTTTAAATATGTTTTTATACATTTTAAGTATGAAAAAAAACTAAAATTTTGTAAAAAAATCTTATAGTTGAATTATTGTGTTACTTTTTATAAACTTCTAAACAACTAAATATAGTATGTTTAAAGTTAGTATATAATATTTTATACCCAAAAGAACTAAATATATATTTACTCAGTTAAGGTATACTATTATAATATATTAAATTTAAATATACTAGATTTGTTTGATTTAAATCTTATAAATTAACAATCTAATTATTTGAAACAAACACTAAAACAACATTTTTTTACATAAGCTATAAGTTCCTATTATTTATGTTTTCATATAATACTTTTAGTGTTTTTAAGTTATTTAAGACACTTAAAAATAAAATTATTATTTTAAACATTATTTATTCAAAAAATAAATTTATGTATAATAAAATTTAGATAAACTTGTTAAAGCACGTTTTGTTTATAAATATCATATTATCATTATAAATAAAATGAGTAAATATATAATTAAAGAAGTACTTTGATTTTCTAAAATCCACTTTATATATATATAAATATTTTGTTTTAATAATATGAAGCATATTTGAACATGAATTTAATGTGGTGGTGGTTTAGGACTTCTCTACATATCCATATCTCTTCTACTTCGTGCCCTAGCCGCCGCTCCTTTTCACGCCAGTACGACCACTACACGAAGACGGCCGCACCACCGGGAGTCGTCGTCGCTTCCAGCCCGCCGTTCGTGAAAGACGTTGACCAGGATCTCGCCGCCGCTAGCGAAGGACCGGGTTAGGTTGTTCCCACCATCTGTCCTTCTCTTCTTTTCTCCGGCCACCAATTCCGATTGCGGTTGTGGCGTGAAGTCCATCGCTAGAGGTTGTCGCGAGGAGGTTAGATTTTTTCCTTTTGTTGTGTTCTTCTCTTCTCCGGCGATATCTGCTTCTCTTCTCCGGCGCCTTCCGTTCTTCTTCACCGGCACGATCAGTTCCCCTCTTCCGGCCAAACGTCCGTCTCCACTTCTCTACAGATCTAGGTCTGAGTTTGGAGGGGCTCGAAAGTGTTTGGTTTATTGAGATCTAGGTCTCAAGAAGTCCAAGCGACGACACTACCCTATCTTCAAAACCCTAGATCTACAAATCGGGGTCTTCAACTAAAGCTTTCATATACTACTAACAAGTTTTTTTCTATTCTCTGATTAACTTGTATATGAACTTAGGTTTTATTGTGTTTGGTTTATTGAGATTTTGTGCAGTTTTTTGGATTTCAGATACAGATCTGCATACCACCTTCGGCCACCACTCTTGCTGCCAGACTTTCTCACCACAAGCTCTACTTTGCCCAAAAAATACTTATATTATGAGTCTTCTTTGAAACTCTTGAACAATTATGAGTTTTCTTTTGAAACTCTTGAACAATTATGAGTTTTCTTTGAAACTCTTGAACAAACTCAGACTGCATATGAAATTGATATCAAAAAAAGAGTTTTCGTTGAAACTCTTTGAACAAACTCAACTTTGCTCCTGCAACTACTATAACAAGCACTAGTTTTCTTAAACTCTTGGAACAAAACTTTTCTTAAACTCTTGGAATAAACTCAAACCTGCTTTTGAAATTGATACTGAAAGCATGAAAAAAAAAAAAATTCATACGATATAACATAGAACATTTTTTCTAGTAAAGAACTTTTAAACAAATTGAAATCAAATGTTAAGGTTTTCAATGACCTCAAACAATATCACCTTATTTGTATTGTTGATCAAATCACCCCATTAACTTTGAACTAAGAATTAAGGTAAAGTATGAAAAATTTTCTCACAAAAATAGAATTAAAAAGACAATAGAACATCTACAATTGTGTTTTGGGAAAATTTGTCTTGTATCTCCAAGGTTAGAAGAAAGTATAGAGGAAGATTTTTTTCCTAAACTTTTCTCCTTTTTTTTTTTTTGGTCTCTCTTTACCTTTTTTCTCATCGTCTTTTCCGTTTGTTTTATTTTTCATACACGTCTCTTTGATTATTCGTCTTACCGTGTATATTTTTCCTATATATCTTTTGGTTTCTGTTTTTGTTTTCGCGGTTTATTTTTGTTTTATAGTTATAGTCTTTTTTAACCAAACACATTTTTCTTATCTTTTTCTTACAAGGAAAAGATGAGTTCTTCGAAATTTTTAGTGTTGTTTTTCCTGCTCTTTTTAGTAGGTTGTGTGCCAAGTTGAGATCAATTATTGATTTTTGGTTTTGTCCTTCGTTGTTTTAAGTCTTTCTTAAATCAAATGTCCCCAATCTGTGTTAAGTTGTTTTTGCAAATCGTTGTTTAAAAATCTTTTTCGTTCCTTTAAGTTTTAGCTTCTTAAGCCTCATTTTCTTCTTTTCCTTTTGTACCTCTAATCTTCGGCCTTGTTTGAAACTTTTCCCAAAACTGACCTACATGAACAATTGAAAGATTGAACCGTTAGAATAACCAAACATATGATTTGACCACAAACCAACTTATAATAAAAATCCATCTATTAACAACATGAATAAGAGCAAAAGGTCTTGGTTTTATTAAGTCGTATATACTATTTATACAATAGGGAGTAATTAGGTATACTCTTTGAACAATCTTAACAGTGAGGATATGTGGATCCCTTATATCGTATACTTTTTCTTAGCCATTCTCAATTAATCGAATATACTCCTTTAGCAAATCTCGAGCAACAAATTATTTCTTTAAACAATATTGAGCGGATTATGCTCATATGAACAATGTTGAGTGTAATGCTCTAATGTCTAACTAAGCGGGCTTTATTTACCTTCATAGTGCCTCTCCGACTATTTTTTGGATTATTTGAGGATTTGAGGTGATACAAACCTTGTTTTGATGTCCCTCTTCATCTTGATCCAGTTGTGAACAACACCCTTTCAACAAACCTCTTGTTCTAGATTTGAGATCTATCACCCTACTGTTAGAGTTGAAATTCTGACTTTTTCAGGGAATTGAAATTGAAAATTTTAATCTTTTTGTTGAGAAAAGTTGTTTGAGCTTTTGAACAAAGCATGAAGCTTTAGACAAATTTGTCTTGCTTATGAACAACGACTACGGTCACACTATCTATGAAATCTGTTTCTTTGACCAAGAATCACAAATTCCTTAATATTTGTCTATGAAATCTGATTGGAATAAAACTTTTATCCGATAAACTTAAAAACATGGAAGCTTTTTCCTTTTTGAACTAATCTTTGAAGTTATGAACTAATTTGAGCGAAGGTTTTCGTATGAATAAGTATCGTGACTTTCGTTGAGGTGGATATTGGCATGTTCTTGTTTTCAAGCTCTCCTACAGATTTCGGGAATATATAGAGTCGTGTCTGGATTGCGGTCGTGGTGGTGTGCTTTCATGACGGTTTCTTTTGATGGGAGGCTCTTCCCGAATTCCCGTCATTCACTTCCCCGGGAGTTCATGTTCCTGTTGTACATGCATCTGGCGGTGCTACTTTGATAGTGCTTGGCTCGCTCATTCCCACTTCATCTTTGTGAGATGCTTTTCGTTTTCATGTTGATAGTCCTCCTCCGGCTTCACCTTCTTCTCTTTGGCTCCGTTTTGATCTTCTCGGACATCTCCTCCCGGATCTCCGGTTTTGATCAACTTTGTGCTCACCACTTTTTCTTGGATTTCAACACCGTAGCAGATTACTTGCGTTGCATGGCTCTGCGTCAGCGGCCGGTGCTACCGGAAGATGTTGAAGACCTCATCCGTTTGGATGCCTTGGGGCGACAAGTCTCTAGAGATTGTTCCCCCTTCTGCTTACCCTTGTATCAAAAAAAAAAATGTGGTGGTGGTTAAGTGTCTTGGTAAACTCTCCTTTGGTGTTTGGTTGCCCAAGTTCAAATCCTACTGCTCTCATTCTCTCTTTTTTTCCCTTTTTTCAGATAAAAACTTTAATAGAATATACATTTTTATAATACTATATATTAAAAAGCTGGTGTAGACTCCTTTTTAGCTGAAAATCTGACACAAATTTGTTATTTTGGTAAATACTTTTAATAATTTGTTATTTTGATAAAAATTTTAATTTTGTTTTGTCATTATAGTAAAAAAATCCTCTTTCTGACTACATCAATGACTTTCCAGTAAACCCAACACACATAAACGCACGCGGTAGAGGAAGATTTGACTGGACCCCACCACAAAGTTTTTCTTTAAATTTCAATCACGGGCCTTCAAGCTAGTATAAACAATCAAAGTTGTTGTAAAAGGAAGCCAGTCGCTTAAAGAATAAGAAAGTAGATAGGAAAAGGCATATGATATTTCAAAAGTAAAAGCAACGTGCAAGCTGTTGAAAAAGAAATACACAGGACTAAAAACAAAATCGATTACTGTCTTTTCACCAGAGATATTGTAGACAAAGAAATAAAAACAATCATTTGAAGAACATAGACTCAAATTCCAAATATTTCCATCGCATTGCTATTGGAAGAAGAAATCGAAAACACCTAAAAGAACTATTCACTACAAATGGTACGACTTTATCTTCTGAATCAGAGATCAGATTGGAAGTGAAAACGGAGTTCGTGAGAAAATACTTTAATACCCAACTAGATAACCCTATTGGAGGACAAACTCCAACTTATTCAAAACAAAGTTAGCGATGAAGATAACTTAAATATAACAAAACCTCCCACTAATGAAGAGATAAATTTCCATGTTCAACATTGGATGTGATAAATCCCCGGGACCTGATGGTATGCCAGCCAGATTTTATCAAAAATACTAGCACATTGTAGGAACTGAAGTTTCAAAAGCGAAAAAATGCTCAAACAAATTAACCATACTTTTATAACCCTAATACCTAAAGTGGATAATCCTACAACAATAAATCATTATAGACCAATAAGTCTTTACTCAACAATATACAAAATTATTGCGAAAATAATCACGAATATAGTGGAAACCATCATTTCTAAACTCATTCACCCTCTACAAGGCGCATTCGTAACTAACAGATCAATCCACGACAATATTCTTATCGCACACGAGATTTTCCACTCTTTTCGGTCTAAAAAGAGTAAGGAAGGATGGGTCGTAATCAAACTTGATATGGAAAAAGCATATGACCAAGTCATTTGGGACTACATCGTTAGCATCCTCAAAAGATTTGGTTTCAATAATAAATTTGTGGGATGAATTAAAGAATGTATAATTACAGTCTCTTTCTCCGTTCTTGTTAATAAGGACCAACTGAACAATTTTTTCCGGAAAAAGGACTTAGACAAGGAGATCCCTTTCCCCTTTTTTATTCATCCTGGGGGCTAAAATCCTAACACAAATGCTATAAGAAGATTGCAACAACTACGATAACCATATTGGATTCTCTGTGTGCAGACAAGCAACACCAATCCCATTTCTTTCTTTTGCTGATGACATGATCATTTTTGCTAAGGCAAATTTGGCCTCATGCCAAAGAACTAAGCAAATTCTGGAAATGTATTGCTCTATATCGGGACAGAAGTTTAACTTCCAAAAATCTGCTTTCCAAAATACAAAAAAAAACTATGGAAAGCAACATTGTCCATTTAAAAAATGTTCTAGCCATGAATCATACCACTACCCTCGACAAATATCTTGGATGTCCAATCATCAACGACAGAGTGACAAAAGAGACTTTTGGTGACATAAACCTCAAACAAAACAACAACTTTCGAAATGGAAAGTCAATTCATTATCACAAGAAGGGAGAAATACCCTCATAAAACATAATCTAATGGCTAAATCAACCTTTTCTATGCAAAGTTATATGCTCCCGAGTCATAATCTAGAGGAGTTAGATAAAACATAAAAAAAAAATTCTTCTGGAATAAAGGAGACCAACGTAGACCCATCATCAGTTGGGATGTGAAATGTAAATTAAAAAAGAATGACGGTCTTGGATTAAGGAAATCTTTAATCACAAACAAAGCATTACAAATGAAACTCTTGTGGAAAATGTTGGCTGAACCAAATAATATTTGGATTAAAATTGTAAACAAAAAATATTTGAAAAATCATAATATTCTTCATTACCAAAAGAAAGGATCAATCTCTTGGCAATGGAATAACCTTATGAAGCTAAAGTCTGAATTCAAAAATGGTATTATTTGACAGGTCGGAAATGGTAAAACCATCAACTTTTGGCATGACAATAACAACAACAACAACAACACTTATAAAAATGGCCCAAAACACCAATCAACTTGACACAAATATAAAGGTTAGTCACTTTATAAAAGATGCGAGATAGTGGGATATCAACAAAATTGATAACGAACTACAAAACATCATCAGCCCAAATATTAGGAAAAAAAATCAAGGAAACAATTATACCAAAAAATGACATTTCAGATAGATTATATTGGAGATGTAGTAATAATGGGTGGTTTACTACAAAATCTGCGTCGGAAATGATTGAGAAGGATTCAAGCATGTCCCCGAACTATACATGTGATTGGATATGGAACCTCGATACTCAACCTAAAATTAAAAAATTCCTTTGGAAAATTTCACAAAACGAAATCCCAACAAAGGCTAAGCTTGACGAAAGAAGAATAACCGTAACAATGCACTGTGAACTATGCAACCATCATCTAGAGGACTTGTTCCACTTACTCATTGAATTCCTTTTAGCAAACAAATACTTGCCAACATCGATAGGTCAATATTAACCGAACTTAACAACATTTGCCTTGTTAATAAAAAACCTCACGACCTCCTACAAGAAATAAAAAACAAAATTGGACTTAACAAGGTTGCAAGCCTCGCTGGTTTCCATAAACTTAACTTTGATGGATCTAAACTCGATTCGGGAATAACATCCGTTGGCTTTGTGATTCGGAATCACAAGGGGGAGGTTATTAGCCTTGATGCGACAAAAAATAACTTTAACTCGGTAATTAAAGTTGAAGCTTATGCTCTCAAATTAGGTCTACAAGAGGCTATCAGATTAAAGATAAAAAAGATCGAAATCGAGGGTGATAACCTTTGTGTTATCAAGACACTCCAAGGATTGTGGAGTTGCCCGTGGGAGGTTGAGATGATTATTTCCGACTCCATGTTGGATCTCTGCTTCTTTGACGAAGTCCTGATCAGGCATATTTTCAGAGAAATCAACTGTGTTGCTGACCGTCTGACCCATCTGGAATTTCGAACCCCAACACCTGTTTTTCTAACGATCCCGAACTTCGTGTTCTCATCCGTAAGGATGCTTTAGGTTGGACTACCTCTAGGAGATAGTTTCAAACTAACCGCTTTCCATTTTTCAAAAAAAAAAAGAAAAAAAAAAGAAATACAATGGAGAAGAAAAACAACAAGAGACAAGTACATAAGAAAGAGGAAGAAGAAAATAGATAGAAAAAGGAAAAAAAATTTTAAATTATACTTGAAATTGACAGTTCGACCAAACTTTATCGGTTCGACTCCAATGGAGTTCGAAAATAATTCCACGGTGAAGTTTAATGGATCTATATTTTTCAAATAATTGAATTCTATATTAATTAAAACAATTTTTATTATTATTTTAATAATATTTAATATATCTTTAACTACATTTAGATAATTGTCAATCAAGGATTAATATTAACAAACATTATGGTCCATGGTTTGATCCATTAATTATGGAATAATTTTACGAGAAAAATTTCGCCTTTAAATTTAATCAATGGTTTAGATCCACAATGTTTGTTATTATTACCTTTGCTTTCCTGTTTCAAAATCAACTCTAGAGTTTAGAACGTTGAGTATAATTAGGGATATAATTGTAATTTTATTTGAGTTGCTATTATTAGCTTTGCTTAGAGCAATGACGACAACGACATCCACCACATTTGTCATCGACGGAGGACAATCTCTTTTAAGTGAAGAGGTCGATAGAGAAGATTTTCCGGAGGAGGAAACGGTGGAGAGGTTGGTGATTTAGAATCCGGAAGACATTGATGCATTCATGCTCTTGGTGAAGGATTCCTTTCACTATCTTTGATTCCGGTCTAGTAGAGAAATGACCTTTTTGAAGTTGTTGAAGGCTAAATCGGCCACGGCGGAGGAAACATGCGTATTTTATAAATACAAAAAGGGTTATACGTACACCTTTCGTTTAATGAAAATTGGTTGCTTGGCTCAATGAAATATAATTTTTTTTTGACTACATCGGGTAAGAGGTTAGGAATGGTCAATGTCTCGAGGTTGACCATCCTAGAGCATCCTTTCGGATGAAAACTTCAAGCTGAGATGGGACCCGCCGACCAGTTATCGTCCTGTCCAGCTCTTGCGAATCTTGTCCAAGCGCTGCAAGCTTGTCCGCTACACTATTAATCTCTCTGAATATGTGGTTGATCTGAACCTGTTTAAATCCAGAGAGTAAAATGGAAATATCTGAGATGGTAATATCCAGTTCCCATGGAGGCATCCAAATTTTTTTCACCGCATTGATAATTGTAAGGTTATCCCCTTCGATGTCGAGTTTACTTATACCAAACTGTCTGGCTTTGATTAGACCCTTTTTTAATGCATATGCTTCAGTCTGGAGAATGGAAGCTTCCGTACAGCTTCCATAGTCTAGTGCGATGACTGAGGCCTTGTGGTCTCTTAGTAAGTATCCAAAGCTACTTTGGCCATTACATCGTTTAGATCCGTCAAAATTGAGTTTGGCAACGCCTGGATTAGGCGCTGACCATTTGATATTCCTAGTTTTCCTTTTGCTACTTTTTGTGGTGATTTCCTTTCTTTTGATTTGATCCACTCCTCCAGTTGAGATTCAACCGTGTGTCTGATGTTACTAATTTTTTCATTATTAAAGATGATCTTATTTCTCATGAACCACACGTTCCACCAAGTGACAAGGAGAGCAGTAAGTGAGGATTCTGCAAGTTTAGTTCCAACAAGTGACACTGCTTCCCTTAGCTTTGCATTAGTTATTTCGTTGTTCTGTAAGAATTTTCTAGTTTCATTTTTGGCTATATTATCCATAGTATACGGGCAACTAAAGAAAATGTGCTTTGCACTCTCATACGGGTGCTGACACAGAACACAGGGCATCGGCGTAGCTATTTTTTGTTTTTCAAGATTTTCCTTAGTAGGTAGACCATCAATTGCTAGCTTCCAGGTAAAGTTTTGGACTTTCGGCATTATATCCACATTCCAGATCCATGAGATGTCTCTCTGCCCTAATTTGGCGTTATATTTGTCATACAAGAAGGAGATAGCATCCTTTGTGCGGAACCAACCATCCTTACTAGGGGCCCAATATAGTCTATCTTGGATATCACTTATTGGGATAGGGTGGGTAATTATTCTATTGATAATGTCTTGATTATTTAAGCAACTTTTCTTATAGTTAATTTTCACGGGATCCCATTTTTTGTTCGTAATAAGGGTGCTTACTGTTTCCTCGATATTAGTTATAGTTGCCTTGTTGGGAACCAATTGTTCTAACGGGCGGTCGTCAATCCACCTATCTTTCCAAATTCTGATAGTTTCCCCATCTCCTACATTCCATTTGATCCCTTGTTCAAACTCGGGTCGTAAATTCATCAGTCGCTTCCATTGCCAAGATGTGTTATAACCCAGTTTATAATTCCATAGCTGATTCCCTTTTAGATACTTTTCCTCAATTATTTTAACCCAGATATTCTATGGTTCAGCCATAATTTTCCAGAGTAGTTTCATTTGGAGTGCTTTATTCATATCTTCCGCTTTCCTTATACCAAGTCCACCTTTATTTTTTGGCTTACAAATCTTATCCCAACTTATGAGCGGATGGTAGTTAGGTCCTTTGTTCCAGAAGAATTGTCTGTTAATTTGGTCTAGTTCCTTGTGTATCGATGAAGGGAGCATAAAACTTTGCATAATATAGTTTGGTTTTGCATTTAGATTAGCTTTGATAAGTACCGTTCGTCCTTCTTGTGATAGGGAGGACGCTTTCCATTTCGTTAATTGTTTCCTCGCACTCTCAATGACATCTTGAAATGTCGTTTTATTAGCCCTTCCATTGATAATTGGGCACCCCAAGTATTTTTCCAGACAATTGCTCGGTAACAAAGCTATATTCTGTTGTATCATACTTATAGTTTGGTTATCTAGATTCCCAGATGTTTGGAAGGCAGATTTCTGGTAATTAACTTTTTGTCCGGACACTTGACAGTATTTTGCCAGGATATCTAGAATTTTGTCACAAGCCTGATTTGTTCCTTTAACAAAGATAATGATATCATCAGCAAAAGCTAAGAAAGGAATAATAGTTCCGGTCCTAGTAATTGGAAAGCCAATGTTTTTTCTGTCCTCAAAGCTTGCCTTTTGAATATTTCTTGCCATAACTTCTGCAACAAGGTTAAAGATTAGCGGAGATATCGGATCTCCCTGTCTAAGACCTCTTGTTGGATAGATGATTTTAGTTGGTTTGTCATTAATTAAGATAGAGTATGAGGCTGTCGATATGCATTCTTTTATCCACCCAATAAATTTTCCAGAAAAGCCCAGTTTTTCTAAAATTGCCAGAACACAAGGCCATTCCATCCTGTCATATGCTTTTTCCATATCCAATTTCATAGCTACATATCCAGCTTTACCTTTCTTTGTTTTAAATCCATGGAAACTTTCATGTGCAATCAAGATGTTGTCATGGATAGATCTGTTTTTGGTGAAAGCCCCTTGGTATGGGTGAATAAGGTTGGGAAGGATCATCTTAAGTCTATTTGTAAGAATTTTTGCAATAACTTTGTATATCGTAGAGCATAGGCTGATGGGTCTGTAATGTGATGTTGTTGACGGGTTGTCTATTTTTGGGATGAGGGCAATAAATGTGTGGTTAATTTGTTTAAGAATTTTTCCGTTCCTGTAGAAACTCTTTACTGCACGAATAACGTCCTGGCCAACAATGTACCAGTATTTATGGAAAAAACCAGCCGGGAATCCATCTGGACCGGGGGATTTCTCACTTCCAATATCAAATATTGCCGTTTTAATGTCCTCATTAGAGAAGGGTTTCGTTAGCATAGCATTTTCACTATCCGAGACTTCGTTCGTCAGAACTTCAAGTTGTTTATGGAGCTCATCTAGGTTTAAGTTTGAGGCTTTAAATCTAGTTTCATAATCCGCGACAAATTCATTTTCAATATCCATCTCAGTAGTCAATATCAAGCTATCATTAGTGCTAATTGCTGCTATATTTTTATGATTTCTCCTTCCCGTTGCTTTCCGGTGATGGAATTTCGTATTTTTGTCTCCCAGTCGGAGATAGTTTGTTTTTGCCCGCTGTGTCCAGTATTTGTGTTGATAACTAATGAGACATTCTCTTTTGTTACTTAGCCTGTTTAACTTAGTTTCAGTTTGCACCGAGTAACTAGATGCATTCAGATTTTGTAATTGCTCAATGGCAGTTTCCACTTCATCAACCTGTCTATTGATATTTCCAAAACTAGTTTTACACCACTTTTTCAGTTTGGTTTTCACTAAGCTAGTTTTTTTAACAAGGTTGAACATATCCGTCCCCTGAAATTGAGTTCTCCAGGTTTGCTTAACGATCATCTCACATTCTTTCCTTTGTGTCCACATCATCTCAAATCTGAAGGGTTTATTCTTAATTTGGAATTCGGGATTCTGGAGATTTAATGAGATGCGACAATGATCCGAGGTGGTGAAGGCGTGGTTCCATGTAAAAATATTCGGGTATGCCTGGAGTACTCCTTGGTGTACCATTGCCCTGTCTAATTTCTCAAAGGTGTTGTCAATCCCTTCTTTACGTTTCCTCCAGGTAAATTTGTTCCCCTTTGTTGGTAAGTCAGCAAGGCTACATTGTTGTGTAAGTTCATATAGTCTCCTAGTTCTATTAGCTGAAGGCTCAGCCCCTCCCTTTTTCTCCGAGAGTTGAAGCAAATCATTAAAGTCCCCAATAACGATGGAAGGCAGATGCTCAGAGTTAATGTGGTTTTTTAATTGGGTGCAGAACATTTCTTTTTGATTCTCATGTGGAGGTGCATAGATGAAGATAATGTGAATGCTTGCATTGGTTATTAGATTTTTATGTAGGATAGTAATTCGCCTTTTTTCTTTGCTAACAATCTTAATCTGTTCACTGGGCATTTGATAGCTTTTCCATAGTACGCAAAGTCCTCCCGAAAACCCATTAGCCGGGACAAAGCAAATATTATCAAATCCCGCTCCTTTCCAGCATTTTTCATCTGGTTCATCACTAGTCTTTAATTCTGCTAGCATGATCATTTGGATTTTATCATTTTTACAAGTGATGTTAAGATCCGTCCAAAAATTCCTCTTCTTAATCCCTCTACAATTCCAGAAGGCTACTTTCATTGACTAACTTATTGATTGATGGGTGGAGAGCCCACGTTTAACTCCAAAATTTGGGTTCTATTCTTAGCGTAGGTTAGTTTCCATAAATTATAGTAGCTAGAATTGCCCTTATATCGGTCAACCTTATTCCGTCTCATAATCCGAAGGCGTTTCTTATGCTGGGGAGTTTCGGTTTTTCTCTCAAGAGGATCAGCTATGAAACTCGATTCAATCTTTGGATTATTTCGGGGTTTCGGACTCTCAAAAACGTCCGTAAAACAGGACGATCTTCCAACGTGAAGTTCACAATAGTTGAAAAAAAAGACCTTAGCATCACTGTTGTTCATGTGAAGCCTAAGAGGCTCCAATTGCATGGTTGCCTCTTTTACAGACCTTCTGTTCATTTTGCCTTGCACCTGGGTTATTCGAAGCCACAATAACATTTTATATAGTTCATTTAATAGCGATTCAAAGAGAGACGTCAGTTCGTACTCCTCATAACCACAATGATTCATGAATGGGAAAGAAAAAATAACCACAAAACGAACAAAGTCTACTAATAACATCCAGCTTTTAACAAGAATTGAAAACACTTCAGCATACAGAGGGATAAAAAAACCAGTCAGTTCCAATTTTAGATATGGTTTTCTACAGATCAGCAATGTGCTGGTCCTCATGCGCTTCATTCGATCAATTGCAGGGAGATTATGTTCCTCTAGATGATGGCATTGAGTTCGCTTGTGTCTAATTCTCAACTTCCGGCTGGGAGAGCAGTGTCGCAATTTCCTGAGACACAACAAAAACAAGCAGCAGCAACATACCAAACCAAAAGGAGAAAGAAAGAAGGCTTGGTTCAAAGTTTTCATATATAGCAGATAGTCAGCACTAGGCTTAACAGTGGTGCCAGGATGGACACAAACATCAAACTTTCCTAACAAAGACAGAAAGACAGTCAACATAGTAGCAGATATGCTAGGGTAGCTTTCATGGCATGAAGGCCAGATCGCAAACACACTTATTTTAGTCAAAGGAACTGCGGCCATTTTCATGTGGGTAGGCTCATACACCCTTAGCACAAGAGAACATTTATTAATCATCTAGCTTTAAGGATAGACTCAGATTCTCGGTTTTTTAGCCCCCTTCAGTGTCGAGGTGGCTGTGTCACTAGTGCCTCCCTTCACCTTCCTTTTGCTGGATGTTGACTTGGACCCCTCAGTTTTCACTTCCAACTCCTCCAGCTGCCTGTGCATAGTGTTATTCGTGTGGAAGGAGTGGAAGGAGCCCTCAGAGATCATAATATCATCATCAATTGGTGCTGGGACTTTCTGCAGTAGGTTAGCAAGGATCAAACCATTCTCACTCGGACTAAGTGTCATTCCAGCACCCTGATCATTGATTATGTTCAAAGCAAACAGCTCATCCTCAGGCCGGGGGATGTCAATCACTTGCTCCAGGAAGGTGGGCTGCACTAGGTCACTACCAAAGTTCTCAATGTTATCATCCTTAGGGGGTTGCCCCTCAGTTATTTCCTCATTGGGGTTCACATTAGTCATAGGCTCCTTGCTCTCGCAAGGGCCCAATGAGCTGCTCTTCGAGCTTTGGGAAGACAGATCATTGAAGGCAACAGTGATGCCAGTAGACCCCGAGAGATAGGGTTTAACTCCACTAACCACAACTGGGGTTCTCTTTTTCTTCTTATGATTCATCACTGGTGTCCAGTCCGCATCCTTCTCATCTTCCTTGCCCTTCTTTTTTATGCCAGTTTCCCACTTTTTACCATTCCTGAAAGAGTAGTTAGTTTTCTTAGCAGTGATCATTCTCATAGGGCACTGGTCAAAGCCATGATCTTTCTTAGCACAAAAGCCACATCCTTTGAAGAAGTCTTCAAACCAAACTTTGAACATTTTGGTCTTTCCCTTCTCATCAGGAATAGGGACTTCCTTCATTTTCTGATAACTCAGCTCAACATCATAATTAATACAGATACGGGCATAGTTCACGCCCATACCTTTCTCAGAGAAAAGGTCCAAACGAATGAATTTGCCAATCTTGTTCACCTCAATGATAGTTCTAATGGCTTCTTTGTTGATATATTCGGGAGGGATCATAGGGATCCTAACCCAAACATCAACAGCTGATATGTTTTCTGTAAAAACATTGAAGTTTGGCTTCCAGGGACGGAGTATGAGAATATGGCTAAAGATGTGGAAATGTCTCTTCTCCCAAATCATAGCTTTATCATAGGGATTGGAAAAGTTAATTTCAAACCAGTGATTGAGCTTAGGGATAAACTGGACTTCACCCTTACTATTCCTCCATTCAGACATGAGCTTAGTACGTACCTTACTAAACTCAAGTGGGATTCCAAAGATTCGACCCATGAGTGAGGATTCAATGAAATATAATTGCTAGTATATACAGAGTTGAGCAAGTAGTTAAAGATTTTTATTTATTTGTTTGTTTCCATCCAAAACATGCGTATTTTATATATACAAATAATATTACTAATTCTTGTATGCCTAGTTCATATGCACGTTTAATTTTAGTAACAATTTTAAACACATATATATTTTTTCATTTTATTATATATATTTGTGAAGGTGAGAATAGAAGTGGGACAGTAAAGACAACAGTAGACGTGTTCATTTGACTGCCAAGTAATCTATCCTCTTTCTTCTTCTTCTTCGTCTGCCAACCCACATGCTTTGTTTATCCTTTTCTAGCTAAAGCATTCACAAATCAAATGCGTTCACTTTAAAAAAAAAAACTTTGTTTCATTCATTCTGATTAACATTCCCCTTTTCCTTCAATTTCTACTGTATGATGCCTAGTGCTTTTCTTCTTCCTCTTCTTTATAAACCACATGCTCTGTTTATCAACCAATCTATCCTCTTCCTTCCTTCTTCTGCCAGCCCACATGCTCTCACAAATCCCCCTTCTTTATAAACCACACACCACCCAATATCTCTTCTTCTTCACCACCCCAAAAAACCAGTCCTTTTCTTCTAGCCGACCATGAGATCCGACTTTGAAGTCATCTCCATGTCCGAGTCATGGTTAGTCCACCATGGAAACAAGTACAACCCACTCGGTGAGAAAGAGAAGCGACTTGAGGTCTTCAACAACGAAGAGTACCGGAACACCTACCTCTCCAAGCCGAGGAAGAATCAAGGCAGTTGTGGTAACTAGTCACTTTTTTCAACTACTCAAATTAAAATCTTTTTAGATGAAAATAAATTGTACTTGTGTTACCGCTAAATAATTCGGGAAACCCTATTGCTCATTTGTTTAACCATAATCACTTTGTTAATATGAATAGTGAAGCAAGTAGTTGACTACTGTGTTAATGCTAAGAGGGCAACCTAAACTGCAAAGTCATACTTTGTTTCTATTGGATTCTGCTTACTATGGTTAATTTCGTAATGGATCAACAAAGCCTCACTTACTATGTAAGTCGAGAAGCTAATGGCAATCGGTTAGTGAAATTGCAAGCTTCAACATCCGAGGGTATAATTGTTTCTAACGGAGTCTGCTTTAAACTATAAATTGGCCTTGAGGGTTTAATTTCGGGTCCCTTTTTACAACTTTTCTTGTGTTCCTTGGCTTGTAATGGATGCTCCTTCACCTCCTATATTCCCACGCAGGATTACAGCATTTCCAGTTTTCGCAACTTGCTGACAACCGTCTTTGGGATCAAATTTGGGTATGATATGACTTCTATGCTTGATTTTTTTTTATATATTAAACACACTAATCTAGAACAAGTACAAGTTGTTGAACGTAATTGCATCGCAAATTGACTCCTAATCTACATGTTTGTTTAACTTTTTTAATGTTCTTGTCATTCAAAAAGATATCCCAGTTTTTATGTTTGTTACGGCTGCTTTAATCTTCTTGTAGAGGATAACACTTCGAGCTGTTGTTCACATATTTTTATAGGTTTTTGTGTTCGGAAAAATGAAGAAGAAAAGGAGGAATAAAAAAAAATCCCAATTATTGTAGCAACTAGATTGTTCAAATATGACTTGGAGATAGATCATTCACGTAAGCTTGCAATTCCGGGACTTGAACACCTAAACTCCGACAAGTCAAGACTGCAACGTCGATGATCGTTTCCAATACCAGAAATGTGTTTGGCCCTGAAGAACAACCCAGATCCGCAACATTTAGACGCTCGGGACAACCGGTTGAGCAGATTCGTCTGATATTTTCCTCAAGCACTAGTATGAGTTTCAGTATTGTAAAACCATTGTATGAAAAAATAATACCTGAATGACGGAGTTGTTGTTGTAGTTGCTTTTATCTGAACCTCCCTTCATGCAAACTCCTTCTAGTATAAGTTAGTTTTGTTTTTGGGTCACTTTGAGTCCGATCGAATTTGTGTTTAATATCATATTGGATTTGTTCGGTCGGGTTAGGCCGGATGCACTTGTATAATTGAAAATGGATTATCGGGTTGTTCTCGACATTTTTATTCGGTTACCGGCTAGAAACGTCGTCAATTATATTAGAATAGGATACCTATAGGACACATTGTTTATATATATATATATATATATATATATATATATATATATATATATATATATATATATATATATATATATAGAATCATACTCCCATGTAAACCGCCCTTATAGTGTACAATGAGAACAAATAGTAGCCCTTGATCTGATTAATCTAAAGGCTGAAAATTAACATAAATATTCAATGAAAAATTCAGCACACTCTCCTCGTTGGAATGTGTAATACACTCTCCAAAATAAGGCAATTACAATATTTTAAAAAAATTATAAATGAGATTTTCTTCCACTATTTTAGGGAGTTACAATATATAGAATCTTCCAATTAATATCAACAAAATCGATCAAAGCAATATCAATTATATGGATGATACGTTTTGCTGAAACGCCATACACTCCATTGTCGCCGGAAGAACTAAACATATTTTCGCCGGAATAGTTAACAGTAAGTGTATCTTTTTCAGTATACAATATTCTCATCAACAAACAACGGTTGATTTGTCCTCAATTTTTTCGTTTTTCATCAATATATGTCCTCAATTGTTCGGTTGATTTGTGTAGGGGATTCAGGCAAGCAACAGATTCGGAATCAATGGAAGAAGGTAACTGAACGTGGAATAACATAAACAGTTAAAGTAATATGTTAACGGATATTTGGTTTCATATTAACGAATATATTTGAATATACCACAGAATACGATTTGGTGACGGTGAAGGTTTACCTAAATATCAACTATTAAACAAACTCGTATTTAAATTATCATAATATAAATATTTATTGAATTTTTTACAGATTCCCCATGTGAAAGAGATTGGGATGTTGATGGATCCGGCATTGATGCTAACATGGAGAGTATGGATGAATTTTATGAAGCAGTCTTACCTAAATATCAACCACTCGGTTTTTGTTCTTCAAACGGTTTGAGTCATTTTACAGTCTTACGTTTTTTTATCATTATATGTCCACATTTATCGGTTGATTTGTGTAGGGCATTCTAGCAAGCAACATTTTCGACATCGATGGAAGAAGGTAAGTGAATGTGAAACATCATACACGATTAAATTAATATATCAACAGATATTTGGTTTCATATTAACGAATATATGTGACTATACTTCCGAATACGTTCTATAACATGGTTACGAAAACAGATATGGCACCGGTTATGGTTTACCCACTCATCAAACATTAAACATACTCGTAATCGTTAGCTATATTTCAATTATCAGATTATAAATATGTAGTAAATTTTTTACAGATTCCGGAAATAAAAGGGATTGGGATGTTGATGGATTCGACATTGATGCTAACATGGAGAGTATGGATGATTTTTATGAAGCAGCGGCAAATGAAGAGCTCAACGATGCAATAGACATGACGCAATCACCGACAAAAACAAAATATTGGACTCCACAGTACGATGAATCCATACATCCATGTATTGAAATGTGTTTCAAGACACCGGAGGAAGGTATCGATTTTTATAAGGCGTATGCTAAAAAGGTTGGTTTTGATGTTCGTTTGTCATCTTCCCGTGTATGCACACAAGACGGGACTCTATTGCATCGTCGCATATTGTGTAGTCGTTCTCAAGGAAAATGTACTCACTACCGGAAAGTGTCAAAGGGTTTCACTCTTTATATCATGTACGTTGTGAAACTTGTCTTAGATGAATGTGATATTTCGTAATCGGTGAACTACTATAATGAATTCTATAACCAACTGTGGTGTTACTTGTTATATTTACTCGATCATACGCACTTAATTCGTTCATCTGAATCCGGTACACGAACAGTATAATATCCAGAATTTATATCGAATATATTCGGCAACTATATCCTTTATATTCCATACTTATATCGTTTATATTAAATAAGAAGAACACTTACTAATCTATCATTTTTTTGTATGGTTATCGGTGTTTGCATACAAGATAACGTTCGTCTTTCTATGTTGGCTGTGTTATTCTCACCGTTTTTGTGAAGACAAATTATTTCCAAAAAAAGAACCATTGATAGAAATATTATTTCCGGTAATATAGAAATATTTATAACTATATTCGTTAATATAGAAATATTATTTTCGGTAATCTTGTTTGTAATACGATTACATTTTATAGTATTGAAACACCAAATAAGAAAGTGTAAACTCCATTACCCAAGTGTACATGTTGCGTTCATTAACATATGACACACTAAAATATTATATATCCGGTTACTATATCTTGTATATTCTATAAAATATATCGTTCATATTCGGTAAAAAGTACATTTTTTAATCCGTCATATTATCTATGGTAAACGGAGTTTGCATACAAGATAACTATCGTCTTCGTATGTTTCCTCAAGTGTAAAGGTTGTGCTCTTTAACATACAACACCAAATATATGAAGCATCCATTAACTATATCATGTATATTCTGAAATTATATCGTTCATATTCGGTAATGAATACACTGACTAATCTATCATATTATGCATGGTAAACGGTGTTTGCATAAAAGATAAAGATTGTCTTCCAATGTTTGTTGTGTTATACTCATTGTAGCAAAAGAGTTTTCCGAAACAACATATCAAAAGAGTTTGACATTGTAGCATAAAACTTTGACATTAATATAGACAGGAGTGTCAAACGCATTAATCCCTACATAAGTGATTCAAATATCCAAAAAGAGAAAGAAACTGTAGCATATAGTTTTGACATAGTGTAGCAAAACAGTTGTCCGGAACAACATATCAAAATAACAACTTGAATCGTCTATTCCTCATCATTCATAGCATTGTTAGTCTTCAATGCCCCTCTAGCAACTATACGGGGTATTTCTGGCAACACTGTGTTTTACCATGTCAAGATTTCTGAAATCTTCCATGTGATCAGTTGATATTATGCACCTGTTCAGTTCGTAGTTGAAAACGTCGTACATTTCTTCGAACTCAACGCTCCCTTCGTCACCAATTGAAAGTAGTTGTGTACAAGTCTGTAACAATTTTTAACGTTATCTTCCACACAGAAACAAAACAGCTATTAGCGAATAAAAAGTAGTATGCTATCGAATATAAATAATAAAAGGACCGAATAGCGAGTTGTATTTCCATTTTACCGTGCATTAAACCCACAGAAAAAAGATCTTTGGTGAATTTTCGCCTCTAAACCACTCAAGTGCGTTCAGATACGATGCCCAAGCATCCACAAGTGCGTTCAGAAAAAAAAAACGCATAGCCCTTAACACCAATCATTTATGAACAAACAAGTATTGAATGGCTGCAGCCTAACTCGCATGCGACAGGGCATGAACGAACATTCAACAACAATAGACAACCAATCCAATTCGGCAACCATATTTCAAAATAAAAAAACAAATCAGAAAACCATAATCGGAATCAATGCACCGGAAATTACATTGATATCGACAATACCTAGAGTGACGGAGGAGAGCGGCGAGACGAACAATACCCTAATCTGAATGACGATTGACATTGAAATGGTGATTAGGCCGTTGTGTGCGCTGAATACCGGTGCACACAACACCGAATACCGGCGCACACAACACCGAATACCGGCGAACACAGCACCGAGTGTAGATTGGAGGTCGAGCACAACACCGACGAGACCAACAGCGCCGAATACCCAATGAAGAAGACGGCACGGAAAACTGTAAAAGATTTAGGGGTTTTATTTGAGGGAATATTACATTAATCCGCAAAACCCTAATCGGAATCAATGAACCAGAAATTTCATTGCCGTCGACAATACCTCGAGTGACGGAGGGGAGCAACGAGTCGAACAATACACTAATCGGAATGACGATCGACACTGAAATGTTGATTAGGAGGAAGAACACAACACCGGCGAACAGAGTACCTAATGTAGAATGGAGGGGGAACACAACACCGGCTTGACCAACGACATCGGATACCGGAAGAAGAAGACAGCATCGATGGTATGCTTGAGGACGAACAACACACGATCTTGATTTGGCGGAAGAAGAGGAAGCAATAACTGTAAAAGATTTAGGGATTTTATTTTAGGGAATTTTAATATTGGGGTAGATATGGTGTGGTGTGTATCACGCTCCTATTACTTCCAAATATGCAGTTTCAATTTTATTTTTATATTTTTTTCCTTAAAATCTCACTTAATCACAGCCATCCATTATAACAATCCAACGAATATAATTCGTTCTCATTGAACACTATAAGGGTTGTTTACATGGGAGCCAAACTCTATATATATATATATATATATATATATATATATATATATATATATATATATATATATATATATATATATATATATATATATAAACCATGTGTCGGTGGATAGGAGCGAAGATGACTATAGTTAATTAATATCTTATATTTTTGTTAGGGTTTTTGTATGGATCGTTTTCGAGTTGGTTTGGTGAAGAGGGTTTTCAATTCTATTAGCAATCAAATTAGTTTCTAGCTGATGTGCTACCTTACCTAACACTTAGTTAGTACTAGTGTTGTAATATGGACAAGACAACTCATGTACTTGCATTTAATTAAGTATAGCAACGTCATTTTAAACTATTGTATTTAGTTTATAACATAAGAAAAATATTTGGTATCAATACCAGAATCTCCATCGATACGAGTCATATAATCATTTTTATATATTCATCATGTTTTAGGTTTTGTATTGTTTGATACATCAGAGAAATTAATGATATCAATATCTAAATATCAGGTATATTCATGTTTCGTATCTCATTTCAAACATGTTGTAGAGGTAATATTGGAAGGTGAAAATGACCTTCAATGATGGGAAATGTCCGAAAAAGAAGAAGAAAAAGACGATGTCTTTTGGGATTTCGAAGATCTAGAATACGAGTTTGATTCATCGTTCTCGACAACCATCCACGACAACTCGATCTCCACGGGAAGTTCATGATTATGGCATATGTCCATGTAGAGTTAATAATGTAAATACATATATGTAATAGCTAGTAGTACAACATATCCAAAGTAGAGAACACGTGAAGATGCAAGTTTATGGTTAGAATTTGGTTTGAAGATTTGGTGAATGTGCATGTACAAAAGATTGCAGAATATGCATGGATATTTGCAAATTGCAACTGCAAGATTTTGTATGGTTGAAGATTTGGTTTGAAAATTTGGTGAATGTGCATGATTATGGCCATTGGAAAAACACAGGAAAAATTTGTCTTTCTTTAAGCAGGAGGACCAAATACTGTTGATATTATCTGTGTTATCATCTTTATGTACTTTGTTGTTTTCTTGCACAAATGTTCATATTTTCAGCATACCCACATGTAGTAAAGCAGTTCAGTAGTTATATTTTCAACATACCCATATGCACATGTCTAGTCTAGCTATAAACCAGGGTTAAGTCATAACTATGGTTATGCTCTATTTTCACGAAGATTGCGGGAGTCCACCCGTGCTTACCTTGCGGGATTTCGTTGTGCCTCCCTGACGGAGTACCAGGACCGAGCTTCGGCAAATGACAGGGACCGACCGGGCCCTAGGAGAGCTACTGAGTCCGGAGGGCCGGACAAACGATAGAAGACGAGACCTTCTAGTATGGGAGCAAGGGCCTCAAGACAGGGGCGTAGCCCAGGGCAGGGGCGTTCTAGTTACCCACTTGCTACTCAGACTTCAGAGAGAGGGAGGTAGTGTTATAACTGCGGAGGACATGGACATCTTAGGCCCAATTGTAGGAAGCCTCTTGTGACTTGTTTCTCTTGTGGTCAGACGGGTCACAGGGCAGTTTTTTGCCGACGAGGCGGGGCGCCATCCCAACAGGGGTCTTCGCCTACTAGCGGGGCAGGTGGGGGACAAAGGCCGCCTCAGTTTCCGGCTCAGGGTTTTCAGTAGAGAGGTCAGAGCCAGTCTCGTACACATGGATCAACCCAGGGACAGGGCCGAGGTAGAGGCCGTGGTGGGGGCATCCAGGAGTCTAGAGGCACTCAGGCTAGGGTTTTTGAGTTGAGGAGGGCAATTGATCCAGCAGCGCCGGATGCTACAAGTAATATTCGGACTCTTGGTTTCCCCTTTCAGAGTATTATATGGCTATGCACTTCTTTATTTCGATGATTTTGTAGCTAGGTTGTCCTTAGTTACAGTAGAGGGGAGACCCTTCATTATAGGGTTATCCGATAGGGGATAAGGTTAATGGTACCCGAAAGGTACCCGGTTGTCCCATTCGTTTGGGGAAACCGTACTGGGGAAGCTGACTTCGATGTCATGTACTTGGTGCATGAAGAAGTCATCTTTGGGATAGAGGGAAGGACCACCATCAAGCTGTTTTGGACGTCAGACGGAGGGCCACAACAGTTACCACGGGAACGAGACCTAAGGCGATTTTCCAGAACGGGACCAGAAGGAAGTGAGGCTTCTATTGTTGTCGCACAAGAAAGAATACATAAGGAGGGAGCATGGTATGTTGGAACCGTTTCAGGACTATTCGTGGAATACCAAGAGATGCACAAGGTGACCAACAAGAGTGGAGAAGACCGAAGCTGTGAAGCCGGATGTCGACTTGAGATATCCGGGGGAGTATATGAAGGATTAAGATTTGAACCCTTATGGTCGGATTGACGTTTCACCTACTTGAAGGAATGATACAAGCGTATGAAGAATATAGAGAACTCCCCTAATGTGTTGGGATGCCATGGAAAAATAAAAAAGATAAGGCCAATTGTTTGGAAGCACGGTTAAGTCCTGTAGCGGGACCCTTCTGGTTGCACATAAGTGAGAAAGCTTAGAAGATTTTCCTTATCACCATTCCTTCAAAAATGGAAAGAGAGGGATTAAGCGGACATATTACTTAACCGAGGCTCCAAAAGTTAGAAGAGTCGAGCAAGTCTCTCGAGTTCAGGGGATGAAGGATCTTTGAAACAAGACGGTCAACATTGTTGCTAAAGAGGAATCAATACACGTGTACGAAGGACGTCACCCCAGCAGAGTGGGGTAGATCTTTGGTATCATGACCACCCGTCAAGTGTTAAGGCAAGGTTGTGTCGATTATTACGCTGGATGACGGGAGAAGAAAAGACAAAACCCGAGATACCCTAGAGTCTCAATACGTCAGAATGTGGATTTCTCCACTAAGGTCAAGCTCGACTCAATTTCGATATCTAAGGCGCCATATGGAATGACACTTATGAAGAGTCATGAGTTGGGGAAGCAAGTGAAGGAGCAATTGTAAGAACTTATTGAATAAGAGTTTATTAGAATTAGTGAAATGCTATGGAGAACTCCGAATATATCTTAAACTCTTGATTTGAAGTTGTTATGAAGAACACCAGTGCGGAAGGAGAGACGATTATCTCCGTTTATACATTGATTTCTATAAGTTGAGCAAGATGACAATGAAGGACCAATATCCCTTACAATGAATGGGAGATCTACTCGATCAGCTGCAAGGGTCGTAGTCCCTTCTAAGATTAAGTTAAGATTTGATTGCCAACAATTGAGAATTCGACTCGGATATTGCAAATACGGCATTCCGGAAACTATGATCACTGTGAGTTTTAGTTATCCCATATGAGGTTACTAATGCCTGGATAAGATATTTGGATATACTCTAAAAGAAGAGAAAAAGTTGTATGACAAGTTGTCCCGGGATGGCAACCCCCGAAAGACGTGGAAGAAGCTACAATTTTCCTTGGATGTGTTGGTCATTACTGGATGTGTGGAGAGATTCTCTAAGTAACACCATCTATGGCTAACCTACTCCGGATGACGATGAAGTATTGAGTGAGAAGAAGATTGACAATAGAGATGTTGAGAGTTAAGAAGAGATTCATTGGCGCAACTGTTTTGAAATTGTCTCAAGGTATGATGGATTTGAAGTGTACAAGTGGTTCTCCTAGATAAGGTCTTAATGGAGTATTGAGTAACGATGTAAAAGTAATAGCATACGTGTATCAGGAGTAGACGCAGTGTGAAGTAAAGTACTACCTTCATTACTTGGAACTCGCGGCAAGAAATGAGAAAATGTAACATCAAAGTTTGGTTTGACAAGAACCAAAGCCAACAGTGTAAATTGGAAATCAGATCTTCTTTGTTACAGACAAGGGTGCTCACCCGGGGTTCATGTGCATCAGTCGAGGGGGTATATACATGACTCGAGACATGTAGGCCATTGTGATGATATAATCGAGACGAGGAGCCGATAAGGCTAACTGGAAGACGTAGGATAGTATCTTTAGTCGAGTTTTACGCAGGTTTAGCGACATCTATTGGACCGTCGGGTTAGTCCCGAGATCTTTCATTGGTAGTGCTTATGTGCGTTGTGACGTGCTTTTTCCTTTGTGTGTGTACCTTGCAAGGTCTTGATGTGTTTATGCGAGTAGACATTGGATTAGAGGGCCGTAGTTGCCACGTTATAGTGTTCCGAGCGGTTAGCGAGAAGTGAGTATTCGAGAGTTCGGGTTTGGCAAGTTTCGGGACGAAACTTGTTTTTAGGGGATATGATGTAGCGCCCCATTTTGGGCACGTTGTCGATACTTATTTTTTCCTCTATTTTTATCGATATTTTATTAGCTTACATATTTTATATATATATATATATATATATATATATATATATATATATATATATATATATTAATTAAAGTATTTTTACGACGTAAAGTATTATTCCCGAGTATATTTATTCATTTGATACGTACATATTTCCGTCTTTTTATTTCCTGAAAGTTGGAAAAGTTTTCCCATCCGAAATACTCATTTGGTTCGTTTGGATTGAGTTTATTGATTGCTGACTTCCTATTTTAACATTATTATTATTATACCTTTTTTTTTTAATTTCTTTCCCACCTTCCTCACCCCTCTCTTCTTGACCTGTTAATCGCCGATGAGTATACCTTCCCTCCTCTGTTTGGAGCAGGTGCAACCTAGCCTAGCCCTGGCCCCAACTGTGCAACTTCGACCTCTCGCTTTCCGGGCTCAACCCCTCGCTCCCCGCCCTGCAGGCTACCCAGCGACCCCTCACCCCTCCCTACGTTTGCTCTAACCAAGCAGCCTCCCCTTCTCTCACATTTTTCCATACCTATCTCTCTGTGCTTCTTCACGCTGCAACTCACCATCTCCCCTCCCCTGTGACATTCGATCGAGCACGAGCAGAGCCACCTTGGCCGTCCTTCCTCTCTCCGCCCTGGTTAGGAACTACAGGTCTCCTTTCAACCTTCTTCCCCTCTCGACCTCCTTCTCTCTCGCCTCCCATTTCCCCCACTTTTCATATCTCTTCTACTGCAGCTGTTGAGGACGCCTGGAGGCTGCAACCCCGTCGTGAACCATCGGAGGAGAGTTCGGACCACCAAGACTCGCCGGAACTCTAGGGAGGCGCCTCTGCAGCGCCACCTCGAGCCGATTGGGACACCAGAATTCCGGAGAATGTTGCCCTCTTTTTCTCCCTGCTCTCTATTCCCTTCTGATGCGAGGAGGGGAGACGCAACCGTGGAATTCCACCGGAGGGCCGTCTACACCGCCGACGCCGACGCTCTCCCTCCGCCTACTGAGCCGCCAGGACCTCCTCCCTTCCTGCGGCGGCGACGCTTACTTCTTTCCCTTCTTTGAGAAGTAGCGTATGTGAAAGGTTGAAGATGGTTATTTTTTTGTAATTGTAATTTTGGCCCTAAAATTGTTAGAATTGCAAACTGTACCCACATCGTTTTATATATTGCAGTTTTGAACCTACTCTGTTGGAATTTGCAACTTATGCCCCTGCTGATTTGTATAATCATGGATTTTGACCCATTATTCTTGAGATATGCAGTTTTCGACCTTGTGAATAAATCATAGTTTTGACCTAAAGCTTATTTCGGAAATATGACCCGAGTTTGGTGAGTATCATAGTTGCCCGGAAAAGTCGATCTCGGATTTTAACCCATATTTATAAAATGGTAAAAATCACTCCGGAAATTGTTTTGCGGGTTTTTAACCTTGTTTTCGAAGCAGGATTTTTCCTTAGAATATTACACTTTATATTCCGTTCAATTTAGCATACAAGCTAAATTTCCTTAACTTTTGTTTAGGTCCGGAAGCGGCCGTTATAGACCAACGAATCCAATCTTGACGTCCGTAGATCATCTTCAACCTTGTATTGTGTGTGAGTACCTTCTTCCTCGATCTAGTTATGTTTAGTGGTAGAATCATGCTAGGTTGGATTTAGCATAACTTAGGGCAAATGCCAAGTAGTAGCTTGGAACCTTTAGGTGAGTGTTTGAGGTTATTGATGTTCTATGTCACGTGGTGTGTTGATCTCGAGTTGTTATACAGTTGTGAGCCTCGGGTTGATTTTGTCAGACTTGAGGTGGTATTTATATGTTGGTTGAGATTGCGGAGTTTGGGATGAGAGTATCCTAGCACTTGGGGCTATAGTTAAGATCTCGTGAATTTATGAGGGTTAGGAGTGTATCCTAGATTATGAGAGTGTATGACCTAGTAAGATGATATAGGACTAGAAGTCTAAGGATTTCTAGCTTGTGAGTAGTTGTTGATTATCGTGCCTTGTCTTGAACATGCTTTGGTTATATTCCTTCGCAGAGTGATATTGGTTTCATTTAGCTGTAAGACGAGGTAAGTCCTCGGACTTACTTAGCCACTTTTATGCATTATTTGGATACATTATGGTGGTGTGTGTTTTATCGCCTTTGATCATGAAACCGGATTAGGATTACTTGACTATATATATTATTTGGCCCATTGATACTATTATTATTATCGGGCGGTGACATCAGTGTCCAGCTCCCGAGGGAGACTGAGAGGTTTTCTGCGACCAGGCCATACATGGTATATGGGCGGGCTTCTTCGCCACTCCACATGGTATACGGGTTGAACTCCGCCACACTCCTGTTGGTTACACGGGGATAGAGGCGAGAGTTATAATACTCTCGTGTCACACTTGAATGAATGGAATTATAAATGGAATAACCTAAAAAGAGAATAAGAACCGGATGTGTATGTATACAAGCATGTTGTGCGTTATGTCTTCTTATGTGTGTTTTTGTGCCATATGATCTTTATAATGCCTAGAATGTGAGCTAACGGTTTTAAACCGTTTGTGTAGATGCCTTGCAGGTTAGGGATGCCGCCGAGTGAGGCGGAGGAGTGGATAGCCGAGTGGTCTCCGTACATTTTAGGACGGGGACGTTTTTGAGTTTTCCTTGTATTGTTGGATTATGTTATGTTGTACGGTTTTGGATCTCTATATTGTTTTGCGTCGTTTTGAGGACTCGGCTGAGTTTCCACCTTGTATCCCTTCTTTTTTTTTTCTCGCTTACATCATAAACTATTTGAGTTTGCACGTTTACTCTATTTATTTTACCGACTTTTATCGATATTTTACTAGCTTAAATATTTTAATTTTAATTTTAAAGTATTTTTTCGGAGTAAAATATATTTTCCGTTTATATTTATATTTTTGGATACGTTCTTTCATATCCGTACTTTTAATCGCGGAAAAAGTCGGAAAGTTTTCTAATTCGGAAATCCCGTTCCGAATACTTTAATCGAGTTTATTAATTCTTTTTCTTTTTATCAGTCCTTTTATTTTTATCTCTTATTCCCAATTGGTGAGCTTTTGCACCCTGACCCCTCGCTCACCTCACCATCTCGACCTCTCGCTCCCTCTACTTTGTAACTCAGACCTACAGGCTGCTGTGCTACTCAACCAACTCCCTCCTCACTCTTTTGGCTCCTCCCTTCAGCAGCACCCCGTAGTTCCCGCCGGAACCTCCCCTTCTGCTTTTCTCCTCCATCAATAGCCTCTCCATTGCAACCATCACCCGCCTACCTTCAGCCCTCAAGGAACCACCTCTCAACCTCACTGGGCCAAGCTTGGACCAACTCTACAACCAGGCACAACATCTTCGATCCTCCTCTTTCCTCGCCGGAGAAAGAAGCCAGCTATCCCTCCCCCATCTGCAGCCACCGAAGAGGAGCGCCACCTAGGCTGCCGCCTTCCCTCGCCTCGCCGTCAGAGAAGCCGTTTTAGAGCCCTACCGCCCACTTGAAGCCGGAGATGCACCCTCCAGCCTAACCTCGTTCTTCTCTATTCCCTCCTTCATCACGAACAGTTCCAGAGGTCACTAGAGTACTACCTTCTTCGATGCGCTACACCACCGGAGACCAGGAGCCAAGCCAGCCTTCACCCTTGCCTCGCTATCGGCCGGTTTTGCGCCTTGCTCCTTCCTCCGCCTGCCCTTGCAGCCGCCACTCCCTTGTTGAACAAGTGCCGCCTCTTGCCCTAGCGTGCCCTCCTTATCAGTAAAGAAGAAGCCCTTTTTAGGGTTTTATAAATCGGACCCCTCTTTTATGAGTATTTACAAAATGCACCCTTAACTTGCTTTTACAGTTTATGGCCCACAGTTTGGGTTTTTGCATAATGCCCATGTAGATTAATTACAAATTTGGCCCATCTCTTATTATTGCAGATTTGTACCCAGGTTTTGAAATGTAGCAATTATACCCTCCTGCAGATTTTATTTACATTCATATGACCCAAATATTTATTTGCAGTTTATAGCCCACATTTACAAGATTGTATATTTTGCCCGGAAAATGGTTGAACGGTTTTGTTTATTGATGACATGAATTATGACCTATTTTTAGGCATGTATTTATATAGATTTTCCCTTTATTTTGCATGCATAGACATACATTCATGGCATTTTTATGGTTATATTCACCTACTTTACAAGAATAGAGGTCTACGCAGAGTTTTATTTCATTTGTAGGTAATTTGGCGAATTATGGAGCGAAATAGCATATTTAAGGATTAAGCCTTGAAGCGGGACAAAAATGAGCAATAAAAGGAAGTTAGGACGCGCCAAAATATCTTCTGATACCATCTGACGCGACCCAAAGTATTTTCTGATACCATCTGTCGCGGCCCAAAGTATCTTTTGATACCGTCTGACGCGGCCCAAAGTATCTTCTGATACCGTATGACGCGCCAAAGTATTCTCTGATACCGTCTGACGCGTCCCAGAGTATTTTCTGATACCAGCGCACTCGACTTCTTTTCAGCCCAGATTTCTAGGGTTTTACCTTTAAACCCTAGATTTATCCCTATAGATATTCGATAGCCTTCAACATTGAAGGACGAACGGTGATAGCCCAAGATTTGGATCCCCAAAGAGAGGGAGGGTTGAAGATTTTATTGCGTACAGGGAAGATTCGGAGAAGCACGCATTTTGGAGATTGTGTACTTCGAGATTATCTTAGGTTTACCTTTGGAGACGGATTGACACTCCGTTCTTCACTGTTCCTTAAGATTATTGTGAGGATTTCTATTCCTTTTTTCTGCATTTATTCAATACAAACATTTGTTATTGGATTTGAGATTGGTTATTTGATAGTCATTGAGTTTTTGAGGTTTTCATCCATTTTCTCTTTAAACTTGATTATTGAATTGATGATGATGGTTATTGGCTAAAACCCTTTAGCAATTCTAAGGTGAAGGGTTGATAGTTGTGGCTTGGATAATGATAGATCGATCGTAAATTGATTGGACCTTGAGAGTTAGAGAAATATCGTCGACACCCTAAATCACGGTCTGTTCTTAGGTTTCCACGGCCGTGATTCTTAAGATCTACCCGTGATTTACCTCAGTTTACGAACTTTGCTTTTACTTTGATTCAAGGTTAAAGATTAGCTTTAATCTAGTCTAGGTTTGCCCTTTTCTAGGTAGTAGTGAAGCCTCAACAACCTCTACTTCGATTTCGAGTGTCACAACCTTAATCGGTTTAGTTAGTTTTGATCCTTGGGTTACAAGTTTGGGTATTTGAGATTAATTCTTGCCTTTAGATCCTTTCTATAATGAAGCCTCAACAACCTTTATAGAGAGTGTCTTTAGATAAGTCATATAGGGTTTTGGAACTTCACCGTACATTACCTTACCTTAGTATACCTTTGCAAACCTCAACTCTGTCCTTATATCTATAGTATATCTTGAATCGATTGCCACAACTAGATACCTGGATCTTTAGGGTTGTTGTTTTCCCAATATTTGCAAAGCTTCTATACTTTACTTGCTCGATAATTTGTTAACTGAATTTGATCCCCCAAATCCCTGAGTTCGATACTCTGGAATACTTGCTAATCTACGCCGATCCGTACACTGCGGGTTCGCTTGCTTTTATTCTAGTTTTATAAATTTAAAACTTGATTGCACGCACCTTTTGAGCGAACAAGTTTTTGGCGCCGTTGCCGGGGAGTTGGTCTAGACCAAATCCGGTTTTCGGTTGTCTAGCTTGAGAGCTCTTGCTCTTGTGATTTGATTTGTCTACTTGAGTTATCTTTGCAGGTTCTTTAGGTATATGCGAAAGACTAGATCCACTAAAGATCTAGTCCCTTTCGATCCCGAATTGGAGAGAACTTTGAGGAAAAAGTTGAAGGAAAAGAAAATGGCTGAAAACGATGAGAGAAACTACCAGGCTGAACTGAATGAAGCTCAACGCCAACTCCAGTTGAGTGAGAAGGCACGAAAAGATGCTGAAACGAGTCATCAATTTCAGATTGATGAACTAAGAGCCATGATGCTGGACATGAAGTTGGAGTTGAACGAATCCAGGAAGAAGAAGAAAGTCAAGACGCCAACTAAATCCATTCGAAATGACTCATCCGATGATGACGAGATAGATCCGGACATGCCGGAACTTGAGGAGATCGATCCACTACTTCGTCCTATTCGGAACACCCCAAAACCACGGGTTGTTCCTCGCCTTCCAACTAGGAACATAAGAGCTGTTAACGACGGTGATAGACCCCGAACTTTGGGGCAACGAATGGATCCAATTCAGCAACCACGTCGTCTAGGTGTGGATTTCGGAGCTGAAGACATCCAAGAGTTTAGCTTCTCACCACAAGTCATCACCATGGTTCGCCAAAGTCAATATGGCGGAGCAAGTACTGAATTTCCACACCAACACTTGCAGAATTTTGAGATTCTCATGGAGACTATGAAGCCGAAGAAGGCTACTACAAGCAATTACAAGATCAAACCGTTCTTCTTTTCTTTGAAGGACAAGGCTCTAGCTTGGTACCAAACACTTCCAGCTGCAAAGCTAGCTACATGGGAGGAATTGTCTTCGGAATTCCTCACCAAATTCTTTCCGCCATCCAAAACAGCGGAATTGAGAGGTAAAATAAATGCTTTTTCTATGAAACCTAATGAAAGCTTGTTTCAATCTTGGGAAAGGTTTCAAGATCTCTTGTTGGATTGCCCACACCATGGCATTTCCAAGCTGGAATTATTGAAGATCTACTACAAAGGGTTGGATGTGGAGACACAATTCAACCTCCAATCTCTCTCTTGTGGCACATTCATGGATATGAGAGAGGATGATGCTTGAGACTTCATTGAGAAGCAAGCCCAAGTGATTGAGAAATATTCCCACCGGAAGGTGGAATCAAATAGCCGGAATCAAGGCGATACGGGAGCCAAGTTGAATCAAGCGGCTCAAACACAAATATTCTCCCTCAAGGATGACATCAAAGAATTGAGGGAAGTGCTCAAAACGAGTCTTCAAAAGACTAAGGAGCAAGAAGCCAACTACATGGGGCGGGACAACAATCAAAGGAGTGACAATAGGAATTCCAATTGGAGCAACAACAACAATAACAACCGAAACTCCAATTGGAACAACAACAACAATAGGAACTCAAATAACAACAATTGGAGGTCAAATCAGCAAAATCCAGGTAATCCTTACTCTCATGCTGAAAAGGCTCTAACACCTCCATCTTCTTCTACTCCTTTAACAAGCCAGGGACAATCAAGCGGATCAAGCAAACCCGATCCCATGCTAGAGACAATCCTAGGGAAGCTACAAGGGCTAGAGAGTTATATAACTTCGGTTGATAAAGCTCACAAAGCTTTAGAAAACCAAGTATTCAACAAAGCCGGAGAAGTTTCAAGAGATCAAGGGAAACTTTCCGGGAAGACGGAAGATAACCCAAAGGGAAGGGTTATGGCAATAACTACTAGGAGCGGCAAGACAACCACCGATCCTCAACCCAAAGTAGTCGATACCACCACAAAAGAAGGAGAGGCAAAGGAGAAGGAAGAAGTCTATGTTCCTCCTCCCGCTTACAAACCACCTCTACCTTTCCCTCAATCTAGAGCGCGTGCACGCCTAGATAAATATTTTGGTAAGTTTGTAGAACTTATGAGTAAGCTACATATTAACATACCTTTTATGGATGCAATTTTAGGTATGCCGGCTTACGGGAAATTCCTCAAGGAGATCCTCTCTAACAAGAGGAAATTGGAAGACATAGGAGAAGTGAAGATGAGTATAGAGTCATCCAAACTCATCAAGACTATGACGGAGAATATGCCACCCAAGCTCCGTGATCCAGGATCTTTTTGCATACCCATCACTTTGGGAGAAGCTACCTATGATGCACTTTGTGATCTTGGAGCGAGTGTGAGTATCATACCTCTCGCTCTATGCAAGGCAGTTGGTCTAGGAGAGCCTAGACCGGTGAAGATCACACTCTACATGGCTGATCGTTCCACCACTAAGCCGGTGGGAATATTAGAAGACATTCCGGTAAAGCTCGGTAAGTTTTACATCCCAATAGATTTTGTCGTTCTTGACATCCCTGCAGATTATCCGGTTCCCATCATCCTTGGGAGACCATTCCTTGTAACATCCGGATGCATGGTAGATTGCAAGAACGGCCAGCTATCCTTCCATATTGGTGAAGAAAAGATAGAATTCATACTCTCTTCCTTAATCAAGGAGCCAGCCTTGAAAGACGATGCTTTTGAAATTTTTGATGAAGAAGAGTCTAGAGAAGTAGTAAGTTCGATCTTGATGAAAGACCCTCTTCAAAAGGTCCTTAGTATGAGCATCATGGAGGAAGGAGTAGAACATGATTGCAATGAGGATGTGAAGGCATTAAATGATGTGGAGGAAGAACTAGGAACAAGAATTGAAGAGCTAGAGTTAACTCCGGAAACTGTGAAGAAAATCGACCCACAAGCACAAAATCGTTCGATTTGTGAAGAGGCAATCCGATTTTTCCCAACAGAAATAAAAATCGTGTCTCAGATCAACCGATTTACTTCAAGGGAGGTCGATCCAGAGGGAAACTTTCTAGAATCTTCAAACTTCACCGCAGCTGTTCTCGACTCTAATGATGCAGTACCCCCACCTCTAGAGACCTCTCCCACAACACTCGAAGGCCAAAATTCACCATCAATCAAGATACCTGTAACACTCCAACTTTTGGGCGCGTTTGCGTTAATTATCTTTCCGGATATTATTGATATCTTTATACCTTAAGCATAGTTTACGAGTATTTTAGGTCATAAATTAAATTCTACAAGTATGTATAACGATATATCTTATTAACCGTGTTTAAATTTTATATTATATCGTAAAATAAAGCGCGAGGATGGTTTTATTTCAAATTATATCTTGGCGAGTATTTTTATATTCAATTCACATATTTTCCGTATCTTTATTCTCGGATAATTTGGAAAGTTTTTCCGATTCAAAAATCCCGTTTCGAACATTTTTTGATCGAGTTTACTTCGTTACCTTTTTCCTACTTTTTATTTATTTTCTTCTTCTCTGTCTCCTTGCGTGATGAAGCCATTGCTTTTCCCCAGCAATTCAGCCTTGTACTGCTGAACACAGCCCTTAGCCGCCCAGCCTATGTCTCTGCACCCTCCTCCCTAGCCGGCTCCTCGTTTCAGTCGTAGCAACTCTCCCCTCCCTCACAACAGCAGCCTCAACTTCAACAGGCCCTCGGCTCAGCTCAACTTCAGCAGTCCTCTCTTCCTCAAGTGACCCCCCTCGTACCCACACACACAACGCCGGAATTGCCCTTCTCCTTGCAGCAACCACCACCCTGGCCACCACCAGAGACGAGCTTGTGGCGCCGCTGCAACCCACAGCTAATGATCTCCTCTATAACCACTTATCCCTCTCTGTTTCCCTTCTTCTACTGCGATAGTCACCACCGAAGATCGGGAGTGCCGCTTCGCCATGCTCCCGAGAACCCAGGGACTTACCGTCACTAGCGAATCCTACCGGAAAGTGCTTCGCCCTTGCTGCTGAACCGCCGGCGGCCTTCTCCTCTTTTCTTTCACCATCCACGAGCTACGACCACCCACGGAGGAGCCTGCATTTTGCTGTTGCTGTCGTCGCCGAAGAGGGCCTCGGTCCTGCCTTCGCCGCCTTGCCGTAGCCGGAGGTCGAATGGCCGCTACCGCCAGCCCTGCCTCCTCCTTGGCCGCCATGTCCAGACCTCTGTAAAGTGTAAACGCTATTTTCCTAATTCAATTTGGGGCCCCCAAGTTTAGGTGTAATTGCAAATGAAAACCCCTTATTTTGTAATTACAGATTTTACCCACTCCTTTGGAATTTGTAGATTGTGCCCTACTGATTTGAATTAATTACAGAATGGGCCCAGATTTTATTTTCAGAATATATCCCAAAGTCTATGGAACTTCATGAGTTGCCCCAAAAAAAAAAAAATGTTTTTACGAGTTTTAACCTTGGATTTTATATACGAGTTGATCTTATATTTATGTATATTAAGTATTGTGTCCTTGTTGGTTTATTTATGGAATTTTGCCCAATATTTAATTACGTATCATGACCCATATTTTTGGAATGATATTATTTGTCCCGAAAAACGTTTTTGCGAGTTTTATCCTTGTTTTGAAAGCGGGACTTTCCTTATATTTTATACCCTCGTTGTATTATTTCGAGATTATGACTCAAGGGTTTAATTGCGGGTTTTTTTTAGCGTTTGCTTTTGAAAATGTGTTTACCTTAGAATAATATATATTATATATTACGATCAAATTTATCTAATACGCTAAATTTGTCTAGTTTTGGTGCTAGGTTCGGGAACGACCCCGTAAAGGCCTGACAAGTCCAAAGTCGAAATCCATTAATCGACTTCCGTCTTCGACCTCGTGTGAGTATCTTTCTCGATCTAGTTATGTTTAGTAGTAGTAGTAGTAGTAGTAGTAGTAGTATCATGCTAGGATGGATCTAGCATAACTTAGAGTGAATACCAAGTAGTGGTTATCGACCTTAGGTGAGTGTTTGAGGATTGTGAAATGTTTTATGACTTGAGGTGTTGATGTTATCCTGTGAGGCATGTGAGATTTGAGAATTGGATTATATGGTTACTGAGTTTAGGGCTAGGATATGCGTATCCTAACATGGTGCTATTACCGTTGAGTTTGTTTGGACTAGACATGTTTATCCTAGTATGTACTATGGGTTATGATCCTGCGAGATCATAGGGTCTAGAAGTCTAAGGACTTCTAGCTTGTGTTGAGTGTGATGTGAGCATGAGGGATTCTAGGATGTGGTCCTAGAATTGAGAGTCAAATGGTCTTGCGTAGATCATTTGTATAGAAGTCTAAGACTTCTATTGTGAGTGGGTTGTTGTTGATATAGTTATCTTCTTGTGAGCAGGTTATGGGCTTCTTCCCTAAGGAAGCGAGAGTGTTGTGAGTTGAGTGTGGTGACGAGGTAAGTCTACGGACTTACTTAGCTCGTATTCCTTGTATTAGCATTGATGTATGTTTGGTGGCGTGTGTTTATTGTTTATTGTTTATTGTTTATAACAACTAAACCGGAATTAGGATTACCGACCTTTATATTATTTTGGCCCAAGTGTATGATAACGGGCGGTGACAACTTGCCTAGCTCCCGCGAGAGCTAGGAGGTTCTCGGCGACTATCCCGTGCTGGTAGACGGTCGGATGCATCAGTACCATTCCATGCCGGTAAGTAGGGACCGAGGCGAGTTTCGGTGACTCTCGTGTCACAACCTAAGTTGAATTAGAACGGGATACGACTTAATAATAATAAAAGATAATAAACCGGATTGATGTGCTTTTAAGTATGTTGTGTGCTTGTGGTGTTCTACTTGTGTATGTGCCTTTCCCATTAATTCTAATGCTTCGAATATGAGCTAACGGTTTTATACCGATTGTTGTAGATTGTCTTGCAGGTTAGGAATGCGGCCGAAAGATCCGGAAGAGTGGGCAGCCGGGGTTCCGTACATTTTAGGATTGGGTTTTGGTTAGAGTCGTGTTTGAGTTTTGTATTCATTATATATTGTATGTCGCGTGTGTGGTTTTTGGTCTTTCGGTTGTATCTCGGATGAAGTCTTTGGTTTGTATGGTTTTGGGTTTCATTGCATTGCATAAAATGTATTTGGTTTTGGCCTTTATTTGTGCCTTGTTGCAAGATCCGGTGAAATTGTTGTCAAGCTAAGGGTCGGGACCCATTGTGAGGTCCCAACCCGTAGCATCCCGAATCCCGCGGATTTGGGGTGTTACAAAAGTGGTATCAGAGCCCTAGGTTGACAACAATGGCACTCGCAATCTTCTAAAGGCCGAATAAGGAATAAACAGAACCCCACGGGTTCTGAGTTTTCATTTTCAAAGTCACATGCATGAGTCGGGGTAGAATGTACGGACCACCACTCCTTCCGCAGATCTCGGCAGCTTAGCTTATTAGATTTTGATATATATATATGTATAAATAGATATGATAGATATGGATATGAGGTTTGTAGTTATGCATTATAGAATTGATGTGTATCTTTGTGATTGTATGTTGCATGATGAACTGGATATAAGTGTATATTTATATATGTGGACGGTTATATGTTTTGGGAACTTATATTGTTGATGGAATGTTGGATGTGTTATGTTAGTAGTTATGTGGACATAGGATATGTATAGGTTTATTAGGGACTCTTATATATAGTAGTATATAATATGGGACCTTGTAGTTAGGACGACGGAAAGATAGCATCACCTTTAAGACGACGTGGTTGGCTTGGGATAACATTCATATGTGGATGAGTATGCTCAAGTATCGAGTTGAGCATTTCGTGCTAACGAACACCATGGCGGTTATCGGATTCCTTTAAAAGGGTGTCAAAGAGAAGGATTAGAGACAACATAAACGACGGACGAACAAGTGGAAGGAAAGGAAAAAAAAAAAAAAAAAACCTCGAAACAACTTTAAAAGAAATCTAGATGGAAGCAATACAAGAAGAGGGAGTAGCATTAAAGTGTTGAAGCGGTTCTAAAGAAGCCATGACCGAACGACGACGAGACCAATGAAGATAACGAACTTAAGTTCTTCAAGAAGACGTGTGGACAACTAAGGATGCAAATTGAGGAGTAGAGAGATACATTCTAACAAGGTTAAAGGTGGTATTCCATTAAGATGAGAAATTTTCTTCAGACGCTCCTAAGCATTGGAATCAAGACGAGAAGAGTGAACGAACCATTTGTGAAAGGTTTAAGATACTGTAAGTTAAGCTTACGAGGTACCAAAAAGTAAAGTTTCAACATTACTAGAGTTATGAGAAGAAGGGCATGATGGAGATTCACGTAGAGTTGGCCAATTTCCCTTATGATGATAAGACTAAGAAACGCCAAGAAGGAGGAAGTGGGTATAAATGATGACCCCAAGAAGATGAAAGACGAAACGGAAGGCTTTGATCGAGAACTTAAGAAACCAACCTAGAGGAACGCGAGGGGATGCTAGCTAGGGCTATAATATTTGGGAAGGTGCTCTTGAAAGACATCAAGGAAGAATGGTTAAGTCTATGAAAGGGAGTTATATGAAACAACAAGGCCAAGAAGATATAGTTACCTTATAAAGAAGAGGAAGCATGAAATGAAGAAAGAACTAACGGAGTTTAAGATAAAGTACCCCAAGTAGGGTAGCCTTCATGAGAATGGTAACATGAGAAGTGTAGTAGAATAATAAGTCGTTGACTTCGGAGAAGGACAGATATAAGTTAATCGGTGACAACTGAGAACGCACAGGTGCGAGTTGTCTATTGGTGAGTGAAAAAGGGGATGAGTAAACAAGATTATGGGTATACAGAGGGATTTGGATGACCTTATGCGACCTTTGTAGGTCATGGAATTGGCATACGGGAGAACATCATGAATTAGAGGTTTAAAGTTTGACCACGGTAAAGGGGAAGTAGTGAATCAAGAAGAAGGTAAGGTGTCATGGAGGTGATACGTAAACGGGAGTATATAAAGGATGTAGGTTATAAAATGGATGATATGTTACCACGGGCAAGAGATAAGTCAAGTTTCCAGACTCACACGGAAGAGACATGGTGGCTATGACGTGAAAGAGAGGACCTAGATTAGGACAACGCTTCAAGCTTGGAATTACGATGTTGGTGCTTGGTGGAGTAATGAGTGGATCTTTCATTGATTGTGGTTGGGGAATTTCGCCTAAAGGCATACTAGCACGGTGGTGAAGTTGTTCGTGAATACCGAGAGAAACATAAGTTGGCCAATAAGAGTAAGAGAAGACTGAGGTTTTGGAAGTTCGATGTTGATATGGGATGTACAAGAAGTACATGAAAGATTGAGGTCAGAGCCTCTGTGGTCGTCTGACTCTATGCCTACTTGAACAAAGGATGTTTGTGGTGAAAGTTGATCAAAGGTACGGAGAGCTCCTCCCATAGGTTGTGATGTCGGAGAAAGCGAAGAAGATTATATCGGTTTATTATCAGGCATAGTTAAGTCTTGTGGTTCGGACCCTTGTGGCGGAACATATTTGCGAGATTAAGAGATGTTATATCTCCTTTCCTTTGAAGTGAGAAGAGGGATTAAGATGAATTATTGCTTAACCAAGGCTTCAAGAGTCGGAAGACTCGAGCAAGTTCCTTGAGTTTTGGAGATGAAGGATCTTTGAAGGAGGACGGTGAACAGAGTAGCTACAGAAGGAACAATACACGTGTTGAAGGACGTCACCCCAACCGGTCGGGGTGGACCACTTGTCAAGCATTAGGACTAGGTGGTGTCGGTTATTACGATATGTGATGGGTAGAGAAAAAAATAGAACCCGAGATACAACGGATTTCAATGCATCAAAATGTAATTTTAGCGCTAAGATTGATTTGGGTTCAACTCCCATTCCTAAGCCGCCGTAAAAAAAAAAAAAAAAGATATCAATAGATGATGCCAGTAAGGATACTCGAATTGAGGATGCAATCAAAGGAGCAATTGCAAGGACTTGTTGATAAAGGTTCATTAGAATCAACGCACTGCCATAGAGAACACCAGAAGTTATCTTGAACTCTTGATTGAAGTTTATATGGAAATATATCTTAAACTCTTGATTTGATGTTATTATGAGAACACCAGAATTATTGTGAACATACGGTTCTCTCCAATTGAACATCGATTACCGTGAGTCGAAGGACAAGTATTCCTTACAACAAATGGATGATCTACTCGATCGGTTACAAGGGTCGGTAGTCTCTTATGAGAATGGTTTAAGGTCTGATTGTCACCAATTGAAAATTCGTGTATGAGATATTGCAAGTACGACATTTTGGACCAATCAGAGTCCTACGAGTTGTAGTTATTCCATATGGGCTTACTGATGCCCGGATGAGATATTTTGGAGCTACTCTTGAAAAAGGAGAGATGTATGACATGTTATCTCGGGATGGGAAACCCCAAAAGATGTGGGAGAAGTTACAAGTTTTTTTTTTTTTTTTTTGGATGTGCTGAGCTTTACCAGATCTGTGAAGAGAGAAGTTGTATAACACCAATTATGGTAACCTACTCCGGATGACAATGAAGTACTGAATGGGACAAAGAATTGACAAATGAGTTGTTGAGAGTTAAGAGGAGATTCATTGGTGCAATTGTTTTGATTTACCTTGTGGTAATATGAGTTTGAAGTGTACAAATGATTCTTCAAGACAAGGTCTTGATCGAATATTGCGGAGCGATGTAAAAGTAATAGCATACGTGACTGGTTAATAGAAGTAGTATGGAGTAGAGTACTTCCTTCGTTACTTGAAATTGCATCAAGAATTGAGGAAACATAACATCAGAGTTGAGTTTGACAAGAACAAAAGCCAACAGTGTAGATTGGAAATTCGATATTCTTTGATAGAGAAATCAAAGGGAAAAAATTGGAAATGCTACATTGAGAAAGACCCGAGAAGGAAGTTGTGTCCCGATATATCGACCCTTCTGATATCTTAGAGCGAGTTGGAGAAGTGTCTTATAAGTTGGCGTCGCCGCCAAGAGTAGAGAGTGTTCACCCGACGTTTCATGTGTATCAGTCGAGAGAGTACATACAAGATTCGAGACGTGTGGTCAGTCATGATGATCTAGTGGCAGTCGAGGAACCAATGAGGTGAATAGGAGGACGGAAGATAGTATCTTTGGTTGAGTTTTACGCCAAGCTAGTAGCATCGATAGAATCGACGGGTTAGGCCTAGTTCTTCCCTTGGTTGAGTTATCTGCATGTGTGATGTTATGTGTAGTTGTGTCCTGTGTGAGATTGTGCTATATAACCTGATATATATTGCGGTGGTAGTTGAGTAGGTTTTGTGTCTAGATTTGAAGGTTTAAATATTCTTAGTTTGAGAGATCATACCTCGGCCTTACGGATCGAGAAGTTTGACGCATAGCAAGTTTCGGGACGAAACTTATTTTCAGGAGGATCTGATGTAACACTCCAATTTTTGGGCGCGTTTGCGTTAATTATCTTTCCGGATATTATTGATATCTTTATACCTTAAGCATAGTTTACGAGTATTTTAGGTCATAAATTAAATTCTACAAGTATGTATAACGATATATCTTATTACCCGTGTTTAAATTTTATATTATATCGTAAAATAAAGCGCGAGGATGGTTTTATTTCAAATTATATCTTGGCGAGTATTTTTATATTCAATTCACATATTTTCCGTATCTTTATTCTCGGATAATTTGGAAAGTTTTTCCGATTCAAAAATCCCGTTTCGAACATTTTTTGATCGAGTTTACTTCGTTACCTTTTTCCTACTTTTTATTTATTTTCTTCTTCTCTGTCTCCTTGCGTGATGAAGCCATTGCTTTTCCCCAGCAATTCAGCCTTGTACTGCTGAACACAGCCCTTAGCCGCCCAGCCTATGTCTCTGCACCCTCCTCCCTAGCCGGCTCCTCGTTTCAGTCGTAGCAACTCTCCCCTCCCTCACAACAGCAGCCTCAACTTCAACAGGCCCTCGGCTCAGCTCAACTTCAGCAGTCCTCTCTTCCTCAAGTGACCCCCCTCGTACCCACACACACAACGCCGGAATTGCCCTTCTCCTTGCAGCAACCACCACCCTGGCCACCACCAGAGACGAGCTTGTGGCGCCGCTGCAACCCACAGCTAATGATCTCCTCTATAACCACTTATCCCTCTCTGTTTCCCTTCTTCTACTGCGATAGTCACCACCGAAGATCGGGAGTGCCGCTTCGCCATGCTCCCGAGAACCCAGGGACTTACCGTCACTAGCGAATCCTACCGGAAAGTGCTTCGCCCTTGCTGCTGAACCGCCGGCGGCCTTCTCCTCTTTTCTTTCACCATCCACGAGCTACGACCACCCACGGAGGAGCCTGCATTTTGCTGTTGCTGTCGTCGCCGAAGAGGGCCTCGGTCCTGCCTTCGCCGCCTTGCCGTAGCCGGAGGTCGAATGGCCGCTACCGCCAGCCCTGCCTCCTCCTTGGCCGCCATCTCCAGACCTCTGTAAAGTGTAAACCCTATTTTCCTAATTCAATTTGGGGCCCCCAAGTTTAGGTGTAATTGCAAATGAAAACCCCTTATTTTGTAATTACAGATTTTACCCACTCCTTTGGAATTTGTAGATTGTGCCCTACTGATTTGAATTAATTACAGATTGGGCCCAGATTTTATTTTCAGAATATATCCCAAAGTCTATGGAACTTCATGAGTTGCCCCAAAAAAAAAAAATGTTTTTACGAGTTTTAACCTTGGATTTTATATACGAGTTGATCTTATATTTATGTATATTAAGTATTGTGTCCTTGTTGGTTTATTTATGGAATTTTGCCCAATATTTAATTACGTATCATGACCCATATTTTTGGAATGATATTATTTGTCCCGAAAAACGTTTTTGCGAGTTTTATCCTTGTTTTAAAAGCGGGACTTTCCTTATATTTTATACCCTCGTTGTATTATTTCGAGATTATGACTCAAGGGTTTAATTGCGGGTTTTTTTTAGCGTTTGCTTTTGAAAATGTGTTTACCTTAGAATAATATATATTATATATTACGATCAAATTTAGCTAATACGCTAAATTTGTCTAGTTTTGGTGCTAGGTTCGGGAACGACCCCGTAAAGGCCTGACAAGTCCAAAGTCGAAATCCATTAATCGACTTCCGTCTTCGACCTCGTGTGAGTATCTTTCTCGATCTAGTTATGTTTAGTAGTAGTAGTAGTAGTAGTAGTAGGATCATGCTAGGATGGATCTAGCATAACTTAGAGTGAATACCAAGTAATGGTTATCGACCTTAGGTGAGTGTTTGAGGATTGTGAAATGTTTTATGACTTGAGGTGTTGATGTTATCCTGTGAGGCATGTGAGATTTGAGAATTGGATTATATGGTTACTGAGTTTAGGGCTAGGATATGTGTATCCTAACATGGTGCTATTACCGTTGAGTTTGTTTGGACTAGACATGTTTATCCTAGTATGTACTATGGGTTATGATCCCGCGAGATCATAGGGTCTAGAAGTCTAAGGACTTCTAGCTTGTGTTGAGTGTGATGTGAGCATGAGGGATTCTAGGATGTGGTCCTAGAATTGAGAGTCAAATGGTCTTGCGTAGATCATTTGTATAGAAGTCTAAGACTTCTATTGTGAGTGGGTTGTTGTTGATATAGTTATCTTCTTGTGAGCAGGTTATGGGCTTCTTCCCTAAGGAAGCGAGAGTGTTGTGAGTTGAGTGTGGTGACGAGGTAAGTCTACGGACTTACTTAGCTCGTATTCCTTGTATTAGCATTGATGTGTGTTTGGTGGCGTGTGTTTATTGTTTATTGTTTATTGTTTATAACAACTAAACCGGAATTAGGATTACCGACCTTTATATTATTTTGGCCCAAGTGTATGATAACGGGCGGTGACAACTTGCCTAGCTCCCGCGAGAGCTAGGAGGTTCTCGGCGACTATCCCGTGCTGGTAGACGGTCGGATGCATCAGTACCATTCCATGCCGGTAAGTAGGGACCGAGGCGAGTTTCGGTGACTCTCGTGTCACAACCTAAGTTGAATTAGAACGGGATACGACTTAATAATAATAAAAGATAATAAACCGGATTGATGTGCTTTTAAGTATGTTGTGTGCTTGTGGTGTTCTACTTGTGTATGTGCCTTTCCCATTAATTCTAATGCTTCGAATATGAGCTAACGGTTTTATACCGATTGTTGTAGATTGTCTTGCAGGTTAGGAATGCGGCCGAAAGATCCGGAAGAGTGGGCAGCCGGAGTTCCGTACATTTTAGGATTGGGTTTTGGTTAGAGTCGTGTTTGAGTTTTGTATTCATTATATATTGTATGTCGCGTGTGTGGTTTTTGGTCTTTCGGTTGTAACTCGGCTGAAGTCTTTGGTTTGTATGGTTTTGGGTTTCATTGCATTGCATAAAATGTATTTGGTTTTGGCCTTTATTTGTGCCTTGTTGCAAGATCCGGTGAAATTGTTGTCAAGCTAAGGGTCGGGACCCATTGTGAGGTCCCAACCCGTAGCATCCCGAATCCCGCGGATTTGGGGTGTTACAATACCCCCATCATTAGAATTGAAACCGCTCCCCACGCATCTAAGGTACGCATTTCTTGGCACTAATTCCACATATCCGGTCATAGTTAATGCGAATTTGAATGATGCTGAATTAGAGAAACTTATGCATGTTTTGAAACAACATAGGAGAGCATTAGGCTATACTATTGATGATCTAGTAGGAATAAAGCCTTCACTATGTATGCACAAAATTCTAATGGAAGAGGATTACAAACCTTCACGCCAACCTCAAAGACGGTTAAACCCGGCAATGAAAGAGGTCGTGAAGAAAGAAATCCTTAAGCTACTTGATGCAGGTATCATCTTCCCCATTTCCGATAGCAAATGGGTGAGTCCAGTATAAGTAGTACCCAAGAAAGGAGGCATTACCGTTGTTGCCAACAAAAACAACGAGCTTATCCCCACACGGACAGTTACAGGGTGGCGTATGTGCATCGACTACCGCAAACTGAACGTGGCCACTAGGAAGGATCACTTCCCCCTTCCTTTTATCGATCAAATGTTGGAAAGGTTAGCCCAATATTCTTACTTTTGTTATCTAGATGGATATAGCAGTTTCTTTCAGATTCCAATACATCCGGATGATCAAGAGAAGACGACTTTTACGTGCCCATGGGGCACGTTTGCTTATAGAAGGATGCCATTCGGCCTATGCAACGCTCCAGCCACCTTCCAAAGGTGTATGATGGCAATCTTCTCCGAATATGTAGAGAATATCATGGAAGTCTTCATGGACGATTTTTCGGTATATGGTTCTTCCTTTGATAACTGTCTCTATAACCTTTCACTAGTTCTTAAGAGATGTGAAGACACTAACTTAGTCTTAAACTGGGAAAAGTGCCATTTCATGGTCACCGAAGGGATTGTGTTAGGTCACTTAGTATCACAAAGGGGAATAGAAGTTGATAGAGCGAAAATAGAAACCATTGAGAAGTTACCTCCTCCTTCTTCAGTGAAAGGAATTAGAAGTTTTTTAGGACATGCAGGCTTCTATAGGAGATTCATAAAATATTTTTCTAAGATTTCAAAACCCTTGACTAATCTTTTGATGAAGGACACAACTTTCGAATTTTCGAAGGATTGTTTAGATGCTTTTTGCAGGATCAAAGAAGCTTTGATTTCAGCACCAATCATTCAACCACCCGATTGGACTCTTCCTTTTGAGGTCATGTGCGACGCAAGCGACGTCGCTATAGGAGCCGTTCTTGGACAGAAGAAAGATGGTCGCTCTCATGCCATCTACTACGCTAGCAAAACGCTAGATGAGGCTCAATATAATTATGCAACTACAGAGAAGGAACTTTTAGCCGTAGTATACGCTTTTGAGAAATTTCGTTCCTATCTTGTAGGTGCGAAGGTGATAGTTTATACGGACCACTCCGCAATTCGATACTTATTCACGAAGAAAGATGCGAAGCCAAGGCTTCTAAGATGGATCTTACTCTTACAAGAGTTCGATTTAGAGATTCGTGATAAGAAAGGATCGGAGAACTCCGTTGCCGATCATCTTAGTCGTCTACCGAAACTCACCGGCGAGACGGATGAACTTCCTATAGACGACTCATTCCCTGACGAGCAGCTGCACGAGATTGAAGAGTGTCTTCAACACATCTCCCAAGGTAATGATCCATGGTTTGCTGACATTGTGAATTACCTTGTTTGTCAGGAGATTCCACCCGGACTTTCATATGCTCAAAAGAAGAAATTCTTTAATGACGTCCGGCAATTCTATTGGAACGAACCTCTTCTATTCAAAAGAGGTCCCGATGGCATTTACAGGAGATGTATCCCTGAAGATGAGGTGGATAGCGTCATCCGCCATTTCCATTCTTTACCATGTGGCGGACATGCTAGCGGCCACAAGACTTGTGCTAAGGTACTTCGTTCCGGTTTCTATTGGCCTACACTTTTCAAAGATGTACAAAAGTTTGTTGTTGCTTGTGATGCTTGTCAAAGGACAGGTAATATATCAAGAAGGAATGAGATGCCTCTCAACAACATACAAGAAGTAGAGATCTTTGATGTATGGGGCATTGATTTTATGGGACCCTTTCCATCTTCATGCGGTAACCAATATATACTTCATGCCGTAGACTATGTCTCAAGATGGGTAGAGGCAATCGCTTCTCCTACTAATGATGCAATGGTAGAGGTGAAGTTCTTCAATAGAACGATCTTCCCAAGGTTCGGAACTCCCCAAACCATCATTAGTGACGGAGGAACGCATTTCACGGCCCGTCGATTTGAAACTTTATTGGCTAAGTATGGGGTGACCCATAAGATAGCTACACCTTACCATCCGCAAACCAGCGGACAAGTCGAAATATCCAATAGAGAGATCAAGGGAATTTTAGAGAAAACCGTCTCTAAAACAAGAAAAGATTGGTCAATGAAGCTTGACGACGCACTATGGGCGTACAGGACAACCTTCAAAACACCAATAGGTACGACTCCCTATAACCTTGTCTATGGTAAATCATGTCATCTTCCTGTAGAGCTAGAGCACAAAGCCTATTGGGCTATCAAGTGGCTCAACTTTGACATGAAAGAAGCCGGAGAGAAGCGGCTCTTAGACATCAATGAGCTAGATGAGATCCGGCTAAATGCGTATGAGAACGCAAAGATCTACAAGGAACGGACAAAGCGTTGGCATGATAAGCACATCATTCCAAAAGACTTGAAGGAGGGAGACCAAGTCCTCCTATTCAACTCAAGGCTGCGTCTATTTCCAAGTAAGCTTAAATCCCGTTGGACAGGACCTTATGTAATTAAACGAATCTTCCCTCATGGTGCAGTTGAAGTATGGGGTGAACAAAGCGGAAGTTTCAAAGTTAATGGCCAACGGTTGAAGAAATACATACCGGAAACTCCGGTTGAGGAGATAGCTCCTATCCTCCTCCATTGAACGCAAAACCTTACACCGTCCAGCTAAAGACGATAAATCAAGCGCTTCTTGGGAGGCAACCCATGATAGTACTTTCTTTCCTTCTTTTCATCGCTTAGTTAGGGTAGATTAGTTGTTTTATGTCTTTGTTTTCGCTTTCCGTTTGTTCCTCGATGTACTCTTGGTTTGTCGTGTCGTTAATCGCAGGAAATTAGGTCCATATTGACAGATCCATGGAGAAAGGGAACATAAATCAGTTTAATCTTCAATATCCATGAAGAATAAGGAAGGAAATTGAACTACACCAAGTAAATCGGTCGATTCAGAAGCAGAGCAAGGCGATTTTTGACAACATGAAGATAAATCGACCTGGAGATCGACCTACCAAAATAAATCGTCCGATTTTGCATGTGTTCAGAGAAAAATCGAGTTACCTAAAGTAAATCGGTCGATTCAGAAGCAGAGCAAGGCGATTTTTGACAACAGGAAGATAAATCGACCTGGAGATCGACCTACCAACATAAATCGTCCGATTTTCTTTGAATTCAGAGAAAAATCGCCCCGACGATTAAATCGACCTTAAAAATCGGCCGATCTTCTTCACATTTTCTCGACCCTATATAAAGACTCAACCACTCGATCTTCCTCATTCCACAACCTACCACTCTCGATTTCCCCTTCTCAAGAACGCCGAAAATCGCCCTTACCCTACAATCCTCATTCCTTAATCATTTTGAGTGATTCTTGGCTCCAAATTGAAGCATTTTCAACAAGGAACAAGGATCTCGCAACAACAAGCACGACAATCGACTCCTCCATAAGGAATTCAGGTTTTTCTTTCCAAAACCTAAGTTTCTAATTCGACTTTGAAGTCTGCTTAGGAAGTGTTTGTTTGTTGGAATTGATTGAGGAATCTGCTTAGGAATCATTGTAGGAGATTGTGTGTGGTGATAGATTGAACAGAACTTTACAGAATTGTAAGAATCGTTGAAATCGACAGAAAAATCGACCTAGCCCAGAAAAATCGGACGATTTTTACCAAGAACAGACCGATTTTTTGACTCAGAATGGATATTGTTAAGAGGATAACTAGAAACACGGGGAAGAAGAAGGGATCTTCTTCCAAAGCCCCTCCCCCACCTCCACCACCACCTCAATACATCCCTAAGCTTCCCCCTCCCCTATCCAAGCACAAGAAACGTTATGAACGCATCATAGATCGCCCATTCACCCCTCCTCGCTACATAGTACTAGATGACTTAGATTCATTGTTTGTTCGAGAGGATGTTGATATGATGCTTGACAGGGCTGGGCTAAGCCAGTTTGCTACGATTAGGGAGGATGCTTATACCGAGATCACCCTAGAGTTCCTTAGCACATTCGAACATGACCCTAAGGAAAGGATGGTCACCTTCCGCCTCATGAGCCAAGACCACACTATGTCCATTGACACTTTTGGAGACTTGTTTGGCTTCTCTTATTCAGATGCAGGCACTTTTGCTAGAGGTATTCGTGCTAGTGACTTTTGGGAGGCTATTTCAGTGGGTGAATACGGAGGAGACAAATGGAGGCCCGGAAATTCCAAGGAGACTAGCATGTACAACCTCTGCTTCAAGGTAGTACATCGGATTCTCAGCGAGAGCTTATTTGCACGGATAGAGACTCCACAGAAGCTCAAGGCTGACGAGCTTTTCATCCTCTACTGCATGACATCCACCACCAGCGGTATTTGTGCAGGAGGTCTTGTCACTCATGTGGCTAAGACAATGGGATTGGACTTCTCCAGATGCACTCTAGCTGAGAGTGCCCTTCCATTAGGCTCCCAGCGGTTGGTTGTTCGATAGGTCTTGATTTCTCGAGGGAGAGGAACACTTCATGTGCCCATGCCATGGCACAAGGATCCGAAGAAGAAGCCATCCGAGATCATATGGAAGTCCGAATACACTATTCGGAACAAGAGAAACTAGAAGGAGACGTTCGAGTCGATGCTTGAGGAGTTCTCTCCTCCTACTTATTATGATGATGATGCAGGTGACTCCGAGGAGGAGGATGAGGATGTAGGACAGGGGACCATGCTCGAGTTCGAGAGTGACACTCATAGCGGACATGCTACGGATGCCATGGACACCGACACTCATGGTGCAGGACCTAGCCGGACTAGTAGAAGCAATGACGAGACGGAGGATGACATGCAGCCACCTCGCCGCTCATTTGCACGAGCTCCAGGACATGGACGAGGACGCCGCCCTCCCCGTCACTTTAGGGAGCTAGTCTCTAGCTTCTAGAGCCTCAGCACCGATTATCATGCTCTCCACACCGACTACGAGACCTTGACCACTCAGTTCAGGAACTACAGAGAGGAGACGGACGCTAGGCATTCATCCTATGATGGCCAGATGAGAGACTTATACTTCCACCAGTTCGGCCACTTCTACGATCCTAGCGCACCGATGTATCCCTATCCACCACCTCCACCGCCGACAGAGGATTGAGCTTCCACTTCTTTTACATTGTAAGTATTTTTCTCCTTCTTATGCTTGATTTTCACATTGGGGACAATGTGGATGTCAAGTATGGGGTGGGGGTACTTACAATACCTTATGTTCATCTTAGCACTTTATGACATTTGCACTACTCTTGATGACTTGGCTTGTAATAACTCTTGCACTACTTGCTTTCCATTATGACACTTGCATTTGCATGATCTTTTTCAAATCCTATGAATTTTCAAAAAAAATTTTGTGCTTCTTATGATGGAAATGACCTCTATGATGAGAATTGTGTATATAGATAGGCAAAAAGATGCTTAGTTGTGTTGAGATGTTAATTATAGCATGAATGAGTTTGCTTTTGTTACTTGAACGCATGAATAAGTTATATGATTTAGTTGTTTTGATAAGAGAATGAAATAATAGTCGAAGCTATATTGTAAGTTCTTTTACATCATATAAGGATGACTAAGGCAATTCACTTCTTTTCTTTTCTCATATCTTGATCATGCTAGCCCCTCAATGAAATATGTAACCCTCCTTTTACCATCCGGGAATTAGGATAAGTGATAGAAAAAGGCATGTTTGATGTGGGAGGGCCAAGGAAAAATGTATTGAAAGAAAGTGCAGAATTTTATAAGTTTGGGGACGTCGAACATGAGGATGAGTAACTCGGCACCATTCACATAGCCGGGTGTTTGTGTCTTGCCAAAGTCCGATTGAACGACAAGTCCTAACGGGATATGGTATGTGCATCAAGGGTTTGAGGCATCTCGAAATTGAGAAGCGCCAATCTCCTAGGCTTCGGTTTTTGTGCACCGCTGTCCATACTCTCAAAAAGTAAAGTATAATGAAAGCAAAGCTTTCTACATGCAAAGCATGTGCGGTGAAGAAAAATCTTGAAGGTATTATGTGTTCCTCTTTCCCGGATTAGCACCACAATTGCCAAAAAGAATTCCTTCCCTTAATACGTTTCTTGAACCTTTTCTTTGATTAGAAGACCTTGAGACTTTTATGCATGTGTTTAAGACTTAATGGCTTAGATTTGTTTGACTTTGATTACCTCTACACCTTTATCATGTCCTTTATTTGTGTTTTCAAGAAAGAAAAGGAAGTTGGTTCATCTTATAGTCATCATTGATACATGCCTAGCCTTTTTATGCCTTAAAATATCACTTTGAGGGTGATCCAATAAGAAGAAGCACTACCAAAAGAAGAGTTTTTGAGTTTTCATACATATATAATCCATGACATCTTATATTCTAAATTTGAGTCTTGCTTAGGGACAAGCAAGAGGCAAGTATGGGGTATTTTGATGACATGTTATGTATCATCATATTCATGCATATTACAGAAGATTATCTCAATTTACCTTGCATTTAGAGAGGTTTTGTGTACCTTTTATGTTCTATTCAATTAATTGTCGGAAATAGAGGTTTACACGAGTTTTTGATGAATTATAGGTAAATGGAGTGGAATTAGAAGCAAAAGCAAAGCAAGGAGTATCTAAGGATGTTAAGGAAGCTAAAGGAACCAGAAAGGGGTCATAAAGAGTTGAAGAATTGCAAGGGAAAAGAATAGAAAACGAGCCAAGAGTGGAACACTTTCTGTTGAAGAAAATCGTGCCAATATGTACATAAATCGGACGATTTTCCCCTCAAGAATTCGAACGATTTTGTACATAAATCGCCTGGGTCGATTTATTCTGTTTTTCAGCTAAATGGAAAGACGACACAAAGCCCAATTCTTTTGGGCTTGAAGAGAGTTTTGCCAAACAGCCCATTTGCAAGAAACTATAGAAGAGAACCCTACGAACGAAAACGAGGAGGCCGCAGCGGGAAATCTTTACACGTTTGAGAGAATTCGAAGATTCTTGGAGGAAGATTGAAGTATTCTTTGCCGGGAAGTTAATCTTGATTCTAGTTGTGAGATTTCTTTGTTCATTGAAGTACTTGCTGTTTTTGAGCACGAATTTGAGTTGCTTAAGAGATACATTGATTTGTTTTGACAATCGTTTACAGATTTGAAGTTTTTTGGAACTTTTATTCAAGATTCGGTTTCTTTGTGATATTTCTCTCAATAATTAATTTGATTCGATTTTGAAAATGGTTGGCTAAAACCTTTGTGATTCTGGGGAGAATAGTTGATGATTAAGGCTTAGATGATGATAGACTGAACTCATTCAATCATTAGGACCCTGAGAGTTTAGATTTTAGTTTTGCGATAACAGGAAAATCGGACTGTTCTTGAGTAAATCGGCCGATTTTCTTATGAACAGCCCGATTTATTCCTCTGACGAACCTTAATTGAATCAATCTTTAACCAAAACTAATCCTTGCCTAAATCCCAACCTTGAATAACCTTTTTACCCTCTAATTGAATGTATGAAGACACTTCAAACCTGATTCTACATTTAATAGATTAAGATTTCAAGATTAAGGTAATAAAGAGACTCAATATCCTTTATTAAGATTCTAAGTGTGCTTTCTAATCTTTACTTTGGAGAGTCATATCCTGGAGTTTTAGATAGTTAGTTTGAACATAATTCTTGTCTCTAGATCTTTCTATATTGCAGCCTCAACAACCCTTATAGAGAGAACCTTTAGATTAGTCATATAGGCTTCGGAACTTCACCGTACGAATCCTACCTTTGAACATTTAATCTTGGCAATATAAACTCTGTCCTATATCTATAGAAGTGTCTTAAATCGATAGCCGAAATCGGATACTTGAATCCTTGGAATCATTTCCCCATTATTTGATCACAAAAGCTTTTCACACTTTTTGCTAGATAATTGAAATCGGAATTATTCTCACCAAATCCCTGAGTTCGACTCTGGAATTCTTACCTTACTACAGCTGATCCGTACACTGCGGGTTCGCTTTGCTTTGAGTTCTAGATATAAATTTAAGACTTTGACGCACACACCTTTTGAGCGAACAATTAGTCAATAATTAATGTAATTTGTCGTTAATTGAAGAAATTACTCGTTAATGAGTAAACAATTAGTAGAAAATTAATCATTAGTTAATGAAATTATTTATTATTTAGTCGTTAATTGATGAAATTAGTCGTTAATTAGTGAAATAATAGACAATTAGTAAACAATTACTCGTTAATTAATAATTTAGTAGACAATTAGTTGTTAATTTATAAAATTAGTTATCAATTACTCGTTAATTAGTGAATAATTATTGTAGGCTGCTGTTATTCTCGATGATTATGACTATACTAGTTTGTTCGTGGACAATCGGATATGGACGGATGTGGACTCGTTACTTGCATGGGTTCTTGAGAGAGCTAGAAGTAGAAATATATATGGTTCTCATCAAACTAAAGTCCTACAAGTTGGAAGATCATCGTTTTGGAAAGGTGATATTTGTGTGTGAGAATTACGGAGTCCGCAAGAGTGAGGCGAAGAGCTTGAGGAAACTATGCAAAACGAAGAAGTCCGATTGTAAGTTTTGCTTACACGTTGAGGAGGTGCAAAGGGGTCTTTGGGGTGTGAGACATGTTCACGGAATTCACAATAATCCTCTTCTGAAGAAGTTCGTAGATCATGCATTTGTTGGACGGTTGACGAAGGCACAAATGAAACGAGTCCAAATCTACACCGTTGCGGGAATTCCTCCGAGGGAAATCATTTGCTTGTTAAAGAGTGATTTTGAAGATCCCGATAAGATGGTCACTTCTAGGAAGCAATTTTCAAACGCTCGGAATAAATTTAGGTTGGAAGCGATGGGAAATCGAACGGTAATTCAAGAAGCGTTGAAATTCTTGAAAGAGAAAAAAAAACTTGTGGGATATTAGGATGAAAACCATTGAAGGAGGAGAGGAAGTGAGCGACTTATTCCTAGCCCACCCCGAGTCGAAGCGTTAGGTTGCCATGTTTCCATACGTCGTCATCATGGATGCTACATACAAGACGAACAGGTTATTATGTAATTCATTTATTTTGTTTATATTAAACTCTTTTTCAATTACAAAGTCTCATACATTATATTTTGAAGATATGACATGTAGTTGTTGGAGATCTTTAGATTGACTAGCACAAAATAGACTTTTCCCGTTGCGTTCGTGTTCATGAAACGGGAGACGACGGGTCATTACGAGTGGGCTTTGGAACACATTGCCATTTTATTCAATGGAAAGAAGCCGGAAGTGATAGTGACGGACCGTGAATTAGGTCTCATAAAAGCAATGCCTAGAGTCTTCGTAGATGCCAAACATATTTTGTGTGAGTGACACGTGTTCAGAAATATCGAATCAAATAGTTGGTGGAAGTCACATTCACCATCCATCCACGCAAAATTCATGAGAGATTGTCAGGAGTTGTTTGACTCGACTACTATTGCGGCTTATGAGGCGAGGCTCGTACATATGAAGGATAGTTGGATGAACAAATATCATTTGATGGAGTACCTCGAGAAGACATGGTTGGACAAATACAAAGAAGCTATTGTTCGTTGTTGGATAGATCACTACCTCCATCTCGGATCAAGGACGACATGAAGGTTAGACAAATACTCATTGCATCGTTTATTGTTAAGTTTACTATTAATGATCTATTCTATAATCTTAAATGATGTTCTAATCTTAGGGTCGAGGGTGCTCATTCGGTGTTGAAGAGAACTCTTAAGTCAACTCGTTGTGGATTTGATACTCTCATCAAGGTCATCCATATACTGATTGGAGATCAAATTGATGAGATTCAAGGTAGCATAGAAAAGTCGCGTACTCATACTATCGTAAGCATCCAAGAAGACCCTATGTTTACATTTCTTATCTGAAAGGTGTCGAACAACTGCATGAAGTACTTGATCGAGAATTGTAAATTGGCGCGCCAAGGGACATTTGATGCTACTTGTGATGACTGGTATTGGAGGCAATCGTGCGGGATCCCGTGCATGCATGAGTTTTCAACGGCCCTCCGTGAAAACAGGCCTATGTTTTTTACTGCAATACATCCCTTCTAGAGGCAAATTGTGTGGCATGAAGTCACCGAAGAAGTGGAAGAACCCGAGCCTATTCCTCTATCGATGGGGGATATTACTTTTGATGTCTTTTATGACCATGCACAAGGAGGGTAGGTTGAGCCAAGATATTGTGGACAAATTTGGGGCATATGTGGCAACTATGTTAAACACAACGGATCAGTTGCTCGGGAGCCGAGAATTTCACATCCTTCTGACAAGGGAAACAAGCAAGGTCGAGTGCCATCTAGATTTGAGCATGCTTGAGCTGATAAGGAGTCACAAATGAGGAAGTCGTCACAAAGTTCTAGAGGAAGAGGTCGAGGACGAGGTCGAGGACGTGGTCGAGGACGAGTTGACACCACAGGCGAGGCTAGTACCATCCCGGAGTCTCGGACGACTATTCCAGCTCAGCCGTCTGAACTAGTGGTCTGAGGATTCAACTGGGGTTATCAGAACATCCCAGCTTTTATGGTATCTTACGTTGATCGTGTGATAGATGTTCCGGGCGATGAACATTGTGGATATCGATCACTTGGTGCGTTATTGGGTTACCAGCAAGATGAGTACATTCGTGTCCAGAGAGAGCTTGCTTGGGAGTTGAGTAGACACATGCATGTATATTCCGGAATACATGGCGATGGTGAGATCGAAGAACTGATTGATAATGTCAGCTACCTTAACCCCGCACCATGCGCATCACAGTTCTGGATGAAGATTCCTACTTGTGCTCTCGCATACACCACTTTATTTCAGGTGTCCCTTGTCGTCTTCTCTAGGTTTGACTCCTGCACTTGCTTGCCCTTGATTGCTGATTCTGAAGAAGAAAAACAACCTCGAACCGAAGTGAAAGAAATCTCTGTACTCAATAATCATCACTACGTTACGGTAATTCCATTTAATTTCAAAGTAATTCTTAATAGATTTTAAAATACAAAAGATCGTTGACTAACTTGCCCTTGATTATGAAACAGGTTTGGTTGCATCAAAACGCTCCATTGCCCCCGATATGTCATGATTGGATGCGAGGTCACGATGTTTCAATTGATGGTTTTGCTCACATATATGACCGAAGAATAGCGAGATACGGAAGACTACTTCAGAGAGAAGAAGATGCGGGTTCTTAGTTTAATGTCTATCAAGTTTAAATGTGTAATTGTTCGTTTTTTCATGCAATGGGGATTGTGGTTTTGAATTGTGATTTCGAATTGTGGTATTGAATTGTATTTTTGGATTTTCGTTATGGATAAAAGAGATGCAATCTAAGATTTTGAACAAAAAAATCAAAGAACAAAGCATAAAACATGTTCATACATAATAAGATTCAAAACAAAACCATAAAACATGTTCATACGATAACATTCAAAACAAAACAATAAAACATGTTCAAACATAAGAACAAGCCATCTAATCTTGTCGATGAGATGTCCTAATAGGAGGTGGCGCCTCTGGTGCCTCGTCTCCTCCTAGGACATCTAGTAGGCGGTGAATAAAATCAAAATCTAACGGAGGACCACGAGCCAACGCCTCTCGAGCCATACCTATAGCTATTTGTATGCGTTACTGAACAAAAAAAACTTAATTACTCAACTAAATCTTATAGAAAATGAACTTCAAAGTAACAAATCATATATGTACCCGCTTTGAAATTACAACAGGTGCAACTGGAGGCGCAGACGGTGGTGGTACACCATCTGGAGGTGGCTGCAGGTATGGGTGAGTATGTGGTAAGAGCCAGTCTAGAAAGTACTCATCCATCTGGCATGGGTCGACAACTGTTGGGACACTTTGTATGTCGTACAAATGCTGGTCTCGCGTCGCCCACAGATGCCACACATCAGGAGAAAACAACAGCTCATACTTCCCTATCCTCGCAGGCCTCTTCATCACGAAGGGGCGGATGATACATTCTGGAGGAACTGTATGAAGTTGTGGAGGGACGACCTGGACACGCCCAAACTGGCGTAGCAAAAATTGGGGGTGATATGGCTCCTCCCACCAACAAAAGCGTATCACCCCCAAATAGGCTGATATGCACATCTGTCCAGTCTGAAAGCCGTCAAGCGAACCCCACGGCATCGAAGTCACCTACGACAAACATAGAAAGTCATTTCACAAGGCTAATTCAAGAAGCGTTGAAACTTGAGTCATTAGTACCTCGTTCATCCACCTCGACAACTGCGCCCTAAATCCCAAAAGAGCCGATATCTCCATCTGTCCAGTAGGAGCCCTCTCCGACCTCTGTGCATGTCTCGCATCTCTTTGTCTAAGAGGGTCAGTATGTCCTCTAGGTCGGAAGGGAGGAAAATAAGAGTGAATCTAGGACTGTACAAAACATATAATTTTCATATTAATATATTCATTGAAAGATTGTAAAACAAAGAAATTATAGTTCATGGCATACCTCTAAAAGAATGTAACAACCGGCTAATGCATGAACCTCCTTCCTAGAGGACCCGCCTAGCTGTTTGTACAAAATATGCCAATGTAGAAGTCCCTGAAGCACAGGATGCCATCGTGGTGGAGTCGCGACAGGTGCTCAATAGATGATACTTCACCTTGTTCGTGGTCTTGTCAATAAACAGGGTGGAGCCAATGAGAAGAGCAAGGAATCCGCTGGCAATGTCCTCCTGCCTAGCCTCTAGGGAATCTGCCATAGTCCTGAGCGTAGAGAGGAGATGAGATGACGGCCACTCACCCGCCTTCACGGCGGCCTTTACCTCCAACGGCGGGAAGCCGAACATGAAGATGAAGAGTGTGTCATCCCGGGCGCCCATAACCTCGTCTCCGTCAATGCGAAGTCCTAACAGATGATATACGTCATGGAGGGTGATTGTAACGCCCTGTTTATTGGGAGCATTTTCGATATTTCTTTCTGACGGTTATTGATGATATTAATATCTTGTGTATGTTTTACGAGTATTTTTGCGTCGTAATTAAATTCTACGAGTTTATATCAGTATATATTATTACCGTATTTAAATTATTATAATGTTGTAAATAATTTAAAGAGAAGGGTTTTGTACGGAAGAGTATATTTTGCGAGTGTATATATATATACACATTTTCAATCCACATATTATTCTTTTCTTTCCGTATCTTTATTGTCGGAAAATCGGGAAATTTTTCGATTCGAAATTTCCATTTTGACTAGTTTCGGTCGAGTTAGTTTATTACATTTATTCCCTTTATTTATTTATCTTGGTGACCTCTCCCCGACAGAAGGAGGAAAATCGGGAAATTCTCTCCTCCTTCGCTGATGAAGCCTCTCCCCGACAACTTGGTGACCTCTCGCCTCTTCAGTGGCCCCTACTCCCCCTGACCCTTCACTTATGACCCCTCTGCCGACCTGCTGCCCTCGACCCCTCGCCATCCTCTGCCCCTATCACCTTAGACCTCACCCAACGTCTCTTCCTCACTTGAGTCGAAACCGCCCTCTCCCTTGCTCCTCATTTTGCTCCCTCTGGCGAGACAACAACCCCATCTCCCTCTCTCTCGCCTTGTGCAACCCGCCTGCACCACTAGGGAACCGCCAGGAGGAGAAGCTACTTCACTCGACGACGCTCAGGAGCCACCAAAGGCCGAGCTTCCGCCACCCTTTTTCTCTCCTCTCGAGCCACCAACCTTATCGCGTTTCTGCAGCTTCACCCAGGTCCTGCAGTCGCCGGAGGACCCATGACCACCTGCTACCGCCGGAAACAGCTCCCCTGTGGCTTGCAGTGCCGTCGCCTTCGAGGAGCACCGCTGGGGAGCTTGTTGCCGCCACTATCGATGACGGAGGTCCACCTTGCTAGCCCCGCCGCCTTCCTCCTTCTTCCATCTTCTGTCGCGTCAGAGCGCTTAGCCGGAGGGCCCTCCTTCGCTTGCACCGGATGTTGCCTTCGGACTATGACCCTCGCCACCCTCCCCGGCCTTCGGACTCCGCCGGACAAGTGAACGCCCCAGCCACCGCCTCTTTCATGTGCCGCCTTCAATAGTGGCCTCTAATCCTCTATAAACCCTAATTTCCTTATTTATTCCAAGCCCCCTTATTTGTGTATATTACAGATTGAACCCATTATATGATATTTGCAGTTTTGACCCATGTTTCTAAATTATGTGAATATACGCCTGCAGATTTAAGTTTGGAAAAATGGCCCAAGTTTCCAGAATTTGATTTTATGCCCTGCTGAAATATATCTTACGGTTTGACCAAAGGTTAATTTCAGAAAATGACTTTAAGTTCTTGAGTCCGTATTTACAGTCCGGAAAGTTGATTGCGGTTTTGACCCATGCTATAAAAAATTGTATAGTTTGCCCGGAAAATGTAACTATGGTTTTAACCTTGGGTTTTAGTTACGGGATACTCTTATATTGTTATTCACGGTATATTATGTCTTTTTTGGATTTAAAACTCGATTAATGGCCGAAAGTATTATTTGCGGTTTCATGACCAAGTTCCTAGAATTTCATATTTTAACCGGAAGGATTTTGCGGGATTTAACGTGGCCATTTTAAACCGGGATTTTCTTAGAATTATATATATATATATATATATATATATATATATATATATATATATATATATATATATATATATATATATATATATATATATATATATATATATATATATATATATCTTCCGATCAAATTTAGTGTACGAGCTAAATTTGTCTAGTTTTGGTGTTAGTTTCGGAAGCGTCCCGATAAAGACCTAACGAGTCCAAGTCGACATCCATAGACCGTCTTCCGTCTTTTGATGTCATGTGAGTTACCTTTTTCCTCGGTCTAGTTATACTTAGTATTAGTAGCATGCTAGGATGGATCTAGCACAACTTAATAGAAATGCCAAGTAGTAGCCTTGAACCGTATATAGATGTTGGGTGTTTATGAGTATTTTGATGTTTCGCTACGATCATAGGATGATCTTCGAGATTAGGAGTTGGACCTAGCATGCTAGGGTTGTGACCTCGTATAGGTTTGGGAGACTAGAAGCCCGAGGGCTTCTAGCTTGTTGGTTAGTTATTGATTGTGTGCCTTGCTTGATCAGGCGTTGAGTTACATTCCTGCGGGAAACTGAGTACGGGATTTAGTGGGTTTAGCTTTAGGGCAGGTAAGTCTCCGGACTTACTTAGCTCGTATTCTCTGTATTAGTTTCGATGCGTGTTTGGTGGTGTGTGTTTATTGTTTATGTGTGTGTTTACTATTTATGTTATAACATCTAAGCGGGTGCAGGTGATCGGCGGTCCATGGACTCATGCAACTCCATCACAAAAGCGTCCACGTCCGCCTCAGGTAGGATCTGGCCGCTAGAAACGTCGGAGGAACCGAGTAGCATATCCATCCGCTCGTCTACATGCTCCTCGGCCTCCCGTACTCTCTCCTCTTGAGGAGCCTCCTGCACGTCATCGGGATGCACTAATCCCATCTTTATCATCCGCCGCTTACTGTTCGAAACCGTAGCGGCCCATCCCCGAGTACTAGTCCCGGCTACCTACATAAATTGCATAATCGTTAACTAATTGTCTACTATTTCAGTAATTAACAACTAATTATCGACTAATTGTTCATTAATCGTCTATTGTTTCATTAATTAAGGACTAATTATCTACTAATTCATTACTTTACGACTAATTATCTACTAATTGTGTACTACTTGCTTAATTAACAACTAATTTCATTAATTAGTGAACTAATTATCGATTAATTAACTAATAATCGACTAATCATCCACTAATTATGTACTAATTAACAACTAATTTCATTAATTAGTGAACTAATTATCGACTAAATTAACTAATAATCGACTAATCCTTAACTAATTGTGTACTAATTAACTAATTTCATTCATTATTGAGTAATTATCGACTAATTTAACTAATAATCGACTAAACGTTAACTAATTGTCTACTAATTAACTAATTAACAATTTATTTCATTAATTAGTGAACTAATTATCGACTAATTTAACTAATAATCGACTAATCGTTAACTAATTGTGTACTAATTAACTAATTAACAACTTATTTCATTAATTAGTGAGTAATTATCAACTAATTTAACTAATAATCGACTAATCGTTAACTAATTGTCTACTAATTAACTAATTAACAACTTATTTCATTAATTAGTGAACAAATTATCGACTAATTTAACTAATAATCGACTAATCGTTAACTAATTGTCTACTAATTAACTAATTAACAACTAATTTCATTAATTATTGAGTAATTATCGACTATTTTAACTTATAATCGACTAATCGTTAACTAATTGTGTACTAATTAACTAATTAACAACTTATTACATTAATTAGTGAACTAATTATCGACTAATTTAACTAATAATCGACTAATAGTTAACTAGTTGTTTATTAATACACTAATTAACAAATAATTTCATTAATTATTGAGTAATAATCGACTAGTTTAACCAATTATCGACCAAACGTTAACTAATTGTCTACTAATTACCTAATAACAACTAATTTCATTAATTATTAAACTAAGTATCGACTAATTAACTAATAATCGACTAATTGTTAACTAATTGTCTACTAATACACTAATTAACAAATAACTTCATTGATTATTGAGTAATAATCGACTAATTGTTAACTAATTGTCTACTAATTAACTAATTATCAACCAATTTAACTAAATAACGACTAATTTAACTAATACTCGACTAATCGTTAACTAATTGTTTAGTAATTGTCCACTAATTCACTATATAACGACTAATTTCATTAATTAGACTAATTGAACTACTTATCGACTAATTAACGAGTAATTTCAATAAATAACACTTAATTATCTACTTTTTCATTATTCAACAACTAATTGTCGACTAATTGTTTACTAATTGTCTTATATTCAATAATTTACAAGAAATTTCATTAATTATCGACTAATTAGTTGACAAATTATCGGCTATTTAACTAATTAACTAGTTTATCTAACTATAGAATAATTTTTAACTAATTGTTCACTAAATCACTAATTAACGACTATTTATTAATTAATTCACTAATTCTAGACTTATTCACTAATTAACAACTAATTTCATCAAATACTACACTAATAATCGATTAATTTTAACTAACTAACGTATTTACCGACAAACGTAATAAAAATTAAATAAATTAATAAAAAGTACTCCGACATCACTAGAAACGCTAGATGTCGCGCAACCTCGGAGTACGGCTCCCCCTAAGCGTCCTCCACGTGCGCCCCATCGTCGCCCAACATCTGCATCGGAAACGGCTCATCCGCGACCGTCCTCGCCAAAAAAGCTGCCGGACTAGTCACCTCCGCCGTTGCCGGTGCAGCTACCCCAGACTACACCTTTGTCTCTTCCTCTAGTTCTGACCATGGCTACTGGTGGTGATGTGGTGGTTAACGTCGATGGAAATAGTGGTTGTAGAACGGTGAGAAGAAAATCGGCGGCGGCGGCAGCGATAGAGAAGAAAGGGAAGACGGCGTAAATGGGGAAGACGACCATCCACTTGCGTGTTATGGAGTCGAAGAATACCTACGCCTACGCAACGTGTAGACGTAGTTACTTTCTGACATTTGGAAAGTAAAAGTAATTACGTCTACGCGTTGCGTAGGCGTAGTGAATTTCTTTTCTTTTTTTTTTAAAGCGGAAAATGTCCCATTTACTACGTTTACGCAATGCGTAAGCGTAGTATGGGTACATTTAGAATGAAAAGGTGGGTACGAACAGCAATCTCGGTCTCCACGCCTTCTATGTAAATGCTTTAAAGCAAGCACGTGAGAGTCTGACCAAAAGGACCCTTTTCTTTATTATTGACTTTATTCTTTCATTTGTGTTATTTTTTGTAAATTCATTCAAAGTATATCCAAATTTTTGTAAATTTTTAATTTACTTTTTGTTAAAAAAATCAACAAAAATAAAGTCATATTTTTTGGATCGTGTTATATACGTCTTCCTCAAATTCACAAGTGAAAACAAAATTCGCAAGTCGCTGGTGTCTAGATTTAGTGCTGGCGGATGGCGTCGGCGTCGGTTTTTTCTCACAATATGGGTGCCGGTGCAATCAGCCGGCGCCCCTTTTCTTTTACAGAAAAAATTGAATGTGATGTTGTTTTGTAAATTGTTTTTTTTGAAGGCCTTGAAAAAATCATTTAGTTATAGATTTTTTTTTCCCGTACAAAATAATACATGTGATTATGAATCTAAAGAGATTATTGGGGATGAAGTTTATAAAATAAATTCAAATGAATTGAGATAGATTATAATTAACAAAGTTTGTTTTGAAAGTTTATGCATAATCATTTTTAATAGATTAAATGAAACTATTTATAAATAAATAATTCTTTTTATCTTAATTTAGGCGTCAACGTATTGCGATTCATATATGCGTCAATAAATCAAAGTTGATACATTTAGCTATTTCGTATTTCTAAAATTTATTGTTACAAATATCTACCTAAAAATCAATTAGGATATCTTGTATTTACTGGAAAAATAAATTCTGAACAATCGTGCTTGAAAAAAAGTCACCAAATTATATTTTTATTTGATTCTAGAAAAAGTAAACCGGATGTTATTATGGAAAAATAAATTCTGAACAATCGTGCCTTTGTCTAAAGTTTCTGCCTTTTCTTTCCTCCTCCCTAGCATCTTGTCTTGGTGGAAATTAGCATCTTTTACTTTTTTTAACACCCCAAGTTCCAGGAATTCGAAGCGTTACAGGATAGGACCTTACAATGGGCTCTGACCCTCAAAGTGGCAACAACACAACAGATCTTACAATAAGACACATACAAATAAAAACCAAATCTCAATATAAAACCAAAGGTTTAAACAAAGGGAGACGTAAAAAGACTCGTAGCCGAGTTCAAAACAAAAGAGAAAGCAACAACATAAACATAAACCCGATCCCGTCCTATAGTGTACGGGAACCCCGACTGACCACACCGTCCGGATCACTCAGCAATATCCCTAACGTGTGGAACATCTACAACACCGGTATAAACCGTTACCTAACATTCTAGATATCAAAAAGAACGTAAAGGTACAAACACACATAAGGTACATAAACATATAGCATGCTCACACTCAACCGGTTATTATCTTTCATTAAGTTATCCATTACTAATTCAACTTCTTTTGTCATACGAGAATCTCCTAAAACTCGCCTCCGCTTCCGTCTACCAACAGGAATAGATCAGTATTATCCGTTACCTGCGGGCCTGGGTTGCAAGAGCACATTCTAGTATCCTGTAGAACTAGACAAGTGGTCACCGTCCGGTTATCATACACTTGGGTCAATTAAGGTTATAAAGATGAATCCTATTCCGGTTATTCGTTATAACATGACAAGCAACACAAACAAGCTAAAATACTCAACCAATATACGGAATGAAGCTAAGTAAGTCCAAGGGACTTACCTCACTCGAAGGTAACTCAAACGACCAGAGAACACTCAGATATCCTCAAGAAAGGAGCAAAGGAAAGCCTACTCAACAAGGCATCACGAATCAGAAACGATACGGTTGCTAGAAGTCTATAATGTAACTTCTAGTCTCGATGATCTCTAAGAGATCTCCAAAAGCTAAGATCTCAACCTTAGTCTTACAGAACACTCAAGGGCAAAGAACGTCCATAAGAATCAAAGAAAGGAAGGAAGCAACTCACAAGAACGAGAGTTACTGTAGAAGAAACTACAGGGGCGATGGAGCAAGGCGAAGGGGCGGCTTGCCGCGGGACGGGGATGTGCAGGTGTGGGGGCGGTGCATTGACAGAAGCCACTATCGGCTTCTCGATGACAGCAGAACCACAATAAGGGACTCAAAGCTTGAACCATTGATTCAACCACGTCAAGACTCAACCTAAAGAGCCTGAGTACAGTAACACATCAAAAACGGGGATGCTAACAAGAATCAAGGTTCAAACTTGATTCTTGGAGGAGAAGAAAAGGAAGAATGAAAGAAGAAAACAAAACAGAATGATGGGCATGCAGCCAGAACATGAACGTGATCAGAACAAGGGAGGAAGAACTTACACGTTCAGCAAGATCTCAGGAAGCAAAGCTGCAACACTCGAGGGTTGAAGAAAATGTAAGCATAAATGGAAAAAAGAAGAAAAGACGAGAATATATAGAAAAGGGTTGGAAAATTAGAAGGAAAGAAGTTCTAGGGTTAGGAAGAAGATAAGGAAGTTGTCCCATAAGATAGAAGATCGGATATTCTATCTATGGAAAGAAGATAAAACGAACGAAAACAAATCGGGCGTTATCTACAGCGAATCCGCAGGGGCGGATCGCCCATGCCACAGGGGCGGCCCCTTGTCACCGCGGGGGCGGTGACAGGCACAACTTGCGGATGGGGCGGCCTTCTTCAGCGCGGGGCGGTGAAGGCAAAACTGGGATCTTACATCAGATCCCCCTAAAAAGAAGTTTCGTCCCGAAACTTGCAACAACCCGAACGATCACAAAATAACAACACGGAACGGTAAACACAACTCATATATTCTCACTCGGGGCACGTAACTCAAAACGTCACAAAGCGTACGGAACTCAACAAAGGAAAAACCGAAAGACAAAATTATGCTAAAAGTGCATCAAGCTCAGCATAAAACTCTGGATAGTTTCTTTGGATACTATCCTCTGTCTCCCAAGTCGCCTCATTTGCTCCTCACATCGACCACTGAATCTTCATCATCAATATGTCCTTCGAACGCAAGCATCTCGTACTACTCTCCAAGACAGCTACCGAATGCTCTATGAACGTATGGTCTGACTCGACCACTACATCCTCATGACTAACGATGTGTCTCGGGTCTGGTACATTCTCCCGTAACTGAGACACATGAAAGACGGGGTGAACACTCTCAAGCCTCAGTGGCAAAGCAAGTCTGTATGCTGCCTCTCCAAATTGCTCAAGAATCTTGAACGGTCCGACATATCTGACACTCAACTTCCCCTTGACACCGAAACGTATGACGCCTCGTGTCGGAGATACTCTCAATCAAACATTAGCTCCAACTCTGAACTCCAGAGGTTTGCGTGTCTTATCTGCATAAGACTTCTGTTCACTCTGTGCTGCTAACATCCGCTCTCGGATCACCGCTACTCGGGTCATATCATCCTGAATATGCTCAGGTGCTACTCCGCTAGCACTACTCGGTGCTACTCTGCTAACACTATTCGGTGCTACTCCGAAGTAACTTCTCCTTAATTAAACCAATGCCTAATAAAAAAAATGGATAAATTGTACAAAAATAATAGAAAAGTTTGATTTAGAAAATTGTTTATATAACCCAAATTAGAATTCAATGAATCAAATTAGGATAAATATAAAGTATTAGTATGCACTTTACTTTAATTTAGGGTATTTGGTACCCTTAGCTTGACAATTCATAAAAATAGATCGACAAAAAAGTTGACATAAAAATTGACAATTCATAAAAATCAAGTGTAATAGCCTGCAAAAAGTGGTTTCTAGGCAATCGATCAAAATCTAGGGTACAATTTGTGATAATAATTATGTTTTGATTTGCTTGAAACTCATTCATAATGTGTTTGAAGCAAAAATGGTGATCTAATCATCTCAATTCCCAACAAAAACGAAAATCTAAAAAACGTATGGTTAAGTAGATGATGTTAGGTTAATTAGTGCAGGTTGTTGGCCTGTTAGGGGTAAGTTTGGGTCCCTAAAAGAGTAAAGTTGCATGCTTCATATTTATTTTTAATGCCAACTCTCCTCCTAACTTTCTCTTTTTCATATTTTGTAGCCCCGACAAAGCTTGGTGGCTCGCGCTCTTCATCTCCACCAAAATTATATCCCAACTTTCTTGCTTTATATGAGTGATAACTCTACAACGAAACTCTTTATACTATCGTAAAAGTTATATTTTAAAAGTTTTGTGATGAATTGGGTACAGACTGGACAGTTTTAACCCGAGTTGTTCTTAGGGGAGTTAGAGAACGAGTTTCAATACCCGGACACTCTTATTTTACAACAAATTTGGAAGCTGAGTGTGTACGAGACGATTTGGGATTTGGTTTCATACTAACTTTGATATGTATCTTTCCTTAGTCAGTAGTAAGCAACTACTCACAACAATTCTCTTTACACCATCACTATCATCAATTGTCATTACCGACCGTCCAAAGCTTCTCTTTAAATTCTTTATTAGAGTTATCATATTGGACTCATTCAATGTTACTTTCAAGGCTACTAGTACTTGTATTGATTTAACTTCATTATAGTCGTCGTTGCTCTCTGGAAGAAATTCACCAAATGTCGATAAAATTTCCTTATAACCTTGTGGTTATTCTTCTTATCTGTCAACCAACAATCACTAGTTAGCCAGCACGTGTAAATTCCCAATTGTTACCAATTAGTCTGTAGTTAACCTTCTATAAGATCGTGGACTTACTTGCCTTCTATCTTTTTTGAGGTTTGATATACCAGGTGAAAATATATCTCTTCCATTTATACTCCTTTAGCTCTTTCTACAAATTACACTCGTATAAGAGCACTATACTCTTATGAGTCTAGTTGTATCTTCGTCTTCCGTCAACGGACTTATCAATTCTTCTACGATAACTTGCAGGCATTTCTCTATGATTCTTTTTACCTGAGTTAGTGTCCACTTGCGGTTCTCTTTTATGACCCGCTAGTGTTATTAACTTAAATCCCTTTGTGAGTGAGAAGTTATTTGAGACCCTCTTTTTCACCAAGACCATTCTCCTACACCTTCCTTCCTTGGGTGCTGCTTTTACTTCCGCCTTTATAGAAATCCGGTCTTTGTTGTATCCCTATCTTGGTTGTAATTCTTGTGTGTTCTAGGAGGTCACACCACTTCCATGCTGGTGAAATCTGTCTTCCACTTTCTAGCAACCTGTAAGCTTCCCTTTTTCGGCTCTTTTATTCTTCGTATTTGGGTGGACAATGTATCTCATCTTGACTCCTACGCTTATGATTGTCTCGGTTTCCCATCTTGATTGTGGTGGCAAGTAACTTGTCGAGAGTGAATATCTTCCGCTCTGCTTCCAGCCTCAAACTTTCACCTTCTAATCCGTCAGTAAGCTTAGATTCCATGCCTCTTGTCTGAATTGGTTCTATATCTTTACTTTGACTTTCATTACTATAAGGGCCCGTTTGGTTCCAACTCCGGAAACGGAAACGGAATGGAAACGAATTTAGTCCATATGTATATCCTTATTCATGAAATTCTATGGAATCATTCCTTGTGTTTACATGTAAAATGCACTTGCCTCCCCATATTTTGTTACCCTATAGGGTATCAAAAGTAATCAAATACAACTTCAATTACTTCAAATCACAAGGAATGATTCCAAAAACTTTCATGAATAAAGGTATACCTATAGACTAGATTCGTTTCCCTTCCGATTCCGATTCCGGAGTTCAAACCAAACAGGCCCTAAATGTTTCTGACGGCATCAACGTTGTTCATATCGTCATTTTACACCACTTGAAAGAATCTATGTGATGTCACTCCCGATTTGCATGATTGTCGGTCATCCAATGCTTTTCCGGACCACTCTCATGTATAATCTTCATTTGATCGTGTTAAGTTGACTCGGGATCCCCTACTTGCCATACTCGTTGGTGTTGTCCTTCAGTCGTCACTTTTCCGACTCGACGCTCCTCAACAAGCTCGAAGGAGTTGTCCGCCGTTTGCATACCCTAATGCACATAAGATGTGCACACTAATTCTCACGTTGACACCCTTCAAAATCTACCTAGATGTGTCAACAGAGTGAGAAACTCATTATGTTATCTCCGTTAAGGCATAATATAACTATTATGTTACTAACCTTCGGCATAAACTTTTTTTTTTAACATATCTTTATAAGCAGCTACTAAGTCAACATAACATTTCTAAAAGTACTAAGCTGCTGAGGTCCGCGGAGGTAGTGGTTAGGGGTGTTCATTCCCGGATATCCGATCCGTTCGGATATCCGAACTCGGATATCCGGGAATCTTTTTTGGTAAATAATGTATCCGTATCCGATCCGAAAAGTGTCGGATATCCGATTCCGGATATCCGAAAGTTGACGGATATCCGATTCGGATATCCGGATGATCCGGCTACAAAGAAAAGTATTCACTGTCAAGTTTGATGAATCCATAGTCTTTTTGAGAAAATAGAAGCAATGGTCCGGCGATGAGTTTGTGGTCTTCAGAGCGAAAGAACGGCGAACAGAAGAGAGCGCCGACGTCTAAACTGAGTTAGTGTGGAGCAGAAAAAACAGAACAATCATAAGAGTAAATCGATTTAGGGTTTAGGACTTAGAAGGGAGAAGTTGAGCCGCAGTCAGAGCAACAGAGAAGCAACATAACAGCAGACAACAACAATTGCCAAGTCTGGCGAGTCCAAGAGAGGCAGAGACCGCAAGAAGAGCGGGTCATCCCGGTGCTAGCGTGGTCGCGTTCTGAATCGTCTTCAACAGAGGCAAAATGTTAGTCGTCTGTGAGAGTCGAGAGAGCGGCGGTGGTGCAAAAAAAAATCGATACCGCAGTCTTTAAATTAGGGCTTTCTAACTGTTACTTCTGTTTTATTTTTTTATTTAAAATAAAATATAAAAAAATTGGTGGGTGTGGAGGTTCGAACTAGAGACCTTATTCAAGGTAGAAAATAGTTCCTCACCCTCTCACCAACTCAACTATTAAGACTGAAGTGTTATAATCTGATAAATACTTTTAATATAGTCGGATAACGGATATCCGGGAAGGAAAAAAACTAGATCCGTATCCGATCCGCATATCCGAAATTTTTTTACGGATCGGAGCGGATACGGATAGGTTTCCGCCGGATCAAGTAAAAGTCGGATAGTTCCTAGTCGGATCGTCGGATTATTGGCGGATCGGATTTTTTTTGAACACCCCTAGTAGTGGTGGTCATCCGTACTTTCTATCCCCAACCAGACTATGCATGCATTTGAAAACCAAAAGTCCTTTTTAAAACTCAGATCCCTTTTCGGGTTTTGCTTAAGTACTTATTCGGTCTTTCAGAAGATTTCAAGTGTCATTGTTGCCAACCTAGAGCTTTGATACCATGTTGTAACACCCCGAATTCTCAGAACTCGGAGCATTACTGGTTAGGACCTCACAATGGGTCCCGACCTCAGTTTGACAACAATTTCACTAGGATCTTGCAACAAGACACAAATAAGAAAAACCGAAATTCATAAAAATGTATTTTTAACTGGATGAATGCAACAAAGTCTAACAGCCTATAAAACTTAAACGACGGAAAAGACTAACTGTCTTAACAAGAGGAAAGAACAACAAAGAACAACCCAAACCCCCACTCTAAGGAGTACGGAGACCCGGCTGACCACTACTTCCGGATCACTCAACTACTGTTCTAACCTGCGGTAAATCTAAAAACACAACAAGACAACCATTAGCTAGTTATCTAAACATTAGGAGAATAATAATAGCACACACACACATAAAATAATAAACACTCATCATGCTTTCAAACAATCCATTTATTATCTTCATTTAAGTCATTCACTCTAATGATACTTATTTTGTGACACGAGGGATTCCCAAACCTCGCCTCCGCCCCCGTGTACCCATCAGGAGTGGATCCGATGCATCTCACCGTGTACCTGTATGGTCTGGGTATAGAGAATCTCCCAGTCTCCTGGCAGAGCTGGGCAGTGATATCACGGCCCGTTATACATACACTTGGGCCTTAACACATAATAACAACGGTCGTCCTAACAAGTTGTATCATTATTATCACACACATTGCACACACACCACCATTATCACTCAACTAATATCCAGAAACTGGCTAAGTAAGTCGCAAGGACTTACCTGAGTCAAATCACACTCTAACAAGTCTCAAATCGGTCCGTACTCGTGGTAACTCAAACGCCTGTCAAATACGGCATGTGGATCAAAATCACATCCAGATGTCCAACCTCATGCGAAGGAATTACGGAAAAAGCTCTCTTACGGTAAAAGACTATTTTACCCTTAGTGCCGAAAATCCTCAAAGTTTATTCTTAAATCCTACTAATTTCTTTTTGAACTTGGTTTCCATAATTAGTGTCTCTCAGATAGTTACTGGGGTTATAAGATTAATCTCTAACACTCGTCACATAGAACAACATTACTTCCTTCCCGGGTATTACTCCACTCTTACACATATATGTATCCGCGTATAAAAACGTTACCTCTCTATGTAAATACTCATGTATATACCTTTTCTTATTCCCATATTTATATACATTTATTTACCTTCTCATATCTATAATTACCTATATATATATATACTAATGTGTTATAAATAAACACTCAGCACAATTTACTCTTACCCTACCATGATTAACCATGCCTAACTTCTACTGCTCAAACGTGTATAAACCTATATATCATCAGTACTCCCTTACGTATATACTTTTATATATATATATATATATATATATATATATATATATATATATATATATATATATATATATATATATATATATATATATATATATATATATATATATATATATGTATATATACACACTCAGTACACTTTAATTTCATCTTCTACATTCAACACCTATACTATATATATATATATATACCTATACATATATATATATATATATATATATACTATGATTTACCATGCCTAATTTCATCTTCTACATTCAACACCTATACTTATATATATATACTCAGCACATTCACTTTTCATCTTCCACATCTATATATGCATACACAGATACATGGAACTTTACTTAATTATACTTATATTTTCTAACTCCTATACTTATATATATACATGTATAAATACACTGTAGGGATGAGGGTGAAAACGCACCGTCCAGCCTCTTGGTACGCCTTTGCAATGAGTAAAAACGAGACTGCAGTCGATCGAAGTAACCTCGAGTAGAGCCCTATCGAGTCGGAGTCGTATGCAGGTAAGCGAGTGATTGTGGTTCCTGTGGAACGAGGACGTAACTGCTCCAGCCGGTTTGTTGGTCCAGAACAAGGCCTGCTCGGCGGCGGTCCCGGCTAGGAGGGGCGTTCTTCCCGGCCTGGCGTTCGAAGTCGCAGCAGCCCGGCGTCACGAAGTGGACCGGCAGTGGACCGTTCGCCTTGCTTTTTAATGTATACGACTCAACAGATCCGGGGTCGAGGATGGGCGGCGGGTCGGCTCTACTGAGGTCCGACTAACCTGCTGTAGTCACGTATGGAAGTCCGGCGGGGAGGCTTGGGTTGGCTTCGGTTTTGCAGCGAGTGTTTAAGGTGCAGCGTAGTTGATTATCTTAGGGTTAGATTAGGTTAAAGTAAAATTAAGAGAGGTTAGTTGGAAATTGGGCCGGCTGAAGTCATATGGGCCAGAAATGGGCCTGCTCTTCCCATAGAAACACTGAGCTGAAAGAATATTTATTAATTGCCCGGAACCGTTAAAAGTACGGAATTATTTACGGAATTATTTACGGATTACAAGTTATCATTTTATGTGAATCAAAGTCACATGAAATGATAGAATTTAATATCGTGTTCCTTTATTTAAAGGAATTAAAGTTGGCGGATCGAAATCCGGTCTAATCCGGTATTAAACGGAGTTTTAAAAATTTTGGTTATTACAGTATGAATAGCAATCTCGGTCTCCACAACTTCTCTGTAAATGCTTCAAAGCAAGCACGTGAGAGTCCGACCAAAAGGACCCTTTTCTTTATTATTGGCTTTATTCTTTCATTTGTGTTATTTTTTTAAATTCATTCAAAGTATATCCAAATTTTTGTAAATTTTTTATTTACCTTTTGTTACAAAAATCAACAAAAATAAAGTCATATTTTTTGGATCGTGTTATATACGTCTTCCTCAAATTCACAAGTGATAACAAAATTCGCAAGTCGCTGGTGTCTAGATTTAGTGTTGGCGGATGGTGCCGGCGTCAGTTTTTTCTCACAATATGGGTGCCGGTGCAATCAGCCGGCGCCTCTTTTTTTTACAGAAAAAATTGGATGTGATGTTCTTTTGTAAATTTTTTTTTTGAAGGCCTTGAAAAAAATCATTTAGTTATAGATTTTTTTTCCCGCACAAATTAATACATGTGATTATGAATCTAAAGAGATTATTGGGGATGAAGTTTATAAAATAAATTCAAATTGATTGAGATAGATTGTAATTAACAAAGTTTGTTTTGAAAGTTTATGCATAATCATTTTTAATAGATTAAATAAAACTATTTATAAATAAATAATTTTTTTTTATCTTAATTTAGACGCCAACGGATTGCGATTCATATATGCGTCAATAAATCAAAGCTGATGCATTTAGCTATTTCGTATTTTTAAAATTTATTGTTCTAAATCTCTACCTAAAAATCAATTAGGATCTCTTGTATTTACTGGAAAAATAAATTTTGAACGATCGTGCTTGAAAAAAAAGTCACCAAATTATATTTTTACTTGATTTCACAAAAAGTAAACAGGATGTTATTATGGACTATAATTCTCACCCGAACCATACTCGATATATATATATATATATCCTATGAGAACAAGCCTTATCGTGTAATCATGAGAACATGCCTTATTGTTTAATATATTATTCGTAGTTATTGTTGGTTGAATGAATTATTCGTAGTTATTGTGGTTGAATGGATCATTCATAGTTATTATTATTCGTAGTTATTATTAATTATGATAGTTACCCTAAATCTTGACCCTTAATATTCACCATCCGACGATCTAAGATTGTTCTCATGATACACAATAAGATTGTTCTCAAGAGATCCGCACCCTATATATATATACACACACATACATATACACTAAACAATACCTAGCTAAACAAGTACTTGTAAAATAATAAGCGATAACACATGATTAATACTATTTACTAATTTGCACCACTTTTCTCCTATTTGAATTGTATACTATCTTTCCTTCAACATCTTAACAACGTGTCAAATAGATTCATCACTTTGTCAATAAATTCAAGTCAACCACCATTGAAGAGCCATTGAATAATGAGAAGATTTAATTATTAGGGTAGTTTTTGTTTAGAGAATACTAACTAGGCCCCTGCCTTTTTTACAATGAAAAATAAAGATAAAATAAATAAGAATTTTAATTTAAAGGAATAAATCATGGTAACTACTATAATTTATTAAAAGAAACTACCAAAAAAATAGTTAAAAATAAAAGGAAACAGTATTTCAAAGATTGTGGAAGATCTTCCACACGTCCATTCACGTACATAATTGTTTATTCATTCTTCTTGGCATTGCCGCCGTCTTCCCAACTGCAAATCGCCATCATCGCCATCGCCGATAGCACCATTTCGTACACAAACACACAATCTCTGTACATGAATTAAACAATACAAACGTACACAAACACCGAAACATAAAATTATGAGTTCAACAACACACAAATTGTCTACATGAATTAAACAATACAAACATACACAAACACTTAAACATAAAATTAAGTGAAGCAACACAAACAGTTTGTACATATTTTATGCGAACTATTACAAATTGTGTGCATGAATTGAACAGTACAAACGTACACATCCACATAAACATAAAATTAAGTTAATCAACACAAACATTATGTACATATTTTCTTCACAGTAGTACATAATAGTTTTCACCACAATCGATTACACAACACATGCAATTGATTACATATTTTGTATCTTGCACACGAGATTACGTACATAAACACGTATACTAGTTCGTTGAGTACATCACACCATTGAAGCAGTTACAGTAGAACAAATAACGAATCGATCAAAATTTCAGAAATAAACTTACCGATAAGTGGATGTTATGTCGACGCGAACAAAAACCGAGATCAAATCGCCCGGGATCAATGGCGGAATCAAACACCAGTATATGGAAACCGCCGTCTTCTGTTTCGGAGGAGGATGAAAATGAACAGCAAGCTACAAACGTGGTTGAAAGTTATTGAATGATTCCTTAAATAACGGTTGTTAGCATCAATTACCATTTTTATTAAAAGAAATAAATAATTTTGAAGATGAGAGAGAAAGATTATGGGATCTTTATTTTTATAAATAATAAATCTTTTTGTTGATAATTGGAGGGGCCTAGTTTGTTAATTAAAACACAAAACTACCTACTTTGTATACAATGATACAAAAAGTGCCTACTTAACCATTTTACCCTTGAATAATCAAGATAGATAAAAAACGAAGGCTAAAAGACAAGCTTGCATATAAAAACAAGTAAGCATAGTAATGCTTCACGTGATAAAGAATATTGAGATGCTTCCCTAATCTTATAAGTTTGAATTCATTAGCATAACCGTTATAATATTATATTTTGAATAAGAGTTCTAACTTTCTAAGTTATGTTGTGCTGCCTTTGTCTAAAGTTTCTGCCTTTTCTTTCCTCCTCCCTAGCATCTTGTCTTGGTGGAAATTATTTTTTTTTGCTTTTTTTAACATCCCAAGTTCCAGGAATTCGAAGCGTTACAGGATAGGACCTTATAATGGGCTCTGACCCTCAAAGTGGCAACAACACAACAGATGTTACAATAAGACACATACAAATGAAAACCAAAACTCAATATAAAACCAAAGGTTTAAACAAAGGGAAACGTAAAAAGACTTGCACCCTAGTTCAAAACAAAAGAGAAAGCAACAACATAAACATAAACCCGATCCCGTCCTATAATGTACGGGAATCCCGGCAGACCACACCGTCCGGATCACTCAGCAACATCCCTAACCTGCGGAATATCTACAACACCGGTATAAACCGTTACCTAACATTCTAGATATCAGAAAGAACGTAAAGATACAAACACACATAAGGTACATAAATATATAGCATGCTCACACTCAACCGGTTATTATTTTTCATTAAGTTATCCATTACTAATTCAACTTCTTTTGTCACACGAGAATCTCCCAAAACTCGCCTCCGCTTCCGTCTACCAATAGGAATAGATCAGTACTATCCGTTACCTGCGGGCCTGGGTTGCAAGAGCACATTCTAGTATCTTGTAGAACTAGACAAGTGGTCACCGCCCGGTTATCATACACTTGGACCAATTAAGGTTATAAAGATGAATCCTATTCCGGTTATTCGTTATAACGTGAAAAGCAACACAAACAAGCTAAAACACTCAAACCAATATACGGAATGAAGCTAAGTAAGTTCAAGGGACTTACCTCACTCGAAGGTAAATCAAACGACCAGAGAACACCCAAATATCCTCAAGAAAGGAGCAAAGGAAAGCCTGTTCAACAAGGCATCACAAATCATAAACGATACGGTTGCTAGAAGTCTATAATGTAACTTCTAGTCTCGGTGATCTCTAAGAGATCTCCACAAGCTAAGATCTCAACCTTAGTCTTACAGAATACTTAGGGGCAAAGAACATCCATAAGAATCAAGGAAAGGAAGGAAGCAACTCACAAGAACGAGAGTTACTGTAGAAGAAACTACAGGGGCGACGAAGCAAGGGGCAGGGGCGGCTTGCCGCGGGGCGGGGAAGTGCAGGCGCGGGGGCGGCGCACTGACAAAAGCCACTATCGGCTTCTCGATGACAGTAGAACCACAATAAGGGACTCAAAGCTTGACCCTTTGATTCAACCACGTCAAGACTCAACCTAAAGAGCCTGAGAACAGCAACACATCAACAATGGAGATGCTAACAAGAATCAAGGTTCAAACTTGATTCTTGGAGGAGAAGTAAAGGAAGAACGAAAGAAGAAAACGAAACATAAGAATGGGCATGCACCCAGAACATGAACGTGATAAAAAAACAAGGGAGGAAGAACTTACACGTTCCACAACATCACAGGAAGCAAAGCTGCAACACTCAAGGGTTGAAGAAAATGTAAGCATAAATAGAAAAAAGAAGAAAAGACGAGAATATATAGAAAAGGGTTGGAAAGATAGAAGGAAAGACGTTCTAGGGTTAGGAAGAAGATAAGGAAGCTGACCCATAAGATAGAAGATCGGATATTCTATCTATGAAAAGAAGATAAAACGAACGAAAAAAAATCGGGCGCGATCTACAGCGAATCCGCAAGGGCGGCCCCTTATCACCACGGGGGCGGTGATAGGCACAGCTTGCGGCTGGGGCGGTCTTCTTCACCGCGGGACGGTGAAGGCAAAATTGGGGTCTTACATCAGATCCCCCTAAAAAGAAGTTTCATCCCGAAACTTGCAACAACCCGAACGATCACAAAACAACAACACGGAATGGTAAACACAACTCATATATTCCCACTCGGGGCACGTAACTCAAAACGTCACAATGCGTACGCAACTCAACAAAGGAAAAACCGAAAGACACAACTATGCTAGTGCATCAAGCTCAGCGTAAAACTCTAGATAGTTTCTCTAGATACTATCCTCACATCGACCACTGAATCTTTATCATCAATATGTGCTTATAATGCAAGCGTCCCGTACTACGCTCCAAGACAGCTACCGAATGCTCTATGAACGTATGGTCTGACTCGAACACTAGATCCTCGTGACTAACGATGTGTCTCGGGTCTGGTACATACTCCCGTAACTGAGACACATGAAAGACGGGGTGAACACTCTCAAGTCTCAGTGGCAAAGCAAGTCTGTATGCTGCTTCTCCAACTCGCTCGAGAATCTTGAACGGCCGACATATTTGAGACTCAACTTCCCCTTGACACCGAAACGTATGACGCCTCGTGTCGGAGACACTCTCAACCAAACTTGAGCTCCAACTCTGAACTCTAGAGGTTTGCGCGTCTTATTTGCATAAGAATTCTGTTGACTCTGTATTGCTAACATCCGCTCTCGGATCACCGCTACTCGGGCCATATCATCCTGAATATGCTCGGGTGCTACTCCGCTAGCACTACTCGGTGCTACTCTGCTAACACTACTCGGTGCTACTCCGAAGTAACTTCTCCTTAATTAAACCAATGCCTAATAAAAAAAATGGATAAATTGTACAAAAATAATAGAAAAGTTTGATTTAGAAAATTGTTTATATAACCCAAAATTAGAATTCAATGAATCAAATTAGGATAAATATAAAGTATTAGTATGCACTTTACTTTAATTTAGGGTATTTGGTACCCTTAGCTTGACAATTCATAAAAATTGATCGACAAAAAAGTTGACATAAAAATTGACAATTCATAAAAATCAAGTGTAATAGCCTGCAAAAAGTGGTTTCTAGGCAATCGATCAAAATCTAGGGTACAATTTGTGATAATAATTATGTTTTGATTTACTTGAAACTCATTCATAATGTGTTTGAAGCAAAAATGGTGATCTAATCATCTCAATTCCCAACAAAAACGAAAATCTAAAAAACGTGTGGTTAAGTAGATGATGTTAGGTTAATTAATGCAGGTTGTTGGCCTGTTAGGGGTAAGTTTGGGTCCCTAAAAGAGTAAAGTTGCATGCTTCATATTTATTTTTAATGCCAACTCTCCTTCTAACTTTCTCTTTTTCACATTTTGTAGCCCCGACAAAGCTTGGTGGTTGTCGCTCTTCAACTTTCTTGCTTTCCAAGGGTACGGTTCATTTTAGATGTTCTTAATGCTCATCATACTTGTGTATAATGTCTCCAATCTCATAAGATTGTTGCTATCTACATATGTTATGGTTCATGCTGTAAGATTTTATTAATCTTCTTATTATTAGTGGGCTTACATATTATAATAACTAATTATATTATATGACTAAATATATTAGCGGGCTAATAAAAGTGATTCAATCGAGTAAAGCCCGTAGACTTTAATTAAGCGGTATGTGTTTAATGGGTGGATACCAAACTTTGGCCCAATAGGCTTAATGAGATTCTATTAGGTCATTATATAAACGTTATTAGGTTATGGTTCTCAATACGTCAAATCAATCAGCAGTTTTCAATTCTCTTCCCATCAGAGAGAAAACCTAAAGAAACCCTACGGAGGTTTGACTGAGGAAGACTGTATACCTGCGGCTCTCATACGGATCGTAGATTCCGCACTAAGGCTTGATCCAATTGCTATTATGGAACCAAGTATGCAATTCTAGATTCCTTAATAACTTTAGCATGATATCGATCCTTACGTTTACGGTTTAGGGAATTTAATTATTCCAACAAGTGGTATCAGAGCCGTTATCATGTTAGGTTATTAGGACATATTCGATTTACTTCAGTTTTACACAATTTTACACAAATTTGCGTTACCCTATATGCTACAGTTGTTCGGGTTTTCTTTTTACTCGGCTTATATGCATATAGGTTGTTTTGAAACTACTTCGCACTGTGCAATTGTACATGCGGCGTGCCTTGTATTGTTTTTCTTTTTTTTTTCGAACCTGTTTCGTATGAAAAGCTTACTGCTTTGAAAAGTCAGATCACGCTTTATGTATTATATATATTGTTATATATTTGTAGTGGTTTGGAATTTACTATGAAATATTTATTTTATATATTATTATGGTCACAATGATGCTTTTCGGCCGCAACAGTACAAAGTTTTTCATTCTTTTTTTGTATAATATATATATATATATATATATATATATATATATATATATATATATATTATATGGATATGGTCATGATTGCGTTCAATCCTACATATCCTACTTCAGTTGAAAAGCCTATGCTTTTCTTATCTTACAGATCATACTTCAGATGAAAAGCATATGCTTTTCTTTCTGTTGAGATATTATTTTGAAAAGCTTATTGCTTTACAAAATAATATCGTGTTTTATATATAATTGGTACGTAGTGTGGTTGTTCTTATGAGCATAAAATTTTGGTCTTTTCTACTATATTTTGTATCGATTAAAGGTTATCGAGTGTAATATTTGGATTTTATTTACACGAGATATATTTAAGTATTTATATATTTAAAGTTTATTTTAAATTAAATTAATTGAAACAATATGTTAGCAAAGTAGTCTATGTTGTGTAAATTATTTTAATTTAAAATTATAAGGTTAGTGTATCATTTGTTTATGCGGATATCAATCGGCCCAAAGGAAGTTGATATTTGGCCAAACATTAAATACACTAGTGATTATACTTGTTTATGCGAATATTGATCGGCCCAAAGGAAGATTAATATTTGGCTAAATAAAATCACACTTAGGGTAATATATTGATTAATCAATTGCACTTTCATTAATTATGCGGATATTGATCGGCCCAAAGGAAGGTCAATGTTTGGCCAAATAATGAAAGCGCATGCAACAATGAATAGAGATAAATATTAAGGTTATCCATGTGAATGATAGTCGGTCCAAAGAAAGACTATTGTTTGACCAGATTTATTATCAATATTTGAATGTTGCATTGAGAGTACTATTTACAATTGCTATTTGCAAACACTAAATGTCAAGTTGTATTGAGTATCTTGTTTTAAAATTAATTGATTAATTGTGTTAATTCTTTGCTATTATGTTCAGTTTCAGCAACTACTACTAATGTTTCTGCTCAAGTCAGTTCTATTCCAATGCTCAATGGGACAAATTTTAAGGTCTGGAAGGAGAATGTGGAAATCATTCTCGGATGTATGGATCTAGACCTTGCGTTAAGGACGGAACGACCCACTTTGGTTGAGGATAACTCCAATGAAGCAAAAGTAGAGAAGTGAGATCGCTCTAGCCGCATGTGTCTTATGATCATGAAACGTTCCATTCCGGAAGCGTTTCGGGGCTCTATTTCTGAGAGCAAAGATGCTAAGGAATCCTTTGAGGCAATTCAGAAATATTTTTCCAAGAATGAAAAAGCAGAAACAAGCAACCATTTGGCTGCTCTGATTTCTATGAGGTACAAAGGAAAACAAAACATAAGGAAGTACATTATGGAAATGTCAAATCTTGCGGGAAAACTAAAAGAAACTAAAGTTAGAGATAAATGATGATTTACTCGTGCATTTAGTTCTCCTGTCGCTTCCCACACAATTCAGTCATTTTAAGGTGAGTTATAATACTTAGAAGGAAAAATGAACTCTTAATGAGCTCATTTTGCAATGTGTGCAAGAAGAGGACATGATAAAAAGAGATAAGACAGAAAGTGCTCACTTTGCATCAAGCTCTCAAAACAAATCAAAGAAGAGGGCTAATGATACTGCAGCTGGTACACATTTGCAGAAAAAGGCGAAGAAGCAAAGTGATGAACTCACTTGTTTTTTCTGCAAAAAGGAAGGACATATGAAAAAGCATGTTCTAAGTACGCTGCTTTGGCGTGAAAAGAAGGGGTTGCCTTTGGAGTCGACCACCAAGTGATGCTGAAAGATTCATCTATGTTGGCGATGACAATAAAGTTCCTGTGGAAGCAATAGGGCATTTTAGATTGAATTTAAGTACTGGATGTTATTTGAATTTAAAGGATACTTTTGTTTCTCCGTTGTTTAAACGGAATTTAATTTCTACTTCCTGTTTGGACAAAGGTGGATACCTTTGTAGTTTTGGAAATGGAAAATTCAGTATTTCCTTAAATTCAAATCTTGTTGGTACCGGTATCTTAATTGATCGTCTTTATATGCTAGAAACGGTTGCTTCCCATAATGAAATCCTGCACACATGTTCTAGAGGTACAAAGAGAAAATTGGATGAAGATTCTGGATTCTTATGGCATAAGCGCTTAGGCCACATCTCTAAACAGAGAATTCAAAGGCTTGTGTCCAAAGGAATTCTTGATTCCCTTGATTTAACAAACTTTCAAGTTTGTGTTGAGTGCGTCAAGGGAAAGTTAACAAACATAAGAAAGTTAGTTGCCAACAGAAGTACATAAGTCTTAGAACTAATACATACGGATATTTGTGGTCCATTCCCTACAGCTGCGTGGAATGGTCAACAATACTTTATTACATTCATAGATGACTACTCCAGATATGGGTACCTTTACTTGATACGTGAGAAATCACAATCTCTGGATGTTTTCAAGGCTTACAAAGCTGAAGTTGAACTTCAACTTGGTAAGAAGATTAAAGCCGTTAAATCTGATCGTGGTGGAGAATACTATGGCAGATATGATGGATCAAGAGAACAACGTCCAAGACCCTTTGCTAACTTCCTAAAGGAGTGTGGAATTGTCCCTTAGTACACTATGCCGGGCAAACCCAATATGAATGGTGTTGCTGAGAGGCGGAATAGAACACTATTGGATATGGTGAGAAGTATGATTAATCATTCTTCTTTACCTGAATCACTTTGGGGAGAAGCGCTAAAAACTGCAGTATATATCCTTAATAGAGTACCTAGCAAATCAGTAGCTAAAACCCCATATGAAATGTGGACTGGGAAAAAGCCCAGCATAAAGCACTTACACATTTGGGGATGTCCAGCTGAAGCAAGGCCTTACAAGCCTAACGAAAGAAAGTTGGACTCTAAGACAACTAGCTGCTACTTTGTTTGATATGCTGAACGCTCTCGTGGGTTTAAATTTTATGATCCCGTTACCCGATCATTTTTTGAGTCGGGAAACGCCAGATTTCTTTTGGATGTAGAATTTGGAGGGGAAGGATTAAGGAACGTCACTCTTGACGAAGTTGTCCATGAGGAAGAGGAATTTATCTCTCTTCCCAATATTGTTATTAGAAGTGATCAAGATACAACTCTTGACACTTTTCAAGAAACAACTCCGGTTTTAGACAACAATGAAGTTCCTTCCATAGAGCAAATTCAACCACCTCAAGAAGTGCCTTTAAGGAGATCTAGTAGAGAAATAAGATATGTAATTCCGGATGACTACATTGTATATCTAGTAGAACAAGAAGATCCTGTGAGAGAGATACTAGATGATTACATCGCGTATCTTATGGAACAAGAAGATTCTACAGGCATTGCAGAGGATGATCCAATCAATCTTCTTGAGGCCCTTCAAAGTTCTAGCTCTCAATACTGGATCAAAGCCATGCAAGAGGAGATGAAATCCATGAAGGACAATGACGTATGGGATCTTGTCGAGTTGCCAAAAGGTGCAAAACCCATTGGTTGTAAATGGATATTTAAAACCAAAAGGGATGCAAAAGGCAATATCGAAAGATATAAGGCTCGTCTAGTTGCAAAGGGATTCACTCAAAAGGAAGGTATTGACTTTAAAGAGACCTTTTCTCCGGTTTCATCTAAGGACTCTTTTAGGACAATAATGACACTAGCAGCTAATTTTGATCTAGAGTTACATCAGATGGATGTGAAAACAGCGTTTTTCAATGGAAACATTGATGAAACCATTTATATGGTTCAACCAGAACATTTTGAATCCAAAGATTCAAAATCTATGGTTTGTAAATTAAAGAAATCCATCTATGGGCTTAAACAGGCATCAAGGCAATGGAATCATAAATTTCATCAAGTGATCACCTCCTTTGAATTTCAGGTGAATAAGGTTGAAGATTGTGTGTATCAAAAATTCAGTGGGAGCAAATTTATCTTTCTGGTATTGTATGTTGATGACATACTATTGGCTTGTAACGATATAGGCTTATTGCATGAAACCAAGAAATTTCTCATTAGAAATTTTGAGATGAAAGATCTTGGGGACGCCTCTTTTGTCTTAGGAATTTAGATACTAAGAGATCGATCTCAAGGTATCCTCAGGTTATCACAAAAGGGCTATATCGAAAAGATACTAAGCAGATTTAACATGAAAGATTGCTCAGTTGGAAATACACCAATAGCTAAAGGAGACAAATTTAGTCTCAAGTAATGCCCCAAAACAGATCTTGAAATAAAGGAGATGCAAAAGGTTCCCTATTCCTCAGTGGTAGGGAGTCTAATGTATGCTCAAGTTTGTACCCGTACCGACATAACATTTATTGTGGGACTTTTGGGCAGATACTTAAGTATTCCTGGATCGGATCATTGGAAAGCAGCAAAAAGAGTTCTCCGGTATTTGCAAAGAACGAAGAACTACATACTGACTTACAAGAAATCAGACAGATTGGAGATTGTTGGATATTCTGATTCTGATTTTGCCGGTTATATTGATAGTAGACGATCCACCTCAGTCTATGTTTTCATGTTGGCTGAAGGAGCTATATCTTGGAAAAGTGTCAAACAAACACTTGTAGCTACCTCCACTATGGCTGCAAAGTTCATGGCTTGCTTCGGAGCATCCATTCATGGGATATGGTTGCGTAACTTTGTCACAGGCCTACGTGTGGTTACTGGAATTGAATGGCCATTGAAGTTATTTTGTGACAATAAGGCTGCAGTTTTGTTCTCCAATAACAACAGAAGCTCTGTAAAGGAGAAGCACATTGACATCAAGTTCTTGTCATTGAAGGAAAAAGTTCAAAGTGGGCAGATTTGTATAGAACACATAAGTACAAACTCCATGATTGCGGATCCGTTAACTAAGGGGTTGCCTCCTAAGGTTTTTCATGAGCACACTGCTCGTATGGGGCTTGACAGTTTAAGTAATCCCTTGACTTAGTGGGAGTTTGATTAGATTTTCTATGTTTATAGTTTATGCATAATAAAGTTGCCGTCATTTACATTTTGAACTAAAGTTTGTTTTGGATTGCTCTCCGATTAAAGAAGAACCAGTTGAAAATAGACATGTTTATGAGATCACATTTCATGTAATTTTCATGCCACTCATCCATACTTGATCTATGTCATCAAATATACTGATGTGATGAACACGGAAGGTTTAGTCACGATGATGTGACGAAAGCCGCCGCGATCTCATATTGATATATGAGGTGGACCAGATTGTTAAAGAATAAGTCTACATAAAATTAGTCGTTACGTGTACACATAAAGAGTTTTGGATAATATAGTTGTTTATTTAATATGTAGCCCAAGTGGGAGATTGTAAGATTTTATTAATCTTCTTATTATTAGTGGGCTTACATATTATAATAACCAATTATATTATATGACTAAATATGTTAGCGGGCTAATAAAAGTGATTCAATCGAGTAAAGCCCGTAGACTTTAATTAAGCGGTATGGGCTTAATGGGTGGATACCAGACTTTGGCCCAATAGGCTTAATGGGATTCTATTAGGTCATTATATAAACGTTATTAGGTTATGATTCCCAATACGTCAAATCAATCGGCAGTTTTATTTCTCTTCCCATCAGAGAGAAAACCTAAAGAAACCCTACGAAGGTTTGACTGAGGAAGACTGTATACCTGCGGCGCTAATTCGGATCGTAGATTCCGCACTAAGGCTTGATCCAATTGCTATTATGGAACCAGGTATGCAATTCTATATTCCTTAATAACTTTAGCATGATATCGATCCTTGCGTTTACGGTTTAGGGAATTTAATTATTTCAACACATGCATGTCATATGTTATTATCTATATATATTTTGACATGATTTGATGGATCAAATAACGTGGAATTTCAACTGTAAGATCAACGTATATTAAGGATTTAATTTCTAAAATCAATTATTTATATGAGTGATAACTCTACATAGAAACTCTTTATACTATCGTAAAAGTTATATTTTAAAAGTTTTGTGAATTAGATATAGGTTGGACATTTTTAACACGAGTTGTTCTTAGGGGAGTTAGAGAACAAGTTTCAACACTCCGACACTCTTATTTTACAATAAATCTGGAAGCTGAGTGTGCACGAGACGATACGGGATTTGGTTTGGAAAGATGGGGTCCCGAAAAATGAGGAGAGAAAACACCGACATTTAATAAGCAATGTGTGTTTTGTGCGACAAGAACCGAGACCTTGGTACACCTGCTACGTGATTGTGAGCTGTCAATAGGATGAGTAGCCCAACGACCTTATATACTAGGGTCGGAGTGTACCCATCTTTCGATGTGGGTGTAACATCCGGAATTTTTATTCCGGATTGTTAGTGAGTTACCGACCTTCCCGCAGACGCGACTCAGTTTTTCTGCAGGCACGAGGCGCTGAGTAACGGGATTTATTCCAAAATCCCGCCCCGACCCCTCGTTATTTCACTCTTGCTTTTGGACCCCTCGGTTCCTAACGTAAATGAGAGGATGGGTCAGCTGACCCTTGGGTTCCCTCTTTTGTGGCAGCCTTGTCCCTTCTCTCTCTCTCCCATTCTCATTCACGTTGAACTCCTTTCCCACTCTCTTTCTTGTGCTATGTTCTTCTATCCTTGACATTGGAGAAGCTCTTGATGATCCTTCCTTCTCTTCTTCTTGTGTAAGTATCCAGCAAGGAGGGGTGTACAAGTTTGAGTTCAACAGTAAGCCTCTTCTTCCCCTCCATCTTCTTCATCTTCTTCCTCAAGCTTCAATGGTGGAAGCCATAGCTTCATCTTGTTTTCTTTTCTTTGGCTTGCATGTGTTTGGTATCGAGTTTGGGATGTCTTGTGTGATGTTATGGTGTATGGAGAACATCTATGGTGGATCAAGGAAGCTAGGAGGCATCAACACATCAAGGATCCACCGAAGCGCAAGGGCGCCAGCCTGAGCCGCAGGGGCGGCTGATGGTTCTGTCAGCCCTCCCATGCGGTCTTCTTTCCCCGTTTGCGGCTGCTCTTCTTCTTTCCGATCCTGTGCCTTTGCTTGGTGAGTTCTCTACCTTGAGTATATATTCTTAGATGATCTTAGAGTGTATGGTTGATAGAAGCATGCTAGGTTTGGACCTAGGATAGTTGGAATGCCATGTAGTGGCTTGTGGACCTTAGGCGAGTATGGAGAGGTTGTTGGAATGCTTTGAGGGCTAAGGGTTGTATGTTTCTGAGTGGTACATGGGATGAGTGTAGGGATATCCTTGTAAGGCTTGTGACGTTGAGATTGTAAGTTTATAGTTGTTGAGATTATGGGCTAGGATATGCGTATCCTAGCATAGTGTTGTTACCATTGTGATCTTGAAGACTAGGCATGTTATCCTAGTAGTGTTGTGAGTTATGATCTTACGAGATCCGTGGGCTTAGAAGTCTTAGGACTTCTAGCTTCTGTTGAGTGTGATGTGAGCATGAGGGATTCTAGGACACGGTCCTAGAATTGAGAGTCAAATGGCCTTGCGTAGATCATTTGAATAGAAGTCTTAGACTTCTATTATGAGTGGGTTGTTGTTGATATAGTTATCTTCTTGTGAGCAGGTTTTTGGGCTTCCTCACTAAGGAAGCTAGAGTGTTGTGAGTTGAGAGACGAGGTAAGTCTCTAGACTTACTTATCCGTATTCGACGTATTAGATTCATTGTGTGCTTGGTGGTATGTGTTTTGTCGCTTTTGTTGTAACTTATAATCCGGTAATAGGACCACCAACATTTATATATATTTTTTGGCCCAAGTGTATGATAACGGGCGGTGACATCACTGCCTAGATCTTGCGAGAGCTAGGGGGTGCTCGGCGACTGGCCCGTGCTGGTTAGATGGTCGGAGGCATCCGAACCGTTCCATTGCTAGAAGAAGGGACTGAGGCGAGTTTCGGGAGATTCTCATGTCACAAAAGAAGTTGAACTAGAACGGTATATGACCTAATAAATAAAGATAAATAACTGGATTTGTTTGTTGAGCATGATTATGTGATGTTATTATATATGAGTGTGTATGTGCCTTCACCATGTCTTTAATTCTTCGAATGTAGCTAACGGTTTTAAACCGCTTGTTGTAGATTGCCTTGCAGGTTAGGAATGCTACCGAGAGATCCGGAAGAGTGGGCAGCCGGGGTCCGTACATTTTAGGAAGGGTTTATGTTTGGAGTTGAGTTGTGTTTTTTCCTTCGGTTGTTGCGCTTTGTATGCCGCATGTTTGGCATTTGGTTTTGAGTTGTATCTCGGCTGAAGTTTGTGGTTGCATTCTTACGGGTTTTCTTATCATTTGCATTAAAAATGATTTACGGTTTTGCCTTTATATGTGCCATGTTGGAAAGGTCCGGTGAAATTGTTGTCAAGCTAAGGGTCGGGACCCATTGTGCGGTCTTGCCCGTAGCATTCCCGAGTCCCGCGGATTCGGGGTGTTAGAAAAGTGGTATCAGAGCCCTAGGTTGACAACAATGGCACTCGAAATCTTCTAAAGGCCGAATGAGGAATAAAAAGAACCCCACGGGTTTTGACCTTTTCGTTTTCAAAATTCATATGCATGAGTCGGGGTAGAATGTACGGACCACCACTCCTTCCGCGGATCTCGGCAGCTTAGTTTATTGGATTTGATATGTATTTATGTATATATATGTATATATATAGATATGGTTATGAGGTTTGTAGTTATGCATGATGGACATGATTATGTGTATAGTTGTTTATATGGATGATTATATGCTTTAGACTTTGTATTGATATGATGGCATGTCGGATGTGTTATATTAGTAGAGATATGGACTTAGGACTTATATAGTGATGTATACGTATTCTTAAATATATATATATATAGTAGTATATGGAATTATGGGACCTTTGAGCTAAGAGGATGATACGATATCATCACCTTTAAGACGATGATGTGGCTTATGACGACGTTCATATGTAGTAGAAGACGCTCAAGTATTGAGTTGGGCATTTCGTGCTAACGAACACGGACGTTCTCGAATTCCTTTTAAAAGATGTCGAAGAGGAGGATTTGAGACGAAGTAAATGAAGCACAACCAAGCAAAAGAAGAAGATGAGAAAACTTAAGAGAATAACATGTAGATGTGAAAGTGGTTACCAAAGACGGCGCAAATGGAAATATAGCAAGACCAAAGGAGACAATTTAGATAAGTTCTCCAAGAAGATGCGTGGACCACTAAAGATGCGAGTCAAGGAGGAGAAAGGTTCAACCCCACAATGATAGAGACGATGTTCCAGTACGAGAAGTAAAGCTTCTCATAGACGCTCCTAAGCTTTGGAAGTCCAGTTATGGAGAGTGATCGAACCTGGCGTGAAGGATTTAGGATACCGTAAGTTAATCTTACGAGGTAACATTAAGTGAAGAGTCAAAATTACGAGATTTATAAGAAGAATGGTATGACAAGGATTCACGTGGACTTGACCGTTTCTACATGATGATAAGACTAAGACACGCCAAGGAGATAGAAGCGCGAGTAGACGTGATCCCGAGAAGGGGAGTGACGCAATTGGGAGCTTTAGTTATGAAAAGGCTTAAGACGACGACCGAGAGATACGCTAATGGTTGCGGAATAGTGCTAAAACATTTTGGAGAAGACACGATGTTATGGGGTGCGGTTAAGCCTATGAAGGCGAGTTGTACAGAACGTGAGGCCTAGAAGGGTGTGGTTACGTTATGAAAAAGGAATAAAGGGACAGAACATGGAAGGAGCTAATGGAGTTGAGGTGGAGTGCCCCAAGGAGGGTAGCCTCCATGGGATAGTGACATAAAGTATAAAGAATTGGTAAGTCGTTGACCTTAGAGAAGGCCAGCCACAAGGTTATCGGTGACATACGAGAACGCGTTAAGTGCGGGTTACCATGAAGAAGTGGTAGATGGGAGGAATAACCTCAAGCGGATACTATAAAGGAAAGATACCAAAATCTTGGAGTTTTCCCTATGGTTAGATATCAATAGTAAGAGGTACATCAACAGAAGCGTGATTGTCTTGAGCAATATAACGTTGAATGGTTTAAGCAAGTGAAGGTAATAGACCTCCCAGAGAGGTATGGTAATGACCCTTTTTGCAACCTTTATAGCTCTCGAGTTTTTGGCATATGGAGGAATGGCGCGGATTAGAACCTTAAGGGTGTAAGCACATAAGGACCTAATTGGATCAGAGAAAAGTGAAGTTCCCAAGTTGCTTTGAGCAAATGGGAAGATATGCGAAGGAGATGCATGGTATTTCGTCCTTATGGAACGAATGATAAGTTGTCGTGAACAAGAAATGAGTCGAAGTGGTTAGACTCACCCAAAGGAGCCATGGGGGTTGCGGTGTGAAATGAGCGACCAAAGTTACACTAACGTTGTAGGCTTTAAGCTTAAGCTGATGGTGCTTGAGAATTCTTGAGTTAGAATTTTCAGTGGTTTTGGAATGGGGAATTTCTTCCGGTCTTCCCTTCAAGGCTTCCCGATAAGAGTTGAGAGGAAAGGTATGAGTCGGGAAGTTGTACTTTGATTTCCAAGAGATATGTATGGTGAACGACGAGTAAGGGCAATTTCTTTGTATTGGATGACTCGTTAAGACTAGTGGATGTGGTTACGAAGTTTGATTAGATCGACTTGTAGTCCGGATGTCCCCAGATTTGGATGGTAAGAAGGAAGGAACTTCGTAAGGCGGCATTTAGGGCCGATATGGTTACTGCAAGTGTAGTGAAGCCATTTGAGATCACAAGTGCGGTTAATGAGCTGGAGTTTACACGGACGAGTATCCATCGGTTTTCAAAATCGAGTTACGATGAAGTCGTGCAATTTGTGTTGTGTCAGGCGGTTCTAAGGTGGACCCTAACCTAAGGGTTGTTATGACAGTTATGATGTGTGAGTTCCACGAATGATTCTTAAGGTCAAATTTGATGATTCCTTGTGGTACTCTCAAAATTGAGAGGAGCAAGCTTGACATGGGATGACAAGGATACCAGTTATGTAGGAAAAGAGGATACACAAAGTTATCTAGGCTTGTTGGGACATCCGAGGTGACCTCCTAAAGAACATAGCGAGTTGAGGATATCTAGTAGACCGGACGAGAACGAGAAGATAGTACGGTTACCTTCAAGGTACGTGGAGGAGATGTGAAGCTTATAAGTTGGTGGGTCATAACCGCCAAGCTGCGGAATGACCTTGTCATTTTCTACCCTTCTGAAGAAGTCAATTAGACCGGGGGGATCCGAGACATGTCCCTGGAGTTTTATTAGAAACGGAGGAGGTGAGTGACCTCTAGTCCGTTTACTTTTGCACCAACATCGAGTTATGGGGATTTTATGATAGTATGGATACATCCAAGTGGGGCTTTGTGATAACACGATTTATGGGTTAGTTTTAGGCAATCATTTAGGTAGAATTCTCGCTCATTCATGCATAGTTTAGCATTGGTTCGAGACATTTTGCACTCAATTCATGTATTTTGTCGAGATAGATGTCTACACGGACTTGTGCGTGTTTTGTAGGTAATTCGGGAAATTTAGGAGCGAAAACGATGCATTTGAGGATCGTTTATCTAGACGACACACCCTCGGACTCATTAGGACACAAGCTATAGGCTAAGGAGGACTCATGGAACCTTGCCAACACTAGCCATGCACCAATTCACAGCTTAATGATCCAAGGCAAAGTTTCTGCACAGAATCATGGTTCTCTGACAGATCACGGCCGTGGAATCAACCGTGGTTTTTGCCAGATTCTTGTGACAGCTGTGCCACGACTCTCATGGCCAGCTCATGCAAATTTGTTATAAAAGTGGTTCTTCATGGGTTGTTGAGGGGCAGCTGGGAGCATCTTGGAACAACTCATCCATTTTCCATTTCTCTAACAAAAATATCCTCTTAAGAAGAAGATTTTCTAGGAAGGAAAGTGTCAAAAAAGGGGAGAAGAAGAGCTCCATTGAAGGGAAGAAGAAGAACACACAACATTACTATTGTTGCTAGATTTCCGGATTCTATTTTCTAGTTGTAAGAACCATTTGAACCTTCTTTTGGAAGGATTGTAAGTCTCCCAAATTCTATTTTCAGCTTGGTTTAATCCTAGTACTCATGTTCATCTCTTTCTTTCATTCTCTTGCAAATAAATGTTATGATTTTGTGTTTGTTTGTTTCGATTTTTATTATGAATGTTGTAGGCTAAATATATGTGGTTCTAGGGTAAGGAAAGGATGGTTATGGCTAAATCTATGATAGGGTGAACTTAGATTTATCTTTGGATGACTTGTGTGCTTGAACGCACTCTCTGTTAGAAATTACAGGTGGATCTTGTCAAACCACGGCCGTGGTTTAGGTAGAACAACCCGTGATTTTCCTGGTTCGATGGACCTTGATTTAGATTGTTAGAATGTTGAAATCCTAAGTGTTTGTTGAGTTATATCTATCCTAGGGTAACCTAGTGTTAGCAACTAAGTGTTAGGAGAGACTTACCCGGTAATCCTCACTCTTAGATTCCAAAGATAACAACCCTTGGGTAGTGGTGAGTCTAATAAACCGCCATTGGATTAAGTGTGCTGGATAGTAGCTTGAGACTAGCCCTTTAGAGACTTATCCGGTGAGGATAGGTTAGATCCTTGAGTAAACAATCCGGTTGAGTAGAATTCCGTTCCTTAGGTTCTTAGAGACTTACCCGGTAATGAGACCTAGGGAATGGACTAGCGGATCTTGAGACCTACCCGGTGATTGATCCTAATCTAGAAATGCTTAATCCCCAACATAGTTAATCCAAGAATTGAATAGGTAGCTTGAGTTTTATGCCATGACCGGAATTTCCAACCCCTAGAATCCATTTTTTTCTTTCTTTGATCTATATCTTGTTTAGTTGTTCATTCGTGTTTATTCATAGTTTAGTTGATTGATTGTTTTGCATGTGTTGTGATCTTTGATTGATCACCAGAAAAACAACCAAAAACATTTGAGATTTTCATTTCTTTATTTCTTTCTTTTCTTGCACCCTAGGTCTTTGCTAAACTCAATCACAAATCGAATCAATTTCACCTTAGTCTTTGTGTTCGACCTCGGAATACTATCCCTACTACGAACGTCCCGTACACTGCGGGTTTTGCTAGGAGTTAGGATAATTATAACGAGTATAAATTTAAAACCCAATTGCACATCACAATCTTAGCGTAACAATTTTTTGGCGCCGTTGCCGGGGACTAGGTCTAGATTGAGTCTATTTTGTGATTGTTTCTAGTGTAGATCTTTCTTGTTGCTTTTGATCTCTTTTTGGTTTGTGTCTTTGCTTTTTCAGGACATCTATTACTCTTTATGTGTATGCGAAGATCTCGTGGCAAGGATTTAGCTCCATTCGATCCCGAACCGGAGAAAACCCTTCGATCTAGATCCAAGAACATCCGAAAAGAGAAAGAGATGGCCGGAAGAAACCTCCAAGCTGAATTGGATGAAGCCTTAGAGAAAATAAGGCTAAGAGATGAGCTCTTGGAGGAAGAAAGGAGACTTGCCAATGAGAGGCAAGAGGAAACTAGGAGGGAGATTGAGGAGATTAGGCAAGCCCTTGTTCAAGGAGAGCTTAATCGCCGACAACCTCCACCTCCTCCACCACAACCGCAGCCGGCGGCTAATGTTAGGGTTGTTCCCATTGCTATTGAGGAGCCACAAACCCTAGGGAGACGTATGGATCCGGCACAAAGAGCACACCGACCGGGTGTGAACCTAGGAGATCCCGCTACCCACAACTATGAGCTCCGCCCTCAAGTTCTACAAATGATCCGGCACAATCAATTTGGAGGGATGGAAGGAGAGTCTCCTCATCAACACTTGATGAATTATGAGATCTTGATGGAGACTCTTAGACCGCCAAGATTGGAGAGCAACAACCATAAGCTTAGGAATTTTTCCTTCTCTCTTAAGGATAAAGCCTTGGCTTGGTATCAATCTATTCCACAAGGGCGAGTAGGTACTTGGGAGGAGATGACCACCGAGTTTTTGACTAAGTTCTTCCCACCTTCCAAGACTACCGAATTAAGAGGGAAGATCAATGCCTTCGTGATGAAGGATAGAGAAAGTTTATTCAAGTCTTGGGAGAGGTTCAAAGACCTTCTCCTTGATTGTCCACACCATGGCATACCGAAAATTGAGCTATTGGAGATCTACTTCAAGGGACTTGACGAAGATAGCCAATTCAAGCTCCAATATCTTTCCGGTGGGACTTTCATGGAGAAGCATGTAGATGATGCTTGGGAGTTTGTGGAGAAGCAAGCTCTAGTAATTGAGAAGTACTCCCATAGGAAGAGTGAAGGGAGAAAGGCGGGAGCATATGAGGTGAGTGAAGTCACCATGAGCAATTTCAAGCTTGACGCCATCAACAACGAATTGAAGTCCTTGAGAGAGTTGTGCACTACAACTTTGAAGAGCCAAGCAACTCCTCAAGTGCTTCCACAAGCCAATTTGTCTTCCAAGAAGGAAGATGTGAATTATATGGGAAGGGGCAACTTCAACAATTACCAAGGCCCAAGGAGTTTCAACAACAACCGGCAATTCAACAATTACCGGCCCAACCACAACCATCCCGGTTTTTCTTACTCTAACCCGGATGGAGCCTTGAACCCTCCCGCTTCCACAAGCTCAACTCCACCACCAAGAGCTTCACAAGAACCTCCACCCGGTTTCACTCAACCTCCCAAGGATAGAACCGAGATAATGCTTGAGCAATTGCTAGGAAGGTTGAGTGGTCTTGAGAGCACCGTGACTTCAATCTCTAAGGCTCAAAAAGTCTTGGAAGCACAAGTGTTCCAAAAGGCGGGTGAAGCCCATAGAGATCCGGGAAAGCTTCCCGGAAGAACCGAAGACAACCCAAGAGGCCAAGTATTGGCTATCACAACGAGGAGTGGGTTGAATATGAAGGATCATTTGCCCAAAGACCAAGCTAAGGGAAAGCAAGTAGTGGTAGAAGAGGGAAGAATGCAAAAAGATGGAGGCAAGAGCAAGGATGTAGAGCCAACCTATGTGGCACCGCCTCCATACAAGCCACCACTACCGTTTCCACAATCAAGAGCAAGAGCTCGATTGGACAATCACTTTGGTAAGTTCCTTGAACTAATGTCCAAATTACATATTAACATTCCGTTCATGGATGCCATTTTAGGAATGCCGGCATATGGCAAGTTTTTGAAGGAAATACTCTCCAACAAAAGGAAGTTGGAGGAGTATGGGGAGATAAGAATGACCAAGAGATCCTCGGAATTGATCCAAACCATGAAGGAAGAGATGCCTCCCAAGCTAAGGGATCCGGGCTCTTTTTGCGTCCCAATAGGAGTGGGAGATGTGAAGTACGAGGCCCTTTGTGATCTTGGAGCGAGTGTAAGCATCATACCGCTTGCACTTTGCAAAAAGGTCGGACTAGGAGAGCCAAAGCCGGTCAAGATGACCCTCTATATGGCGGACTGTTCTATCACTCATCCGGTTGGGATTCTAGAGGACATTCCGGTGCAACTAAGAGGATTCTATGTGCCAATTGACTTTGTCGTCTTGGACATTCCGGCGGATTATCCGGTTCCCATCATCTTAGGAAGACCTTTCCTAGCCACCTCCGGATGCCTAGTGGATTGCAAGAACGGGACTCTCTCCGTCAACATTGGAGAAGAGAACATCAAGTTCAAGTTGTCCACAATGATGAAAGGGCCAGCCCTTGATGAAGATGTCTTCAACATAATCGAGCATGAAGAATCTCGGGAAGTTGTGAGCTCGATCTTGATCAAGGATCCCTTAGAGAAAGTTCTTGCCTTAAGCATGATGGAAGAAGGTGTTGAGGAGGCCTGCAATGAAGAGATCAAGGCCTTGGAAGCCTCGGAAGAGGAGCCAAGAGTTGGATTTGAAAGCCACGAAGAAGTGTTGAACAGCTGCCAGTTCCACGGCCGAGATTTGCACTCCACGGCCGTCAAACTTTCTGGACAACTCCGAGAAGCAAGCTTGGCAAGAACCACGGCCGTGGAAGATGGGCGAGCCTTGATTTCAACCATGGTTTTCCCTGGATCAGCCCTTGATGGTGATCAAGCTTCTAGGAGCCTTGGAGGGTCTTCATTTGCTTTGGATTCATCTCATCCAACTTTATTTGGATCGTCTTCAACCAACAAAGGTCCTCCCTCACTTGAACTCAAACCCCTTCCCTCTCATTTAAAGTATGCATTTCTTGGTGAAAACTCTACATATCCTGTGATTGTTAATGCATGCTTGAGTGATGATGAACTTGCTAAGTTGTTGCATGAACTGAGATTGCATAGAAAGGCCATCGGCTATACTATTGATGATTTGGTTGGCATTAAGCCTTCTTTGTGCATGCATAAGATAATGATGGAAGATAACCACAAACCCTCTATTGAACATCAAAGGAGATTGAATCCTATAATGAAAGAGGTAGTCAAAAAGGAAATCATCAAATTGCTAGATGCGGGAATTATCTACCCTATCTCGGATAGTAAGTGGGTTAGTCCCGTTCATGTAGTTCCTAAAAAAGGTGGGATGACGGTAGTAACCAATGAGAACAATGAACTAATACCGACTAGGACGGTTACGGGGTGGAGGATGTGCATTGATTATAGGAAATTGAACATGGCCTCTAGGAAAGATCACTTCCCTCTCCCCTTCATTGACCAAATGCTAGAAAGGTTAGCTCAATACTCTCATTTTTGCTATCTAGATGGCTATAGTGGATTCTTCCAAATCCCTATCCACCCCGATGACCAAGAGAAAACGACTTTTACATGTCCATGGGGCACTTTTGCATAAAGGAGAATGCCGTTTGGGTTGTGTAACGCACCCGCCACCTTCCAAAGGTGTATGATGGCTATCTTTTCGGAATACATAGAAAATATCATGGAAGTGTTTATGGATGATTTCTCTGTTTATGGTTCTTCCTTTGATAATTGCTTGGCTAACTTGTCATTAGTATTGCAAAGATGTGAGGAGACAAATCTTGTCTTGAATTGGGAAAAATGCCACTTCATGGTAAGTGAAGGCATTGTGTTAGGACACTTGGTGTCCAAGCGTGGCATTGAGGTTGATAGGGCAAAATTGAAACGATAGAGAAGTTACCGCCACCTACCTCGGTGAAGGGGGTAAGGAGTTTCTTAGGGCATGCCGGTTTTTACCGGAGGTTTATTCAAGACTTCTCTAAAATTTTTAAGCCTCTCACTAACCTGCTAATGAAGGATGTTGATTTTGTCTTTTCCAAGGATTGTCTTGAAGCTTTTTGTAGGTTGAAAAACGCCTTGATCTCCGCACCTATAATGCAACCTCCTGATTGGAGTCTACCATTTGAGATCATGTGCGATGCAAGCGATGTGGCCGTTGGGGCCATTTTAGGGCAAAGGAAAGAAGGGCGTACTCATGCTATTTATTATGCTAGCAAGACGCTAGATGATGCCCAACTCAATTATGTTACCACCGAGAAGGAGTTGTTGGCGGTGGTGTATGCATTTGAGAAGTTCCGCTCATACCTTGTTGGAGCGAAGGTCATAGTTTATACGGATCATGCGGCGATCCGTTATCTACTTACAAAGAAGGATGCCAAACCAAGGTTGATTCGGTGGATCCTTCTTCTTCAAGAGTTTGATTTGGAGATACGAGATAAGAAGGGATCCGAGAACTCCGTGGCGGATCACCTTAGTAGATTGCCTCCGTTAGAGCTTGGAAGAGATGACATTCCAATTGATGACTCATTCTTTGATGAGCAATTGCAAATGGTAGAGGAATGCTTGTTCCAAGTGTCTAGAGGGAATGAGCCATGGTATGCCGACATTGTGAATTACTTAGTATGTGAGGAAGTGCCTCCCGGATTGACATATGCACAAAGAAAGAAGTTCTTCAACGATGTGAGGCATTACTATTGGAGTGAGCCACTCTTGTTCAAGAGAGGACCGGATGGGATGTTTAGAAGATGCATACCGGAAGATGAAGTGGAGAGTGTGATCCGGCATTGTCACTCCTTACCATGTGGAGGCCATGCTAGCTCACACAAGACGTGTGCAAAGGTATTGCAATCCGGTTTTTATTGGCCTAACTTGTTTAGAGATGTGCAAGGTTTTGTAGCAGGATGTGATGCTTGCCAAAGGACGGGCAACATCTCAAGGAGGAATGAAATGCCCTTGAACAACATTCAAGAAGTGGAGATTTTTGATGTGTGGGGTGTGGACTTCATGGGACCATTCCCTTCCTCATGTGGCAATCTCTATATCCTATTGGCGGTGGATTATGTGTCAAGATGGGTGGAGGCAATCGCCTCTCCTACAAATGATGCCAAGGTGGTGGTGCGGTTCTTCAACCGGGTGATCTTCCCTAGGTTTGGAACACCAAGGGTGATCATTAGTGATGGAGGAAAGCACTTCACAAATAGGAACTTTGGAGCGCTTTTGGCTAAGTATGGGGTGACTCATAAGGTAGCAACACCTTACCATCCCCAAACTAGTGGCCAAGTGGAGATCTCCAACCGGGAGATAAAGGCCATCCTTGAGAAGACGGTGTCTAGAACTAGAAAGGATTGGGCTATGAAGCTCAATGACGCATTGTGGGCATATAGAACCGCCTTCAAGACACCGATTGGCACCACTCCTTACAAGTTAGTCTATGGCAAGTCTTGCCATCTTCCGGTGAAAATGGAGCATAGAGCTTATTGGGCCATTTAGTGGCTAAATTTTGACCTCAAGGAGGCGGGAGAAAAAAGGTTGCTTGATCTAAACGCCCTTGAGGAGATCCGGTTGGACGCTTATGAGAATGCCCGGATTTACAAGGAACGAACCAAAAGATGGCATGACAAGAAGATCATCCCCAAGGAGTTGAGTGAAGGAGATCTTGTCCTTCTCTTCAACTCAAGGCTAAGGCTCTTTCCCGGAAAGCTCAAATCAAGATGGACCGGGCCATATGTGGTGAAGAATATTTTCTCCCATGGAGCTATTGAGATAGGAGGGGAGCATTGTGGGAATTTCAAAGTGAATGGGCACCGCTTGAAGAAATATATTCCGGGAGCTCCGGTGGAAATGATTGCCCCACTTCACCTTGAATAGACTCCCCCGAGTTTGGTCAAGCTAATGACCTTAAAGAAGCGCTTGGTGGGAGGCAACCCATTGGTAACATTTTCTTTTTTTTATTCGTTTTCGTTTTTAGGATTGTTCTATCTTTGTGTGTGTTTTGTCTTCTTTGTGTGTGTGCTAGAACATTAGTAGCATTGGAAGCCTTTCTCGGCATATGAATGATGATGATGAAGCCCCTCACCAATTATGGGTGGAGCGGACGCGGAACTTGGATGGCTAGCGGTGCCTAGCGCGGGTTCCAAAGCTTTGATGGATGCTTAGAGCTCTCTACCATGGTTGATAGGATCATCCAACATCAATTCATTTGACCAACCCCGAATACCATAGCAAACAATTTTACATTGTGAGAACCTTCTTTCACTCTCTCTACTTCACTTACACATTGGGGACAATGTGTTTCTAAGTATGGGGTGGGGTTTGCATGATCCTTTGCATGATGAGCATCTAGGATAGTTTAATATTTGCACATGTCTTGCATTGTACATACTTAAAACGAAAATCCCATAAAAATCAAAAAAATTTAAAAAATTTTTGTGCTTTCTAGGCTTGGATATGATCCTAATGATGAAATCTTGTCATGTGAATTGGCTATGGATGGCCTTATGTGTTGAATTAATGAATGCATATGTGGACTTGAACTACTTCTCTTGAATTCTATGAATGATTTGTGACCATAATGTTTGCCTAGAAAGGATTGAGTAGTGAAAATCGAAATTACATGATAGTTCTTGCATACCATTTAGGAATGAATGAGGCAATTCAATCTTTCTCTACTTCTCATCTTAATCATGATTGCTTGAGCACCTCAATTGAGAAAAATTTGACCTCTTTTAACCTATCCGGGAATAGGAGCATGCTAGTGTGTTGATGTGTGCAAAAAGCAAGTGTGGGGTGAAGTTGTTGATGAAAAGAATATCATGCATAAAATGCTGAATTTGTTGTGAAAGTGTAGCCAAAATATAAGTTTGGGGACATTGGTTTAAATGACAAGTAACTCGGTACACTTCACATAATCGGGTGTCGGTGCCTTGCCAAAGTCAAATGAACCATTAGTCCTAACGAGCTTTGGTATGTGTGCCCGGTGTGGATGCACCTCAAAAACTAAGAAAAAACCCGAGGACGGCTAATCACCAAGGTTTCGGCTCTTGTACACCAATGCCATTGTCTCAAAAAGAAGTCAAAGAAAAAGAAAAGAAAGAAAAGATAGAGGAAAATATACACTTGGGGGAAGTTGATCGAGGACAAGGATGTGAAGTTAGTTCCATTCCCGGATTAGCATCACATAACCTAGAAATCCCCACCCAATCACTACATTTCTTGGCCCTTTTATCTCACAAGACCTTATGACCTATTTGCATGTTTGTAAGACTTAGTAGTTTAGATTGGATGTACTCTTGATCTTCTTGACTTCTTCATCTTTACATTTCATGCATACTTTTGAGTTAAGTACAATTGTCTTTCCATGTTTTCATTTGTTTGATGCATGATTGCTTGTCCTTAGCCATGAAACATGACTTTGAAGGTGATCCAATAGTAGAAGCACAAACCCAAAAAGATTTTTGCCATTTTTCTGCATACATAAATCATGTCATCTCTAAATCTATAGTTGGGAATTTGCTCGGGGACGAGCAAACCTTAAGTATGGGGTATTTTGATAACACGATTTATGGGTTAGTTTTAGGCAATCATTTAGGTAGAATTCTCGCTCATTCATGCATAGTTTAGTATTGGTTCGACACATTTCGCACTCAATTCATGTATTTTGTCGAGATAGATGTCTACACGGATTTGTGCGTGTTTTGTAGGTAATTCGGGAAATTTAGGAGCGAAAACGATGCATTTGAGGATCGTTTATCTAGACGACACACCCTCAGACTCATTAGGACACAAGCTATAGGCTAAGGAGGACTCATGGAACCTTGCCAACACTAGTCATGCACCAATTCACAGCTTAATGATCCAAGGCAAAGTTTCTGCACAGAATCACGGTTCTCTGACAGATCACGGCCGTGGAATCAACCGTGGTTTTTGCCAGATTCTTGTGACAACTGTGCCACGACTCTCATGGCCAGCTCATGCAAATTTGTTATAAAAGTGGTTCTTCATGGGTTGTTGAGGGGCAGCTGGGAGCATCTTGGAGCAGCTCATCCATTTCCCATTTCTCTAACAAAAATATCCTCTTAAGAAGAAGATTTTCTAGGAAGGAAAGTGTCAAAAAAGGGGAGAAGAAGAGCTCCATTGAAGGGAAGAAGAAGAACACACAACATTGCTATTGTTGCTAGATTTCCGGATTCTATTTTCTAGTTGTAAGAACCATTTGAACCTTCTTTTGGAAGGATTGTAAGTCTCCCAAATTCTATTTTCAGCTTGGTTTAATCCTAGTACTCTTGTTCATCTCTTTCTTTCATTCTCTTGCAAATGAATGTTATGATTTTGTGTTTGTTTGTTTCGATTTTTATTATGAATGTTGTAGGCTAAATAGATGTAGTTCTAGGGTAAGGAAAGGATGGTTATGGCTAAAGCTATGATAGAGTGAACTTAGATTTATCTTTGGATGACTTGTGTGCTTGAACGTACTCTCTGTTAGAAATTACGGGTGGATCTTGTCAAACCACGGCCGTGGTTTAGGTAGAACAACCCGTGATTTTCCTGGTTCGATGGACCTTGATTTAGATTGTTAGAATGTTGAAATCCTAAGTGTTTGTTGAGTTAAATCTATCCTAGGGTAACCTAGTGTTAGCAACTAAGTGTTAGGAGAGACTTACCCGGTAATCCTCACTCTTAGATTCCAAAGATAACAACCCTTGGGTAGTGGTGAGTCTAATAAACCGCCATTGGATTAAGTGTGCTGGATAGTAGCTTGAGACTAGCCCTTTCGAGACTTACCCGGTGAGGATAGGTTAGATCCTTGAGTAAACAATCCGGTTGAGTAGAATTCCGTTCCTTAGGTTCTTAGAGACTTACCCGGTAATGAGACCTAGGGAATGGACTAGCGGATCTTGAGACCTACCCGGTGATTGATCCTAATCTAGAAATGCTTAATCCCCAACATAGTTAATCCAAGAATTGAATAGGTAGCTTGAGTTTTATGCCATGACCGGAATTTCCAACCCCTAGAATCCATTTTTTTCTTTCTTTGATCTATATCTTGTTTAGTTGTTCATTCGTGTTTATTCATAGTTTAGTTGATTGATTGTTTTGCATGTGTTGTGATCTTTGATTGATCACCAAAAAAACAACCAAAAACATTTGAGATTTTCATTTCTTTATTTCTTTCTTTTCTTGCACCCTAGGTCTTTACTAAACTCAATCACAAATCGAATCAATTTCACCTTAGTATTTGTGTTCGACCTCGAAATACTATCCCTACTACAAACGTCCCGTACACTGCGGGTTTCGCTAGGAGTTAGGATAATTATAACGAGTATAAATTTAAAACCCAATTGCGCATCATAATCTTAGCGTAACACTTTGGATGCGTATGAAGTGGTAAGAGCAATTTCATGTGTATGTGGACCATTGTGGGCATGTAAGAAAGATAACCGATTAAGCTCGAAAGTTAACCTCTTTAGGGCATGTGCTTATGATAATGTCGGTGTAGCTTCGGAGTAACATGCCCGGCATGTTTGAATGATAAGAGTATTATGCATGTATGTATATTCAGCAAGAGTGAGTACCCAGCTGAAGAGATGGTTAGAGATGTTTATGGACCGTAGTCGTAGATGGTATTTTTATGGCTTTGAGAAGGATCCGAGTTAGAAGGTTCTGAGGGGAGACCCCATAGTTACCTTTATGGGTTGATGGTTGTTAAGACCATGACGTTGGTAAGAGGCATTCGGTCTATGGGTATTCATATTAGCGAGACGGGCTTAAGGCCGAGGTGACTAAGTAAATAACCCGGATGTGAACCATCGTCAGGTCAAGTTGAGCACCAAAAGACGTGAAAAAAGAGTCCAACCACCGCGATTTATGCAGTGGGGGTGGCTGGATACCTCCATAAAAGTTTTCACCGGTTTGAAACCGTGTGACAGTGGTGATAAGTCGGGTCGCATGAACCTACCGACGGAGACTACTTGTTTTTACACCTTGTGGGGGAAACAGGGCAGATGAGTCGGCTAGTTGGGTAGTCCTCAATGCGATGGCAAGAAGTTTGGTATACCGAGTATCGTTATCTCGGATTGAGATGAGCGTTTCGTTTCAGGAATTTGTGGGCGGCAGGATCGTGCCACATAAGAGACCATATGCGGTGCATGATAAGTTTCACCCTTGGATATTGGTCGAATATAAAGGACTTTGATGACAAGGCGATGCCATGTAGAGGTATGTGTGTGAGGTAAGGGGGTAAAGGTAGACCTGATACCTTCCCTTAGGTTGAGTTATTGTAATGACAGTTGAGAGGTACCATTATAATGGCCTTGTTCGAAGCAAGTTATAGGCGGAAGTGGAGTACCTTGTGATGTTAGAATTGGTGAATATATGTAAGTTTATCCTTGAGCAGTTACGTGATGACCTCGCTTGAGTAGCGACGGTCGCAAGGCAGATGTTAGACAAGCTAAGTCACGAGGAAGTATGTACAGGAAAGAGGTGCGGACCTCTTGGGATTCGGAGATGAGATGAATCGAGTTAAGAGTATGACGGACGTGCGGACCTCCTGGAATTCGTTAGGAGGGTGTTGAGTTCCTTTATATCGAACCTTTTTGGAGATCTTAGCGCGGTTTATGATGTAATTTACCGGTTGGCATGGCCATCGGGAGTGAAGGATGTTCACCAGGTTTCAGGTGTGACGGTCAAGGTAATACATGTACGACTCGAGTTATGTTGTTAGTTGTGTTTATCTAGTAGTCGACGAGGAGCCGATAAGGCTCCCGGGAGGATGTGAGATGGTATCTTTGTTGGAGTTTTACGATGACCTAGTTACATTGAGTTGGCCGACGGCTTAGATAATGTGTGCATGTGTGATTTTATGTGTTGGTGCCCCGAGCGGGAATGTGTGTATGATTGGTTAGCTTTTAGTTTTAATGCGCTATGCGATTCACACGAGTATGTATGTAGGCCTTGCGAGATCTTGACGTGACTACACGAGTGTGTGATGATTATCGAGTAGAGTATTGACACGTTTCGGTTTTGAGTGGTTACCGAGTTAGTCGCCCGAGAGTGTGGTGTTTGGCAAGTTTCGGGACGAAACTTGTTTTTAGGGGGACTAGTTGTAACATCCGGAATTTTTATTCCGGATTTTTAGCGAGTTGCCGACCTTCCCGCAAGCGCGGCTCAGTTTCCCTGCAGGCACGAGGCGTTGAGTAACGGGATTTATTCCAAAATTCCGCCCCGACCCCTCGTTATTTCACTCTTGCTTTTGGACCCCTCGATTCCTAGCATAAATGAGAGGAAGGGTCAGTTGACCCGTGGGTTCCCTCTTATGTGGCAGCCTTGTTTTCGCTCCAAATGGTGTGTGCAAGCTTTAAATTTATAACCCAAGATGTATGCTCAAAACAAGGATGCGAACCCGTATTGTACGGGTCAATCGTAGTAAAAGCAAGAATTCCGGGGTGTCGATCTCAAGGACTTAGGTGAAACAAAACCAATATAGGTAGTCAATATTGCGACTAACCACAAAAGCAATTAAAGCAATCAAAGATGATAAAAAGTCAATTAAAGGAATATGCAATTCTAGGGATTAAAGCATCTAGTTGTAGTTCCAACTCAAGATCTAAAGATAAGTGGACAAAGTTGAGATTTTACAAAGGGAAGGTGTTACTAAAGTGGAATAGATTACCGGGTAAGTCTCACTACTCTCAATCCCAAACCGTAACTCCTATTACCGGATAAGTCTCAAGGAATTAAGGAAAAGAACTATAACCTCAAACCAACACACCACCTAAGGGAATATAATCAACCTTTACCGGGTAAGTCTCAGGCTAACTCACAAAGATGGAATGAAGGCACACTCAAACCCTAATAAAGGATAAACCTTTATTACCTACACTTATGATCTTGGGTAAACAAACAAAGGAATTACCGGGTAAGTCTCATCCTAGGCTTGCATTGAACCAGGAAAGGTGTAATAAGAATAGGATTTGGCAAACTCTAACACTTAACTCTCAGTTACGGATCAGAAAAGGTCACCTCGGTCAGACGAATTCCACCCCGGCCGAGATGTTCATCGACTGAGCGAGATATTCTAGGGTTAAGGATAAAGACTCGAGCTTTTAGGGTCCTACTGGAATTAAGATTATTCAATCATTGTTTTTCCCACAACCTTCAGCCAATCACCCTAGAATCGCACAAAGAAATTAGCCACTCATCATCATGAAAGCAATAATCAAATATATGGGAAGAGAATCAATATTTGAACACAAAAACCTTAAGAACAAGGCTTTAATAACTGAATCAAATATCAAACAAATAAGCGTTCCTTAGATCACAAATCCAACAAGACAATCAACAAAAAGAGAATCTAAGAAAGTCTTACAAAACCCTTCACAAAAGCTATAAAAAGCTATGAACTTCCTTCCTTCAATCTTCCTTCAACCTTCCAAAAGTCCTTCAATTCCTGGATGTTATCAGCCCTCAAGCATGTATAAGCATGGTTAAGCATGGTTGAAGTTGTGAAAAATCCAACCCTTTATATAGGAAAATTACCCTCCAAAGATAAAATATCTTGAAAAGATATTTTCCTAATAAAATATATCCATATCTCATAAATAGATCTCCAAAATATATGATCTTCCTTCCAGAAATCCAGCCCAACAATATAAGATCTCTCCTTCCAAAAATAAAAGATCTCAGCAAAGAATAAAATATATCTCGCCGCGTCAGGGTGTTCGCCTCGGTCGCGACGCTCCTCAAAATCACCTCGGTCGAGATAGTACTGTAGCTGACCGAGGTGGCTCTAAACTAAATGTGAAATCTATTAAATCTGGTCCAAAGTGAATCTTTAATCCGTTTCCATGTTTCCTGGATCCTTCCTTAAGCTCCTGAATGTAGCTCTAATGACTCCTTAGCTCCTTTAGCTTCATTTTAATGCAAACCGTGCCATTTTACCTACGATTACAAGGAAAATGGTGTAGACCTCGATTCCCGCAAAGGTAGATGAAACGACAATATAATCACATAATATACATTCAAACATGCAGATTATTGAAGATAAAACGTCTAAACAGGTCCCAAAATATAGACTATAATTCATGCTATCAAAATACCCCATACTTGTCTCTTGCTTGTCCCCAAGCAAGTTCCAAATCTTAAGTACAAGATAGAATGGATTATAAGTCATAAAGATCAATGAAAAGTATTTCAAAACATTTTTGTGGTGTGCTCAATTCATAGATCACTCTAAGAGAATGCTTCATGGAATTCAAAATCAAAATATGATCAAAACATTTTATAAATATAAGAAAGTTGTTCATCTTTGCATAAGATCATAGAATGCATAATAAATCATTATTATCGAAATTAATCATTAATAATCCAGTTTAAACCACCAAGTCAATCAACAAGCTCGAGGTCTCAAGGTCTTTTCAAGAGAAGGTCAAGAAACGTATGAGGGTGTGATGTATATAGGGAATGTGGTGCTAGAATCCGGGAAAAGGATCTTTACTTCACTTGCTTTGAACTTCAATATCTTCCACCAATAAGCTTTGCTTATTTACTTTTTACTTTACTTTTTGGGATGCATGGACAGATGTGCACAATAACCAAAGCCTAGGGGATCAGCAATCATCAATTTCTCGAGATGCCTCAAACCCTTGATGCACATACCATGACCCGTTAGGAATATCGCTCAATCTGACTTTGGCAAGACACAAACACCCGACTATGTGAATGGTGCCAAGTTACTCATCATCATGATTGACTTCCCCAAACCTATTTGTTTCTTTCTAACTTTCAACCAACGTCTCATCTTTTCATTCACTTGCTTTTCACTTGTTTGCTTCCAAATTCCCGGATTGGTAAAGGGAGGCAAATATGTATATGAGGGGCTAAGCATGATCAAGAAGAAGAAGAGAGAAGAGAATGAATTGCCTTGGTCTTTCCAGGAAGAGAGTGAGAGAAATCATCATGTGGTGTCAACCTTCAAATTCAACATAATTTGGATAAATACAAAGTATTAAACATGCCAAAAATTTCAAACAAAGCATTTAACAACTTAAACATATTATAAAACCTTTCAAACATATAAAGATTTCAAAACCAGTCAACAAACAAAATCATCACTGAGGTCATATCCAGATAAGAAGCACAAAAATCGTTTCGAAAACTGTCTCAGTTAAACCACCTCGGTCGAGATGTTCTAGTCAACCGAGGTGCTGCACCTCAATTGGTCAGAGTCACTTTGGTTGAGGTCAAAAATTTTTTTCTTAAACCAGTTTTTGACGTTTTTCTCAATCAAATAACCTGTATGCATGCATGTAATCTCAAATAAGCATATAAAGTAGGATAAAATCATAAATAAGTCATAAAGAGTCATACATTAATCCACATAAGTCAAATAATACATATCCGCATACCCCATACTTGGGACACATTGTCCCAATGGGTCAAATAAGTCTAAGAACAGAATACTCACCGAACAAAGCTGAGCTGCATAATAAATAAAGAAAAGAAATCCCGCAAGCTTTAACCAATAAGCTTCCACCAATAAGCTTCCACCAATAAGCTTTGCTTATTTACTTTTTACTTTACTTTTTGGGATGCATGGACAGATGTGCACAATAACCAAAGCCTAGGGGATCAGCAATCATCAATTTCTCGAGATGCCTCAAACCCTTGATGCACATACCATGACCCGTTAGGAATATCGCTCAATCTGACTTTGGCAAGACACAAACACCCGACTATGTGAATGGTGCCGAGTTACTCATCATCATGATTGACTTCCCCAAACCTATTTGTTTCTTTCTAACTTTCAGCCAACGTCTCATCTTTTCATTCACTTGCTTTTCACTTGTTTGCTTCCAAATTCCCGGATTGGTAAAGGGAGGCAAATATGTATATGAGGGGCTAAGCATGATCAAGAAGAAGAAGAGAGAAGAGAATGAATTGCCTTGGTCTTTCCAGGAAGAGAGTGAGAGAAATCATCATGTGGTGTCAACCTTCAAATTCAACATAATTTGGATAAATACAAAGTATTAAACATGCCAAAAATTTCAAACAAAGCATTTAACAACTTAAACATATTATAAAACCTTTCAAACATATAAAGATTTCAAAACCAGTCAACAAACAAAATCATCACTGAGGTCATATCCAGATAAGAAGCACAAAAATCGTTTCGAAAACTGTCTCAATTAAACCACCTCGGTCGAGATGTTCTAGTCAACCGAGGTGCTGCACCTCAATTGGTCAGAGTCACTTCGGTTGAGGTCAAAAATTTTTTTCTTAAACCAGTTTTTGACGTTTTTCTCAATCAAATAACCTGTATGCATGCATGTAATCTCAAATAAGCATATAAAGTAGGATAAAATCATAAATAAGTCATAAAGAGTCATACATTAATCCACATAAGTCAAATAATACATATCCGCATACCCCATACTTGGGACACATTGTCCCAATGGGTCAAATAAGTCTAAGAACAGAATACTCACCGAACAAAGCTGAGCTGCATAATAAATAAAGAAAAGAAATCCCGCAAGCTCTAATCCTGATCTGCCGGCGTTGGTGGAGGATATGGTATGTACGGATGTTGGGAAGGGTTGAATAGATGTCCCATCATATGCTAGAACTGGATCTCCATCATCCGGCGCTGATAATGCTGGCTCTCCAATATCTGATGAGTCCGGCTGTCCAAGTCTCTGTGAAGGCCATCCAAACGTCCTCCTAAATCGACGGTCATGGCTGCTTAGGAGTCAATCATCTACTCTGTCAGATCGTCAATCCGGCGGTGAGCTAAGGGATCCCTCTGCCTCCGAACTCTACGTCTGGTAGGTCGTGCTGGTGCTGCAGCTGGCTCGTCCTCTATCTCCTCATCGTCTAGATCGACGACTGGTATACTGGTCCCAGCTGTATCGGTCCCTGTATCCATGGCAGCACCGCCATCATCATCCTCATCATCCTGCATATCAGCCTCCTCCTCATCCTGCCCCTGAGCTGTTGCTGCTGCTACGTCCCTAGCGTCCTCAATAAGAGGAATCCACGCTGTGTACCAGTACTGCGGGTTATAAAGGGAAAACTGAGATGACCATCTAATACCTTGAGGTGCAGTCTGCTCCCAAGGCATCGCCACATAGGGCGTAGTAAGTCTGCGAGGAACCAAGATCCTCCTCGTAATCATCTCCTCCAGCCCGAGCGGCTTGGCAACCGCCACCATAGTACAAGCACTCAAATCAAGGTCCATGTAACTCGCGATATGAGTCACTAGACCTCCACAGCAGATATCTCCCTTCGCCTTTATCCTGTGCAGATCCTCTGCCAGTATCACTCCAAAATCCAGAACTCCTCCGGTCACCATACAGTACAAACTCAGTAGCTCCCCCTATCTGATCTTCTGGGGCGTCTCAGTACGCGCCAGAAGTGTCTCGCTAAAGATCCGGTGGGCTAATATGAAGGCCAGGTGGAAGATAATACGCTCCCTGGAGTCTCCAAGTCTCCACCTATCAGCATGATCAACTACGTAAGCTATCTGGCCCCAAAACTCTCGAGCCACGGCTCGAGAAGGAAAATCAGCAATTGTGGGGGTCGGGAAGCCGAAGATATCCCTCCAATGGTCCATCGGAACCAATTAGTTCCGGTTCAGCAACCGGTACTTGATGGCACGCTCAGTAGGCAAGTAAGTCACGGAGCTAACAAACTCCAAAGTCGGCTCAAGGTAGGCTGGAGCTCTGATCTCAGTAAACTGCTCCAGCCCTACCGTAGCTATCATCCGCCTCAAATCATCATCTACGTGGAGGCAATCAAAAGCACCGATATCAAGGAATTGCGGTGCAACCATTGGACGCGCAGTAATGCGGTCGTAATCTACCTGGTGATGCTCATGGATCACCGGTATGGAGCGGCGAGAAGAAGAAGAAGAAGGAGAAGGAGAGGATCTATCTCTCAGAACTAGCTGTCTGTCAGAAATCATCTTTCTCTCTCAGTCAGACCACCTCGGTCTGTTGTCAGATTCCAAGAACACCTCGGTCGAGACGCAGGTCGACTGGACCGAGGCGATGTGCTGTTCGATCGAAACTCTCAAAAATCCAATTCTTTTCCCCCGATATCACTACCAATTGTTCCTATGGCGAACTTAAGCCTTTTCCAACACAATGCAGAGGCAACCAAAGCCCAATTGATCGAAATCAGTGGCAAAAGAGGAAGTTAGGGTTTTTTCGATTTACCCCAAATTTGGTCGATTTGGAGCGTTTTTGTCGCAGATTGTCGCTTGCAAACCGATCATCTACCCTTTCCTTGCAGTTTGGAAGAAAGAATCATCGAAAACGATCGAAGATTGGAGAGCAAGGTGAAGTGGGACGCCGCGGTCGAGAAGGTGAGAGAGGGAAGAGAGAGAAATCTCAACCCCCTTTTATACCCTTTTCTGGAACTGCTGTCACCTCGGTCGAGATGGTCTCGACCGGACCGAGGTGATACGGACCAAGGTGGATCTTCGGTAACCCTAGTCGCCTCGGTTGCTCAAGAATCATCTCGGTCGAGGTGCTGTGACAGCAACCGAGATGTGTCTCAGTCAAACTCCGTCTTCTCAAATTCTCGAACTTTTGTCCTTCCAGTGTTGCTCTTGGGTTGTATTCCTTCCTTAGAGACTACCTGTTTTCTGTCTAGGACCCAAAAAACAAAGCAAAGCAAAGCAAAAGCAAACTATCTAAAGCTAAGCTAGAAAAAGGAGAAAGAAAGCAATACCTTGGGTTGCCTCCCAAGAAGCGCTTGATTTAAGGTCGCTAGCTGGACCGTACGGTGTTTTCAAACAAGATATGGTGGTGCAACCTCCTCAACCGGGACTTCTGGTTTGTATTTCTTAAGTCTATGACCATTGACCTTGAAGCTTCCACTTGTTTCTCCCCAAATCTCAACTGCACCATAAGGGAAACATGTTTCACAACATAAGGTCCGGTCCATCTAGATTTCAACTTACCTGGAAAGAGGCGAAGGCGGGAGTTGAAGAGTAGAACTAAATCTCCTTCTTTAAGCTCCTTCGGGATGATACGCTTGTCATGCCATTTCTTTGTCCTTTCCTTGTAGATCTTGGCGTTCTCATAAGCGTTCAAACGCAACTCCTCCAGATCATTGATATCCAATAGCCGTTTCTCACCGGCTTTCTTGATGTCGAAGTTCAACCATTTGATTGCCCAATACGCCTTGTGCTCTAACTCAACGGGCAAATGGCAAGACTTCCCATATACCAAATTATAAGGGGTGATACCAATGAGAGTCTTGAATGCGGTCCTGTAGGCCCAAAGAGCATCGTCCAACTTCATGGCCCAATCCTTCCTTGTCCGAGAGATGGTCTTCTCCAAGATTACTTTGATTTCTCTATTAGAGATCTCGACCTGTCCACTAGTTTGAGGGTGATAAGGGGTTGCTACCTTGTGGGTTACCCCATACTTCGATAGAAGTGCCTTAAACTTCCGGTTGATGAAATGTGTCCCTCCATCGCTGATGATGATGCGTGGAGTCCCAAAACATGAAAAGATAGTCCTGTTAAAGAACTTCACAACCACCATGGCGTCATTAGTGGGAGAGGCAATGGCTTCAACCCATCTAGAGACGTAGTCGACAGCTAGGAGAATGTAGAGGTTTCCTCCGGATGATGGGAAAGGTCCCATGAAATCAACTCCCCATACATCAAAGATTTCAACCTCCTATATGTTGTTGAGTGGCATCTCATTCCTTCTAGATAAGTTCCCTGTTCTTTGGCATGCATCACAAGAGACAACAAACGTTTGCACATCCTTAAATAATGTAGGCCAAAAGAAACCGGAACATAATACCTTGGCGCATGTTTTGTGAGCGCTAGCATGCCCTCCACAAGGAAGTGAGTGGCAATGTCGTATGACACTAGTGACTTCATCTTCCGGAATGCATCTTCGAAGCATCCCATCCGGACCTCTCTTAAATAGTAGCGGTTCATCCCAGTAGTAATGGCGTAAGTCTTTAAAGAGTTTCTTCCTTTGAGTGTACGTCAATCCGGGTGGTATTTCCTGGCAAACAAGATAATTAACAATTTCACCATACCAAGGTCCTTTATTATCAGATATTGGGTGGAGAAAGTGTTCCACCAACTGAGGATGAATGTCAGAAAAGGGAGTAAGAAGTTTGTTATTCTCAGTTGACATCATCTCGCTTTCGACCTCGGTCGAGGTCCAAAGAGGGTGACCGGGATGTTCTTCAGTCAAGAACACCTCGCTTGGTCCAGAAAGTGCCTCGGTCGAGGTACTGCAACTGGGACCGAAAATGGAGATTTTCTTCTCCTAGATTAGCCTTTCAAATTTAGCTCATGAATCTTCTTCCAGCGCCTTTAAGCTCTGTATATCTGCATCACAAGAAACATCTATACCCTCCTCCATTAAGCTAAAACTAATAACTCTCTCAAGGGGATCATTAATAAGGATAGAGCTCACCAATTCTCTTGATTCTTCTTCATCATAGATGTTGAAGATATCATCTCCTAGCTGCTCTCCCTTCATTGCCGCAAGCAATGCAAACTCAACTTGATCACCGCCAATGTTGAATTGCAACTTGGCGTTCTTACAACCCACATTGCAACCCGAAGTTGCTAGAAATGGTCTCCCGAGAATGATAGGAACGGGATAATCTGCGGGAATGTCAAGTACAACAAAGTCTATAGGTAAATAAAAGTTACCTAACTTAACCGGAACGTCTTCCAAAATGCCCACGGGATGGGTAATGGAGCGGTTTGCCATGTACAACTGTATCTTCACCGGCTTGGGCTCTCCAAGTCCGATCCTCACACATAGCTCCAGTGGGATGATGCTCACGCTGGCTCCTAGATCACACAATGCCTCACAAGTAACATCCCCAACTTGAATGGGAATGCAAAATGAGCCGGGATCTCTCAATTTGGGTGGCATCTTCTCCTTCATGATTTGAATAAGCTCCGAGGATTTAGATGTCATCCTTACTTCACCAAAGCCTTCCAACTTCCTCTTCCTTGATAGAATTTCTTTTAAGAACTTCTCATAGGCGGGCATCCCTAGAATAGCATCAAGGAAAGGGATATTAATATGTAGTTTATTCATCAAGTCAAGGAACTTACCAAAGTGCTTGTCTAGATGTGCTCTAGCCCTTGACTGGGGAATGGAAGTGGTGGTTTATATGCAGGAGGTGGAACATAAACTTCAGTTTTGTCCGACGCTCTCTGAGGTTCGACCTCGGTTGGCATCTCGGCCGAAGTGTTCTTCGACTGTACCTGGACCGAGGTGGTCTTCGTCTATACTGGCATCGACCGAGGCATTGGATCTGCAGTCTTCGGTCCACTTCTCGTCGTTATTGCCATGATCTATCCTTTGGGGTTGCTTTCTGTCCTTGCTGGAAGCTTCCCTGGATCTCTTGGCGCTTCATTCGCCTTGTTAAAGAATTGTTATTCTAAGGCTTTTTGTGCCTTCGAAAATGAAGTCATGGATGTCTCCATAGAGTTGAGCTTGATCAAGATGGCCTCCAGCACCGCATCTTTCTTTTCTGGTTGGGACGAACTTGAACCTTGCTCCTGTCTCTTCAATGGAGTAGAAGAGAAGAAGAAGAAGAGAGGAAAGGGTTAGAAGAATTGTTCGAATTTGAGTTAGAGTAAGAGTTGCCCGATTTTTGATTGTTGGATCCTCTATTGTTGTTGTAGTTGTTGTTTCGGGAACCTTGATTGTTGTTCCTTGACCCTTGATATCCTCCCTCTTCTTTTTGGGTTTGAGCAACCAAAAGGTCTTTCAATTGCTTCACATCATTCTTCAAAGAGCTGAGTTGATCATTGTTTGACGGAGCCTCTTGGAAGTTGACTCTTTTAACTCCACCTTTAGCTCCTTGGTGGGAGTATTTATCCATGTGCAAAGCTTGTTTTTCTATAAACTCCCAAGCTTCGTCAATTGGCATGTCCATGAACGTGCCGGCGGATAGTAGTTGAAGGTTGAACTGGGTGTTTCCGTCCAGTCCCTTGAAGTATATCTCCAACAACTCTATCTTTGGAATCTCATGATGTGGGCAATCCAAAAGGATGTCTTTAAATCTCTCCCATGACTTGGACAAACTCTCCTTTTCCTTCATGATGAACGCATTGATCTTCTCTCTCATTTCAGCGGTCTTAGAGGGGGAAAAGAATTTAGTTAAGAACTCCGTCGTCATCTCCTCCCAAGTGTTGATTTTTCCTGGAGGGAGAGATTGATACCAAGTAAGCGCCCTATCTTTCAAAGAGAAGCAGAAAGACCTTAGCTTGTAATTGTTGTTTTCCAGCCTTGAAGGTCTCAAGGTCTCCATCAAGATCTCATAGTTTTGTAGATGTTGATGCGGAGACTCTCTCTAGCCCTCCAAACTGGCATTGGCGAATCATGGAAAGAACTTGCGGTCGAAGCTCATAATCATGGTCTGCTGGATCACCTAGGTTGACTCCTGGATGCCTCAGTTGTTGATTAGGGTCCATCCTCTGCCCTAGGGTCTGTGGAATACCTGCAAAAAGAGCATCTCGGACTGGTATCCGAGGTGGAAGTATCTCGGCCGGGGCAGCTGGAGCTGGGTCTTGCCTCGGTCGAGGAGCTGGATCTAGCCGAGGTAGATATTGGTCCCGTAATTCCGCCAGATCTGCTTCGATCGCTTTTGTCCTTGCATGAGTTTCTTCCTTTTCCAGTTGTAGTTCTTCTTTATTGAGGCGTAGTTGCTCCAATGCCTCCTTCAATTCGGCCTCAAAATCGCGATTCTCTTGATTTGCCATCTTAGCTTCCTTCAAGCGTCTTTTGTATGTCTTTTCTGATTCGGGATTGTAAGGAACGATTTCCTTCCCAGCGCGGGTTCTTCTCATAAATCTACAAGAAAGAACCTACGAAAGTCACTCAAGTAGAGTGGTTGGTAGAAACAGGGGCAAGTGCCCCGAAAGACTACCGCAACCAGCTCGGTCTAGACCAAGTCCCCGGCAACGGCGCCAAAAACTTGTTCGCTCCAAATGGTGTGTGCAAGCTTTAAGTTTATAACCCAAGATGTATGCTCAAAACAAGGATGCGAACCCGCAGTGTACGGGTCAATCGTAGTAAAAGCAAGAATTCCGGGGTGTCGATCTCAGGGACTTAGGTGAAACAAAACTAATATAGGTAGTCAATATTGCAACTAACCACAAAAGCAATTAAAGCAATCAAAGATGATAAAAAAGTCAATTAAAGGAATATGCAATTCTAGGGATTAAAGCATCTAGTTGTGGTTCCAACTCAAGATCTAAAGATAAGTGGACAAAGCTGAGATTTTGCAAAGAGAAGGTGTAACTAAAGTGGAATAGATTACCGGGTAAATCTCACTACTCTCAATCCCAAACCGTAACTCCTATTACTGGGTAAGTCTCAAGGAATTAAGGAAAAGAACTATAACCTCAAACCAACACACCACCTAAGGGAATAGAATCAACCTTTACCGGGTAAGTCTCAGGCTAACTCACAAAGATGGAATGAAGGCACACTCAAACCCCAATAAAGGATAAACCTTTATTACCTACACTTATGATCTTGGGTAAACAAACAAAGGAATTACCGGGTAAGTCTCATCCTAGGCTTGCATTGAACCAAAAAAGGTGTAATAAGAATAGGATTTGGCAAACTCTAACACTTAACTCTTAGTTACAGATCAGAAAAGGTCACCTTGGTCAGACGAATTCCACCCCGGCCGAGATGTTCATCGATTGAGCGAGATGTTCTAAGGTTAAGGATAAAGACTCGAGCTTTCACGGTCCTACTGGAATTAAGATTATTCTATCATTGTTTTTCCCACAACCTTCAGCCAATCACCCTAGAATCGCACAAAGAAATTAGCCACTCATCATCATGAAAGCAATAATCAAATATATGGGAAGAGAATGAATATTTGAACACAAAAACCTTAAGAACAAGACTTCAATAACTGAATTACATATCAAACAAATAAGCGTTCCTTGGATCACAAATCCAACAAGACAATCAACAAGATGGGAATCTAAGAAAGTCTTACAAAACCCTTCACAAAAGCCATAAAAAGCAATGAACTTCCTTCCTTCAATCTTCCTTCAACCTTCCAAAAGTCCTTCAATTGTTGGATGCTATCAGCCCTCAAGCATGTATAAGCATGGTTAAGCATGGTTGAACTTGTGAAAAATCCAACCCTTTATATAAGAAAATTACCCTCCAAAGATAAAATATCTTGAAAAGATATTTTCCTAATAAAATATATCCATATCTCATAAATAGATCTCCAAAATATATGATCTTCCTTTCAGAAATCCAGCCCAAAAATATAAGATCTCTCCTTCCAAAAATAAAAGATCTCAGCCAAGAATAAAATATATCTCGCCGCGTTAGGGTGTTCGCCTCGGTCGCGACGCTCCTCAAAATCACCTCGGTCGAGATGGTATTGTAGCTGACCGAGGTGGCTCTAAACTGAATGTGAAATCTCTTAAATCTGGTCCAAAGTGAATCTTTAATCCGTTTTCATGTTTCCTGGATCCTTCTTTAAGCTCCTGAATGTAGCTCTAATGACTCCTTAGGTCCTTTAGCTCCATTTTAATGCAAAACGTGTCATTTTACCTATGATTACAACGAAACATGGTGTAGACCTCGATTCCCGCAAAGGTAGATGAAACGACAATATAATCACATAATATACATTCAAACATGCAGATTATTGAAGATAAAACGTCTAAACAGATTCCAAAATATAGACTATAATTCATGCTATCACCTTGTCCCTTCTCTCTCTCTCTCTCCCATTCTCATTCACGTTGAACTCCTTTCCCACTCTCTTTCTTGTGCTCTCTTCTTCTATCCTTGACATTGGAGAAGCTCTTGATGATCCTTCCTTCTCTTCTTCTTGTGTAAGTGTCCAACAAGGAGGGGTGTGCAAATCCGAGTTCAACAGTAAGCCTCTTCTTCCCCTCCATCTTCTTCATCTCCTTCCTCAAGCTTCAATGGTGGAAGCCATAGCTTCATCTTATTTTCTTTCCTTTGGCTTGCATGTGTTTGGGATCGAGTTTGGGATGTCTTTTGTGATGTTGTGGTGTGTGGAGAACATCTATGGTGGAGCAAGGAAGCTAGGAGGCATCAACACATCAAGGATCCACCGAAGAAACCATGGCGAATCGGGTCTGCTGTTCGACCGCAGGGGCGGCCAACCCAGGACGCAGGGGCGGCTGATGATTCTATCAGCCCTCCCTTGCGGTCTTCTTTCCCGTTCACGGCTGCTCTTCTTCTTTCCGATCCCGTGCCTTTGCTTGGTGAGTTCCCTACCTTAAGTATGTATTCTTAGATGATCTTAGAGTGTATGGATGATAGAAGCATGTTAGGTTTGGACCTAGGATAGTTGGAATACCATGTAGTGGCTTGTGGACCTTAGGCGAGTATGGAGAGGTTGTTGGAATGTTTTGAGGGCTAAGGGTTGTATGTTTCTGAGTGGTACATGGGATGAGTGTAGGGATATCCTTGTGAGTCTTGTGAGGTTGAGATTGTAAGTTTATAGTTGTTGAGATTATGGGCTAGGATATGCGTATCCTAGCATAGTGTTGTTACCATTGTGATCTTGAAGACTAGGCATGTTATCCTAGTAGTGTTGTGAGTTATGATCTTGCGAGATCCGTGGGCTTATAAGTCTTAGGACTTCTAGCTTCTGTTGAGTGTGATGTGAGCACGAGGGATTCTAGGACACGGTCCTAGAATTGAGAGTCAAATGGCCTTGTGTAGATCATTTGTATAGAAGTCTTAGACTTCTATTATGAGTGGGTTGTTGTTGATATAGTTATGTTCTTGTGAGCAGGTTTTTGGGCTTCCTCACTAAGAAAGCTAGAGTGTTGTGAGTTGAGAGACGAGGTAAGTCTCCGTACTTACTTAGCCGTATTCGACGTATTAGATTCATTGCGTGCTTGGTGGTGTGTGTTTTGTCGCTTTTGTTATAACTTATAAACCGGTAACAGGACCACCGACATTTATATATATTGTTTGGCCCAAGTGTATGATAACGGGCGGTGACATCACTGCCTAGCTCTTGCGAGAGCTAGGGGGTTCTCGGCGACTGGCCCGCGCTGGTTAGACGGTCGGAGGCATCCGAAACATTCCATTGCCGGAAGAAGGGACCGAGGCGAATTTCGGGAGATTCTCGTGTCACAAAAGAAGTTGAACTAGAACGGGATATGGCCTAATAAATAAAGATAAATAACTGGACTTGTTTGTTGAGCATGATTATGTGATGTTATTATACATGAGTGTGTATGTGCCTTCACCATGTCTTTAATGCTTCAAATGTAGCTAACGGTTTTAAACCGCTTGTTGTAGATTGCCTTGTAGGTTAGGAATGCGGCCGAGAGATCCGGAAGAGTGGGTAGCCAGGGTCCGTACATTTTAGGAAGGGTTTATGTTTTGGAGTTGAGTTGTGTTTTTTCCTTCGATTGTTGCGCTTTGTATGCCGCGTGTTTGGCGTTTGGTTTTGAGTTGTATCTCGGCTGAAGTTTGTGGTTGCATTCTTACGGGTTTTCTTATCATTTCCATTATAAATGATTTACGGTTTTGCCTTTATTTGTGCCATGTTGGAAAGGTCCGGTGAAATTGTTGTCAAGCTAAGGGTCGGGACCCATTGTGAGTTCTCGCCCGTAGTATTCCCGAGTCCCGCGGATTCGGGGTGTTACAGTGGGACCTTATTATCTCCAACACGCCCCCGCAAGTGCAACTAGAGGATATAGACCGAGTTGCACTTGTCCACATGTTAGGATCGTGAGCCGAATTGAGGCTAACCGCTATGATATCATGTCAAAGTCCGTACATACGGACCGTTAGAGCGGGGGTCATGTGCATACGAGCGCACATGCGCATTAGGCCCAAGACCAACACATAAACCCGACGGGATTCCATCTTAAAATCAATTGGCAATAGGAGGAGTAGCCTTCCGGTCTTATATACTAGGCTCGGAGTGTCCCCATCTTTTGATGTGGGACCTTATTATCTCCAACATGAGCCCACACAGATGAGTGGATTTCAAGAAAGGGTAGAGTTAGCAAATTTTTGGACCAACTTTTTGCGTTTTGGATATGAGGTAATATTCTTCCCATGTTTTATTTAGTAATGACTGCATGTAGATTGAAAATTTTACAATAGGCTTGCGGTGGGTTGGAAAATGGAGAAATTACTACATCTTCAACCGAAACACTTTTTTTGCGGACAAAGACAACGGTTAATCCAAGAGCACACCATGGAATACATCCAAGCTCGGTGGAAGAGTAAAGAGCATGAGCACAAATCTTATAGATCCACGGTTCAAGTGGCCTAGAAATCCATCTTGAGGAAACTTTCAAGATTATCATGGATGAAGTAGTTTGTAGCCACATACATGTCACTAGGGCATTATTAATTAGGAGCAATATGGGTGAATATTAACGGAGTTTTATTGTGAACCCAGGTTGTTGTACGGTGCTCAACTGCTCATGGGGTTCCTATCTTAGATTCAAGCTTGCACGAGAGAGTAATTATCGAGTGATGATACTAGAAATGGACTCCCATCTGGCAATCACTCTCTTATAGAAACCAATTCCCCATTACTACCCACTCTCGAGTCGGGTATGTATTTGCCAACACTTTAATAGAAGAGACTTGATTTATCCATATCCAACATACATATCGCGAGATGAATAATGTCGCAAACGTTTTAGCTAATTTTGCGCTTAAATTTTACTGTTGGACTAAATGTATTGCTTGACCTGCTTAGGTTAAAATGAATATTTTTATTGTTTGATGTAAGGTGTCGGGCAATCCCGCTTGGTTACTACTTATTACACTTTTTTATATTAAAGCGCGACGAAATGAACAGAGGGCACTGAACATCTTTCTAGAAAAAAATTTGGTTGAAAATGACTCGAAAGCCCGAAATAACTTGACAAAAATGTCCGGGTCCCAAATTAGTTTGACGAATAATTTTTTTCTTTTCAATTTTAAGCCACGAACGGCATTTTATTGAATAAAATATACTGATAATTTGTTTATTGAAATAATTTGGTCAACTAGGCTTTTTTCTATTTCTATTAGATTTGTGTACCCCTTTAATTTTTACAACTTTCATTAAATTGAAGTTGGAAGGTAAGGAGTTTGATTAGGGGTACATTTACTAAAAAATATTTATACCATGAACGTAGTTACTAGAGAGAAATCTCAAAAAGGCTTGCTTAGCTAATTTGACCTTGTTTATTCAAGATTGAAACCTGATTGACTAAAAATATATTTTAGACCAGTGTGATGAAACAAATTTGACACGAAGCTAGTATAACCTAAACTCAAAAATGTTGAATTCGATTTCATTCGAATATGACGTGACCAAATCTAACCGAGAACCGATTTAAATAAACTAATCTTAAATGACCCAAAAATATAAAAAAAATCGCTGCACAGACTCACAATGACCGAGTAAATTGATTGGTCATTAGACACAATTTAAACCGGTCTAAAAAGATTCAAACTAGATATAATCCAAGCCAAAATTTAAACCGCCTGAATTGTCGGATCGATAACTTTATTTTTGGTGGAAGGAGGTCGGGTACCCTCCGCATTTAGCCGTGTATTATTATTAATAATAATTAGATAAGGGTTAACTATTCATCAAACAAGAATAGCCCGACCTTCCATTATGATTTAGCCCATTCATAACGTTATTGTGTAACGCTTTAATGACGGATATAGAGGATATTTCACGTTATTTAACTTAATATCTCTCGACATTATTGAAGTTATATGTTGGGCTTCATGTGCAAGTTGTGTTTGTAGATCGACGTGCATAACACCGCGTTATAGTGTTCGAGTCATGTTTAGTAGTTGTGCATTGTTGAAGTTATCGGTATTGATCCTTCGATCTTATGGGTAAGTTAAGTATGAAACTATTCTAAGACAATGCCGGGCATGGACAAGAAATCCGATGACTTGTTTATTTTTGGGTTATTCGTGAAAATATGAATACAACATTAAAAAAAACAATGATTTTTAAGCTCATATACGATCCAAACGCTATAAACCTACCGAATTTATATGGAAATATAAGTTCTATTGACGGATTTAGACAATATTTCACCTTACTTATCTTGATATCTCTCGGCATTATTGAAGGTATATGGCAGGCTTTGTGTGGATGTTGTGTTTGTAGATCGACGTGCATAACACCGCGTTATAGTGCTCGAGTCGTACTTAGTAGTTATGCATTGTTGAAGTTATCGGTATTGAACCTTCGACGAATTGTTTGTTCTTGGTTTATGCATGGAAATTTGAATACAACGTAAAAAGTAGAAGATTTTTAACTTTATATAATCCGTACATTATAAACCTACAGAATTTTTAGATCTCGTTTAAGGAAACATAAGTTTTGTTGAAAGGGTGACACTTTAACTAAGAGCATTGACTATATTTGGTCTTACGTATATTTATATCTATCCCCATCACACTTAGTATAAATTGATTAGTTGAACTTATTAATTCTTGAATTATGGGCGGAAATATGAATACAACATCATCGAAAATAGAAGATTTTTATGCTAATATATATATATATATATATATATATATATATATATATATATATATATATATATATATATATACACTTTAGTTTAAGAATTATTTGTATCAACAAGCTTCTTCCCACAATTTGTACATTACTAATGTTATACATTGTAATAAATTAGCAAAAAACAAACAAACAATGAACGTGAATAAAAACATTTCATTATTGAAAATCAAACATGATGATATAAGACACGATAGAATCTACCATAGGATGATTTATCTACTAAAGGTAATATATTTACTTGGAAAAAAGAAAGATGACGATAATAATACGTATAAAGAACATAGATAGAGTGATGACTTCACTAGAAATCATCCAAGAATATCCAACTATACATATCAGGAACAATGCGTTCACAAACTCTGATCATTGTATAATCTTTTTTTATTTTCAATTAACTAATAATTTTGTTAAGAACAAGCCGTTTAGGTTTGAAACAATGTGGACGTTAAGACAAGATTGTGAAAACCTAGTAAAACAAGTTTGGAGAACTCAATACGAAGATTCACACATGTTTAACCTAGTAAAGAAAACAAAACTTCTCAAGCAAAAACTTAAGCAATGGAGTCGAGAAATATTTGGTAAAATTAACAGACAACTCCTAAAAGTAGATGAAGATCTACTAGGGCTGCAACAATAAAGTTTCTCACATTTCGATCAAACGCTAAATGACCAAAATCAACAGACTTACTAAGAAAAGGGATTGTTTGGTGGAATATCAACATAAGTATTGGATGCAACGACCTAAAACAAAATTTCTTTAGTTCGGAGATAAGAATACAAAATTCCATCACAGGAAAGCTACGGGTCGAAGAAATAATAAAATTAATTCAACGATTACCAAAAATGATGGGATGGTGCTATCTAAAGAGACGGATATCAATGAAGAATTCGTAAACGAGTACAAAAATCATTTCAAAGCGTCAATAATGGACATGAATAAAATGCAATGTCAATTACAAGCTATTCAGCAAGAAGTATCTATAATAGATAACAACAATTTGGAATTGCCTTTCTTCACAAAAGAAATCAAGGAAGCAGTGTTCAATATTGGGGCGGACAAATTGCCAGGACTAGATGGAATGCCCGCGGGATTCTATCAGAAGTATTGGAATATTGTAGGGCCAGAAGTAACAAGAGGAGTCAAGAGTTTTTATAGAACCGGAAAAATTCTTAGACAACTTAACCATACTTTCATTGCGCTCCTACCAAAGATATACAACCCAACGTCAACATCCCATTATAGACCTATTAGTCTAATGTCTACAGTTTATAAAATTATTGCAAAAATATTAGCAAAACGATTAAGCCTAGTCCTACCAAAACTTATCCATCCGCTACAAAGCGTTTTTTATTAAAAATAGAGCAATTCAGGATAATGTTCTTATTGCTCACGAAATATTCCACGGTTTCAAATCAAAAAAAGGAAATGCGGGATATATGGCTATGCAATTAGACATGAAAAAAGCCTACGATAAAGTAGATATGAAATTCTTAAAAGCGGTCTTAGAAAATTTTGGTTTTGGGGACAAATTTAGACACGGGATACATGAATGTACCTCTACCGTCTCTTATTCAATTTTAATTAATGATTCACCCACCGATATGTTTTATCCGCAACGTGGACTCAGGCAGGGAGACCCTCTCTCTCCGCTTCTTTTCAAAAACTATTTGATGAATACCCTAAGACGATCGATTTCCCTATCTCAAAGAATGGGACGAGAAATCCTTTTTTAGCTTTTGCTGATGACATTATAATCTTCTCTAGGACAACTACACAAGCTAGTAATTTGGTTATGTCAGCTTTAAAGGACTATTGTGACATCTCTGGCCAGTTCATTAGTTATCACAAATCCGCTTTTCAAACTACGGCTAACATTGATCAAAGTAACAGAAGAAGAATCCAAGGCCATTTAGGGATCAATTTATCCACATATTTAGAGCAGTACTTAGGTTGTCCAATCATCAATGGGCGAGTTAACAAAGATACATTTAATTCAGTAATTATAAAAACAAAACAACAACTTACCAAATGGAAAACGTCTTCCTTGTCTCAAGAAGGAAGGATAACATTTAGAAAAGCTAACCTAAATGCAAAACCAAATTACATAATGCAGGCTTTCATGCTACCAGTAAGCATTCATAACGAATTGGACAAACTCAATAGAATTTTCTTTTGGAATAAAGGTCCAAACTTCCATCCTTTGATTAGCTGGGACAAAATTTGTAAACCACATTCTCTAGGCGGAAATGGGATTAGAAAATCAGAAGACATGAATAAAGTCCTTCAAATGAAGTTGTTGTGGAAAATTATGGCTGAACCGGACAACATTTGAGTAAAAATAAAAGAAGAAAAATATCTTAAAGGAACCCGACTATGGAAATATAAATGTGGGACGAATTCCTCTTGGCAATGGAAAAAACTAATTAAGTTAAAAGAAGAGTTTAACAAAGGACTTGCATGGAGGGTTGAAGACGGAAAAACAATTAGATTCTGGAAAGATAATTGGCTACTAGATAAACCATTACAAGATGTAATAACAAACATAAATCCTCTAAATACTATGGAACTAACTTGTTCATACATTAAGAATAACTCATGGGACACCCAACGAATAAATCAACTTAGTGCAATACTCCCTTCGAACATTATCGAGAAAATAAAAACATATAATCTTCCCAGTAATTATATTCAAGATAGACTCTATTGGTCAGGAAACGAAGAAGGATGATACTCGACTAGATCATCTTTAGAATTGATCCAAAAACAAAGGGTTGAGATTACCATGGATAAATCTTGGATTTGGAAATTGGAAGTAATGCCCAAAATTAAAAATTTCTTATGGAAATTAGCTATGGATGGGCTACCGACAAAGGAAAATCTTGATAGGCAAAAGTTCCCAGTAGTAATGCATTATGAATTTTGCAACTACCATACTGAAAGTGCTAAACACATCTTCTTCCAGTGTCCCTTTACGATCTCAACCATAAAAAATCTGAATATAACAACGATCTTAACAACCTACAATTTTGATACTTGGAGAATCGCGGAGGCTCTTCATGATCTCAAAGGACTAATATCAACAAAAGAAATGAACCTCACTATAGTCATCTAGAGGAACATATGGATGGCTAGAAATCATTTCATTTTTAACAAAATAAAAATTCCGGAAAATATCAAAATTTCAGCAATGAATCAAGTAGATGCGTGGAATCAAGTAAATATTATACAATATACGAATAACATAGCAAATAAACCACCACGAAGAAAAAAGAAAAATATCAAATGGAAACCACCGAAGGATGGCTTTCATAAACTTAACTTTGATGCCTCACAAAACTCGATGAATAGTTTTTCATATGGCTTTATCATTCGAAATCACAATGCCATTCCTATCAGTCTAGGAAGTGGAAGGTATAACACCGGATCTGTTTTGGAAGCAGAAGCACTTGCCTTACGATTTGGCCTCCAAAAGGCCAAGGAGATTGGAATAAATTCATAAAGATTGAAGGAGATAACCTGACACTTATCAACTCGATTAATCAAATTTGGAAACCGCCATGGGAACTTGATATGATTATTAACGATATATCATTTTTCATCTCCGAATTTTCTGCCGTCACCACTCGCCACTTTTTTAGGGAAATTAACTTGGTTGCGGACAAGATATCTTCACTTGGACACAAGGCCGAGCTGCAAATTGAAGCATTACCAGAAGATGTTCAAGACCTCATCCGCAAAGATGCCGTAGGCCAATTGGTTTCTAGAAATTGATCCACCTATTCTCTTACCTATGTATAAAAAAAAAAAATTACCATAGGATATAGGCTTATTTACCTTTTTCAAATTTTTTATGTAGAGAATGAAACAATTCTTCTATCTATTCTTCTATTTCAGTTTTGATTTTTATAGACCTGGAGACGTAGGTTTAAGGTGGAAAATATACGCACATCAATTTATATATATAAAAAATCTGAAATTCAAGATAAGTCCAAAAGAATCATAATTTTTAATACTTCAAGTTAAAATTATAATAAACAAAAATTAACAACTAATTTTATATGACTTGGAATGAGTCTAATTTATCCTTTTCTTGGGTTGAAGTTTGTCGTAATGTTATTTTTTGGTGAACTAAAATTATACCTTTTTATGCCTTTGTGTTGACTGGTTTTTAAGAGCATCTAAGTACTTTTGTCCACTATTGTTATAATTATCGAGATAAAATAAATAAAATTGTTTCACAATATTACATTCTCTTTTATTTTTTTTCCCTCTAGGAATATGTTCATGTATTATTATTTTTAAAATTTTAGTCTTTATTGTATCATCTAGCAACGGCTAAGAAGCCTAGTATGGTCCAACCTCGGGTAAATATACTGGATACAATTATCCTTAATATTTGATTTTGGTATATACTTCAATATTAAAATCAAACTTAAATTTGTAATTACTTTTGATTTGCAACATTTTATGGAACAACATTTCTTATACGATAGAAAAGTATCCATGATCCAGAAGTGGTCTTATATTGTGAGAACGGTTTGTGGAAGATTATAGCATGTGTGTCATCCGGGGTATCGTCGTCTTCCGTAGGCTTATCACCGACAGTTTATTCAAGGTTGCAAACTTTGAGTTGACAACTAAACACGAAGGTGTAATTGTTGGGGGACTTAACCCAACGGCTTACTATACGAGTTGACAACATCGATGCACCGTATGTGTTGGCTAAGAATAGGTGTAGTTGGACTAAGCATGTCCACGGGTCGGACCCGCCGGATCGACGGGTCCGACTCGCCGGGTCAAGGGTCCGGGAAGGGTGACCCGGACCCGTATAATTGGCCAACCCGCCGGGTTGGCGACCCATTGTGTCACGGGTCTGACCCGGCGGTTCGGCGGGTTGGCCACCTCAACTTAAAAAAAAAGAAGAAATAATTGGACTTAAACTTAAAAAAAATAAAGAGAGGAGAATTGTTATTGTTCTTGAACTTAAATAAAAAAAAAGGGAAGAATTGGGCTTGAACCGGAATCCCGGTTGCCTACGTATCCTCTTGGGGAGGAGGAATCAAAGCTCACATAGTTTTCTTACCTTTGTTTATATCCCCGATTGACCCTTACCTTAGTCGTCGGACTCTCCCGCCGATACATCCGATGGCGTTTGTTGTCGCTCGTCGTCATCTTCGTTGCCTTCCTCCACCGAGAGGTTGTTTTTTTGTGTTCGCATTTCCGCTTTTCCTCCAATCGGCTAGTAGGACTTGTGCCTCCAACGTCTCGGGCAACATGTTTGATCTCGTCGGATCGAGCATGTTTCCACTCCGGCTAAAGGTTTACTCAACCGCTACCGTTGAGGCGGGAACGGCGAGAATTTGTGCCGTGATCCTTAGAGGGTAGGGAACCTCATTCTCTCCGGTCGGCTCCACCATTCTAATATGTTGAAATCCTCTTCTTCTTCATCATTGGCAAACTCAAAAGAAATTTTTAGATATTCGTCGAGTTTCGAATGGGAACTCGACGTGGTTTTTGCCCTTTTTGGGCCAAACATATCTCTAGCAATTGATTTAAATTTAGATGAAGTTGAAGATGAAGGACGAGGAGGGGGTTGAGAAGATTGATCTTGATCGGAAACACGATATTGAACCAATAATTCATCAAATAATTTTCTAACTCTAGCAATTATGGTAGAAACATGACAATCGGGATTTTGTTGTAAATCTAAAAATTCATAATAACTTTCTAAAAATTGTTTTAAACCATCCATTTTACGTCTAGGATCTAACACAAATGCAACAAGAAAAACATCGGGAATAGTTGTATAATAATCTAACCATTTAGTTCGCATTGTATAAATAGCTTGTGAAATATTATCAATTAAAAGACCTTGTTGAAGTGCAAATGCAATATTAATTGCTACATAACTAAATATGTTTGAAGTTGGTGTATAAACATAACTAAAAGTGTTAGTAGCATCATAAAAATATTTAAAAACCTCCATTACATCTCTTGCTAACCCAAGATTCACCAAAAACAAAATCACCGTCAATATGTTGCGCGGCAAAACCACTTAAAAGATCTCGATATTCATATAATTCGGAAATCATTTTGTAAGTAGAGTTCCATCTTGTACAAACATCTTTTGAAAATTTCTTAGGATAAACGCCATTTTGTTTACAATATGCATACCATTTAGTACGTATACTTTTTTTTAGACCAAAGTTCATTAAGAAATTTTCGAATAGGTTGTACTAAATTACCAACGTATGCTAAACCTTTTTGAACACACAAGTTTAAAATATGTGCGGCACACCTAATGTGAAAAAATTCACCTCCAATTGTCGGCTTACAATAGTTGGTTAAATCTCTAATGGAAGCCGTGTTAGCGGAGGCGTTGTCAAAACCGATTGAAAAAACTCATGAAACTAATCTATATTCTTCCAAAATATTTGCAATCAAACGGGCAATGTTTTGGGCGGTGTGTTGTTCGTTGAAAACTCGTAATGCTAAAACTCTTTTGTTTAAAATCCAAAATTTATCAACAAAATGACAAGTAATACCCATATATGAATTTTTTTGAAAACCGTCGGTCCAAATATCACTACAAATAGAAACTTGAATATCACCGTTGTCCATAAAATATTTAATCAATTCTTCTTTACGAATTCTATATTTATGCATCATTTTTCTTTTAGCGGTTTGGCGAGAAATCGGTTTATATGCGGGTTGAGCATGATTTTGCATCCAATCATTAAAACCATCATTTTGTGCAAAACTAAATGCCAAATAATCTACGGCTAACATTTCCGAAAATGCATCCATAGAAGAAGAATGACCATATGTAAATAGAGAAGGAGGTTGGTTAGAGGTAGATGCGTACCCGGTAAGTTGTGTTTGCCCTCGTGCCAATCCCATTTTTTCGGGATACTTGTTCCGAATATGCCTCTTGTAGTTCCCGTAGCCTTCACCCTTTTTGTGCTTGAGTTGTGCCGAACAAAAATTGCATCTGGCATAGTAAACTCCGTTGGCATCGGGAGCACCTTTTGTAAACCAAAATCGGAAGACCGCCGCCGTTAGTTGAGTGTTGTTCAACGGCAGCTCCTCCTCCGGCTCCTCCGGGAATTGGGTCTCGAATCCTTGGGTGTTGGGGGAAAGGAGGTGATTCCATGTTGATATCCTCCTCCTCGAGAATCTCGTGATCTCCACTTAATAAGTTCCGCCTTAAATCCGAACCGGTTGGAGGACCGCTAACGGAATGACGTCCTCGGCTAACACCTCCGCCGGATGAAGGACCGGCCCCGCTAACGGAACGTCTTTCTCGGCTAAACTTTTTTTTTTTAATAATAGAATGTAGTAGTAAGAGTAACAAAATAAGAGAATGAAAATATGAGATTAGGAGAGTAATTGAATGTAATAGTTGGAAATTATGGAGAGATTGAGAGAGTGAATAGATGATTGAATGAGAATTGGTGTGAGATGAAATGAATTGGGTTTGGGTATTTATAGAAATGTTTTTGGGTTAGATTTATTATAGTTTATTGTTTTTTAATTTTTTTTTATAACTAGCCGTTACAACGGCTATATAGCCGTTGGAAAATTTTTTTTTCTTTTGAAAATGTGACCGTTACCCGGGTCGACCTGGCGGGTCGACGGGTAAGGATCTCATGACCCTTACCCGTACCCGTCGGGTCACGAGTGACCCATAACCCGTGGACATGCTTAAGTTTGACTACCTTTTTGCATCTCTATATTTGGACCCGTATTCATCTTTGTTGGTGTCTATTGATATCTTAATAATTAATTAGTAATAAAAATAATAACATAAATTTTAACAAATCTTTTCATTTTTCTACAAAAATGCTTTCTGTAGCAAAAAAGATTGGATGTAGAAGGGCTTAGAGAAGGCCCAAACCAGGCCTTCTGAATCGGCCCAATAATGTTTAACTGGGCCAGATGCGGCCCAATTTCCTAGGAGACTCAATACTGAATCTTACTCGTTAGCCATTCTCGCCACCGCTTTTTAGTAGCCTGTGAACCGTCCTGGACAGAAGGAGCGGCAGTGGTGGGAGCTGCAGGTGGTTGAGACATGTAAGGGGGGGATCTGTAAGGGTCTTGTGGCAGCCCAGGATAGACAGACATGTTAACTCGGGTTAGAGTTGCTAGGGTTTAGACGTCAATGCAGCAGGGAAGTGTGTCTTCCTTGGGTGGGTTAAGGTAAGAGGAAATTGCTGCTATCCGAGTGTGTCAAGGAGGGAAGAATATCTCGGTGTATGCTCTGGCTGGCGTCAATAAAGGAAGGTGACATGCCGATCACAAACGAAACAAGATGTCGACTGGATCATGTATGGGGTAAATGGGTTGCAACATCAAGGAAGTGATAGTATATCAAGGAAGTGATAGTATATGTAATTATTGTAAATATAGGGGTGTTCTAATGTAATTATGTAAACGCCGGTTATTATTAATATGAGCCGTCAATAAAGGAAGGCTACATGCCAATAACAAATCGAAACAAGTTGTCGACGGGATCATGTATGGGGTAAATGGGCTGCAACATCAAGGAAGGAGGTGGGCTCGTATGAGCTTGTAAAGGCCTTGTCACAAGTTTGTCATCGGCCTTGTTAAAGGCCTACTAGTCTTGTGAGAGACATTTTTGTGAGATTATTGATTCTATGTGGGTGACAACATCACCTAAGATCACATAAAATGATGAACTTAGGTGATGTTACAATTCAGTTAAAAACAAGACATCGAGATTCACATGCAAACACGATAATGAGTACTGAAATTTGAATCACCTAAAATCAGAAGCCATATTTACATAATAAAAAGAGTTCCTTTTTTTTTTCCTTCATATATCTTAACCAAGTGTATTTTGCCGTTGTTTGCTCAATACAAGCCCTAATGTGATGTACACGAGCTAAAATTTCCAAATAACATAACAAAATGTTGCACATTCAAAACCTAAAACATGGAACATTTGTCTATGGCGGTTGTCACTTCTAATTTCAAGTACAATGCCGACAATGGTTTATTATGTGAACCAAAAAGTCTAACATATACATTTATTGATTTGTGAACTCAATTTGGGAAATGAAACAACGATTGACTGAAACTATACAAACCAATATGTATTTTGATAGTTGAAGACGATGTCGACGCTTTCCTTGAGAAATCCGACTGCAGTTTCTCTTTCCCCAGATGCGGTTTCAACGACGATTTCACATAGGTCATTTTTTTTCGACTCGAGGTTTAAGAAGAGGAGTTGAATAGCCAAAAAATCCCGTACATGCTTTTATTATTCAGTTACATTTTTTATGGGATTTCATTTTTTGGCAGTTTATTTGCCCTTTGACATATATGCCCTTAATTAGAAACGTTTATTTCAACCATCATCCTTTTTATTTGCCTTTATTGTTTTGACAGAAATTGAAGGGGCATATATCGTTTCTTAGATACAAAAGAGCTTTTGTACACCAATTTTCTCAAAAAAAATTAATGTTTTACTTTATTTTAAAAATAAATAAATCAGTATTTCTATTGTACTTTATTTTTTTATTTTAATTTTTTCTGGGCAATTATTTTGTGAACGGAGTTAGAGGAAGTTTAACGAATTTGGGAAAAATACGGAAACATCGTAAACTTAAGGGCACCATTTGAACTGAATAAACTGTTGGGAAAAATTTGGAAAACCGCAAACCACGAGGGTACCATCCAGAATTTCCCTATGGTATGGGGTATTCCGGATTTTTCCCATGACCTTTTCAAAGTTCGGTTGGTGTCCCTCAGTTTTCACACATTTTCGGAACTTGCCCATCCATTAAAAAATCGGCTACAAAAAAATTAAAAGAAATTGAAAAGAAATAAAAAATGAAACCTATCTCTCCCCGCTCAGTCTCTCGAAACCTCTCATCTTCTCCTCTCTTGAACGACAGTGCAAAACGTTCCCTGCTTTTCTCCTTACTCAAGCGACAACTTTCAAGACGATCTCCTCTTCATCTAACGAAGTTTTTTCATACCAGAATTTTAGATCGTCCTAAAAAATAAGATGAGAGGTTTCGAGAAAAGCAGGGAAGATTTTTCATACCGGAATTTTATATATATATATATATATATATATATATATATATATATATATATATACTAAGATTCTAGGAAATAGGGATGCGAATAAAAAAAAAAGGAAGCTAAACCAAACAAACCCTTTTATTAAGTGATTCATTTATCAGCTACAATGGTGTCTTTACATTGTAGCTTGAAGTTGTCAAAATGACTATATTATTTGTAACACCCTAAATTCTCAGAACTCGGGGAGCTACTAGTTAGGACCTTACAATGGGTCCCGACCTTGGTTTAACAACAACTTAACTTGGATTTTACATCAAGACACAAATGTAAATAAATATTTTAAAACTTTAAATTGTATTTGTATGCATGTACAACATATAATAGCCTTACAGAACATAAAAAAAATATAACATGCATGCCGAAGGAAAACTCTCCGTCCCATCTATTAGTACGTGGACTCGGTTGACCATCCGCTCCGGATCTCTCTACAAATATTTATCCTGCAAAACATCTCACAATACGGATAAACTGTTAGCTAACTAATCATTTATAAGAAGACATATAAGCACAAACACACATAAATGAAGAAACTAAACACACAACATGCTTTCACATAGAACCGTTTTATTATCTTTATTAATGTCACACACTCATAATCCGATTACAGTTGTAGCACGAGACGTCTAAGACCCTCACCTCCGTCCCTTTATCCAGCTGTAATGGTTTGACGCACCAACCCGTATACCACATAGAGTGGATAAGTACGTACCCTCACCATCTACCACGTCTGGTCTTGTCACGGAGAACCTCCCACACTCTCGCAAGAGCTAAGGAGATGATGCCACAACCCATTTACTTGGCCCAATAATATGCAGGTAATTTAATATCATAAACATACTATGAATCACATAGAACACACCACTCATATGATCAACTCATACATGAAACAAGCTAAGTAAGACCAAAGGACTTACCTAAATCAAGTTACAACTGTCAATAACCCAAAACTCTTGATCCACAAGGAAAGAACTCAATCTCTTGATATAAAAGGAAATTGATCAATATTATGTCGAAATCCCTTAGAAGTTCTCAACTTCTAAGTGACCAAATGTTATCTAAATGAATTACCAATTTACCCTCATAAGGTTAAAAAGACGATTATATCCCTAAGCCTCAAAAGCCTATAAATATTCTCATAATAGTCCCAAACTATCCTATGGAACCCAAAACCATAATCTAAAACTCAAAAGAAAGATTTAACAACAGATCGATACCTGCAAGATGTCGTCACTGGAAAGAGGGAGAAATAGACCTTCCTGGATGGACTTACTGTATAGATGGCCGTCACTGCTGCTTGTATGTAGAGGAGAGGAGGACGGTGTTAGCATGAAATATTGTGATATTTTAGGCACGTTTTCTAAACGTATTTGAGTCATATCGATAGTCTTTGATTGAACTTTGTGCATATATGAGCTAGTATTACCTATATTGTCGATATGGATGTCTACACTAGTTCTATGTTGATTTTAGGTAATTTGGAGCTATTTCCGAACGGAATCGAGCAAAGGAGAGTTGAGTTGATATATCCATAGATTGAGGACATTCTTTGGAAGCAACTTGGAGCTTTAGCTTGAGGAATGCACGAGGCTAGGGAAGAATCACGTTCTTGCCCTAAATTACACCCTAAAATACGGCCGGAATCCAAACCACGTTCAGAATTACGGCCGTGGATTCAGAGTCAGAAATTGATGTTCATTCCAGAGGATTACACGGCCGTGGAACATATGGTGCAAACCGTATTTGTTTCCACGCTCTAAATTACGGTCGTGGAACACTTCCACGACCGTGATCTTGGCGAATCTTTTCGCCACACTTCGAAGCCACGATCTTTTGATGATTGGGCCGGGCCGATATTCTATCTTGCCCTATAAAAAGACGGACGAAGCAAGAATCCGTCATCTCGGCTTATCTCCGCTTACGCCCGCTTACCCCCGTTCATCGTCGCTTATCCTCGCTTAGGACCGCTTAGGATCGCTTAAGCATTGACATCTCGTTGGAGATTGAAGTTGGTAGTTGGGAATTGCCCTAATCTTGCACTTTTGGTGGAGATTGCTGTTGAGATCTCCGGATTGGCGGAAGATCGAAGTTCTTGGAAGATTTTGCAAGAAGATCTCTCTTCTTGTTTAGGTTTGATTTGGAAAACGGATTGACATCCCGTTTTCCCTTCTTTCCTAAGGTTGTGATTGTTTGCTTTACTTTGAATCCATTGACAATACTTGTTCTCTTTGTGACTTTGAGATTATTTTGGAGATTATTGAAAGTTCTTGAAAGTTTTCATCTTTTTATCTTTTAATTCTTGAATTGATATCAACATGACTGTTATTGGCTAAAAACCCTTAACAATTCTAAGGTGAAGGGTTGATAGTTGTAGCTTAGATGATGATAGATCGATCGCAAATAGATTAGACCCTGAGAGTTAGAGAGACTCGCCGACAACCCTAAATTACGGTCTGTTCTTGAGTCCACGGCCGTGGAACCTCAAGAACTAACCGTGATTTCCCTTAATTCTACGAACCTGCTTTTACTTTAATCTAAAGTTAAAGATTTGCTTTAGCTTAGTTTAGACTTGTCTTTTCTAGGTGGTAGTGAAGCCTCAACAACCTCTACCTCGATTGTGAGTGTCACAACCTCAATCGGTTAAGTTAGTCTTGATCCTTGGGTTATAAGTTTGGGTATTTGACACTAATTCTCGTCTCTAGAATCTTTCTATATTGAGCCTCAACAACCTGTATAGAGAGTGCCTTGTAGGTGAGTTATATAAGGTTTTTGGAACTTCACCGTACGATTACCTTACATTAGTATACCTTTGCATATCTCAACTCTGTCTTTACATCATTAAGTATATCTTGAATCGATTGCCACAGCTGGATACCTGGATCTTTAGGATTGTTGTTTTCCCAATATTTGCAAAACTCTCATATTTACTTGCTTGATAACCTGCAATCGAGTTCGTTCCCACCCAAATCCCTGTGTTCGATACTCTGGAATTCTTGCTTAGCTACGTCGATCCGTACACTGCGGGTTCGCTGCTTGATTCTAGTTTTATAAATTTAAAGCTTATTTGCACACACCTCTAGGGGCGAAAGTTTTTGGCGCCGTTGCCGGGGATTTGGTTTCGGCCGAATCCGGTAGCCGGTTGTCGAGCTTGGGAGCTTGCTCTCGTTGTTTGATTTTGCTTTGAGTGCATGCGCAGGTCTAGGAACACCGAAGATCTCTTACCTCTTGATCAAGAGCTAGAGAAAACCTTGAGGCAAAAGCGCAAGGAAAAGAAGATGGCTGAAGAAAACGAACGTAATCTTCAAACGGAGTTGGCGGAGAAAGAAGCTCAACTCCGATGGAATGAGACTCTCCGCCAAGATGAGATGGATCGTCATCAATCTCAAGTTAACAGTCTACAAGACATGATCTTCCAGATGAGGGTAGAGATGAGCGACCTTAAGAATAAGGGAAGCAAGAAATCCTCAAGAAGGAGATCAAGGTCTAGAAGAAAAAGTCACTCATCCGCTGATGATAGTGACTCTTCCATGCCACCGTTAGAAGAGATTGATCCCACGATCAATATGAATCCTTTCCATCCACAAGGAGCTGCTAATCGCCGCATTCCACCTAGGAATGCGAGGATCGAACGTGTGGATAATGAGCCAAGAACTCTTGGCCAGCGGATGGATCCAACACAACAACCACGCCGCTTGGGTGTGAATTTTGATGCTGAAGATGTGCAAGGGTTTAGCTTTAACCCTCAAGTTATCACTCTTGTTCGCCAAAGCCAATTTGGCGGTACAAGTGCTGAATCTCCACACCAACACTTGCAAAACTTTGAGTGTATGATGGAGACGATGAGACCGAAGAACGCTACTACCAACAGCTATAAGCTCAAACCTTTCTTTTTCTCCTTGAAAGGGAAGGCGTTATCTTGGTACCAAACTCTTCCTAATGGGAAACTAGACACGTGGGAAGACCTTTCCGCGGAGTTTCTCACCAAATTCTTTCCGCCTTCCAAAACGGCGGAACTTAGAGGTAAGATTAATGCTTTTTCCATGAGACCTAACGAAAGTTTGTTTCAATCTTGGGAAAGGTTTCAGGATTTACTCTTGGATTGCCCTCATCATGGCATATCCAAGCTTGCCTTGCTGGAGATTTACTACAAGGGGCTGGATGCGGGAACGCAATTCAACCTCCAATCCCTCTCATGTGGAATGTTCATGGACATGAGAGAAGATGACGCTTGGGACTTCATTGAGAAGCAAGCAAGAGTCATAGAAAAGTATTCCCACCGGAAAGTGGAGGGAAATCGTGTGGAGCAAGGAGCGAAGCTCACACATGAAGCTCAAAATCAGATTTTCTCCCTCAACAATGAGATCAAAGAGTTGAAGGAGACTATCAAGACCAACTTCCCAAAGCAACAAGAAAGGGATGTTGGCTATTTGGGCAACAACAATGGCGGTGATAACACCAACCGCAACAACAATAACCGGAACAATAACCGGAATAACAATTGGAATGGAAACAACAACAACCGGAACAACAACAATTGGAACAACAATAGGGGTTCAAACAACAACAATTGGCGCTCCAATCAACAAAATTCCGGTAACTCCTATCCTTCCAATTCTAATTCGCTAACTCCACCTTCCTCTTCCTCTACTCCTTTGAAAAGCCAAGGGCAATCATCTAATGGAGGAAACAATACGGGAAAGGAGAAGTCCGATCCCATGTTGGAAACAATCTTGGGAAAGCTTCAAGGGTTGGAGAACCGCCTCATCAAGGTTGACGATCAAGTCTCTAAGGTTGACAAAGCTCAAAAAGTTTTGGAAAACCAATTGTTCAACCACGCGGAGGAAGTCCCTAGAAATCAAGGGAAACTTCCAGGAAAGACGGAGGACAACCCTAAGGGAAGGGTAATGGCGATTACAACTAGGAGCGGAGTGACTACCACCGATCCGCAGCCTACGTTCATTGAAGTCCCCGTAGAGAAGGACAAAGGAAAGGGGAAGGAGAAGGAAGATGTCTATGTTCCCCCTCCAGCTTACAAACCTCCCCTACCGTTCCCTCATTCTAGAGCGCGAGCGCGCCTAGACAAACAATTCGGTAAGTTCATAGAACTCATGAGCAAGCTGCATATTAATATACCCTTCATTGATGCCATTGTAGGTATGCCGGCTTACGGCAAGTTCTTGAAAGAGCTTCTTTCCAACAAGAGGAAGCTAGAAGATTTCGGAGAGGTCAAGATGAGTTCGGATTCTTCGGATCTCATCAAGACCATGAAGGAGAAAATGCCCCCAAAGTTGAAGGATCCGGGGTCATTTTGCATTCCCATTGGAGTGGGAGATGTCACATATGACGCTTTATGTGACTTAGGAGCAAGTGTGAGCATCATACCACTTGCACTATGTAGGAAGATCGGTTTAGGCGATCCTAAACCGGTAAAGATGACGTTATACATGGCGGATCGATCCATCACTCGCCCCGTCGGTATTGTAGAAGACGTCCCGGTCAAGCTAGGTAAATTCTTTGTTCCCATTGATTTTGTCGTGCTTGACATTCCTGCAGATAGTCCGGTCCCGATTATACTCGGAAGACCGTTTCTTGCAACTTCCGGCTGCATGGTCGATTGCAAGAATGGAAGACTCGCTTTTGATATTGGAGAAGAGAAAGTAGAGTTCGTTCTTTCCACTCTAGTGAAGGAGCCAATCTTTGACGAGGATATCTACGATGTCCAAGACGAAGAAGGTTTGTCTAGGGAGGAGGTAAGTGCGATTCTCTTTAACGATCCTTTACAAAAGGTTATCACTATGAGTCTAACCAATGTAGGGGAAGAAGAAGAGTGCAAAGAGGAAATTGAAGCCTTAGAAGCACAAGAAGAGATGTATGAATTGGAGTTTGAGAAACTCTACGATGAGGCTGAGAATGTAAGAATCCACGGTCATACCCTGTATTCCACGACCGTGGATTTCACAACCAAAATCGACCTCCATTCCAGGGGATTACACGGCCGTGGAACACATGGAGAGGCCGTAATTCTGACCGTGGAAGAAGGTGATCGGCATACTTCTTCAACTTCCTTTGATTCTTCTCCAAACCACTCAACATCCTTAGAAACTTCTAAGGAAATGTCGGATGCTCCTCAAGGATCATTGGAGGCTCCGAAAGTGATGGAACTCAAACCACTTCCTACTCATCTAAGGTACGCTTTCCTTGGATCTAATTCTACCTTCCCGGTTATTGTTAGCTCCGAATTAAGCATAGATGAACATGAACAGCTCATGATTGTCCTTAGGAAACATAGAAAAGCCATAGGCTACACTATTGAGGACTTAGTAGGAATCAAACCCTCCCTATGTATGCATAAGATACTAATGGAGGAGGACTTTAGAACTTCAAGACAACCTCAAAGGCGGTTGAATCCGACCATGAAGGAGGTTGTCAAGAAGGAGATTCTTAAACTTCTTAATGCAGGTATCATCTATCCTATCTCCGATAGCAAGTGGGTGAGTCCAGTTCAAGTAGTTCCGAAGAAGGGAGGGATGACTGTCATCACCAACAAGAACAACGAACTCATTCCTACCCGAACCGTGACTGGATGGCGAATGTGCATAGACTACCGCAAGCTCAACAACGCAACGCGGAAGGATCACTTTCCATTGCCATTCATCGATCAAATGCTTGAAAGGTTAGCACAACATTCACATTTTTGCTACCTTGACGATTATAGTGGTTTCTTTCAGATTCCGATACATCCGGATGATCAAGAGAAGACCACATTCACGTGCCCCTGGGGTACGTTCGCCTATAGGAGAATGCCGTTCGAGCTTTGCAACGCCCCAGCCACCTTTCAACGGTGCATGATGGCCATCTTCTCCGAATACGTAGAGGAAATCATGGAAGTCTTCATGGACGACTTCTCCGTATACGGTTCCTCTTTTAACGATTGCCTTTCTAACCTTTCTCTCGTTTTACAACGTTGTGAAGACACTAACCTAGTTCTTAATTGGGAGAAGTGTCAATTCATGGTTAAGGAAGGAATTGTATTAGGTCACTTAGTCTCTAGTAGAGGGATAGAGGTAGACAAGGCTAAGATAGAGACCATAGAGAAACTTCCTCCCCCAATTTCGGTGAAAGGGATAAGAAGTTTCCTAGGACATGCTGGATTTTATAGACGTTTCATTAAGGACTTTTCTAAGATATCAAAACCCCTCACTAATCTATTGATGAAGGATGCGGTTTTTGAGTTTTCGCAGGAATGTTTGGACGCGTTTAATACCATCCGGCAAGCTCTAATTTCAGCACCTATTATCCAACCTCCGGATTGGACTCTCCCCTTCGAGATTATGTGCGATGCTAGTGACGTAGCTATTGGAGCTGTTCTTGGACAACGAAAGAAAGGGCGAACCCATGCCATATACTACGCTAGCAAGACGCTAGACGAAGCACAGCTCAACTACGCCACTACCGAGAAAGAGTTTCTAGCCATTGACTATGCTATTGACAAGTTTCGCTCTTATCTTGTAGGTGCAAAGGTGATTGTCTACACGGATCATGCTGCGATCTGGTACCTCCTTGCGAAGAAAGACGCGAAACCAAGGCTGATTAGATGGATTCTTCTCCTACAAGAATTCGATCTAGAGATCCGCGACAAGAAAGGTTCAGAAAATTCTGTTGCGGATCATTTGAGTCGTCTAACACATCTAGAGGACGACCACCTACCCATTGATGACTCCTTTCCGGACGAACACCTACACATCATAGAGGAGTGCATCAACATGATCTCCAAAGGTAACGAACCATGGTTTGCTGATTTTGTTAACTATTTGGTTTGCCAGGAGATACCGCCCGGACTATCCTACGCACAAAGGAAGAAGTTCTTTAAGGACGTCCGGGAATACTATTGGAACGAGCCTCTCCTCTTCAAGAGAGGTCCGGATGGCATCATTCGGCGATGTGTGCCGGAAGATGAGATGCAAAGTGTCATCCGCCATTGTCATTCACTACCTTGTGGAGGACACGCTAGTTCGAACAAGACTAGCGCAAAGGTATATCAATCTGGATTCTATTGGCCTACTTTATTTAGAGATGTGCAATCCTTTGTTTCTTGCTGCGATGCTTGTCAAAGAACAGGCAATATTTCTAGAAGGAACGAGATGCCCCTCAACAACATCCAAGAGGTTGAGATTTTCGACGTTTGGAGAGTTGATTTCATGGGACCATTCCCATCATCTTGTGGAAACCAATACATACTATTGGCGGTAGATTACGTTTCTAGATGGGTGGAAGCAATTGCCTCTCCCACAAATGATGCCATGGTGGTGGTTAAGTTCTTCAACAAGACCATCTTTCCGCGATTTGGAACACCAAGGACGATCATTAGTGATGGAGGTTCTCACTTCATAGCCCGTCGCTTTGAAGCTCTTCTAGCTAAGTATGGGGTTACTCACAAGATCGCTACCCCTTACCATCCACAAACAAGTGGACAAGTTGAGATCTCAAATAGGGAGATCAAAGGAATTCTAGAGAAGACGGTTTCAAGGACTAGGAAGGATTGGTCCTTGAAGCTAGATGATGCATTATGGGCGTACCGGACTGCGTACAAGACTCCCATAGGAACCACACCATACAACCTTGTGTATGGGAAGTCTTGTCATTTGCCGGTAGAGCTAAAGCACAAAGCGTTTTGGGCTATCAAGTGGCTGAATTTCGGCATGAAGGAAGCGAGAGAGAAGCGTCTCCTAGACATCAACAAGCTGGATGAACTTCGCTTGAACGCCTATGAAAACGCTAAGATCTACAAGGAAAGGGCAAAGCGTTGGCATGATAAGCATATCATTCCAAAGGACTTCAAAGAAGGAGATCAAGTTCTCCTCTTCAATTCAAGACTTCGCCTCTTTCCAGGTAAGCTTAAATCCCGTTGGACCGGACCTTTTCTAATTAAGCGTATTTCCCCCATGGTGCAGTTGAAGTATGGGGTGAAGCTAGCGGAAGCTTTAAGGTGAACGGCCAACGACTCAAGAAGTATACGCCGGAACTCCAAGCTGAGGAGTTTGCGCCTACCGCACTCGAATAAGTGCGAGATTGGTCTAGCTACGGACCTTAAACAAAGCGCTTCTTGGGAGGCAACCCAAGGTATTGCATTTTTGTTTTTGTTTTCGATTCATAGTTTAGCTTAGAATAGACGTTTTCGCTTTATTTTGCCTCGATTTCTTCCGGTATGTTCGTGTTTTTGGTTGTAGGAGCGATGGAAAAGGAGAAAGGGAGAATAATGTCGAAGAAGAGCGACGAAATTTGGACTTTGAAGCTTTACAGAAGGTTCCACGGTCTAAATTACGGTCGTCATAGCTACAGTGGCCGTAATTCTCAAAAGCCTTTGAAAAATCACCAAAACCACGGGTCCGTACACTTCCACGGCCGTGGAACACCCCGACAGACCGTGATTTTCAAAATTTTGCCTGCGACTATATAAGCCACATTCTTCACAAAATTGCCCCAAAAACTCCCTTTCCACGACCTAAACGCCGAAACCCCACGACCTCCTCCAATTCTTCGTTTTCTAATCGTTTTCAACGATTCTTCATCCTAAACTGCAGCAAATCCAACCACGAACAAGATCCAAGCGACAAACCGAGCGGAAATCCGTCAACAAACGCGCATTTCGGATTTTTCAATCCGAAAAAGAGGTTTATTCTTTCTTCTTGATTTTCCCGGATTTGGTTCGTTTTTGCTATAGATTTTTAGGAAGAACTGACAAAGACTGGAAGGAATTAGATTAGGACTGCTTGTTGTGGTGATTGTTGGTGAATTTGCTGAGATTCGCAAGATTCTGAGACGAATCACGGTCTCTGGGTAAACCACGGCCGTGGAACCTGAAGAACAGACCGTAATTTTTGGTGAAAAATGGATTTCGTAAGGAGAGTGACAGGAAGGATAAAGGAGAAGAAGGGAGAGCAGAATAAGAAAAGAAAGGGCAATCCCTCCACCTCTAGGGCACCACCACCCTCATCTCCCTCACTACCATCCTCACCTTCACCTCCATCTTCACCTCCTCACCCTAGCATCCCAACCATACATGAGAACCACCTTGCTGCGTTTGAGAGGATCACGAAGAGGACAGTGATAGGTCCTAGGTATTTGTTGTTGGAGGATCTACATCCTCTCAACATAGTTGATGATCTTACATGGCTCTTGGATATAGCCGGATTGCTTGTCTTCACGAACATTTGTGAAGACGCCTATGAGGAGATCACCCGGGAGGTTGTGACGTCCTTCAAGCACAGCCACGTAGATAGGACCGTCTCCTTCCGTCTCATGGAACAAGACTACCATTTGAGTATTGTTGAGTTTGGGACCATCTTTGGGTTCCATGAGACCTACAATGGTCGATTTCCGAGTGGAATCTACCCTAAGGACTTTTGGGCGGAAGTTGCGATGATTTACGCCGAAGAGGACCGTTGGCAGCCCGCCGATACCAAGGCTAAATTGATGTACCATTTAGCCTTGAAGATAGCACACCGCGTTCTTTCGGAGTGTCTCTTTCCTAGGACGGAGACGCCCCAAAAGATCAAGACGGATGAGCTATTCTTGCTCTATAGCATGCTATACGGTCGCCGTGCAGATTGTGCCACTCTTTTGGCGGCTACGATGAGTAAACTCAAGAATAAGAAGAAGGGGAACATTGGATATGGTGGGATAGTTACCCACATTGCTAGGACATTTGGTGTAGATTTTTCTGCTTGCACCCGTATACCGGCGGTTCCTTTAGGGCTACACGCATTCATGGTTAGGGGACTCATCTTCCCCACACATGGAGGTCCGCCTTATGCGGGCATGCCTTGGGAGAGCAGGACATGCAGGGGTATTGAGTGGCTGCCGGAGTATTCCATTGTGGCGGGACGCCACAATTGGAAGGAGATGTTCGCTGCGATGCATGCGAACAGGCTAGTAGCTCCCCCTTACGTCCCACCACTGGTTGTGGAGGAGGAGGACATGGGAGATCAGTACGAGAGTGGTGGAGGAGCGGAGCAGGAGTTTGGCACGTTTCCGGACCAGCCGGAGGCGGCCCCAGATGTACCTAGACGCTCTCCACGCACAGCTACAGCCTCAGGCTCGTCATCTCGCCGCGCTAGCGTGAGTGAGAGGCCCACGTGGATGACTACACCTCCCACTTGGTATGACACCCCCCCTCCTTGGTCCACGCAGCAGCCAGCAGCACATCCACCACCACCAGCACCTTCCGACGCCCCATCATGGTACAGTCAGGCTCCGGGATGGTACGAGCAGATGCCGGATTGGGCTACCGGACTTTCAGAGAGAGTAGGAGCGCTAGAGATCCGGGCGGATGCTAGAGACGGACGCTTAGACGACCTTAACCACATGATGAGGGACGTCTACTGCCAGTAGTTTGAGCGGTTTTATGATCCGAGTTTCTCTCCATTCCCACCTCCGTCGGCACCGCAGTGATTGTTGCATGATCGTTCGTTTTAGACATTCCCGCCACCACTTGTGAGTTTCTTTTTCTTTTCTTTCTTTTGTTCTTTCTTTTGAACATTAGGGACAATGTTCGTCCTAAGTATGGGGTGGGATGTACTAAAAAGTTTGTAATAACTCTACTATCTATGTTTGCTTCATTTGAGACTATCGTTGCATGTTCATTATGTGTCACACGTTTCCTTATTGCATTGCATGAAAAAGAACTCTAAAAACCCATAAAAATTGAAAAATTTTGAAAAATTTTGTGCTCCTAATGAATTGAGATGATTTCCATGATAATCACTACTTGTGAATTGAGTTTGATAACAATTGCATGCTCAAAAGAATAGTGAATTGAAAAGAATTTGAATGAGTGAATTTTACCTCTTTTGCAAGTTTTATAATGTGAAAACGTTACCTAAATCATGTTGAGAAATTGAAGTTGAAATCACATTATAAGTTCCTATACTTCTTGTTGAAATGATTAAGACAATTCGATACTTTCTTTCTTCTTTCTTTGATCATCTAGCTCCTCATTGAAATATTAGCCTCCTTTACCTATCCGGGAATTTGGAGAAGTGAATGAGAAAAAGGCATGTTTGATGTGGGAGGGCCATGAGAGCAATTATTTGCAATCAAATGAATAGAAGGAAATTGTAGGTTTGGGGAAGTCAATCATGACGATGAGTAACTCGGCACCATTCACATAGCCGGGTGTTTGTGTCTTGCCAAAGTCGGATTGAGCGATATTCCTAGCGGATTATGGTATGTGCGCTAAGGGTTTGAGGCATCTCTTGAAAAATTGAGAAACGCCGATTTCCTAGGCTTCGGTTTTTGTGCACCTCTATCCATAACTCCAAAAGTAAAGTCGAAAAATGAAAAGAAGAGAGCGAAGATCTAAGTTGAAGTGTTGCGGGAACCGCGTAAGAAGAAGAAGGTAGTTGTCCACTTTCCCGGATTTATGCACCACTTTCCCTTAAAGTTTTCCCTTCCCTTCCGTATTCTAGACCTTTTCTTTGAAAGTCCTTAAGATCAAAAGAATGTTATATGACTTGGTGATCTAAATTAAAGTTTCTTGTGATTTATTTTGATAATGTTTGAAGGTTATAATGCTTGTTCAGAAGTTAAGTTGGTTCATGCATTTTCTTTGCCTTTTACTCTTTGATTGAGTGTGTGAAAGTTTGATAAACGATTGAAGCAAGGTTTGAGAATGATCTATTCTTTAGAAGTCACATTCATCCAAAAGAAGGTACACATATTTAATCCTAACTCTTGTTTAAAGCTTTTTGAAAGACCTTGCTTAGGGACAAGCAAGTGTTAAGTATGGGGTTATTTGTTAGCATGAAATATTGTGATATTTTAGGCACGTTTTCTAAATGTATTTGAGTCATATCGATAGTCTTTGATTGAACTTTGTGCATATATGAGCTAGTATTACCTATATTGTCGATATGGATGTCTACACTAGTTCTATGTTGATTTTAGGTAATTTGGAGCTATTTCCGAACGGAATCGAGCAAAGGAGAGTTGAGTTGATATATCCATAGATTGAGGACATTCTTTGGAAGCAACTTGGAGCTTTAGCTTGAGGAATGCACGAGGCTAGGGAAGAATCACGTTCTTGCCCTAAATTACGCCCAAAAATACGGCCGGAATCCAAACCACGTTCAGAATTACGGCCGTGGATTCAGAGTCAGAAATTGATGTTCATTCCAGAGGATTACACGGCCGTGGAACATATGGTGCAAACCGTATTTGTTTCCACGCTCTAAATTACGGTCGTGGAACACTTCCACGACCGTGATCTTGGCGAATCTTTTCGCCACACTTCGAAGCCACGATCTTTTGAAGATTGGGCCGGGCCGATATTCTATCTTGCCCTATAAAAAGACGGACGAAGCAAGAATCCGTCATCTCGGCTTATCTCCGCTTACGCCCGCTTACCCCCGTTCATCGTCGCTTATCCTCGCTTAGGACCGCTTAGGATCGCTTAAGCATTGACATCTCGTTGGAGATTGAAGTTGGTAGTTGGGAATTGCCCTAATCTCGCACTTTTGGTGGAGATTGCTGTTGAGATCTCCGGATTGGCGGAAGATCGAAGTTCTTGGAAGATTTTGCAAGAAGATCTCTCTTCTTGTTTAGGTTTGATTTGGAAAACGGATTGACATCCCGTTTTCCCTTCTTTCCTAAGGTTGTGATTGTTTGCTTTACTTTGAATCCATTGACAATACTTGTTCTCTTTGTGACTTTGAGATTATTTTGGAGATTATTGAAAGTTCTTGAAAGTTTTCATCTTTTTATCTTTTAATTCTTGAATTGATATCAACATGACTGTTATTGGCTAAAAACCCTTAACAATTCTAAGGTGAAGGGTTGATAGTTGTAGCTTAGATGATGATAGATCGATCGCAAATAGATTAGACCCTGAGAGTTAGAGAGACTCGCCGACAACCCTAAATTACGGTCTGTTCTTGAGTCCACGGCCGTGGAACCTCAAGAACTAACCGTGATTTCCCTTAAGTCTACGAACCTGCTTTTACTTTAATCTAAAGTTAAAGATTTGCTTTAGCTTAGTTTAGACTTGTCTTTTCTAGGTGGTAGTGAAGCCTCAACAACCTCTACCTCGATTGTGAGTGTCACAACCTCAATCGGTTAAGTTAGTCTTGATCCTTGGGTTATAAGTTTGGGTATTTGACACTAATTCTCGTCTCTAGAATCTTTCTATATTGAGCCTCAACAACCTGTATAGAGAGTGCCTTGTAGGTGAGTTATATAAGGTTTTTGGAACTTCACCGTACGATTACCTTACATTAGTATACCTTTGCATATCTCAACTCTGTCTTTACATCATTAAGTATATCTTGAATCGATTGCCACAGCTGGATACCTGGATCTTTAGGATTGTTGTTTTCCCAATATTTGCAAAACTCTCATATTTACTTGCTTGATAACCTGCAATCGAGTTCGTTCCCACCCAAATCCCTGTGTTTGATACTCTGGAATTCTTGCTTAGCTACGTCGATCCGTACACTGCGGGTTCGCTGCTTGATTCTAGTTTTATAAATTTAAAGCTTATTTGCACACACCTCTAGGGGCGAACAGACGGCTAGGTTAAACTTGGTTTGAATAGTCCAACGAGCGCCGGCTTAACAACACATCCATCACCCAAAAGCTACAGATCGCAAGAGAGGGAGCTGCTACTCCACATGCTTAAAGGTAAGTGTGCTCTTCTTTGTTTACACTTGCCCGACGTACTTAACGTGATGAATAGCTACACTTGCCTTACCTTTGATCTCAAGAAGGATAGAGAAGGCGCTGCTACGTACAGATGAAAGCATATCTTGGAGCAAGGCCCGACTGGCATGAAGAGAGTGTGGGAGAAGGAAAGTGTGGCTTGCGGGAGCTGTAGATGGAAAGAAGATATGTGAGGAAGGATGATGAATGGGGACGAGAAGGCTTCCAAATGCAGCTATCGTCCCTCCTGACCTAGCTTTCGGTGTACATGAAACACGCACGTGAAAAGGGTGATGGGCGGCCCAATAGCAAGGGAAAGCTAGACTTGGCGAGGAGCAAGGTAAGGCTAGCGTGAAGGTGGCCCAACAACAAGGTTGGCGTGAACATGAGATGGTTGTCTTGGCCAAAATAGCTTAAGACCTTGTCTTGGTCTTGTCATGTCTTTGTCAAATGCTTGTCGAAATGGCACCATGGCCTTGTCTTGATGGTTATATACTCTAAGATTTGCAAGAGTGAAATATTTGTGATTATTTTAGAAGGGAGTTGAATAGAGTATAAGAACTTTTCGCAATATCATATATCAAGGCTTGGAAACTAATCTCAAGGCCTTGAAGTTGATCTCTACTCTTAGTGAAAAAACTATTTCTCAAGGCTTTGAAGTGGATTTCAAGGCCTTGACTTCGAAACCTGCAGAGAGTTGTTACTCACAATAGAACGCGATAATAAGTGAGGAATGTAAAAGATCGACGCGACGATATGTTTACGAAGTTCGGCCCTAACAACCTACTCTCAGCCTAGGGTTTCCGACCCTGGGATTCTAACTATCCATTATCTTCTTGTTGTGAGTCCTAGATACAAACTAGAAGAATTTCCGTTCTTCTCTCAGTGTAGCCTCAATGCTACGATCTAGTCAACACTGTTCTAGTAATAATAGTCTAGTTACTTCGCAGAGTAACACACTCTAGTATAACACTACAATGATATGTAATGGAGCTCTTGTGTTTATCTCACCCTAAAGAAGAAAACTAATGTGAGCTTAAGAGGAATTAAGATAAACTTTTGGATCGAAGATGTTCTTGTATGTCGCTTGGAAGACTTGGTTTCTTTCACTTGTAAGCTCTTTTTCTTCATCTTCAATCGGGATCTTCATTTATAGTCTTCTATGGTGATCTTATTTTAGCCGTTGTCGCAGGCCGTTGTAACGTCTTTATTTCTCAATAGAATCCGCTGCTTGGTTGAGCGAAATCTTCTCACGTTGTTTGAGAAGTAGCTGTTATAAGATCTTCATCTTCAAAGTTTTTGCAAGTTGTTGGAGATCTTCAAGCCCTAGATTTTCTCTTCTTCACTTGAAAGCCGTAGTAGATCTTCAAGAATCTTGACCATGATCTTCTTTCAAGCCGTTGGAGATATTATCTTCAAACTCCTTCAACCGAGATCTTCTCCTAGATTTTTGCGTCGGTTAGATCGTATCTTCGAATGCCTTCAGCCGAGATCTTCCAAGTTCTTCTTGTTTAGTTGGTTGGCCTTTGAAGATCTTCTCCGAGTTTTTCTCTCTTGGTCGTTGTGGATGTTTGTGTGTTGTAATAAAAACTCTTAGCCGAGTTCTTACCTTGTAATTCTATCCAAGACCTACACACACTTTAACAAACAAACCAAGACATACAATCTAGAAATATAATTGATATTTGTTAGTTTATAAAATCGCATTTATATGTTAAGTCTTCCATCATTTAAATAAAAAAGTTCATAACCAAGGTGAAGTTATCAATCTCCTCCTTGATGGAAGACAAAACAAATATCCTACGTGCAATCGATGTTAGATATATGCATGCAAATAAATATTTCAAAAATGCAGAATGCAGTAATGTCATATCGATCGCATAATTTCTCCCCCTTTGTCTTTCAACAAGGGAGTACGGGAGATAAATATTACAAACCCAAAAAGTATCAAAGCAAGGTTTTAAAATCATCCCACTGTAACACCCCAAATTTTACAACTTAGGGATTTACTGGTTAGGACCGCACAGTGGGTCCCGACCTTAGTTTGACAACAACTTAACAAGATCTTACAACAAGGCACAGATAAGGAAAACCAGAAATCATAAAATAGTTCTTAACAATGTATGAATGGGACCAGAAAAACTAACAGCCGGAAAGCGTAATATAACAAGGTACGGAAAGAACGACAAGAAACAAAGTCCAACTGAAAAACCCACAAATGGAGAAACTGTAAAACGTCCTAAAGTACGACACCCTGGCTGACCACTACCGTCCGGATCACTCGGCATCTGCTCTAACTTGTGGCAAATCTACACAACATATCAACCGTTAGCTAACTATCCAAATATAGTAGAATGACAATAACACAAACACAAGCAGAAACAAAAATAAACAAACATCATGCTGGCACTCAACCGTTTATTATCTATTATTTAAGTGATTCACATTATTCAATTTAAGTTGTGGCACGAGAGCTATTAACAGCTCTCGCCGCCGTTCCTTATCCAACTGGGTGTAGGTCTAGCTGACCTCCGCCGGTAGCATCACTACAAACCGAGTATGGACTAGTCCCTAAAGAAACCCCCAACGCTCGCAAGCTAACTGAGCAGAATGCCACCGCTTGTTACTCTTAGGCCATGTATAGGTCGGTAATTATATATCACAACCTATCTCTCTAAACATTTCAATCACACACCACTATCATCATTCATGCTCATATTTAGAAGTCAGCTAAGTAAGCCCAAAGGACTTACCTGATATAAAGCTCGACTCTCTGTAAACCAACTCGCTTTGTAAACTGTAGCAACTCAGTTGCCTGTCAAAGGAGATAAGTGCATTAGCACACTCCTACGTAGTTAGAAGTCTAAGACTTCTAAGCTAGAATAATGTAGTAAGACATAACTAGTTACAATACTAATTTAGGGTAAAATGACCATTTTACCCTTGGTCCCGGAACTTCCAAATTTTCCGAATTTCATGTCTAAACTCCTATTCGAGACCCTAAAGTCATATTCTAACTCCTAAAGTTTAGTTTGGTTACAAACTGACACTTTTCCTATTTTCCTATTTTCCGAAAGATCGTAAATGTCTAATTTCGGTTTCAAATATAAAATTCATAACAGTTTATAAAATCTCCGAACTCATTCTCTAAATCATCTATGATGTTCCATCTAACCTTAGGAAAAAGAATTTCTCAAAACTGTTCATCCATTATTTTTATAAAAATTCTCAAAGTTGACTACTCCCTTTACAAATTCTATACTTAGCCAAAATTCTAAGGTTTACAAAACTGCTTAACTACCCTACTTTGGAAACTTATAACTTCTAATCCGACCGTTCATTTCTTTTCAAATTTTAATATAGTAAACTACATATATACATCTATCATCTATTAAAATTTCAACGGTGGATCTTCATTCAAACTCTCAAACATTGGTCGACAAGATAGGCAGTTTCTAACTTAAAAACTGAAGGAAAAGTGTTATATTTACAGCAGTCCTTTGTTTCTATCGTTATGTTTATACAACTCAACAGCTACACATTACCAACCCAGTCCATGTTCAAGGCCGAACTACAACACCGCATCATTCCAGTCCTAAAGAATCGGTACACACACACATAAGATCATACATTAGCCTTTCCGTTACCTCTATACAGAAGGCTTTCTACGGCTGCTGTACTGGCTGTTTAAGCAGGGTTCTATCTCGTTTTGGCGGGACTGGAGATGCCTCAGGTATTAGCGTCTCCTCTTCTGCTTCCACGTGACATAGAAAACTCTTGGCTCCAACTGATGCTCGATTCAAGAGGTGTAGGGGAGAAGATTAGGATTATATCTTTTGTTGTATATGAGCAGAAGTGAAAGAGATGTTGCTTACTCGTTTACAGTTAGATCGGAATAGGAAGAGAGGTCCGACTAGACGCACATATATCTCGCGGTTGGATTGGTAGTGTCACGCAGGACTGAGCTATGTCCTTGGATGGTTTTGGGGTGGGTCTGTAGCAATCTCTCACGCTCTCTGGATGTACCTGTTGGCTCTGCAACATCAATTCACGTCGGATCCTCTACATGTACAGAAGACAAGGGAGAAGGTAAGTAGGAGACCTACACTAGATCTGGTTCGCCGGTTCCAACTCTGGACGACTCTTGCTGGCGTCGGTAGGAAGGTTGATTTCAGGTTCGGATGTATTAGTCTCCCGTCTTCCTACTGGCGATGGATGCACTGAACGGTCGTGGTGCAGATGGCAAGGAGGATGGAATTATAGAGATCGTGAATGAGAAGAGTTTCTGTAACTTACTCGCTGGATGTTTCTGGACGCAAAGGAGGAGGGAGGTGAGCAGCTGTATCGCGTGATCCTAGGGAGCGTTTAAGGTAAGAGGATCTGTTCTCTAATTATTTCTGCATAAGCGCTGAACGGTTATCTCACAGCCGGGCGGGCTTCTCTCTTCACTTCCGGACGGCTTGAGGAACGGGCTGGAGGTCTGCTGCTGCTGGGCTGCTAGAAGCTATGCGTTCTGGGCTACTGGATGGCTGTGCGTTCTGGCTGGCGCTGCTGGGCTGAAGCGAACACTGGGCTGAAGCGAACACTGGGCTGGAGCTGGGCAACGCTAGGCTGAAGACGGGCAAGGCAGTGGGCTGGAGTAGGCAGCAGGCGCTACTGGGCTGCAGCAGCTGGGCTGCAGAGGGCTGAAGATGGCAAGGCAACAGCTCCTCCTGGGCTGAGCACATGCTGGGCTGGAGAAGGCAGCAGGCGGCTGGATCCGTTGGGGCTGAATTATGGAGCAACAGATGGGCTGAAACTGGCTGCGGACAAGCTCCCGACCCATGAATATACGGACTAGACGGATATGGAGTTTGTTATAGTTTAAGATCGGTTAAGAATTCTATCATTTTATGCGGAAGTAAGCTACATAAAATGATAAACTATTTAAAAGATTCTATCATTTTATGTGAAGGAATCTATATAAAATGATAAATCCTATAATAATATGTCTAACTAAGTAGACGGATATGCATCAACTAATCGAGATCAGGTTTATAACAGAAATAGACGGAATAAAAATTCCGGATATTACATCAGTACCCCCTTAAAAATAAGTTTCGTCCTGAAACTTAGAATAAGGTATCTACCCCAAAATATTTCTCCTCAAGAGTTATATTCTAGCATGCAAACTACTCATGTCATCAAGCACATAAACATAAACAATCATTTAAACATATAATCACAGAAGTCATATAAGGTATCGTCTCAGTACTAACCCGTCGGTACTGAGGTAGCGGCTAACTCCGCAAGGAACTCAGGGTAGTTACGTCTAATACTCTCCTCTGTCTCCCAGGTAGCCTCATCAGCGCCTCGCCTAGACCACTGGATCCTCAGCATCGGTATCTCCTTAGAACGTAGGCGCCTAATACTACGCTCTAGGACGGCTACTAGATACTCCACAAAAGTGTGGTCTGGCTCGACTATCAGATCCTCATGACTGATGACGTGTCTAGGATCCGGTATGTACTCTCGCAGCTGAGATACATGAAAAACTGGGTGTACTCCCTCTAATCTCGGTGGCAGTGCTAGTCGGTAGGCAACCTCTCCGACTCTCTCTAAGATCTCAAATGGACCGACATATCGGGGACTCAGCTTCCCCTTAATGCCGAAACGTCTAACTCCTCTCGTAGGTGACACTCTCAACCACACCTGTGCACCTACTCTAAACTCCAAAGGTCGACGCCTTTTGTCGGCGTAGGACTTCTGACGACTCTGAGCTGCTAACATCCTCTCCCGGACTAAGGCAATCCGGCTGATGTCATCCTGTATCTGGTCTGGTACTACTCCATCAGCCTTGCTGGGCTCATCCCAACACAACGGTGTACGACATCTACGTCCGTACAAGGCCTCGTAAGGTGCCATCCCAATAGATGCATGCCAGCTGTTATTATATGAAAATACCAGTGGGAGATGATCTGGCCATACCTGTCCCCAATCTAGCACACATGCCCGCAACATATCCTCTAAGGTCTGAATGGTCCTCTCAGACTGACCGTCTGTCTGTGGGTGGTAGGCAGTGGTAAAGTGGAGACTCGTCCCCAGAGCAGTATGTACCTGCTGCCAAAACCTCGAGGTAAAACGTCCATCCCTGTCAAAGACGATAGTCCTCGGTACTCCATGGAGTCTCACAATGTGTCTGGTGAACTCCTCTGCTAGACGACTTACCGGCCATGTTTCCTTGATCGGAATGAAACGTGCGGTCTTCGTCAGCCGGTCTACCACTACCCAAATGGCATCAAAACCTCTGCTGAGCCTCAATCCGGTAACAAAATCCATAGAAATATCTTCCCACTTCCAATGTGGTACTGGAAGTGGGTGGAGCTCTCCTCCGGATCTACGATGCTCAATCTTGACGTGCTGACAAGTCGCACACTGGGCTACATATCGGGCCACATCAGGCTTCAAACCACCCCACCAGAAGGAACGTCTCACGTCGTTATACATCTTACTCGCTCCTGGATGTACGGAGTAAGGGGTAGCATGAGCCTCACCTAGTATCCTCTGTCTCAGTTCACTGTCTGATGGCACACAGATACGGTCCTGCCGTCTCATCACTCCATCGGCACCGATAGTGAACTGAGGTGCCTCATCTCGTGACATCCGGTCTCGGATCCGGGTCAAAGTCGGACAGGTCTCCTGCTTCTGTCGGATCTCACCCAACAGGTCAGGAAGTAACTCTAAGGTGGCTAACTGATGAGCTGTATCGGGGAACTGGATCTCTACCTCCAACCAAGCTAAGTCTCTCTGTAACTGTGGCTGTACTGTCAACCGAGCTATCGCCTTCTCCCGAGGCGTCTTCCGACTCAAAGCGTCAGCAACTACATTCGCCTTTCCGGGGTGGTAGAGAATCTCAAGGTCAAAATCCTTGATCAACTCTAGCCACCGCCTCTGGCGGTTATTCAACTCCCGCTGAGTGAATATGTACTTCAGACTCTTATGGTCTGTGAAGATCTGACAGGTCGCTCCATAGAGATAATGACGCCAGATCTTAAGAGCATGTACTACTGCAGCTAACTCCAGGTCATGGGTGGGGTAGTTCTCCTCATACGTCTTCAGCTGTCGAGACGCATACGCTATGACTTTACCCCTCTGCATCAAGACACACCCCAAGCCCAGCTTGGATGCGTCACTGTACACTACAAAGTCCTCTGTACCCTCAGGCTGTGCTAAGATCGGAGCAGACGTCAATCTCCTCTTCAGCTCCTCAAAACTCTGCTGACATGGCTCAGACCAGACGAACCGAGTAGTCTTCCTTAGGAGAGAAGTAAGTGGTCGGGCGATCAGGGAAAACCCTTCCACAAACCGACGGTAATACCCTGCCAATCCAAGAAAACTACGAACCTCCTTAACATTCTTCGGAGGTTGCCATGAGGACACTGACTCAATCTTCGCCGGGTCGACCTTAATCCCCTCAGCAGTCACTACATGGCCTAGGAAAGCCACCTCTGACATCCAGAACTCACACTTGGATAGCTTAGCATATAGCTGGCTATCCTGTAGAATCTGTAACACTGTCCTCAAGTGTCCGGCATGCTCCTCTCGACTTCTAGAGTAAACTAGAATGTCGTCAATGAAGACCACTACAAACTGGTCTAAGAAGTCGATGAAAATCCCATTCATCAACTCCATAAATACTGCTGGCGCATTAGTGAGCCCGAATGACATCACTACGAACTCATAGTGGCCATACCTAGTCCGGAATGCCGTCCTAGGTATGTCCTGGTCTCTCACTCTAAGCTGGTGATAACCCGATCTCAAGTCTATCCTCGAGAACACTGACGCTCCATGCAGCTGGTCTAGCAGATCATCTATGCGAGGCAGTGGATACTTATTCTTGATGGTGACCTTGTTCAACTCCCGGTAGTCAATACACAGCCTCATCGATCCATCCTTCTTCCTCACAAATAATACTGGTGCGCCCCAGGGAGAAACACTAGGGCGTATGAAGCCCTTCTCTGCTAACTCCTCTAACTGCTTCTTCAGCTCAAGCAGCTCTATCGGGGCCATGCGGTACGGGGCCTTCGAGATCGGTCTCGTGCCCGGCTCTAACTCGATGCTAAAGTCAACACTCCTCTGTGGAGGTAGCCTTGGTAAGTCGTCACTGAATACCTCTGCAAACTCGCAGGCAACTGGTATCTCCTCTACTGGCAGGCTCTTGCGCTCCTTCATGGCATAACACCAAAAGGCCTCGCAACCTTGTGCTATCAATCTGGCTGCTCTCACTGCGCTGATAACTGTGCCGGACTTTCCGAGGTCCCAACCTCGGAATATCACTCTGTGACCCTCCTCAGTGGCGACAGTCACAGTCCTCCTACCAATATCCAAGACGGCTCCATGTCTAGTCATCCAATCTATCCCCAATATCACGTCCTCATGGGCTAAGGGCATAACTAGAAAATCTACTAACCAAATCCGGCCTCCCAGATGAATAGGGCAGTCATAAATCTCTCGGGATCCTCTAACCTTGCCCCCATCTGGTAACCCAACCACAAAAGGTACACCCTCTACTGTAGCTAAGGACAACCTATCTACACATGCATCTGATATAAAGGAGTGCGTAGCACCCGTATCAAATAAAACTCGCACAGGTAAGTCATGGATCCAAGTAGTACCTGTGGTCGCAGGTGCTGCAGGCTGCTCAATGTTCCTCAACTCGAACACTCTCGATGGTCCTCCTCTGGTGTCAGTGGTACTACCACGTCCCCTGCCACGACCTGATCCCTGTGCCGTACTGTATGAAGCAGGATGTCCTGGAGCCCGGTACTGTTGCTGCTGCTGACTCGGGGCTCGGTACTGAGGAGGTCTCTGTACACTCTTCTCAGCACCTGCAGGAGAAGATCCCTGCTGAGAAGGGGCCCTACCCTAACGGTAGAAAGTAGCTCTGTGTCCCGGCTTCCCACAAGTGAAGCAAGTGGTAGGTGGTCTCTGGCAATCTGTCTTAATGTGATCACGGCTACCACAGTTAAAGCACTGTCGATCTCTACTAGGAGTCTGAACTGTAGAGTGGTAGCTGGACCTCCCCTGAGTCTGTCCTCGACCATAACCTGCTACTGCTGCACTGCTACCAGCATGTCCTGTCCTCTGCCGCTTATCCGGCCCACTAGACTAAGCTGCTTTCCTCGAAGCTGGCCTATCTCTCTCATAAGCAGAGGCCCTATCTTGATAATCAAACAAAGTCTCACAGCGGAATCCAGCCAGATAGGATCGGGTACTCTCTCTCAATCTCCTGGAGAAAAGGTAAACATGCTGCTCTTCTGGAGGTGCAGATGGTCCAAGTAAGGTCAACTCTTTCTGAAACTTCTTTATGGCTGCAGCAATCGGGATATCCTCAAATCCCGCCTCGATGAAATCTTGGAATCTCTCCCTCCTCAGCGAAACTGGACAGTACCTTTCCCTAACAATGTTCCTCATCTGCTCCCAGTTGGTGACTCGGCTACGAATGGTACGCCACCATGAATGAGCATCATCTGTGAAACAGGTCTGCACCAAATCCACATGTCGATCCTCGGGACAACGTATTGGCTCCAAAGCAGTCTCTATCTTCCCTATCCAGTGCTCCACCTCTAGCCCTATTTCTCCACTGAATGAAGGAACCTTTTGAGAGTTGAAAGCCTTCAACCACTCATCCGGTCTCGGTGCTCTAGACCCAGCAGGCGCTCTATCAGCATTAGCTCTCCTCTCAGGTACAGCCGGCACCTGAGACACTCCCTGTGTCACCCAAGCTGACCTATCCGGTACCACCGGTGGTACCTGGGCAAGCCTCTCAACTCTGGCAGCCTCCTCCATGCGCTCGACGTATGCTCTGTACTCCCGATACTCCGATGCTCCAATAGAAACACGTCCAGACTGAGTCGAACGTGCTCCCTGCGCTCCAGACCTAGCAGCGGTCTCATGCCTGACCTCAGGGCCTACACTCTCAGCTACCTCTTCCACAGCAGCCTCTAGTATGCTTGCTACAGGTGGATCCTCTCGAGGAACTCGTCCTCGACCTCTCCCTAGTGGAGGTCTACCCCCACGACCACGCCCTCTAACAACAGGGGCGCTATCAGCTCGATCATGTCTGACCGGGGGAAGGGGGGGACGACCCCTACCTCGGCCAGTCACTGGTGTAGCCCTAGTACGTGCCATCTACACGAACGGTAACAACTACAGTTATAATCTAACTAATCTATCATAACAGTAAAAGTCTATAATAATAATAATACTAAGAATACCGAGATCCGCAGAGGTAGTGGTGGTCATCCGTACTTTCTATCCCAACCCGACTCTGTATGCATTTTAAAACCAAAATCTTCTTTGGAAAACTCAGACCCCTTTCGGGTTCTGTTTATTTACTTATATGACCCTTTTTGAAGATTTCAAGTGCCATTGTTGCCAACCTAGAGCTTTGATACCAAGTTGTAACACCCCAAATTTTACAACTTAGGGAGTTACTGGTTAGGACCGCAAAGTGGGTCCCGATCTTAGTTTGACAACAACTTAACAAGATCTTACAACAAGGCACAGATAAGGAAAACCAGAAATCATAAAATAGTTCTTAACAATGTATGAATGTGACCAGAACAACTAACAACCGGAAAGCGTAATATAACAAGGTACGGAAAGAACGACAAGAAACAAAGTCCAACTGAAAAACCCACAAATGGAGAAACTGTAAAACGTCCTAAAGTATGACACCCCGGCTGACCACTACCGTCCGGATCACTCGTCATCTACTCTAACCTGTGGCAAATCTACACAACATATCAACCGTTAGCTAACTATCCAAATATAAGTAGAATGACAATAGCACAAACACAAGCAGAAACAAAAATAAACAAACATCATGCTGGCACTCAACCGTTTATTATCTATTATTTAAGTGATTCACATTATTCAATTTAAGTTGTGGCACGAGAGCTATTAACAGCTCTCGCCTCCGTTCCTTATCCAACTGGGTGTAGGTCTAGCTGACCTCCGCCGGTAGCATCACTACAAACCGAGTATGGACTAGTCCCTAAAGAAACCCCCAGCGCTCGCAAGCTAACTGAGCAGAATGCCACCGCCCGTTACTCTTAGGCCAAGTATAGGTCGGTAATTATATATCACAACCTATCTCTCTAAACATTTCAATCACACACCACTATCATCATTCATGCTCATATTTAGAAGTCAGCTAAGTAAGCCCAAAGGACTTACCTGATATAAAGCTCGACTCTTTGTAAACCAACTCGCTCTGTAAACTGTAGCAACTCAGTTGCCTGTCAAAGGAGATAAGTGCATTAGCACACTCCTACGTAGTTAGAAGTCTAAGACTTCTAAGCTAGAATAATGTAGTAAGACATAACTAGTTACAATACTAATTTAGGGTAAAATGACCATTTTACCCTTGGTCCCGGAACTTCCAAATTTTCCGAATTTCATGTCTAAACTCCTATTCGAGACCCTAAAGTCATATTCTAACTCCTAAAGTTTAGTTTGGTTACAAACTGACACTTTTCCTATTTTCCTATTTTCCGAAAGATCGTAAAGGTCTAATTTCGGTTTCAAATATAAAATTCATAACAGTTTATAAAATCTCCGAACTCATTCTCTAAATCATCTATGATGTTCCATCTAACCTTAGGAAAAAGAATTTCTCAAAACTGTTCATCCATTATTTTTATAAAAATTCTCAAAGTTGACTACTCCCTTTACAAATTCTATACTTAGCCAAAATTCTAAGGTTTACAAAACTGCTTAACTACCCTACTTTGGAAGCTTATAACTTCTAATCCGACCGTTCATTTCTTTTCAAATTTTAATATAGTAAACTACATATATCCATCTATCATCTATTAAAATTTCAACGGTGGATCTTCATTCAAACTCTCAAACATTGGTCGACAAGATAGGCAGTTTCTAACTTAAAAACTGAAGGAAAAGTGTTATATTTACAGCAGTCCTTTGTTTCTATCGTTATGTTTATACAACTCAGCAGCTACACATTACCAACCCAGTCCATGTTCAAGGCCGAACTACAACACCACATCATTCCAGTCCTAAAGAATCGGTACACACACACATAAGATCATACATTAGCCTTTCCGTTACCTCTATACAGAAGGCTTTCTACGGCTGCTGTACTGGCTGTTTAAGCAGGGTTCTATCTCGTTTTGGCGGGACTGGAGATGCCTCAGGTATTAGCGTCTCCTCTTCTGCTTCCACGTGACACAGAAAACTCTTGGCTCCAACTGATGCTCGATTCAAGAGGTGTAGGGGAGAAGATTAGGATTATATCTTTTGTTGTATATGAGCAGAAGTGAAAGAGATGTTGCTTACTCGTTTATAGTTAGATCGGAATAGGAAGAGAGGTCCGACTAGACGCACATATATCTCGCGGTTGGATTGCTAGTGTCACGCAGGACTGAGCTATGTCCTTGGATGGTTTTGGTGTGGGTCTGTAGCAATCTCTCACGCTCTCTGGATGTACCTGTTGGCTCTGCAACATCAATTCACGTCGGATCCTCTACATGTACAGAAGACAAGGTAGAAGGTAAGTAGGAGACCTACACTAGATCTGGTTCGCCGGTTCCAACTCTGGACGACTCTTGCTGGCGTCGGTAGGAAGGTTGATTTCAGGTTCGGATGTATTAGTCTCCCGTCTTCCTACTGGCGATGGATGCACTGAACGGTCGTGGTGCAGATGGCAAGGAGGATGGAAGTATAGAGATCGTGAATGAGAAGAGTTTCTGTAACTTACTCGCTGGATGTATCTGGACGCAAAGGAGGAGGGAGGTGAGCAGCTGTATCGCGTGATCCTAGGGAGCGTTTAAGGTAAGAGGATCTGTTCTCTAATTATTTCTGCATAAGCGCTGAACGGTTATCTCACAGCCGGGCGGGCTTCTCTCTTCACTTCCGGACGGCTTGAGGAACGGGCTGGAGGTCTACTGCTGCTGGGCTGCTAGAAGCTATGCGTTCTGGGCTGCTGGAAGGCTGTGTGTTCTGGCTGGTGCTGCTGGGCTGAAGCGAACACTGGGCTGAAGCGAACACTGGGCTGGAGCTGGGCAACGCTAGGCTGAAGACGGGCAAGGCAGTGGGCTGGAGTAGGCAGCAGGCGCTACTGGGCTGCAGCAGCTGGGCTGCAGAGGGCTGAAGATGGCAAGGCAACAGCTCCTCCTGGGCTGAGCACATGCTGGGCTGGAGAAGGCAGCAGGCGGCTGGATCCGTTGGGGCTGAATTATGGAGCAACAGATGGGCTGAAACTGGCTGCGGACAAGCTCTCGACCCATGAATATACGGACTAGACGGATATGGAGTTTGTTATAGTTTAAGATCGGTTAAGAATTCTATCATTTTATGCGGAAGTAAGCTACATAAAATGATAAACTATTTAAAAGATTCTATCATTTTATGTGAAGGAATCTACATAAAATGATAAATCCTATAATAATATGTCTAACTAAGTAGACGGATATGCATCAACTGATCGAGATCAGGTTTATAACAGAAATAGACGGAATAAAAATTCCGGATATTACATCAGTACCCCCTTAAAAATAAGTTTCGTCCTGAAACTTAGAATAAGGTATCTACCCCAAAATATTTCTCCTCAAGAGTTATATTCTAGCATGCAAACTACTCATGTCATCAAGCACATAAACATAAACAATCATTTAAACATATAATCACAGAAGTCATATAAGGTATCGTCTCAGTACTAACCCGTTGGTACTGAGGTAGCGGCTAACTCCGCAAGGAACTCAGGGTAGTTACGTCTAATACTCTCCTCTGTCTCCCAGGTAGCCTCATCAGCGCCTCGCCTAGACCACTGGATCCTCAGCATCGGTATCTCCTTAGAACATAGGCGCCTAATACTACGCTCTAGGACGGCTACTAGATACTTCACAAAAGTGTGATCTGGCTCGACTATCAGATCCTCATGACTGATGACGTGTCTAGGATCCGGTATGTACTCTCGCAGCTGAGATACATGAAAAACTGGGTGTACTCCTTCTAATCTCGGTGGCAGTGCTAGTCGGTAGGCAACCTCTCCGACTCTCTCTAAGATCTCAAATGGACCGACATAGCGGGGACTCAGCTTCCCCTTAATGCCGAAACGTCTAACTCCTCTCGTAGGTGACACTCTCAACCACACCTGTGCACATACTCTAAACTCCAAAGGTCGACGCCTTTTGTCGGCGTAGGACTTCTGACAACTCTGAGCTGCTAACATCCTCTCCCGGACTAAGGCAATCCGGCTGATGTCATCCTGTATCTGGTCTGGTACTACTCCATCAGCCTTGCTGGGCTCATCCCAACACAACGGTGTACGACATCTCCGTCCGTACAAGGCCTCGTAAGGTGCCATCCCAATAGATGCATGCCAGCTGTTATTATATGAAAACTCTACCAGTGGGAGATGATCTGGCCATACCTGTCCCCAATCTAGCACACATGCCCGCAACATATCCTCTAAGGTCTGAATGGTCCTCTCAAACTGACCGTCTGTCTGTGGGTGGTAGACAGTGGTAAAGTGGAGACTCGTCCCCAGAGCAGTATGTACCTGCTGCCAAAACCTCGAGGTAAAACGTCCATCCTTGTCAAAGACGATAGTCCTCGGTACTCCATGGAGTCTCACAATGTGTCTGGTGAACTCCTCTGCTAGACGACTTACCGGCCACGTTTCCTTGATCGGAATGAAACGTGCGGTCTTCGTCAGCCGGTCTACCACTACCCAAATGGCATCAAAACCTCTGCTGAGCCTCAATCCGGTAACAAAATCCATAGAAATATCTTCCCACTTCCAATGTGGTACTGGAAGTGGGTGGAGCTCTCCTCCGGATCTACGATGCTCAATCTTGACCTGCTGACAAGTCGCACACTGGGCTACATATCGGGCCACATCAGGCTTCAAACCACCCCACCAGAAGGAACGTCTCACGTCCTTATACATCTTACTCGCTCCTGGATGTACGGAGTAAGGGGTAGCATGAGCCTCACCTAGTATCCTCTGTCTCAGTTCACTGTCTGATGGCACACAGATACGGTCCTGCCGTCTCATCACTCCATCGGCACCGATAGTGAACTGAGGTGCCTCATCTCGTGACATCCGGTCTCGGATCCGGGTCAAAGTCGGACAGGTCTCCTGCTTCTGTCGGATCTCACCCAACAGGTCAGGAAGTAACTCTAAGGTGGCTAACTGATGAGCTGTATCGGGGAACTGGATCTCTACCTCCAACCAAGCTAAGTCTCTCTGTAACTGTGGCTGTACTGTCAACCGAGCTATCGCCTTCTCCCGAGGCGTCTTCCGACTCAAAGCGTCAGCAACTACATTCGCCTTTCCGGGGTGGTAGAGAATCTCAAGGTCAAAATCCTTGATCAACTCTAGCCACCGCCTCTGGCGGTTATTCAACTCCCGCTGAGTGAATATGTACTTCAGACTCTTATGGTCTGTGAAGATCTGACAGGTCGCTCCATAGAGATAATGACGCCAGATCTTAAGAGCATGTACTACTGCAGCTAACTCCAGGTCATGGGTGGGGTAGTTCTCCTCATACGTCTTCAGCTGTCGAGACGCATACGCTATGACTTTACCCCTCTGCATCAAGACACACCCCAAGCCCAGCTTGGATGCGTCACTGTACACTACAAAGTCCTCTGTACCCTCAGGCTGTGCTAAGATCGGAGCAGACGTCAATCTCCTCTTCAGCTCCTCAAAACTCTGCTGACACGGCTCAGACCAGACGAACCGAGTAGTCTTCCTTAGGAGAGAAGTAAGTGGTCGGGCGATCAGGGAAAACCCTTCCACAAACCGACGGTAATACCCTGCCAATCCAAGAAAACTACGAACCTCCTTAACATTCTTCGGAGGTTGCCATGAGGACACTAACTCAATCTTCGCCGGGTCGACCTTAATCCCCTCAGCAGTCACTACATGGCCTAGGAAAGCCACCTCTGACATCCAGAACTCACACTTGGATAGCTTAGCATATAGCTGGCTATCCTGTAGAATCTGTAACACTGTCCTCAAGTGTCCGGCATGCTCCTCTCGACTTCTAGAGTAAACTAGAATGTCGTCAATGAAGACCACTACAAACTGGTCTAAGAAGTCGATGAAAATCCCATTCATCAACTCCATAAATACTGCTGGCGCATTAGTGAGCCCGAATGACATCACTACGAACTCATAGTGGCCATACCTAGTCCGGAATGCCGTCCTAGGTATGTCCTGGTCTCTCACTCTAAGCTGGTGATAACCCGATCTCAAGTCTATCCTCGAGAACACTGACGCTCCATGAAGCTGGTCTAGTAGATCATCTATGCGAGGCAGTGGATACTTATTCTTGATGGTGACCTTGTTCAACTCCCGGTAGTCAATACACAGCCTCATCGATCCATCCTTCTTCCTCACAAATAATACTGGTGCGCCCCAGGGAGAAACACTAGGGCGTATGAAGCCCTTCTCTGCTAACTCCTCTAACTGCTTCTTCAGCTCAAGCAGCTCTATCGGGGCCATGCGGTACGGGGCCTTCGAGATCGGTCTCGTGCCCGGCTCTAACTCGATGCTAAAGTCAACACTCCTCTGTGGAGGTAGCCTTGGTAAGTCGTCACTGAATACCTCTGCAAACTCGCAGGCAACTAGTATCTCCTCTACTGGCAGGCTCTTGCGCTCCTTCATGGCATAACACCAAAAGGCCTCGCAACCTTGTGCTATCAATCTGGCTGCTCTCACTGCGCTGATAACTGTGCCGGACTTTCCGAGGTCCCAACCTCGGAATATCACTCTGTGACCCTCCTCAGTGGCGACAGTCACAGTCCTCCTACCAATATCCAAGACGGCTCCATGTCTAGTCATCCAATCTATCCCCAATATCACGTCCTCATGGGCTAAGGGCATAACTAGAAAATCTACTAACCAAATCCGGCCTCCTAGATGAATAGGGCAGTCATAAATCTCTCGGGATCCTCTAACCTTGCCCCCATCTGGTAACCCAACCACAAAAGGTACACCCTCTACTGTAGCTAAGGACAACCTATCTACACATGCATCTGATATAAAGGAGTGCGTAGCACCCGTATCAAATAAAACTCGCACAGGTAAGTCATGGATCCAAGTAGTACCTGTGGTCGCAGGTGCTGCAGGCTGCTCAATGTTCCTCAACTCGAACACTCTCGATGGTCCTCCTCTGGTGTCAGTGGTACTACCACGTCCCCTGCCACGACCTGATCCCTGTGCCGTACTGTATGAAGCAGGATGTCCTGGAGCCCGGTACTGTTGCTGCTGCTCACTCGGGGCTCGGTACTGAGGAGGTCTCTGTACACTCTTCTCAGCACCTGCAGGAGAAGATCCATGCTGAGAAGGGGCCCTACCCTAACGGTAGAAAGTAGCTCTGTGTCCCGGCTTCCCACAAGTGAAGCAAGTGGTAGGTGGTCTCTGGCAATCTGTCTTAACGTGATCACGGCTACCACAGTTAAAGCACTGTCGATCTCTACTAGGAGTCTGAACTGTAGAGTGGTAGCTGGACCTCCCCTGAGTCTGTCCTCGACCATAACCTGCTACTGCTGCACTGCTACCAGCATGTCCTGTCCTCTGCCGCTTATCCGGCCCACTAGACTGAGCTGCTTTCCTCGAAGCTGGCCTATCTCTCTCATAAGCAGAGGCCCTATCTTGATAATCAGACAAAGTCTCACAGCGGAATCCAGCCAGATAGGATCGGGTACTCTCTCTCTCAATCTCCTGGAGAAAAGGTAAACATGCTGCTCTTCTGGAGGTGCAGATGGTCCAAGTAAGGTCAACTCTTTCTGAAACTTCTTTATGGCTGCAGCAATCGGGATATCCTCAAATCCCGCCTCGATGAAATCTTGGAATCTCTCCCTCCTCAGCGAAACTGGACAGTACCTGTCCCTAACAATGTTCCTCATCTGCTCCCAGTTGGTGACTCGGCTACGAATGGTACGCCACCATGAATGAGCATCATCTGTGAAACAGGTCTGCACCAAATCCACATGTCGATCCTCGGGACAACATATTGCCTCCAAAGCAGTCTCTATCTTCCCTATCCAGTGCTCCACCTCTAGCCCTATTTCTCCACTGAATGAAGGAACCTTCTGAGAGTTGAAAGCCTTCAACCACTCATCCGGTCTCGGTGCTCTAGACCCAGCAGGCGCTCTATCAGCATTAGCTCTCCTCTCAGGTACAGCCGGCACCTGAGACACTCCCTCTGTCACCCAAGCTGACCTATCCGGTACCACCGGTGGTACCTGGGCAAGCCTCTCAACTCTGACAGCCTCCTCCATGCGCTCGACGTATGCTCTGTACTCCCGATACTCCGATGCTCCAATAGAAACACGTCCAGACTGAGTCGAACGTGCTCCCTGCGCTCCAGACCTAGCAGCGGTCTCATGCCTGACCTCAGGGCCTACACTCTCAGCTACCTCTTCCACAACAGCCTCTGGTATGCTTGCTGCAGGTGGATCCTCTCGAGGAACTCGTCCTCGACCTCTCCCTAGTGGAGGTCTACCCCCACGACCACGCCCTCTAACAGCAGGGGCGCTATCAGCTCGATCCTGTCTGACTGGGGGAAGGGGGGGACGACCCCTACCTCGGCCAGTCACTGGTGTAGCCCTAGTACGTGCCATCTGCACGAACGGTAACAACTACAGTTATAATCTAACTAATCTATCATAACAATAAAAGTCTATAATAATAATAATACTAAGAATACCGAGATCCGCAGAGGTAGTGGTGGTCATCCGTACTTTCTATCCCAACCCGACTCTGTATGCATTTTAAAACCAAAATCTTCTTTGGAAAACTCAGACCCCTTTCGGGTTCTGTTTATTTACTTATATGACCCTTTTTGAAGATTTCAAGTGCCATTGTTGCCAACCTAGAGCTTTGATACCAAGTTGTAACACCCCAAATTTTACAACTTAGGGAGTTACTGGTTAGGACCGCACAGTGGGTCCCGACCTTAGTTTGACAACAACTTAACAAGATCTTACAACAAGGCATAGATAAGGAAAACCAGAAATCATAAAATAGTTCTTAACAATGTATGAATGTGACCAGAACAACTAACAGCCGGAAAGCGTAATATAACAAGGTACGGAAAGAACGACAAGAAACAAAGTCCAACTGAAAAACCCACAAATGGAGAAACTGTAAAACGTCCTAAAGTACGACACCCCGGCTGACCACTACCGTCCGGATCACTCGGCATCTGCTCTAACCTGTGGCAAATCTACACAACATATCAACCGTTAGCTAACTATCCAAATATAAGTAGAATGACAATAGCACAAACACAAGCAGAAACAAAAATAAACAAACATCATGCTGGCACTCAACCGTTTATTATCTATTATTTAAGTGATTCACATTATTCAATTTAAGTTGTGGCACGAGAGCTATTAACAGCTCTCGCCTCCGTTCCTTATCCAACTGGGTGTAGGTCTAGCTGACCTCCGCCGGTAGCATCACTACAAACCGAGTATGGACTAGTCCCTAAAGAAACCCCCAGCGCTCGCAAGCTAACTGAGCAGAATGCCACCGCCCGTTACTCTTAGGCCAAGTATAGGTCGGTAATTATATATCACAACCTATCTCTCTAAACATTTCAATCACACACCACTATCATCATTCATGCTCATATTTAGAAGTCAGCTAAGTAAGCCCAAAGGACTTACCTGATATAAAGCTCGACTCTCTGTAAACCAACTCGCTCTGTAAACTGTAGCAACTCAGTTGCCTATCAAAGGAGATAAGTGCATTAGCACACTCCTACGTAGTTAGAAGTCTAAGACTTCTAAGCTAGAATAATGTAGTAAGACATAACTAGTTACAATACTAATTTAGGGTAAAATGACCATTTTACCCTTGGTCCCGGAACTTCCAAATTTTCCGAATTTCATGTCTAAACTCCTATTCGAGACCCTAAAGTCATATTCTAACTCCTAAAGTTTAGTTTGGTTACAAACTGACACTTTTCTTATTTTCCTATTTTCCGAAAGATCGTAAAGGTCTAATTTCGGTTTCAAATATAAAATTCATAACAGTTTATAAAATCTCCGAACTCATTCTCTAAATCATCTATGATGTTCCATCTAACCTTAGGAAAAAGAATTTCTCAAAACTGTTCATCCATTATTTTTATAAAAATTCTCAAAGTTGACTACTCCCTTTACAAATTCTATACTTAGCCAAAATTCTAAGGTTTACAAAACTGCTTAACTACCCTACTTTGGAAGCTTATAACTTCTAATCCGACCGTTCATTTCTTTTCAAATTTTAATATAGTAAACTACATATATCCATCTATCATCTATTAAAATTTCAACGGTGGATCTTCATTCAAACTCTCAAACATTGGTCGACAAGATAGGCAGTTTCTAACTTAAAAACTGAAGGAAAAGTGTTATATTTACAGCAGTCCTTTGTTTCTATCGTTATGTTTATACAACTCAGCAGCTACACATTACCAACCCAGTCCATGTTCAAGGCCGAACTACAACACCACATCATTCCAGTCCTAAAGAATCGGTACACACACACATAAGATCATACATTAGCCTTTCCGTTACCTCTATACAGAAGGCTTTCTACGGCTGCTGTACTGGCTGTTTAAGCAGGGTTCTATCTCGTTTTGGCGGGACTGGAGATGCCTCAGGTATTAGCGTCTCCTCTTCTGCTTCCACGTGACACAGAAAACTCTTGGCTCCAACTGATGCTCGATTCAAGAGGTGTAGGGGAGAAGATTAGGATTATATCTTTTGTTGTATATGAGCAGAAGTGAAAGAGATGTTGCTTACTCGTTTACAGTTAGATCGGAATAGGAAGAGAGGTTCGACTAGACGCACATATATCTCGCGGTTGGATTGGTAGTGTCACGCAGGACTGAGCTATGTCCTTGGATGGTTTTGGGGTGGGTCTGTAGCAATCTCTCACGCTCTCTGGATGTACCTGTTGGCTCTGCAACATCAATTCACGTCGGATCCTCTACATGTACAGAAGACAAGGGAGAAGGTAAGTAGGAGACCTACACTAGATCTGGTTCGCCGGTTCCAACTCTGGACGACTCTTGCTGGCGTCGGTAGGAAGGTTGATTTCAGGTTCGGATGTATTAGTCTCCCGTCTTCCTATTGGCGATGGATGCACTGAACGGTCGTGGTGCAGATGGCAAGGAGGATGGAAGTATAGAGATCGTGAATGAGAAGAGTTTCTGTAACTTACTCGCTGGATGTATCTGGACGCAAAGGAGGAGGGAGGTGAGCAGCTGTATCGCGTGATCCTAGGGAGCGTTTAAGGTAAGAGGATCTGTTCTCTAATTATTTCTGCATAAGCGCTGAACGGTTATCTCACAGCCGGGCGGGCTTCTCTCTTCACTTCCGGACGGCTTGAGGAACGGGCTGGAGGTCTACTGCTGCTGGGCTGCTAGAAGCTATGCGTTCTGGGCTGCTGGAAGGCTGTGCGTTCTGGCTGGCGCTGCTGGGCTGAAGCGAACACTGGGCTGAAGCGAACACTGGGCTGGAGCTGGGCAACGCTAGGCTGAAGACGGGCAAGGCAGTGGGCTGGAGTAGGCAGCAGGCGCTACTGGGCTGCAGCAGCTGGGCTGCAGAGGGCTGAAGATGGCAAGGCAACAGCTCCTCCTGGGCTGAGCACATGCTGGGCTGGAGAAGGCAGCAGGCGGCTGGATCCGTTGGGGCTGAATTATGGAGCAACAGATGGGCTGAAACTGGCTGCGGACAAGCTCCCGACCCATGAATATACGGACTAGACGGATATGGAGTTTGTTATAGTTTAAGATCGGTTAAGAATTCTATCATTTTATGCGGAAGTAAGCTACATAAAATGATAAACTATTTAAAAGATTCTATCATTTTATGTGAAGGAATCTACATAAAATGATAAATCCTATAATAATATGTCTAACTAAGTAGACGGATATGCATCAACTGATCGAGATTAGGTTTATAACAGAAATAGACGGAATAAAAATTCCGGATATTACACCCACAAACGAGTTTCAAGGCCTTGAAATTTATAACAAAGAAAATTTGAAGCGCATGTCAAGGCGTTGACATCCAGTTTCAATGCCTTGAAATCGATTTCAAGGCTTCGAAATCTAGTCCTAGTACCACTTGGAATTGCGATGCCCTCATCCTTGGATATCATGATAGCACTTCTGTCTCCATCTTGTATAGGCTTCGTCCAATGTTCTCATCTTCTTTTACTCATCAACCCTGCGTTCATCCACAACATTCCTATATTTCTTCACCACACTAAACTCCTCAATAGTCAAAATATCGGCCTCCTCAGAAGGTGGTTGACGAATTAGGTCAGTGTTTGGCATTCTTGTAACACTACAACAATACGTCTGAAAGCTTTTTCCCTCGTTTGCTTCGCATCATCGTCATTCAGTGGCATTATGCTCCCTGCGGCCATGTACGTACAAGAATTCAAATGAAACATTTGATTTACCTTTGAGTGCATAATCGCCAAGAGGTCTTGAGTAGCATCTAGTCTTTTAGTAATCTCAGACCTAAAATCAACCATATCCCGTCGCAAAGTTTCCAAAACCAAATTTCACATCATCCAGCCTTTTAGAAGCAGAAGATGAGCCGATATCCCTGTCCTTCAGATTTCACTCTCCAGTCAACGTCTTTTCAATACCTAGACTCTCAAAACAATCTTCATCTATTTTCTCAAAGACCACCTGTGTGTCCTCATTGAAAGTGGATTGAGAAGTACTTGAAGATTTTTGGAAGGAGATTAGCATAAGGAAGAGGATTTTCGCTGGTAGAGTTAATGGTGTGAAGCATGTGGTTGAGAATAAGATTCGGGAGATCAACATCTAAGCCATTCAACACCTGATACATCAACTCAAAAGTTTGGGCAGTTAATAGATCTCTACAGGTTGATTTGGGTATAACACATCTCACAAGCACATTAAACACTATTTTTGCTTCAAGGGTGAGAGATAAATAGGAAAGCTGTCGGAATGAGGAGTTTGGAAGAAGAATTTTTTCCTTAGACAAACAAACGCTTTCGGCTCTAGGAGGATGATGATAGAAGGCAGAAGTTGGAAGCCCTAGAATCTGAGCAATAATTGTAGAGGTGAGAGTGATCGATTTACCTTTCACAATGGATTCTAGGATTAGCTCTCCCCTTTCTCTTCTGGTTGTGAGATTCACAAAAAATAACCTTATTAGCCTTGTGAATCCTATCTCCCCTCGATTCAGAAACTTCAGATTGAGCAACCTTTGAGCAGTGTAATGCATGGCAAGTGGAGAGATTGAAGAAACTCCAAATCGACCGACTCACACATGTAGAGTGGACATTTGTGAAATCCATCGAGCCAGGTTCCGGTACCTTTCTGATTTCTGAACCAATTTGTCGGCATGCCAGTTTGAGCACAAATTTCGATGTTCGCCGGAGGAGACGGTGTAGCTGAGTCTAAGGATATCAGAACCACCGCGTCCTTAGATGGTCTTGGAGAGAGGTTTTTAGATTTCGTTGGTACCGGTGATGAGGCATCACAACTTGATGATCTTTTGGGAGCCATGGATGATTGTGAGAAAGAGAGAGATTTTTTATATTGAAAGAGTAAGTTGGAAAGGTTGATTGCTTTTAAAAGGGAATGTCAACTCAATTAAGGCATATCAAGATCTTGATAGAATCAAGGTCTTGATAACCGAATTTTGATTTGCATGCTTTCCCAAAAAATTACAACCAATTTTCAAAACAAAAATTTGAATTTTGAAAACAAAATCTTGGCGAAAATTTTTGAAATCATTTTAAAAATACTTTTTTAAAATGATTTAATGATCAATCATCTAGAAAGATGAAAATCATAAATCGGATAAGTGGTTATCACTTTTGTCCTTGAAATCCATTTCAAGACCTTGTATTGCATTTTAAGGCCTTGAAATGGAAAACTGGACAACATTATAAGGAGAAAATAAAATAATTTACTCACCTAAGATAAGCTTCCTTGTTCAATATACCAAACTCCAATCTAATAAAATTGAATTGATCTTCAGGTAGAGGCTTAGTGAATAAATATGCAAGCTACTAGTTAGTCGAAATAAAAGATATCGATACGTCACCTTTTTCAACATGATCACGTATGAAGTGATGTCTTACATCGATATGCTTTGTTCTTGAATGTTGCACCGGATTTTTAGTTATCGAAATAGCACTAGTATTATCACATTTAATAGGTATACCTTTGAGATCAAAACCAAGATCACAAAGTTGTTGAGCTATCCATAGAATTTGTGAATAACATCCTCAAACAACTATGTATTCAGCTTCAGCTGTGGATAGGGTGACAAAATTTTGCTTCTTGGAGTGCCAACTGATTAGGGATGACCCTAAGAATTGGCAACATCCAGAAGTGCTCTTTTTATCGACCTTATAGCCTACAAAGTCTGCGTCTGAATAGCCAACGAGGTGAAACGAGTTTTGACGTGGATATCATAACCCTAAATCCTTATTTCCACTGAGATATCGAAATATCCTTTTTTGCAGCTGTTCGCTCCAAAACGTGTGCAAATAAGTCTTAAATTTTTAACCAAGAATCAAGCAAATAAGCGAACCCGCAGTGTACGGATCAATCGCAATACTAGCAAGTATTCCAAGGTCGAACACAAGAACTATGGCAAAATCAAGCAACAGTGTATATCTTCAGGTTGTAATGCAAACATCAAGCAACAAAGAACAATGATGTATATAAATCAGATAAAGGAATGCGGATTCTAGAGATCAAAACATCAAATTGTGGTTTCGACTCAAGATTTCTTAAGGATAAATGCGGACAAAGATGAGGTTGCAAAGGGAAGGTGTTTGTATGATGGGATAGATCACCGGCTAAGTCTCACCATCCACTATCCCAAACTAAAGATCCTATTATCTGGTAAGTCTCAAGGAACTAAGGAAAGGAACTATCAACACAAACCAACAACTTTCAACCTAAGGGAATAGAACTAACCATCACCGGGTAAGTCTCAGGTTAATTCTCAAAGGTCGGATGAAGACACACTCAAACCCTAACAAAGGATAAACCTTTGTTACCTAGCACTCATCATCATAGGTAAACAAGCAAATGAATAACCTAGTAAGTCTCTTCCTAGGCTCGATTATAAACCAAGAAAGGTGCAACAAGGATAGGATTTGGCAAACTATAATCTAAACTCAAGATCGGACATGTAGCAAGAAATCTCGTGCAGTTCTTAATCGATCTCGGTCGAGATGACTCCAAGAACAACCCGAGATGGGTTTCGGTTTAGGATAAAATCAAGCTTTTAGGGTCCACTCGCGGTAAAGATCTATTCTTTCATCGTCTATACCACAACCTTCAACTAACTACCCTAGAATCACAAGGGTTTCAGCCAAAAGTCATCATGTTTAAAGCAATCAAACTATATGATATCAAGGTGTCAAGAAAAGAGAAAAAACACTGAACAAAAGGTTCTCAATTATCAATAATGCAAACAAACCAACAATCGTCAATAATGTGTTCCAAAAGAATGATAACAAATACTAGAATCCTCCAAGAAAACGTTACAAAATTCTCTTCTCTTCTTTCTTACCTGAACTCCAAGTAATCCTTCCTTAGATCTCCTTCTTTCAGTCTTCCGTAAATCTCTCCAATATCCATCAGAAGATCTTTGACGTCTCAGCGTATCTAACTCAATATTCACCTTACATTCTTATAGAAGAATTTTAGGTCAAAATATTTATTTCTTTATGGGCTGTGGGCCGTCAACCTCGAGCAAGACCCAGTTGGCCATCTCGGTCGAGGTGCATTACGGGTATGGTCCGAGATCATCTACGTACTTTTCTTCGTATCTTCTTCTGAATCCTTCTTCCATTCTTTTCTTATGGTTCTTGCCTTTCTTCTTGTCCTTCCAAGTGCTCCATACTGTAGCTCAATGGTCTCCTTAGACTTCAATGTCCCCTTTGATCCAAAATATGCCCTATTCCCTAAAATTACAATCAAACTTGGTGTAGACCTCGATTCTTGTAAAGTAGACAAATAATGACATAATCATTAAGAATATATATCCATGCATGCAGAATAATGATGAGAAAACGCCAAAACCATTGCCAAAATATAGACTATAATTCATGTTATCAAAATACCCCATACTTGCCTCTTGCTTGTCCCCAAGCAAGGTTCAAATCCTAGACACAAGATAATATAAATTACAAATCAGTTAAACCAATGAAAACTTTCAAAATATTTGGTTGTGTGCTTCCACTCAATGATCACCCTTAAAGAATGTTTCGTAGCTAATAAGAATCAATATATGATCAAAACAAGTTATAGGTATAAGAAAGTCAATCATACTTCACATGAAATCATAGAATGTGTAGCAAATCATACTCATCAAAATCAATCATGGATAATCCAGTCTAAACCACAAAGTCAAACAACATGCTCAAGGTCTCAAGGTCTTAAGGTCTTTCAATTAAAGGTCTAGAAACGTATTAGGGTAGGATATATATATATATATATATATATATATATATATATATATATATATATATAGGGTGTGGTTCCCATGAGAACACCCCTAAAGTGTATACATGAGAACAATCGTACACCGTTAGATGATGAGTATTAAGGGTAGATATCATAATTAATAATAACTAAAAATAATAATAATTAGGAATCCAACAATAACTACGAATAATCCACTCAACCAACAATAACTACGAATAATACATTAAACGATATGACACATTCGTAACAAAACTAATAATAATTACGAATATGTTCTCATGTATACACGTTAGGGGTGTTCTCGGATCTATACTATATATATAGGGAATGTGGTGCAAAATTCGGGAAAAGGATAGAAGCTCCACAATTGCAACATAGAACTCAACATCCATCAATAAACCTTTTCTTTCTTCTTTTCCGCATCATTCCTTACGTTTCACTTGAGAACATGGACATAGGTGCACAAAAACCGAAGCCTTGGAGATCAGCTAATCTCAATTTCTCGAGATTCCTCAAACCTTGATGCACATACCATGACTCGTTAGGACTATCAATCAATCCATCTTTGGCAAGACACAAACACCCGATTTTGTAAATGGTGCTGAGTTACTCACTGTCACGACTAACGTCCCCAAACCTATTATTTTCTTCACTTTCTTGCTTCCAAATTCCCGGATAGGTAAAGGGAGGCATATATATATATATGAAGGGCTAAAAGCATGATCAAGAAGTAGAAGGAATAGAAATCGAAGCACCTTAATCATCCCGAAAAGAACGTGAAAGAACTTATAACGCAGTTTCAACCTTCAAATTCAACATGACTTCGATAAAACAACTCACTAAGCATTCTCAAATTTCAAACAAAGCAGTCATACCATAATCATATCATAAAACATTTCAAACGTATAAGGATCATAAAAGACTATTGCACATACCATTTTCATCATTGGGATCATATCCAGCTTAGAAGCACACAATTTTTCTGAAAATTTCATTTATTCAAACCCATCTCGGCCGAGAAATATATAGGCAACAGAGATGGTAGACCAAGGTGACCCCCTATCGAGCCCATCTCGTTTGGCTAGATGGATTCTGCTCGAGAAAAAAAAAATTTCAAACCAGTTTTGGACTTTTTTTCGATCAAAAATCATAATGCAATGCATGTAATACGTCATACAACTTCGAAGCACCTAATAGAAGTCATAGCGAAAGTCATAGAACAAAAATATTAGTTATTACAATCCAAGGTATTTGAGCACCCCATACTTAGGACACATTTTCCCGATGGGTAATAGAAGTCATGAAGAAAGTACTCACAATGTCAAGGTGGAGAACGACATAATAAAAGAAGTAAAGCGACAACTCCGGGGGTAGACTCAAGCATCCAGTGATGGTGGAGGAAAGGGGTACCGTGATTGATAAAAGGTGAATCCCATCTGTTGCTCGAACATCATCATCTACATCAGACGCTGATAATGATGACTCTCCTGCGTCTCACGTCGCATGTCGCCTATCGCTCGAGTCTAAGTGTCGAGGCACCTATCCAAATCAGTGCGCAGAGTACTGAAGGAATCCTCCATATGTCGAGTAAAATCATCAATCCTCCAAGTGAGCCTCGGGATCACGGCGGCGAGAGCGGAACTGGTGGCGCTCCTGTTAGCATGAAATATTGTGATACTTTAGACACGTTTTCTAAGTGTATTTGCTTCATATTGATAGTCTTTGATTAAGCATTGTTACATTAGTGAGCTAGTTTGCCTATATTATCGATATGGATGTCTACACTAGTTCTATGTTGATTATAGGTGATTGGGAGCCATTTCCGAACGAAATCGAGCAAAGAAGAGTTGATTGAGTATGTCCATGGATTGAGGGCATTCTTAAGAGCAAATTGGAGTTCAACTTGAGGAATGCACGAGGCTAGGGAAGAATCACGTTCCTGCCCTAAACCACGCTCTAAAATACGGCCGTATTACAAACCACGTTCAGTTCCACGGCCGTGGAACCTTGCAAAGAGAGGCGTGATGCATTCCAGTAACTATTACGGTCGTGGAATCCATAGGTTCAAACCGTGACACATTCCACACTCTAAATTACGGTCGTGGAACCTTCCACGACCGTGATCTTGGCGATCTTTTTCGCCACATTTTTGAAGCCACGATCTTTTGAAGATTGGGCCGGGCCGATATTTTATCTTGCCCTATAAAAAGACGGACGAAGCAAGATTCCGTCATCTCGGCTATCACCGCTTAGGAAAGCATACACCATCGTTTAGCGGCACAACTCTTGTTGGGAGGCATTTACATCTCGTTGGAGATCAAAGTTCGTGTGGGGATTTGCCCTAATCTCACACTTTTGGTGGAGATTGCTGTTGAGATCTCCGGATTGGCAGAAGATCGAAGTTGTTGGAAGATTGTTGCAAGAAGACTTCTCTTCTTGTTTAGGTTTGATTTGGAAGACGGATTGACATCCCGTTCTTCCTTCCTTCCTAAGATTGTGATTGTTGCTTTATTCTGAATCTATTAACAACATTTGTTCTCGATTGTGACTTTGAGATTGGTTTGAAGTTTATTGAAAGTTTTCGGAAGTTTTCATCTTTCTATCTTTTAATTCTTGAATTTGATATCAACATGACTGTTATTGGCTAAAAACCCTTGACAATTCTAAGGTGAAGGGTTGATAGTTGTGGCTTAGATGATGATAGATCGATCGTAAACAGATTAGACCCTGAGAGTTAGAGAGAATCGTCGACGAACCCTAAATTACGGGTTGTTCTTGAGTTCCACGACCGTGGAATCTCAAGATCCAACCGTAATTTCCCTTAAGTTTACGAACCTGCTTTTACTTTGATCCAAAGTTAAAGATTTGCTTTAACTTAGTTTAGACTTGTCTTTTCTAGGTGGTAGTGAAGCCTCAACAACCTCTACCTCGATTGTGAGTGTCACAACCGTAATCGGTTAAGTTAATTTTGATCCTTGGATTACAAGTTTGGGTATTTGACATCAATTCTTGCCTTTAGAACCTTTCTATATTGAAGCCTCAACAACCTGTATAGAGAGTGTCTTGTAGGTGAGTCATATAAGGTTTTTGGAACTTCACCGTACGATTACCTTACATTAGCATACCTTTGCATATCTCAACTCTGTCTTTATATCAATAGTAAATCTTGAATCGATTGCCATAGCTGGATACTTGGATCTTTAGGATTGTTGTTTTCCCAATATTTGCAAAACTCTCATATTTACTCGCTTGATAATCTGCAATCGAATTTGTTCCCACCCAAATCCCTGTGTTCGATACTCTGGAATTCTTGCTTAACTACGTCGATTCGTACACTGCGGGTTCGCTGCTTGATTCTAGTTTTATAAATTTAAAGCTTATTTGCACACACCTTTAGGGGCGAACAAGTTTTTGGCGCCGTTGCCGGGGATTTGGTTTCGGCCGAATTCGGTAGCCGGTTGTCAAGCTTGGGAGCTTGCTCTCGTTATTTGATATCTTTTTGAGTGCATGCGCAGGCCTAGGAACACCGAAGATCTCTTACCTCTTGATCAAGAGCTAGAGAAAACTTTAAGGCAAAAGCGCAAGGAAAAGAAGATGGCTGAAGAACACGAACGTGATCTTCAAGCGGAGTTGGCGGAGAAGGAAGCTCAACTCCAATGGAACGAGAATCTCCGCCGGGATGAAATGGATCGTCATCAATCTGAAGTTAGCAAACTACAAGATACGATGTTCCAAATGAGGATAGAGTTAAGCAACCTTAAGAATAAAGGAAGCAAGAGATCCTCAAGGAGGGGATCAAGATCTAGAAGAAGAAGTCACTCATCTGCTGATGATAGTGATTCTTCCATACCACCGTTGGAAGAAATTGATCCCATGATCAACGCGAATCCTTTTCATCCACAAGGAGCTGCTAATCGCCGCATTCCGCCTAGGAATGTGAGGGTCGAACGTGTAGATAATGAGCCAAGAACTCTTGGCCAGCGGATGGATCCAACACAACAACCACGCCGCTTGGGCGTGAATTTCGATGCTGAAGATGTGCAAGGGTTTAGTTTCAACCCTCAAGTTATTACTCTTGTTCGCCAAAACCAATTTGGCGGGACAAGCGCTGAATCTCCACACCAACACTTGCAAAACTTTGAGTGTATGATGGAGACGATGAGACCGAAGAATGCTACTACCAACAGCTACAAGCTCAAGCCCTTCTTCTTCTCTTTGAAGGGGAAAGCGTTGTCTTGGTACCAAGCTCTTCCTAGTGGGAAACTAGATACGTGGGAAGACCTTTCCGCGGAGTTCCTCACCAAATTCTTTCCGCCTTCCAAAACGGCGGAACTTAGAGGTAAGATTAACGCTTTTTCCATGAGACCTAACGAAAGTTTGTTTCAATCTTGGGAAAGGTTTCAGGATTTGTTCTTGGATTGCCCTCATCATGGCATATCCAAGCTTGCCTTGCTGGAGATTTACTACAAGGGGCTGGATGCGGGAACGCAATTCAACCTCCAATCCCTCTCATGTGGAACGTTCATGGATATGAGAGAAGATGACGCTTGGGACTTTATTGAGAAGCAAGCAAGAGTCATAGAGAAATATTCCCACCGGAAAGTGGAGGGAAATCGTGTGGAGCAAGGAGCAAAGCTCACACCTGAAGCTCAAAATCAGATTTTCTCCCTCAACAATGAGATCAAAGAGTTGAAGGAAGCTATCAAGACCAACTTCCCAAAGCAACAAGGGAAGGATGTTGGTTATTTGGGCAACAACAATGGCGGCGATAACAATAACCGGAACAACAACCGGAATAATAATTGGAATGGCAACAACAACAATAATAACGGCCGGAACAACAATTGGAACAACAATAGGGGTTCAAGCAACAACAATTGGCGCTCCAATCAAAAAAATTCCGGTAACTCTTATCCTTCCAATTCTAATTCACTAACTCCACCTTCCTCTTTCTCTACTCCTTTGAGAAGCCAGGGGCAAACATCAAATGGAGGAAACACTTCGGGAAAGGAGAAGCCCGATCCCATGTTGGAGACGATTTTGGGAAAGCTTCAAGGGTTGGAGAACCGCCTCATCAAGGTTGATGATCAAGTTTCTAAGGTTGATAAAGCTCAAAAGGTTTTAGAAAACCAAATGTTCAACCACGCGGAGGAAGTTCCTAGGAATCAAGGGAAGCTTCCAGGAAAGATGGAGGACAACCCTAAGGGAAGGGTGATGGCGATCACAACTAGGAGCGGAGTGACCACCACCGATCCGCAGCCTACGTTCGTTGAAGTCCCCGTAGAGAAGGACAAGGAGAAGGGGAAGGAGAAGGGAGATGTCTATGTTCCTCCTCAAACTTACAAACCTCCCCTACCATTCCCTCAATCTAGAGCGCGAGCGCGCCTAGACAAACAATTCGGTAAGTTCATAGAACTCATGAGCAAGCTGCATATTAATATACCATTGATTGATGCTATTGTAGGTATGCCGGCTTATGGCAAGTTCTTGAAGGAGCTCCTCTCCAACAAGAGGAAGCTAGAAGACTTCGGAGAGGTTACGATGAGTTCGGATTCTTCGGATCTCATCAAAACCATGAAGGAGAAAATGCCCCCAAAGCTAAAGGATCCGGGGTCATTTTGCATTCCCATTGGAGTAGGAGATGTCACATATGACACTTTATGTGACTTAGGAGCAAGTGTGAGCATCATACTACTTGCATTGTGTAGGAAGATCGGTTTAGGCGACCCTAAACCGGTGAAGATGACGTTATACATGGTGGATCGATCCATCACTCGCCCCGTCGGTATTGTAGAAGACGTCCCGGTCAAGCTAGGTAAATTCTTTGTTCCCATTGATTTTGTCGTGCTTGACATTCCTGCAGATAGTCCGGTCCCAATCATACTCGGAAGACCGTTTCTTGCAACTTCCGGCTGCATAGTCGATTGCAAGAATGGTAGACTCGCTTTTGATATAGGAGAGGAGAAAGTAGAGTTCGTTCTTTCCACTCTAGTGAAGGAGCCAATCTTCGATGAGGATATTTACGATATCCAAGATGAAGGAGGTTTTTCTAGAGAGGAGGTAAGTGCGATTCTCTTTAACGATCCTTTACAAAAAGTTATCACTATGAGTCTAACCAATGTAGGGGAAGAGGAAGAGTGCAATGAGGCAATGTAAGCCTTAGAAGCACAAGAAGAGATGCATGAAGAGGAGTTTGAGAAACTCCACGATGAGGCTGAGAATGTTAGAATCCACGGTCATACCCTGTATTCCACGTCCGTGGATTTCACAACCAAAACTGTCCTCCACTCCAGGGGATTATACGGTCGTGGAGAAGTTGTGACAACCGTATTTCCCTTCCACGCCCTAAATCACGGCCGTGGAGGACATGATCCACCCGTAATTTTGGCCGTGGAAGAGAATGATCGAGACATTTCTTCAACTTCTTCTGATTCTTCTCCAACACACTCAACACCCTTAGAAACTTCTAAGGAGACGTCGGATGCTTCTCAAGGATCATTGGAAGCTCCGAAAGCGATGGAACTCAAACCACTTCCTACTCATCTAAGGTACGCTTTTCTAGGATCTAATTCTACCTTTCCGGTTATTGTTAGTTCCGATCTAAGCATAGATGAACATAATCAGCTCATGATTGTCCTTAGGAAACATAGGAAAGCTATAGGCTATACTATTGAGGACTTAGTAGGAATTAAACCCTCCCTATGCATGCATAAGATACTAATGGAGGAAGATTTTAGAACTTCAAGACAACCTCAAAGGTGGTTGAATCCGACCATGAAGGAGGTTGTCAAGAAGGAAATTCTTAAGCTTCTTGATGCAGGTATCATCTACCCTATCTCCGATAGCAAGTGGGTGAGTCCGGTTCAAGTAGTTCCGAAGAAGGGAGGAATGACGGTCATTACCAACAAGAACAACGAACTCATTCCTACCCGAACCGTAACTGGATGGCGGATGTGCATAGACTACCGCAAGCTCAACAACGCAACGCGGAAGGATCATTTTCCATTGCCATTCATTGATCAAATGCTTGAAAGGTTAGCACAACATTCACATTTTTGCTACCTTGACGGTTATAGTGGTTTCTTTCAGATTCCGATACACCCGGACGATCAAGAGAAGACCACATTCACGTGCCCATGGGGTACGTTTGCTTATAGGAGAATGCCGTTCGGGCTTTGCAACGCCCCAGCCACCTTCCAACGGTGCATGATGACCATCTTCTCCGAATACGTAGAGGAAATCATGGAAGTCTTCATGGACGACTTCTCCGTATACGGTTCCTCTTTTAACGATTGCCTTTCTAACCTTTCTCTTGTTTTACAAAGGTGTGAAGACACTAACCTAGTCCTTAATTGGGAGAAGTGTCAATTCATGGTTAAGGAAGGAATTGTATTAGGCCACTTAGTTTCTAGTAGAGGGATAGAGGTAGACAAGGCTAAGATAGAGACCATAGAGAAACTTCCTCCCCCAATTTTGGTGAAAGGGATAAGAAGTTTCCTAGGACATGCTGGATTTTATAGACGTTTCATTAAGGACTTTTCCAAGATATCAAAACCGCTCACTAATCTATTGATGAAGGATGCAGTTTTTGAGTTTTCGCAGGAATGTTTGGATGCGTTTAACACCATTCGGCAGGCTCTAATTTCAGCACCTATTATCCAACCCCCGGATTGGACTCTTCCCTTTGAGATTATGTGCGATGCTAATGACGTAGCTATTGGAGCTGTTCTTGGACAACGAAAGGAAGGGCGAACCCATGCCATATACTATGCTAGCAAGACGCTAGATGAAGCGCAGCTCAACTACGCCACTACCGAAAAAGAGTTTTTAGCCATTGTCTATGCTATTGACAAGTTTCGCTCTTATCTTGTAGGTGCAAAGGTGATTGTCTACACGGATCATGCTGCGATCCGGTACCTCCTTGCGAAGAAAGATGCGAAACCAAGGCTAATTAGATGGATTCTTCTCCTACAAGAATTCGATCTTGAGATCCGCGACAAGAGAGGTTCAGAAAATTCTGTTGCGGATCATTTGAGTCGTCTAACACATCTAGAGGACGACCATCTACCCATTGATGACTCCTTTCCGGACGAACACCTACACATCATAGAGGAGTGCATCAACGTGATCTCCAAAGGTAACGAACCATGGTTTGCTGATTTTGTTAACTATTTGGTTTGTCAGGAGATACCGCCCGGACTATCCTACGCACAAAGGAAGAAGTTCTTTAAGGACGTCAGAGAATACTATTGGAACGAGCCTCTCCTCTTCAAGAGAGGTCCGGATGACATCATTCGGCGATGTGTGCCGGAAGATGAGATGCAAAGTGTCATCCGTCATTGTCATTCACTACCTTGTGGAGGACACGCTAGTTCGAACAAGACTAGCGCAAAGGTATTGCAATCTGGATTCTTTTGGCCTACTTTGTTTAGAGATGTGCAATCCTTTGTTTCTTGCTGCGATGCTTGTCAAAGAACAGGCAATATCTCTAGGAGGAATGAGATGCCCCTCAACAACATCCAAGAGGTGGAGATTTTCGACGTTTGGGGAGTCGATTTCATGGGACCATTCCCATCTTCTTGTGGAAACCAATACATACTATTGGCGGTAGACTATGTTTCTAGATGGGTGGAAGCAATTGCCTCTCCCACAAATGATGCCATGGTGGTGGTTAAGTTCTTCAACAAGACCATCTTCCCGCGATTTGGGACGCCAAGGACGATCATTAGTGATGGAGGTTCTCACTTCATAGCCCGTCGCTTTGAAGCTCTTCTAGCTAAGTATGGGGTTACTCAAAAAATCGCTACCCCTTACCATCCACAAACAAGTGGACAAGTTGAGATCTCAAATAGGGAGATCAAAGGAATTCTAGAGAAGACGGTTTCAAGGACTAGGAAGGATTGGTCCTTGAAGCTTGACGATGCATTATGGGCGTACCGGACTGCGTACAAGACTCCCATAGGAACCACACCATACAACCTTGTGTATGGGAAGTCTTGTCACTTGCCGGTAGAGTTGGAGCACAAAGCGTTTTGGGCAATCAAGTGGCTGAATTTCGGCATGAAGGAAGCGGGAGAGAAGCGTCTCCTAGACATCAATGAGCTGGATGAACTCCGCTTGAATGCTTATGAAAATGCTAAGATCTATAAGGAGAGAGCAAAGCGTTGGCATGATAAGCATATCATCCCAAAGGACTTCAAAGAAGGAGATCAAGTTCTCCTTTTCATTCAAGGCTTCGTCTCTTTCCAGGTAAGCTTAAATCTCGTTGGACCGGACCTTTTCTAATTAAGCGTATTTTCCCCCATGGTGCAGTTGAAGTATGGGGTGAAGCGAGCGGAACTTTTAAGGTGAACGGCCAACCACTCAAGAAGTATACGCCGGAACTCCAAGTTGAGGAGTTTGCGCCTACCGCACTCGAATAAGTGCGAGATTGGTCTAGCTACGGACCTTAAACAAAGCGCTTCTTGGGAGGCAACCCAAGGTATTGCATTCTTGTCTTCATTTTCGATTCATAGTTTAGCTTAGAATAGACGTTTTTGCTTTGTTTTTGCCTTCGATTTCTTCCGGTATGTTCGTGTTTTTGGATGTAGGAACGATGGAAAAGAAAAAGGGAAGGATAATGTCGAAGAAAAGTGACGAAATTTGGACTTTGGAGCTTTACAGAGGGTTCCACGGTCTAAATTACGGTCATCACAGCTACAGTGCCTGTAATTTCCAAAAGCCTTTGAAAAATCACCAAAACCACGGTTCCGTACACTTCCACGACCGTAGAACACCCCGACAGACCGTGATTTTCAAAAATTTTGCCTGTGACTATATAAGCCACATTCTTCACAAAAACCACCCCAAACCCCTCTTTCCACGACCTAATTGCCGAAAAGCCACGACCCTCTCTCAAATCCTCGTTTCCTAATCGTTTTTAACGATTCTTCTTCCTAAACTGAAGCAAATTCAACCACAAACAAGATCCAAGCGACGAATCGAGCGGAAATTCACCAACGAACGCACAATTCGGATTTTTCAATCCGAAAAATAGGTTTTTTCTCTCTTCTTGATTCTTGCCGATTTGGTTCGTTTTTGTTAGAAATTTTTAGGAAGAACTGATTGAGATTGGAAGAAATTAGACTAGGACTGCCTGTTGTGGAGATTGATTGCTGATTTGCTGAGATTTGTGATTTTCTGAGACGAATCACGGTCTTTGGGGAAATTATGGCCGTGGTTTCTGAAGAACAGACCGTAATTTTTGAGCAGAATGGATTTTGTGAGAAGAGTTTCGGGGAGGATAAAAGAGAAGAAGAATGATCAGAATAAGAAGAGGAAGGGTAATCCCTCCTCCTCCTCATCCTCTAGGGCACCACCACCCTCTTCACCTTCACCTCCATCCTCACCTTCACCTCCATCCTCACCCCCTCACCCTAGAGTCCCGACCATACACGACGATCATCTCGATGCACTCGAGAGGATCAAGGAGAGGCCAGTGATTGGCCCTAGGTACTTGTTGTTGGAGGATCTAGCTCCTCTCAATATAGTTGATGATCTTACATGGCTCTTGGATAGAGCCGGACTAATTGTCTTCTCGAATATCCGAGAAGACGCTTATGAGGAGATTACACGGGAGGTTGTGACGTCCTTCGAGCATAGCCATGTAGACAGGACTGTCTCTTTCCGTCTTATGGAGAGAGACTATCAGTTTAGCATCCGTGAGTTTGGGACCATTTTCGGGTTCCATGAGACCTTTAATGGTCGATTTCCGAGTGGCGTTTACGCCAAGGACTTTTGGAAGGAGATTGCGATGATTTACGCCGACGAGGACCGTTGGCAACCCGCTGATACCAAGGCTAGATTGATGTACCATCTAGCCTTGAAGATAGCTCACCGTGTTCTTTCGGAGTGTCTCTTTCCTAGGACGGAGACGCCCCAAAAGATCAAGACGGATGAGTTGTTCTTGCTTTACTCCATGCTTTATGGACGCCGTGCTGATTGTGCTACTCTCTTGGCTGCTACTATGAGCAAGCTCAAGAACAAGAAGAAGGGAAACATCGGATATGGTGGGATAGTGACCCACGTTGCTAGGAGCTTAGGTGTTGATTTTTCTACTTGCACCCGCATACCGGCCGTACCTTTAGGACTTCATGCCTTCATGGTTAGGGGTCTCATCTTCCCCACACATAGAGGTCCGCCTTATGCGGGAATGCCTTGGGAGAGTAGGACGGGTAGGGGTATAGAGTGGCTGCCAGAGTACTCCATTATGGCGGGACGCCATAATTGGAAGGAGACGTTCGCTGCTATGCATGCGAACAGGATAGTAGCTCCCCCTTATGTCCCACCACCGGTTGTCGAGGAGGAGGATATGGGAGATCAGTTTGAGAGTGGAAGAGGAGCCGAGCAGGAGTTTGGCACATTTCTGGATCAGCCGGAGGCGGCCCCAGATGTACCTAGACGCTCTCCACGTCCAGCTAGAGCCTCAGGCTCGTCTTCTCGCCGCGCTAGCGTGAGTGAGAGGCCTACGTGGATGACCACACCTCCCACATGGTATGGCGTTCCCCCTCTTTGGTCCACAAAGCAGCCAGCAGCACCTCCACCAGCACCAACACCATCCGACGCCCCAGCATGGTATAGTCAGGCCCCGGGATGGTACGAGCAGATGCCGGATTGGGCTACCGGCCTTTCAGAGAGAGTAGGAGCGTTGGAGATACGAGTAGATGCTAGAGACGGACGCTTAGACGACCTCGACCACATGATGAGGGACGTCTACCGCCAGCAATTTGGGCGTTTCTATGATCCTAGCTTCTCTCCATTCCCGCCACCGCCAGCACCGCAGTGATTTGATGCATGACCGTTCGCTTTAGACATTCCACCGCCACTTTGTGAGTTTCTTTTTTCTTTTCTTTCTTTTCTTTCTTTCTTTTGAACATTAGGGACAATGTTCGTCCTAAGTATGGGGTGGGATGTACTAAAAGTTTGTAATAACTTCTACTCACTATGTTTGCTTTTATTCGAGACTATCATTGCATGTTCATTATGTGTTTCACGTTTCATTATCGCATTGCATGAAAAAGAACTTGAAAAACCCATAAAAATTGAAAAATTTTGAAAAATTTTGTGCTTCTAATGAATTGAGATGATTTCTATGATAATCACTACTTGTGAATTGAGTTTGATGACAATTGCATGCTTAAAAGAATTGTGAATTGAAAAGAATTTGAATGAATGAATTATACCTCTTCTGCAAGTTTCATAATGTGATGAATATTGTCTAAATCATGTTGAGAAATTGAAGTTGAAATCGCACTATGAGTTCTTATACTTCTTGTTGAGATGATTAAGGCAATTCGATTTTTCTTTCTTCTTTCTTTTGATCATTTTAGCTCCTCATTGAAATATTAGCCTCCCTTACCTATCCGGGAATTTGGAGAAGTGAATGAAAAAGGCATGTTTGATGTGGGAGGGCCATGAGAGCAATTATGTGCAATCAAAAGAATAGAAAGAAATTGTAGGTTTGGGGAAGTCAATCATGATGATGAGTAACTCGGCACCATTCACATAGCCGGGTGTTTGTGTCTTGCCAAAGTCGGATTGAGCGATATTCCTAGCGGATTATGGTATGTGCGCTAAGGGTTTGAGGCATCTCATGAAAATTGAGAAACGCCAATCTCCTAGGCTTCGGTTTTTGTGCACCTCTATCCATAACTCCAAAAGTAAAGTCGAAAAAAAAAATGAAAGGAAGAAGAGCGAAGCTCTAAGTTGAAGTGTTGCGGAAACCGCAAAAGAAGAAGAAGGTAGTTCTCCACTTTCCCGGATTCATGCACCACATTCCCTTAAAGTTTTCCCTTCCCTTCCACGTTCTAGACCTTTTCTTTGAAAGTCCTTAAGATCAAAAGAATGTTATATGACTTGGTGATCTAAATTGAAGTTTCTTATAATTGATTTTGATAATTTTTGAAGGTTATGATGCTTGTATAGAAGTTTGATTGATTCATGAGTTTTCTTTGCTTTTTACTCTTTGATTAAGTGTATGAAAGTTTGATAAACGATTGAAGCAAGGTTTGAGAATGATCCATTCTTTAGAAGGCACATTCATCCAAAAGAAGTATTGCTTTGAGAAGGTACACATATTTTATCCTAACTCTTGTTTTAAAGGCTTTTGAAAGACCTTGCTTAGGGACAAGCAAGTTGCAAGTATGGGGTTATTTGTTAGCATGAAATATTGTGATACTTTAGACACGTTTTCTAAGTGTATTTGCTTCATATTGATAGTCTTTGATTAAGCATTGTTACATTAGTGAGCTAGTTTGCCTATATTATCGATATGGATGTCTACACTAGTTCTATGTTGATTATAGGTGATTGGGAGCCATTTCCGAACGAAATCGAGCAAAGAAGAGTTGATTGAGTATGTCCATGGATTGAGGGCATTCTTAAGAGCAAATTGGAGTTCAACTTGAGGAATGCACGAGGCTAGGAAAGAATCATGTTCCTGCCCTAAACCACGCTCTAAAATACGGCCGTATTACAAACCACGTTCAGTTCCACGGCCGTGGAACCTTGCAAAGAGAGGCGTGATGCATTCCAGTAACTATTACGGTCGTGGAATCCATAGGTTCAAACCGTGACACATTCCACACTCTAAATTACGGTCGTGGAACCTTCCACAACCGTGATCTTGGCGATCTTTTTCGCCACATTTTTGAAGCCACGATCTTTTGAAGATTGGGCCGGGCCGATATTTTATCTTGCCCTATAAAAATACGGACGAAGCAAGATTCCGTCATCTCGGCTATCACCACTTAGGAACGCATACACCATCGTTTAGCGGCACAACTCTTGTTGGGAGGCATTTACATCTCGTTGGAGATCAAAGTTCGTGTGGGGATTTGCCCTAATCTCGCACTTTTGGTGGAGATTGCTGTTGAGATCTCCGGATTGGCGGAAGATCGAAGTTGTTGGAAGATTGTTGCAAGAAGACTTCTCTTCTTGTTTAGGTTTGATTTGGAAGACGGATTGACATCTTGTTCTTCCTTCCTTCCTAAGATTGTGATAGTTGCTTTATTCTGAATCTATTAACAACATTTGTTCTCGATTGTGACTTAGAGATTGGTTTGAAGTTTATTGAAAGTTTTCGGAAGTTTTCATCTTTCTATCTTTTAATTCTTGAATTTGATATCAACATGACTGTTATTGGCTAAAAACCCTTGACAATTCTAAGGTGAAGGGTTGATAGTTGTGGCTTCGATGATGATAGATCGATCGTAAACAGATTAGACCCTGAGAGTTAGAGAGAATCGTCGACGAACCCTAAATTACGGGTTGTTCTTGAGTTCCACGACCGTGGAATCTCAAGATCCAACCGTAATTTTCCTTAAGTTTACGAACCTGCTTTTACTTTGATCCAATGTTAAAGATTTGCTTTAACTTAGTTTAGACTTGTCTTTTCTAGGTGGTAGTGAAGCCTCAACAACCTCTACCTCGATTGTGAGTGTCACAAACGTAATCGGTTAAGTTAGTCTTGATCCTTGGATTACAAGTTTGGGTATTTGACATCAATTCTTGCCTTTAGAACCTTTCTATATTGAAGCCTCAATAACCTGTATAGAGAGTGTCTTGTAGGTGAGTCATATAAGGTTTTTGGAACTTCACCGTACGATTACCTTACATTAGCATACCTTTTCATATCTCAACTCTATCTTTATATCAATAGTAAATCTTGAATCGATTGCCACAGCTGGATACTTGGATCTTTAGGATTGTTGTTTTCCCAATATTTGCAAAACTCTCATATTTACTCGCTTGATAATCTGCAATCGAATTTGTTCCCACCCAAATCCCTGTGTTCGATAATTTGGAATTCTTGCTTAACTACGTCGATCCGTACACTGCGGGTTCGCTGCTTGATTCTAGTTTTATAAATTTAAAGCTTATTTGCACACACCTTTAGGGGCTAACAGCTCCCTCTGTTGTGGGATCTCCAGCTGCATCTACGATGCATCGTTAGTCACCTCATCATCAATCTCCACAACTGGGACACTAGGACCAGCAATGTTTGTCCCGGTATCCATGGAGACTCCTCCCTTAGCATCATCATCATTGTCAGTGCCGAACTCTGCAACTATCTCCGTAGCCGTCTCCGTCTCTCGCTCTACGGGTCACCAGATCTATCTCTAGTTGTTCGGGTTAGAGACCGTGAACTAGGAAGACCATGGAATGCTCCTCAGAGCTCTAATATCCCAAGGCATGACCACGTATGGAGGACCACAACCTCAAGTAACGAGAACCCGATGAGTAATGAAGTCCTACAATCCTAGAGGTTTGGCGATGTGTGTCATCAATCCTCCCACACAAATACCCCCTTCTTCTTGTTCTTGATCCGGTGCAAATCCTCCACCAGCATGGTACAAAATCCGGTATCTCCCCTACAGTCATACACCAGATAATAAAGAGCTCACTTTCCGGACCTTCTGTGGCATCTCAGTGCGAGTTAGCATCATCTCGCTCATAATCCGGTGTGCAATCCTAAAGGCGACGTGGTATATGTTCTTCTCTTTTGAGTCGCCCGATTGCTAACTACCATCTCCATTACGAATGAAGGCGATGCTCTCCCAAAACACTATAGCCTGAAACCGGTTTGGGAAATCTGTAGTTGTAGGAGGGGAGAAACCGAACAAGTTGCCAAAGTTCTCCACAGTGAAACCATAGCCCTTGTTCATGAGCCGGAACTTGACTCCTTTTTGTTCCGGCACGTGAGTGACGGAACTCAAGAACTCGTAAGTCGGCTCCAAATAAGCCGACTCTCGGATGGTCATAAACACCTCTAATCTAGCAGTGGAGATCAGCCTCTGCAAGTCCTCAACCACGTGGAGGCAAGCAACATCCGCCACATCAATGTAGCACGGGGCAATGACCAGACAGGAGCATATCCTATCGTACTTCTCCCGGAAGCATTCTAAGATAACAAGTACCTGTGGGGGTGGAGGAGGTGAAGGTGTAGGCTGCCTAGCATCAACACGGTCACGGAACACAATTTGCATGTTTGATCGACGTATTTTGTGATTTCAGAAGGGTATCTCGGTCTGTTCTTAAGCTTTCTTGGCCGATATGCCTAGGTTTGACCAGACGAAGCAGTCCCTTGATCGAAATCACAAATTTGTAAGTTTCTTCCCTCAAAATCACTACCAATGGCTTCCTAATGGGTTCTCCGTTCAATTCTATCACAACAATGCAATGTCAAATCCTTAAATCTATCCAAATCAAGCAATACCTAGAAAAAGGGTTTTCCAACGAGATTACCCGATTTCTACAAAATTTGATGGATTGAAGTCTCGATTGATGTTGGAGAAGTTAATGCGTCCTTCCCGTCGATTTTGAGCCAAAAATCATTGAAAACAAGCGAGAAGCAATAGATTTTGAGATTAGGGCATCATTCCGGTCGAGTTGGTCGGGAGAGAGGCGAGGATGTGAGGAGTGAGAGTGTTTTTCCCCTTTTATACCCGTCGAAAAATTCAACTGCAGCTCGGCCGAGATGGTTGGCTGACCGAGATGCCGGACCGAGATAACTACCTATTGTTCATCTCGTTTGATCGAGGGCGACCTCAGTCGAGATGCATGACAACACCCAATATGGCTCCCAGTTTTCGTCCTTTTCTCAAATTCTCGAACTATAATCCCGCTCATCTGTTTCCCTGAGTTGTTCTTCTTGGATTGTACCTAGTTCCTGTTATCGCGGAAACAAAAAACGCAAAAACTATACTAAAATAATCTAGAAAGCAATACCTTGAGTTGCCTCCCTAGAAGCGATTGATTTAAGGTCGCTAGCTGGACCTAACTTCTTATGATCATATGAGATGCAAATGTGCAATCTCCTAAACCGGAACTTCCGGTGTGTATTTCTTCAGCCGATGACCTTGAAGTTTCCGTTATGTTCACCCCATACTTCAACTGCACCATCAGGAAAAACATGTTTCACAATATCAGGTCCGGTCCATCTAGATTTCAACTTACCGGAAAAAAGGCGAAGGCAGGAATTAAAGAGAAGAACAAGATCTCCTTCTTTCAGCTCCTTTGGAATAATATGCTTGTCATGCCACCTCTTCGTTCTTTCTTTACAAATCTTCGCATTCTAATAGGCATTCAAGCATAGTTCTTCCAATTCATTGATGTCCAAGAGTCGCTTCTCTCCAGCTTCCTTAATGTCAAAATTTAGCAATTTGATCACCCAAATAAGCTTTATGCTCAACCTCTACCGGAAGATGACAAGACTTCTCATAAACCAAATTGTAAGGGGTGGTTCCGATAGGAGTCTTGAATGCGGTCCTATATGCCAAAGAGCGTCATCCAGCTTCATGGACCAATCATTCCTCGTTCTAGAGACGGTCTTCTCCAAGATTCCTTTGATTTCTCTATTCGAGATCTCAACCTGTCCACTAGTTTGAGGGTGATAAGGAGTTGCTACCTTATGGGCTACCCCATACTTCGATAGAAGTGCTTCAAACTTCCGAGCTGTAAAGTGCGTCCATCCATCACTAATGATGACTCGAGGTGTCCCAATTCATGGGAAAATAGTCCAGTTGAAGAACTTCACTACTACCGTGGCGTCATTAGTGGGAGAAGCAATGACTTCCACCCATCTCGAGACATGATCAACCACCAAGAGTATGTATATATTCCATGCAGATGACGGGAATGGTCCCATAAAATCAACTCCCCTCACGTCAAAGATCTCGAACTCCTGAATGTTACTGAGGGGCATCTCCTTCCTTCTAGAGAATTTTTTTGTTCTTTGGCATGCATCACAAGAAGCAATAGACGTTTGCACATCCTTAAATAATGAAGGGCAAAAGAAATGGGAACATAATACCTTACCACAGGTTTTATGTGTGCTAGCATGTCCTCCACAAGGCATCAAGTGACAATGCTACATAACACTCTCTGTCTCATCTTCCGGAATACATATCCGTAGCATCCCATATGGACATTTCTTGAAGAGTATATGTTCATTCCAACAGTAGTGACGCACATCCTTAAAGAATTTATTCTTTTGTGCGTATGACAGTCCGGGAGGTACTTCGTGGCAAACAAGATAGTTAACAATATCAGCATACTAAGGTTCGTTACCTTCCTAAATCTGATAAAGCCAATGCTCCATCCAATGCAGCTGCTCATCGGGAAAGGAATCGTCGATGGGCAAGTCATCTCTCTCTAATGAAATAAGAGGTATCCGGCTGAGGTGATCCGCCACAAAATTTTCGGTTCCCTTCTTATCGCGGATCTCCAAGTCAAACTCTTGAAGTAGGAGAATCCAACGAATAAGACGCGGCTTTAGGTCCTTCATAGTGAGAAAGTACCGAATAGTTGCATGGTCGGTGTAGACAATAACTTTCGATTCCACAAGGTAGGAACGAAACTTCTCGGAAGACAACTTCCAACAACTCCTTTTCGGTGGTGGCGTAATTCAGTTGAGCTTCATCCAACGTCTTGCTAGCATAGTAGATGACGTTAGTCCGGCCATCTTTCTTCTGTCCATGAACTTCTCCCACCACCACATGACTTGCATCAAACATAATCTCAAAGGGGAAATCCCAATGAAAAGGTTGAATGATGGGAGCGGATATCAACACTTTTTTTAACCGGTAAAAAGCATCTAGACATTCCTGAGAAAACTCAAAAACCGCATCCTTATTCAACAAGTTAGTTAAGGGTTTAGAGATTTTAGAAAAGTCTTTGATGAAACTCCTGTAGAATCCTGCATGCCCAAGAAAACTTCGCACACCTTTAATAGAATAAGGTGGAGGAAGTTTCTCTATAGTCTTGATCTTAGCTCGATCAACCTCAATACCTCGGTTTGAAACGAGGTGACCTAATACAATGCCCTCACTAACCATAAAATGACAGTTCTCCCAATTCAGAACGAGATTAGTGTCTTCACAACGTTGTAATACTAGACAAAGGTTAGGTAAGCAGTTATCGAAGGAAGAACCATAAACAAAAAATCATCCAAAAATACCTCCATGATCTTCTCGATATACTCGGAAAAGATAGCCATCATACTGTTAGCATGAAATATTGTGATATTTTAGGCACGTTTTCTAAGTGTATTTCATCCATATTGGTAGTCATTGATAAAGCATTGAAGTATTTATGAGTTAGTTCATCTATTTTGTCGATATAGAGGTCTACATAAGCTTTGTGTTGATTGTAGGAAATTAAGAGCTAAATCCGAACGGATTGAGAGAGAATGGAGTTTGATTGAGCATGTCCAAGGATTGAGGACATCTCTAGGAGCTAAGGATGGTGCTAACTTGAAGAATAGCACGAGGCTAAGGAAAATTACGATCTACCTCTAAACCACGCTCTAAAATACGGCCGTACTAGATTCCACGTTCTAGTCCACGGCCGTGGAACCTTGGCAAGAGAAGCGTGGTGTATTCCAGCAACTTACACGGCAGTGGAGGGTTGTGACAAACCGTGACCCAATTCCACGCTCTAAATTACGGGCGTGGAACCCTTCCACGACCGTGATCTTGGCGATCTTTTACGCAATATTTTAGGCAACGATCTTCTACGCAATGGGCCGGACTTATATTTTATCTTACACTATAAAAGGACGGAAGAAGAGAGATTCCGTCACCTTCGCTTACACTTCGGCTTACCCTAGTTTTACGCTTTCACGGAGATCGTCGTTGAGAGATTTGTGCTTTGCCTATTGAGATTTCCGGATTGACGGAAAGAGTGAAGATTGGGAAGATTTGTTCGTAAGGAGATTACGCTTCATCTTTAGGTTTGATTAGAAGATGGATTGACATCCCGTTCTTCCTTCTTATCTAAGATTTGTGATTGTTTGTGTTATTCCGAATCTATTGACATTATTGTTCTTGATTTGTGGATTTGAGATTGATTTGAAGGTTATTCAAGGTTTTCGGAAGTTTTCATCTTTCATTCTTTTAAATCTTGAATTTGATATCAATATGACTGTTGTTGGCTAAACCCTTTAGCAATTCTAAGGTGAAGGGTTGATAGTTTTGGCTTAGATGATGATAGATCGATCGTAAATAGGTTGGACCCTGAGAGTTAGAAAGAATCGCCGACGAACCTAATCCATGGTCTGTTCTTGAGCTTCCACGGCCGTGGAACTCAAGAACTACCCGTAATTTTGTGTCAGTTTACGAAATTGCTTTTACTTTAATCCAAAGTTAAAGATTTGCTTTAACTTAGTCTTGGCTTGCCTTTTCTAGGTGGTAGTGAAGCCTCAACAACCTCTACCTCGATTTCGAGTGTCACAACCTTAATCGGTTAAGTTAGTCTTGATCCTTGGATTACAAGTTTGGATATTTGACAATAATTCTTACCTTTAGATCCTTTCTATACTGAAGCCTCAACAACCTTTATAGAGAGTGTCTTTAGGTGGGTCATATAAGGTTTTTGGAACTTCACCGTACAATTACTTTACATTCGTATACCTTTGCAAACCTCAACTCCGTCCTTATATCTTTAGTGTATCTTGAATCGATTGCCACAGCTGGATTCCTGGATCTTTAGGATTGTTGATTTCCCAATAATTTGAAAAGCTTCATACATTTACTTGCTTGATAATCTATAATTGAATTTGTTCCCCCAAATCCCTGTGTTCGATACTCTGGAATTCTTGCTTAACTATATCGATCCGTACACTGCGGGTTCTCTTGCTTGATTTCTAGTTTTATAATTAAAGCTTATTTGCACGCACGCTAAGTGGCGAACAAGTTTTTGGCGCCGTTGCCGGGGATTTGGTTTAGGCCGAATTCGGTTTTCGGTTGTCAAGCTTGGGAGCTTTTCCCTTATTATTTGATATCTTTTCAAGTGTATGCGCAGGTCTAGGAATAACGAAGACCTCTTACCTCTTGATCAAGAGCTTGAGAGGACTTTGAGGAGAAAGCTTAAGGAAAGAAAAATGGCTGAAGAAAACGAACGTGATCTCCAATCGGAGTTAGCGGAGAAGGAAGCTCAACTCCAATGGAGTGAGAAGACTCGTAGGGAAGAAACAGATCGTCATCAAATGAAGGTTGATGATCTAACGGACATGATGTTCCAAATGTGGCTGGAAATAAACAACCTCAAGGAGAAAAAGAAAAGGAGGAGACCGGGAAGATCGGTTAGAGCCAACTCATCAAATGAGGATAGCGACTCCTCCATGCCACCGCTAGAGGAAATTGATCCCACGATCAATGTGAATCCATTCTTTCCACGTCCAGCTGCGAATTGCCGTGTTCCACCTAGGAATGCGAGGATCGAACGTGTAGAAGAGGAGCCAAGAACTCTTGGCCAAAGGATGGATCCAACGCAGCAACCACGCCGTTTAGGTGTGAACTTTGATGCTGACGATGTACAAGGGTTTAGCTTCAACCCTCAAGTTATTACCATTGTTCGCCAAAACCAATTTGGTGGAACAAGTGCTGAATCTCCACACCAACATCTACAAAACTTTGAGATTATGATGGAGACAATGAAGCCTAAGAACGCAACTACCAACAGCTACAAACTCAAGCCTTTCTTCTTCTCCTTGAAGGGGAAAGCATTGTCTTGGTATCAAGCTCTTCCAAGTGGAAAGCTTGAGACATGGGAGGATCATTCTGCGGAGTTCCTCACTAAGTTCTTTCCGTCATCCAAAACGGCGGAGCTAAGAGGTAAGATTAATGCATTTTCTATGAGATTTAACGAAAGTTTGTTTAAATCTTGGGAAAGATTTCAGGATTTGCTATTGGATTGCCCTCATCATGGCATATCCAAGCTTGCACTATCGGAGATATATTATAAGGGGCTGGATGTGGAGACACAATTCAAGCTCCAATCCCTTTCATGTGGTACATTCATGGACATGAGGGAAGATGACGCTTGAGACTTCATTGAGAAGCAAGCGCGAGTCATAGAGAAGTATTCTCACCGGAAAGTGGAGGGGAATCGTGTGGATCAAGGAGCCAAACTAACACACGAAGCTCAATCTCAAATCTTTTCTCTCAACAACGAGATTAAAGAGTTGAAGGAAGCTATCAAGACCAACTTTCCAAAGCAACAAGGAAAAGATGTGGGTTATTTAGGCAACAACAATAACCACAACGGTGGTGAGAATACAAACCGCAACAACAACAACCGGAACAACAACCGGAATAATTGGAACAACAACAACAACAACCGGAACAACAATTGGAACAACAATAGGGGTTCAAACAACAACAATTGGCGCTCCAATCAACAAAATTCCGGTAATTCTTATCCTTCCAATTCAGGAAATTCACTAACTCCACCTTCCTCTTCTTCCACTCCTTTGAAAAGCCAGGGGCAAACATCTAATGGTGGAAGCACTTCGGGGAAAGAGAAGCCCGATTTCATGTTGGAAACGATTTTGGGGAAGCTTCAAGGGTTGGAGACTCACATCATCAAGGTTGATGATCACATTACTAAGGTTGATAAAGCCCAAAAGGTTTTAGAAAACCAAATGTTCAGCCATGCGGAGGAAGTTCCTAGGAATCAAGGGAAACTTCCACGAAAAACGGAGGACAACCCAAAAAGAAGGGTGATGGCAATCACAACTAGGAGCGAGGTGACAACTACCGACCCGCAGCCTAAGTTCGTAGAAGTTCCCGTTGGGAAAGAGAAAGAAAAGGGGAAGGAGAAGGAAGATGTATACGTTCCTCCTCCAGCTTACAAACCTCCCCTACCGTTCCCGCATTCTAGAGCAAGAGCGCGTCTAGACAAACAATTCGGTAAGTTTATAGAACTCATGAGCAAATTACATATTAACATACCTTTCATTGATGCTATTGTAGGTATGCCGGCTTATGGCAAGTTCTTGAAGGAAATCCTCTCTAACAAGCGAAAGCTAGAGGATTTTGGAGAGGTTAAGATGAGTTCGGATTCTTCGGATCTCATCAAGACCATAAAAGAGAAGATGCCCCCAAAGCTAAAGGATCCGGGGTCATTTTGTATTCCCATAGGAGTGGGAGATGTCACATATGATGCATTATGTGACTTGGGAGCAAGTGTGAGCATCATACCACTTGCATGATGTAGGAAGATCGGTTTAGGCGACCCTAAACCGGTGAAGATGACGTTGTACATGGCGGATCGATCCATAACTCGTCCCGTCGGTATTGTTGAAGACGTCCCGGTCAAGCTAGGTAAATTCTATGTTCCTATAGATTTTGTTGTGCTTGACATTCCTGCAAATAGTCCGGTCACGATCATTCTCGGAAGACCGTTTCTTGCAACATCCGGCTGCATAGTCGATTGCAAGAATGCTAGACTCGCCTTTGACATAGGAGAAGAGAAGGTAGAGTTCGTTCTTTCCACTCTAGTGAAGGAACCAATCTTTGATGAGGATATATTCAATATCCAAGATGAAGAAGGGTTGTCTAGAGAGGAGGTAAGTGCTATTCTCTTCAAAGATCCTTTGCAAAAGGTTATTACTATGAGTCTAATGGATATAGGGGAAGAAGAGGAGTGCAATGAGGCAATTGAAGCCTTAGAAACACAAGAAGAAGTATGTGAAGAGGAGTTTGAGAAACTCCACGACGAGGTAGAAAACGTACGGATCCACGGCCATACACTATATTCCACGGCCGTGGATTTCACCAACAAAAGCGTGGCTCACTCCAGAGGGTTACACGGTCGTGAAGTGAACAGAACAACCGTATTTACTTTCCACGCCCAAAACCACGGCCGTGGAGGATGTAGAGAGGCCGTAATTTTGGGTGATTCCGAAGGTAATTGTGTCTCTTCCTGAACTTCTTTTGATTCTTCTCCCACACCTTCTACACCCTTAGACACCTCTAAGGAAGCATCGGACGCTCCTCAAGAACCATTGGAAACTCCGATAGTCATGGAACTAAAGCCACTTCCTACTCATCTAAGGTACGCATATCTTGGACCTAATTCTACCTTTCCGGTTATTGTTAGTTCCGATTTAAGCATAGATGTTCGCTCCAAACGGTGTGTGCAAGCTTTAAATTTATAACCCTAGACTTAAGCTTAAAACAAGGATGCGAACCCGCAGTGTACGGGTCAGTCGTAGTAAAAAGCAAGAAAATTCCAGGGGTCGATCACAGGGACTCGGTGAAACAAAGTCAATAACGGTAAGCTTCGTGAATACTAACCACAAAGAGCAATTAACACAATCAAAGATGAATAAGAAGTCAATAAAGCAAACATGCAATTCTAGGGATTAAAGCATCTAGTTGTGGTTCCAACTCAAGATCTATAGATAATCGGACAAAGCTGAGATTTTTGCGTGGGGAAGGTGTTACTAAAGTGGAGTAGATCACCGGGTAAGTCTCACTACACACTAATCCTAAACCGTAACTCCTATTACCGGGTAAGTCTGAAGGAATCAAGATAAAGAACTATAGCCTCAAACTAACACACCATCTAAGGGAATAGAATCAACCTTTACCGGGTAAGTCTCAGGCTAACTCACAAAGAATGGATGCAAGCACACTCAAACCCCAATAAAGGATGAATCTTTATTACCTACACTTATGATCGTTGGTACACAAACTAAGGAATTACCGGGTAAGTCTCATCCTAAGCTTGCTTTGAACCAGGAAAGGTGTAATAAGAATAGGATTTGGCAAACTCTAACACTTAACTCTCAGTTATGGATCAGATAAGCCACCTCGGTCAGAAGAATTCCACCTCGGCCAAAATGTTCATCGACTGAACGAGATGCTTAGGGTTAAAGTTAAAGACTCGAACTTTCAGGATCCTACTGGAATCTAAGATTATTCTATCATTGTTTTTCCCACAACCTTCAGCTAATCACCCTAGAATCACACAAGGAATTTAGCCACTCATCATCATTATGAAAGTATTAAATATATGGGAAGAAGGTGAATATTTGAACAAGAAGAATTTAATGAAAAGACTTCAATAACTGAATCAAATATCACAACAAAGCGTTTCTTGGATAGCAATCCAACAAGACAAGACAACAAGTGAGGGAATTGAAGATAATCTTACAAAACCCTCCAAAAAGCTATAAAAGCTATGGACTTCAACCTTCCTTCAACCTTCAAAAAGGTTCTTCGAATCTCTCCTAACTGGAGTAGGCTGCTGCTGCGTGATCTTCTCGTAAGCAAGATGTCCAGCCGTAAACGGATGTAGCGGGCCCTCCGGATTTGTGGAAATCCAACCCCTTTTATAAGAAAATAACCCTCCTAAGATAATAAATCTTAGAAAGATATTTTCCCATAAATATAGGTAAAATATATGATTCTGCATATCTCCTTCCTTCCAGGAGCCAAGCCCAAAAATATAAGATCACTTTCCAATTTTAAAAGATCTCAGCCAAGAATAAAATATTCTCGCCGCGTCCTAGGTGTTCGCCTCGGTCGAGTCGGCGTCTCTGGATCACCTCGGTCGAGATGAATCTCTGGTCAACCGAGGTGAGTCACAACTGAATGTGAAATCTCTCAAAACTGGTCCAAAGTAAATCTTTAATCCATGGCTATGCTCCCTGGATGTAGCTCCAAATGACTCATGACTCCTTTTGCTCCTTTTTGATGCGAAACGTACCCTTTTACCTGCAATTACAACAAAACTAGGTGTAGACCTCGATTCTCGCAAAGGTAAATGAAATGGTAGTAAAATCACATAATATACATACAAACATGCAGATTATGAAAGATAAAACGTCCAAACAAACCCCAAAATATAGACTATAATTCATGCTATCAATAGATGAACATAGTAAGCTCATGGTTGTCCTTAGGAAACATAGAAAAGCTTTAGGATATACTATAGAGGACTTAGTTGGAATCAAACCTTCCCTATGCATGCACAAGATATTAATGGAAGAGGACTTTAGGACTTCAAGACAACCTCAAAGGCGGTTAAATCCGACCATGAAGGAGGTTGTCAAGAAGGAAATTTTTAAACTTCTTGATGCAGGTATCATCTACCCTATCTCCGATAGCAAGTGGGTGAGCCCAGTTCAAGTGGTTCCGAAGAAGGGAGGAATGATGGTCATCACCAATAAGAATAACGAACTCATTCCTACCCGAACCGTAACAGGATGGCGGATGTGCATAGACTACCGCAAGTTAAACAACGCGACGAGGAAGGATCACTTCCCACTACCCTTCATCGACCAAATGCTTGAAAGGTTAGCACAACATTCGCATTTTTGCTATCTTGACGGTTATAGTGGTTTCTTTCAGATCCCGATACACCCGGATGATCAAGAGAAGACCACGTTCACGTGCCCGTGGGGTACGTTTGCCTATAGGAGGATTCCGTTCGGGCTTTGCAACGCCGCAGCCACCTTTCAAAGGTGCATGATGGTCATCTTCTCCGAATACATAGAGGAAATCATGGAGGTTTTTATGGATGACTTCTCCGTTTATGGTTCCTCTTTTGACAATTGTCTTTCTAACCTTGCTCTTGTATTACAAAGGTGTGAAGACACTAACCTAGTTCTTAATTGGGAGAAGTGTCAATTCATGGTGAAGGAAGGCATTGTATTAGGACACTTAATCTCTAGTAGAGGGATTGAGGTAGATAGAGCTAAAATAAAGACTATAGAAAAGCTTCCTCCCCCAACTTCGGTGAAAGGGATAAGAAGTTTTCTAGGACATGCTGGATTCTATAGGCGTTTCATAAAGGATTTCTCTAAAATATCAAAGCCGCTAACTAATCTATTGATGAAGGATGCAGTTTTTGAGTTTTCGCAGGAATGCTTGGATGCGTTTAACATGATTCGGGAAGCTCTAATTTCAGCCCCAATTATCCAACCTCCGGATTGGAATCTTCCCTTTGAGGTTATGTGTGACGCAAGTGGCGTAGCTATAGGAGCTGTTCTTGGACAAAGAAAGGAAGGGAGAACCCACGCTATCTACTACGCTAGCAAGACGCTAGATGAAGCGCAGCTCAACTACGCCACTACAGAAAAGGAATTTTTAGCCATTGTTTATGCAATTGACAAATTTCGCTCTTATCTTGTAGGTGCAAAGGTGATTGTGTACACGGATCATGCTGCGATGCGGTATCTCCTTGCAAAGAAGGATGCGAAGCCAAGGCTAATTAGATGGATTCTTCTCCTACAAGAATTCGATCTAGAGATCCGCGACAAGAAGGGTTCGGAAAATTCTGTTGCGGATCATTTGAGTCGTCTAACACATCTAGAGGACGACCACCTACCTATAGATGACTCCTTCCTGGACGAGCATTTACACATAAAAGAGGAGTGCATCGATGTAATCTCCAAAGGTAACGAACCATGGTTTGCTGATTTTGTTAACTATTTGGTTTGTCAGGAAATACCGCCCGGATTATCCTACGCACAAAGAAAGAAGTTCTTTAAGGATGTTCGGGAGTACTTTTGGAATGAACCTCTCCTCTTTAAGAGAGGTCCGGATGGCATTATTCGGCGATGTGTGCCGGAAGATGAGATGCAAAGTGTCATCCGCCATTGTCACTCACTACCATGTGGAGGACACGCTAGTTCGAACAAGACTAGCGCTAAGGTATTGCAATCTGGATTCTTTTGGCCTACTCTATTTAAAGATGTGCAAACCTTTGTTTCTTGCTGCGATCCTTGTCAAAGAACAGGAAATATCTCTAGGAGGAATGAGATGCCTCTCAACAACATCCAAGAGGTGGAGATCTTTGACGTTTGGGGAGTAGACTTCATGGGACCATTCTCATCATCTTGTGGTAACCAATACATACTTTTAGCGGTTGATTATGTTTCAAGATGGGTTGAAGCGATTGCCTCTCCCACCAATGATGCCATGGTAGTGGTTAAGTTCTTTAACAAGACCATTTTCCCGTGATTTGGGACACCACGGACCATCATTAGTGATGGAGGCTCTCACTTCATTGCCCGGCGCTTTGAAGCTCTTTTAGCTAAGTATGGGGTGAATCACAAGATCGCCACCCCTTATCATCCACAAACTAGTGGACAAGTTGAGATCTCAAACCGGGAGATCAAAGGAATCCTAGAGAAGACGGTTTCAAGGACTAGGAAGGATTGGTCTTTGAAGCTAGATGACGCATTGTGGGCGTACCGGACTGCGTATAAGACTCCCATCGGAATCACACCATACAACCTTGTGTATGGGAAGTCTTGTCACTTACCGGTAGAGTTGGAGCACAAGGCGTTTTGGGCAATCAAGTGGCTAAATTTCAGCATGAAGGAAGCGGGAGAGAAGCGTCTCTTGGACCTAAATGAGCTTGAAGAACTCCGCTTGAACGCTTATGAAAACGCCAAAATCTACAAAGAAAGAGCAAAGCATTGGCATGATAAGCATATCATTCCAAAGGACTTCAAAGAAGGAGATCAAGTTCTCCTGTTCAATTCAAGGCTTCGTCTCTTTCCAGGTAAGCTTAAATCTCGTTGTACCGGACCTTTTCTAATCAAACGTATTTTTCCCCATGGTGCAGTTGAAGTATGGGGTGAAACGGGCGGAAGCTTTAAGGTGAACGGTCAACGACTCAAGAAGTATACACCGGAACTCCAAGCTGAAGAGTTTGCGCCCACCGCACTCGAATAAGTGCGAATTTGGTCTAGCTACGGACCTTAAACAAAGCGCTTCTTGGGAGGCAACCCAAGGTATTGCATTTACGTTTTTGTTTTTTGATTAATAGATTAGCTTAATTTAGACGTTTTTGCTTTGTTTTGCCTTCGATATCTTCCGGTATGTTTGTGTTTTTGGATGTAGGAACAGTAGAAAAGAAAAAAGGGAAGAGAAAGTTTGAAGAAAAGTGACGAAACTTGGACTTTGAAGCATTACAGAGAGTTCCATGGCCTAAACCATGGCCGTGACAGCTACAGTGACCGTAATTTTCAAAAGCCTGAGAAAAATCACCAAAACCACGGTTCCGTACATTTCCACGGCCGTGGAAACCCCCGATAGACCGTGATTTTCAAAAATTTTTATGGCCACTATATAAACCACGTTTCTTCACAAAACACAACACCACATACCCAAACCACGCCCAAAATCGCCGAATTGCTTCCCCCACTCTCAAATCTTCATCCGTTAATCGTTTTTAACGATTCTTTGACCCAAACTTAAGCAAAACCAACCACCAACGAGATCCAAGCAACAATTCGAGCGGCAAATCACCGGAGAAGCCACAACTCGGATTTCAAAATCCAAAAACCTAGGTTTTTGGCTCTTTCTCTCTGTCGATTCGGCTTTGTTATTGATAGAAATTGTAGAATAACTGATTGGAATTGGAAGAAATTAGTCTAGGACTGATTGATTGCTGAGTTTGGTTATTGATTGCTGAGTTTTGAGAATTTTTGAGAGAAACCATGGTTCCTGGACGTTCCACGGCCGTGGAATCTGAAGAACAAACCGTGGTTTTTAACAGAACATGGATTTTGTGAGGAGAGTGTCCGGTAGGAATAAGGACAAGAATAAGGATAAGGATAAGAGCAAGAAAAGGAAGGGCAACCCCTCTTCCTCTTCTAGAGCACCACCCCCTTCATCCCCTTCACCTCCATCATCACCATCATCACCATCACCACCTCGCCCTAGGATCCCTACCATTCATGAGGATCATCTCGATGCTTTAGAGAGGATCCATAAGTGGACGGTCATATGACCTAGATACATATTGCTTGAGGAGTTAGAGCCTCTACATGTGGTAGGAGACATTACTTGGCTCTTGGATAGAGCCGGCTTAGTCATTTTTTCCGCTATTCGGGAAGATGCATATGAGGAGATTACAAGAGAGGTTGTGGTTTCCTTTGAGCACAGCCATGTTGACCGGACAGTTACTTTCCGGCTGATGGAAAGAAACTATGATTTCTCCATCCGGGAGTTTGGAGCCTTCTTTGGGTTCCACGAGACCTTCAATGGTCGTTTCCCCAGTGGCGTGTACGCCAAGGATTTTTGGGAAGAGATCGCTATGATCTATGCCAGCGAGGACCGCTGACAGCCAGCTAATACCAAGGCTAAGTTGATGTATCACTTAGCCTTGAAGATTGCTCACAGGGTACTTTCTGAGTGTCTCTTCCCTAGGACGGAGACGCCTCAGAAGATCAAGACAGATGAGCTCTTCCTTCTCTACTATATGCTGTACGGTAGACCTGCTGACTACGCCACCCTCTTAGCTGCTACCATGAGCAAGTTAAAGAATAAGAGGGCTGGCAACATTGGATATGGTGGGATAGTCACCCACCTTGCTAGGGCATTAGGGGTAGATTTCTCCGCTTGCACACGTATTGCTGTTGTACCCCTAGGACTTCAGGCCCTTATGACTAGAGGCCTCATCTTCCCCACCCATAGAGGTCCACCATATGCTGCTATGCCATGGGAGAGTAGGACCGGGAGAGGCATTGAGTGGCTCCCTGAGTATTCCATTATGGCTGGACGCCATAACTGGAAGGCGACGTTCGCTGTCATGCATGCGAACAGATTGGTAGCCCCCCCTACGTTCCACCACCACCAGTTGTAGAGGAGGAGGAGATAAAAGATGATTATGAGGGAGGAGGAGGAGCTGATCAGGACTTTGGTACATTCCCGGACCAGCCGGATGCAGTTCCCGACATGCCCAGACGTTCTCCCCGCCCTGCTAGAGCATCTGGCTCTTCCTCTCGCCGCGCTAGTGTGAGCGAGATGCCTACTTGGATGGCTGACCCTCCTGCTTGGTATTTGACTCAGCCGGATTGGATGGGAGCTCCTCCACCATGGTCCACACAGCCGCCAACAACACCAGCACCTTCAGATGCACCGGCGTGGTACAGCCAGCCGCCTGGCTGGTACGAGCAGTTGTCAGAGTGGGCTACCGACCTTTCCAGCAGGGTTGGAACTTTGGAGATCCGTGCTGACGCTAGAGATGCACGGGTGGATGACCTGGACCACATGATGAGAGACGTCTACCGCTAGCAGTTCGGGCGGTACTATGATCCCAATTTCTCTCCGTTCCCACCTCCACCGCAGTGACACCTTTGATGATCGACAGTTTAGCCGCTCCGCCACCGTTTTGTGAGTTCTTTTTCCTTCTTTCTTTTCTTCTTTTTATTTTCTTTGAACATTAGGGACAATGTTTGTTCCAAGTATGGGGTGGGGTGTGACTAATAGTTGTAATAACTCTTACTCACTTTTGTATGCTTCTATTGAGACTATCTTGCATGTTTCATTCTATTGCTACACGTTTCATTATTGCATTGCATGAAAAAGAATTTGAAAAACCCATAAAAATTGAAAAATTTTGAAAATTTTGTGCTTCTAAGGATAGGGATGATTTCTATGATAATCACCACTTGTGAATTGAGTTTTGACGGCAATCGCATGCTTGAATAAATAGTAAGTTGAAAAGGAATTGAATGAGTTGATTATCCCTCTTTTGCAAATTTCATAATGTGATGAATGTTACTTAAACCATGTTGAGAAATCAAGGTTGAAATCACATAATAAGTTCTTATGCTTCTTTTTGAGATGATTAAGGCAATTCGATTTTCTTTCTTCTTTCTTTGATCATTTAGCCCCTCAATGAAATAATGACCTCCTTTACCTATCCGGGAATTTGGAGGAGTTGAATGAAAAGGCATATTTGATGTGGGAGGGCCATGAAAGCAATATTTTGCGTTCAAAAGAATAGAAAGAAATTATAGGTTTGGGGAAGTCAATCATGATGATGAGTAACTCGGCACCATTCACATAGCCGGGTGTTTGTGTCTTGTCAAAGTCGGATTGAGCGATATTCCTAGCGGATTATGGTATGTGCGCTAAGGGTTTGAGGCATCTCGTAAAAATTGAGAAACGCCAATCTCCTAGGCTTCGGTTTTTGTGCACCTCTATCCATAACTCCAAAAGTAAAGTCGAAAAATGAAAAGAAGAGAGCGAAGCTCTAAGTTGAAAGTGCTGCGGAAACCGCAAGAGAAGAAGAAAAGAGTAGTTATCCACTTTCCCGAATTCATGCACCACATTCCTTAAAGTTTTCCTTCCCTTTCCACATTCTAGACCTTGCTTGAAAGTCCTTAAGATCAAAAGAATGTTATATGACTTGGTGATCTAGATCGAAGTTTCTTATGATTGATTTTGATAATGTTTGAAGGTTATGATGTTTACATGAAAGTTTGATTGATTCATGAACTTTCTTTACTCTTTACTCCTTGATTATGCATATGAAAGTCTTATAAGCAAATGAAGCAAGATTTGAGAATGATCTATTGATTAGAAGGCACATTCATCTAAAAGAAGTTTTGCTTTGAGAAGGTACACATATTTCATCCTAACTTGTGTTTTAAAGCTTTTTGAAAGACCTTGCTTAGGGACAAGCAAGTGGCAAGTATGGGGTTATTTGTTAGCATAAAATATTGTGATATTTTAGGCACGTTTTCTAAGTGTATTTCATCCATATTGGTAGTCATTGATAAAGCATTGAAGTATTTATGAGTTAGTTCATCTATTTTGTCGATATAGAGGTCTACATAAGCTTTGTGTTGATTGTAGGCAATTAAGAGCTAAATCCGAACGGATTGAGAGAGAATGGAGTTTGATTGAGCATGTCCAAGGATTGAGGACATCTCTAGGAGCTAAGGATGGTGCTAACTTGAAGAATAGCACGAGGCTAAGGAAAATTACGATCTACCTCTAAACCACGCTCTAAAATACGGCCGTACTAGATTCCACGTTCTAGTCCACGGCCGTGGAACCTTGGCAAGAGAAGCGTGGTGTATTCCAGCAACTTACACGACCGTGGAGGGTTGTGACAAACCGTGACCCAATTCCACGCCCTAAATTACGGGCGTGGAACCCTTCCACGACCGTGATCTTGGCGATCTTTTACGCAATATTTTAGGCCACGATCTTCTACGCAATGGGCCGGACTTATATTTTATCTTACACTATAAAAGGACGGAAGAAGAGAGATTCCGTCACCTTCGCTTACACTTCGGCTTACCCTAGTTTTACGCTTTCACGGAGATCGTTGTTGAGAGATTTGCGCTTTGCCTATTGAGATTTCCGGATTGACGGGAAGAGTGAAGATTGGGAAGATTTGTTCGTAAGGAGATTACGCTTCATCTTTAGGTTTGATTAGAAAACGGATTGACATCCCGTTCTTCCTTCTTATCTAAGATTTGTGATTGTTTGTGTTATTCCGAATCTATTGACATTATTGTTCTTGATTTGTGGATTTGAGATTGATTTGAAGGTTATTCAAGGTTTTCGGAAGTTTTCATCTTTCATTCTTTTAAATCTTGAATTTGATATCAATATGACTGTTGTTGGCTAAACCCTTTAGAAATTCTAAGGTGAAGGGTTGATAGTTGTGGCTTAGATGATGATAGATCGATCGTAAACAGGTTGGACCCTGAGAGTTAGAAAGAATCGCCGACAAACTTAATCCACGGTCTGTTCTTGAGCTTCCACGGCCGTGGAACTCAAGAACTACCCGTAATTTTGTGTCAGTTTACGAAATTGCTTTTACTTTAATCCAAAGTTAAAGATTTGCTTTAACTTAGTCTTGTCTTGCCTTTTCTAGGTGGTAGTGAAGCCTCAACAACCTCTACCTCGATTTCGAGTGTCACAACCTTAATCGGTTAAGTTAGTCTTGATCCTTGGATTACAAGTTTGGGTATTTGACGTTAATTCTTACCTTTAGATCCTTTCTATATTGAAGCCTCAACAACCTTTATAGAGAGTGTCTTTAGGTGGGTCATATAAGGTTTTTGGAACTTCACCGTACAATTACTTTACATTCGTATACCTTTGCAAACCTCAACTCTGTCCTTATATCTTTAGTGGATCTTGAATCGGTTGCCACAGCTGGATTCCTGGATCTTTAGGATTGTTGATTTCCCAATAATTTGAAAAGCTTCATACATTTACTTGCTTGATAATCTATAATTGAATTTGTTCCCCCCAAATCCCTGTGTTCGAAACTCTGGAATTCTTGCTTAACTATATCGATCCGTACACTGTGGGTTCGCTTGCTTGATTTCTAGTTTTATAATTAAAGCTTATTTGCACGCACGCTAAGTGGCGAACACATACAATGATGAAATGTGGCGGGAGCGTTACACAATCCGAATGGCATCCTCTAGTAAGCAAATGTACTCCATGGGCACGTGAAGGTGGTCTTTTGTTGATCATCCGGATGGATAGAAATTTGAAAGAATCCACTATAACCATCTAAATAGAAAAAATGGGATTGTTGTGCTAACCTTTCAAGCATTTGATCAATGAATGGGAGAGGGAAGTGATCTTTCCTAGTCGCCACATTCAAACGTCGGTAGTCAATGCACATCATCCAGCCGGTGACGGTCCTTGTTGGAATCAAATCGTTATTCTTGTTGGTCACAACGATCATCCCTCCTTTCTTTGGTACCACATGTGTAACACCCCGATTCTGCAGGACTCGGAGTGTCACATTTGGTTAGGATCTCACAATTAATCCTGACCCTAGCATGACAACAAGTTCACTGGACCTTACAACATGGCATTGACAGATATAAAAACAAATACATAAAATTGTATAAACTGTACAACCAAAAGGTAAAACAACATAGCCGAGTGTAAACAACAACTTCCTCACACAGGAGGTAACAAAAGATCATCCTCACGCAGGAGGGAAAGGTAAACAAACCCAAAAGCCCATAACATCCTATGTACGAAAGGTCCTCGGCCTGCCACTTTGTTAGATCACTCAGCAACACACCTATCATGTGGGCCATCTACAACATGGTAATAAACCATTAGCTAACCATACATATATAGAGTAATGAATAAGCACAAACACAATCATGTAAGGATTAACACATCAGCATGATATCACAGATTTTCCCATTTTATCACCTTTATATAATAGTCATTCACTCAAGTCGTATATATATAAATGAAAGTATGTGACACGAGGACCTATACATTCCCGCCTCTGAGTGCTATATCTAGCTGTACGAGTATCGGTCACACAATCCGTGTACCCTATGGGAGTGGATTGCGCCCTTCCTATAAACCAGTCTGGCCTGACGTCAGAGAACCTCCCAAACTCCACTACGGGATGAAAGGGAAAGGTTATCACAACCACACAGTGGGGTAGTCAATAAAACATAGGTCGGTATAAACGACATCTCATGCTATCATAGAAAACATATAAGCACACACCACTCATGAAAACACCAAATATAAGGATGGTAGCTAAGTAAGTCCTACGGACTTACCTCAACCTCGTACAAAGATCAACTAGAAGCAACCTCCAATCTTGAGAGAGGGGCACTGCCTAATAACAAGGCATAGAAAGATATCAACCTCTATTCATGAAAGGATCACACTTAGACCCAAAGGGATCCATAGGGATCGTACTCAACCTCAAAACCTCAACTAACATCAACCTAAGTCCTTAAAGCCGTATAAGGCATAACTCGATCATAACCTCAACCAAACACATCCTCACACCTCTAGCATGATCCTATACACTCACACTAGGAAAGGAGGGAACAAAGACATCCTAAGGTAAGCCTAGAAGCAACACACATGATAGAAATAGGGGACAATCTAGATCGAGGAGAAACTTCAACTACTCCTTCTTGATTGTTTGAGTTAGATCAAACATAGAATTTGGGTGGCGGAAGCGTTTGGTTGATCCTTCAAAAGGATCCTCGAGTATGAAAGGCTTGGATCAAAGACTAGATCCAAGCAAGAACTCTAAGAGGGTGGAAGAAGAGATGATGCCTAAACTAAGTAAGAGGGTTTTCCTTCTCAATACTTAGTATTCCACTTAGACATATCTTTTACAAATGAGGCAAGCCATCCTTATATAGTGGATGGGGGCAAACCAAAGGTTGAAACATAAATGACGGAATTAAAAGTCGGAATTAAGTTCTGAATATGAAAAGTCTAAAATATGAAAAGTCGGAATTTAATTCACGGAATTAAGTTTCGGAATTAAAGTTCCGAATATAAAAAGACCTATTATTAAATAGCCAAATAATAATAAACGTCTTCAAAATGGTGCGGGTCCTTCTAGCCGGAAACACGGATGGCATAGCGATCCGGGGGCGTATCATTCTCCTCCTTTTAAATGTGAAACGTCCTCGTTTCACCGTCAAAAAAGAAAGGAGTCACTTGAGGAACAAGACCCTTGAAAATCAACACCAAATGCACATTGTCGGGAGGCTTGGACTTGTAGTCCTTCAACATTGTGGTTTGCGGCGTTTGTTGACTATGTAATCCCTCAAGGTGGCGGTGCTGTGGAGTTTGTCTATCATGCCGTCAAGAACCTTGATGGGGAACGTTGAAGCCATGCTGAAAAGATAGAACGGCAAGCCGGGAGGTAAGTGAGTGGGCATAGTAAAGACAAACCTCGACTCGGCCGTCTCAAATTGGTTTTCCATCAACGAAATGGTTCCGTTGTCGGGGTTGACTTCTTTTTCACTCTCAAAAATGGCCTCGTCTTTGTCATCTTCAAAAAAAACTTTCCATGTAACGGATTGACCAAATGAATTGGAATAACCGGGGCACAAGTTTGAATGACAACATCTTCCTCGGCTTCGACTTTGTCACACAACGGTTGGACCACCAACTCACACCGTGGCTGTGAAACCGCTTGAGGTTCTTCTTGTTGCGTGGACGTCGTGTGAGCAAGAAGTTGTTCCCTCAAAATCTGAATCTCACGCTTTAGAGCGTCATTTGTTTCCTTGAGCACAACATAGTCATCTTTGGGGGCAATGTCATCAACTTGAGCACGCCGTTGGGGAACAAAGTTGACAATGTGTTCATGATTAGCACGCCGTCTTGGGGCGCTATAGGTGTCCTCCAAATAAGCTTGTTGGTGTGGACACCGTTGGTGCCCTTCCATGGAATAAGTCGGTCATGGTGCGTCCGGAGGAGGCAACCACTCCTCCTCCTTAAAGTATTCTCTCCGTCGGTACCTCCGGCTGGTTTGTTTGGCCTTCGGTGGATATGGAGGAGGTAACCATTCTTCATCCTCATCATAAGAATCATAATCGTCATAGAACATGATGAACGATGAAGAACACTTGAAGATCTTTGAAGAACACTGAAGAACAATTTGAAGATCTTCGAAGAACACCAAAGAACACTTGAAGATCTTCGAAGAACACCGAAGAACGCTTGAAGATCTTCAAAGAACACCAAAGAGAGAAAAAAAAATTTTAATGAACAATCAAGAACACAAGTAAAGAACTTGACCTCGATCCCGAGCTCTAATACCAATGATAGAAATATAGGTGATCTAGATCGAGGAGAAACTTCAACTACTTCTTCTTGATCGTTCGAATTAGATCAAATGTAGGATTTGGGTGGCGGAAGCGTTTGGTTGATCCTTCAAAAGGATCCTCGAGTATGAGGGCTTGGATCAAAGACTAGATCCAAGATAAGAACTTTAAGAGGGTGGGAGAAGAAGGTGATGCCTAAACTAAGTAAGAGGGTTTTCCTTCTCAATGCTTAGTATTCAACTTAGACATGAATTACAAATGAACCAAGTCATCCTTATATAGTGGATGGAGGTCATACAAAGAGTTCAAACATAAATGACGGAATTAAAGTCGGAATTAAGTTCCGAATATGAAAAGCCTAAAATATGAAAGATCGGAATTTAATTCACGGAATTAAGTTCCGGAATTAAAGTTCCGAATACAAAAAGACATATTATTAAATAGCCGAATAATAATAACGGTCTTCAAAATGTGCGGGTCCTTCTAGCCGAAAACACGGATGGCATCGCCATCCGGGGGCGTATCAACACACCTGCAGAACCAAGAGAAGAACCTAGCTGATGTAGGTGGGCGCAGGGGCGAATCACAGGTGGCGCAGGGGCGGGTCCTGGCCGGCGCTGGGGCGGCTGCAAGGTGGCGCAGGGGCGGCTGGACAGTAGAGGCACCAGTTAAGCCCCTCTTCTTCCTTCGATTCTTTCACTCTTCCTTCACTCCATCATCAGCATACATACAGAACATACATATATATACATTAACACATTCTAAAAATGGCGGAAGCATGATCCAAGCCTAAGGAACCTAAGCTAGACTAAGGAAAGGGGAGAAAAGATGAAGAAAAGAAGAAAGAAAGGAAGGAAGTCATGAAAGCTTACCAAGCTGGAATTCCAAAGATCAAACACAGCAACACCACCACCTCAAGCTCGCTCAACAAGGCACAACAACATCATCAACAACAATCCACATGCAAAGCCAAGCACAAGGCTCACAAAACTCACAAAACTCAAAGAAGATCAAAGATGATCCAAGGGAGAAGAGAGGAGAAGAAGATGTACGTAGGAGAGAGATGAAGCAGGAACTGATAAACCCTCATCAGAAGGAAAGAGATTAAGGTTATAAAGGGTGAAAAGAGTAAAGCACGAGTCAATGAGTCAAAGAAACGGCTGCAGACACACAGAGCCGCAGGGGCGGACTTTGTGAGCCGCAGGGGCGGGCCAAGCAAACTGCAGGGGCGCCTACTAGGTCACGCAGGGGCGGTCTAGGCATAAACTGGGTCCTCAACTCACCCTATCAGCAACTCAGCAACTAGGCTCTTACAACATGTACCGGGCTCACCCACTTGTTGTCCGATATAAGGAAGATAGTTCCTACATCAAGTAATTTAAGCACTTCCTTTTTCACAACCTCTTTCATCATCGGATTTAACCATCTTTGAGGTTCCCGTGAAGGCTTATGATCATCTTCCATTAGTATTTTATGCATGCAAAGAGAAGGTTTAATTCCAACAAGATCATCAATAGTATATCCAATAGCTTTTCTATGCAATTTCAACTCATGCATCAACTTAGATAACTCAATCTCAGTAAAGTTAGCACTAACTATGACCGGATAAGTGGAATTCGGTCTAAGGAACGCATACCTTAAGTGTTGTGTAAGAGGTTTAAGCTCCAAGATAGGAGGTTCTTTAAGTGGTTGTTCCATACCTCTAGAATCCTCTTGTGAAGCTTTGGAAGCTTCGGGAGGGGTAAGGCTATGTACTTGCAACGCTTGAAATCATCGAGCGAGGAAGATTTGAGAATCCAGACATCTCGTTTGCACCAAAAGTGTCTCGGTCGAGATCAGGTCCGAGGTGACTCCTTGTTGGTCTCACCTCGGTCACCCCAAAATTCATCTCGGTCGAGATGGTCCGTCTGAGGTCAAGGAAGTTTTTTGTTTCTTCTTCAAAAACAGCCTTTGGATATTCTTCCAAGGCTTCCAAACTTCTTATATCTGCATCAAAAGAAACATCTACACCTTCCTCCATCATACTAAAACTCAAAACCTTCTCAAGAGGATATTTAATTAAGATAAAGCTCACCAATTCTCGAGATTTCTCTTCGTGATAGATGTTGAAGATGTCTTCTCCAAGAGCTTGTCCTTTCATCATAGCTGAGAGTGTAAACTCAACACGCACTTCTCCAATGTTGAAAGACAATGTGGCATTCTTGCAATCAACCATGCATCCGGAAGTTGCAAGAAACGGTGTTCCAAGAACGATCGGGATTGGATAGTCTACAGGAATGTCCAACAACACAAAATCTATAGGAACGTAAAACTTACCAAGCTTTACGGGAATATCTTCCAATATGACAATGGGACGAGTAATGGAGCGATCTGCCATGTACAACGTCATCTTCACCTGTTTTGGATCTCCCAATCCGTTTTTCTCACACAAAGCAAGTGGAATGATTCTCACACTTGCTCCTAGATCACAAATTGCATCATATGTGACCTCTCTAACTCCAATGAGAATGCAAAGCGATCCCGGATCTTGCAGCTTTGGTGGCATATTCCCCTTCATGATTTTGATAAGTTCGGATGATCTATAAGTCATCTTTACTTCACCAAACTCCTCTAGCTTCCTATTGTTAGAGAGGATCCCCTTTAAGAACTTCCCATATATGGGCATACCTAGAATTGCATCAATTAAAGGTATGTTAGTATGCAATTTACTCATAAGGTCAAGAAACTTACCGAAATGCTTGTCTAGATGCGCTCTTGCTCTAGATTGCGGAAAAGGTAGTGGAGGTTTGTAAGCCGAAGGAGGTACGTAGATCTCGTTCTTCTCCTTCTCCTTCTCATTTGGGATCTCGTCCAACATAGGTTGTTTGCCCTTGTCGTCCGTCCGAGGTGTAGGGTCGGGGGTCTTCACTCAACTCCTTGTAGTAATAGCCATTACTTGACCTTTCGGATTGTTCTCCGTCCTTCCGGGAAGCTTTCCTAGATCTCTAGGAATATCTCCAGCCTTGCTAAACACTTGATTTCCCAAGGCTTTTTGTGCCTTAGAAATTGAAGTAACCGAACTTTCCAAACCGTTTAGCTTTCCCATCATGGCTTCAAGCATTGCTTCCATCTTATCCTTTGGTGGTTGATTCGAACTTTGAGGTGCATCTTGACTTTTTAATGGAATGAAAGTAGAAGAAGAAGAAGAAGAAGGTGGAGTTAGAGCATTTTCAGTATGGGAATAAGGGTTACCGGAATTTTTTTTATTGGATCTCCAATTGTTGTGGTTCCGGTTGTAGTTGTTGTTCCTTTGCCCTTGATAATTTCCTCTTCCTACATAGCAAACATCTTGCTCCTTTGACGCTCCTCTAGATTGTGTTTGTGTCTTCAAAAGGTCTTTCAAAACCTTGACTTCATTGTTTAGAGTAGTAAGTTGAGCAACACTAGAGGTAGTAAGATTCAGCTCTTGAGGTCCGGATCTTCGATTCCCATCATCAACCCTCCGGTGGGAATATTTCTCAATAACTAGAGCTTGTTTTTCAACAAACTCCCATGCATCATCAACGGGTTTATCCATGAACGTCCCAACATAAAGGGTCTGAAGTTTGAATAGAGTTTCCTCATCCAACCCCTTGAAGTAAATCTCTAACAACTCAATCTTTGGAATCCCATGATGAGGGCAATCCAACAAAAGGTCCTTGAACCTTTCCCATGATTTAAATAAACTCCCCTTGTCTTCATTACAAATGTATTAATTTTACCTCTCAATTCCGCTGTTTTTGATGGCGGAAAGAACTTGGTGGGGAACTCCGTAGTCATCTCCTCCCATGTGTGAACTCTTCTGGATGGAAGTGATGGATACTATGCAAGCGCTTTCTCTTTCAAGGAGAAAGAGAAACCTCGCAACTTATAGTTATCATTCTTCAATCTTGAAGATGACAAAGTCTCCATGAGATTCTTATAATTTTATAAATGTTGATGTGGAGATTCTCCCTCTAATCGTCGAAACTGAATTTGTCGGATCATTGTAAGAATTTGAGGGCAAATCTCGTACTCATATTCAGCCGGATCTCCTAAGTTCACGCCCGCACGGCATACTTGTTGAGCGGGATCCATCCTTTGACCAAGTGGTTGTGGTTCTCCCACAAACGGATCATTCTTCGCATTCCCAGCTGGAAAATGAGGTGCAGGTGGTGGCACAACAACGAGTGCCGGTAGATCAAGTGCAACTCTAACATTGCCTCCTTGATCTTCACGTAACCGCCGAACAACAGCTTGTACCTCGGCCAAGTCGGCCCGAAGTTCGTCCTGGGTAACATGTGCATCTTCTCTCTCTCTCTCTCTCTCTCTCTCTCTCTAACTAGAGCATCATCTCGTAGCTTCAATGATCTAGAGCATCGTCCAACTCAGCTTGGAGATCTCTATCGTCCATTGCCGCCATTTTAGCTTCTTTCAATCTTCTTCTATAAGTCTTTTCAGGTTCAGGATCCTAGGGAGCAATTTCTTTACCAGCTCAAGACTGTTGCTGACAAGCTTATAAACCTACGGTCATTGTGTTTTAGCTTAATCAAAGTAGAATTCCGAACTTAACACTTGACCGATTGTATAGTGTGTAATTAAGGGTCGAACCCAAGGGAGTTATGGTCAAAGTAAGATTTAGATTCAATTATGAATTTAGTAACCGGGGGGGGGGTTGGATTGCAATATTAAACAAGACAAAAACAAGTAAAGAGCAAGTAAAGATGATGATTGATTGATTTGGAAACTACACTAGGTTAGATTTCTGCATGTATACAACTCGGTTGGTTCTTTTTAAAAGCATTCGCTCATTGTTCTCATCTTAATCTTATTTATGTGTTAAGCCAACCGACATTAACACAACTTAACTAGTTTATCGATCCGTAAACCTACAAGATCAAACAACAAGTTAGCATTTAAATAAAGATAAAGAGATACATAAAAGATAAACAACCCCTTAATCTTATTATGTAGTTATGTTCCTTTGCCCTTAGATAATTACAACCTGTTATTACCTAGGAGTTTGCTACTAGATTAAGGACCCGAACTCAGAATCGAATAACCCTAGCCTTTTGCATGCAATTGTATAACTTAGGTGATCAAACTAAGTGAGAATAGACATGCAAACATAAGTTAAAGAGCAAGGAACAAAACACAATTGGAAACTGAATATAACTTCTATTAATAAGACTTACAACCAAATTGCGTACATCTTCACAACCCAATGTAGCAAGGAAGCTTACAACTCCATACAAAATGGCACTTAGACAAATAGAGCTTTTTTTTGGGGGGGGGGGGAAATGAGGATGATTCTAGCAATCAGCCAAGGAATCTATTTATACTAGAAAATACAGTAAATGGTAGTAAAGAGGTTGTGTAAACAACCACCTTTAAGGCCATAAAGGTGGCCTAAACAGCCGGAGTAAGTCCTTTGGTGCTAAACCGCAGGGGCGGTTTAGGCCAAAACACTCCATCTTCAACTAAGCCGCGGGGGCAGGGTCTTTAATGCTCTGGAACATCTGATTGTTAATCTCCTTGATGTTTCTGGTGTTGATCCGCAGGGGTGGCCCAGTGTCACGGCGGGAGCGGTGACATTGTCTCTTTGGCTTCACAAGTCCGGTGGCAAGAGGCGTTGAGGCACTAGCACTTGTTCTTCGGCTGAGCCACCGCAGGAGCGGCTAGAGGTTGCCGCAAGGGTGGTGACATGGTTCTTTTGAGCGTAGGCGAAGCAGTAGGAGGTGGCGGCGTTGTTGACCTTCAGGTGTGTCACCACAGGGGCGGCTAGGTGCTGCCGCGGGGTCGGTGACCCCATGTCCTCGGAGCGCTGGTGAAGCACAAGCTACGGTGTCGGGGACATTGGCCACCGCTGGGGCGGTGGCTTCTGCCGCGGGGGTGGTGTGGCACTAGAAGCTCATCTTCGTTGATCTTCTTCTTCTCCCAAGTGTTGTTAGATCCTTTCTTTACTTCATTTTGAGGTTCTTCATCTGGATCCAAACATTAGCAATACAACATAGCTACAAGACTCTAAAAAGACTCTAAAACTACCTAAAACCGATAGTGATTCCATCACTTATCAAACTCCCTCATACTTAGACTCTTTACTCGTCCCAATAAACAACACATCTAATCAATATCAAAACAAAGTCTCAGGAAGGATGGTGCAGCAAAGAAGTGAGAAAATAAAAGAGAAATTACCAAAGAAGAAGTGAGAAAAAAGAGAAAAGGTGAGAAAAGAGAGAAACAACCATCCTTATCGCTCCAATAGTGACCTACCCGGACTCCTTATGTCTCCCATTCTTATGTCGCCAACGTCCAAAAGAGGAGAACCTACGCTTAAATGTCGCTCATTGATGGCATGAAATATGACATAGTTTAGATGTGCATATAGGTAGTTTTTCCCATTTCTTTGAGTACGAGGACATGCATTCATAGCATATATCGAGTTTATTCACCTATTATCTTGGAATCGAGATCTACACAAGCTTTGTTGTGATTTTAGGTGAATTGAAACTGAAATGGAGTGGAAAAGGACCATTCACTGAGCATTGGTCAATGAGGATTTCATTGGGAAGCATTGGAACATCATTGGAAGAAGTATGAAGTGAAGCCAAGGTGAAAAGCGTCGAAAAGGAAGAACCATGGTCGAGAAAGAAGTTCCACGGCCGGGGTTTTTATAATTAATTGAATTTCACACGTAGAAACGAAGGTCGAGAGTTGCCACGGGAGGAACCACGGCCGTGCTTTTGTGATGTCACCCATGGTTTTCTTCGGAAAAGACCGTTACGTTAATTGCCACGTCAGCAAGAAAGGAAGGAGCCTTTTAACCTAATTTTATTTTATCAAAGGACGTTGACGGCTGCATTTTAGAGATCACGTCATAGGCGGAGATCTCGCTTTGGACGAAGATCACGCTTTAGGCCGGAAGGACGGCGCTTTCGGATTCCATTTTTTCGTACATCGGAAAGGATTGCTTTACCATTGGAGGAGATTGGAGAAGTTCTTGATTCCGCTTTAGAAATTTGTGAGATTGTTCTAGTCTTTGATTTTTGTCTTTGAGAACACATTCTAGGATTATATATTGTTTGATTGATTGAGTTATTGAATCTTTGAAGATTGGATTTATTCATCCTTGTGTTCTTCTTGATTGCATGTCCTTCTTGATTTCTTTTCTTAATCTTGATTTGATTTCGATGATGATTGTTGGCTAAACCCCCCTACGATTCTAGGGTGAAGGGTTGATGGTTGTGGTACAGATGATGATAGATTGAACCTTAACAGATCGGACCCTGAGAGTTGTGAGACGAAACCCTCAAACGAGGATTTTCACGTCCTGTTCTTAAGGAACCACGATCGTGATTTCCCAAGATCTACCCGTGGTTTCCTTTATCTTGCACGTTTCGCTTTTGCCTTTATCCAAAGTTCAAGATTGCTTAAATCCTACCCTTGTTAACCTTTTCTTGCCTTTGCTTTGTCGATTGTGTGTGTTTAAGAGCTCTAGGTGATAGGGGATTCAAAACCCTCTATTAGGTGTGAGGAGTGTCATAGCCTTTGCCTTTATCTTTATTTTCCTTGGGTTTTGGTTGGTATGAGAGCTAAGTCCTATCCTTGTGACCTCTTCTTGACAAGACTCAACATCCGTTAAGTAGAATCCTTTGGTTGGGATAAAGGGAAGTCGGATCTTAACCGGACGACAACCTACCGAATAACATATACCTTGCTATCCAGCTCTGTCCGTACAGATCCTTAGACATCTTGAATCGAAAACCACAATCGGATACTTGGATCTTTAGAATATGCATTCCCATTATTCTTGCTTCTATATTCTTTATTGTGATCATTTCATTGCTTGCTACCCAAGTTGGATTACTTTAGTGCTTTGTTCTCACTGATTCCCTGAGGTCGACTCCGGAATATCAGCCCATACTACAATTGCTCCGTACACTGCGGGTTCGCTATCATTAGGCTTAATTCTTTGATATAAATTTAAAGCTTATTTGCGCACACACCTTTTGGAGCGAACACTCATTTTGCCAAGGAGCCCTTTCGGGTTTTCACCTTGCCACTCTTCTTCTTTCAATGATAGTCTCACCAATTTCTCACATCCCTTAACTCCATTTTTTGCACCAACCTAGTGTTGGTCGGACTACCTTCTTTTTGCCTAAACCGCCCTTTTAGGTTTTTGGTTTATCCAAGGATTTTCTTGTCTTTTCTCAAATTCTTTTGCTTTTTTTTTACTGAATTGGAATTGAATTACAAACTGAAATCTTCAAACAAACACAACTATACAATCAAGATATGATCCCTCCCCCATACTTGAAGAACACTTTGCCCTCAAAGTGTGAAAATGAAGGCAAAATAAAATGTGGAGAAGGGAAATCGGAGACTCACTAGTGTAATGGTCCAGCTAGACCATCCCAAAACCGGTGGTGGATATGGGAAGTGAGAGCAGAAGTTTTCCTGCCGCTGGTAGATCTCGTTGAGGCGGCTCTGCTGCGCATCCATCCTAGCACCAAAAGAGGTCTCAAAGCCGGCCTGCCAAGCCTGCTGCTGAGAGTCAATGAGAGCCAGCATCCTCTACTCTGCATCCCGCTACAAGCATCCTGACTCAGGTCAAAGTGAGCGGTCATGTTCTCCTCAAAACCCGTCTGCCAAGCTTGATGATGCTCAATCATCGTCGTCTAATAGCTGGTATGTCACGCCTGATGCTGAATGGACAGAGCTGCCATCTGAGCAAGTAGACTGGCGTGTATGGGGTCATCCTCCTCTGCTTTTGGCATCTATGTGTCATCGGGGATGGGCTAATAGTCCTCAGCCGGTCCTCGACTCGAGCTCGCCGCATGCCACTCAAAAATGGCAACCTGTGATCGTCTCGGCACGTATTGGTCAAGGGAAATATAGAGGTCGGAAAGCTCGTCTCCGAAGGGCAAAGGCCGGGGAAAGTAGGTGACTTGGCTCCCATCGGTGAATGAAAGCCAAATTAGGTTCTCATTGTCCCTCATCAGTAACTTGCAACGACACAAGAGGCCCTCGGTGTAGAACGGGATTGTCATCCCATCCTCCAACTCCGTCACATCCATGACCTGAGCCGCTATGAGAGAAATGATTCCTCCTCCAACGATGTCCCGAAGCTCGTCCTTCCTTATCCGCTTCAAAGTGGAAAGGAAAAGGGAAATTCAGTCCTGCACAATTCCACACACCAAAATGCATGAATAAAGCAAGGTAAGGTCTTTCAGGGCGACCTTGTTCTCCTCTTTGTGCCCACAAAAGACACACATGATGATCTTTGACTACAACCTCAAACATGGGTGAGTGAGATTGTTTTGGTACTCCCCCTGCATGGAACTTGGAACTGGTAGTAGTACACCAAAACTCAAACAGATCTCTAGTGTAGGAGCTGACTCCCACCAATTCTCAGAAGGAATCTTAGTAACCCCAAAAGTTGCTCTCAGTTGGTCCAAGTCCATCGTGTATTTCCTCTTGTTGAACTTGAATGACAATTCAACACAAATTTGATCCTCCTTCTCCATGTTGAAGGTGGCCACAAACTTACTTGATAACTCGGGATACACAGGAACACTCTTCCCAAGGAATTCTCTAAGCCCAACATGCTCGAGGAAGTGCTGCATACTCTCTAGCATGCCTAAACTCTCCAACGTTGGAGTATGTAAAAACCGAGCTGGAAAGACATTTCGGTTCTGCATTATCTTGTACCTCGTCAACTTCTCTGGGGTTTATCTTAAATTTCCTTCATGTCTCCATTTTGTAGGTACGTGAAAGTAGCGAAATTAGAATTCACAAAGAAAATTGAGGAATCGGACCTTTCTGTTGTGAAAACGTAGGGGTGGGTTGCATAACCGCAGGGGCGGTGAGACACGGGGGAGGTGGAGAGCAGGCGCGGGGGCGGGCGAAGTGCTGAAGGCGATCTCCGAAGGATTTTGACATATTGTTTCAAACCGTCGGTGTTGGGGCCTCCTCTAGTGCCTGAAGGTGGTTAGACGTGGGGGAGTTGGTGCTAGAGGTGAGTGGTGGAGAGTATTAAGGGTTTGGTGAGGGAGGTTGTTGTGGAATGAAAGTGGAGGTGAGGTGGTGACAGTAGAAAGGGGTGGCGTTGGGGCGGATGCAGGGGCCTGTGGTGCAGTGTGGTGGTGCGCAAGGGGCATGATGGTGCGGTGTTGCAGCGTGAGAGAGTATTGGGGAGAGTTTGAGGGAGTTGGAGAGGGTAAGGGGTGAGATCTGGAGGAGAGTTAGGTCAGGAGGGGAGAGAGAGGGGTGGGTGCGGTAGGTGTAGGGATTTTTCTTATTTTTCTATTTTTTTTCTTTTATGGATAAAACCGTAGGGACGGGGGCTTGTCACTTCGGGGGCGGTGACAAGGAGGGGGAGGCCGCTGGCCCAGGACCGGGGGCGGCGCTGGGAGTGGCACGTCAAGGATGTCACCGCATGGGCGGGGTTTGTTACCGTAGGGGCGGTGACAAGTGTTGTTGGCGATGGCCCAGCGCCGGGGGTGGTGCTGGGAGCGCACTGTCACCGTGGGGGCGGTGACACAGGTCCGTGGGGGTGGTTGTTCGCTTCAAACGGTGTGTGCAAGCTTTAAATTTATAACCCTAGATGTAAGCTTAAAACAAGGATGCGAACCCGCAGTGTACGGGTCAATCGTAGTAAAAAGCAAGAAATTCCAAGGGTCGATCACAGGGACTTAGTGAAACAAAGCAAGTATAGGTTGTCAATGCAACTACTAACCACAAAAGCGATTAAAACAATCAAAGATGATAAAAAGTCAATTAAGGAAATATGCAATTCTAGGGATTAAAGCATCTAGTTGTGGTTTCAACTCAAGATCTAATGATAAGCGGACAAAGCTGAGATTTTTGCAATGGGAAGGTGTTACTAAAGTGGAATAGATCACCGGGTAAGTCTCACTACTTACTAATCCCAAACCGTAACTCCTATTACCGGGTAAGTCTCAAGGAATTAAGGAAAAGAACTATAACCTCAAACTAACACACCACCTAAGGGAATAGAATCAACCTTTACCGGGTAAGTCTCAGGCTAACTCACAAAGATGGGATGAAAGCACACTCAAACCCCAATAATGGATAAACCTTTATTACATACACTTATGATCTTAGGTAAACAAACAAAGGAATTACCGGGTAAGTCTCATCCTAGGCTTGCATTGAACCAGGAAAGGTGTAATAAGAATAGAATTTGGCAAACTCTAACACTTAACTCTCAGTTTTGGATCAGATAGGTCACCTCGGTCAGACGAATTCCACCCCGGCCGAGATGTTCATCGACTTAACGAGATGTTCTAGGGTTAAGGATAAAGATTCGAGCTTTCAGGGTCCTACTGGAATTTAAGATTATTCTATCATTCATTTTTCCCACAACCTTTAGCCAATCACCCTAGAATCACACAAAGAAATTAGCCACTCATCATCATGAATGCAATAATCAAATATAAGGGAAGAAGGTGAATAATTGAACAAGAAAACCTTAAGAACAAGGCTTCAATAACTGAATTAATTATCAAACAAACAAGCGTTCCTTGGATCACAATCCAATAAGACAATCAACAAGAAAGGGAATCTAAGAGAATCTTACAAAACCCTTCACAAAAGCTATAAAAGCTATAAACTGCCTTCCTTCAATCTTCCTTCAACCTTCAAAAAGGTTCTTCAAATCTCCCAACTGTAGTGGGGTAAAACGGCTGTAAGCACAAGCGGGTGTATACGGCCTCCTGATTTGTGGAAAATCCAACCCTTTTTATAGGAAAATTCCCTCCCAAAGATAAGATATCTTAGAAAGATATCTTCCCATAAAAATAGGTAAAATATATGGGCTAAATTATCTTCTTCCTTCCAGGAATCCAGCCTAAAAATATAAGATCCTCTTTCCAAAAATAAAAGATCTCAGCCAAGAATAAAATATCTCTCGCCGCGTCCAAGGTGTTCGCCTCGGTCGAGCAGCTCCTCTGGATCACCTCGGTCGAGATGGTACTGTAGCTGACCGAGGTGAATCACAACTGAATGTGAAATCTCTCAAATCTGGTACAAAGTAAATCTTTAATCCATTTCCATGATTCCTAGATTCTTCCTTAAGCTCCTGAATGTAGCTCCAATGACTCTTTAGCTCCTTTTGCTCCATTTTGATGCAAAACGTGCCATTTTACCTACGATTACAACGAAACTTGGTGTAGACCTCGATTCCCGCAAAGGTAGATGGAACGAAAGTATAATCACATAATATACATTCAAACATGCAGATTATTGAAGATAAAACATCTAAACAGGTCCCAAAATATAGACAATAATTCATGCTATCATTGGTGTTCTTGAAAAAGCCTCCTTCTTTTATTTCTTTGGGTTGCCTCCCGAGCAGCGCCTTTGTTTTACGTCGTTGGCTTCAACGTAAGTCCTTCACTTCTCTGCTTGGGCTTCCTCTAAGGCCATCTCGTCAATTGGATCGTTCTTTACTCCCTCATGGTACAACTTGAGTCTTTGTCCGTTGACTTAAAAAATCTTGTGTGTTTGTAAAATCATAAAGATCCACAACACCATGTGCATGGACTTCAGCAATGACGTAGGGGTCTGTCCATCTTGAGCGGAGCTTCCCTGCAAAAAGCTTTAAATGTGATTGAAATAAAAGGACCTTATTACTTGCTTAGAAGTTCTTTCGGAGGATGTTCCGGTCATGCCATGCCTTGGTTTTCTCTTTGTATGCAATGACATGGTCATAAGTGCCGAGCCTCAATTCCTCTAGCTCTTGCAGTTGGAGCTTCCGGAACTCACCGACTTTATTCAAGTTCATGTTGCACTTCTTTACCGTCCACCAAGCTTCGTGTTCTAGTTCCACCGGTAGGTGGCAAGCCTTGCCTAAAACAATCCGGAATGGTGACATCCCAATCAGGGTCTTGTAGGCCGTATGGTACACCCATAAAGCATCATTGAGCCATAGGCTCCAATCCTTCCTTTCGGGGTCACCGTCTTTTCGAGAATCGTCTTGATCTCTCTATTTGAAACTTTTGCTTGCCCAGTGTTTATAGGTGGTATGTTGTGGAGACTCTTTGATGGACATGATACTTCTTGAAGAGGGCAGTGATCGTTTTGTTGCAAAAATCCTTGAGGAAATCCGCAGCAACCTTAGAATCATCAGTTTTGGTGGCCTTTGATTCCACCCATTTGGAAACATAGTCCACCGCAAGCACACTATAGGTATTACTGAAAGAGTTAGGAAACGGTCCCATAAAATCAATTCCCTAAACATCAAAAATTTTGCAAAAAATAAGAGATGATTGTGGCATTTCATTTCTCCTAGAGATATTACCTATTCGTTGACACCTATCACACACTTTAAAAAATGCAAATGCATCTCGAAAGATGTGTGGCCAAAAGAAACCCACATCCAATACTTTTCTAGCCGCTTTATTAGCCCCAAAGTGCCCTCCATGTGCTTCTGAATGATAGAAAGAGAGAACAAATTGTACCTCATTCTCCGGAATGCAACGGCACGTTACCTGATCGCTACAATGTTTCCATAAGTAAAGATCATCCCAAACATAGTGCCTAGCCTCGACTTTCACCTTTTCTCTCTGAGACTTGGTGAAGTCTGGGGAGCACTCATCTCTGAAAAGGAAGTTCACAAGGTCAGCAAACCAAGGCTTAAATGAATGCAGTTTATACAATACCTCTGCAGGGTTTTCCATGGGGGCGGCCAAAGCAAGCCGCGGGGGCGGTGACAAGGGAGGTGCAGCAGCCCCAACTTCTAGCCGTAGGGGCGGTGTGGCGCAGGGGCGGACTCCTTAGGTCGCGGGGGCGGTTACACAACAAAGGGTTGTGTAAAAGGTGTCGTCTGAAAAAACTCCAAGGATGGCCTTCTCCTATCTTGAAACTTCATCATCCTTCACCAACCTACTCATGTGGCCAGCCACTAGGTTCTCCGCTCCTTTCTTGTCCTGAATTTCTAAGTTGAATTTACTTAGAAGTAGGACCCAACGAATCAACCTTGGCTTGGCTTCCTTCCTGGTCATGAGGTTGCGTAGTGTTGCATTGTCGGTGTAAACTATTACCTTTACACCGAGAAGATATTGCCTAAATTTCTCCAAGGCGAACACCACCGCTAGCATCTCCTTTTCGGTGGTGGAGAAGTTCCTTTGAGCGCCGTTCAACATCATTGAGGCGTAGTGAATCACATGTGATGCCCTCCCATCCTTTTTCCTCAAGACGACTCCTACAACATAGTCATTGATGTCACACATTATCTCAAAGGGCTTCTCCCAATTGAGAGATTAGATGATGGGGGCACTTGCGAGGCAATCCTTCAAGTTGTCAAACGTCTTCTTGCACTTCTCATCTACCATGAGTGTGATATCCTTCTTCAAGAGCTCACAAAGTGGCACCAATATCTTGGAAAAATCCTTGATGAAGCGCCGATAGAACCTTGCTTGACCTAAGAAGGAACGGATTTCACGCACCTTAGTAGGATAAGGTAAAGTTTGAATAACGTCAAATTTAGCCTTATCTACTTCAATTCCTTTTGATGAGATTATGTAGCCTAGTATAATACCTTGCTCTACCATAAAATGACATTTTTCAGAATTGAGAACTAAATTGGTTTCTAAACATCTTTGAAGAACAAGTTTTAAGTGTCCTAAGCATGCATCAAAACTATCTCCATGAACGGTAAAATCATCCATGAAAACCTCAATAAATTCTCAATGTACTCGAGCATGCATCTTTGGAAAGTTCCGGGAGCGTTACATAATCCAAATGGCATTCTGCGGTATGCAAAAGTGTCAAAAGGACACGTAAAACTTGTTTTCTCTTGGTCCTCCGGAGCGATGGCTGTTCAACAATAGCCCAAATATCCATCTAGGAAGCAATAGTAGGGGTGCTTGAAAGACGCTCAAGCATTTGGTCAATAAAAGGTAAAGGGAAATGGTATTTGCGAGTTACCGTCTTTAACTTACGGTAGTCGATACAAACCCTCCACCCGGTTTTGGTTTTGCTTGGTGCCATTTCACTGTGTTGGTTCTCCACCATGATAATTCCTCCCTTTTTTTGGAACAACTTGGGTTGGACTAACCTATTTGCTATCCGAGATTGGGAAGATCATGTCCTCTTAAAGAAGCTTCAACACTTCCTTTCGACCACATCCATCATAGACGGGTTTAGTCGCCTTTGGGGTTGCCTTGACGGTTTTGCTTCTTCCTCAAGGAGGATACGGTGCATGCAAGTGGAGGGACTAATCCCTTTTATATTCGCAATGGTCCACCCAAGAGCTGTCTTGTGCTCCTTAAGAATGTTCACCAACTTCTCCTCTTGACGGGGACACAACTTGCTAGACACAATCACTAGAAAAGTGTCATTCTCTCCAAGGAAAGCATACTTGAGATGTTGGAGAAGTTCTTTTAGTTCGACCTCCGGAGCCGGCACAATAGATGGAACAAGCTTTTCGCTTGGTGTTAGCAAAGTGGGCCCAATGGTCAAAGGTGCGATGGGGAACCTTTTGTGGCCATCCAATTGGGCTAGAACCTCCTGCGTGTTAGATGTTAAGGCATACTCCGAGTCATGAATATCATGTTATTTTCAATTATACTTTTTAATTCATCAATGTCGGAAATGTCAAACACATCTTGTACAAGTGGTTCAATTATATTAATAGCACAAAGAGAATGATCATCGGTGGGATGTTTCATGGCATCATAAATATTGAATATTACAACCTCACCATCAAATTCCATTGTCAATTTCCCACCAACATAATCAATCTTAGTCCTTGCCGTTTTTAAAAAGGGTCTTCCTAACAAGATAGGTGCAGCATGTGAATCATGTTCCATATCCAAAACAAAGAAATTAGCCGGAAAAATCAAGTTGTCAACCATTACTAGCACATCTTCAATTATTCCCTTAGGATATACGCTAGATCTATCAGCTAGTTGGAAAACAATTCGAGTTTCATGGAGTGGCCCAAGGCCAAGAGATTGAAAAATAGAGTATGGAAGCACGTTAATTGAAGCACTCAAATCAAGCATTGCTTTGTCAAAGCGAGTTTCGCCAATGACACAAGGAATACTTACCATGCCCGGATCACTGCACTTCTTGGGCATCCTTCGTTGGAACACCGCGGAGACATGCTCACTCACTTGAACCTTTTATTTCCCTTTCAACTTCTGGTTCCTGGCCTCTTGATAGTGCACAACTCCTTCAAAAAACGAGCATATTTAGGAACACTCTTCACAAGTTTTAGAAGACGGATGCTTACCTCGCATTTTGAGAAAGTCTCAAAAAGGTCATTGTCTTCTATCACTCTCCTCTCCTTGAGTGCCTCTAGAAAGGGAGCTGGTGGTTTCTCGGAGTAGCGAGGTGGAAAACTTGGACGGACATAAGGGTCCTCTTCAACCGGACCTTTTGTTGCCTTTGTCGCAGGGGCGGGTGTCTTAGGCCGCAAGGGCGGCTCACCGCATGGGCGGATGTCTCAGGCCACATGGGCGGCGATAGTATAGATGAAGGTGCCATCTAAGCGCAGGGGCGATTGTGGGGGCGGCTGGACTGTCAGAAACAAGTTTTTTTTATTCCAAAGATAGTTTTGGTTGCACTTGCCTCCCGCTCCTCAATGTTAGTGCACTAACATTCTCTTTGGGATTCACCACAGTCTGGGAGGTAGGTTTCCTGAGGTTCGAGCTTCGATCCTCGTGATTGCTTCCGCCATTTGTCCAACCTGTTTTTCGAAGTTCTTGATGCTAGATTATGTGGATTGGACATGAGTGGAAAAATGCTTAGTTAAAACCTATATCATATCCTTAGTAGATTGATACTTACCTTGTCGGGGTTGCTGTTGTTGGTTTTGTTGATCTCTCCTCCAGAAGTTTTGTTGATCACGCCATCCCGACATGTAGTTTTGGGCATAGGGATCACTCCTTTGGCGTTAATATTTTTGTTGGCCGTCTCCCATGGAATTTACCTCATCAACATCATCTTGGACTTGTGGGCATAAGTCCGTGGGATGGAAAGGGTCGGTACATACTCCACAAGCTTTGAGTTGTTGTGGAGTTCTCATCAAAGTTAACTTCTTAACCATCTCTTTCAGCTCAACAATTTTAGTGGATATTTCCGGACGGCTGGGGTGTAAAGCATGCACCCCTCTTTTAGTATTAGTCCTACCAAAATTCCTTGTTCCTTCCGCTAACTCATGAATCTTTTCTAATGTCAATTTTGGGGGTAGAGTTTAGAATGTTACCTCCACAGGCGGCGTCGACGATCTGCCTTTCGTTGTCTAGCAAGCAATTGTACAAGTACTAGACCAAATCTTGGGTAGAATACCCATGGAAGGGACAATTGGATCTCAATCTTGCAAACCGGTTGAAATACTCCTAAAGAGTTTCGTCCGCCTCTTGCTCAATGTTGCTTATCGTCTTCTTTAAACTGTTTGCCATCTTTACGGGAAAATACTTCTCCAAGAAGGCCTTGTGAAGATTTTCCCACGTGTCGATGCTTCCGGACGGAAGATGGTAGTACCAACCATCCGCCGCATCCTTGAGCGTGAAACCGAAGGCCCGCATTTTGATTTGCTCCTCGGTGACGTTTGCCGGCTTCATGCTCATGCAAACTGTGCGGAACTTCCCTAGATTCTTGATAGGATCTTCTCCGCTCAGCCCATGGAAAGACGGGAGCAAGTGGATCAAGCCCGGCTTGAGCTCGAAGTTGACTGATAGCATGTATTGTAGTCTAGATTTTGGGATTGGTTTAGACGTTTTATCTTCAATTATCTGCATGTATGAATGTATATTATGTGATTATATTGTTGTTTCATCTAACTTTACGGGAATCGAGGTCTACACCAAGTTTCTTTGCAATCGTAGGTAAAATGGCACGTTTTGCATCGAAATGGAGCTAAGGAGCTAAGGAATCATTAGAGCTACATTCTGGAACTTAAGGAAGAACTCAAGAAGCATGGAAATGAAGAAGAAGATTAACTTTGGACCAGATTTGAGAGATTTCACATTCACTTGAGATTCACCTCGGACAACTATAGTGTCACCTCGACCGAGGTGATCTTGAGGAGCGCCCCGACCGAGGCGAACACCCTGCCGCCGGCGAGATCCATATTTTAGGTTGAGATCTTTTATTTTTGGAAAGAAGATATTTTATATTTTTGGGCTGGATTTCTGGGAGAAAGATATTATTTTTGGGAGATCTATTATAGAGATATGGATATATTTTATAGAAAATTATCTTTTTAAGATATTATTATCTTTGGAAGATAATTATCCTATATAAAGTGTTGGATTTTCCACAATTCAGCCATTCGGATATAGTCGAATCTTCTACACATCTTTGGATCCAGATTTTTGGAGTATTTTCTGGAAGCCTTAAAGGAAGGATTGAAGGATTGAAGATCAAGGAAGGAAGGATTCATAGTTTGGAATTAACTTTTGAGGGAGTTTGTAAGACTTTCTTATATTCCCTTTTGGTTTGTTGTCTTAGTTGATTTGTGATTTAAGGAACGCTGATTTGTCGTTATTTGATTCAGTTATTGAGACCTTTTTCTTAAGGTTTTCTTGTTCGAATATTGATTCCCTTTCCATATATTTGATTATTGTTATCATGATAATTGTTGGCTAAGTTTCTTATGCGATTCTAGGGTGATTGACTGAAAGTTGTGGGAAAGACGATAGAATGATCTTAATCCCAGCAGGACCCTGAAAACTCGAGTCTTTAACCTTAACTCTAGAACACCTCGCTCAGTCGATGAACATCTCGGCCCGGGTAGGATCTGACTAAAAGAGGTGAACCTTTCCTGATCCGAAACTAAAGTTAAGTGTTCTAGTTTGCCAAATCCTATCCTTATTACACCTTTCCTGGTTCAATGCAAGCCTAGGATGAGACTTACCCGGTGATTCCCTTATTTGTTTACCTAAGATCATGAGTGTAGGTAATAAAGGTTTATCCTTTATTGGGGTTTGAGTGTGCCTTCATCCCATCTTTGTGAGTTAGCCTCAGACTTACCCGGTAAAGGTTGATTCTATTCCCTTAGGTGGTGTGTTGGTTTGAGATTATAATTCCTTTCTTTAGTACCTTGAGACTTACCCGGTGATAGGAGCTTTGGTTTGGGATAGTGAGTAGTGAGACTTACCCGGCAATCTATTCCCATCTTAGAAACACCTTTCCTTTGCAAACCTCAGCTTTGTCCGCGTTATCCTTTGAGATCTTGAGTTGGAACCACAATTAGATGCTTTAATCCCTAGAATTCGCATTTCCCCTTACTTGACTTTTATATCATCTTTGATTGCTTTAATTGCTTTTGGTTAATTGCAATATTTCACAACCGATTCTGTACTTTGTTTCACCTAAGTCCCTGTGATCGACCCTTGGGATTCTTGCTTTTTATTACAATTGACCCGTACACTGCGGGTTCGCATATTTGTTCAAGCATACTTCTTGGGTTATAAATTTAAAGCTTGCACACACCTTTTGGAGCGAACATTGACTCCTTCTCCAATTGCGGTATGGTCACCGCAAGTGTGTTGGGTCAAATCCGGCTGCGTAAGTTGACGGAGAGTGTGGTTCGCCATTGGATCTTATTCCGGTGTTGTCTTCATTGTTGATTATACGTTCTCTCGATTTCTGGATCAAAAGGCGCAAAATCTGAGTTAGTAGCACGGGTTTGAACCATGAAAATGCTCCAGACCAATAATTGATAATAAAAGATAAAAACAAACCTTTAAACTTAAGCCAACCGGCATTAACACAACTTAACTAGTTTATCGATCCGTAAACGTACAAGATCAAACCACAAGTTAGCATACAAATAAAGATAAAGAGATACATAAAAGATAAACAACCCGTTAATCTTATTATGTAGTTATGTTCCTTTCCCCTTAGATAATTACAACCCGTTAATACCTAGGAGTTTGCTACTAGATTAAGGACCCGAACCCGGAATAGAATAACCCTAGCCTTTTGCATGCAATTGTACAACTTAGGTTATCAAACTAAGTGAGAGTAGGCATGCAAACATAAGTTAAAGAGCACGGAATAAAACACAATTGGAAACTGAATATAACTTCTATTAATAAGACTTACAACCAAATTGCATACAACTTCAATCAATCCATTGTAGCAAGGAAGCTTAGAACTCCATACAAAATGACACTTAGACAAATAGAGCTTTTTGTGGAAAAAATGAGGATGATTCTAGCAATCAGCCAAGAGCTCTATTTATACTAGAAAATGTAGTAAATGGGAGTAAAAAGGTTGTGTAAACATCCACCTTTAAGGCCATAAAGGTGTCCTAAACAACAGGAGTTAAAGTCCTTTGTTGCTAAACAGCAATCGTGGGCAAGGGTGTCGCAAGGGGTGGGTTAGGCTAAAACGCTCCATCTTCAACTGAGCCACGGGGGCGGCATGGCAGGGCCGCGGGGGCAGGGTCTTTAATGCTCTAGAATGTCTGACTGTTGATCTCCTTGATGTTTCTGGTGTCGATCCGCAGGGTCGGCCCAGTGTCATCACGGTGGCGGTGACAAAGTCTCTTTGGCTTCCCAGGTCCGTTGGCAAGAGGCGCTGGGGCGCTGGCACTTGTTCTTCGGTTGAGTCACCGCAGGGGAGACTAGAGGCTGCCGTAGGGTCGGTGACATGGTTCTTGTGGGTGCAGGAAAAACCGCAGGAGGCGGCATCGGTCGTTGGTCTTCAGTGGTGTCACCGTAGGGGCAGCTAGGTGACGTTACGGGGCGGTGACACGCTGCTCTCAGAGCATTGGCGAGGCACAGGCTTTGGAGTCGGGGACATTGGCCACCGCTGGGGCAGTGGCTTCTGCCGCGGGGGCGGTGTGGCACCAGTAGCTCATCATCGTTGATCTTCTTCTTCTCCCAAGTGTTGCTAGATCCTTTCTTTACTTCATTTTGAGGCTCTTCATCTAGATCCAAACGTTAGCAATACAACATACCTACAAGACTGTAAAACTACCTAAAACCGATAGTGATTCCATCACCTATCAGTCGCATAAACCTACAGAAAGGTCCTACAAGAGCACTCAAGTAGAATGATCAATAGCAACAAGAGCAGCAACCCTAAGACAACCAAATACCGGCTTGGTCTAAACCAAGTCCCCGACAACGGTGCCAAAAACTTGTTCGCTCTAAAACGTGTGCAAATAAGCCTTAAACATATAACCAAGAATCCAGCAAATAAGCAAACCCGTAGTGTACGGATCAATCGCAATAAGGGAATGTGGTTCTAGAGATCAAAGCATCCAATTGTGGTTTCGACTCAAGATTTCTTAAGGATAAATGCGGACAAAGCTCAAGTTGCAAAGGGAAGGTGTTTCTATGATGGGATATATCACCGGGTAAGTCTCACCATCCACTATCCCAAACCAAATATCCTATTACCGGGTAAGTCTCAAGGAAGTAAGGAAAGGAACTATTAACTCAAACAAACAACTTTCAACCTAAAAGAATAGAATTAACCATCACCGGGTAAGTCTCAAGTTAATTCTCAAAGGTAGGATGAAGGCACACTCAAACCCTAACAAATGATAAACCTTTGTTACCTAACACTCATCATCATAGGTAAACAAGCCGAGTAAGCTCTTCCTAGGCTCGAATTTAACCTGGAAAGGTGCAACAAGGATAGATTTGGCAAACTATAACCTAAACTCAAGATTGGACATGCAGTAGGCAATATCGTGCAGTTCTTATAGATCTCGGTCGAGATGACTCCAAGAACAGCCCGAGACGGGTTTCGGTTTAGGCAAAACTCAAGCTTTTAGGGTCCACTCACGGTAAAGATATATTCTTTCATCGTCTATACCACAATATTCAACTAATCACCCTACAATCGCAAGGGTTTTAGCCAAAAATCATCATGTTCAAAGCAATCAAAATATATGATATCAAGGTGTCAAGAAAAGAGAATAAAACACTCAACAAAAGGTTCTCAATTATCAATAATGCAAACAAACCAACAATCGTCAATAATGTGTTCCAAAAGAATGATAACAACTACTAGAATCCTCCAAGAAAACCTTACAAAATTCTCTTCTCTTCTTTCTTCCTTGAACTCCAAGTAATTCTTTCTTAGATCTCCTTCTTCAATCTTCCGTAAATCTCTCCAATAGCCATCAAAAGATCTTCGACGTCTCAGCATATCTAAATCAATATCGACCTTCCATTCTTATAGAAGAAATTTAGGTCAAAATATTTATTTCTGTATGGGTTGTGGGCCGTCGACCTCGAGAAAGGCCCAGTTGGCCATCTCGGTCATGGTGCATTATGGGTATGGTCCGAGATCAGTGATCATCTATGTACGTTTCTTCATATCTTCTCTTGAATCCTTCTCCCATTCTTTTCCTATGGTTCCTGCCTTTCTTCTTGTCCTTCCAAGTGCTCCATAATGTAGCTCGATGGTCTCCTTAGACTTCAATGTCCATTTTTTATCCAAGATATGCCCTATTCCCTAAAATTACAATCAAACTTGGTGTAGACCTCGATTCTTGCAAAGTAGACAAATAATGACATAATCATCAAGAATATATATATATATATATATATATATATATATATATATATATATATATATATATCCATGCATGCAGAATAATGATATGAAAATGCCAAAACCATTGACAAAATATAGACTATAATTCATGTCATCAGCAGCTATCATGTGTGACTCTTTGGGATCGGCTTGAAATCTTGCAGACATGCACACAATAACATAATGCCTGGTCGACTAGCGGTTAAATGTAACAAAGAACCGATCATACGTTGATACTCCTTTTGTAAGACACTCTTATTATTCTTGTCTTGATCTAATGAAAGAGTAGAACTCATAGGAGTTTTTGCTACCTTGGATTAATCCATTTTATATTTCTTCAAAAAATCCTTAGTATACTTGATTTGGTTAAGAAAGATTCTTTTCTTAGCTTGAGTAACTTGAAGACCAAGAAAGAAATTCAACTCTTCCATCATGCTCATTTCGAATTCTCTACACATAATATCTAAAAATTCCTTGCATAGAGAATCATTAGTAGCACCGAATAATATATCATCAACATAGATTTGAACTAATAATAGATCGTTGCCTCTGGTTTTGGCAAACAAAGTTTTGTCAATCAAACCTCTTTTAAAATCATTTTCAAGGAGATACGTGGACAATTTTTCATACCAAGCTCGAGGAGCTTGCTTAAGACCATAAAGAGCTTTGTCCAATTGAAAAACATGATCCGGAAAATCATCATGTTCAAAACCAGGAGGTTGAGCAACGTAGATTTCTTCTTCTAAGAAGCCATTAAGAAAAGTACACTTAACATCCATTTGAAAAAGCTTTATGTTCATGAAGGATGCAAATGCAAGTAGCATATGTATGGCTTCTAACCTAACAACCGGAGCAAAAGTTTCCTCATAATCAATACCTTCTTCTTGGTTATAGCCTTGAGCTACAAGTCGTGCTTTGTTTCGAATGACTTTACCATGTTCATCCAACTTGTTTCAAAACACCCATTTTCTTCATATGACGGATTGTTGCTTAGGCCTAGACGTGAGAGTCCATACTTTGTTTCTCTCGAATTCATTTAGCTCATTTTACATGGCAATGATCCAATTTGATTCTTGAAGTGTTTGAACGTAGTTTTTGGGCTCTACAAGACACACAAACGCAGAAAAAGCACACAAATTATTTACCCGAGATCGGGTTTGCACACTTGCTTTTGGATCGGAGATCACGTTCTCTTGTGGATTATATAAAGAATGTTAGAACTTTCTTCTTTTGAAGAGTGGAACGGATTCTGATGATTGAGGCTTAGTTACTCGATTTGATTCACGTACCGTTGGAGTAGTGCCCTTGGTTCCTATGTCAAGGCCTTGAAGTTGGGTTTCAACGCCTTGAAATTGATTTTCAACAATGTTGTTTTTTGTCATTTCAAGGTCTTGAAGATGCGTTTCAAGGTCTTGAGGTTGTTCTCCTGTATCCTGAATTTGCTCTTGCATGTTCTTATCTTGAGCTTTAGGGTCTTCTTCTCCATCAAAATTTTGATCTCCATGTTGATTTAGATTCAGATATGTAAAGTTATCACTCAAAGTACCAACATTGCTTTCATCAAAAATAACATGAATACTTTCCTCGACAATTTTGGTACGTTTATTGTAAACCCGATAAGCTTTACTATTTGAAGTGTATCCTATAAAGATAGTTTCATTACTACGTGCATCAAACTTTCCAAGGTTGACTTTGCCATTATTATGGACAAAAGACGTATATCCAAAAGGGTTTAAAATAGGAAATATTAGGTTTTCGTCCTTTAAAGAGTTCGTAAAAAGTTTTTTTTCAAAATAGAGCGTATTAAGCATCTATTTAAGATGTAATTAGCCGTGTTAACAGCTTCAGGCCAAAAGCTTTTTGGCAAACTATTTTCTAAAAGCATAGTTCTAGACATGTCCTCCAAGGTGCGGTTCTTACATTCCACAACCCCGTTTTGTTGAGGTGTTATAGGAGATGAAAAGTTTTGTGAAATACCATATTTTGCACAAAACAAATCAAACTTAAGTTGGTCAAACACTCTACCATGATCACTTCAGACAGAAACGATAGGTAATTTCGAAGTTTACAACTCCTTACAAATTTTTGAAAACTCATACAAAGCTTCCGACTTTTCCCGTAAGAATGAGATCCATGTATGTTCGCTCCAAACGGTGCGTGCAAGCTTTAAATTTATAACCCAAGAAGTATGCTTGAACAAAGATGCGAACCTATAGTGTACGGATCAATTGTAATAAAAAGCAAGAATTCCAGGGTACGATCTCAAGGAGTTAGGTGAAACAAAGCACAGAATTGGTTGTCAAATATTGCAATTAACCAAAGGCAATTAAAGCAATCAAAGATGATAAGGTCAAATAAAGGGAAATGCGGTTTCTAGGGATTTTAGCATCTAGTTGTGGTTCAGACTCAAGATCTCAAAGGATAACGCGGACAAAGCTGAGGTTTTGCAAATGGAAGGTGTTTCTAAGGTGGGAATAGATTACCGGGTAAGTCTCACTACTCACTATCCCAAACCAAAGATCCTATTACCAGTAAGTCTCAAGGTACTAAGGAAAGGAACTATAATCTCAAACCAACACACCACCTAAGGGAATAGAATCAACCTTTACCGGGTAAGTCTCAGGCTAACTCACAAAGATGGGATAAAGGCACACTCAAACCCCAATAAAGGATAAACCTTTATTACCTACACTTATGATCATGGGTAAACAAACAAAGGAATCACCGGGTAATTCTCATCCTAGGCTTGCATTGAACCAGGAAAGGTGTAATAAGGATAGGATTTGGCAAACTAGAACACTTAACTCTTAGTTTCGGATCAGAAAAGGTCACCTCGTTCAGTCAAGTTCCACCCCGGCCGAGATGTTCATCGACTGAGCGAGATACTCTAGAGTTAAGGTTAAAGACTCGAGCTTTCAGGGTCCTGCTGGGGTTAAGATGATTCTATTATCGTCTTTCCTACAACTTTTAGCCAATCACCCTAGAATTGCATAAAAAGCTTAGCCAATCATCATCATGATAACAATAATCAAAAATATGGGAAAGGAATGAATATTCGAACAAGTAAACCTTAATAAAAAGGTCTCAATAACTGAATCAATTAATAACAAATCAGCGTTCCTCACATCACAAATCAAACAAGACAACAAACCAAAAGGGAATCTAAGAAAGTCTTACAAACTCCCTCAAAAGCTAACTCCAAACTATGAATCATTCCTTCCTTGATCTTCAATCCTTCAATCCTTCCTTCAAACTTCCAAAAAATCTCCCTAATTGGTGGATGTTCTCAACCTTCAAGCATGGTTGAACTTGTGGAAAATCCAACCCTTTATATAGGAGAATTATCTTCCAAAGATAATAATATCTTAAAAAGATAATTTCCTATAAAATATATCCATATCTCTAAAATAGATCTCCCAAAAATAAGATCTTCCTTCCAGAAATCCAGCCCAAAAATATAAGATATCTTCTTTCCACAAATAAAAGATCTCAGCCAAAAAATATGATCTCGGCGGCGGCAGGGTGTTCGCCTCGGTCGGGACGCTCCTCAAGATCACCTCGGTCGAGGTGACACTGTAGCTGACCGAGGTGAATCTCAACTGAATGTGAAATCTCTCAAATCTGGTCCAAAGTAAATCTTCTTCATTAATTCCAAGCTTCTTGAGTTCTTCTTTAAGCTCCAAAATGTAGCTCCAATGACTCCTTAGCTCCTTTGCTCCATTTCAGTTCAAAACGTGCCATTTTACCTACGATTACAACGAAACTTGGTGTAGACCTCGATTCCCGTAAAGGTAGATAAAACAACAATATAATAACATAATATGTATCCATACATGCAGATTATTGAAGATAAAACGTCTAAACTAGCCCCAAAATATAGACTATAATACATGCTATCAAAATACCCTATACTTGTCCCTTGCTTGTCCCCAAGCAAGTTCCAAATCTTAGATACAAGATAGAATGGATTATAGGTCATAAAGATCAATGAAAAGTATTTCAAAATATTTTTGGTGGTGTGCTCCACTCATAGATCACTCTAAGAGAATGTTTCATGGCAATCAAAACATGATCAAAACATTTTATAAACATAAGAAAGTTGTTCATCTTTGCATAAAATCATCGAATGCATAATAAATCACATTTATCGAAATTAATCATGTATAATCCAGTTTAAACCACCAAGTCAATCAACAAGCTCGAGGTCTCAAGGGCTTCCAAAAGAGGTCAAGAAACGTGTAAAGGTGGGATGTATACTGAGAATGTGGTGCTAGAATCCGGGAAAAGGATCTTACTTCACTTTCTTTGAAACTCAACTTCTTCCACCAATAAGCTTTGCTTATTTTTACTTTATTTTTGGGATGCGTGGACAGAGGTGCACAATAACCGAAGCCTAGGAGATCAGCAATCATCAATTTCTCGAGATACTCAAACCTTTGATGCACATACCATGATCCGTTAGGAATATCGCTCAATCCAACTTTGGCAAGACACAAACACCCGGCTATGTGAATGGTGCCGAGTTACTCGTCATCGTGATTGACTTCCCCAAACCTATTTGTTTCTTTCTAAAACTTTCAGCCAACATCTCAACTTCACTTTCACTTGCTTTTCTTTGCTTGCCTCCTAATTCCCGGATAGAACTCATCATGTGGTGTCAACCTTCAAATTTAACATAATTTTGATAAAATCAAAGTATTAAACATGCCAAAACTTTAAACAAAGCATTTTGCAACTTAAACATATCATAAAACCTTTCAAACATATAAAGATTTCAAAACCAATCTGCAAACAAAATCATCACTGAGGTCATATCCAGAAAAGAAGCACAAAAATCGTTTCGAAAAACTCTCAGTTAAGAACCCACCTCGGTCGAGGTGTGCTGACGTCATCCGAGGTGTCTACCTCGTCCAGTCAAGAACATCACAGTTGAGGTCATAAAAAAAAATTTCTTAAACCAGTTTTTGATGTTTTTCTCAAACAAAAACTTGTATGCATGCATGTAATCTCAAATAAACACATAGAGCACAAATAAAATCATAAATATCCAACTAGAGTCATACAAGCATACACACAATGTCAAATAAGTACATCTACATACCCCATACTTGGGACACATTGTCCCAATGGGTCAAAATAAGTCTAAAATTAGAGAACTCACCGGACATAGCTGCGCTGCGAAAATAAATAATAAAGAAAATCCATGCTGCTCTAGTCCTGATCCGCAGGTGGTGGTGGATATGGGATGAAGGGATGCTGAGATGGGTCAAACGGATAACCCATAGTGTGATGAAACTGAATCTCCATCATCCTCTGTTGGTAGTGGTGGCTCTCTCTAAGCTACATGACCTTCACTGTCAAGGCTGCGTAGGAGTCGATCATCTGGTCCGTCAGCTCATCTATCTATCCGTGAGCTACTCGATCTCTTTGTTTGCGGACTCTACGCCGGGCAGGTCGTGATGGTGCAGCTGCCTCCTCCTCTGTAGCCTCGTCGTCTAAATCGACAACTGGTACACTAGGGCCGGCTGTATTTGTACCAGTCTCTATGGTAGCTCCGCCATCATCATACTCTTCCTCCTTCTCAGCTGGTGCAGCATCTCTCGCATCCTGTATATATTGCAACCAAGCGGAAGACCAGTAATGCGGATCGAAAACTATGAACTGGGCTGACCATAGGATACCCTGAGGGACAGTCTGCTCCCACGGCATAGCTACATATGGTGTAGTAAGGCCACGAGGAACCAGAATCCTCCTCGTGATCATCTCCTGAAGTCCTAGCGGCTTTGCAGCCGCCACCAATGTACAAGCAGTCAAGTCTAGACCCATAAGTGTAGCGATATGGGTCACCAACCCTCCACAGCAAATATCTCCCTTTGCCTTGCCCTTGATCCGGTGTAGATCCTCAGCTATCATGCCTCCAAAGTTAGGCACTCCTCTAGTCACCATGCAAAACAGACTCAACAACTCTCCCTGTCTGATCTTCTGGGGCGTCTCAGTACGCGCCAGAAGAGTCTCACTAAAAATACGGTAGGCTAGACGGAAAGCTAAAGGAAATATAATGCGTTCCCTAGAGTCTCCATCTGTCACTATGCTCCACCACATGGGCAATCTGCCCCCAGAACTGTCGAGCCACTGTTCGGGAAGGAAAGTCGGGAACTGTCGGGGTCGGGAAGCCAAAAATGTCCCGGAACTGATCCATCGGCACCATATAGTTCCGGTTCAGTAACCGGTACTTGATGTTGTTCCTCTCTAGCATGTGAGTGACAAAACTCACAAACTCCATCGTCGGCTCAAGGTAGGTTGGAGCTCGGATCTCCATAAACTGCTCCTTCCCCACCATAGATATCATCTTCTTCAAGTCCTCCGCCACGTGGAGGCACTCGAAGGCTGGTATGTCCAAGAAACGCGGGGCAACTATGGGGCGCCCGCAAATGAGATCAAAATCCGCCTGGTGACGTTCATGAATCACGGGAATAGAAGGGCGGGAAGAAGAGGAAGGTGAAGAAACACTGGGAGCATCCCTCAAAACAAGCTGACGATAAGATCGAGAACTCATGATTTCTGACAAGAAGGCACCTCGGTCGGTCTGACAGACTGAAGAACACCTCGGCCGAGACACAGCTCGACTAGACTGAGGCGAAAAACTGTGCGATTTCCTCTCTCTGATTTTCAGTTCTTTTCCCCCAAAAACACTACCAATTACTTCTTATGGGGTACTTATACAATTTAAAGCACAAATCTATGGCAACCAAAGCCAAATATCTCCTAAATCAGTAAAGAGAGGGAAGTTAGGGTTTTCGACAATTTACCCCAAATTACGCAGATCTGAGGCGTTTATCTTGCAGTTTGTTGCTTGCAATCTGTTTCTCTTGCTTTTCTTTGTGAAATCGGGGCATAAATCGTAGAAAATGAGTGAAAAACGAAGAAACGAGGTGAGATGTGCGCCGCGGTCGAGAAGGGAGTTGGAGGGAAGAGAGAGAAAGTTGTTCGCCTTGCATACCCCTCCCCGATTCTGATATCACCTTGGTCGAGGTGGTCCCGACCGGACCGAGGTGGCTGACTGGATTGTCAAACCTAGTCGCCTCGGTTGCCTCAAGAACATCTCGGTCGAGGCGCTGTGACAGCAACCGAGATGTTACCGGGTAAGTCTCAAGGTACTAAGAAAAAGAACTATAATCTCAAACCAACACAACACCTAAGGGAATATAATCAACCTTTACCGGGTAAGTCTCAGGCTAACTCACAAAGATGGGATGAAGGCACACTCAAACCCCTATTAAAGGATAAACCTTTATTACCTAAACTTATGATCATGGGTAAACAAACAAAGGAATCACCGGGTAAGTCTCATCCTACGCTTGCATTGAACTAAGAAAGTTGTAATAAGGATAGGATTTGGCAAACTAGAACACTTAACTCTCAGTTTCGGATCAGAAAAGGTCACCTCGTTCAGTCAAGTTCCACCCCGGCCGAGATGTTCATCGACTGAGCGAGATACTCTAGGGTTAAGGTTAAAGACTCGAGCATTCAGGGTCCTGCTGGGATTAAGATCATTCTATCATCGTCTTTCCCATAACTTTCAGCCAATCCCCCTAGAATCGCATTAAAAGCTTAGCCAATCATCATCATGATAACAATAATAAAAAATATGGGAAATGAATGAATAATCGAACAAGTAAACCTTAAGAAAAAGGTCTCAATAGCTGAATCAATTAATAACAAATCAGCGTTCCTCAAATCACAAATCAAACAAGACAACAAACCAAAAGGGAATCTAAAAATGTCTTACAAACTCCCTCAAAAGCTAACTCCAAACAATGTATCCTTCCTTCCTTGATCTTCAATCATTCAATCCTTCCTTCAAACTTTCCAGAAAATCTCCCTAATTTGTGGATGTTCTCAGCCTCCAAGCATGGTTGAACTTATGGAAAATCCAACCCTTTATATAGAGAATTATCTTCCAAAGATAATAAAATCTTAAAAAGATAATTTCCTATAAAATATATTCATATCTCTAAAATGGATTTCCCAAAAATAAGATCTTCCTTCCAGAAGTCCAGCCCAAAAGTATAAGATATCTCCTTTCCAAAAATAAAAGATCTCAGCCAAAAAATATGATATCGCCGGCGGCAGGGTGTTCGCCTCGGTCGGGACGCTCCTCAAGATCACCTCGGTCGAGGTGGCACTGTAGATGACCGAGGTGAATCTCAACTGAATGTGAAATCTCTCAAATCTGGTCCAAAGTAAATCTTCTTTATTAATTCCAAGCTTCCTGACTTCTTCTTTAAGCTACAGAATGTAGCTTCAATGACTACTTAGCTCCTTTGCTCCATTTCAGTCCAAAACGTGCCATTTTACCTACGATTACAACGAAACTTGGCGTAGACCTCGATTCCCGTAAAGGTAGATGAAACAACAATATAATCACATAATATACATCCATACATGCAGATTATTGAAGATAAAACGTCTAGACTGGCCCCAAAATATAGACTATAATACATGCTATCAATGTAAAAGGAGAAAATTCATCCATAATGATAAGGATGTACGGTTTCCCCTTGGGAGATTTGACTTGCATAGTACCACATAAATCCATATGTAAAATTTCAATGGGTCGAGAAGAACTTACAACCTTCTTTGGTTTGAATGAACCTCTCGTTTGTTTACCTTGTATACAAGCGTTACATAGTTCATCAACCTTGAAGTTTAGATTTGGTAAACCACGTACCAAGTCCTTAGAAAGAAGTTTCTTCATCGTATGCATGATTACGTGACCAAGTCGTCTATCCCAAATCCTTGGATCGTCAGTCAAGGCCTTGAGACACGTTAATCTTGTTCCTAAAACTTGGTTAGTGCTTATTGAATATACATTGTTGCATCTAGGAGCTGTAAGCACGACATCACCAAATAATTTATCTTGAACTTCACATTTTTTTGAATTAAAGATCACTTTGTTACCTTTGCCACATATTTGAGAGATGCTAAGCAGATTATATCTTAAGCCGTCAACAAGATAAACATCATCAATAAAGAATTATAACCAATTTTATCAATGCCAATGATGTTACACTTCCCTTTATCACCAACAGTAATGGTTCCAGATGATTGCTTCTTTAAATCTGAAAACAATGAGCTTTTTCCACTCATGTGTCTTAAGCAATCACTATCTAATATCCATTTATCCTCCTTAACCTTGGTGATATCCTGCAAAACTGCAAACTTCAACCTTTCCGGATACACCAAATGGTATATCTTGGAAAATTGATGTGATAACCAATACCACTCGTGTTAAGAGAGGATTGTTGTTAACACATCATCCTTTCAAGATTAGCTTTCGAATGAGTGAATTGAATAAGTGCAGCCTTCTGGTCTCTACACATCACAATTAGATCAATCTTCTCTTTCTCTAGATTAATATAATCTTGATGTAGAGAAGAGAGATTGTCCTTAAGAATCGCATTTTCCGATTCCAAGGCCTTGATATTGTCATCAAGGTCTAACTTTTCAGTGTTGAGATTTTCAACTTCCAAAGACAATTCAGTTACTCGTTTCTCTTGTTTAATAAGCTTTTCTCTTAAGGCACTTATCCTATCCCTATGTTCTTTATCACATATTATAATATCTTTAAGGAATTGTGTAAGTTCTAGATTAGATTGTGATATAATGCTACTTACCACACCATCAACATAGAGGTTTGGATCCTCTTCTTGATCGGTCATTAAACATGTAAGAGTTAGGATTTTCGAATTCTAATTAATGTTGATTAACATAATCATTGATAGTAATTGACACATAAGTCGTAAAGATTGCATAAGTTATGAGTATGAGTCTCACTGTTATGTTCTTGGCATAATTTTGGACTTAAGAGGAATTTTTCACTTTTTTCCCCGGGTAATTATTTTTACCCTCCGGTGTTATTTGGAGCATTTGGGAGCTTCAATTAATAAAAAAATACAGTTGAGAAAAATGATCAGGACATCAGAAATATCCTAGATATGAAATAACATGGAAAGGCAAAACGGCCAAAAGAGTCATTATATCGTTTCTTAGCGGCTAAGAAAGACAACTTAGAAATACACGTTTTCTGAGGTAGTTGCAGAATAATTATCCCTACAATATTCCACATTTATTATTCCAATTTTGAGAAGTTTAGAGAAGGGGGTTCAACCCGCCTTTGGATCGGTTAAAGGATAACCATCGACTTCGCTACAAGATAATTATCATCTCCGCTATAAATATCGAAAAATCGTTTATTAATTTATTTCATTTCACGTTTCCTCGTAAAAGATCTGATTTCTCTGAACCTTCAAACTCATATCTACACTCCGTTTCTAATCCAATCTGAAATCCGTTTGAGTTTTTGTATTCCTCTCTTCATTTTGGTACCGAGTTTTTGCATTTCCGAGCAATTGAAGGCCTGGTCGAGCATATATGTCACTAGGCCGGTTCCGCCGCTACAATTCCTGTGAATTTGATGCTATCCGAGCGTAGCCCCCGTCGTTTTGATTCCGAATCTTCTTTCAGATCGTCAATCAGGTTAGTAACGAATAAGTTATGAATTTATTCATTTTCCGTATTGCAATTTTGGCCTAAATTGACCTTAGGCTTGTCAAAATGGATAATTGGAAATTTTATTATCCTTGTTATATTATTCTAGGGATTATGGGTTGTTTGTTTGATGAAATCTAATGATAGGGAGTTCACAAATTGTTTGCGGGCAAAACGTTATTCTGGTGAAAGTTAATTTTAATTAATAAAAGGTTAATTTACTAAATTAGGATTAAAATTGATATTGAGGAATGTTTATTAGATGATATCATGATAGGTTTGAGGAATTGTGAGATGTTGAGTTTATGGATTGATAGTTATGATCTTTGAGGATATTGATATTGTGGATTGTGTTATGGTTATGATCTTGCGAGATCTTGAAGACTAGGAGGTGGAATATCTTAGCTTGTGGATAGTGATTGATATTTGTGTGTGTCTTGCTGATTTAGGCAATGTTCGTTTTTTGAGGGGAAATTGTGACTTGGATACAAGTTTACGTTTGGGACAAGTAAGTCCATGGGATTACTTAGTTAGCGATTGTGGATCTGTAAGATTGTGATAGTGGTGCTTGTGCATATTAATGCTGCATTTATAACCTAAACCGGACTAGGACGACCATATGTCTATTTTTAAATGTCCCAAGTGTATTATAACGGGTCGTGACCACTTGTCCGGTTCTACAGGTGACTGGGAGGTGCTCTTGCACCCAGGCCCACAGGTAACGGATAATATTAATCTATTCATGTTGGCAGACGGAAGCGGAGGTGAGTTTTGGGAGGTTCTCGTTCGACAAAATAAGTTGAATTAGTAATGGTATAACGTAATGAAGATAATAAACGGTTTTGATGTGAGCATTGCATATTGTGATGTGTTGATGTGATGGTATGTGCTATTACTGTTATTCTTATTCATGATCTGTTAGCTAACGGTTTTATACCGTGTTGTAGTTATTTTGCAGGATAGAAAGATTGCAGAGTGAGCCAGATGGGTGATTAGCCGAGGGCTTCCGTATACTAGGTCATGCGTGGGATTTAGGGATGTTTTGTACACCTATGTATTGATATTGCCGTTTTGTACTCGGCTGTGTTTTGTATACCTTTTGGATGTGTATATTTATACAATTTAATGTATTTGGTTTTATATCTATATGTGCCTTGTTGTAAGATACAGTGGTCTTGTTGTCAGGCTAGGGTTAGGATCCACTGTGAGATCCTAGCCCAGTAGCGCCCCGAGTCATGCGGATTCGGGGTATTACAAAACATAAGTTTGCCTGATCATTTTCATCACCTAACTCATTTGTTGAATCTGAGTCACTCCACGATGTTACCATAACCTTCTTCTTTCAATCATTCTTCCTAAAGTTATTCCTCTTCTTTTGTGGACAATCCTTTATAAGATGATATGCTTCACCACATTCAAAACAAGTCAATACTTTAGTTTTATTTTTAGGGTTAGAAAACTTACCTTTGGGTCTTGATGATCGTGGATTTTCTTTGTTTGCAAATTGCTTCTTCATTTGAAGAATTCTTGCAAGACCTCTTGAGATCAAGGCGAATGGATCTTCCTCCTCATCATCACTCTCTTCATAATCCGATGGATTGTTATCCTTCTTGGATCTTAAATCAAGGTTCTTTGCATTTGACAATGGCTCTCCATCTACTTCACCAAGAACCATTTCATAGGTGATTAGCTTTCCAAGTAGAATGTTGTGAGATTCTGAGCTTCTTCAACGGCAGTCACTTTTGATCCCCACTTAGCTTTAGGCAAGCTTCTCAATACTTTGCTTACTTTTTCTTATTTGTGAAGACCTTTCCAAGTGAATCAAGATTGTTCACAATCTCAGTGAGTCATGTCAACATCTCTTTGACCGTCTCGTTTGAAGTCATGTTGAATATTTCATATTGCGTAAGGAAGATGCTAATCTTTGTTTCCTTGACTTGAACTGTTCCTTCATACGTAACTATTAACTTGTCCCATATTTGCTTTGCACTCTTGCATGATGAGACACGATTGAATTCATTTGCCTCCAATCCACAATAGAGCAAGTTCATGGCCTTGTAGTTCTTTGATACACTATCCAAGTCCATTTGAGTGGAATCAGATTCCTTCTTTTCGACTTGGACTCCTTCAACCGAGGTGGTTGGGATCTTTGGACAAGTTTGAATATGTTCTATAGTTCCATGTCCTGATCGAAATAAACATTTGTACCAGTGCTCCCCAATGGGAAAAGTTGTTACTGCAGAAGAGGGGTGGTCGAGATGTGGATCTTCCTTGAGCGAATCCTTCATCACCTACATAGTTCATGATTAGTCTCACTGATTATTAAATCAATATACGTGAGCTAGCCCAAATACCAATTGAAGAACCGAATAGGTGAATAATAAGGATATAAATACTCTAGAAGAGGGGTTGAATAGAGTATGAGAACTTTTCGCAATATCGTATATCAAGGCTTTGAAACTAATCTCAAGGCCTCGAAGTTGATCTTTGCGCTTAGTGACAAAACTCTTTCTCAAGGCTTTGAAGTGGATTTCAAGGCCTTGACTTCAAAACCTACAAAGACTTGTTAGTCACAATAGAACGCGATAATAATTGCAGAATGTAAAAGATCGACGCAACGATAGGTTTACGAAGTTCGGCCCTAACAACCTACTCTCCGCCTAGGGTTTCCCACCCTAGGATTCTAACTATCTATTATCTGCTTGTTGTGAGTCCAAAATACAACCTAGAAGAACTTTCCTTCTTCTTTCAATGTAGCCTCAATGCTACAATCTAGTCAACTCTATTCTAGCAATAATAGCCTAGTAAACTAATGTAAGATTAAGAGGAAGATAAACGTTTGGATCGATGAAGATGTTCTTGTATAATCGCTTGGAAGACTTGGTTTTTTTCACTTGTAAGCTCATTTTCTTCATCTTCAATCGACATCTTCATTTATAGTCTTCTATGGAGATCTTCTTTTAGCCGTTGTCCCATAGCCGTTGTGACATCTTTATTTCTCCATAGAATCCGCTTCTTGGTTGAGCAAAATCTTCTCACGTTGTTTGAGAAGTAGCCGTTGTAAGATCTTCATCTTCAAAGTTGTTGCAAGTTGTTGGAGATCTTCAAGCCTAGATCTTCTCTTCTTCACTTGAAAGCCGTAGTAGATCTTCAAGAATCTTAACCATGATCTTCTTTCAAGCCGTTGGAGATCTTATCTTCAAACTCCTTCAACCGAGATCTTCTCCTCGTTCTTTGCGTCGGTTAGATCGTTTCTTCGAATGCCTTTAGCCGAGATCTTCCAAGATCTTCTTGTTTAGTTAGTTGGCCTTTGAAGATCTTCTCCTAGATCTTCTCTCTTGGTCGTTGTAGATGTTCGTGTGTTGTAATAAAAACTCTTAGACGAGTTCTTCCCTTGTAATGTTATCCAAGACCTACACACATTTTACCAAACAAATCAAGACATGCAATCTAGAAATATAACAGATATTTATTAGTTTATAAAATCGTATTTATATGTTAAGTCTTTCATCATTTAAACAAAAAAATTTATAACCAAGGTGGAGTTATCAAATAAATTTATAACCAAGGTGAAGATCTTCTCCTAGAGGGAAAAAAAATCAAGAAAGTGTTTTAGCTCGGTGGGGGTCTACACGATAGGGTTCTCACTATTCAACCATTGTTCGTATTCTTTCTTTGTGAAACTCAACTCCCAAAGTGCTAGACAATATATTTGATGAGGACATTGATGAAAAAACTCGGGGCACGGTCGGTAGTCTGGCAGAAAAGATGGAGAATTATGGTTTTATTTTTATTGCCCACTTGATAAATAAAGTGTTGGTGCGGTGACAAGTATGTTATCACAATGCTTGCAACAAAAGGAGCAAAATATCATTGTCGTTGTTGTTCTCGTTTAAAGTTATAAAATGAAATTTTCAAGATGTGAGGAACAATGGATGAGATCAGTTAATTGGAGAAGTCAATGATTTTTATACTAAACACAATTTTGTGATTCTCGACATGGATCTTGCTACAAATCGTCGTTCTAGACGTAATGGAAATTGTACAACAAACTATCACCACTTCAAAGTTGAAATTTTTTGTCACATATTTTGTTGCTTCCTAATTAACTATTAAACTAGTATTTGTATCAAATTAATGTTATGCTACATTTGTAGGTTATTGACCAAATTGATACAAAGATGAAAAATCGTTTCAATGAGTCAACAACAGACTCAATCACTTGTATAAGATGTCTTGATCCTAAGAATACGTTCACCTATTTTAGTGTGGAGAAACTACTGTAACTTGCAAAGTTATGTCCCCACAAGATTTTTCAATTTGTGAGCAAATGGAGCTTAGAGAACAACTTGAGTTGTGGATTTTTGAAATGAGGAGAAGGGAAGATTATTTTATGTTGCAAAAAATTGGGATATTTCTTAGAAGATGATTGAGAAAGGAATTCATAAAGTGTTTCTTTTGGTATATCGTCTTATAGAGTTGACTTTAGTGTTAGCAAATGCCACATCTACGGTGGAAAGATCATTCTTCGCGATGAGTATAATCAAGACAAATTTGCGCAACAAGATAAATTTCTCATTGATAGTTTGATTTGTTGTATTGAGAAAGAAATTTTCAAAAGCATTGACAATGAAGTTATAATTCAACATTTTTAGAGTATGAGATCCCGAAGGAGAAATTTGTCCTCTTTAAGGTGGTGAATTTTTTGTTGTATAAAACTTTAGTTATTACTAATGAACTATTTTATCACTTTATCTTTTTTAATCGAAGTGATTAGTTTCTCCTTCAATTATATTCGTTAAATGCTTACTTCAATTATGATTATTTGATTAGTAAAATAAAAAGATAAAGAAAAGTATCTCAATTAACTTGTAATTAAATTTAAATTATTTGATAGTATTTTCAGGTAGACCAATCCAAATGACGAACAAAGAATGCAATAAAAAGTGGAGCGGAGGATTCGGACTGATTTTTTTCCTTCACGTTTACATTCTTTTTCTTTTTAGTACGTGGTGGAAATTTACAAATTAAATGGTTTTGTTTTATCATCATCGTCATCCTAAAATGGGTAAGAAAGAGATAGGATCATTCATTCCATGGACGAGACCGCGAGATAGAGCACAGGGTGCCACGTGTTGAAGAGAAGCAATCCACAATGCAGTAAACAGCGGAATCGGGTTTTTCTTATGGGGTAAAACCGTAAAAAAACTGGTCCACGAGGTTTCTCTAGATCACTATTACCTGCTGTAGCCGGTAACTACCACACGCAACTACCACCACGTTCACCATCTGATCCGGTTCTGTGGCTGGGATTCCTTTTTTTTTTTTTTCCTTCTTTTTTTTAAACGAAAATAATCGTGTAAGAAGAGACCGAAGGGGGAGGGGGTTTTGGGTGGTAATCCCGGGGGTTTTGGTGTGTTTGTCCATGTCCGCACACATTTGTATTGCGGTTTCAGAGAGGAGAGAGAAGAGAATTCGCAATCGCCATTGCCATGGCTGTTCTGTTTGTTGATTGAAAAGATTGCGAGTCAAATGAACAAGGAGAAAATTGGAGAGGTTTCTTTTGTGTGTAGTGAAATTGGGATCGGGTTTTTGTACATAATTTCCATATGTTTTGGTTTTGGATTTGTCTATATACACAATTCGCAATTTGATTGATTGATCGTGAAGATAGAAGTCAATCCGAGATCGTTTGCGTGAGAGGTACAGTTTTTGTTTGTTTGATTTTAAATTGTTATAGTTTTGGTGAATTGTTCAGAATTTGTTAGTTTACTTCTGGTGGTTTCAAATCTATTGGATTTTTTTTGCTTCTGATGTCCTAGGATTTGCGTTTCTGGTTTGAATTTCCTGTATTGAGTTGTGTGTTTGGAGCGGTGGATCTTTTTCAAGTCTGGATTCTGGAATGGTAGATGACAGCTTCTATGCCGATCGGGAGATCTGCTGCAATTATCCGGTGGGGGAGTCAATCGGATCTGATACTCATCAATCTGTAGGATCTGAAGCTTTGATCGGTAGATGAATGGAAATTGAATTTCATTTTATTCCCTCGCCTTTCTTCTTATTACTCCAAACTGCCAGAATTTCCTTTTGCACTTGCCAAAATATTGAGCAGCTGAGAAATCGATAAAAAAAAAAGAAAGAAAAAAAAGACAGGCTGGATAACTAATGATAAGGGTGAAACAGTTGAAAATTGGAATATAATTTTTATTCTTGCTGACAGAGATGATTGACATCCTCTTGATGTGTTTAATCAGTGGTTTAGAGATATATTTCTTGTTAACGTTTAGATGTTACTCGACTTCTGGCACTGGATGCCAAAATATGGAAACAAATAGTTTCCGTTGATGCTCGTGTCTCTTGGTTTATGAAGTGTAGCTTGCATTTGTTTCATTGTTCCCATATAAGTTTCAGCTGCGTGATTGGTTTTGTATTTTGGTTGCTTCTATTTTTACGTATGTTTCTGTGATTACAATATAAGTTTGCTTCTGATTAGTTTGTTGAGTTGATTTAGGTCTGTGTCAATGTCTGTTGAATTGTTGTATGCTATCACTGTTAAAACTTGTATGTTCGCTGATCTTGAGTTAATGTGATGTTGTAGGTTGCTAATCTAATTTGGCTTTGTCGATTCTGCTGGATACAATACAAGAATGGTTTTAAAGCGAAGGATACAATCTGGATTCATTGGCTATGATGCCAAAAACATACCCAGGGCTCGCAGATCAGTGAGGGTAAGTACACTGTTGCAGTAATTAGTTATTACCTTCACTCCCATTTTCAATTAATTGCCATTAAATTTGTTACTTACATGTGGCTTCCCCCCAAAAAAATAAATTGATTATAGAAGAGGATCTTGTGTAAGAAGACGATCGGTGATGACCAACTATGCGCGTTTGAGCTGCTGGCTGCTGTTGCTGGAAAGCTGCTTCAAGAGAGTGAAACCTCTTCTGCTTCGAGCAGCGCTGCAGTGGCTGTGGATAATCACAACATCGGTAAAGAAGTTATCAAGAAGGCGCCTCGAAATCGAATCGATAAGGCAACAAGGCCGGAGCAGGAGGAGCCGGGAAGTTCTGAGGAAAGTGGTGTTTCCTCTGCTCTAGGTTTGCAGAAATGCACCCAAAAAGACTTCTGCAAGGAAGCCAGAGATGTTTCGTGTGAAGTTAATGTAAAACAAATAGCACAGGTTTCAACTTCTTCTTGCTTTGTTAAAGGGAGCTCGGATGCGAAACCCATTGCGCACAGTAGTATAGACAAATTCAAGAAGCTTTCTAGCGAAGAGGGTGGTGCCTCCCCAAATTGCCGGGAGTCTTCTAATACTATTGTATATAATGAAATTGCTAGATGCCATAAGGTGAATGGAGCCATGAGTGAGGTCCTTGGGGTAGTTGAAAAGTTCAGTTCAAAGGATTGTGTTGTATCATGTGGGAATCTGTCTTCACCTGTCCACTCTGGCTACAAAGCTAACTTGGCCCCGCGCAGGGGTTCAACCCCAGATTCTGTTAACGCCAAGTATAAGAATGATATGAATATAGATAGTAGAGATGATGACGAAATTCTTTCTCAATTGTCTGGTCATAGAAGCCAAGGGAAGGTTCATCAGTCACCAACAAATGTTGAAGATTGTAGAATATCGAAGCTACTAACATCTAAATACTGGAACTCAGCTCCTAAGCTGAAGGACTATAAACCCATTAATTCTGGTAATTGTTGTTATTTATGGTTGCTGTACAGCTGACATAGTTACCTAGACGTACTTTCTTCTATTGTTATTGCATCTTACAAAATTGACACTTTCCCTGTTATTCAGGTGGTAGCAAAAGACGTAAAATTTACCCTGACGGGATATCCTGTTATGACCGTGAAATGTTACAACATAGTACACCATTCAAGAAGAGGAAGCTGTTTGGCCAAAGTTCTGTAGTAACATATGATGGAGGCATTAGCGGTGAAAGTGCATCCAACTCAAATGAGAAGGAGGTTCATAATAGCAACAACTCACCTACAAAGTCTTGTGCAGGTTCTTTTCTCGAATCAGTTTTTTATAATTGTCATGTTTTGGCTTGGTGTTAAAAAGTATCTGCTTCCATGCAGGAAACAAGATGTCATTGTCAAGTATGGACCGCCAAAGATCTTTTAATTCAAGGAACTCTCCTGGTACTGTGACCTCTCTAATGGTTTTATCACTCAACCTCCGAATAAGTGCATTAGATTCTATGATGGAGATTCATATATCCTTGTTGTTTTCTTTAATCAGTGAAGCTTTCAATTAATTCCTTGATGGTGCCTGAGCTTTTAGTTGAGATCCCTGAGAGTTCAACTGTTGCTTCACTCAAGGTACGTTTACTTTTACGTCCTTTCCATTTACCCCATTTGAATTTCTATGAACCTATTCAGTTTCAAGGTTTTTTCTTGTTTGTGTTAAAGGATCCTGATTGTGTATTGCTTTGAATCTTTTTTGTAGAAAACTGTCATGGATGCAATCACTACAGTACTTGGGGGTGGATTACGTGTAGGAATGCTTCTTAATGGGAAGAAGATTCGTGATGACAGCAGAACGCTACTACAGAGTGGCATTTCTGAAAATGATAATCTTGATGACCTGGATTTTATTTTGGAGCCCAGTAGCAGTAAACAAATTTCCTCAAAGCATCCTCATGAAAATCCTCTTGTTATGCCTGCATGTCCCTTGCCCAAATATTATATAAACAGGTAAATTATCTGATCTTTAGACACCTAAAGGTCGAAAATTTTATAGCCTGGAAGTATAAATAGATTATATCCTGATGATAGTAATATTGGTCCATGCAGGCCCTTGATTCCCAAACAAGAATTACCTCCCCTTGAAATATCAGATAAAACAGCAGTGACTGATTCAAGTAGAGTTTTTCAGGATTTGGTGCCCTTCTCTACACCTGAGTTGGAGAATAATCCAGCTTCAGATTGTAAAGCACTTGTGGTTGTTCCTGAGAATGCAGAAGTTCTAGATGTAGTGCCCATGAGCTCAAAACCACGACGTTCTGAAATTGGGCAGCGTCGCATTAGAAGGCCCTTCTCTGTAACTGAAGTGGAGGCTCTGGTCCAGGCAGTGGAGAAACTTGGAACTGGAAGGTATGCACTCATCCTTATACTCAATTTTACAGGCCATTTTTTCTCCCGTGTTTTCAGCCTAATAAAAATAAAAATGTGTTCCCATGCTGCAGGTGGCGCGATGTTAAGCTTGCTGCCTTTGAGAATGCGAAGCATCGGACTTATGTGGATCTTAAGGTATTATATCTTGCATCTTAGGCTGGTTGTTAAGGCTGCTTCTGGAAGGTGATACCTTATGGATGGTTGACAGTGAAATTCTTTTACAGTTACAATTAACAAGCTGATTCCCCTTGGTTCCTAATTTATTTTATCTCTCCCAAACAAAGCATATTTTATGCATCTTTATTTGATTCCTTCCTATCTTAATCATCTCATCTCCATATTCACATGTTCATTAAATAAAGTAACAAAAGTCTTTATAATATAGAATCTCAATAATTCACCCCACTATCCTGGAAAATGACATACTAGCCTTCCAATTATTGGTATAATCCTAATACCCCTGCATACTATTCGAATAAAAAATGTTTTAGCTTCTTGTTTATATGCAGATAGTACAATACACCTATCTTTGCTAGTAAACAATTGTCTTCTTCTAGATCCTGATCTATGAAATCTTATGACATGATTTATCACATGATCTGAGCCGGCTATTTTGTTTAATCCAAAGTCTGTGTCGATGCAGGATAAGTGGAAAACTCTGGTGCATACGGCAAAAATCGCCCCACAGCAGAGGAGGGGGGAGCCGGTGCCACAGGCGCTCCTCGACAGGGTGTTGGCCGCCCATGCTCACTGGTGTCAGCACCAAGCCAAGCAGAAACAGGTGCACTCAGATGAATCTGGGATGTTGAAACTCTCTGATCCTTTGGCTCAGAAGGTTGCTGCTTAACTCCCAAGTTTCAGTATAGTTATTCTGATCATTCTAGTTGGTAATTTTTTTTTCATGTAAAAAGGGTAATAAAAGCTTCAAAGAAAAAAAGAAGTAACACTTGGTAAATAAAAATTTCCCATAATTTATGTAGAAAAACGCAGTATAAAAATCATCCCAAAAATCAAATGTAGTTAATTGTTCACCAATAGTTTACACTTTACATTGTTGTCATAGCTGTTGCCTTCCCCTACCAAAACCCTTCATGTGTAAATTTTGTTAACAGAATAAGTGAAGAGGTCCACTCCAGGCTATTGCCTATAGGGTTAGGGTGTTTTAAAGTCTGTTTGTGTTAGTTTTTTTTCCTGTAAAATTACATTTAAGGAATTAATAAAGTCTTGTTTTTCTTAGTGGTGGTATGTACCTTTTTTTCGTATTCAATGGATGTATAATTAGACCATTCATACTTGGCGTATTCAACACTAGTATTGTATATACGTGTTTATAGACACGCATTAGAACTATTGAAGTAGGCTCATTTTTATGGGCTTTTATTTTTGGACCCTTCTAATTTTTAATACTCTAATCGACTAACCACTATTACTCTATTAAAAGTATATTTACTTAATGAGTTTTTTTTATGAGTGCTCTTGATAGAGTAGTATTGGTAAACGACCTATTTAGTAAATTTGGCCTATATCAACATCCAAAATTTAAATAAGCTATCTGATTAATTAGACTAGGTTGGTTGCGCGCGTGTCGGGTCCGTCGATGTTCCTTGTTTTTTGGGTATGTAGTTCTGGTAGATTGCAAGGCGCATGCTTGTTTGCAGGTTGAACGTTGAGCTCGTTAGCGGTAGTTGTCATGTTCGAGTTGTTGACGATAAAATACAAAGTATCCGAAAATATTGGATTTTTCAATCCAAACTCTAGGTTTTCTCTTCCTCTTTGATCTTGGGTTGATTTCTTTCGCTTTGCTAAGAATTTTGCTAGAAAACTGACGGAATTGAACTCAGAATTAGCCTAGGGTTGTTGTCTGTGAGAATCTTTGTTGAATTTGGAGACTTGCTGAAAATCAATGATTTCCATAACCAGTTTTTGAAAACCACGGCCGTGGTTTCTGAAGATCCGACCGTGGTTTTTCCAGTTATGGACGGACTTCGTCGTAGTGGCCGTAATTTGTTTGGTAAGGGTAAAGACTCTTCCTCCCAACCCCACGACAATCCCCAGAGCAACCCCCCCCCCCTAGACTTCCTCGCATCCTAGAGTAGCATAAGGAGAATTATAACCGGATTCAACCCCGAACCGTTATAGCACCTAGGTACTTAGTGCTTAAGGAGCTTGAGTGCATGAATGTGGTTGATGATCTGAATATGATGATTGATAGAGCTGACCTTAGGACATTTGTTGGCATTCGGGAACATGCTTATGAGGAATTGACCATGTACTTTCTTAGTTCTTTCGATCATGATGTTAGAGAGAGGACAGTGAAATTCCGGATGATGAATTGGAGCTATGCTATGCCGATTGTGAGGTTTGCTAGGTTGTTTGGTGTTGGTAAAACCACACATGGGACCTTCCCTAGGCACACTAAGCCTAGTGCTTTCTGGGAGAGCATCACTATGATAGGATGCTTAGTTGATAGGTGGCACCCGGCCGACTCGAAGGATAAGTTGATTTACAACTTATCTTTCAAGATTGCACTTAGGATCATGTTTGAGAGTCTCTTCCCTAGTATCGAGACTCCACAGAAGTTGAATAGCCGATGAGCTTTTTATCTTGTATTGTGTGGCCACCGACACCACCCCACACTATGCCACGATGTTGGCAGATTGCCTTAGGAAGATTAAGAACAAGGGGCGAGGAGACATTTGCGTTGGTGAGATTGTGACACACATAACTAGACATTTGGAGGTCGATTTTTCAGCATGTGAGCTAGTCGTCGAGGCTAGACCTCTAGGATTAAAGAGATTCATAGCTAGGGGTATTTTGATCCCCCTCCATAGTGGTCTGCCACATGCTGTTGTGCTTTGGGAGGGCAAGAATGGGAGGGGGATTCCATGGAGGTCGGAATACTCCATTAGGAACCCCATAACTGGAAACTGACGTTCGAGGCGATGCATGCTGACAAAATAGGTCCCGAGGTTGATGATGAGGATACCGCAGCTTAGGCGGATGTAGGACAGGGCATTGAGGATATGGATACTGGGACTGATGCCAGTCCTAGTGAGTTCGGAGCTGAGGCTGACTATGGTAGCTTTCCGGAGCCGCCGACTGATTTTCCTAGCATAAGAGAGTTCCCTGACCCTCCTAGGAGGTCCACAGCTCGCCGACCCCGCGCTAGCCCATCACAGCGCCGTGCCAGCACCTCTGAGCGCCGTTCATGGTATGATGAGCTACCTACTTGGGCCACCGACATCCAGAACCAGATGAGAGATCTTACAGTCACTGTAGGACGTATGGATGACCGCCTCGACACCATGGAGCACGATGCACGGATGGCGCGACATCTCTACCAGGCTCAGTTCGGTCGTCCCTATGACCCCTCTTGGTTCCCGTTCCCACCGCCACTCGGATGATGACATTCCACTTTCATCATCGATGTTATCACACTTTGTGAGTTTCTTTTGCTTTTCTTTCTTTTATTGCACATTAGGGACAATGTGTAATTCTAGTATGGGGTGATTGTGAGACTTGGTTATGTAATAATTACTTTGATACTTGCTTTGATCTATGTCCATCGTACTTTGCATTCTCATTATTTTTGTCACATGTTTCGATATTGTCCTGCATTATATAGCTTTGAAAAGTCATAAAATTTGAAAATTTTGAAAATTTTGTGTTTCTAGGATTGGAAAAGACCTCAATGATGAAAACTACTTGTGAAATGGATTTTTGATGATTTTTATGTGTTTAAACTGAATTGTGAATTGTGAATTGTGAATTGTGAAGAATTTGAATGTTTTGTTGAATTTTCTAGCAAGTTTGATAATTTTGATTTTGATCTAAATCATGTTGAGAATTTGAAGGTTGAAACCGCTTTATAAGTTCTTGCACTTATTGATATGATTAAGGCACTTCGATTTTAATTCCTTTCTCCTTCTTATTCACCTCCTAGCTCCTCATGTATATGTTTTGCCTCCTTTTATACCTATCCGGGAATTAGGACGCAATTGTGTAAAACTTGTGAAGTTTGAAGTTGAAAGTTGTGAAATGTATTAGAAATAGGTTTGGGGAAGTCAATCATGACGATGTGTAACTCGACACCATTCACATAGCCGGGTGTTTGTGTCTTGCCAAAGTCGGATTGAACGATATTCCTAATGAGTCATGGTATGTGCATTACGGTTTGAGGCAACTCGAAAAATTGGGGTACGTTGATCTCCTAGGCTTCGGTTATTGTACACCTCTGTCCTTGGTCTCAAAAGTGAAAGAAAAAGAAAAGAAAAAATACTGAAAGAGAAGAGAAAAAGAGTTTATTGGTGGGTGTTGAAGTTTGCATAAAAAAGTTGTGATGTTATTGTCCTCTTTTCCGGATTTTGCACCACATATCCTATACATATCCCATCCTTACACGTTTCTTGACCTTCATTTGAAAGATCTTAAGATCTTTGAGTATGTTGTTTGACTTTCTGGTTTAAATTGGATTTTTCCATGATTGGTTTTGATTTTGCTTCAGGTTATGATGCTTGTTTTGAAAACTTTCGCAAGATATGATGATTCTTTTCAGGACATGAGTCTTTTTGCTCACATAACGGTTTTCGGAATTTATGAACAAGTGTGGAGAGCGATCCTTGAATAGAAGTACATAACCAAAAATATTGTGTTTTTCCTTGTCTTTGCATTCATATTTCATACATCTTTGTATTCTAGATTTGAACCTTTCTTAGGGACAAGCAAGAGGCAAATATGAGATATTTTGATAGCATGAAATATGACGTTAGTTTAGATATGCATATATGTAGTTTTTCTATTCCTTTTGAGTAAATGGACATATTTTCATATCATTTATTGAGCATATTCACCTATTATGTTGGAATAGAGATCTACGCAAACTTTGTTGTGATTTTAGGTGAATTGGCGCTGAATTGGAGTGGAAATGAAGCATTCACGGAGTGTTGATCAAAGTGGAACCCATTGGGAAGTATTGGAGAAGTCTAGGAAGGAATATGAAGCGAAGCAAAGGAGAAAGACATCGAAATAGAAGAACCACGGCCAAAGAAGAAACTTCCGCGGCTTAGGTTTTGTTAATTCTTTGATTTCCACACGTGGAAAGGAAGGTCGAGAGTCATCATGGAACAACCAACCGTCGTGGTTATGATGACATCACATGTGGTTTTCTTCGGAAAAAGCCGTTCCGTTTTTGCCACGTCAGCAACACAAAGGGAGAGCCTTTAGACCTAATTTTATTCTATAAAAGAAGGTGAACGACCGCATTGCAGAGGACACGCTTAGACGCTTGGACTCGCTTACACACTTTCACACTTAGGTTTGAAAGGAGATTGAAGAGCTTTGGAACGACTTGGAGATTGAAGACGTTTGTGAGATTTTTTTAGGTTTTGATTATAGTGTTTTGAGAACACGAGAACTGCGATTGTTTGTTATTTGACTCAGTTATTGAGATTTGGAGATTGATTATTTGTAAATCATAAGTTCTTCTTTGTGTTTTCTTGGTTGCATGCTATTCTTGATTTCTCCTTTTAATCTCGAATTGAATATGATGATAATTGTTGGCTAAACCCCCCCCTCTACGATTCTATGGTGAAGGGTTGAAGGTTGTGGTTTAGATGATGATAGATTGAACCTTGTAAACAGATCGTACCCTGAGAGTTGTGAGTTGAAACCCTCGCAAAAGGTTTTCCACGGCCTGTTCGTAAGGAACCGCCCCCGTGGTTTCCCAAGATCTTGTCGTGGTTTCTTCTGTCATGCACGTTTTGCTTTTAGCTTTACCCAAAGTTAAAAATAGCCTAAACCCTAGCCTCGTTGAACCTTTCTTACCCATAACCTTGCTTGGTTATTAACGTTTACAGGTTAGTAATGGAGGATCAAAACCCTCTATTAAGATGGAGAGTGTCATAGCCTTTACCTTGTGTTTCCTTTTGACTTTCCTTGGGTTGGGTGTTTTGTATTCCGGTGTAGAGAACCTTTTGGTGAGACAAAAAGGGTGTTAAAACTATACCGTACGATATCCTACCATAGGTCATATACCTTTGCTATCCAATTCTGTCTGTTACACATCTTGAACCAATAACCACAATCGGATACTTGGATCTTTAGAATCCGCATTCCCTTAATTACTCTTACATCTTATTCATTACATTTGATTATTGCTTTGCTTGCTTTACAAGTTAGATTGCTTTACTAGTTTGTTCTCACTAATTCCCTGAGATCGACTCCGGAATATCAGCTCTTACTACGATTGATCCGTACACTGCGGGTTTGCTATCGTTAGGCACTATTCTTGGATATAAATATAAAGCTTTTTGCACACACACCTTTTTGAGCGAACATCGTGCTTACTGCTTCTCAATGCAACAATATATATTCTATGAGCATTAACCAAGTTTTAGACACAAGATTAATATTTTTCAAGGCCTTGACGGACGATCCAAGACTTTGGCATAGACGACTTGGTCATGTAAGTATGCATACGATGAAGAAACTTATTTCAAAGGATTTGATCAAAATTCTGATGGAGAAGAAGATCCTATGGCTCAAGCTAAGAACATGCAAGAATAAATTCAAGACACCCGAGAAAAATCTCAAGACCTTGAAACGCACCTTCAAGACCTTGAAATGACCAACAACAACACTATTGAAGATCAATTTTAAGGCCTTGAAACCCAACTTCAAGGCCTTGACATCGGAAACAAGGATGTAACTCCAATGGTACTTGAATCAAGTCAAACAACTGAGCCTCCAAAATCTTCATACGTTCCACACACCAAGAGAAGAAAATTCAAACATTCTTCATACCATCCACGAGAGAACGTGATCTCCGATCCAAAAACATGTGTGCAAACCCGATATAGGGTAAACAATTTCTGTGCTTTTTCTGCGTTTGTGTCTCTTGTAGAGCCCAAAAACTACGTTCAAGCACTTCAAGAACCAGATTGAATCATTGCCATGCAAAATCAGCTAGTTCGAGATAAAAAAATTCTGGACCCTCACGTCTAGACCTAAGCACCAATCCGTAATATAAATAAATTAGGTGTTTCGAAACAAGTTGGATGAACATGGTAAACTCATTTTAAACAAAGCAAGACTTGTACCTCAAGGATATAACCAAGAAGAAGGTATTGATTAGGAGGAGACTTTTGCTCCGTTTGCAAGGTTAGAAGCCATACATATGCTACTTGCATTTGCATCCTTCATGAATATAAAGCTTTTTCAAATGGATGTTAAATGTTCTTTTCTTAATGGCTTATTAGAAGAAGAAGTCTACTTTGCTCAACCTCCTAGTTTTGAAAATGATGAATTTCCGATCGTGTTTTTAAATTGGACAAAGCTCTTATGGTCTTAAACAAGCTCCTCGAGCTTCGTATGAAAGATTGTCCAAGTGCCTTCTTGAAAATGATTTTAAAAGAGGTTTGATTGACAAAACTTTGTTTGTCAAAACTAGAGGCAACAATTTATTAGTAGTACTATGTTGATGATATATTGTTTGGTGCTACTAACGATTCTCTATGAAAGGAATTTTCAGATATTATGCGTAGAGAGTTCGAAATGAGCTTGATGGGAGAGTTAAATTTCTTTCTTGGTCTTCAAGTTACTCAAGCTAAGAAATGAATATTTCTAAACCAAAGCAAGTATACCATGGAATTGCTCAAGAAGTATAAAATGGATCAATCCAAGGTAGCAAAAAATCCAATGAGTTCTACTCTTTCATTAGATCAAGACAAGAATGGTAAGAGTATCATACAAAAGGAGTATCGAGGTATGATCGGTTCTTTGTTATATCTAACCGCTAGTCGACCTGACATTATGTTTAGTGTGTGCATGTGTGCTAGATTTCAAGCTGATCCCAAAGAGTTACGCTTGATAGTTGTGAAAAGGATATTTCGATATCTTAATGGCACTATGGATCTAAGGTTATGGTATCCATGTTAAAGCACGTTTCACCTTGTTGGCTATTCAATTGCAGACTTTGTAGGCTATAAAGTCGATAGAAATAGCACTTCTGGATGTTGCCAATTCTTAGGGTCATCCCTAATCAGTTGACACTCCAAGAAGCAAAATTATGTCGCCCTATCCACAGTTGAAGCTGAATACATAGTTGTTGGAGCTTGTTTTTCACAAATTCTATGGATAGCTCAACAACTTCGTGATCTTGGTTTTGATCTCAAAGGTATACCTATTAAATGTGATAATACTAGTGCTATTTCAATAACCAAAAATCCTGTGCAGCATTCAAGAACAAAGCATATCGACATAAGACATCACTTCACACATGATCATACTGAAAAAGGTGATGTATCGATATCTTTCATTTCGACTAACTTGCAGCTTCCAAATTTATTCATTAAACCTCTACTAGAAGATCGATTCAATTTTATTAGATTGGAGCTTGATAAGTTGAACAAGGAAGCATTATCTTAAGGGGAGTAAATCGTTTTTATTTTCTCCTTATAATGCAGTCTATTTTTCCATTTCAAGGCCTTGAAATGTAATACAAGGTCTTGAAACAAATTCAAAAGACAAAAATGATAAATCCGGATTGGATTTATGATTTTCATCTTTTAGATATTTGATCATTAAATCATTTAAAAAAGAATTTTTAAAATGACTTTAAAAATTTTCACCGAGATTTTGTTTTCAAAATTCAAATATTTTTTTTTGAAAATTTGTTGTATCTATGAGGGAAGATATTCGGCTATCAAGGTCTTGATTCTATCAAGATTTTGGTTTGCCTTAAATTTATTTGACATCTCCTTTTTAAAAGTAAACTTTTCTTTCCTTCTTATCACTTCTTTCCTTGTGTTCAAAATATTTACAACCCACTTTGCACTTTGCTCTTTCGGTTTTCAAACTCTCTTACACAAACGTTCATCCATGGCTCCCAAGAGATCTTCAAACCGTGTTGCTTCATCATCATCCAAGCAATTCTTCACCATCTCTACCCAAAGATATTTTGGTTCACATCTCCTCTGAATCGGCAGATCCATCTCCTCAGGAGAATGTTGAGATCTCCGCTCACATAGGGTTGATGGCGACTTGGTTCCGGAACTTCAAAGCAACAGGGACTAGGCTAGATGGATTTCATAATCGTCCACTTTGCATGTGTGATTCCGTCGATCTAGAATTTTTGAAGTCACTGAAGTTTCCATGCATTGCTGTGCTAGAGGGTTGTTCCGTCCGGAAGATACTTAACCCAGGGGATGTGAATCTAACGGCACGAAGGGATAGGGGAACCCTAACCCTAGAATCAATTATAAAAGGTACGCCTATTATTCTTGATAACTCCATCTTGATTATGAATTGATTATGTGAATGATGGAAGACTTAACATTTATATGCGGTTTTATAAACTAACAAATATCGGTTGTATTTCTAGATTGTATGTTTTGATTTGTGTTTGTTCAAATGTGTGCATGCCTTGAAAAATATTTCAAAGGAAGAACGCAGACCTTGAATAGTATTTCAAAGGAAGAACTCAGCCTTGAAATGGATTACAAAGGACAAACACGGAAGCATTGAAAAGCATTACAAAGAAGGATTCGGCTAAAGGCTTCACTACAAGATTCGAATATCTTAACAACCAAAACAATAAGATCTCAACCGAACGATAACAAGAAAGATAAGAGAAGATCTCAGCCAACCAACAAGAAGACCTTCAAACAGTTTCAAAGGGATGATCTCGTCAATAACAAAAAAGATCTCTCAAAGATCTCAACCAAAGACACAAGTAGATAAAGGAAGATCTCCAAACGGATTCCACGCTAGAAGATCTCGGATCTAAGGGAAAGTCTTCAACGGAATATCCAAGTGAGAAGATTTAGGATCTTCAACAAACAAAGATCTTCAAACAACATATCCAAGAGAGAGAAGATCACGATGATGAAGATTCTTAACGAGCATCAAAGAGAAGAAGTAGAAGAGAGGAAATAGAAGATTTTACAATGGCTACTTCACCTCCACCAAGCAACGTATTCCATGGAGAAAGAAGAACATTACAAACGGCGATCTGACAACGGCAAAGAAGTTCTCTATAGAAGACTATAAATGAAGAAGAAGATTAAAGAAGAAAACAACAAGCTTGCACGGATAAGAAACCAAGTCTTCAAGCTATCAAACATCTTCATTTGTTCCAAAAGTTTATCTTCCTCTTACAAATGTCTACATCCTTAGAGTGAGATAAACACTAGAGCTCCATTGGCATATCTAGAGAGTGTTATACTCGAGTGTGTTACTTTGCGAAGTAACTAGGCTATTATTGCTAGAATAGAGTTTACTAGATCGTAGCATTGAGGATACATTGAGAGAAGAAGGGGATTTCTTCTAGGTTGTATCTAGGACTCACAAAAATAAGATAATAGATAGTTAGAATTCTAGGGCTTGAAGCCCTAGGCGGAGAGTAAACTGTTAGGGTCGCACTTCGTAAACGTATAGTCGCGTCGGTCTTTTCATTCCGCACTTTATTCGCTTAAATTGTGACTAACGTTATTTTGCAGGTTTTGAAGTCAAGGCCTTGAAATCCCTTTCAAAGCCTTGAAAATAAGTTTTGTCACTAAGTGCACATATCGACTTCAAGGCCTTGAGATTAGTTTTCAAGCCTTGATATACGATATTGCAAAAAGTTCCCATACTCTATTCAACCCCCTTCTACAATATTTATATCTTTATTATTCACCTATTCGGCTCTTTAATTGGTATCAGAGCTAGACTCACATATATTGATTTAACCATCAGTGAGACTAATCATGAACTCTGTAGGTGATGGAGGATTCGCTCAAGAAAGATCCACATCTCGACCACCCCTCTTATGCGGTAACAACTTTACCCATTGGAGAGCACTAATGCAAATGTTTATCATTGATCAGAACATAGAACTATGGAGAATCATTCAAACTTGCCCTAAAATCCCAACCACCATGGTTGATGGAGTCCAAGTCAAAAAGAAGGAAGTTGACTTCACTCAAACAAACTTGGATAATGTATCAAAGAACTACAAGGCCATGAACTTACTCTATTGTGGATTAATTGCAAATGAATTCAACCGTGTCTCATCATGCAACAATGCAAAGGAAATATGAGACAAGTTAGTAGTTACGTACGAAGGAACAAATCAAGTCAAGGAGACCAAGATCAGCATCTTCCTTAAACAATATGAGCTATTCAAGATGAACTCAAACGAGTCGGTCCAAGAGATGTTCACACGATTCACTGAGATTGTGAACAATCTTGGAAGGTCTTCACAAATGAAGAGAAAGTAAGGAACGTACTAAGAAGCTTGCCTAAAGGTAAGTGGGGACCAAAAGTGACCGCCGTTGAAAAAGCTCAAAATCTCACAACACTACCTCTCGACAACCTTCTTGGAAAGCTAATCACCCATGAGATGGTTCTTGGTGAAGAAGATGGAGAGATACCATCAAACACAAAGAATCTTGCCCTAAGATGCAAGAAGGACGACATGCCATCAGATGATGAAGAGAGTGATGATGAGGAAGATCCATTCTCCTTGATTTTAAGAGGTCTTGCGAGAATTCTTCAATGAAGAAGCAATTAGCAAACAACAAAGAATATCCACGATCGTCAAGACCTCGAGGTAAGTTTTCTAACCCTAATAAGAAAACTAAAGTATTGATTTGTTTTGAACGTGGTGAAGTCGATCAACTCGTAAAGGATTGTCCACAAAAGAAGAGGAACAACTTTAGGAAGAATGATCGAAAGAAGAAGGCTATGGTAGCATTGTGGAGTGACTCAGAATTGATAAATGAGTCAGAAGACGAAAAAGATCAAGCAAACTTGTGCTTAATGGCCGATCATGAAGAGGATCCAAACTTCTATGTTGATGGTGCGGTAAGTACTATCATGTTGCAATCCAACCTAGAACTCACACAGTTTCTTAAAGACATTATCATATGTGATAAAGAACATAGGGTAAGAATAAGTGCCTTAAGATAAAAGCTTCTAAAACAACAAAAACGAGTAAGTGACTTGTCTTTGGAAGTTGAAAATCTCAATACCGAAAAGTTAGTCCTTGATGACAATATCAAGGCCTTGGAATTGGAAAATGCGATTCTTAAGGACAACCTCTCTTCTCTACAACAAGACTATATTAGTCTAGAGAAAGAGAAAGTTGATCAAACTGTGACGTGTAGAGACCACAAGGCTGCAATAATTCAATTCACTCGTTCGAAAGCAAATCTCAAAAGGATGATCGGTGAACAACAATCCTCTCTTAACAAGAGTGGTATTGGTTATCACATGAATTTTCCAAGAAAAACAACTACCACCTTTGTTAAAGCTAAAGGAAGTTCACATATGCCCACATGTTTCTATTTTTGTAAAAAGGGGCACGTAAAATCAACTTGCCCATATAGAAGAAATGACCCCTACATCATTAGAAACACTTATCCTCTATGTCTAAGGAAACAAATTAAGTATATCTGGGTTCCTAAAGGTACACCACTAAACATGATTGAACCTGAATATGGACCAAAATATGACATTTGGTCTACCCAGAAAGGTTGAAGTTTGCTGTTTTACGCTTGGTGATAAAGGAAAGTGTAACATCATTGACATTGGTAAAATCGGTTATAATTCATCTAACTTTATTGATGATGTTTATCTTGTTGACGGCTTAAAGTATAATCTGCTTAGTATCTCTCAAATATGTGATAAAGGCAACAAGGTGATTTTTGATTCAGATACATGTGAAGTTTAAGATAAATTATCGGGTGATGTTGTGCTTAATGCTCCTAGATGTAACAATGTTTATTCAATGAGCGCTAACCAAGTTTCAGGAACAAGACTAACGTGTCTCAAGGCCTTGACTGACGATCCAATGCTTTGGCATAGACGACTTGGTCACGTAAGCATGCGTATGATGAAGAAACTTCTTTCAAAAGATTTGGAAAGTGGTTTACCAATCCTAAACTTCAAGGTTGATGAACTATGTAAGGCTTGCCCACAAGGTAAACAAACAAGAGGTTCATTCAAACAAAAGAAGGTTGTAAGTTCTTCTTGACCCATTGAACTTTTACATATGGATTTATGTGGTCCTATGCATGTCAAATATACCAAAGGAAAACAATACATCCTTGTCATTGTGGATAGTTTTTCTCGTTTTACATGGATCTCATTCTTACGGGAAAAATCTTAAGCTTTGTTTGAGTTTTCAGAACTTTGTAAGGAGTTACAAACTTTGAAAAACCTACCTATCGTTTCTATTAGAAGTGATCATAGTAGAGAATTTCATCAACTCAAGTTTGATTTGTTTTGTGCAAAATATGGCATTTCACACAACTTTTCAGCTCCTAGAACACCTAAACAAAACGGGTTGTGAAATGTAAGAACCGCACCCTAGAGGACATGTCTACCACTATGATTTTAGAAAATAGTTTGCCAAAAGGTTTTTGGGCTGAAGCTATTTACACGGCTAATTACATCTTAAATAGATGCTTAATTCGCCCTATTTTGAAAAAGAATCCTTAAGAACTCTTTAAGGGACGAAAATCTGATATTTTCTATTTAAACCCTTTGGATGTACGTGCTTTGTCCATAAAAATGACAAAGACAACCTTGGAAAGTTTGATGCACGTAGTGATGAAGTTATCTTCATTGGATATGCTTCAAATAACAAAGCTTATCGAGTTTATAATAGACGTACCAAAATTGTTGAGGAAAGTATTCATTTAATTTTTGATGAAAACAATGATGGTACTTTGAGCGAAACTTTGCAGATCTGAATCTTAATCAACATGGAGATCATAATTTTGATGGCGAAGAAGATCCTAAGGCTCAAGAAAAGAACATGCAAGAACAAATTCAGGATACCGGAGAACAATCTCAAGACCTTGAAACACATCTTCAAGACCTTGAAACGACAGACAACAACATTGTTGGAAGTCAATTTCAAGGCCTTGAAACCCAACTTGAAGGCCTTGACATAGGATCTAAAGGCACAACTATAACACCCCGAATCCGCGGGATATCGAAATATTGTGGGCGAGACCACACAATGGGTCCCGACCCTTAGCCTGACAACAATCTCACCGGACCTTTCCAATATGGCGCAAATAAAGGCGTAAAACTCGAAAACATTTGTAATGTATGCAAGACGGAAAAGTAAAGAGTACAACGTGGAAACTCAGCCGAGTGCTCAAAACGAAACAAATACTCCACAATACATAAATCCGAAAGCGTACATCAAACCATAATCCAACATAAGAGTAATAACGATAATAATCCCAAAAAAAAACGCCCCCGTCCTATAGTGTACGGCGACCCTCGGCTGTCCACTCCTCCACCTCACTCGGCAGCATCCCTAACCTGTGGGGCATTTATGTAAGAGCCTTGTTGCTGAGTGGCTGAGAGAGTGAGTAGAGGGCCAGATTTTTTCCTGGACCGCCCCTCCGTGTGCTTGGAACTGCCCTTGAGGTTTGTCTGGGCCGCCCCTGCGGCTCACAGGGTCAGCCCCGGCGGCTCTGTGTGCTGCAGCCGTCTTCTTTGACCCTTTGACCCGTGCTTTACCCTTTTACCTCTATATATATCTTCTTCTCTTACCTCTTGATGAGGGTTTACCATTCTCAGATCTCTCTCTCCTTACGTACATTTTCTTCTCCTCTTCTCCCTTGGATCACTTTGGTTGATCTTTGTTTGAGTTTGGTGAGTTTTATGAGAGTTCTTGCATAGTTTTGCTTGGCTTTGATGTTGCTGATGTTGTTGTGCCTTGTGGAGCCTGCTTGAGGTGTTGTTGGTGTTGTGTTGACCCCCCTAGAGAGCTCAACTTGGTGAGTTCCATGGCTTCTCCTCTTCCTTTCCTCTTTTCTTCATCCTTTCCTTCCTTTCCTTAGTTTAGTGTAGTTTCCTTAGGGTTGGTTCTTGTTCGGCCATGTTTTGGCTTGTGTTGATGTATATATGTGTATGTGACATATGTATGTTGTTGCTGGAGTAAAGAAGAGTGGAGAATCGAAGGAAGAAGTGAAGAAAAAAGCTGAGTGGTGTCTTCTGCACACCAGCCGCCCCTGCGCCGGCCAGTGGACCGCCCCTACGCCACCTCCTAGCCGCCCCTTCGGCCACCTGCACCAGCTTGGTGTTTCACTTGGTTCTGCAGGTGTGTGTTACTTCTAGGCTATCCTTAGGGTGCCTTTGTTCCCTCCTTTCCTAGTGTGAGAGTATAGGATCATGCTAGATGTGTGAGGTTGAGTTTTGATGAGGTTGTGATCGGTTTATGCCTTGTATGGCTTTTGAGGTTCTTTAGGTTGTGAGTGAGGTTGATCCTTTGGATCTCTTTGGGTGTAGCTGTGACCCTTATGATGTTAGGAGATTGATATATCTCTTTATGCCTTGTTTATAGGTTGTGTTGTCCCTCCAATGTAAAGGTGATCGTGGTTGAGTTGTGATCGAGGTTGAGGTAAGTCCGTAGGACTTACTTAGCTGCCATCCTTATATTGGATGTTTGCATGAGTGGTGTGTGCTTTGTATGTTTGCTATGATAGCATGAGATGTCTTATATACCGACCTACGTTTCATTGATTTCCCCGTATGCGTGGCTGTGATAACCTTTCCCTTTCATCCTGCCGTGGAGTCTGGGAGGTTCTCTTGAGTCAGGCCAGACCGGTTTACAGGAAGGGCGTAATCTAGTCCCATAGAGTACACGGATTGTGTGACCAATACTAGTACGGCTGGCTAGCAGGCTCAGAGGTGAGGATGTATCGGTCCTCGTGTCACATAGTTTCATATATATGATATATATTCGATTTGAGTGAATGACCATTATATTGAGATAATTAAATGGGTAAATGTGTTAAAGCATGTTGATGTGTTTATCCTTCCCTTACTTGTATTTGTGCTTATGCAGTACTTTATATATGTGTATGGATTTCTAATGGTTTATTTCCATGTTGTAGATGCCCCACAAAATAGGCATGTTGCGGGTGATCTAGCAGAGTGGCAAGCCGATGACGTCTCGTACATAGGTTGTTGTGGGATTTTGGGTTTGTTTACTGATAGCATAAATTATAGTCTATATTTTGGAACTTGTTTAGACGTTTTATCTTCAATAATCTGCATGTTTGAATGTATATTATGTGATTAAATTGTCGTTTCATCTACCTTTACGGGAATCGAGGTCTACACCAAGTTTCGTTGTAATCGTAGGTAAAATGACACAATTTGGACTAAAATGGAGCTAAGAAGCAAATGAGTCATGGGAGCTACATTTAGGAGCTTAAAAAGGAACTCAGGAAGCAAGGAATTAACATAAAAGATTTACTTTGGAACAGATTTGAGAGATTTCACATTCAGCTGAGATTCACCTCGGTCAGCTACAGTGCCACCTCGACCGAGGTGATCTTGAGGAGCGCCGCGAACGAGGCGAATACCCTGACGCGGCGAGATCATATATTTTTGGCTGAGATCTTTTATTTCTGGAAGGAGAGATTTTATATTTTTGGGCTGGATTTCTGGAAGGAAGATCATATATTTGGAGATCTATTTTAGAGATATGGATATACTTTTATTAGGATATTATCTTTTCAAGATATTTTATCTTTGGAAGATAATTCTCCTATAAAAAGGGCTTGATTTTCCACAATTCAGCATTGGCGCATCACCGAAAATCCCGCTATCATTGTAGTATTTGAAAGAAGGAAGGAAGATTGAAGAATCAATCAAGGAAGGATTGATATCTTGTTATAGCTTTTGAGGGGATTTGTAAGACTTTCTTAGATTCCCTTTGGTTTGTTGTCTTTGATTGGATTTGTGATCCAAGGAACGCTTATTTGTGTGATATTTGATTCAGTTATTGAAGCCTTGTTCTTAAGGGTTTTGTGTTCAAATATTCATTCCTTTCTCATATATTTGATTATTACTTTCATGATGATGAGTGGCTAATTTCATTGTGTGCTTCTAGGGTGATTGGCTGAAAGTTGTGGGAAAGACGATAATAGAATGATCTTAATCACAGTAGGACCCTGAAAGCTCGAGTCTTTATCCTCAACCCTAGAACATCTCGCTCAGTCGATGAACATCTCGGCCGGGATGTAATTTGATTGACCGAGGTGACCTTTTGATCTGAAACTGAGAGTTAAGTGTTAGAGTTTGCCAAATCCTATTCTTATTACACCTTTCTTGGTTCAATGCAAGCCTAGGATGAGACTTACCCGGTGATTTCTTTGTTTGTTTACCTAAGATCATAAGTGTAGGTAATAAAGGTTTATCCTTTATTGGGGTTTGAGTGTACCTTCATCCCATCTTTGTGAGTTACCCTGAGACTTACCTGGTAAAGGTTGATTCTATTCCCTTAGTTGGTGTGTTGGTTTGAGGTTATAGTTCCTTTCCTTAGTACTTTGAGACTTACCCGGTAATAGGTTCTTTTGGTTCTGGATTAGTGAGTAGTGAGACTTACCCGGTGATCTATTTCACTTTAGAAACACCTTCCCTTTGCAAAATCTCAGCTTTGTCCGCTTATCTTTAGATCTTGAGTTGGAACCACAACTAGATGCTTTAATCCCTAGAATTGCATATTCCTTTAATAGGACTGCATGGGACCTTTCCCATCATCCGGAGGAAACCTCTACATCCTCCTAGCTGTCGATGACGTCTCTAGATGGGTGGAAGCCATAGCCTCTCCCACTAATGACGCCATGGTGGTTGTGAAGTTCTTCAATAGGACTATCTTTCCACGTTTTGGGACTCCACACATCATAATCAGCGATGAAGGGACACATTTCATCAACCGGAAGTTTAAGGCACTTCTATCGAAGTATGGGGTAACCCACAAGGTAGAAACCCCTTATCACCCTCAAACTAGTGGACAGGTCGAGATCTCAAATGGAGAAATTAAAGCAATCTTGGAGAAGACCGTCTCTAGGACGAGGAAGGATTGGTCCATGAAATTGGACGACGCTCTTTGGGCCTACATGACCGTATTCAAGACTCCCATAGGAACCACCCCTTATAATTTGGTATGTGGGAAGTCTTGCCATTTGCCCGTTGAGCTGGAACACAAAGCATATTGGGCAATCAAATGGTTAAACTTCGACATCAAAGAAGCTGGTGAAAAGCGGCTATTGGACATCAACGAGGTGGAGGAGCTGCGCTTGAACGCTTATGAGAATGCCAAGATCTACAAGGAGAGGACAAAGAAATGGCATGACAAGCGTATCATTCCTAAGGAGTTCAAAGAAGGAGACTTAGTTCTATTCTTCAACTCCCGCCTTCGCCTCTTTCCAAGTAAGTTGAAATCTAGATGGACAGTACCTTACGTTGTGAAACATGTTTTCCCTTATGGTGCAGTTGAGAATTGGGGAGAAACAAGTGGAAGCTTCAAGGTCAATGGTCATAGACTTAAGAAATACCAACCGGAAGTCCAGGTTGAGGAGATTGCACCACTATACCTTGTTTAGGGATGCCGTACGGTCCAACTAGCGACCTTAAATGAAGCGCTTCTTGGGAGGCAACCCAAGGTATTGCTTTCTTTTCCCTTTCCTAGTCTAGATTTAGATAGTTTGATTTTGCTTTGCTTTGCTTGTTTTTGGCGTCCTAGACAGAAACCATGTACTCTCTAAGGAAGAAATAAAACACAGGAGGAACACTAGAAAGACAGAAGTTCGAGAATTTGAGAAGACGGAGTTTGACTGAGATACATCTCTGTTGCTGTCACAGCACCTCGACCGAGATGATTCCTGAGCAACCGAGGCGACTAGGGCTTACTGAAGACTCACCTCGGTCCGTATCACCTCGGTCCAGTTGGGACCATCTCGACCGAGGTGACAACATATTCAGTGAGGGGTATAAAAGGGGGAACGGTTTCTCTCTCTTCCTCTCTCACCTTCTCGACCGCGGCGCATTCCATCTCGCCTTCTTCGATTCTCAATCGTTTTCGACGATTTTTGCTTCGGTTCTGAGAGGAACGGCTATAGGAACGGATTGCAAGCAAGAAACTACAGCAAAAACGCCTCAAATTGACCGAATCTGGGGTAAAGAAATCGAAAACCCTAACTTCTCGTCTTTTACTGATTTTGGAGGAAATTGTCTTTGTTTGCCAATTATTTCTGTTGATAAAGGATTAAGTATCCGTTAGGAACAATCTGTAGTGAAATCGGGGCAAAAGAATTGAATTCTAGAGAGTTGAAATCAAACAGCGAATCACCTCGGTCCAGTCGACCTGTGCCTCGGCCGAGGTGTTCTTGAGTATTGTCAGGGCAACCGAGGTGATCTGACAGAGAGAGAGAATGAGTTCTAGATCTGACAGGCAGCTTGTTCTGAGGGACATATCCTCACCTTCTTCTTCTTCTAGACCTTCCATACCGGTGATCCACGAGCGTCACCAAGTTAATTATGACCGTATTTGCACGCGCCCATTGATTGCGCCACGGTTTTTTGGATATCTCCGCCTTCGACTACCTCTACGTAGTCAACGATCTGAGACGGATGGTCTCGATGGTTGGGCTGGAGCAGTTCATGGAGATTCGATCTCCAGCCTACCTCGAGTCCACATTGGAGTTTGTGAGCTCCGTGACCTACTTGCCCGAGGAGAGGGCCATCAAGTACCGGTTGCTGAACCGGAACTACTTAGTCCCGATGGATCACTAGAGGGACATCTTCGGCTTCCCGACCCCTACGGTTCCCGATTTTCCTTCTCGAGCCGTGGCTCGACAGTTTTGGGGACAGATAGCTCACGTAGTTGAGCACGCTGATAGGTGGAGACCTGGAGACTCCATGGAGCGCATCATCTTCCACCTCGCCTTCAGACTCGCCCACCGTATTTTATAGCGAGACACTTCTGGCGCGTACTGAGACGCACCAGAAAATTAGACAGGGGGAGCTGGTGAGTCTATTCTGTATGGTGACCGGAGGAGTTCCCGACTTCGGAGTGATGATGGCTGAGAATCTTCACAGGATCAAGGCGAAGGGGAAGGGAGACATCTGTTGTGGCGGCTTAGTGACTCATCTTGCTACAGTGATGGATCTTGATTTGAGTGCTTGTACCTTAGTGGCGGTGGCCAAGCTGCTTGGTTTGCAGGAGATGATCACCAGGAGGATTTTGGTTCCTCGTGGACTTACTACGCCATATGTGGCGATTCCTTGGGAGCAGATTACCTCTCAGGGTATTAGATGGTCATCTCAGTTCTCAATGTTTGACCCTCAGTACTGGTCCACTGCATGGATCCCGTACATTGAGGATGCTAGAGATGCGGCAGCCCCGGTACAGGAGGATGAGGAGGCTGATGAGGAGGATGATGGCGGTGCTGCCATGGAGACAAGGACGGACACAGCCGGCCCCAGTGTACCATTCGTCGATCTAGACGATGAGGAGACAAAGGATGAGCCAGCTGCAGCACTAGCACGTCCCGTCAGACGTAGAGTCCACAGGCAGAGGGATCCCGTAGCTCACCGCCGGATTGACGATTTGACGGATCAGATGATTGACTCCTACGCAGCCCTGACCGTTGATCTTGGTGGGGACCATCGCCGTGAGATGGATAGCCGGACTCATCAAATGCTGGAGAGTCAGCACTACCAGCGCCGGATGATGGAGATCCAGTTCCAGCACATGATGGGATATCCGTTTGACCCATCCCAGCATCCGTACGTGCCATATCCACCACCACCACCAGCAGATGAGGATTAGAGCTTGTAGGGATTTTTTTTTATTTATTTATTATGCAGCTCAGCTTATATCCGGTGAGTTCTTCCTGTTTCCTAGACTTATTTTGACCCATTGGGACAATGTGTCCCAAGTATGGGGTATTTATGTGTATTATTCGACATTATGTATGCTTGTATGACTTGATTCGGATATTTATGATTTTCTTTATGCTCTATGTGCTTATCTGAGACTACATGCATGCATACAGGTTATTTGATTGAGAAAAACGTCAAAAACTAGTTTAAGAAAAAAAAAATTTTTTGACCTCGACCGGGATGATTCTTGCCAAACGAGGTACTTCACCTCGGTTGACTTAGAACATCTCGACCGAGGTAGGGTTTCTAACTGAGAATTTTTGAAACGATTTTTGTGCTTCTTTTTTGGATATGACCTCAGTGAAGATTTTTTTGTTTGCAGACTGGTTTTGAAATCTTTATATATTTGAAAGGTTTTATGATATATTTAAGTTGCAAAATGCTTTGTTTGAAATTGGTGGCATGTTTAATACTTTGTTTTTATCCAAATTATGTTGAATTTGAAGGTTGACACCACATGATAAGTTCTCTCACTTTCTTCCTAGGATGATTAAGGAAATTCATTCTCTTCTCTTCTTCTTCTTGATCATGCTTTAGCCCCTCATATACATATTTGCCTTCCTTTACTTATCCGGGAATTTGGAAGCAAGCAAGTGAAAAGCAAGTGAAAGAAATGTTGAAGATGTTGGCTGGAAGTTAGAAAGAAACAAATAGGTTTGGGGAAGTCAATCACGATGATGAGTAACTCGGCACCATTCACATAGCCGGGTGTTTGTGTCTTGCCAAAGTCGGATTGAGCGATATTCCTAACGGGTCATGGTATGTGCATCAAGGGTTTGAGGCATCTCGAGAAATTGATGATTGCTAATCTCCTAGGCTTCGGTTATTGTGCACCTCTGTCCATGCATCCCAAAAATTAAAAAAAGAGTAAAATAGGCAAAACTTATTGGTGGAAGATGTTAAAGTTCAAAGCAAGTGAAGTGAAGATCCTTTTCCCGGATTCTAGCACCACATTCCCTATATACATTCCACCCTCACACGTTTCTTGACCTTCTCTTGAAAAGCCCTTGAGACCTCGAGCTTGTTGATTGACTTGGTGGTTTAAACTAGATTATACATGATTAATTTCGATAATTATGATTTATTATGCATTCTATGATTTTATGCAAAGATGAACAACTTTCCTATATTTATAAAATGTTTTGATCACGTTTTGATTTTAATTCCATGAAGCATTCTCTTAGAGTGATCCATGAGTGGAGCACACCACCGAAAATGTTTTGAAATACTTTTCATTGATCTTTATGAGTTATAATCCATTCTATCTTGTATCTAAGATTTGAAACTTGCTTGGGGACAAGCAAGGGACAAGTATGGGGTATTTGATAGCATAAATTATAGTCTATATTTTGGGACTTGTTTAGACGTTTTATCTTCAATAATCTACATGTTTGAATGTATATTATGTGATTATATTGTCGTTTCATCTACCTTTACGGGAATCGAGGTCTACACCAAGTTTTGTTGTAATCGTAGGTAAAATGGCACATTTTGGACTAAAATGGAGCTAAGAAGCAAAGGAGTCATGGGAGCTACATTTAGGAGCTTAAAAAGGAACTCAAGAAGCAAGGAATTAACAGAAAAGATTTACTTTGGACCAGATTTGAGAGATTTCACATTAGGCTGAGATTCACCTCGGTCAGCTATAGTACCACCTCGACCGAGGTGATCTTGAGGAGCGCCCCGACCGAGGGGAATACCTTGACGCGGCGAGATCATATATTTTTGGTTGAGATCTTTTATTTTTTGAAAGAGAGATTTTATATTTTTGGGCTGGATTTCTGGAAGGAAGATCATATATTTTGGAGATATATTTTAGAGATATGGATATATTTTTATTAGGATATTATCTTTTCAAAATATTTTATCTTTGGAAAATAATTCTCCTATAAAAAGGGCTTGATTTTCCACAATTCAGCATCGGCGCATCACCGAAAATCCCGGTATCATTGTAGTATTTGAAGGAAGGAAGGAAGATTGAAGAATCAATCAAGGAAGGATTGATATCTTGTTATAGCTTTTGAGGGGATTTATAAGACTTTCTTAGATTCCCTTTGGTTTGTTGTCTTTGATTGGATTTGTGATCCAAGGAACGCTTATTTGTGTGATATTTGATTCAGTTATTGAAGCCTTGTTCTTAAGGGTTTTGTGTTCAAATATTCATTCCTTTCTCATATATTTGATTATTGCTTTCATGATGATGACTGACTAATTTCTTTGTGTGATTCTAGGGTGATTGGCTGAAAGTTGTGGGAAAGACGATGATAGAATGATCTTAATCACAGTAGGACCCTGAAAGCTCGAGTCCTTATCCTTAACCCTAGAACATCTCGCTCAGTCGATGAACATCTCGGCCGGGATGAAATTTGACTGACCGAGGTGACCTTTTGATCCGAAACTGAGAGTTAAGTGTTAGAGTTTGCCAAATCCTATTCTTTTTACACCTTTCCTAGTTCAATGCAAGCCTAGGACGAGACTTACCCGGTGATTCCTTTGTTTGTTTACCTAAGATCATAAGTGTAGGTAATAAAGGTTTATCCTTTATTGGGGTTTGAGTGTGCCTTCATCCCATCTTTGTGAGTTAGCTTGAGACTTACCCGGTAAAGGTTGATTCTATTCCCTTAGTTGGTGTGTTGGTTTGAGGTTATAGTTCCTTTCCTTAGTACTTTGAGACTTACCCGGTAATAGGTTCTTTTGGTTAGGGATTAGTGAGTAGTGAGACTTACCCGGTGATCTATTCCACTTTAGAAACACCTTCCCTTTGTAAAATCTCAGCTTTGTCCGCCTATCTTTAGATCTTGAGTTGGAACCACAACTAGATGCTTTAATCCCTAGAATTGCATATTCCTTTAATTGACTTTTTTTTATCATCTTTGATTTCTTTAATCGCTTTCATGGTTAGTAACTACATAGAAAACCTATACTTGCTTAGGTTTCACCTAAGTCCATGTGATCGACCCCTAGAATTCTTGCTCTTTACTATAATTGACCCGTACACTGCGGGTTCACATCCTTGTTTTAAGCATATTTCCTCGGTTATAAATTTAAAGCTTGCACACACCATTTGGAGCGAACATTTACCTTTCCCTTCTGCGTGAGGATGATCTTTTGTTACCTCCTATGTGAGGCGTTGTGTTTTGTACTCGGCTATGTTGTCTTACCTTTTGGTTGTACAGTTTTATACAACTTTATGTATTTGTTTTGATATCTGTCGGTGCCATGTTGTAAGGTCAATTGAAATTGTTGTCAGGCTAGGGTGAGGATCCATTGTGAGATCCTAGCCCAATGTGACACTCCGAGTCCTGCGGATTCAGGGTGTTACAGAGTTGGTATCAGAGCCAGGTTGACAACAATGACACTTGCTACCTGCAATGAGGTCTGATAGGTAAAATAAACAGAACCCACATGGGGTCTGACGTTTTTCAAAGGTTTTGGTTTTAAATGTGGTTTTGGGTTAGATGTACGAGAAGTCGCCACTCCTGCTATGGATCTCGACAGTGTAGATATGTATATATGTATTATGGATTATGTATGCGTATGTGTTGAGTATATATATCTATACTTATGGCCTATATAGAGCCTTATATGTTAGGTGTGCATACCCCGCAGATGGTACGGACTAGAGCTACTACCGATGTAGGCAGAGGTAGAGGTAGACCACCCAGTCCTCCAGGTGTGGTAGGTGAGGGACCAGTTCCCGCTGCTGATCCACCAGTGGTGGAGGAGATACATGAGGAGGTTGTAGAGAGTGTCGTCCTAGAGATGAGGAGTGGTGGATCTGTGAGACATCATTCACATCGAGCTCAGTTAGATGACGCTGACCGTGTCTCCATGGGAGGACCAGAGTTTAGAGAGTACCTCCGACGTTTTGAGGAGGATATTATGGTTGGAAGATGGGCCCCAGATTTACAAGTGCATGAGGGATCTTCTGGGAGATCTCAGGGGGCGACACAGGTGCCAGCTGCACCTACACGTGTTGTTTAGCCAGTTCGAGTTCCAGTGGAGATCAGAGGGCCTCAACCAGATGCTTTGTTAAAGGCATTTCATCATCAAGGAGTGCCACACTTCTCAGGAGAGATTGGGTTAGATACCAAGGTGTGGATTGGACATGTAGACTCAGTATTGGAGTCTATCAGATGTCCTAAGGACAGACGGATAAAGCTACTCCAGTCTCTATTTCGTGACCTCACACACTAGTGGTGGAGGACTATCCGGACCACATCCACCAGTTATGACTACATGAGGCGCATGATTAGAGAGTAGTTCTACCTTTCCTCACTGAGGAGGGAGAAGCTGCAGGATTTTGTGGAGGCCGGCTTTGAGGCGTGCCTAATACTGATGTCATCCGCCGCTTCCAGACCGAGTTAGCTTTGCTGGGTCTAGTTGCACCATCTAAGGACCAGCATGTGTATCTGTACTCTCGTATTCTGAGAGAGTACTCGTTCATACATGGCGGGATTCCATTGTAAATCCCTAGCTGATTACCATGACCGGGCTTCTGCTTACGTGAGTGACCGAGCCAGCCAAAGGAGAGCTTCTCAGACGGGACGGTTTGAGAAGAGGCAACACACTGGGCAAACCAGTGGAGTTGGAGGAGCATCTGGGTCTATACGAGACGAGAGATGCCAAAGTTACCCCTCGTCTGCACAAACTGCAGATAGGGGATGATAGTGTTACAAATGTTGTAACCCCAGTCATTTGAGGCCAGCTTGTCCCAGACCAGTTGTGACTTGTTTTACCTGTGGTAGGCAGGCACATCGAGCTGCCTTCTGTAGGTAGGGTGGAGTGGCATCTCAGCAAGGTTCTTCCCCTGCCAGTTTAGTAGGAGGTGGTCAAGGGACACCTTAGCAGCAGACACAGGGACAACAGAGAGTCCTAGAGCGTCCATCTACTCAAGGTTCTGCTCCAGGACCAAGTAGAGGCAGAGGTACAGATGTTGGCACCAGTGATGCCAGAGGAGCTCGAGGGCAAGCTTTTGAGTTAAGGAGTGTAGAGGATCCACCTGCACCGGCTGCTACAGGTACCATTCTGTTTCATGGTTTACCTGTTAGACTCTTATTTGATACTGGTGCTACGCATTCATTTATTTCTGATACATGTGTTGAGCGTTTGAGTTTGGATACCATAGAGGGTATACCCTTTACTATAGGGTTACATGATGGTAGTCAAGTCAGAGGTAATCGTGAGATACGTAGTTGTCCCCTTCGTTTAGGGACTCGAGTTTTACTTGTTGACTTTTTAGTTATGCCATTGATGCATGAAGAAGTCATATTAGGTATGGATTGGATGCGTAGACACATTGCGATTTTGGATGTTGGTAAGCAGACTATTATAGTCTCTACCGAGGTTAGCCAGATCGAGGTCTTCCGGGGTTGAGAACTTGGGAAGACAGGTTATGTTATCAACGCCGTACGAGCAGCTAGGCTGATTGCATAGGGATGTGATGAATTCTGGTGCTATGCCATGAAAGATGAAGAGAGTCCAGCTGTGGAGGATATTCCCGTGGTCTGCAAGTTTGCAGATGTGTTTGTTGAGCCGTCGAGCTTGCCGCCTCAGCGGAGTGTGGATTTCAGCATAGAGTTAGAGACTGACACTAGACCCATCTCGAAGGCCCTATATCGTATGACACTTGTCGAGATGTTGGAGCTGAAGAAGCAACTCGAGGAGTTGGCTAAGAAGGGCTTCAAACGCCCCAGCGTTTCACCACAGGGTGCACTTATCCTCTTCGTGCGGAAGAAGGACGGATCTTTGAGATTATGCATTGATTACAAAGAGCTGAACAAGGTGACCGTCAAGAACAGGTATCCATTGTCTCGTATTGATGATCTACTTGATCAGTTTCAGGGAGCTACAGTTTTCTCCCGGATTGATTTGTGCTCAGGTTATCACCAGCTAAGGGTGAGAGAGCAGGATGTACACAGGACGGCATTTCGTACCTGTTATAGACACTACGAGTTTGTAGTGATGCCATTCGGGATGACGAATGCCCCATCAGTCTTTATGGAATTGATGAACAATATATTCATCGAATTCCTTGATAAATTTGTGGTGGTCTTTATTGACGACATTTTGGTGTACTCTCGTAGCAAAGAGGAGCATGCCGGTCATCTGAGGACGGTTTTGCAGATTTTGTGGGATAGAGAGTTGTATGCCAAGCTCTCTAAGTGCGAGTTTTGGATGTCTGAGGTTGCTTTCCTTGGGCATATCGCCTCCGCCGACGGGATTATGGTAGATCCGGCGAAGATTGAGTTTGTTGCTGCATGGACTACACCGAAGAACGTCAAGGAAGTGCATACCTTTCTTGGCTTAGCCGGTTACTACAGACGCTTTGTGGAGGGATTTTTTGTGATGGCCCGTCCACTGACGAGTCTTCTGAGGAAGACTACCAAGTTTGTGTGGACCGACTAGTGTGCTCAAAGTTTTGAGGAGTTGAATAGACATTTGACTTCTGCTCTTGTCCTGGCACAACCAAAGGGTTCAGATGATTTTGTGGTTTACAGTGATGCATCCAAGCTAGGCTTGGGATGTATGTTGATGCAGAGAGGCAGAGTGATTGCTTATGCGTCTCGACAGCTTAAGACATATGAGGAGAACTACCCGACTCATGATCTGGAGTTAGTAGAGGTAGTTCATTCTTTGAAGATTTGGAGACATTACCTGCATGGTGCTACATGTCAGATCTTCACAGACCATAAGAGTCTGAAGTATATTTTCACGCAGTGGGAGTTGAATAACTACCAGCGTCGATGGCTTGAGTTGATCAAGGACTTTGACCTTGAGATTTTGTATCATCCTGGCAAGGCGAATGTTGTAGCTGACGCCTTGAGCAGGAAGACGCCTCGAGAGAAGGTGGTTACGAGATTGACTGTACAACCTCAGCTTCAGAGGGATCTAGCTTGGCTAGAGTTGGACATCTAGTTTCCTCATGAAGATGTCCAGTTGTATACATTAGAGATTTTACCTGGTCTGTTGGATGAGATCCAACAGAAGCAAGGGACCTGCCCGACCCTGATAAGGATTAGAGAGAGGATGTCTCGTGGTGAGGCACCACAGTTTTTTGTTGGAGCTGATGGAGTGATGAGGTGACATGATCGCATTTGTGTTCCTGTTGATACAGAGTTGAGACAAAGGATCTTACAGGAGGCTCACTGTACACTTTACTCTGTACATCCAGGTACAAGTAAGATGTACCATGATGTGAGATGTTCATATTGGTGGGGAGGGCTGAAGCCAGATTTGTGGCTCAGTGTGCGACCTGTCAGCAGTTCAAGATAGAGCATTGCAGATCTGGAGGTGAGCTCCATCCACTGCTAGTGCCGTAGTGGAAGTGGGAGGACGTCTCCATGGATTTTGTGACTGGTTTGAGACCAAGTAGGAGTTTTGATGCCATCTGGGTTGTTGTTGATAGACTAACGAAGACGGCACGTTTCATTCCTATCAGAGAGATGTGGTCAATGAGTTGATTGAATGAGGAGTACACTAGACAGATAATGAGACTCCATGGTGTACCGAGGACGATCGTCTCTGATCGAGATGGACGATTTACCTCGAGGTTTTGGCAGTAGATTTAGACTACTTTGGGGACGAGTCTACACTTCACGACTGCGTTTCACCCCCAGACCGATGGTCAGTATGAGAGGACCATCCAGACTTTGGAGGATATGCTGCAAGCTTGTGTGTAGGATTGGGGACAGAGATGGTCTGATTACCTCCCACTTGTAGAGTTCTCATACAACAACATGTGGCATGCATCTATTGGGATGGCTCCTTATGAGGCATTTATTCGCCACTTAGCGTGCGTGCAAATAAGCTTTAAATTTATAAAACTAGAATCAAGCAAGCGAACCCGCAGTGTACGTATCGACGTAGTTAAGCAAGAATTCCAGAGTATCGAACACAGGGATTTGGGGGGAACAAATTCAGTTGTAAATTGTCAAGCAAGTAAATGTATGAGCTTTGCAAATATATTGGAAAAACAACAACCCTAAAGATCCAGGTATCTAATTGTGGCAATCGATTCAAGATATACTAAAGAACTAAGGACAGAGTTAAGAGTTGCAAAGGTATGCTAAGGTAAAGCAATGTACGGTGAAGTTCCAAGGCTTTATATGACTTATCTAAAGACACTCTCTATAAAGGTTGTTGAGGCTTCAGTATAGAAAGGATCTAAAGACAAGAATTAATCTCAAATACCCAAACTTGTAACCCAAGGATCAAGACTAACTAAACCGATTAAGGTTGTGACACTCGAAATCGAAGTAGAGGTTTTTGAGGCTTCACTACTACCTAGAAAAGGGCAAACCTAGACTAGATTAAAGCTAATCTTTAACTTTGGATTAAAGTATAAGAAAGGTTCGTAAACTGGGGTAAATCACGGGCAGATCTTGAATTTCACAACCGTGGAATCTCAAGAACAAACCGTGATTTTGGTTCGTCGGCGAAATCTCTCTAACTCTCAGTGTCCAATCTGTTTACGATCGATCTATCACCATCTAAGCCACAATTATTAACCCTTCACCTTAGAATTGCTAAAGGGTATTAGCCAATAACCGTCATTATAATATCAAATTCAAGATTAAGAAGAATGAAAGATGAAAACCTTCGAAAACCTTCAATAAATCTCAAATCAATCTCAAATCCACAAACAAGGATAATAATGTATATCAGATTTGGAATGAACACAAACCAATAAAAATCCTTGATAAGAACGAAGAACGGGATGTCAATCCGTCTTCTAATCAAACCTAAGGACAAAAGGTGCAACTTCCGCCACACACAACTTCCAAATCTTCAACACTTCGCAAATCTCCGTTGCAAAAATGCAATTCTCCGCACGTCCATTGAAACCCTACGCACGTGTAAGCAAGCGTAAGAGAAGGTGACGAATTCTCCCTCCTTCAGCCCTTTTATAAGGAAGGATAAAATAACCGTCCGGCCCATATGCGTAAACAATGTGTCAATATTTTATTCGTCAAAAGATTGCCTGAATCACGGTTTCATGGAGTTCCACGGCCGTGGTTTAGAGCATGGAAGTGGATTACGGTTCTTCACAACTTCCACGACCGTACTTTATACCGTGTAACTCTCTAGAATGCTCCACGTTCATGTTGCCAAGATCCACGGCCGTGGTTTTGGGCGTGGACTTCTCTACGATCGCATTTTAGAGCGTGGAAGTGTAAATTGCTTGTGGTTTCCTTTGTGTCGTGCCATTCCTCATCCTAGCATCTCCCTTGGCTTCTTTGATGTGTCCTCAATCCTTGGATGTGCTCAAATCATCTCCTTTCTCTCTCAATTGGTTCGGTTTTAGCTCTTATTCACCTATAATATACACAAAGCTTATGTGGACCTCTATATCGACAATGTAGACAAACTAGCTAACAATTGCTTCAATGCCTTATCAATGAACACTATAATGGATGAAAAACGACTAGAAAAAGTGCCTAGAATATCGCAATATTTCATGCTAACAAAATACCCCGTACTTGCCACTTGCTTCTCCCCAAGCAAGGTCTTTCAAAAGCTTTAGAGCTCAAGTTAGGATGAAATATGCATGCAATCTCAAAAACAAAACAACTTTTCGGTAAATGTGCTTCTAGTCAATTTGATAGCATAAATTATAGTCTATATTTTGGGACTTGTTTAGACGTTTTATCTTCAATAATCTGCATGTTTGAATGTATATTATGTGATTATATTGTCGTTTCATCTACCTTTACGGGAATCGAGGTCTACACCAAGTTTTATTGTAATCGTAGGTAAAATGGCACATTTTGGACTAAAATGGAGCTAAGAAGCAATGGAGTCAAGGGAGCTACATTTAGGAGCTTAAAAAGGAACTCAGGAAGCAAGGAATTAACAGAAAAGATTTACTTTGGACCAGATTTGCGAGATTTCACATTAGGCTGAGATTCACCTCGGTCAGCTACAGTACCACCTCGACCGAGGTGATCTTGAGGAGTGCCCCGACCGAGGCGAATACCCTGACGCGGCGAGATCATATATTTTTGGCTGAGATCTTTTATTTTTGGAAAGAGAGATTTTATATTTTTGGGCTGGATTTCTGGAAGGAAGATCATATATTTTGGAGATCTATTTTAGAGATATGGATATATTTTTATTAGGATATTATCTTTTCAAAATATTTTATCTTTGGAAAATAATTCTCCTATAAAAAGGGCTTGATTTTCCACAATTCAGCATCGGTGCATCACCGAAAATCCCGGTATTATTGTAGTATTTGAAGGAAGAAAGGAAGATTGAAGAATCAATCATGGAAGGATTGATATCTTGTTATAGCTTTTGAGGGGATTTGTAAGACATTCTTAGATTCCCTTTGGTTTGTTGTCTTTGATTGGATTTGTGATACAAGGAACGCTTATTTATGTGATATTTGATTCAGTTATTGAAGCCTTGTTCTTAAGGGTTTTATGTTCCAATATTCATCCCTTTCTCATATATTTGATTATTGCTTTCATGATGATGAGTGACTAATTTTATTGTGTGATTCTAGGGTGATTGGCTGAAAGTTGTAGGAAAGACGATGATAGAATGATTTTAATCACAGTAGGACCCTGAAAGCTCGAGTCTTTATCCTTAACCCTAGAACATCTCGCTCAGTCGATAAACATCTCGGCCGGGATGGAATTTGACTGACCGAGGTGACCTTTTGATCCGAAACTGAGAGCTAAGTGTTAGAGTTTGCCAAATCCTATTCTTTTTACACCTTTCTTGGTTCAATGCAAGCCTAGGACGATACTAACCCGGTGATTCCTTTGTTTGTTTACCTAAGATCATAAGTGTAGGTAATAAAGGTATATCCTTTATTGGGGTTTGAGTGTGCCATCATCCCATCTTTGTGAGTTAGCCTGAGACTTACCCGGTAAAGGTTGATTCTATTCCCTTAGTTGGTGTGTTGGTTTGAGGTTATAGTTCCTTTCCTTAGTACTTTGAGACTTACCCGGTAATAGGTTCTTTTGGTTTGGGATTAGTGAGTAGTGAGACTTACCCGGTGATCTATTCCACTTTAGAAACACCTTCCCTTTGCAAAATCTCAACTTTGTCCGCCGATCTTTAGATCTTGAGTTGGAACCACAACTAGATGCTTTAATCCCTAGAATTGCATATTCCTTTAATTGACTTTTTTTTATCATCTTTGATTGCTTTAATCGCTTTTATGGTTAGTAACTACATAGACAACCTATACTTGCTTAGGTTTCACCTAAGTCCCTATGATTGACCCCTAGAATTCTTGCTTTTTACTATAATTGACCCGTACACTGTGGGTTCACATCCTTGTTTTAAGCATATTTCCTCGGTTATAAATTTAAAGCTTGCACACACCATTTGGAGCGAACATTTACCTTTCCCTTCTGCGTGAGGATGATCTTTTGTTACCTCCTATGTGAGGCGTTGTGTTTTGTACTCGGCTATGTTGTCTTACCTTTTGGTTGTATAGTTTTGTACAACTTTATGTATTTGTTTTTATATCTGTCGGTGCCATGTTGTAAGGTCAATTGAAATTGTTGTCAGGCTAGGGTGAGGATCTATTGTGAGATCCTAGCCCAATGTGACACTCCGAGTCCTGCAGATTCGGGGTGTTACAGAGTTGGTATCAGAGCCAGGTTGACAACAATGGCACTTGCTACCTGCAATGAGGTCTGATTGGTAAAATAAACAGAACCCACATGGGGTGTGACGTTTTTCAAAGGTTTTGGTTTTAAATGTGGTTTTGGGTTAGATGTACGAGAAGTCGCCACTCTTGCTATTGATCTCTACAGTGTAGATATGTATATATGTATTATGGATTATGTATGCGTATGTTTTGAGTATATATATCTATACTTATGGCCTATATAGAGCCTTATAAGTTAGGTGTGCATACCCCGCAGATGGTTCGGACTAGAGCTACTGCCGATGTAGGCAGAGGTAGAGGTAGACCACCCAGTCCTCCGGGTGTGGTAGGTGAGGGACCAGTTCCCGCTGTTGATCCACCAGTGGTGGAGGAGATACATGAGGAGGTTGTAGAGAGTGTCTTCCTAGAGACGAGGAGTGGTGGATCTGTGAGACATCATTCACATCGAGCTCAGTCAGATGACGCTGACCGTTTCACCATGGGAGGACCAGAGTTCAGAGAGTACCTCCGACGTTTTGAGGAGGATATTAGGGTTGGAAGACGGGCCCCAGATTTACCAGTGCATGAGGGATCTTCTTGGAGATTTCAGGGGGCGACACAGGTGCCAGCTGCACCTACACGTGTTGTTTAGCCAGTTTGAGTTCCAGTGGAGACCAGAGGGCCTCAACCACATGCTTTGTTAAAGGCATTTCATCATCAAGGAGTGCCACACTTCTCAGGAGAGATTGGGTTAGATACCGAGGTGTGGATTGGACATGTAGACTCAGTATTAGAGTCTATCACATGTCCTAAGGACAGACGGACAAAGCTAGTCCAGTCTCTATTTCGTGACCTCGCACACTAGTGGTGGAGGACTGTCCGGACCACAACCACCGGTTATGATTACATGAGGCGCATGATTAGAGAGTAGTTCTACCCTGCCTCACTGAGGAGGGGGAAGCTGCAGGATTTTGTGGAGGCCGGCTTTGAGGACGTGCCTAATACTGATGTCATCCGCCGCTTCCAGACCGAGTTAGCTTTGCTGGGTCTAGTTGCACCATCTGAGGACCAGCATGTGTATCTGTACTCTCGTATTCTGAGAGAGAGTACTCGTTCATACATGGCGGGATTCCATTGTAAATCCCTAGCTGATTACCATGACCGGCCTTCTGCTTACGTGAGTGACCGAGCCAGCCAAAGGAGAGCTTCTCAGACGGGACGGTCTGAGAAGAGGCAACACACTGGGCAAACCAGTGGAGTTGAAGGAGCATCTAGGTCTAGACGAGACGAGAGATGCCAAAGTTACCCCTCGTCTGCACAAACTGCAGATAGGGGATGATAGTGTTACAAATGTTGTAACCCTAGTCATTTGAGGCCAGCTTGTCCCAGACCAGTTGTGACTTGTTTTACCTGTGGTAGGCAGGCACATCGAGCTGCCTTCTGTAGGCAGGGTGGAGTGGCATCTCAGCAAGGTTCTTCCTCTGCCAGTTTAGTAGGAGGTGGTCAAGGGACACCTTAGCAGCAGACACAGGGACAACAAAGAGTCCTAGAGCGTCCATCTACTCAAGGTTCTGCTCCAGGACCAAGTAGAGGCAGAGGTACAGATGTTGGCACCAGTGATGCCAGAGGAGCTCGAGGGCAAGCTTTTGAGTTGAGGAGTGTAGAGGATCCACCTGCACCGGCTGCTACAGGTACCATTCTGTTTCATGGTTTACCTGTTAGACTCTTATTTGATACTGGTGCTACGCATTCATTTATTTCTGATACATGTGTTGAGCGTTTGAGTTTGGATACCATAGAGGGTATACCCTTTACTATAGGGTTACATGATGGTAGTCAGGTCAGAGGTAATCGTGAGATACGTAGTTGTCCCCTTCGTTTAGGGACTCGAGTTTTACTTGTTGACTTTTTAGTTATGCCATTGATGCATGAAGAAGTCATATTAGTTATGGATTGGAAGCGTAGACACATTGCGATTTTGGATGTTGGTAAGCAGACTATTATAGTCTCTACCGAGGTTAGCCAGATCGAGGTCTTCCGGGGTTGGGAACTTGGGAAGACAAGTTATCTTATCAACGCCGTACGAGCAGCTAGGCTGATTGCATAGGGATGTGATGAATTCTGGTGCTATGCCATGAAAGATGGAGAGAGTCCAGTTGTGGAGGATATTCCCGTGGTCTGCAAGTTTGCAGATGTGTTTGTTGAGCCATCGAGCTTGCCGCCTCAGCGGAGTGTGGATTTCAGCATAGAGTTAGAGACTGACACGAGACCCATCTCGAAGGCCCCATATCGTATGACACTTGTCGAGATGTTGGAGCTGAAGAAGCAACTCGAGGAGTTGGCTAAGAAGGGCTACATACGCCCCAGCGTTTCACCACGGGGTGCACTTATCCTCTTCATGCGGAAGAAGGACGGATCTTTGAGATTATGCATTGATTACAAAGAGGTGAACAAGGTGACCGTCAAGAACAGGTATCCATTGTCTCGTATTGATGATCTACTTGATCAGCTTCAGGGAGCTACAGTTTTCTCCCGGATTGATTTGTGCTCAGGTTATCACCTGCTAAGGGTGAGAGAGTAGGATGTACACAGGACGGCATTTCGTACCTGTTATGGACACTACGAGTTTGTAGTGATGCCATTCGGGATGACGAATGCCCCATCAGTCTTTATGGAATTGATGAACAATATATTCATCGACTTCCTTGATAAGTTTGTGGTGGTCTTTATTGACGACATTTTGGTGTACTCTCGTAGCAAAGAGGAGCATGCCGGTCATCTGAGGACGGTTTTGCAGATTTTGTGGGATAGAGAGTTGTATGCCAAGCTCTCTAAGTGCGAGTTTTGGATGTCTGAGGTTGCTTTCCTTGGGCATATCGCCTCCGCCGACGGGATTATGGTAGATCCGGCAAAGATTGAGTTTTTGCTGCATGGACTACACCGAAGAACGTCAAGGAAGTGCATACCTTTCTTGGCTTAGCCGGTTACTACAAACGCTTTGTGGAGGGATTTTCTGTGATTGCCCGTCCACTGACGAGTCTTCTGAGGAAGACTACCAAGTTTGTGTGGACCGACTAGTGTGCTAAGAGTTTTGAGGAGTTGAATATACAGTTGACTTTTGCTCTTGTCCTGGCACAACTAGAGGGTTCAGACGATTTTGTGGTTTATAGTGATGCATCCAAGCTAGGCTTGGGATGTATGTTGATGCAGAGAGGCAGAGTGATTGCTTATGCGTCTCGACAGCTTAAGACGTATGAGGAGAACTACCAGACTCATGATCTGGAGTTAGCAGAGGTAGTTCATTCTTTGAAGATTTGGAGACATTACCTGCATGGTGCTACATGTCAAATCTTCACAGACCATAAGAGTCTGAAGTATATTTTCACGCAGCGGGATTTGAATAACTACCAACGTCGATGGCTTGAGTTGATCAAGGACTTTGACCTTGAGATTTTGTATCATCTTGGCAAGGCGAATGTTGTAGCTGACGCCTTGAGCAGAAAGACGCCTCGAGAGAAGGCGATTGCGAGATTGACTGTACAACCTCAGCTTCAGAGGGATCTAGCTTGGCTAGAGTTGGACATCTAGTTTCCTCATGAGGATGTCCAGTTGTATGCATTAGAGATTTTACCTGGTCTGTTGGATGAGATCCAACAGAAGCAGGGGACCTGCCCGACCCTGATAAGGATTAGAGAGAGGATGTCTCGTGGTGAGGCACCACAGTTTTTTGTTGGAGCTGATGGAGTGATGAGGTGACATGATCGCATTTGTGTTCCTGTTGATACAGAGTTGAGACAAAGGATCTTACAGGAGGCTCACTGTACACTTTACTCTGTACATCCAGGTACAAGTAAGATGTACCATGATGTGAGATGTTCATATTGGTGGGGAGGGCTGAAGCCAGATTTGTGGCTCAGTGTGCGACCTGTCAGCAGTTCAAGATAGAGCATTGCAGATCTGGAGGTGAGCTCCATCCACTGCTAGTGCCGTAGTGGAAGTGGGAGGACGTCTCCATGGATTTTGTGACTGGTTTGAGACCAAGTAGGAGTTTTGATGCCATCTGGGTTGTTGTTGATAGACTAACGAAGACGGCACGTTTCATTCCTATCAGAGAGATGTGGTCAATGAGTTGATTGAATGAGGAGTACACTAGACAGATAATGAGACTCCATGGTGTACCGAGGACGATCGTCTCTGATCGAGATGGACGATTTACCTCGAGGTTTTGGCAGTAGATTTAGACTACTTTGGGGACGAGTCTACACTTCACGACTGCGTTTCACCCCCAGACCGATGGTCAGTATGAGAGGACCATCCAGACTTTGGAGGATATGCTGCAAGCTTGTGTGTAGGATTGGGGACAGAGATGGTCTGATTACCTCCCACTTGTAGAGTTCTCATACAACAACATGTGGCATGCATCTATTGGGATGGCTCCTTATGAGGCATTTATTCGCCACTTAGCGTGCGTGCAAATAAGCTTTAAATTTATAAAACTAGAATCAAGCAAGCGAACCCGCAGTGTACGTATCGACGTAGTTAAGCAAGAATTCCAGAGTATCGAACACAGGGATTTGGGGGGAACAAATTCAGTTGTAAATTGTCAAGCAAGTAAATGTATGAGCTTTGCAAATATATTGGAAAAACAACAACCCTAAAGATCCAGGTATCTAATTGTGGCAATCGATTCAAGATATACTAAAGAACTAAGGACAGAGTTAAGAGTTGCAAAGGTATGCTAAGGTAAAGCAATGTACGGTGAAGTTCCAAGGCTTTATATGACTTATCTAAAGACACTCTCTATAAAGGTTGTTGAGGCTTCAGTATAGAAAGGATCTAAAGACAAGAATTAATCTCAAATACCCAAACTTGTAACCCAAGGATCAAGACTAACTAAACCGATTAAGGTTGTGACACTCGAAATCGAAGTAGAGGTTTTTGAGGCTTCACTACTACCTAGAAAAGGGCAAACCTAGACTAGATTAAAGCTAATCTTTAACTTTGGATTAAAGTATAAGAAAGGTTCGTAAACTGGGGTAAATCACGGGCAGATCTTGAATTTCACAACCGTGGAATCTCAAGAACAAACCGTGATTTTGGTTCGTCGGCGAAATCTCTCTAACTCTCAGTGTCCAATCTGTTTACGATCGATCTATCACCATCTAAGCCACAATTATTAACCCTTCACCTTAGAATTGCTAAAGGGTATTAGCCAATAACCGTCATTATAATATCAAATTCAAGATTAAGAAGAATGAAAGATGAAAACCTTCGAAAACCTTCAATAAATCTCAAATCAATCTCAAATCCACAAACAAGGATAATAATGTATATCAGATTTGGAATGAACACAAACCAATAAAAATCCTTGATAAGAACGAAGAACGGGATGTCAATCCGTCTTCTAATCAAACCTAAGGACAAAAGGTGCAACTTCCGCCACACACAACTTCCAAATCTTCAACACTTCGCAAATCTCCGTTGCAAAAATGCAATTCTCCGCACGTCCATTGAAACCCTACGCACGTGTAAGCAAGCGTAAGAGAAGGTGACGAATTCTCCCTCCTTCAGCCCTTTTATAAGGAAGGATAAAATAACCGTCCGGCCCATATGCGTAAACAATGTGTCAATATTTTATTCGTCAAAAGATTGCCTGAATCACGGTTTCATGGAGTTCCACGGCCGTGGTTTAGAGCATGGAAGTGGATTACGGTTCTTCACAACTTCCACGACCGTACTTTATACCGTGTAACTCTCTAGAATGCTCCACGTTCATGTTGCCAAGATCCACGGCCGTGGTTTTGGGCGTGGACTTCTCTACGATCGCATTTTAGAGCGTGGAAGTGTAAATTGCTTGTGGTTTCCTTTGTGTCGTGCCATTCCTCATCCTAGCATCTCCCTTGGCTTCTTTGATGTGTCCTCAATCCTTGGATGTGCTCAAATCATCTCCTTTCTCTCTCAATTGGTTCGGTTTTAGCTCTTATTCACCTATAATATACACAAAGCTTATGTGGACCTCTATATCGACAATGTAGACAAACTAGCTAACAATTGCTTCAATGCCTTATCAATGAACACTATAATGGATGAAAAACGACTAGAAAAAGTGCCTAGAATATCGCAATATTTCATGCTAACAAAATACCCCGTACTTGCCACTTGCTTCTCCCCAAGCAAGGTCTTTCAAAAGCTTTAGAGCTCAAGTTAGGATGAAATATGCATGCAATCTCAAAAACAAAACAACTTTTCGGTAAATGTGCTTCTAGTCAATTTGATAGCATAAATTATAGTCTATATTTTGGGACTTGTTTAGACGTTTTATCTTCAATAATCTGCATGTTTGAATGTATATTATGTGATTATATTGTCGTTTCATCTACCTTTACGGGAATCGAGGTCTACACCAAGTTTTATTGTAATCGTAGGTAAAATGGCACATTTTGGACTAAAATGGAGCTAAGAAGCAATGGAGTCAAGGGAGCTACATTTAGGAGCTTAAAAAGGAACTCAGGAAGCAAGGAATTAACAGAAAAGATTTACTTTGGACCAGATTTGCGAGATTTCACATTAGGCTGAGATTCACCTCGGTCAGCTACAGTACCACCTCGACCGAGGTGATCTTGAGGAGTGCCCCGACCGAGGCGAATACCCTGACGCGGCGAGATCATATATTTTTGGCTGAGATCTTTTATTTTTGGAAAGAGAGATTTTATATTTTTGGGCTGGATTTCTGGAAGGAAGATCATATATTTTGGAGATCTATTTTAGAGATATGGATATATTTTTATTAGGATATTATCTTTTCAAAATATTTTATCTTTGGAAAATAATTCTCCTATAAAAAGGGCTTGATTTTCCACAATTCAGCATCGGTGCATCACCGAAAATCCCGGTATTATTGTAGTATTTGAAGGAAGAAAGGAAGATTGAAGAATCAATCATGGAAGGATTGATATCTTGTTATAGCTTTTGAGGGGATTTGTAAGACATTCTTAGATTCCCTTTGGTTTGTTGTCTTTGATTGGATTTGTGATACAAGGAACGCTTATTTATGTGATATTTGATTCAGTTATTGAAGCCTTGTTCTTAAGGGTTTTATGTTCCAATATTCATCCCTTTCTCATATATTTGATTATTGCTTTCATGATGATGAGTGACTAATTTTATTGTGTGATTCTAGGGTGATTGGCTGAAAGTTGTAGGAAAGACGATGATAGAATGATTTTAATCACAGTAGGACCCTGAAAGCTCGAGTCTTTATCCTTAACCCTAGAACATCTCGCTCAGTCGATAAACATCTCGGCCGGGATGGAATTTGACTGACCGAGGTGACCTTTTGATCCGAAACTGAGAGCTAAGTGTTAGAGTTTGCCAAATCCTATTCTTTTTACACCTTTCTTGGTTCAATGCAAGCCTAGGACGATACTAACCCGGTGATTCCTTTGTTTGTTTACCTAAGATCATAAGTGTAGGTAATAAAGGTATATCCTTTATTGGGGTTTGAGTGTGCCATCATCCCATCTTTGTGAGTTAGCCTGAGACTTACCCGGTAAAGGTTGATTCTATTCCCTTAGTTGGTGTGTTGGTTTGAGGTTATAGTTCCTTTCCTTAGTACTTTGAGACTTACCCGGTAATAGGTTCTTTTGGTTTGGGATTAGTGAGTAGTGAGACTTACCCGGTGATCTATTCCACTTTAGAAACACCTTCCCTTTGCAAAATCTCAACTTTGTCCGCCGATCTTTAGATCTTGAGTTGGAACCACAACTAGATGCTTTAATCCCTAGAATTGCATATTCCTTTAATTGACTTTTTTTTATCATCTTTGATTGCTTTAATCGCTTTCATGGTTAGTAACTACATAGACAACCTATACTTGCTTAGGTTTCACCTAAGTCCCTATGATTGACCCCTAGAATTCTTGCTTTTTACTATAATTGACCCGTACACTGTGGGTTCACATCCTTGTTTTAAGCATATTTCCTCGGTTATAAATTTAAAGCTTGCACACACCATTTGGAGCGAACATTTACCTTTCCCTTCTGCGTGAGGATGATCTTTTGTTACCTCCTATGTGAGGCGTTGTGTTTTGTACTCGGCTATGTTGTCTTACCTTTTGGTTGTATAGTTTTGTACAACTTTATGTATTTGTTTTTATATCTGTCGGTGCCATGTTGTAAGGTCAATTGAAATTGTTGTCAGGCTAGGGTGAGGATCTATTGTGAGATCCTAGCCCAATGTGACACTCCGAGTCCTGCAGATTCGGGGTGTTACAGAGTTGGTATCAGAGCCAGGTTGACAACAATGGCACTTGCTACCTGCAATGAGGTCTGATTGGTAAAATAAACAGAACCCACATGGGGTGTGACGTTTTTCAAAGGTTTTGGTTTTAAATGTGGTTTTGGGTTAGATGTACGAGAAGTCGCCACTCTTGCTATTGATCTCTACAGTGTAGATATGTATATATGTATTATGGATTATGTATGCGTATGTTTTGAGTATATATATCTATACTTATGGCCTATATAGAGCCTTATAAGTTAGGTGTGCATACCCCGCAGATGGTTCGGACTAGAGCTACTGCCGATGTAGGCAGAGGTAGAGGTAGACCACCCAGTCCTCCGGGTGTGGTAGGTGAGGGACCAGTTCCCGCTGTTGATCCACCAGTGGTGGAGGAGATACATGAGGAGGTTGTAGAGAGTGTCTTCCTAGAGACGAGGAGTGGTGGATCTGTGAGACATCATTCACATCGAGCTCAGTCAGATGACGCTGACCGTTTCACCATGGGAGGACCAGAGTTCAGAGAGTACCTCCGACGTTTTGAGGAGGATATTAGGGTTGGAAGACGGGCCCCAGATTTACCAGTGCATGAGGGATCTTCTTGGAGATTTCAGGGGGCGACACAGGTGCCAGCTGCACCTACACGTGTTGTTTAGCCAGTTTGAGTTCCAGTGGAGACCAGAGGGCCTCAACCACATGCTTTGTTAAAGGCATTTCATCATCAAGGAGTGCCACACTTCTCAGGAGAGATTGGGTTAGATACCGAGGTGTGGATTGGACATGTAGACTCAGTATTAGAGTCTATCACATGTCCTAAGGACAGACGGACAAAGCTAGTCCAGTCTCTATTTCGTGACCTCGCACACTAGTGGTGGAGGACTGTCCGGACCACAACCACCGGTTATGATTACATGAGGCGCATGATTAGAGAGTAGTTCTACCCTGCCTCACTGAGGAGGGGGAAGCTGCAGGATTTTGTGGAGGCCGGCTTTGAGGACGTGCCTAATACTGATGTCATCCGCCGCTTCCAGACCGAGTTAGCTTTGCTGGGTCTAGTTGCACCATCTGAGGACCAGCATGTGTATCTGTACTCTCGTATTCTGAGAGAGAGTACTCGTTCATACATGGCGGGATTCCATTGTAAATCCCTAGCTGATTACCATGACCGGGCTTCTGCTTACGTGAGTGACCGAGCCAGCCAAAGGAGAGCTTCTCAGACGGGACGGTCTGAGAAGAGGCAACACACTGGGCAAACCAGTGGAGTTGAAGGAGCATCTAGGTCTAGACGAGACGAGAGATGCCAAAGTTACCCCTCGTCTGCACAAACTGCAGATAGGGGATGATAGTGTTACAAATGTTGTAACCCTAGTCATTTGAGGCCAGCTTGTCCCAGACCAGTTGTGACTTGTTTTACCTGTGGTAGGCAGGCACATCGAGCTGCCTTCTGTAGGCAGGGTGGAGTGGCATCTCAGCAAGGTTCTTCCTCTGCCAGTTTAGTAGGAGGTGGTCAAGGGACACCTTAGCAGCAGACACAGGGACAACAAAGAGTCCTAGAGCGTCCATCTACTCAAGGTTCTGCTCCAGGACCAAGTAGAGGCAGAGGTACAGATGTTGGCACCAGTGATGCCAGAGGAGCTCGAGGGCAAGCTTTTGAGTTGAGGAGTGTAGAGGATCCACCTGCACCGGCTGCTACAGGTACCATTCTGTTTCATGGTTTACCTGTTAGACTCTTATTTGATACTGGTGCTACGCATTCATTTATTTCTGATACATGTGTTGAGCGTTTGAGTTTGGATACCATAGAGGGTATACCCTTTACTATAGGGTTACATGATGGTAGTCAGGTCAGAGGTAATCGTGAGATACGTAGTTGTCCCCTTCGTTTAGGGACTCGAGTTTTACTTGTTGACTTTTTAGTTATGCCATTGATGCATGAAGAAGTCATATTAGTTATGGATTGGAAGCGTAGACACATTGCGATTTTGGATGTTGGTAAGCAGACTATTATAGTCTCTACCGAGGTTAGCCAGATCGAGGTCTTCCGGGGTTGGGAACTTGGGAAGACAAGTTATCTTATCAACGCCGTACGAGCAGCTAGGCTGATTGCATAGGGATGTGATGAATTCTGGTGCTATGCCATGAAAGATGGAGAGAGTCCAGTTGTGGAGGATATTCCCGTGGTCTGCAAGTTTGCAGATGTGTTTGTTGAGCCATCGAGCTTGCCGCCTCAGCGGAGTGTGGATTTCAGCATAGAGTTAGAGACTGACACGAGACCCATCTCGAAGGCCCCATATCGTATGACACTTGTCGAGATGTTGGAGCTGAAGAAGCAACTCGAGGAGTTGGCTAAGAAGGGCTACATACGCCCCAGCGTTTCACCACGGGGTGCACTTATCCTCTTCATGCGGAAGAAGGACGGATCTTTGAGATTATGCATTGATTACAAAGAGGTGAACAAGGTGACCGTCAAGAACAGGTATCCATTGTCTCGTATTGATGATCTACTTGATCAGCTTCAGGGAGCTACAGTTTTCTCCCGGATTGATTTGTGCTCAGGTTATCACCTGCTAAGGGTGAGAGAGTAGGATGTACACAGGACGGCATTTCGTACCTGTTATGGACACTACGAGTTTGTAGTGATGCCATTCGGGATGACGAATGCCCCATCAGTCTTTATGGAATTGATGAACAATATATTCATCGACTTCCTTGATAAGTTTGTGGTGGTCTTTATTGACGACATTTTGGTGTACTCTCGTAGCAAAGAGGAGCATGCCGGTCATCTGAGGACGGTTTTGCAGATTTTGTGGGATAGAGAGTTGTATGCCAAGCTCTCTAAGTGCGAGTTTTGGATGTCTGAGGTTGCTTTCCTTGGGCATATCGCCTCCGCCGACGGGATTATGGTAGATCCGGCAAAGATTGAGTTTTTGCTGCATGGACTACACCGAAGAACGTCAAGGAAGTGCATACCTTTCTTGGCTTAGCCGGTTACTACAAACGCTTTGTGGAGGGATTTTCTGTGATTGCCCGTCCACTGACGAGTCTTCTGAGGAAGACTACCAAGTTTGTGTGGACCGACTAGTGTGCTAAGAGTTTTGAGGAGTTGAATATACAGTTGACTTTTGCTCTTGTCCTGGCACAACTAGAGGGTTCAGACGATTTTGTGGTTTATAGTGATGCATCCAAGCTAGGCTTGGGATGTATGTTGATGCAGAGAGGCAGAGTGATTGCTTATGCGTCTCGACAGCTTAAGACGTATGAGGAGAACTACCAGACTCATGATCTGGAGTTAGCAGAGGTAGTTCATTCTTTGAAGATTTGGAGACATTACCTGCATGGTGCTACATGTCAGATCTTCACAGACCATAAGAGTCTGAAGTATATTTTCACGCAGCGGGATTTGAATAACTACCAACGTCGATGGCTTGAGTTGATCAAGGACTTTGACCTTGAGATTTTGTATCATCTTGGCAAGGCGAATGTTGTAGCTGACGCCTTGAGCAGAAAGACGCCTCGAGAGAAGGCGATTGCGAGATTGACTGTACAACCTCAGCTTCAGAGGGATCTAGCTTGGCTAGAGTTGGACATCTAGTTTCCTCATGAGGATGTCCAGTTGTATGCATTAGAGATTTTACCTGGTCTGTTGGATGAGATCCAACAGAAGCAGGGGACCTGCCCGACCCTGATAAGGATTAGAGAGAGGATGTCTCGTGGTGAGGCACCACAGTTTTTTGTTGGAGCTGATGGAGTGATGAGGTGACATGATCGCATTTGTGTTCCTGTTGATACAGAGTTGAGACAAAGGATCTTACAGGAGGCTCACTGTACACTTTACTCTGTACATCCAGGTACAAGTAAGATGTACCATGATGTGAGATGTTCATATTGGTGGGGAGGGCTGAAGCCTGATGTAGCCAGATTTGTGGCTTATTGTGCGACCTGTCAGCAGTTCAAGATAGAGCATTGCAGATCTGGAGGTGAACTCCATCCACTGCCAGTGCCGCAGTGGAAGTGGGAGGACGTCTCCATGTGTCAATATTTTATTCGTCAAAAGATTGCCGGAATCACGGTTTCATGGAGTTCCACGGCCGTGGTTTAGAGCGTGGAAGTGGATTACGGTTCTTCACAACTTCCACGACCGTACTTTATACCGTGTAACTCTCTGGAATGCTCCACGTTCATGTTGCCAAGATCCACGGCCGTGGTTTTGGGCGTGGACTTCTCTACGACCGTATTTTAGAGGGTGGAAGTGTAAATTGCTTGTGGTTTCCTTTGTGTCGTGCCATTCCTCATCCTAGCATCTCCCTTGGCTTCTTTGATGTGTCCTCTATCCTTGGATGTGCTCAAATCATCTCCTTTCTCTCTCAATTGGTTCGGTTTTAGCTCTTATTCACCTATAATATGCACAAAGCTTATGTAGACCTCTATATCGACAATGTAGACAAACTAGCTAACAATTGCTTCAATGCCTTATCAATGAACACTATAATGGATGAAAAACGACTAGAAAAAGTGCCTAGAATATCACAATATTTCATGCTAACAAAATACCCCATACTTGCCACTTGCTTCTCCCCAAGCAAGGTCTTTCAAAAGCTTTAGAACTCAAGTTAGGATGAAATATGCATGCAATCTAAAAAACAAAACAACTTTTAGGTAAATGTGCTTCTAGTCAATAGATCATTCTCAAACCTTGCTTCATTCATTCATGGGACGCTCATATACATAACCAAAGAATAAAGAGGAAAGAAACATCATGAATTGATCAAACTTCAATGCTAGCATCATTACCTTCAAACATTATCAAAATCAATCATAAGAAATTCAATTTAGATCACCAAGTCATATAACATTCTCTTGATCTTAAGGACTTTCAAATAAGGTCTAGAATGCGGAAAGGAAGGGGAAACTATAAGGAATGTGGTGCATGAATCCGGGAAAGTGGACAACTAACTCTTTTCTTTTTCTCTTGCGGTCTTGCAACACTTTCAACTTAGAGCTTTGCTCTTCTCTTTTTACATCATTTTTCGACTTTACTTTTGGAATTATGGACAGAGGTGCACAAAAACCAAAGCCTAGGAGATTGGCGTTTCTCAATTTTGCGAGATGCCTCAAACCCTTGATGCACATACCATAATCCGTTAGGAATATCGCTCAATCCGACTTTGGCAAGACACAAACACCCGGCTATGTGAATGGTGCCGAGTTACTCATCGTCATGATTGACTTCCCCAAACCTATAACTTTTTTCTATTCTTTGAATGCAAAATATTGCCTTCATGGCCCTCCCACATCAAACATGCCAAATTCAACTCCTCCAAATTCCCGGATAGGTAAGGAAGGCTATTATTTCATTGAGGGGCTAAATGATCAAAGAAAGAAGAAAGAAAATCGAATTGCCTTAATCATTTCAACAAGAAGTATACGAACTTATCATGTGATTTCAACCTTGATTTCTCAATATGATTTAGATAAAACTTTTCACATTATGAAACTTGCAAGAGAGGAATAATCAATACATTCAATTTCTTTTCAATTCATTATTTGTTTAGGCATACAATTGTCATCAAAAACTCAATTCACAAGTAGTGATTATCATAGAAATCATCTCCATTCTTAGAAGCACAAAATTTTCAAAATTTTTCAATTTTTATGGGTTTTTCAAAAGCTTTTTCATGCAATGTGATAATGAAACGTATAACAATGGAATGAAACATGCAAAGTGTTCTCAATCAAAGCAAGCAAAAGTGAGTAGAGTTATTACAAACGATAGTCACGCCCCACCCCATACTTGAGACAAACATTGTTCCTAATGTTCAAAAGGAAATAAAGAAAAGAAAGAAAGAAAATGAACTCACAAGACGGCGGTGGAGCGGCTAATGCTACTATCATCCATGGTCATCACTGAGGAGCTGGTGGTGGTGGAAACGGGAAGAAGCCGGGGTCGTAGTTCCGCCCAAACTACTGGCGGTAGATGTCTCTCATCATCCTGTCATGTGCATCGGCTCGTGCATCCTTGGCGTCCTGCCGGATCTCCAAAGCACCGACTCTCCTGGAAAGGTCAGTGGCCCACTCCGGTAGCTGCTCGTACCACTCCGGCGCCTGACTATACCAAGCTGGTGCATCTGATGGTGCTGGTGCAGGTGGTGGCTGTGCATGCCAAGTCGGTGGAGCTCCCATCCATTCCGGATGTATGCTATTCCAATCGGGAGGGGTCGCCATCCATGTCGGCCTCTCACTCACGTTGGCACGGCGAGAGGAAGAACCAGAAGCTCTAGCAGGGCGGGGAAACTGCCTAGGGAGGTCGGGAAATGTGTCCGGCTGATCCGGGAAACTGCCAAAGTCGTGCTCCTCACCTCCTCCCTCAAAACCGTCATCTCTTCTCATCTCCTCCTCATTTGCAGCTGGCATCTCTGGGGAACATACGGAGGTGCTACCAATCTATTCGTATGCACAACAGCGAATGTCTCCTTCCAGTTATGGCGTCCATCCATAATGGAGTACTCGGGAAGCCATGTAACACCTCTACCTCCTCTACCCTCCCAAGGCATGGCAGCGGTAGGTGGACCTCTATGCCTAGGAAAGATAATGCCTCTAGTCATGAGGCTCTGAAGTCCTAGAGGTCTAGCCGCTATCCTAGTGCACGCAGAGAAGTCAATACCCAGCTGTCTAGCAAGGTGGGTGACCATCCCACCATATCTGATATTGCCAGCCCTCTTGTTCTTTAGCTTACTCATGGTAAAAGCTAAGAGGGTGACACAGTCAGCAGGCCTACCATGCAACATACAATACAACAAAAATAACTCATCAGTCTTGATCTTCTGAGGAGTCTCAGTCCTAGGGAAGAGATACTCAGAAAGTACTCGGTGGGCTATCTTCAAGGCTAAGTGATAGATCAACTTAGCCTTGGTATCAGCAGGTTGCCAGCGGTCCTCGCTAGCATATACCATGGCAATGTCCTCCCAAAAATCTTTGGCGTACACGCCACTAGGAAATCGACCATTGAAGGTCTCATGGAACCCAAAGAAGGCTCCAAACTCTCGGATCGAAAACTCATAGTTCCTCTCCATCTGCCTGAAAGAAACTGTCCTATCCACATGACTATGCTCAAAAGAGATCACAAACTCTCTAGTGATCTCCTCATACGCATCTTCCCGAATGGCGGAGAAGATGATCAAGCCTGCCCTATCTAACAACCAAGTAAGATCGCCTACCACATTCAGTGGCTCTAACTCCTCAAGCAGCAAATATCGTGGTCCTATGACCGGTCTCTTCTCGATCCTCTCTAAAGCATCGAGGTAATCCTCATGAATCTTAGGAATTCTAGGGGTGGGGGTGATGATGGCTCACTAGGAGGTACTTGGGAGGAGGAGGAAGTATTACCTTTCCTTTTCTTATTCCTATTAGACATTCTCCTAACCAAATCCATATTCTGTCCAAAATCACGGCCTGTTCTTCAATTTCCACGGCCGTGGAATGCCTAGTGACCGTGGTTCGGCTCGTAATTTCTCAAAATCCACTCAATCAACACCAAAATCAACAGACAGCAGCCCTAGACAAATTCCAATCCAGTTCCAATCAGTTCTCCTAAAAATTCTTGCGAAAACTGAATCAAATCGACAAAGTGAGAGAAGAGAAGAAAAACCTAGGTTTTGGATTTTTAAAATCCAAATTCCGTCTTCTCCGGTGATTTTCCACTCGAATTGTTGCTTGGATCTTGTAGGTGGTTGAATTTGCTTCACTTTTGGTCAAAGAATCGTTCGAAACGATTAACGAACGGAGATTTGAGAGAGGGGGATCAAATCGGCGATTTTAGGCGTGGAATTGGGGATTTTTCGTGTTCTTTGTGAAGAGACGTGGTTTATATAGTAACCGTAAAATTTTTGGAAAATTACGGTCACTCGGGGGTTTCCACGGCCGTGGAAATTTACGGAACCGTGGTTTTGATGATTTTTCTCAGGCTTTTACAAATTACGGTCACTGTAGCTGTCACGGCCGTGGTTTTGGCCGTGGAACTCTCTGTAATGTGCCAAAGTCCAAGTTTTGTCAATTTCTTCTAACTTTTCATTTTCCCTTGCCTCTTCCATTGATCCTACATCCAAAAACACGAACATACCGGAAGGTATTGAAGGCAAAACAAAACAAAAAACGTCTAAACTACTCTAAACTACGAATCAAAAACAAAAACAAAAGTGCAATACCTTGGGTTGCCTCCCAAGAAGCGCTTGTTTAAGGTTCGTAGCTAGACCGTACTTATACCTATTCAAGTGCGGTAGGTGCGAACTCTTCAGCTTGGAGTTCCGGTGAGTATTTCTTGAGTCGTTGACCGTTCACCTTAAAGCTTCCGCCCTTTTCACCCCATACTTCAACTGCACCATGGGGAAAAACACGTTTGATTAGATAAGGTCCATTCCAATGGGACTTAAGCTTACCTAGAAAGAGACGAAGTCTTGAATTGAAGAGGAGAACTTATTCTCCTTCTTTGATGTCCTTCGGAATGATATGCTTATCATGCCAACGCTTCGCTCTTTCTTTATAGATCTTGGCGTTTTCGTAGGCGTTCAAGCGAAGTTCTTCAAGCTCGTTAAGGTCCAAGAGACGCTTCTCTCCCGCTTCCTTCATGCTGAAGTTCAACCACTTTATTTCCCAATACGCCTTATGCTCCAATTCTACCGGAAAGTGACAAGACTTCCCATACACAAGGTTGTATGGCGTCGTACCTATGGGAGTCTTATACGCAGTCCGGTATGCCCATAATGCGTCATCTAGCTTCAAAGACCAATCCTTCCTTGTCCTTGAAACCGTCTTCTCTAGGATTCCTTTAATCTCTCGGTTCGAGATCTCCACTTGTCCACTAGTTTGTGGATGATAAGGGGTGGCGATCTTGTGAGTCACCCCATACTTAGCTAATAGAGCTTCGAATCGTCGGGCAATGAAGTGAGAGCCTCCATCACTAATGATAGTCCGTGGTGTCCCAAATCGTGGGAAAATGGTCTTGTTAAAGAACTTAACCACAACCATGGCATCATTAGTGGGAGAGGCAATTGCTTCAACCCATCTCGAAACATAATCTACGGCTAAAAGTATGTATTGGTTTCCACAAGATGATGGGAAAGGTCCCATGAAGTCTACTCCCCAAACGTCAAAGATCTCCACCTCTTGAATGTTGTTAAGAGGCATCTCGTTTCTCCTAGATATGTTCTTTGTTCTTTAACAAGCATAGCAGCAGGAAACAAAGGTTTGCACATCTTTAACTAAAGTAGGCCAAAAGAATCCAGATTGCAATACCTTAGCGCTAGTCTTGTTTGAACTAGCGTGTCCTCCACAAGGTAATGACAATGACGGATGACACTTTGCATCTCATCTTCCGGCACACATCATCGAATGATGCCATCAGGACCTCTCTTAAAGAGGAGAGGTTCATTTCAAAAGTATTCCCGAACATCCTTAAAGAACTTCTTTCTTTGTGCATAGGATAATCCTGATGGTAATTCCTAGCAAACCAAATAGTTAACAAAATCGGCAAACCATGGTTCACTATCTTTGGTGATCAAGTCGATGCACTCCTCTATGATATGTAAATGCTCATCCGGAAAGGAGTCATCTATAGGTAGATTGTCGTCCTCTAGATATGGTAGACGACTTAAATGATCCGCAACAGAATTTTCCGAACCCTTCTTGTCACGGATCTCTACATCGAATTCTTGTAGAAGAAGAATCCATCTAATTAGCCTTGGTTTCGCATCCTTCTTTGCAAGCAAATACCGGATCGCAGCATGATCCGTGTACACAATCACCTTTGCACCTACAAGATAATAGCGAAACTTTTCAAATGCATATACAATTGCTAAAAATTCTTTCTCGGTAGTGGCGTAGTTGAGTTGCGCTTCATCTAGCGTCTTGCTAGCGTAGTAGATAGCGTGGGTTCGTCCTTCCTTTCTTTGCCCAAGCACAGCTCCTATAGCCACGTCACTTGCGTCACACATAACCTCGAATGGAAGATTCCAATCTGGAGGTTGAATAATTGGGGCTGAGATTAGAGCCTCTCGAATCATATTAAACGCATCTAAGCATTCCTGCGAAAAATCAAAAACTGCATCCTTCATCAATAGATTAGTAAGCGGTTTTGATATCTTAGAGAAATCATTTATAAAACGTCTATAAAATCCAGCATGTCCTAAAAAACTTCTTATCCCTTTCACCGAAGTTGGGGGAGGAAGCTTTTCTATAGTCTCTATCTTAGCCTTATCCACTTCAATCCCTCTACTAGAGATTAAGTGTCCTAATACAATGCCTTCTTTCACCATAAATTGACACTTTTCCCAATTAAGAACTAGGTTAGTGTCTTCACACCTTTGTAGCACAAGAGCAAGGTTAGAAAGACAATTATCGAAAGAGGAACCATAAACAGAAAAATCATCCATAAAAACCTCCTTGATTTCCTCTATGTACTCCGAGAAGATAGCCATCATGCACCTTTGAAAGGTGGCTGGGGCGTTGCAAAGCCCAAACTGCATTCTCCTATAAGCAAACGTACCCCACGGACACGTGAAAGTGGTCTTTTCTTGATCGTCCGGATGTATCGGAATCTAAAAGAAACCACTATAACCGTCAAGATAGCAAAAGTGTGAGTGTTGTGCTAACCTCTCAAGCATTTGGTCGATGAAGGGTAGTGAGAAGTGATCCTTCCTTGTTGCGTTGTTTAGCTTGCGGTAGTCTATGCACATCCTCCATCCTGTAACGGTTCGCGTAGGAATGAGCTCATTGTTCTTGTTGGTGATGACCGTCATTCCTCCATTCTTTGGAACCACCTGTACGGAACTCACCCATTTGCTATCGGAGATAGCATAGATGATAACTGCATCAAGTAGTTTAAGAATTTCCTTCTTGACAACCTCCTTCATGGTCGGATTTAACCGCCTTTGAGGTTGTCGCGAAGTTCTAAAGTCTTCTTCCATTAGGATCTTATGCATGCATAGTGAAGGTTTGATTCCTACTAGATCCTCTATAGTATACCCTAAGGCTTTCCTATGTTTCTTAAGAACAACCATAAGCTTACTATGTTCATCTATACTCAAATCGGAACTAACAATTACCGGAAAGGTAGAATTAGGTCCTAGAAATGCGTACCTTATATGTGCGGGAAGTGGCTTCAATTCAATCACTATAGGACTCTCTAATGGCTCTTGAGGAGTATCCAATGTTTCCTTAGAAGTGTCTAAGGATGTAGAAGATGTTGGAGAAGAATCAAAAGAAGTGGCGGAGAAAACACAATTTCCTTCAGATTCACCCAAAATTACGGCTCCCCTGTTTCCTCCACGGCCGTGGTTTTGGGCGTGGAAATCAATTACGGTGCCTCTGTTTGTTCCACGGCCGTGGTTTTGGCCGTGTAACTTACTGGAGTCCTCTGAATAGCTAATTACGGTCATGTTGGTAGATTCCACGGCCGTGGAATAGCATGACTGGCTGTGATTTCTTACGTTTTCTGACCCATCGTAGAGTTTCTCAAATTCTCCTTCATACACTTCTTTTTGCTTCTCTAAAGCTTCAATTTCCTCATTGCATTCCTCTTCTTCCCCTATATCCACAATGCTCATAGAGATAACCTTTTGCAAGGGATCTTTGAAGAGAATCGAACTTACCTCCTCTCTAGATAACTCTTCGTCATGGATGTTGAATATATCTTCGTCGAAAGTTGGTTCCTTCACCAAAGTGGAGAGAACGAACTCTACCTTTTCCTCTCCTATGTCGAAGGCGAGTCTAGCATTCTCGCAATCAACCATACAACCGGATGTTGCAAGAAACGGTCTTCCGAGTATGATCGGGACTGGACTATCTGCAAGAATGTCAAGCACAACAAAATCTATAGGAACATAGAACTTACCAAGCTTGACCGGGATGTCTTCAACTATGCCGACGGGACGAGTTATGGATCGACCCGCCATGTATAACGTCATTTTCACCGGTTTAGGTTCGCCTAAACCGATCTTCCTACATAAGGCAAGCGGAATGATGCTCACGCTTGCTCCTAAATCACATAATGCATCATATGTGACATCTCCCACTCCTATGGGAATACAAAATGACCCCGGATCCTTCAGCTTTGGGGTCATCTTTTCCATCATTGTCTTGATAAGATCCGATGAATCCAAACTCATCTTGACCTCTCCAAAATCCTCTAATTTCCTCTTGTTAGAGAGGATCTCCTTTAAGAACTTCCCATAAGCTGGCATACCTATAATTGCATCAATGAAAGGTATATTAATATGTAGTTTGCTCATGAGTTCAATAAACTTACTGAATTGCTTGTCTAGACGCGCTCTGCTCTAGATTGCGGGAATGGTAGGGGAGGTTTGAAAGCTGGAGGAGGAACGTAGATGTCTTCCTTCTCCTTCCCCTTCTCTTTCTCCTTCTCGATGGGAACTTCCACGAACTTAGGCTGCGGGTCGGTGGTTGTTGCTCCGCTCCTAGTTGTGATAGCCATTACCCTTCCTTTTGGGTTATCCTCCGTCTTTCCAGGAAGTTTTCCTTGATTCCTAGGAACTTCCTCAGCATGGCTAAACATTTGGTTTTCTAAAACCTTTTGGGCTTTATCAACCTTAGTAATGTGATCATCGACCTTAATGATGCGACTCTCCAATCCTTGAAGCTTTCCCAAAATTGTTTCCAACATGGGATCGGGCTTCTCTTACCCCGAAGTGCTTCCACTATTAGATGCTTGTTCCTGACTTTTCAAAGGAATGGAGGAAGAAGAAGGTGGAGTTAGTGAATTTCCTGAATTGGGGTAAGAATTACCGGAATTATTTTGTTGGTTGGAAGGCCGATTGCTATTGTTTGAACCCCTATTGTTGTTCCAATTGTTCCGGCTGTTGTTGTTGTTCCAATTGTTCCGGTTGTTGTTCCGGTTGTTGCGGTTTGTATTCTCATTCCCATTGTGGTTATTGTTGTTTCCCAAATAACCTACATCTTGCCCCTTTTGCTTTGGAAAGTTGGTTTTAATGGCTTCCTTAAATTCTTTAATCTCGGTATTGAGAGAAAAGATTTGAGTTTGAGCAGCTTGTGATAGCTTTGCTCCTTGCTCCACATGATTCGCTTCTACTTTTCGGTGAGAATACTTCTTAATGACTCGGGCTTGCTTCTCAATGAAGTCCCAAGCGTCATCTTTCCTCATGTCCATGAATGTACCACATGAAAGGGATTGAAGCTTGAATTGTGTTTCCATATCCAGCCCCTTATATTATATCTCCAATAGCTCCAACATGGAAATGCCATGGTGTGGGCAATCCAATAGTAAATCCTGAAATCTTTCCCAAGATTGAAACAAACTTTCGTTAGATCTCATAGAAAATGCATTAATCTTACCTCTCAACTCCGCCGTTTTAGATGGAGGAAAGAATTTGGTGAGGAACTCCGAAGAAAGATCCTCCCATGTGTTGAGTCTTCCAATAGGAAGAGCTTGATACCAAGATAAAGCTTTCCCTTTCAAAGAAAAGAAGAATGGCTTGATCTTGTAGTTGTTGGTGGTTGCGTTCTTTGGCTTCATTGTCTCCATTAAGATCTCAAAATTCTGCAAATGTTGATGTGGAGATTCGCTACTCGTTCCTCCAAACTGGCTTTGGCGAACGATCGTAATAACTTGTGGGTTGAAGCTAAACCCTTGCATATCATCAGAATCAAAGTTCACACCTAGACGGCGTGGTTGCTGAATTGGATCCATCCTTTGGCCAAGAGTTCTTGGCTCTTCTTTCACACGAGCGGCTCGCGCGCCCCCAGCCGGGACACGAAAGTTGGCAACCGGTCTTTGTCTTGGATTAAATTGATTCATGTTGACCGTCGGGCTAAGGTCTTCAAGAGATTGCATGGAGGAGTCGCTATCCTCATCGGATGAGTTGGCTCTAACCGATCTTGTTAGTTTTCTCCTCTCCTTCTTCTTGAGGTCGCTTAATTCCAGCCTCATTTGAAACATCATATCCGATAGCTCATCAATTTTCGATTGATGACGGTCCGATTCTTCCTTGCGAGTCTTCTCGCTCCATCTAAGTTGAGCTTCGGATTCCGCTAACTCTGTTTGATAATCCCGCTCCTTTTCTTCAGCCATCTTTCTTTCTTTGAGCTTCTACCTCAAAGTCTTCTCAAGTTCTTGATCAAGAGGTAAGAGGTCCTTGTTGTTCCTAGACTTGCGCATAAACCTAAAGTAACCTGCAAATATCACTCACAAAAGATATCAAATAACAAGAGCTAAGCTCCCAAGCTTGACAACTAGTAACCGATTCGGCCTAGACCAAATCCCCGGCAACGGCGCCAAAAACTTATTCGCCACTTAGCGTGCCGTGCAAATAAGCTTTAAATTTATAAAACTAGAATCAAGCAAGCGAACCCGCAGTGTACGGATCGACGTAGTTAAGCAAGAATTCCAGAGTATCGAACACATGGATTTGGGGGGAACAAATTCAGTTGTAAATTGTCAAGAAAGTAAATGTATGAGCTTTGCAAATATATTGGGAAAACAACAACCCTAAAGATCCAGGTATCTAATTGTGGCAATCGATTCAAGATATACTAAAGAACTAAGGACAGAGTTAAGAGTTGCAAAGGTATGCTAAGGTATAGCAATGTACGGTGAAGTTCCAAGGCTTTATATGACTTATCTAAAGACACTCTCTATAAAGGTTGTTGAGGCTTCAGTATAGAAAGGATCTAAAGACAAGAATTAATCTCAAATACCCAAACTTGTAACCCAAGGATCAAGACTAACTAAACCGATTAAGGTTGTGACACTCGAAATCGAAGTAGAGGTTGTTGAGGCTTCACTACTACCTACAAAAGGGCAAACCTAGACTAGATTAAAGCTAATCTTTAACTTTGGATTAAAGTAAAAGCGAGGTTCGTAAACTAGGGTAAATCACGGGCAGATCTTGAATTCCACGGCCGTGGAATCTCAAGAACAAACCGTGATTTTGGTTCATCGGCGAAATCTCTCTAACTCTCAAGGTCCAATCTGTTTACGATCGATCTATCATCATCTAAGCCACAATTATTAACCCTTCACCTTAGAATTGCTAAAGGGTTTTAGCCAATAACCTTCATTATAATATCAAATTCAAGATTAAGAAGAATGAAAGATAAAAACCTTCGAAAACCTTCAATAAATCTCAAATCAATCTCAAATCCACAAACAAGGATAATAATGTATATCAGATTTGGAATGAACACAAACCAATAACAATCCTTGATAAGAACGAAGAACGGGATGTCAATCCGTCTTCTAATCAAACCTAAGGACAAAAGGTGCAACTTCCGCCACACACAACTCCCATATCTTCAACACTTCGTAAATCTCCGTTGCAAAAATGCAATTCTCCGCACGTCCAATGAAACCCTAGGCACGTGTAAGCAAGCGTAAGCGAAGGTGCCAAAATTTTCCCTCCTTCAGCCCTTTTATAAGGAAGGATAAAATAACCGTCCGGCCCATATGCGTAAACAATGTGTCAATATTTTATTCGTCAAAAGATTGCCTGAATCACGGTTTCATGGAGTTCCACGGCCGTGGTTTAGAGCGTGGAAGTGGATTACGGTTCTTCACAACTTCTACGACTGTACTTTATACCGTGTAACTCTTTGGAATGCTCCAGGTTCATGTTGCCAAGATCCACGGCCGTGGTTTTGGGCGTGGACTTCTCTACGACCATATTTTAGAGCGTGGAAGTGTAAATTGCTTGTGGTTTCCTTTGTATCGTGCCATTCCTCATCCTAGCATCTCCCTTGGCTTCTTTGATGTGTCCTCAATCGTTGGATGTGCTCAAATCATCTCCTTTCTCTCTCAATTGGTTCGGTTTTAGCTCTTATTCACCTATAATCAACACAAAGCTTATGTAGACCTCTATATCGACAATGTAGACAAACTAGCTAACAATTGCTTCAATGCCTTATCAATGAACACTATAATGGATGAAAAACGACTAGAAAAAGTGCCTAGAATATCGCAATATTTCATGCTAACAGCATTCTATGGACGTAGGTGCCGTACACCTTTATGCTGGGATGAGCCTAGTAGTATTAGTGGGATACCGCCAGAGCAGGTTCAGGATGATATGGCTCGAGTAGCACTGATTAGAGAGAGGATGTTGGCTGCACAGAGTCATCATAAGTCATATGCAGACAAGAGGCGTCGGCCTCTAGAGTTCAAGGTAGGAGCTCATGTCTGGTTGAGAGTATCTCCGACGCGTGGCGTTAGACGTTTTGGCATAAAGGGGAAGTTGAGTCCCCAATATGTCGGTCCTTTTGAGATACTGGACAGAGGTGGGAGGGAAACCTACAGATTAGCTTTGCCTCCGAGATTAGAGGGTGTTCACCCTGTGTTCCATGTGTCTCATCTGAGAGAGTACATACCAGATCCGAGGCACATTGCGAGTTATGATGATTTGGTGGTAGAGCCATACCACACCTTTGCTGAGTATACTATTGCAGTCCTAGAGCGGGGTGTGAGACGCCTGCGTTCGAAGGACATTCCTATGATGATGATGATACAATGGTCGAGACGGGGACCAGTGGAGGCTACATGGGAGATTGAGGATAGTATCCAGAGGAACTATCCATAGTTTTATGCCGAGATAGTTGTGCCTAGGGTCGATGAGTAGATCTTAGTGCTATCTTGGTGAGTATGTGATTATGTGCTTATGTGTTTACGTGCCTTGATGTGTTTATTCCATGTTAGTGATGTTGTGCCTTATGATCTTTTTAGATCCTGCTATACTAGGATGATGTATGTTATAGCTGGAGATGATTATTCCCTCTATGCTATTTGAGTATGACTTATATTTTTAGTTGGAGACGGTTCGTTCCTCCATGCTATCTGAGTTGATTAGGATTCAGCTGGAGATGGTTCTTTCCTCCATGCTACTTTGATGGACATAGTTTCAGTGGAGATGTGATTCCTCCATGCGATGTATACGTTGATGGTTTGGCTAGAGACATATTTCCTCTATGCCTGTGTTATGTTTTGGCTAGAGAAGTGTTTCCTCTATGCCATGTGATGTAGTATGGCGAGAGATGTGATTCCTCTACGCCTTTGGGTAGCGTTATGGCCCTGTTTTCTGGAGTTGATGATTCCTCCATGTTGATGTTTATTGTTATAGATTTGTTATAGGTTATGACCTTCTGAGCGGAGATGTGATACCTCCGATAGAGAGAGTGAGTTATACCTCGGCTTATGGGTCCGAGAGGCTTTGTGATTTTGGAAGTTTCGGGACGAAACTTGTTTTTAGGGGTGAGATGTAAGAGCCTTGTTGCTGAGTGGCTGAGAGAGTGAGCAGAGGGCCAGAGTTTTGCCTGGACCGCCCCTCCGTGTTCCTAGAACCGCCCCTGCGGCTCTGTGTGCTGCAGCTGTCTTCTTTGACCCTTTGACCCGTGTTTTACCCTTTTACCTATATATATATATGTATGTATATATATGTATATATATGTATATATATATATATATATCTTCTTCTCTTACATCTTGATGAGGGTTTACCATTCTCAAATCTCTCTCTCTCTCTCCTTACGTACATTTTCTTCTCCTCTTCTCCCTTGGATCACTTTGGTTGATCTTTGTTTGAGTTTGTTGAGTTTTGTGAGAGTTCTTGCATAGCTTTGCTTGGCTTTGATATTGCTGATGTTGTTGTGCCTTGTGGAGTCAGCTTGAGGTGTTGTTGGTGCTGTGTTGACCCCCCTGGAGAGCTCAGCTTGGTGAGTTCCATGGCTTCTCCTCTTCCTTTCCTCTTTTCTTCATCCTTTCCTTCCTTTCCTTAGTTTAGTGTAGTTTCCTTAGGGTTGGTTCTTGTTCAGCCATGTTTTGGCTTGTGTTGATGTATATATGTGTGTGTGACATATGTATGTTGCTGTTGGAGTGAAGAAGAGTGGAGAATCGAAGGAAGAAGTGAAGAAAGGAGCTGAGTGGTGTCTTCTGCACACCAGCCGCCCCTGCGTCGGCCAGTGGACCGCCCCTGCGGCCACCTGCACCATCTTGTTGTTCACTTGGTTCTGCAGGTGTGTGTTACTTCTAGGCTATCCTTAGGGTGCCTTTATTCCCTCCTTTCCTAGTGTGAGAGTATAGGATCATGCTAGATGTGTGAGGTTGAGATCGGTTTATGCCTTGTATGGCTTTTGAGGTTCTTTAGGTTGTGAGTGAGGTTGATCCTTTGGATCCCTTTGGGTCTAGGTGTGACCCTTATGATGTTAGGAGATTCATATATCTCTTTAAGCCCTGTTTATAGGTTGTGTTGTCCCTCTAGTGTAGAGGTGATCGTGGGTGAGTTGTGATCGAGGTTGAGGTAAGTCCCTAGGACTTACTTAGCTGTCATCCTTATATTGGGTGTTTGCATGAGTGTGTGTGCTTTGTATGTTTGCTATGATAGCATGAGATGTCGTATATACCGACATATGTTTCATTGATTTCCCCGTATGTGTGGTTATGATAACCTTTCCCCTTCATCCCGCCGTGGAGTCTGGGAGGTTCTCTTGAGTCAGGCCAGGCCGGTTTACAGGAAGGGCGCAATCCACTCCCATAGGGTACACGGATTGTGTGACCGATACTAGTACGGCTGGCTAGCAGGCTCAGAGGTGAGGATGTATCGGTCCTTGTGTCACATAGTTTCATACATATGATATATATACAATTTGAGTGAATGACCATTATATTGAGATAATTCATTGGGTAAATGTGTTAAAGCATGTTGATGTGTTTATCCTTCCCTTACTTGTGTTTGTGCTTATGTAGTACTCTATATATGTGTATGGATTTCTAATGGTTTATTACTGATAGGTGATGGAATCACTATCATTTAGGTTAGTTTTTAGAGTCATTTTATCACATTAGTGTCGGTTTATGCTACTAACTCCTTGATCTAGAAGAAGAAGACTAAAAGAAGATAAAAGAGGAGTTTTAGCACTTGGGAGTTGAAAACCATGCACGAAGCAAAGCTTCTATTGCCTCACCGCCCCCGCGGAGCAGTGTCACCGCCCCGCGGGTGACAACACGTTCCGGAGCACAGCCTGTGCCTTCGCCAGCGCTAGGAATGAAGACTGTCACCTCCCCTGTGCCACTCCATGGTGGCCCTGTGGTGACTTATCCTAAAGAAGCGAAGACTGGCGCCCCTGCACCTCTACCTGCATCTCACCCTGTGGGGCTGTGAAGCTGAAGAGTCAACGTCACCGCCCCTTCATGGACACTTGGCCGCCCCTGCCGCTCAGCATCTGAAGCGACGGAAAGTTAAAGAGTCAGGTGTTTAAAGATCATTAATGATCCGCCCTTGCGGAACTACCAGGCCGCCCCTGCGTCCACGAAGAAGATTAAACGTTTTCACCTGAACCGCCCCTGCGGATCTGAAGGCCGCCCTTGCGGTTCAGCGATAGAGGCTTTACCCCGACTGTTTACACCACCTTTATGGCATTAAAGGTGGTTGTTTTGGCCGGCCATTTACTCCCATTTAGTGCCATTTGTAGTATAAATAGACCATGGTTGATTGCTAGAATCATCCATCATTTCCCACTTTTATTCCCTCTTGCTTCCTTTGTAATGAGCTTCTAAGTTTCCTTGCTACATTGGGTTGATTTGAGGCTGAATTATTACTTTGGTTGTAAGTTCCTTTTTAATATAAGTTTTATTCAGTAATGTTTTGTGTTTCTTGAGCTTCAATTATCTAAGTTGCATGTTTTCTTTATTACTTAAGATTGATCACCTTAAGTTCTAAGTGCATGCAAACAACTACGATTAATAGATTCCGGGTTCGGGTCTTTAGTCTAGTGGTAACCTTTAAGTAATAACGGGTTGTAATTGCTTGAAGGAAAAGAAACACACTTATAAAGATTAGTTTAACGGTTTTAATCTTCTCTTTATATCCCTTAGTCTTTGTTTGAAAGCTAACTTGTGACTTGTTTTTGTAGGTTTACGGAACACTAACTTGTTAAGTTGTGTTGATGCCGGTTGGCTCAACACATACATATGATCAAGATGGGAACATTACTTGAAACTTGTAAAAGGAACTCACCAAAGTAGTAATCGCATGCTAAGAATCAACCTAGTGTAGATTCACTCATCATCATCTTATCAATCTCTTTTATTTGCTTTTTATGTTTTGTGTACATCAATTCATTCCAAAACCCCCCCCTTTGTTACTTTGTCCCATAATTAATAATTGAATTTAATAAAATAACGCAAACTCTCTTGGGTTCAACCCTTACTTTATCACTATACTTGCTTTAGTGTTGAGTTCGGAAAATATTTTGACACGATACAAACGACCTTAGGAAAAGTCCTTAGTCAAATTTTGGCGCCGTTGCCGGGGAGTTTAGTTATTTTTATTTTATTATTATTGATTATTGGTTTGGACCATTTTTATGTCCAAACCCGTGCTACTAACTCCGGCTTTGTTCCCTTTGATCCAGAAATTGAGAGGACACACAACCGGCGATGTAGACAACAACAACTCCAACAAGAGATGGCTGATCGTACCCTTCGTCGACTCACTCAGCCAACTTTGGCTCAACACCCTCTTGCGGTTACTATACCCGCACTAGAGGAGGGAGTCAACTTCGAGCTCAAGCCTGGTGTCATTCACTTGTTCTCATCTTTCCATGGGTTAAGTGGTGAAGACCCCATCAAGCACCTTGGGAAGTTCCACACCGTGTGTATGAGCATGAAGCCAACCAACATTATCGAAGAGCAAATCAAGATGAGGGCATTCGGCTTCACACTCAAAGATGCAACGGATGATTGGTATTACCACCTTTCATCCGGGAGCATCGACACTTGGGAGAATCTCCACAAGGCGTTTTTGGAGAAATACTTCCCATCCAAGAAGGCTAATAGCTTGAAGAAAGCTATAAGCAACATCGAGCAAGAGGCGGACGAGACTCTTTATGAGTACTTTGAGCGGTTTGCACGCCTCCGATCCAGCTGTCCTTTCCATGGATATTGAACTCAGGATCTAGTCTTGTACTTGTACAATGACTTGCTTGACACCGAAAAGAGGATCGTCGATGCGGCTTGTGGAGGTAACATTCTTAACTCTACCCCTGACCTTGCTCTTAAAAAAATACAGGAACTAGCGGCAGGAATCCGGAACTTTGGAAGGACTTCTTCCGAGAGAGGTGTTCATGCTGTGAATTCCGGGAAGAGTGAGATCTCCAATGAGCTTGCGCAACTGAAGGAAATGGTGAAGAGATTAACACTTATGGGAACCCCACATGAGTGACAAGGCCTCTAGCACATATGTCACCCTTTGCCTTGTTAGCTATCTTTCCTAGATAGTCAGCAAGCATAGAGGTGATGTCGGGAATGGTGCTACAAGTCATACTGTACAAGATAAAGAGCTCATCAGCCTTGAGCTTCTATGGAGTCTACATCCGTGCAAACAAGCTCTCACTGAGAATCCTATGCACTACCTTAAAAGAAAGGTTGTACATGTGTCCCCAACAGCTGAAGGCATGTGGAGTGTGTGCTGACCCATATCACCCAACGGACATGTGTCCCCAAGTCCAGGATGACGATGCAGAGGTGAATGCAGTAGGTTATGGGCAGCCACAACAGCAAAGGCCTAGGAACGATCCTTATGCACAGAACTCCATACCAAACTGGCGTGACTGTTCACCCAAAAGTGTGCGTCACTAGTTTTAAATTCATATCTAGAACTTAAGCAAAAGCGAACCTGCAGTGTACGGATCAGTTGTAGTAAGGCAAGAAATTCATGAGTCGAACTCAGGTATTTGGTGAGAATAAAATCGATTTCAGTTATCTAACAAAGTGCAAAAGCTTTTCTATTTAATAAAGGAGGTGAATGATTCCAAGGATTCAAGTATCCGACTGCGGCTTTCGATTCAAGACACTTCTAAAGATCAAAGGACCGAGTTTGTATCACCAAGGTTATGTGTTTCAAAGGTAGATATCGTACGGTGAAGTTCCAAAACCTATTTATCTAATCCAAAGACTCTCTCAAACAAAGACTAATCCAAAGACTCTCTCAAGGGAAAAAAATTACACTCAAACTAACTATCCAAAACCTCAGGATATGACTCTCCAAGGTAAAGATAGAAAGCACACTCGAACCTTAATAAAGGATGTTGAGTCTCTCTATTACCCAAATCTTACAATCTTAATCTATTAAATGTAGAATCAATGATGAAGTCTCTTCAAACACTTAAATAGAGGTTAGAAAGGTTAAGCAAGGTTGGGATTTAGGCAAGGATTAACTTTGGTTAAAGAATAAATCAATTAAAGATCATCAGAGGAATAAATCGACTGGATCATAGGAAAATCGGACGATTTTCCTGAAGAACAACACAATCTATCTGTTGTCGCAAAGTTAAAATCTAAACTCTCAAAGTCCGATTGTTTGAATGAGTTCAGTCTATCATCATCTAAGCCTCAATCATCAACTATTCTCCCTAGAACTACAAAGGTTTTAGCCAACCATTTTTAAAATCAAATCAAAATTGAGATTGAGTGAATAAATCAAATAAACCCGAATCTTGAATAAAAACTCAATAATCTCCAAATCTGTAAACCAAATTTAAATCTAATCAAAGTATCTCTCTAATTACTCAGAAATGTGTTCACAAATCACAAGAATCGCAAGGGAAATAAAGAATCTCACGATAATGATCAAGATTGACTTCCCGACTATTTCCCTTCAATCTCCTTCCAAGAATCTTCAATCTTTCTCAAACGTGTAAAGATCTCCCGCTGCGGAACCCCCTTTTCCGTTCCTAGGGTTCCAATGTAAAGTTCCTTGCTAATGGGCCGCTTGGCAAAACACTTCTCAAGTCCAAAAGTGATGGGCTTTGAGTCGTCTTTATCCTTGGGCCGAAAGGTAGAAAAATCGTGCTAGTCGATTTACAAGGAAAATCGTCCGATTTTATGAAGGACAAACCGTACGATTTTTGCACATCTTTGAATAAGGTAGGCCAAAAGAAACCGGAACGAAGTACCTTAGCACAAGTTTTGTGGGAACTAGCATGTCCTCCACAAGGTAGAGAGTGGCAATGGCGGATGACACTTTCCACCTCATCTTCCGGACCGCATCTTCTATATATGCCATCGGGACCTTTTTTGAAGAGAAGAGGTTCGTTCTAATAGAAATGCCGGACGTCCTTAAAGAACTTCTTTCTTTGAGCATATGAAAGTCCGGGAGGAATCTCCTTAGAAACAAGGTAATTTACAATGTCAGCAAACCATGGATCATTACCTTTCGAGATATGCTGAAGACACTCTTCAATCTCGTATAGTTGTTCGTCAGGGAATGAGTCGTCTATAGGGAGCTCATCCGCCTCATTGGTGAGGTGTGGAAGACGACTAAGGTGGTCAGCAACTGAATTTTCCGAGCCCTTCTTGTCACGGATCTCTAGATCAAACTCTTGTAAGAGTAAGATCCATCTTAGAAGCCTTGGCTTCGCATCCTTCTTTGTGAACAAGTAACGGATTGCTGAATGATCCGTATAGACTTTCACCTTCGCACCTACAAGATAGGAATGAAATTTTTAAAAAGCATAAACTACGGCTAGAAGTTCTTTTTCTGTAGTGGCATAATTCAATTGAGCTTTGTCTAGCGTCTTGCTAGCATAATAGATGGCGTGTGTACGACCATCTTTCTTCTGTCCGAGTACAGCTCCTATAGCAACGTCGCTTGCGTCGCACATAGACTCGAAAGGAAGAGTCCAATCGAGTGGTTTGATGATGGGTGCTGAAATCAAAGCCTCTTTGATCCTGTAAAAAAAGCTACTAGACATTCTTTCGAAAACTCGAAAGTTGCGTCCTTCATTAAAAGATTAGTTAAGGGTTTTGAATTCTTAGAAAAATCCTTTACGAACCTCCTATAGAAGCCTGCATGTCCTAAAAAGCTTCTAATTCCTTTCACTGAGGATGGAGGAGGTAGTTTCTCAATAGTTTCTATCTTAGCTCTATCAACCTCAATTCCTCTATTTGATATTAAGTGACCTAACACAATTCCTTCGGTGACCATAAAATGACACTTCTCACAGTTTAAAACTAAGTTAGTGTCTTCACATATCTTAAAGACTAGTGAAAGGTTAGAGAGACAGTTATCAAAGGAAGAACCATACACCGAAAAGTTGTCCATGAATACTTCCATGATATTCTATACATATTCTGAAAATATTGCCATCATACACCTTTGAAAGATGGCTGGAGCATTGCACAAGCCGAATGGCATCCTTCTATAAGCAAACTTACCCCAAGGGCACGTGAAGGTCGTCTTCTCTTGATCATTCGGGTGAATGGGAATCTGAAAGAAACCGCTATATCCATCTAGATAACAAAAGTAAGAATGTTGGGCTAACCTTTCCAACATTTGATCAATAAAAGGAAGGGGAAAGTGATCCTTCCTGGTGGCCACATTCAGTTTACGGTATTCGATGCACATTCTCCATCCCGTAAATGTCCTTGTGGGAATAAGCTCGTTGTTCTTATTGGCAACAACGGTAATGCCTCATTTCTTTGGTACTACCTGCACTGGACTCACCCACTTGCTATCGGAAATAGGGAAGATGATACCTGCATCAAGTAGCTTAAGGATTTCTTTCTTCACGACCTCTTTCATGATCGGATTTAACCGTCTTTGAGGTTGGCGTGAAGGTTTGTAATCCTCTTCCATTAAGATTTTATGCATACATAGAGAAGGTTTAATGCCTATCAAGTCATCAATAGTATAGCCTAATGCTCTCCTATGTTGTCTTAGAACATTCATAAGCTTCTCCAGTTCATCATCATTCTGATTCACACTAACTATAACATGATATGTAGAGTTAGGCCCAAGGAATGCATACCTTAAATATGTAGGAAGTGGCTTCAATTCCAATGCAGGAGGTGCTTTGATCAATGATTCATGACCATCTAATGTCATGGGAGAAGCCTCTGAAGGTGGGGGAGGTGCACTATTAGAGTTGAGAACAAATGCATTCAAGTTCGTAGAATACGGAGAAATCAACCTAAATCGTCCCCCTCTAAAGAAAATCGTTAGATTTTTGGGGCGATTTTTCTTCATGTTGTCAAAAATCGACTTGCCCCTTCAGAAATCGTGTGATTTATTTTGTGTAGGTCGATTTTTTTCACAGTTTCCGGGGTTAATTCCAGGTCTTTAAATCCTGCTCCTAGCACTTCCTCTATATCTTCCAATGCTTTTAGCTCAGCATAACAATCACGCTCTACTCCTTCCTTCATGATACTCATACTAAGAACCTTTTGAAGTGGATCTTTCAGTAGGATCGAGCTCACCACTTCTCTAGACTCTTCTTTATCAAAGATGTTAAAATATCTTCTCTCAAAGCTGGCTCTTTGATTAAAGAGGAGAGTACAAACTCCACTTTCTCTTCACCTATATTGAAAGATAGTTGTCCATTCTTGCAATCGATCATGCATCCGGAGGTTGCAAGGAATGGTCTCCCAAGAATGATCGGAATTGGATAATCTGCAGGGATGTCAAGAACGACAAAGTCTATAGGAATGTAAAACTTACCGAGTTTTACGGGAATGTCTTTTATTATCCCAACCGGCCTAGTGATGGAACGATCGGCCATGTAAAGCGTCATCTTCACCAATCTAGGCTCTCCTAGACCAACTGCCTTGCACAAAGCAGATGGTATGATGCTCACACTTTCTTCAAGGTCGCAAAGTGCATCATAAGTAACCTCTCCTAATGTGATGGGTATGCAAAATGATCCTGGATCACACAGCTTAGGTGGCATATTCTCTGTCATAGTCTTGATGAGTTCGGATGACTCCGTGATCATCTTGACTTCTCCAATATCTTCTAACTTCCTCTTGTTAGAGAGGATTTCCTTTAGGAATTTCCCATAAGATGGCATACCGAAAATTGCATCCATAAAAGGTATATTAATATGCAGCTTACTCATAAGATCAATAAACTTACCGAAGTGTTTATCTAGCCGCGTCCGCGCTCTAGATTGAGGAAAAGGTACGGGTGGTTTGTAGGCGGGAGGAGGAATATAGACATCTTCCTTCTCTTTTTCTTTCCCTTTTTTGGTGGTGGTTTCAACTAGTTTAGGTTGAGGATCAGTGGTTGTTACACCACTTCTAGTAGTGATTGCCATAACCCTTCCCTTTGGGTTATCTTCCGTCTTCCCGGGAAGCTTTCCTTGATCTCTCAGGACTTCTCCGGCTTTGCTAAATACTTGGTTTTCTAAAGCTTTGTGAGCTTTATCAACCGAAGTTATAAACTCTCTAATCCTTGTAGCTTTCCTAGGATTGTCTCCAACATGGGATCGGGCATCTCCTTCTCCGTCTTGTTCGATCCATTTGATGATTGCTCCTGATTTTTCAAAGGAGTAAAAGAAGATGGAGATGTTAAAGCTTTTTCAGCATGTGAATAGGGATTACTTGGATTTTGTTGATTCTATCTCCAATTGATGTTGTTGGAGTTCCTATTGTTATTATTCCAGTTGTGGTTCCGGTAATCATTCCTATTCCCTTGATTGTTATCCCTCCCCATATAGTAAGCTTCTTGCTCCTTCGCCTTTTGAAGGCTATTTTTAATGACTTCCTTCAACTCTTTGATCTCATTGTTGAGGAAAAATATTTGTGTTTGCGCAGCTTGATTCAACTTGGCTCCCGGATCTCCTTGATTCCGGCTATTCGGGTCCACCTTCCGGTGGGAATATTTCTCAATCACTTGGGCTTCCTTCTCTATGAAGTCCCAAGCATCATCTTCTCTCATGTCCATGAATGTACCACAAGAGAGAGATTGGAGATTGATGTTCGCCACTTAGCATGCGTGCAATCAAGCTTTAAATTTATAAAACTAGAATAAAAGCAAGCGAACCCGCAGTGTACGGATCGACGTAGTTAAGCAAGAATTCCAGAGTATCGAACACAGGGATTTGGGGGGAACAAATTCAGTTGTAAAGTTGTCAAGCAAGAAAAAGGGTAAAGCTTTGCGAATATATTGGGAAAACAGCAACCCTAAAGATCCAGATATCTAATTGTGGCAATCGATTCAAGATATACTAAAGAACTAAGGACAAAGTTAAGAGTTGCAAAGGTATACTAAGGTAAAGCAATGTACGGTGAAGTTCCAAGGCTTTATATGACTTACCTAAAGACACTCTCTATAAAGGTTGTTGAGGCTTCAATATAGAAAGAATCTAAAGGTAAGAATTGATCTCAAATACCCAAACTTGTAACCCAAGGATCAAGACTAACTAAACCGATTAAGGTTGTGACACTCGAAATCGAAGTAGAGGTTGTTGAGGCTTCACTACTACCTAGAAAAGGGTAAGCCAAGACTAGATTAAAGCAAATCTTTAACCTTGGATCAAAGTAAAAGCAAAGTTCGTAAACTGGCACAAATTACGGGTATATCTTGAGTTCCACGGCCGTGGAACCTCAAGAACAGACCGTGGTTTTGGTTCGTCGGCGAATCTCTCTAACTCTCAGGGTCCAATCCGTTACGATCGATATATCATCATCTAAGCCACAACTATTAACCCTTCACCTTAGAATTGCTAAAGGGTTTTAGCCAATAACCATTGTCATGATATCACAAATCAATTTAAGAAGAATGAAAGATGAAAAACCTTCGAAAACTCAAATAAAACTCAAATCAATCTCAATTCCACAAACAAGAGTAATAATGTATATCAAATTCGGAATAGACACAAACCAATAACTATCCTTGATAAGAACGAAGAACGGGATGTCAATCCGTCTTCTAATCAAACCTACGAATAAAAGGCGCAACTCCCGCCACACACAACTTCCAAATCTTCAAGCCTTCGTAAATCTCCGTTGCAAAATGCAACTCTCCGCACGTCCAATGAAACCCTAGGCACGTGTAAGCGAGCGTAAGCGAAGGTCTCGAATTCTCCCTCCTTCAGCCCTTTTATAAGGAAGGATAAAATAACCGTCCGGCCCATATACGTAAATGATATGTCAATATTGTATTCGTCAAAAGATTGCCTAAATCACGGTTTCATGGAGTTCCACAGCCGTGGTTTAGAGCGTGGAAGTGGATTACGGTTCTTCACAATTTCCACGACCGTACTTTATACCGTGTAACTCTCTGGAATACTCCACGTTCATGTTGCCAAGATCCACGGCCGTGGTTTTGGGCGTGGACTTCTCTACGACCGTATTTTAGAGCGTGGAAGTGTAAATTGCTTGTAGTTTCCTTTGTGTCGTGCCATTCCTCATCCTAGCACCTCCCTTGGCTTCTTTGATGTGTCCTCAATCCTTGGATGTGCTCAATTCATCTCCTTTATCTCTCAATTGGTTCGGTTTTAGCTCTTATTCACCTATAATCAACACAACGCTTATGTAGACCTCTATATCGACAATGTAGACAAACTAGCTAACAATTGCTTCAATGCCTCATCAATGAACATGGATGAAAAACAACTAGAAAAAGTGCGTAGAATATCGCAATATTTCATGCTAACAATTGAATTGTGTAATTATTTGTGGTATCCCTCTTCGGCTGTAATGTGGCCAACTTTACAGCTGGAAGAGCTTGATACCAAGCTAAAGCTTTGTCCTTCAAAGAGAAGAAGAACGGTTTAATCTTGTAATTATTTATGGTTGCCCTCTTCGGCTGTAATGTCTCCATGAGAATCTCGAAATTCTGCAAGTGTTGGTGTCAAGATTCAGCACTTGCTCCACCAAATTGACTTTGGCGAACCATGGTGATAACTTGTGGGCTGAAACTGAATTCCTGGATGTCCTCAGCTCCGAAATTCACACCTAGACGGCGTGGTTGCTAAATCGGATCCATTCTTTGCCCAAGAGTTCGTGGTTCATCCCCTCCATTAGCAACTCTCACATCCTCAGCTGGAATGCGATGAACAACTGGTGGTCTTGGGTTGTTACGAACGGGATGAATCACCGGATTGATTTCTTCAAGTTCCGGCATGTCCGGATCGATTTCTTCATCATCGGATGAATCATCTCTAGTGGACTTAGTTGGTTTCTTGACCTTCTTCTTCTTCTTCTTCTTCCTTGCATCATTCAGTTCCAACTTCATGCCCAACATCATAGCCCTGAGTTCATGAATTTGGAATTGATAACTCGTTTCCGCATCCACACGAGCTTTCTCACTCAACTTAAGTTGACGTTGAGCTTCATCCAACTCAGCTTCGATGTTTCTCTCGTTATTTTCAGCCATTTTCTTTCCTTCAACTTCCTTCTTAAAGTTTTCTCCAATTCGGGGTCAAAAGGAACTAGATCTTTGGTAGATCTAGTCTTTCCCATATACCTAAAGAATCTACAAAGATCACTCAAGTAGACAAATCAAATCCCAAGAGCAAGAGCTCCCCAGCTAGACAACCGAAAACCGAATTTGGTCTAGACCAAATCCGCGGAAACAGCGGCAAAAACTTGTTCGGCCAAAAGCGTGCGTCACTAGTTTTAAATTTATATCTAGAACTTAAGCAAAAGCGAACCCGCAATGTGCGGATCAGCTGTAGTAAGGCAAGAAATTCCAGAGTCGAACTCAGAGATTTGGTGAGAATAAAATCGATTTCAGTTATCTAACAAAGTGCAAAAGCTTTTGTGATTAATAAAGAAGGTGAATGATTCCAAGGATTCAAGTATCCGACTGCAACTTTCGATTCAAGACACTTCTAAAGATCAAAGGATAGAGTTTATATTACCAAGGTTATGTGTTTCAAAGATAGATATCGTACGGTGAAGTTCCAAAACTTATTTCTCTAATCCAAATGCTCTCTCCATAAGGGTTATTGAGGTTGCGATATAGAAAGGTCTAGGGAAAAGAATTACACTGAAACTAACTATCCAGAACCCCAGGATATGACTCTCCAAGGTAAAGATAGAAAGCACACTCGAACCTTAATAAAGGATGGTGAGTCTCTCTATTACCCAAATCTTACAATCTTAATCTGTTAAATGTAGAATCAATGATGAAGTCTCTTCAAACACTTAAATAGAGGTTAGAAAGGTTAAGCAAGGTTGGGATTTAGGCAAGGATTAACTTTGGTTAAAGAATAAATCAATTAAAGATCGTCAGAGGAATAAATCGACTGGATCATAGGAAAATCCGTCCGATTTTCCTGAAGAACAACACGATTTATCTGTTGTCGCAAAGTTAAAATCTAAACTCTCAGGGTCCGATTGTTTGAATGAGTTCAGCCTATCAACATCTAAGCCTCAATCATCAACTATTCTCCATAGAATCACAAAGGTTTTAGCCAACCATTTTCAAAATCAAATCAAAATTGAGATTGAGTGAATAAATCAAATAAACCCGAATTTTGAATAAAAACTCAATAATCTCAAAATCTGTAAACCAAATTCAAATCTAATCAAAGTATCTCTCAAATTACTCACTAATGTGTTCACAAATCACAAGAATCGCAAGGGAAACAAAGAATCTCATGATAATGATCAAGATTGACTTCCCGACTATTTCCCTTCAATCTCCTTCCAAAAATCTTCAATCTTTCTCAAACGTGTAAAGATCTCCCGCTGCGGAACCCCCATTTCCATTCCTAGGGTTCCAGTGTATAGTTCCTTGCTAATGGGCCGCTTGGACAAAACACTTCTCAAGTCCAAAAGTGATGGGCTTTGAGTCGTCGTTATCTTTGGGCCGAAAGGTAGAAAAATCGTGCTAGTCGATTTACAAGGAAAATCGTACGATTTTATGAAGGACAAATTGTCCGATTTATATGTAAATTGGCATGATTTTCTTCAACAGAGAATGCTCGTCTTTTGGCTTGTTTCCTTTCTCCCTTTTGTGACTCTTTTACGCAACTCCTTTGCTCTTTGCGATTCCTCTAAGAATCCTTAATCTTCCCTAATAGCTTTAGATGCTCCTTGCTCCACTTTTACTTCCAAATCCTCCGAATTCACCTACAATTCAACCAAAAATCGTGTAGACCTCTATTTCCGGAATATAAATGAATAAAGCCTAGAAGGTAAACAAATTATCTCTAAATGCAAGGTAAATCGAGGTAAACCTCTACAATATGCATGATTATAATTGTATATAATTCATGTCATCAATGACCAACAAAATTATCATTGGTGGGATCAACAAAACCAACAACAACAACCCCAACAAGGTAAGTATCAATCAACTGAGGATATGTTGCAGGTTTTGACTAAACATTTTGCTACTCATGTCCAAACAACAGAATCAAGCATCAAGAAACTTGAAAAACAGGTTGGGCAAATGGCGGAAGCCATAACAAGGATTGAAGCTAGATCCTTCGGAGGATTGCCTTCCCAGACGATCATAAACCCCAAGGAGAATGTTAGTGCCCTAACATTGAGGAGTGGGAAGCAAATCCAACAGAAACCAGAAAAAGAACTACAGAGCAAACCCTTTGACGAGTTTTCCGCACCCACAGCCGCCCTTGCGCCTGCACTCTGGCGCCCCTGCGAAAAACACAACAGAGAGTTCTACTGAGAAGGATTCTTACATCCGACCTAAGTTCCCACCACTGTACTCTAAGAAACCACCAACCCCTTTTTCGTGAGGCACTAAAAGAGAGAAGAATCAATGAGGACAAGGATCTCTTTGAGACCTTCTCCAAATGCGAGGTAAATATCCCACTCCTTAAGTTAGTGAAAAGTATTCCTAAATATGCTCGTTTCTTGAAGGAACTTTGCACTATCAAGAGGAATTAGAAGCTGAAAGGGAAACAGAAAGTACAAGTGATTGAGCATGTTTGTGCAGTTTTTTAACGTAGAATGCCCAAGAAGTGCAGCGATCCGGGCATGGTAAGCATTCTTTGCGTTATATTGGAAACCCGTTTTAACAAAGCCATGCTTGACCTTGGTGCTTCTAGAAATGTCTTGCCATATTCTATTTATGAATCACTTGGCCTTGGACCATTAACGGAAACTAGGATTGTAGTACAACTCGCTCATAGATCAAATGTATACCCGAAAGGGATAATTGAAGATGTATTAGTAATGGTAAACAACCTAATTTTCCCTGCTGATTTCTTCGTAATGAAAATGGAAAATGACACGCATGCTGCACCCTTATTGTTAGGTAGACCATTCTTGAAAACTGCTAGGACTAAAATTGATTATGTTAGTTGCAAACTAACCATGGAGTTTGGTAATGAAGTAGTGGAATTTGACATCTATGATGCAATGAAATTTCCTAGTGATTATCATTCTTTATGTGCTATTGACATTGTTGAACCTTTTGTGCAAGATGTGTTTGATGATTCTGATATTGTTGAAATGAAAAATGTAATTGAGCATAACATTATTGATTTCAAATCAGAATATGTATTAACTTCCAGCATGAAAGAGGTCCTAGCCCAACTAGATGGGCATAAGAGGTTACCTATCTCCAATTTGGCCATTGGGACCACTTTACTAACCCCAAGCGAGAAGCTTGTTCCATCTATAGTGCAGGCACCGGACATAGAATTGAAGCACCTTCCATCCCATCTCAAGTACGTTTTCATTGGAGATAACAATACCTTACCGGTGATCATCTCCAACAAGTTGACCACCGGTCAAGAAGACAAGTTGGTGAAGGTGTTGAAAGAACATAAGACGGCCCTTGGATGGACCATTAAAGACATCAAAGGGATAAGTCCATCAACTTGCATGCATAGGATCTTACTTTAGGATGAAGCAAAACCATCTCGGCAACCTCAACGAAGGTTAAATCTACCAATGATGGATGTGGTCAAAAAGGAGGTGTTGACGCTCCTCCAAGCGGACATGATCTTCCCTATTTCGGATAGCACTTGGGTAAGTCCAAACCAAGTGGTTCCAAAGAAAGGAGGCACCACAATGGTGGAAAATCAACATGGAGAAATGGTCCCGAGTAAAACGCAAACCGGATGGAGAGTTTGCATTGACTACCGCAAACTCAACAAGGTAACACGTAAAGACCATTTCCCATTACCTTTTATTGATCAAATGTTGGAACGTCTTGCAGGTCATCTATACTACTACTTCCTTGATGGATATTCGGGGTTCTTCCAGATAGCGATTGCACCGGAAGACCAAGAAAAGACGACCTTCACTTGCCCATTTGTCACTTTTACGTATCGCAGAATGCCATTTGGACATTGCAACGCACCCGACACCTTCCAACGGTGCATGATAAGTATTTTCTCTGAGTACATAGAAAATTTTATTGAAGTCTTCATGGATGATTTCACCGTCCATGGAGACAGTATTGATGCATGTCTAGGACATTTAAAACTTGTTCTTGAAAAATGTGTTGAAACCAATCTAGTTCTTATTTCGGAAAAATGCCATTTCATGGTGGAGCAAGGTATCGTGCTAGGAGATGTAATATCCTCCAAGGGGATAGAGGTAGATAGGGCAAAAGATGATGTAATTCAAAGTTTACCTTATCCTACTAACGTTCGGGAAATCCGTTCTTTTCTTGGTCATGCAGGTTTCTACCGACGGTTCATCAAAGACTTTTCGAAGATCTCGGCACCCTTATGTGAATTGCTCAAGAAAGACGTCTCCTTCATAGTGGATGAGAGTTGCAAAAGAGCTTTCGACACTTTGAAGGCATGTCTTACTAGTGCACCAATCTTCCGTTCTCCGGATAGGGAGAAACCTTTCGAAATCATGTGTGACGCCAGCGACTATGCTGTAGGAGTTGTCTTAGGACAGAAAGATGCACGAGCCTCACACTTAATCCATTATGCATCTATGACACTCATTGGAGCGCAAAGGAATTACTCTACCACCGAGAAGGAGATGCTTGCGGTGGTTTTTGCCCTTGAGAAATTCAAACAGTACCTAGTTGGAGTAAAGGTGATTATTTTTACTAACCATGCAACTCTTAGGTACCTCATGGCGAAGAAGGAGGAAAATCCACGATTGATACGATGGGTGCTTCTTCTAAGTGAGTTCAACCTAGAGATACGGGACAAGAAGGGGGCTGAGAACCTGGTGGCCGATCATCTGAGTAGATTAGTAAAGGGAGAAGAAGAACCAGATAAAGGAAAGGAAATAGTTGGAAGTTTTCCAGACGACACATTCTACACAACTCTCTGTTGTGTAACCGCCCCCGCGCCTCAAACTTCCCGCCCCTGCGGCCAGCCACCCATGCGGCTCAGTCTAGGCGCCCCTGCGGAATTATCGACAGAGGTTTGTCTTAAGCTCCAGTCTTTTAAGCCTTGGTTTGCTGACATTGTGAATTTCATTGTCAAGAAGGAGTATCCTCCAGACTTCACCAAGCCAAAACGAGAGAAGGTAAAGGCTGAAGCTTGACACTACGTTTGGAACGATCCTTACCTTTGGAAGCATTGTAGTGACCAAGTGATCCGACGTTGCATACCGGATAAAGAGGTACAATCCGTCCTAACTTTCTGTCATTCTGAAGCATGTGGGGGGCACTTTGGGGCAAACAAAACTGCAAGAAAAGTTTTGGATGCCGGTTTCTTTTAGCCACACATTTTTAGGGACGCTTTTGCGTTTTGCAAAGTGTGTGATAGATGCCAAAGCGTAGGAAATATTTCAAGGAGACATGAAATGCCCCAATCCTCTCATATATTTTGCGAAATATTCGACGTTTGGGGGATTGATTTCATGGGGCCTTTTCCTACTTCATTTGGGCATACATATATTTTACTTGTGGTGGACTATGTTTCCAAGTGGGTGGAAGCAAAGGCCACCAAAACTGATGATTCAAAAGTGGTTGCAACTTTCCTTAAGGAAAATATTTTTGCAAGATTTGGAATTCCAAAAGCCTTAATAAGTGATAGGGGTACCCATTTCTGCAACAAGACGATCACGGCCCTCCTTAAGAAGTACCACGTCCACCAACGAGTGTCAACAGCTTATCATCCACAAACAAATGGTCAAGCTGAGGTATCAAACCATGAAATTAAGACCATCCTCAAAATGACGGTCTCTCCCGGAAGGAAGGATTGGAATGCAAGGCTAAACGACGCTCTATGGGCATATCGGACAACCTACAAGACTCCTATAGGGATGTCTCCCTTCAGGCTCGTGTTTGGGAAAGCTTGCCACCTTCCGGTGGAGCTAGAGCACAAAGCTTGGTGGGCGGTAAAGAAGTGCAATATGAACATAGAAGAAGTGAGAGAATTCCGGAAACTCCAACTGCAAGAATTGGAGGAATTGAGATTAGATGCGTATGACCATGCCACTTCATACAAAGAAAAAACCAAAGCATGGCATGACCGAAACATTCTCCAGAAAGATTTCAAGGTAAGTAATAAGTTACTTCACTTTCAATCACGTTTGAAACTTTTTGCAGGTAAGTTGCGTTCAAGGTGGACAGGGCCGTTCGTGATTGCCGAAGTATACCCCCACGGCGTTGTGGATCTCTATGATCCACAAACGCACAAGGTGTTCAAGGTAAACAGACAAAGGCTAAAACCCTACCTTGAAGGAGTAAAGAACGATCCAATTGATGAGATGGTACTGGAGGAGGAACAGTATGAGGAGTAGAACCCTTACGTCGAGCCAACGACATAAAACAAAGGCGCTATTCGGGAGACAACCTGAAGGAATAAGAAGAGGAGTCTCTATCAAGAAAACCACCCCCGCGGCCTAGTGTTCCCGCCCCTACGGTGACACCCCTGCCCAGCGCCGCCCCCGGCGTTGGGCTTGCGTCTGCAAAAGCCCTTGCCACCGCCCCCGCGGTGACAAGCCCTGCCCCTGATGCGGCCACCCTTGACACGCATTCTCAGCACCGCCCTCAGCGCTGAGCCTGCGCCTTCGTTTTCATTGTCACCGCCCTCGCGGTGACAAGCCCCCGCCTCTGCAGTTTTAGCCAAAAAAGAGAAAAAAATAAGAAATCCCAAAATACCCTACACCTACCCCGCCCACTCACTCTCTCCCTTCACCAACCACAACTCTCCCTCGCACCTTACCTCTCTCATAGCTCATGCCCCTGCGCCCTCATTAAACCCTCACACACCACCCTCTGCTCACGCCCCTACGCCACCGCCGACAACCCAGACGACGCCCTCACCACGCCCTTGCGCCACCAGCTTTCACCACCACCAACACCATCCACAATCTTTAATCCTCAACCACGTTCCATCCTCACACACTCTCTTCCCTCTACTCTGAGCACCTCCGGAGACGTCTCCATCAGCAAGAAGTCGCCGGAGCACCCCCAAGAGCCACCACCTTCGTAGCTGGCCAAAATCGCCCCCTGCACTTCTCCCGCCCCTGCATCTGCAAGCTTCCGCACCTGCGCCTCACCGCCCCTGCACATCTTCGGCCACCCCTGCGGAAAACACAATAAAGGGTTCGTCTTCTTTCTCTATTTTTGAAAGTTACTAATTCCTTTATTTAATCAACTGCAAGAATGGAACCACAAAGGAAGTCCAAGATGTCGGAGGCTGAGAAGGAGCGATATAGGATTGTGCAAGATCGGATTGTGTATGCAACTCGGTTTTTGCACATTCCTACCTTAGAGTAGCTAGGCATGTTGGAGAGCATGCAGTCGTTCCTTAACAATGCTGGGCTCGGAGACTTTCTACAGAGGAGGAATCCAACGTATCCTGAGCCAGCCGCCAATTCTAAGCCACCTTCACCATGGAGAAGGAGGATCACGTGTGTGTTTGACTTACCTTCAAGTTCAACAAGAAGAAGTACACCGTTGATTACCTCCAAAAGTAGGCGGCCTTTGGAGTAACTCTCAACCCCTCAGAGAACTGGTGGGAGACAGTCCCGACACCGGACCTATGCGAGTTTTGGCAGGCTGCTACAAGATCTGATTTTCATGCCGGGGGTGAGTACTCAAACAAACTCACTCACCCTTGCTTGAGGCTCCTGTCAAAGATCATCATGAGTGTCTTATGTGGACACAAGGAGGAGAACAAGGTCGCCCTCAAGGACCTTCCACTGCTCTATTCCTGCCTCCCGATAAGCGAGAAAGTGATGGATTGGCCATACCTCTTCCTTACCGCGTTGAAGCGGATTAGGAAGAATGAGCCAAGGGAAATTTTTGGCGGTGGGGTGATCTCCTTGATCGCCTCACAAGTTATGGATCTTTCCGGCCTAGAAGACGGGTTGGAGGCGCCTCTCTACACGGAGGGGAAGCTGGGGACGTGCAAGCTCCTCAAGAGGGATGGGGACAACCTATTTTGTCTCTCATTTGCAGATGAGAGCCACATCACATACCTTCCCCGGCCACTTCCACTTGGGGACGAGCTCTCCGAGCTTTTCATCCCGGCTTATCTTCTCGTGCCGAGGAGGCCTCAGAGGGTCATTGTTGAGAGGCACGGTGCGAGCTCCAGCCGGGCTTATTATGAGCGGCATATGCCCATACCGTAAGACGAGGAGATGCCTACTGCGGCACCAGATGATGATCCGGCACTTCCGAGTCTTCAAGCTCAGATGGCGGTCTTGACCACCCAGCATCAGGCATGGCAGACCGAATACCAGCGGATCATGCTTGAGCAGTATCAGAGCTGGTAGACGAGCTTCGCCTCCTCCATGACCTCCCACTTTGACCGGAGGAAGGATGCGTGGCAGGCGGCTCAGCAGCAGCAGCTCGAGGCTCAGCAGTTCGCTTGGCAAGCCGGCTTTGAAACCTCATTTGGCCGTCGGATGGATGCTCAGTAGGCCCGCATCGACACGCTCTACCGCCGGCAGGAGCACTTTTTCATCCACTTCCCGTACCCACCGGAGGAGGGTCCGGATGGTCCAGCCGGACCATCCCACTAGTGGTATCATCCCTTATTCCTTCTCCGCATTTATCTTTGCTTTGAATTTCCACTTTGAGGGCAAAGTGTACTTCAAGTATGGGGGAGGAAATATCTTTGCATGTATAGTTTGTTTTTGAGTTTGTTTGCTTTTAGGTCTGTTGAGTTGTAACTTAGTTTGATATTCATTAAAAAAAAGGCAAAGAAAATAAAAAAAAGGCATGAAAATCCTTGGATAAACCAAAAACCCGAAAGGGCGGTTTAGGCAAAAAGAAGGTAGTCCGACCAACCTTAGGTTGGTGCAAAATTGGACTTGAGAGATGTGAGTTCCAAGTGAGATCATCAAAGAAAAGAAGAAGAGTGGCAAGATGAAAACCCGAAAGGGCACCTTGGAAAAATGAGCGGCACCGAGTGTAGGTTCCCTTTCCGGCGTTTGGCGGCATAAGAAGGGGAGTCATAAGGAGGTTGTCCGGGTAGGTCACTCTTGGAGCAATAAGAATGGTAGTTTTCTCACCTTTTTTCTCACATTTTCTCTCTTTTTCCTTCTTCCTTTCTTGGCTTTTCTTTTCCATTATCTATGCCACTTACCCATGCTTCCTGAGGCCTTTGAGTCTAAAAAAAACTATTGTCATGTGTTTTACTCGGGACGAGTAAAAGGTCTAAGTTTGGGGGCGTTTGATAGGTGATGGAATCACTATCATTTAGGTTAGTTTTTAGAGTCTTTTTTATCACATTAGTGTCGGTTTATGCTACTAACCCCTTGATCCAGAAGAAGAAGACAAAAGAGGAGTTTTAGCACTTGGGAGTTGAAAACCATGCACGAAGCAAAACTTCTATTGCCTCACCGCCCCCGTGGAGTAGTGTCACCGCCCCTGCGGGTGACACCACGTTCCGGAGCGCAGCCTACGCCTTCGCCAGTGCCAGGAACGAAGACTGTCAGCGCCCCTGCGCCACTCCATGATGCCCCTGCAGTGACTTATCCTAAAGAAGCGAAGACCGGCGCCCCTGCACCTCTACCTGCGTCTCACCCTGTGGAGCTGTGATGTTGAAGAGTCAGTGTCACCGCCCCTGCGTGAACACTGTGCCGCCCCTGCGGCTCGGCATCTGATGCGATAGAAAGTTGAAGAGTCAGGCATTTAAAGATCATCAATGATCCACCCCTGCGGAACTGCCAGGCCGCCCCTGCGGCCACGAAGAAGATCAAACGTTTTCGCCTGAACCGCCCTTGCGGATATGAAGGCCGCCCCTGCGGTTCAACGACAGAGGCTTTACTCCGGCTGTTTACACCACCTTTATGGCATTAAAGGTGGCTATTTTGGCCGGCCATTTACTCCCATTTAGTGCCATTTGTAGTATAAATAGACCATGGTTGATTGCTTGAATCATCCATCATTTCCCACTTTTATTCTCTCTTGCTTCCTTTGTGATGAGCTTCTAAGTTTCCTTGCTACATTGGGTTGATTTGAGGCTGCATTATTACTTTGGTTGTAAGTTCCTTTTTAATATAAGTTTTATTCAGTAATGTTTTGTGTTTCTTGAGCTTCAATTATCTAAGTTGCATGTTTTCTTTATTACTTAAGATTGATCACCTTAGGTTCTAAGTGCATGCAAACAACTAGGATTAATAGATTCCGGGTTCGGGTCTTTAGTCTAGTGGTAACCTTTAAGTAATAACGGGTTGTAATTGCTTGAAGGAAAAGAAACACAATTATAAAGATTAGTTTAACGGTTTTAATCTTCTTTTTATATCCCTTAGTCTTTGTTTGAAAGCTAACTTGTGACTTGTTCTTGTAGGTTTACGGAACACTAACTTGTTAAGTTGTGTTGATGCCGGTTGGCTCAACACATAAATATGATCAAGATGGGAACATTACCTGAAACTTGTAAAAGGAACTCACCAAAGTAGTAATCGCATGCTAAGAATCAACCTAGTGTAGATTCACTCATCATCATCTTATTAATCTCTTTTATTTGCTTTTTAAGTTTTGCGTGCATCAATTCATTCCAAAACCCCCCTTTTGTTACTTTATCCTATAATCAATAATTGAATTTAATAAAATAACACGAACTCTCTTGGGTTCGACCCTTACTTTATCACTATACTTGCTTTAGTGTTGAGTTCGGAAAATATTTTGAAAGGATACAAACGACCTTAGGATAAGTCCTTAGTCAATTACCATGTTATAGATGCCCCATAGACTAGGCATGCTACCGTGTGATCTAGCAGAGTGGCAGGCTGAAGACGTCTCGTGCATAGGTTGTTGTGGGCTTTTGGGTTTGTTTACCTTTTCCTCCTGCGTGACGATGATCTTTTGTTACCTCTTGTGTGAGGCGTTGTGTTTTGTACTCGGTTATGTTGTTTTACCTTTTGGTTGTACAGTTTTATACAGCTTTGTATTTGTTTTTATATCTGTCGGTGCCATGTTTAAGGTCCACTGAAATTGTTGTCAGGCTAGGGTGAGGATCCATTGTGAGATCCTAGCCCAATGTGACACTCCGAGTCCTGCGGATTCGGAGTGTCATAATTTACACAAGCGGTTTAAAACCGTTAGCTATACTCGAAGCATTAAAGACATGGTGAAGGCACATACACACTCATACATCATACATCACATAATCATGCTCCAAAACAAGTCCGGTTATTATCTTTACTTATTAGGTCGTATCCCATTCTAGGTCAACTTAGTTTTGTGACACGAGACCATTGTGGTCCCGCCTCGGTCCCTACTTACCGGTATGGAACGGTACGGATGCCTTCGCCGTCTAACCAGCACGGGCTAGTCGCCGAGAACCTCCTGGACTCTTGCAAGAGCTAGGCAGATGATGTCACCACCTTTTATCATACACTTGGGCTAAATTATATATAAATGCCGGTGTCCCTATTACCGGTTTAGTTGATATAACAAAAGCGATAAAACATACACCACCAAACACACAATGAATCTAATACATCGAATACGGCTAAGTAAGTCCGGAGTCTTACCTTGTCTCTCAACTCACAATACTCTAGCTTCCTTACTGAGGAAGCACACAACCTTCTCATACATGAATACACTCATCAACAAAAGCCCACACTCATGAAGTCATAAACTTCATTCTAATGATCTAAGTAAGATCACTCAACTCTCAAACTAGGAAAGCATTCTAGGGTCCAAGGTACTCATGACACTCTCAACAAGCAAGGTAAACTCACAACAACCTCTACAACATATGGACATGATCAACATCTTAGGAGAGTCAATCTAGCCTAGAAGAATTCAACATGCTCAAACACTCAAGATCATCACTCTCATCAAGCCATAAGAGCTCTAAGGATAGCAACCACTATATGGCATTCTCATAAGTTCTAGGTTCATCTTAAGCATGCTTCTAACTAGGTACCATCATAAGGTCTAAGGAAGGAACGAAGAGGAAGGAAGGAAGAAAGGAACCTACTAGTGAAGAAAACCCAGCCGTGGAAGCAAACTGGCGCCCCGGCGGGAACTGTCACCGCCCCCAGCAGCACCCTGGAGCCGCCCTTGCACCTGGTGGCCGCCCCTGCGGTGGCTCTGGCGTCCCTTGCGGTGGCTCTGGCCGCCCCTGTGGTGGCCTTGATCCGCCCCTGCGCCTCTGGTGATCCGCCCCCGCGGTCGAACAGCAGAAACTTCGTCTTCTTCGTTTCTTCGACTGGTTCTTTGCTCCAAGTGCCTCCTTCTCTTGTTGGGCCTTCTCCAAACTCCCACCACAGGTCCTAGCTTCCTCACTACGACCTAAACGAGCTATATGAAGGGACATACAAAGGTTTACAAGATCTCCCTTCAAAAGCTTCCTCCATAGCCATGGAGGTAAAGAGGAGAGGAAGAAGGGAAGAACTAGCAGCAAGATGAAGAGGGGAAGAGATAACTTACCACAACGAATCCGGATCTATAAGGCCGCAACTTCCCACACCACTCTTCCAAGGAGAAAGAAGAAGAGAGCAACAAGGAAGAAGAGAAGTGGAAGACGGAAAAGAACGTGAAATGGGAATGGGGAAATGGGGAGAGGGAATAATGAGGCTGACAAAGTGGTGGGTATACCCAAGGGTCAGCAGCCCCCTTTGTCCCCTCACTCCTCTTCCCAAGGTGGGAAGTTTCGAGTAAACATTTCGCTACTCATATCCAAACCACATATTCAAGCATCAAGAATCTCGACAAACAGGTTGGATACATGGCGGAAACCATCACAAGGATCGAAGCTCGATCCTCGGGAAACTTTCCCTCTCAAACCGTCGTTAACCCTAAGGAGAATGTTAGTGCTCTAACATTAAGAAGCGGGAGGCAAGTGCAACCAAAGTTAGCTTTGGAATCAAAGGAATTGGTTTTTGATAGTTCCGTCACCCCCACAACCTCCCCTACGGGTCTCCTAACGTCACACTCTACACCATCGTCGCCCCTGCGGTGACAAACCCTTAGCCGCCCCTGCGACTGTAAGATCCTGCCCCTGCGGGAAAGTCGACATAGGATTTTGCTTAAGAGGACTCTTATGTCCGTCTAGGTTTTCCACCACTGTATGCTGACAAAGCACCAGCTCGTTTTCCAGAAGCACTCAAGGAAAAAAGCGTGAAAGAGGACAAGGATCTCCTAGAGACCTTCTCCAAATGTGAGGTAAACATCCCCCTTTTAAAACTTGTGAAGAGTATTCCTAAGTATGCTCATTTTTTGAAGGAATTATGCACAATCAAGAGGAACCAAAAGCTGAAGGGGATGCAAAAGGTTCAAGTGAGTGAGTATGTCTCAGCGGTGTTTCAAAAACAAATGCCCAAGAAATGTAGTGATCCAGGCATGGTGAGTATTCCTTGTCTCAGGCGAAACTCGCTTTGACAAAGCAATGCTTGACTTAGATGCCTCAATTATTGTACTTCCATATTCCATTTATAAATCTCTTGGCCTTGAGCCACTTCTAGAAACTCGAATTGTTGTCCAACTAGCATATAGATCTAATATTTATCCTAAGGGAATAATTGAAGATGTGCTAGTTATGGTTGATAATTTGATTTTTCCTGTTGATTTCTTTGTGTTGGATATGGAACATGAGTCAAAGGTTGCACCTATTTTTTGGGGAGACCATTCTTAAAAAATGCTAAAACTAAGACTGATTACGTTAGTGGGAAATTGACAATGGAATTTGATGGTGAAGTGGTTGAATTTAACATTTATGATGCTATGAAACACCCCATCGATGACCATTCTCTTTGTGCTATTGATGTAAATGAACCAATTATACAAGATGTTTTTGACATTCCGATATTGATGAGTTAAAAAGCATAATTGAAAACAACATTGATATTCATAATTCGAATTATGCCTTGACATCTAACATGCAAGAAGTTCTAGCTCAGTTAAATGGGCAGAAAAGGCTCCCCATCTCACCTTTGGCCATTGGGCCCACCTTGCTAACTCTAAGCGAAAAGCTTGTTCCCTCTATTGTGCAGGCTCCAGAGATCGAGTTGAAAGAGCTTCCCCAACATCTCAAGTACGCTTTCCTAGGGGAAAATGACATTTTGCCGGTGATAGTATATATCTAGCAAATTATCTTCTCATCAAGAGAAGAAGTTGGTGAACATCCTTAAGGAGCACAAGACGGCTCTTGGTTGGACCATTGCGTACATTAAAGGCATTAGTCCCTCTACATGTATGCATCGGATCCTCCTTGAGGAAGAGAGAAAACTATCAAAGCAACCCCAAAGGAGACTAAACCCGCCTCTTATGGATGTGGTCAAGAAGGAAGTGTTGAAGCTCCTCCAAGCGGATATGATCTTCCCGATTTAGGATAGCAAATGGGTCAGTCCAACCTATGTTTTCCCAAAAAAGGGAGGGACTACCATGGTGTAAAATCAACATGGTGAGATGGTTCTAAGCAAAACTCAAACCGGATTAAGGGTTTGTATCGACTACCGTAAATTAAACACGGTAACCCAAAAGGACAATTTTCCTTTACCTTTTATTGACAAAATGCTTGAGCGTTTTGTAGGTCACCTCTATTATTGTTTCTTAGATGGATACTCGGGCTATTTTCAAATAGCCATCGCTCTGGAGGACCAAGAGCAGACTACCTTTACTTTTCCTTTTGGAACTTTTGCGTACCGCAAAATGCCATTTGGACTTTGTAATGCTCTCGGCACCTTTGATAACATGTATTATTGTTTATATTTTTGGATTGGTTTAGATGTTTTATCTTCATAAATCTGCATGCATGGATGTATATTCTTGATCATTATGTTGTTTTATTTACCTTTGCAAGAATCGAGGTGTACACCTAGTTTTGTTGTAATTGTAATGAAAATAACACATTTTGGAGCGATATGGAGCTAAGGGATCTAAGGAGTCATTGGAGCTACATTATGGAGCATTAAGGAGCTACAAGAAAGGCTTAGAAACCATGGAAGTTGGACAGAAGATTGATTTTGGACCAGATTAGAGAGATTTACACGTAGTTGAGGATCACCTCGGATGGCTACAGTTTCACCTCGACCGAGAAGATCTTTCCATTGGGCTATACCGAGGCGAACGGCCCACAGCCCATAAGATCTTTTATTCTTGGCTGAAGATCTTTTATTTTTGGCAAGTGTTTTTCCTATATATTGGGATGGATTTTCTTGATGGAAGCATGTCTTAGATATGGAAGTTGAATGAAGTTTGTTAGTTTGGAAGATTGAAGATATTTCAAGGAAGGAAGGAAGTTGGCTTTGAAGATAAAGTTGAAGGCTTTGAAGGAAGTTGTAAGGTTTTCTTAGATTGTTTGATTGTTGTCTTTTGGTTTGTGATTGAGGAACGCAGTTTGATTGTTTAATTGATTGTTTGATTGAGTTATTGAGACCTTTGTGTTAAGGTTTTCTTGTTTGAATATTGATTCCCTTTTCATATATTTGATTATTGTTATCATGATGATTATTGGCTAAGTTCTTTGTGCGATTCTAGGATGATTGGCTGAAAGTTGTGGGGAAGAAGATGAACGAATGAGCCTTTACCCCAGTGGACCCTGAAAGCTCGAGCTTTACCTTAACCGAACCTCACCTTGGTCAGTTTGTAAAACATCTCGACCGAGATGGAACATAAAATGAGCCAGGCGTTATCTTTCCTGATCCTTATCTTGGTTGAGGTTTTAGTTTGCCAAATCCTATGCTTGTTATACCTTTCTTGGCCCATACGCAAACCTAGGATGAGACTTACCCGGTGATTCCTTTGCTTGTATACCCAAGATCATGAGTGTTAGGTAATAAAGGATTATCCTTTATTAGAGTTTGAGTGTGCCTTCATCCCATCTTTGAGTGTTAGCCTGAGACTTACCCGGTAAAGGTTAGTTCTATTCCCTTAGGTAGTGTGTTGGTTTGAGATTATAGTTCCTTTCCTTAGTACCCTGAGACTTTCCCGGTGAGAGGATCTTTGGTTTGGGATATTGAGTAGTGAGACTTACCCGGTGATCTATTCCTACCTTAGAAACACCTTCCCTTTGCAAACCCCAGCTTTGTCCACGTTATCCTTTGAGATCTTGAGTCGGAACCACAATTGGATGCTTTGACCTCTAGAATCTGCATTTTCTTTATTTGATTATTACATCATCTTTGATACCTTTGCTTTGTTGCTTGTTTTTTATTGACAACCTGAATTACCGTGCTTTGTTTCACAATAGTCCCTGTGTTCGACCCTGGAGTATTTGTTGTTATTACAATTGATCCGTACACTGCGGGTTCGCATATTGTTTCAGGCTTATATTTTAGGTTATAAATTTAAAGCAATTTCGTTCACCATGCACACACGTCTGAGAGCGAACAACCTTCCAACGGTGCATGCTAAGTATCTTTTCGGAATATATTGAAAACTTTATTGAGGTTTTTATGGACGATTTTACCGTACATGGAGATAGTTTTGATGCATGTTTAGAACATTTAAAACTTGTTCTTCAAAAATGCGTAGAAACCAATCTAGTTCTCAATTCAGAAAAGTGTCACTTTATGGTAGAGGAAGGTATTGTGCTAGGTCATGCTATCTCATTAAAAGTAATAGAAGTGGATAAGGCTAAAATTTTTGACGTAGTTCAAACTTTATCTTATCCTACTAATGTACGTGAAATTCGCTATTTCTTAGGTTATGCAGGATTCTACTGGCACTTCATCAAGGATTTCTCCAAGATTTCAGCACCACTGTGTGATCTTCTAAAGAAACACGTAAAGTTCATAGTTGATGAGAATTGCAAGGAGGCATTTGATACTTTGAAGGATTGCCTCACAAGTGCCCCAATCATCCGATCTCCAAATTGGGAAATCGGATAATTGGGGCATAAAGGAACTACTCCACCACCGTCTCAGGACAAAAGGACAGAAGAGAATCAAATGTAATCAACTATGCCTCAATGACATTGAATGGTGCTCAAAAGAACTACTCCACCACCGAAAAGGAGATGTTAGCGGTGGTGTTTGCCTTGGAGAAATTCAGACAATATCATTTTGGCGTAAAGGTAATCATTTTTACTGACCATGTAGTGCTTCGTTACCTCATGACCAAGAAGGAAGCCAATCCAAGTTTGATCCATTGGGTTCTACTACTAAGTGAGTTCAACTTAGAAATTCGTGACAAGAAGGGAGTCGAGAACCTCGTGGCTTACCACCTGAGTCGGTTGGTGCAAGAGGAGGAAGATCCAACAAAGGAGAAAGCAATTCTAGGAAGTTTCCCAGACGACACCTTCTATACAACCCTCTGTTATGTAACCGCCCCCGCGGTCACAAGGAACCACCTTTGCGCAACCCCGCCCCTGCGGCTAGAAGCCGGCACCCCTGCGCCTCCCTTGTCGCCACCCTTGCGGCTAGATTTGGCTGCCCCTGCCGAAACAATACAAATGTATTGTATAAGTTGCATTCGTCCAAACCTTGGTTTGTTGACCTCATGAATTTACTAGTTAGAAGTGAGTATCCTACAGATTTCACCAAAGTATATAGAGAAAAGGTGAAAGTCGAGGATAGGCATTACGTTTGGGACGATCCTTACCTATGGAAACATTGTGTCGATCAGGTAATTCGTTGTTGCATTCCGGATAATGAGGTACATGATAACACGATTTATGACGTTAGTTTAGGCATCCATTTAGATAGTTTTTCCCGCTATTCATGCATAGTTTGGCATTAGTTCATGACGTTTACGTTCAATTCATGCATATTGTCGAGATAGACGTCTACACGCATTATTGTCGGTTTTGTAGGTATTTTGGGGGGCTTTTGGAGCTTAATCGATACATTCGATGATCATTCCTCACAATGACGCACTTCCGGACTCATTAAGAAGCAAGCTAGGAGCTAAGGAGAACACATAGGACCTTGTTGGTGCATGCCTTGCACCAACTCATGGCTCAACGATCAAAAGGGAGCTGAAACACCAAAACCACGGTCACTGGCACTTCCACGCCCGTGGAATTAGGCCGTGATTCTCTCTGGACAGCTGTCCCACGATCTCCATACCCGACTCTTGCTCTTGGTGGAGGCTATAAGTGGTCCAACAGGCTGATTTTGAAAGGATCCTCTCCCACACTCTCTCATTACACAACATTTCATTGGAGGCTACTCTTGGAGGGGAGCAAAAACACTCTCATTTGGAGAAGAAGAATAAGAAGAACATTAGTCTTAGAGTTTTTCATAGTTTTTGAGAGATTTTTGAGTGAACTTGTTGAAGACATTTGTAAGGCTTTGTAAGGAACGATTTGAACCTTCTTTTGAAGGGTTGTAAGTCTTTCTTAACATTTATTCAGCTTGGTTTTCTTGTTCTACTTGTTCCATCTCTCTTTCATTTCATTTTCTTGCTATGGAAGCCATGAATGTATGCTTGTTGAGTTTGATTATTAAGATACATATTGTTGGCTAAATAGATGCGATTCTAGGGTAAAGGAATGATGGTTATGGCTTGGACTATGATGGAATAGACTTAAATGTATATTTGGATGATTTGCTTGCTCGAACGTAACTGCTGTTATAAATCACGGTCTGTTCTTATACAACCACGGCCGTGGTTCTTATGATCTGTCCGTGGTTTGCTTCTATGGTGCTTGTATTAACAAATCTGAATGTTAGGATGTTAGATTGTTGAAATCCTAGTGTTTGTTAAGCTTAATCTAGCCTAGGGTGACCTAATGCTAGCAAGATAAGTGAGGAAAGAGACCTACCCGGTGATTTCCGACCTTAAGTACCAATGATGACAAACTCTAGGTAGTAGTAAGCCTCATAAGTCGCTATTTGACTGAGTGTGCTTGGATTGATATTTAGGACTTGCCTTCCAAAGACTTACCCGGTAAGGAGAGGTTAGACCCTTAGATAGCAATCCGGTTTGTGTAGATTTCCCAACCTTAGGCTCCTAGAGACTTACCCGGTAATATGACCTTAGGTGTGGGTTTAGTGGACCATGAGACCTACCCGGTGATTGATCCCATTTCAGAAACACCCCTTCCCAACATATCATAGCTAGTCCAAGATTGATTAGAAGCTTGAGTCCAATGCCATAACCGGAATTCCTAACCCCTAGAATCCGCTTTTCTCTCTTTGATCACATATCTCGTGTTTGTGTTGCTTATTTGTTTTGTTAGCTTGATTTGCTAGTTTGTTTTATAATCTTGCATTATTTGTGATCCTTGTTGATCACCACAAAACCAACCCAAAAACATTGTGATTTTCTTTTCTTTATTCCTTTCTCTTTTCTTAAACTAGATTTGCACTATCCTTAGTCACTATTTGATTCAATTTCACCTTAGTCTTTGTGTTCGACCTCGGAAAACTATCCTTACTACAAAACGACCCATACACTGTGGGTTCGCTGGGATTTAGGAAAAATATATCGAGTTATAAATTTAAGACTTTTGTGCTACACAATCTTAGAGTAACAAGTTTTTGGCGTCGTTGCCGGGGACTAGGTCTAGATTGAATCATTGTTTGTGATTGTTTATAGTGTAGGTCTTTCTTGTTGCTTTTGATCTTGTTTGGTTTGTGTATTTGCATTTTCATGACATCTCTCATTCTTTAGGCGTATGCGAAGATCTCGTGGCAAGGATTTAGCTCCATTCAATCCCAAACCGGAGAAAACCCTTAAGGCTATATCTAAGAGCATTAAGAAGAAGGAGATGACCGCAAGAGATCTTCAAGCTGAGTTGGATGATGCCTTAGAGCAAATTAGGTTAAGAGATGAACTCTTGGAGAATGAAAGGAGACTTGCCAATGAGAGGCAAGAATCAACTAGGAGGGAAATTGAAGAGATTAGACAAGCTCTTGTATAAAGAGAGCTTAATCATCAACAACCTCCACCACCACCACGGCAGCCGGCGGTCAATATTCGGCTTGAGCCGATCATGATTGAGGAGCCACAAACGTTAGGGCAACGTATGGATCCGGCCCAAAGAGTGCACCATCCGGGTGTAAACTTAGGAGATCCCGCAGCCCATGATTATGAGCTCCGCCCTCAAGTTCTACAAATGATCCGGCATAATCACTTTGGAGGGATGGAAGGAGAGTCTCCTCATCAACACTTGATGAATTATGAGATCTTGATGGAGACTCTAAGGACGCCTAGATTGGAGATCAAAAACCATAAGCTTAGGGTTTTTTCCTTCTCTCTTAAGGATAAAGCTTTGGCTTGGTACCAATAGATTCCACTAGGGCGTGTGAGTACTTGGGAGGAGATGACAACCGAGTTCTTGACAAAGTTCTTCCCACCTTCCAAGACAACCGAGCTAAGAGGGAAGATCAATGCCTTCGTGATGAAGGATAGAGAAAGCCTATTCAAATCTTGGGAGAGGTTCAAAGACCTCCTCCTAGATTGTCCACATCATGGTATACCGAAGATAGAGCTATTGGAGATTTTTTTCAAGGGGCTTGATGAGGATAGCCAATTCAAGCTTCAATCGCTTTCCGGTGGAACATTCATGGAGAAGAATGTTTATGAGGCTTGGGAGTTTGTATAGAAGCAAGCCTTGGTGATAGAGAAGTACTCCCATAGAAAGAGTGATGGGAAAAAACCGGGAGTTTATGAAGTGAGTGAAGTCACCATGAGCAACTACAAGCTCGATGCAATCAACAATGAGCTAAAGTCTTTGAGGGAGTTGTGTGCTACAACCTTGAAGAATCAAGCTAGTCCTCAAGTGCAAGTGCAAGCCAACTTGGCTTCTAAAGAGGAGGACATCAGCTACATGGGACGGGGCAATTTCAACAATTATCAAGGTCCTAGGAACTTCAACAACAATAGCCGGCAATTCAACAATTACCGGCCTAATCACAACCATCCCTGGTTCTCTTATTCTAACCCGGATGGTGCTTTGAACCCTCCCGCTTCCATAAGTGCAGCACCACCACCTAAGGCTTCACAAGAGCCTCCACCCGGTTTTTCTCAACCTCCAAAGGATAGAACCGAGATGATGTTTGAACAATTGCTTGGAAGGTTGAGTGGACTTGTGAGCACGGTGACTTCCATTTCGAAAGCTCAAAAGGTGCTAGAAGCACAAGTGTTCTAAAAGACGGATGAAGCACAAAGGGATCCGGGAAAGCTTCCCAGAAGGACCGAGGACAATCCAAGAGGCCAAGTGTTGGCCATTACAACAAGGAGTGGGTTGAGCATGAAAGACCCCTTGCCTAAGGGGAATGACAAGGGAAAGCAAGTGGTAGTGGAGGAAGAGCCATTGCAAGAAGAAGGAGGCAAGAGCAAGGATGATGAGCCAACATATGTGGCACCGCCTCCATACAAGCCACCACTACCTTTCCCACAATCACGAGCAAGAGCACGTTTGGACAAACACTTCGGTAAATTCCTTGAACTTATGTCTAAATTGCATATTAATATTCCGTTCATGGATATTATTCTAGGTATGCCGGCCTATGGAAAATTTTTGAAGGAGATACTCTCCAACAAAAGGAAGTTGGAGGAGTATGGAGAAGTGAGAATGACAAAGAGATCTTTGGAATTGATACAAACCATGAGGGAGGACATGCCCCCTAAGCTAAGAGATCCGGGATCTTTTTGTGTGCCGATTGGGGTTAGAGAAGTGCAATATGAAGCCCTATGTGATCTTGGAGCAAGTGTAAGCATTATCCCGCTTGCACTTTGCAACAAGGTTGGGCTAAGAGAGCCAAAGCCGGTCAAGATGACCCTCTACATGGCAGACCGCTCAATCACTCACCCCGTAGGGATCTTAGAAGACATACCGGTTCACCTTGGGAAGTTCTATGTGCCAATAGACTTCGTTGTTTTGGACATCCCGTTGGATTATCCGGTTCCTATCATCTTAGGGAGGCCTTTCTTAGCCACATCCGGATGTTTAGTGGATTGCAAGAATGGAATTCTCTCCTTCAACATAGGAGAAGAGAATATAAAGTGCAAGTTATCCACAATGATGAAGGGGCCAGCCCTTGGTGAAGATGTTTTCAACATTGTCGAGCAAGAGGAATGTAGAGAAGTTGTGAGCTCGATCTTGATCAAGGACCCCTTGGAGAAGGTTCTTAGCTTAAGTTTGATGGAGGAAGGAGTTGAAGATGATTGCAATGAAGAAATCAAGGCTTTGGATGCATTGGAAAAGGAGACAAGAGCTGAATTTGAAGTGCACGAATGTGTGTTGAACCAATGTAGGAACCACGGCCAGGGAGGCAATACCACGTCCATAATTCTACCCGTGGAACTCGCTGGAATGCTCAAAAGTGCCAGCTTCTCATATTCCACGGCCGTGGTTGTGCCAGAGGCCGTGATTTTGCCCGTAGTTTATCCAAAAAATGCTTTAGTGGTTGATCAAGCTTCAAGGAGTCTTGAAGAGTCTTTCATAGCTTTGGAATCATCTCAACCTACATTGTATGGAGCATCTCCAGCCGATAAAGGTCCTCCTAAACTTGAACTTAAACCCCTCCCCTCTCATCTTAAGTATGCTTTTCTTTGTGAAGATTCTACTTATCCGGTGATTGTTAATGCATCCTTGAGTGATGATGAGCTTGATAGATTGTTGCATGAGTTGAGATTGCATAGGAGAGCTATTGGTTACACTATTGATGATTTAGTTGGAATTAAACCTTCCTTGTGCATGCATAAAATCTGGATGGAAGATAATTATAAACATTCAATTGAACCTCAAAGAAGATTAAATCCCATAATGAAAGAAGTAGTCAAGAAGGAGATCCTTAAATTGCTAGATGCGGGAATCATTTTTCCGATTTCGGATAGTAAATGGGTTAGTCCCGTACATGTTGTTCCTAAGAAGGGCGGTATGACCGTAGTAACTAATGAGAACAATGAACTAATCCCTACTAGGACGGTTACAGGGTGGAGAATGTGCATTGACTATAGGAAGCTTAATATTGCCTCTAGGAAAGATCACTTCCCTCTTCCCTTTATTGACCAAATGCTAGAGAGATTAGCTCAACATTCACACTTTTGTTACTTAGATGGTTATAGTGGATTTTTCCAAATCCCCATTCACCCTGATGACCAAGAGAAAACAACATTTACATGTCCTTGGGGAACATTTGCATATAGGAGAATGCCATTTGGGTTGTGTAATACACCTGCCACCTTTCAAAGGTGTATGATGGACATTTTTTCTAAATATATTGAAAACATCATGGAAGTGTTGATGGATGATTTCTTGGTTTATGGATCTTCATTTGATGATTGCTTAGCGAACTTGTCTTTGGTGCTAAACAGATGTGAGGAAACCAACCTTGTTTTGAATTGGGAGAAATGTCATTTCATGGTAAGTGAGGGCATTGTGTTGGGACATTTGGTTTCCCAACGAGGCATTGAGGTTGATAGGGAAAAGATAGAAACAATAGAGAAGTTGCCACCACCTACCTCGGTGAAGGGGGTAAGGAGTTTTTTAGGGCATGCCGGTTTCTACCGGAGGTTTATTAAAGATTTCTCTAAAATTTCTAAGCCTCTCACTAACCTACTAATGAAAGATGTTGAGTTTCTTTTCTCCAAGGATTGCCTTGAAGCATTTTGAAGGTTGAAGAATACCTTGATCTCCACCTCTATCATGCAACCTCCGGATTGGAGCCTTCCGTTTGAGATAATGTGTGATGCAAGTGATGTGGCCGTTGGGGCTGTTTTAGGGCATAGGAAAGATGGGCTTACACATGCCATCAATTATGCTAGCAAGACGCTAGATGATGCCCAACTCAACTATGCCACAACCGAGAAGGAGTTGCTAGCGGTGGTGTATGCCTTTGAGAACTTCCGGTCGTATCTTGTGGGAGCCAAGGTGTGTACACGGATCATGCTGTGATCTGTTATGTCCTCACAAAGAAGGATGCCAAACCTCGCTTGATTCGGTGGATCCTTCTCCTCCAAGAGTTTGATTTGGAAATTCGTGACAAGAAGGGTTCCGAAAATTCAGTGGTGGACCATCTTAGTAGGCTAGCACCTTTAAAGATTGGAAGAGATGACATCCCGATTGATGACTCATTCCAGGATGAGCAATTGCAAATGGTGGAGGAGTGCTTGCTTCAAGTGTCTAGGGGGAAAGAGCCATGGTATGCCGACATAGTGAACTACCTTGTGTGTGAGGAGGTGCCACCCGGTTTGCAAATGCCCAAAGGAAAAAGTTTTTCAAAGATGTGAGGCATTACTATTGGAGCGAGCCTCTCTTGTTCAAGAGAGGACCGGATGTAGTCTTTAGGAGGTGCATCCTGGAGGATGAGGTGGAGAGTGTGATTCTCCATTGTCACTCCTTGCCATGTGGAGGTCATGTTAGCTCACACAAGACGTGTGTAAAGGTATTGTAATCCGGCTTTTATTGGTCACTTGTTTAGGGATGTGCAGAATTTTGTGGTGGCATGTGATGCTTGCCAAAGGACGGGCAAGATCTCAAGGAGGAATGAGATGCCCTTGAACAACATACAAGAGGTTGAAGTGTTTGATGTGTGGGGTGTGGACTTCATGGGGTTATTCCCCTCTTCATGTGGCAACCTCTACATTTTATTGGCGGTGGACTATGTGTCGAGATGGGTGGAGGCAATCGCCTCTCCCATAAATGATGCCAAAGTTGTGGTGCGGTTCTTCAACCGAGTCATCTTTCCTAGATTTGGAACACCGAGAGTGATCATAAGTGATGGAGGGAAGCATTTCACCAATAGGAACTTTGGGACACTTTTGGCTAAGTATGGGGTGACTCGTAAGGCGGCAACACCTTACCATCCCCAAACTAGTGGCCAAGTGGAGATCTCCAACCGGGAGATAAAGGGGATACTTGAGAAAATGGTTTCTAGAACAAGAAAGGATTGGGCTATGAAGCTTGATGATGCTTTGTGGGCTTATAGAACCGCCTTCAAGACTCCGATTGGCACCACTCCCTACAAGCTAGTTTATGGCAAGTCTTGCCACCTTCCGGTGGAGGTGGATCATAGGGTGTATTGGGCCATAAGGTGGATGAATTTTGACCTCAAGGAAGCCGATGAGAAGAGATTTCTAGACATCAATGCTCTTGAGGAGATCCGGTTGGATGCCTATGAAAACGCCCGGATCTACAAGGAAAGGACCAAGCGTTGGCATGACAAGCGTCTCATCCCAAAGGAGTTGAGTGAAGGTGACCTAGTCCTTCTCTTCAACTCAAGGTTGCGGCTCTTCCCCGGAAAGCTAAAGTCAAGATGGACGGGTCCTTATGTGGTGAAGAAGATCTTTCCCCATGGAGCGGTTGAGATAGGAGGGGAGCATTGTGGAGATTTTAAGGTGAATGGGCACCATTTGAAGAAGTATATCCCGGGAGCTCCGGTGGACATGATTGCCCCACTTCACCTTGAGTGAGACGCCCCCGAATTTGGTCAAGCTAATGACCTTAAAGAAGCGCTTAATGGGAGGCAACCCATTGGTACATGTCTTTCCCTTTTCGTTTTTCGTTTTTCGTTTTTTGTTTTTGTTTTCATTTTTCTGTTTTTGTGTGTTTGTGTGTGTTTAGTGTTTGTGTGCTAGAAGTCTAAGTAGCATGGAAGTCTTGCATGGCATGAGGAAGGTGATGATGGTGATCCCGCATCAAACGTGGGTGGAGCGGACGTGGGACTTGGATGGCTAGCGGTGCCTAGTGCGGGTCCCGACGCCATATTGAACATCAAGAGCTCTCTACCACCTTTGATTGATCGTCCACCATCACTCCACACAAGTAAACCAAAATACCAAAGCAACACCATTCTTACATTGTGAGTACTCTCTTTCACTCTTCTTTACTTGATTTGCACATTGGAGACAATGTGTTTCTAAGTATGGGGTGTGATTTTCATGATCACTTGCATGATTAGCATATAGGGTAGTTTAATATTGTCACATGTTTCATTATGTTTTGCATTGTACATACATATTTCAAAAAATCCAAAAAAATCAGAAAATTTAAAAATTTTAGTGCTTCTAAGCTTGGGTATGACCCTTTTGACGAGATTTTCTTGTGAATTGGCTATGGATGACCTTATGTTTTGAATAGATGTATGCATATGTGGACTTGAATTACTTATCTTGAATCCTATGTATGGATTGTGATCATGATGTTTGCCTTGATTGAATTGAGGATTGATAGTCAAAATTACATGCTAGTTCTTGCACATCATTTAGGAGTGATTAAGGCAATTCATCTTTCTCTACTTCTCATCTTGATCATGTTGTTTGAGCACCTCAATTGATATAAAATTTGACCTCTTTTGACCCATCCGGAAATAGGAGCATGCTAGTGTGTTGATGTGTGTGAAAAGAAAGTGTGGGGTGAAGTTGTTGATGAAAGAATGTTGTGAATGAAGTGCTAAATTTGTTGTGAAAAGTGTAGAAAAAAATATAGGTTTGGGGACTTTGGTTTTGATGACGAGTAACTCGGCACCATTCAGATAATCGGGTGTTTGTGCCTTGCCAAAGTCGGATAAACCGAATGTCCTAACGAGCCTTGGTATGTGTGCCCGGTGTGAGGCACCTTGGAAAAATCCCGAGGTCCGCTAATCACCAAGGTTTCGGCTTTTGTACACCAATGCCATTGTCTCAAAAACAAGTGAAAGAAAAAGAAAGTGAAAAAGAAAAGAAAACAAAGAAAAGATGGAGAAAAATATACACTTGTGGGGAAGTTGATCAAAAATAAAATTGTGGAGTTAGTTCCTTTCCCAGATTAGCATCACATGACCTAAAAAATTCCCACCTAATCACAACGTTTCTTGGCCTTTTCTTCCCTAAGTCCTTGTGACCTATTTGCATGTGTGTAAGACTTAGTGATCTAGATTGGATATACTCATGATCATCTTGACTTCTTCATTTTCACCTTTCATGCATGCTTTCAAGTTAAGTATAATTGTCTTTCCATGCCTTCATTCATTTCATGCATGATTGCTTGTCCATCACCATGGAACATGACTATGAAGGTGATCCAATGTTAGAAGCACAATTCCAAAAATATTTTGTTGCTTTTCTGCATGCATAAATCATGTCATCTCTTAGTCTATAGTTGGGTCTTGCTCGGAAACGAGCAAATCTTAAGTATGGGGTATTTTGATAACACGATTTATGACGTTAGTTTAGGCATCCATTTAGATAGTTTTTTCCCGCTATTCATGCATATTGTCGAGATAGACGTCTACACGCACTATTGTCGGTTTTGTAGGTATATTTTGGGGAGCTTTTGGAGCTTAATCAATACATTTGAGGATCATTCCTCGCAATGACGCACTTCCGGACTCATTAAGAAGCAAGCTAGGAGCTAAGGAGAACACATAGGGCCTTGTTTATGCATGCCTTGCACCAACTCATGGCTCAACGATCAAAAGAGAGCTGAAACACCAAAACCACGGTCACTGGCACTTCCACGCCCGTGGAATTAGGCCGTGATTCTCTCTGGACAGCTGTGACCGCTGTCCCACGATCTCCATAACCGACTCTTGCTCTTGGTGGAGGCTATAAGTGGTCCAGCAGGCTGATTTTGAAAGGATCCTCCCCACACTCTCTCATTACACAACATTTCATTGGAGGCTACATTTGGAGGGGACCAAAAACACTCTCATTTGGATAAGAAGAAGAAGAACATTACTCTTAAAGTTTTTCATAGTTTTTGAGAGATTTTTTAGTGAACTTGTTGAAGACATTTGCAAGGCTTTGTAAGGAACGATTTAAACCTTCTTTTGAATGGTTGTAAGTCTTTCTTAATATTTATTCAGCTTGGTTTTCTTATTCTACTTGTTCCATCTCTCTTTCATTTCATTTTCTTGCTATGGAAGCCATGAATGTATGCTTGTTGAGTTTGATTGTTAAGATGCATGTTGTTGGCTAATTAGATGCGATTCTAGGGTAAAGGAATGATGGTTATGGCTTGGACTATGATAGAATAGACTTAAATGTATCTTTGGATGATTTGCTTGCTCGAACTTAACTGTTGTTATAAATCACGGTTTGTTCTTATACAACCACGGCCGTGGTTCTTATGATTTGTCCGTGGTTTTCTTCTGTGGTGCTTGTATTGACAAATCTGAATGTTAGGATGTTAGATTGTTAAAATCCTAGTGTTTGTTAAGCTTAATCTATCCTAGGGTGACCTAATACTAGCAAACTAAGTGAGGAAAGAGACCTACCCGGTGATTTCCGACCTTAAGTACCAATGATGACGAACTCTAGGTAGTAGTGAGCCTCATAAACCGCTATTGGACTGAGTGTGCTAGGATTGATGTTTAGGACTTGCCTTCCCAAGACTTACCCGGTAAGGAGAGGTTAGACCCCTAGATAGCAATCCGGTTTGTGTAGATTTCCCAACCTTAGGCTCCTAGAGACTTACCCGGTAATAGGACCTTAGGTGCGGGATTAGTGGACCATGAGACCTACCCGGTGAATGATCTCATTTGAGAAACACCCCTTCCCAACATATCATAGCTAGTCCAAGATTGATTAGAAGCTTGAGTCCAATTCCATAACCGGAATTCCAAACCCCTAGAATCCGCTTTTCTCTCTTTGATCACATTTCTCGTGTTTGTGTTGCTTATTTGTTCTGTTAGCTCGAATTGCTAGTTTGTTTTATAATCTTGCATTATTTGTGATCCTTGTTTGATCACCACAAAACCAACCTAAAAACATTGTGATTTTCTTTTCTTTATTCCTTTCTCTTTTCTTAGACTAGATTTGCACTATCCTTAGACACTATTTGATACAATTTCACCTTAGTCTTTGTGTTCGACCTCGGAATACTATCCTTACTACAAAATGACCCATACACTGTGGGTTCACTAGGAGTTAGGAAAAATATACCGAGTTATAAATTTAAGACTTTTGTGCTGCACAATCTTAGCGTAACAGTACAATTTGTTATCTCTTTCTGTCATTCACAAGCATGTGGGGCATTTTGATGCTAGTAAAACGGCTAGAAAAGTCTTGGATGCGGGTTTCTCTTTGCCACACATCTTTCGAGATGCTTTTGAATTTTATAAAGTGTTTGATAGGTGTCAAAGAATTGTAATATCTCTAGAAGGAATGAAATTCCACAATCATCTCTTATTTTCTGTTAAAATTTTGATGTTTGGGGGATAGATTTTATGGGTCCTTTTCCTAACTCCTTTGGGAATATCTATATTTTGCTTGCGGTGGACTATGTTTCCAAATGGGTGGAAGCAAATGCCACCAAAATTGACGATTCTAAGGTTGTGGCAGCTTTTCTCAAGGATAACATTTTTGCGAGGTTCGGCATCCCTAAAGCTTTGATAAGCGGTAGGGGGCATACCGTACGGCGGAAGTATCAAATAAAGAGATCAAGGCCATCACAGAGTTTCCACGATATACCACCCACAAACCAATGGGCAAGTGGAAGTATCAAATAAAGAGATCAAGATGATCCTCGAAAAGACGGTTACCCCCGGAAAGAAGGATTGGAGCCTAAGGCCCAACGATACTTTGTGGGCATACCGTACGGCGTACAAGACCCCCATTAGGATGTCACCGTTCCGAGTTGTGTTTAAAAAGGCATGCCACCTACCGGTGGAGCTAGAACACAAGGCTTGGTGGGCGGTGAAGAAATGCAACATGAACGTGAATGAAGTCGGTGAGTTCTGGAAACTCCAATTGCAAGAGCTTGAGGAACTGACGCTCGATGCATATGACCATGCAACAACAAACAAGGAGAAAACCAAGGCATGGCATGACCAGAATATCCTTCGAAAGGACTTCCAAGCGGGTAATAAAGTCCTTCTATTCCAATTAAGTTTGAAAATTTTTGCATGACAACTCCGCTCAAGATGGACAGGCCCTTATGTCATAGCTGAAGTCCATCCACATGGCGTTGTGGATCTTTACGATCCACAAACACACAAGATCTTCAAAGTCAATGGACAAAGGCTCAAGTTATACCATGAGGGAGTGAAGAATGATCCTATCGATGAGATGGTCTTGGAGGAAGCCCAAGCAGAGAAGTGAAGGTCTTACGTCGAGCCAACAACCTAAAACAAAGGCACTAATTGGGAGGCAACCCGAGAAAATAAGAAGAGGAGATTCTGTCAAGAAAACCGCCCCTGCGGCCATGTGTCACCACCCCCGCGGTGACACTGTGCTCCCAGCACCGCCCCCAGCGCTGTGTTAGCGCTAGTGTTCGCGCTAGGAAGTAGCACAAAAAGCTTTACATTTATAAACTCGATCTAAAATCCTAAACTACCTAGCAAAACCCGCATTGTACGGATCGTTATGTAGGAAGGAAAGTATTCCGAGGTCGAACACAAGGACTGAGGTGAAATCAAATCATTCAATGATCAAGTATAGTGCAAATAAAAACTAAGAGATGAGGAAGAAACAAAGAAATACAAAACACAATATTTTTGGTTGGTTTTGGGTGATCAAACAAGGATCACAAAATATGCAACACAAACAAGCAACAAACACACAAACACAAGGATAGGTGATAAGAGGTAAGAAATGCGGATTCTAGAGATCAAGAGATCCGGTTATGGCATTGGACTCAAGCAATCTAAACATCAAAGGAGAGTTGCGGTTGTTCGGAGTTGGGTGTTTCTCTAATGGGAGCAATTACCAGGTAAGTCTCATGCTCCACTAGTCTCGAACCTAAGGTCTTATTACCGGGTAAGTCTCAAGGAACCTAAGGAAGGGAATTCTACACTAATCGGCCACTACCTAAGGGTCAAACTCCTCCTTACCGGGTAAGTCTCGGAAAAGGTAAGTTTTAGGCAACGATCCTAGCACACTCAATCCAATAGCGGCTTTTTTGGCTCACTACTACCTAGAGTTCATCATCTTAAGTATCTAATAGAGGAAGTTACCGGGTAAGTCTCATTTCTCAAATAGGTTGCTAGCAAGGGTCACCCTAGGCTAGATTAGGCTCAACAAACAATAGGATTTCAACACATCTACATCCTAACATCCAGATTCATCAATTAAAGAACAACAAAACAAAACCGCAGGTGGATCATGGAAACCACGGCCGAGATTTCATGAAGAACAAGCCGTGATTTTGGGTTTGAGCTAGATTTTCGAACACAATCCATCCTAACCTAACATGCAAGTCCATACAATCATCATCCAATCCATAATCATTTTTCAATCACCCTAGAATCTTAACTATTCAGCCAACAACATGCAAATCTAGATCAAACTTCATAAATAGAGCATGCTTGCAAGTCATAGCTAGAAAATGAAGATAAGATCAAAGAACAAGAAATTACTTAGCTTGATAGATGCTTTAACAATCTTAAAAAGGTTCCAATGGCAGCTCCAAGATGTCAAAAATGGAAACCTCACTCAAAACCAGTCAAATCTCACTCTAAAACTACAAACCACACTAATCTCTTCCAAGAACACCCACAAGGGTGTTTAGAGGAGAACTACAATCCACAAGAGAGTATTGGAGAAGGTAATGTGCAGATGCCCCTGTCTACAGCCTGCAAAACCACTTATGTACTCCACCAAAAAGCAAGGGTCGGACAAAGAAATCGCGTGACAAGTGTCAAAGCTATCCTGACAGAAACCACGGGTCAAAACCACGGGTGTGGAATTGCCAGGTAGGCCGTGGTTTTCATCCGAAAGCCCTCCTTGGATCACCAAGTCATGAGTTGGTGCAAGGCATGCACCAACAAGGTCTTTTGTGTTCTTCTTTGCTTCTAGCTTGCTCCTTAGGGAGTCTGGATGCGTGCCACCACGAGGAATGATCCTCGAATGTATCGATTAAGTCCAAAAGCTTCCCAAAATACGTATAAAACTGATAAAAGCTCGTGTAGACGTCTTTTCTAGAAATAAGACTCGATTAGGCATAAACGCCACAAACTAATGTCAAACCATGCATGAATAAGGGGAAAAACTATCTAAATGAATGCCTAAACTAGTGTCATAAATCATGTCATCAAAATACCCCATACTTGTCACTTGCTCGTCTCTGACCAAGGTTCAAACCTAAGCTACAAGATGGCATGAGTTATGAATGTTGAAAAACGGAAAATATTTTTGCAATTGTGCTTCTAGTCATAGATCACCTTCATAGTGATGTTTCATGGAAAAGGATGAGCAATCATGTATTAAATGAATGAGGGCACGAAAAGACAACCATACTTAACTCGAAATCATATATGTAATGTAGATCGAGAATGTCTAGATGATCATGAAGATATCAAATCGAAATCACTTAAGTCAAAACACATGTGCATAGAGGTCTTAAGGACTTAGGAAAGAAGAGGCCAAGAAACGTTGTTAAAGGTGGAAAGTTTTAGGTCATGTGATGCTAATCCGGGAATGGAACTAACTCCACAACTTCATTTTTGCTCAACTCCACCATAAGTGTATATTTTTCTCCATCTTTTTCTTTTCTTTCTCTTTTTTTTCATTTATTTTCGAGACAATGGCATTGGTGTACAAAAGCCGAAACCTTGGTGATTAGCAGACCTCGGGATTTTTCCGAGGTGCCTGACACCGGGCACACATACCAAGGCTTGTTAGGACTATCGGTTAATCCAACTTTGGCAAGACACAAACACTCGATTATATGAATGGTGCTGAGTTACTCATCATTATAACAAACGTCCCCAAACCTATATTTTTTTTCTACACTTTCACAACACATTCAGCACTTCATTCATAACATTCATACATTTCCTTCAACACCCCACACTTTCTTTTCACACAACACACTAGCATGCTCCTATTCCCGGATGGGTCAAAAGAGGTCATATTTTTAATCAAGTGAGGTACTTCAAACAACATGATCAAGATGAGAAGAAGAGAGAAATGAATGTCTTAATCATTCCTAGATTATGTGTAAGAACTAACATGCGATTTCGATAATCAATTCTCAATCTAACCTAGACAACAATCTTCATCACAATTCATGCATGGGAATTAAGAGAAGTATTCAAGTCCACATATGCATAAATTCTTTCAACACACAAGGCCGTCCATAGACAATTCACAAAACAAACTCATCATAAGGGTCATATCCAAACTAGGAAGCACAAAATTTTTTTAAAATTTTCTGATTTTTTTGGAATTTTTGAGATATATATTTACAATGCAAAACAAAATGAAACATGTAACAATAATATGAAACTATCCTAGATGCAATCATGCAAATGATTATGAAAACCCCACCCCATACTTAAAATCACATTGTCCCAATGTGAAAATTAAATAAAGAAGTGAAAGTAGTCCTCAAAATGTAAAAATGGTAGTGCTTTCGGTATTTCGGTTCACTCATGTGGAGTGGTGGTGATAGATGATCAATCAAACATGGTAGAGAGCTCTTGATGTTCATTATGGAGTCGGGACCCGCGTTGATGGTGCATGTGAGATGGGAGCTCTTCCATCCCCAAAGGCACCTCAAGCCGTCCAAGTCTCACGTCCGGTCCACCCATGGTTGAAAGCGGGATCATCATCATCATGTTCATGCCTTGCAAGGCTTCTTATTACCTAGACTCAAACACAAAAACACACAAACACAAAAACACAAAAATAAAAACAAAAGCAAAAACGAAAAAGGAAAAGGGAAAGATGTTACGCATGGGTTGCCTCCAAAGAAGCGCTTCTTTTAGGTCATTAGCTTGACCAAACTCCATGATACTTCAATCCACATTAAAAACCTTGGTTTGCTTGAGGAGTCCAAGCAACCATTATTCGCTCCAAAAGATGTGTGCAAGCTTTAATATTTATAAACCGAGATATATGCCTGAACAAAATGCAAACCCACAGTGTACGAATCAATTGTAATAAAAGCAAATATTCCAGGGGTCGATCACAAGGACTATGGTGAAACAAAGCTCGGTAAATCAAGTTGTCAAATAACCACAAGCAACAAATCAAAGTTGTCAAAGATGATATTAAAGTCAAGTAAAAGGGAATGCGGATTCCAGAGATTTAAGCATCCAGTTGTGGTTCCGACTCAAGATCTCAAAGGATAACATTGACAAAGCTGAGGTTTGCAAAGGGAAGGTGCTTCTAAGGTTGGAATAGATCACCGGGTAAATCTCAATACTCACTATCCCAAACCAAAGATCCTCTTACCGGGTAAGTCTCAAGGTACTAAGGAAAGGAACTATATTTTCAAACCAATACACCACCCAAGGGTATAGAATCAACCTTTACTTGGTAAGTCTCAGGCTAACTCTCAAAGATGTGATGAAGTCACACTCAAACCCCAATAAAGGATAAACCTCTATTACCTACACTCATGATCTTGGGTAAACAAGCAAAGGAATCACCGGGTAAGTCTCATCCTAGGCTTGCGTTGAACCAGAAAAGGTATAACAAGGATAGGATTTGGCAAACACAAACTCTCAACTCATATAAGGTTCAGGAAAGGTTCACCTCGTTCAGTTATATTCCATCCCGGCCGAGATGTTCAATGACTGACTGAGGTGTTCGTCCATTAAGGTAAAGGCTCGATCTTTCAGGGTCCGCTAGGGTTAAGATCATTCTATCTTCGTCTTTTCCACAACTTTCAGTCAATCACCCTAGAATCGCATAAAGAACTTAGCCAACAATCATCATGATAACAATAATCAAATTTATAAGAAAGGAATCAATATTCAAACAAAAAAACCTTAACACAAAGGTCTCAATAACTGAAGCAAACAAACAAATCAGCATTTCTCAATCACAAGTTAGAAAAGACAACAAAACCAAACCAACTAAGGAAATCTTACAAACTTCCTTCAAAGCCAACTTCAACTTGATTCCTTCCTTCCTTGATCTTCAACCTTCAAAACTTCCTTCAGAACTCTTCAAAACTCTTCAGAAAACCCTCTAGAAAATCCTTGATCCGAAGATGGTTCAATTCCAGAAAATCAGCCCATATAAATAGGAGAATTATCTTCCAAAGATAAAATATCTTAAAATGATAGTTTCCTTCCTTCAAATATATTTCAATCTTCTTTGCTTCCAAAATATATCAGCCAAAAGATATTCTTCCTTCCAGAAATTCATCAAAAAACATGTGATATTCACTTTCCAAAAATAGAAGATCTCAGCCAAAAATAAAGATCTAGTGTCCGTTCATCACTTTGCCTCGGTCCAGACGCTCCTGAAGATCACCTCGGTCAAGATGGCACTGTAGCTGACTGAGGTGAGTCTCAGCTGAGAATGAATCTCTCTAATCTGGTCCAAAATCAATCTTCTAAATCATTTTCATGCTTCTTGAGATCTTCTTATAACTCCTCAATGCTGCAGAATGTAGCTTCAATGACTCATTAGGTTCCTTAGCTCCATTTCGGTTAAAAACGTGTCATTTTCCCTACAATTACAACGAAACTAGGTGTAGACCTTGATTCCCGCAAAGGTAGACGAAACAACAATATAATCAAAGAATATACATACATACATGCAGATTTATGAAGATAAAACGTCCAAACCAATTCCAAAATATAGACTATAATACATGCTATTAAAATACCCCCATACAATTCCCTTGCTTGTCCCCAAGCAAGTTCCAAATATTAGATACAAGATAGAATGAATTATAAGTCAGAAAGATCAATGAAAAACATTTCAAAACATTTTGGTGGTGTGCTCCACTCATAGATCACCCTAAGAGAATGCTTCATAGCAAATAAAATCAAGATATGATCTAAACATTTTATAAATATATGAAAGTTGTTCATCTTTGCATAAAATCATAGAATGCATAATAAATCATATTTATCGAAATCAATCATGTATAATCCAGCTTAAACCACCAAGTCAATCACAATACTCGAGGTCTCGAGGGCTTCCAAAAGAGGTCAAGAAACGTGTCAGGGTGGGATGTATATAGGGTAATGTGGTGCTAGAATTGGGGAATAGGATCTTACTTCACTTTCTTTGAATCACAACATCTTCCACCAATAAGCTTTGCTTATTTTCACTTTTTACTATACTTTTTGGGATGCATGGACAGATGTGCACAATAACTGAAGCCTAGGAGATCAACAATCATCAATTTCTCGAGATGCCTCAAACCCTTGATGCACATACCATGACCCGTTAGGACTATCGATCAATCCGACTTTGGCAAGACACAAACAGCCGGATATGTGAATGGTGCCGAGTTACTCATCATCAAGATCAACGTCCCCAAACCTAATTGTTTCTTTCTAACACTTCAGCCAAGATCTCAACTTCACTTCACTTGCTTTTCGTCACTTGCATCCAAATTCCCGGATAGGTAAAGGGAGGCAAATATGTATATGAGGGGCTAAAGCATGGTGAAGAAGAAGAAGAGAAGAGAATGAATTGCCTTAGTCATTCCAGGAAGAATGTGATAGAACTCATCATGTGGTGTCAACCTTCAAATCCAACATAATTTTGATAAAAAAATAAAGTATTAAACATGCTAAAACATCAAACAAAGCATTTTGCAACTTAAACATATCATAAAACCTTTCGAGCATATAAAGATTTCAAAACCAATCTGCAAACAGAATCATCATTGAGGTCATATCTAGAGAAGTAGCACAAAACATTTCGAAAACCTTTCAGTTGAAGCCATCTCGGTCGAGGTGTTCTAGCGTCATCCGAGGTGTTCAACCTCAATCGACCATGAACGTCTCGGTCGAGGTCATAAAAAAAATTTCAAACCAATTTTCGATGATTTTCTCAAACAAAAACATGTATGTATGCATGCAATGACAAATAAGCATATAGAGCCAAATAAACAATAATATCCGTAAGAGTCATACAACCATCGAAGCATATAAGTCAAGTAATACATTCAAATACCCCATACTTGGGACACATTGTCCCAATGGGTCAAATATAAGTCAAAGGAAATCTGAAAACTCACCGAACCTAGCTGAACTGCATGATAAATAAATAAGAAATCCATGAAGCTCTAATCCTCGTCAGCCGGCGGTGGTGGATGTGGAATGTAGGGATACTGGGACGGGTAAGGAAAGCCCATAACCTACTGATGTTGGATCTCCATCATCCGTCTAGTGAAGTGTTGACTCTCCAACATCTGATGCGTCCATCCCTCGATCTGTCTGCGCTCCTCAGCGAAGCGCTCGTGAATGTCAATTGTCAAGGCTGCGTAGGAATCAATCATCTGGTCAGTGAGATCATCAATCCATTGGCGGGCCTCGGGATCTCTACGGCGGTGGGATTTGCGCTGAGGTGGCGGTGGTGGTGGCGCTTCTCTCTCATCCTCAGTCACCTCCTCATCAAGGTCAACAACGGGAACACTAGGGCCGTCGGTATCAGTACCGGTCTCCACGGCAGCTCCTCTATCATACCCCTCATCATCATCATCATCATCATCATCATCAGCTTCGTCTCTAACATCCTGCATGTAAGGGAACCAAGCAGCTAACCAGTACTGATGATCAAAGATAGAAAACTGAGATGACCACATAATACCCTGTGGTGCAGTCGTCTCCTATGGCATAGCAACGTAAGGCGTGCCAACTACAAGGAACAAGAATACGTCTTGTGATCATCTCCTGCAGTCCAAGCGGCTTCGCAGCCGTGATAAGTGTACAACTAGACAGATCCAATCCCATAGAAGTGGTGATGTGGGTCACCAACCCACCACAGCAGATATCGCCTCTGGACTTGCCCTTGATCCTGTGCAAATCATGTGCCAGCATGGCAGCAAAGTCTAGCACTCCTCTAGTCACCATGCAGAATAAGCTCAGCAGCTCCCCCTGACGGATATTATGGGGCGTCTCAGTACGCGCCAGAAGTGTCTCACTAAAGATCTTGTGAGCAAGGCGCAAAGCAAGATGAAAGATAATACGCTCCCGGGAATCTTCGGGCCTCCACCTGTCACTATGGTCAGTCACATGAGCTATCTCGCCACAGAAACTCCGAGTCACTGCTCGGGAAGGAAAATCAGTCACAGTCGGTGTAGGGAAGCCCAAAATCTCCCTAAATTGGTCCATAGGAACTACATAGTTCCTATTCAGTAGCCGGTACTTGATTCCATTGTGCTCCGGCACGTATGTCACAAAACTGACAAACTCCATCGTCAACTCCAGATAAGCCGGCGCTCTAATATCCATGAACTCCTCAAGACCAACCATTGAGATCATCTTCTTCAAGTCCTATACCACATGGAGGCACTTGAAGGCATCGACATGAAGAAAACGCGGGGAAACTATCGGACGCCCGCAAATACGATCATAATCCTTCTGGTGACGCTCATGGATCACCAGAATGGAGAACTGAGAAGTAGAGGAAAAGGAAGACTGATGGGAACTGCTAGGCCTGTCCCTCAAGGACAACTAACGATCAGATCTGTTGCTCATGTTTCTGGATGAAGAACACCTCGGTTGCCCAAGAACACCTCGGCCAAACTGGACCGAGGCAAACTGCTGTTCGAACTCACTCTCTGAATCTGTAAGCTTTTTCCCCCCAAATCAATACCAAAAGCTTCCTAAGGGGTACTTATATCTTTTTCAACAACAACCAGTGGCAACCAAAGCCAAATCTGCTCAAAATCGACAAAAGAAAGAGGGAGTTAGGGTTTGGAACAAAATACCCAGATTTTGAAGATTGAGGCGTTTTCCTTGTTGTTTGATGCTTGGAAACTGAATCTCTTGCTTCCTCCGGTGAAATCGAGCCACGAAACCTAAAAATATATATCAAACCCTTATCTCCCGTTAAAAACTGACATGCCGCTCCATAAAAATACTAACATCCTCATAAGCACATGTATTAAGCGGCTAGCTCACGACCCTTGATGGGGCATTCCTTTCATACACCTAGAATTCTTTAACACGTATATGCGTGAAACCTATCTTTTTACTTCACCCGCATCCCAAGCTCCGCTTGGATACATCCCTATTTGTCTCCAAATCCACAAGACTCTTGTCTGTGCACAAGAATTTAGAGTAGAGACCAATCACCTCTTCAGCTTTTCAAAGCTCCACGGACACGGCTTGGACCATACGATTCTAGTATACCTCCTCAGAAAGGGAGGGCGTTAAAACCATTCCGCAACTGGACAGTTATATCCCACCAATCTATAAGCTCCCTATCTCCCCAACATTCATTGAAGGTAGCACCGAAAATACCACCTCGGTCTTCGTCGGATCAACTTGATCTCTCTCGTTGTCTACGTGCCCTAGGAAGTCACTATAGATGTCCTAACTCCCACTTAGATGACTTGGCTCATAGATCTTATCCCGCATAACTTGTATTAATGTCGTCCCGTGTCAAGCTTGTTCCTCTCAACTCTGAGAGGACAACAAGGCGTCGTCAAAAAGAGAACATAAGAATCATTCGTACGCCTCCCACATCACTAGTTTCGTTACAAACATTAGGTTACGGTCCATATTAAAACCGCCTATAAAGCCACAATTGTGCGACACCACTGCAACTCGATTCAGAAACCGTTGAATCCGTATCTACATAACCTCTAAAATCCTCGTGTGTACTCGTGACCAAATGGCTTCACTACAACTTGTAGTGACCACATCGGTCCGAACTGCCGCCTTACATAGGTACTTTCTTTCTCGTCCTAAACTGATGACAACCGACTTCTAATCGTTACTTTACCAAGTAATAGTATAAAAATCTCTAAGCTTGCAGCGTTGCCCTAACTCGGGTTCTCCGTTATTCGACATAGCCCTCGTGGCTTCTTCGGGTGAGTCTAGAAAACTTTTGACTCATCTGTTTCTTGCGACGACATATCATCCGTTTCATGCCATGCATCCTTTATATAACTTCCCATTTGCGTAAAGCAACAATGAAACCTATTTCTTCTTCTTGATCATGCTTAGCCCCTCATATACATCTTTGCCTCCCTTTACCTATCCGGGAATCTGGAAGCAAGCGAAGTGGTGAAAGCAAGTGAATTTAAACTTGAGAAGTTGGCTGGAAGTGAAAGTGTTAGAAAGAAAGAAATAGGTTTGGAGAAGTCAATCATGATGATGAGTAACTCGGCACCATTCACATAGCCGGGTGTTTGTGTCTTGCCAAAGTCGGATTGAGCGATATTCCTAACGGGTCATGGTATGTGCATCAAGGGTTTGATGCATCTCAAGAAATTGATAATTGTTGATTTCCTAGGCTTCGGTTATTGTGCACCTCTGTCCATGCATCCCAAAAAGTAAAGTAAAAAGAAAAGGTGTGAAATAAGCAAAGCTTATTGGTGGAAGATGTTACAAGTCAAAGTGAAAGTGAAGTATATCCTTTTCCCGGATTGTAGCACCACATTACCTTACATACATCCCTACCCTACACATTTCTCGACCTTTCTTTTGGGAAGCCCTTGAGACCTCGAGCTTGTTGATTGACTTAGTGGTTTCAACAAGATTATGCATGATTAATTTTGATAATTATGACTTATTATGCATTCTATGATTTTATGCAAAGATGAACAACTTTCTTATATTTATAAAATGTTTTGATCATATTTTGATTTTAAATTCCATGAAGTATTCTCTTAGAGTGATCTATGATTGTAGCACACCATAAAAAATGTTTTGAAAGACTTTTCATTGGTTTTCTTGACTTATAATCCATTCTATCTTTCCTTTTATATGCGGAACTTGCTTGGGGACAAGCAAGGGCTAAGTATGGGGTATTTTGATAGCATGAATTATAGTCTATATTTTGGGGTTTGTTTGGACGTTTTATCTTCAATAATTTGCATGTTTGTATGTATAATATGTGATTATATTGTCATTTCATCTACCTTTGCGGGAATCGAGGTCTACACCTAGTTTTGTTGTAATCGTAGGTAAAATGGCAAGTTTTGCATCTAAAAGGAGCAAACGGAGCTATGGAGTCATTGGAGCTACGTTCAGGAGCTTAAGGAAGAATCCAGGAAGCATAGCCATAGATTAAAGATTCACTTTGGACCAGATTTGAGAGATTTCACATTCAGTTGTGATTCACCTCGGTTGACTACAAAGTCACCGCGACCGAGGTGATCCAGAGGAATCGACTCGACCGAGGCGAACACCTGGGACGCGGCGAGAATATTTTATTCTTGGATGAGATCTTTTATCTTTGGAAAGAGATCTTATATTTTTGGGCTTGGCTCCTCGAAGGAAGAAGATATGCTAGATCATATATTTTACCTATTTTTATGGGAAGAGATCTTTCTAAGATATCTTATCTTTGGAGGGTATTTTTCCTATAAAAAGGGTTGGATTTTCCACAAATCCGGATCATGCTATACCACCGATCAGGGTTTATACACCGCAGCAGCCATACTCCAGTTGGGAGATTTGAAGAACCTTTTTGAAGGTTGAAGAAGGAAGTTTATAGCTTTTATAGCTTTTGAAGGGTCTTTGTAAGATCATCTTAGATTCCCTTCATTGTTGTCTTGTCTTGTTGGATTTCTATCCAAGGAACGCTCTATTATAATATTTGATTCAGTTATTGAAGTCTTTTTATTAAATTCTTCTTGTTCAAATATTCACTTTCTTCCCATATATTTGATTAATACTTTCATGATGATGAGTGGCTAATCTCTTTGTGTGATTCTAGGGTGATTGGCTGAAGGTTGTGGGAAAAACAATGATAGAATGATCTTAATCACAGTAGGACCCTGAAAGTTCGAGTCTTTAACCTTAACCCTAAGCATCTCGCTCAGTAGATGAACATCTCGGCCGGGGTGGAATTTGTCTGACCGAGGTGACTTATCTGATCCGAAACTGAGAGTTAAGTGTTAGAGTTTGCCAAATCCTATTCTTATTACACCTTTCCTGGTTCAATGCAAGCCTAGGATGAGACTTACCCGGTAATTCCTTAGTTTGTTTACCTAAGATCATAAGTGTAGGTAATAAAGGTTTATCCTTTATTGGGGTTTGAGTGTGCTTTCATCCCATCTTTTTGAGTTAGCCTGAGACTTACCCGGTAAAGGTTGATTCTATTCCCTTAGATGATGTGTTAGTTTGAGGTTATAGTTCTTTATCTTAATTCCTTGAGACTTACCCGGTAATAGGAGTTACGGTTTTGGATTAAAGAGTAGTGAGACTTACCCGGTGATCTATTCCACTTTAGTAACACCTTCCCTATGCAAAAACCTCAGCTTTGTCCGCTTATCTTTAGATCTTGAGTTGGAACCACAACTAGATGCTTTAATCCCTAGAATTGCATATTTCCTTTATTGACTTTTATCATCTTTGGTTGTTTTGATTACTTGTGGTTAGTAATTGCTAAAGGTTACCGTAATTGGACTTTGTTTCACTAAGTCCATGTGATCGACCCCTGGAATTCCTTGCTTTTTACTACGATTGACCCGTACACTGCGGGTTTGCATCCTTGTTTTAAGCTTACGTCTAGGGTTATAAATTTAAAGTTTGCACATACCGTTTGGAGCGAACAAGTTTTTGGCGCCGTTGTCGGGGACTTGGTCTAGACCGAGCCGGTTACGGTTTGCTTTTGGGGCACTTGCCCTCGTGTCTACTAACCACTCTACTTGAGTGACTTTTGCAGGTTCTTTCTTAGGTTTATGCGAAGAACCCGCACTAGGAAGGAAATCGTTCCTTACGATCCCGAACCAGAAAAGACATACAAACGACGCTTAAGAGAAGCGAAGATGGCCAACCAAGTCAATCGCGATCTTGAGGCCGAGTTAAAAGAGGCGCTAGAACAGCTACGCCTCAGCAGGGAAGAACTAAGGCAAGAGAAAGAAGAAACTCGCACCAGGACTGAAGCGATCGAAGTAGATATGGCAGCCTTACGAGACCAATATCAACTTCGACCGAGGGAAGATCCAGTTCCCGATGCTGGACCGATGCAGATCCCAGTCGCTGACCCTCGACCGAGGTAGGTTCCAGTACCTGACGCCCCGGCCGAGGTACTTCCACCTCGGATGCCAGTCCGAGGCGCTCTTTTTGCAGGAATCCCGCAAACCCTAGGTCAAAGGATGGACCCCAATCAACAACTAAGGTGTCCAAGAGTTAACCTAGGAGATCCAGCGGACCATGACTACGAACTTCGACCGCAAGTTCTATCTATGATTCGACAATGCCAGTTCGGAGGGCTAGAGAAGGAATCCTCACATCAACATCTTCAAAACTATGAGATCTTGATGGAGACCTTGAGACCCTCAAGGATTGAAAACAACAACTACAAGCTAAGACCTTTTTACTTTTCTTTAAAAGATAGAGCTCTTACTTGGTATCAATCTCTTCCTCCAGGAAAAATTAGCACTTGGGAGGAGATGACTACGGAATTCTTGACTAAATTCTTTCCCCTCTCTAAGACCGTTGAAATGAGAGGGAAGATTAATGCATTCATTATGAAGGACAAGGAGAGCTTGTCCTAGTCATGGGAGAGGTTCAAGGACATTCTTTTGGATTGCCCACATCATGGGATTCCAAAGATAGAGTTGTTGGAGATATACTTCACGGGACTGGACGGAAGCACCCAGTTCAACCTCCAACTACTCTCCGCCGGTACCTTTATGGACATGGCGATTGACAAAGCTTGGGACTTCATCGAGAAGCAAGCTTTACATATGGAGAAGTATGTTCGCCACTTAGCGTGCGTGCAAATAAGCTTTAAATTTATAAAACTAGAATCAAGCAAGCGAACCCGCAGTGTACGGATCGATATAGTTAAGCAAGAATTCCAGAGTATCGAACACAGGGATTTGGGGGCAACAAATTGAATTGCAGATTATCAAGCAAGTAAAAGTAAGAGCTTTGCAAATTATTGGGAAAACAACAATCCTAAATATCCAAGTATCCAGCTGTGGCAATCGATTCAAGATATACTAATGATATAAAGACAGAGTTTAAGATATGCAAAGGTATGCTAATGTAAGGTAATCGTACGGTGAAGTTCCAAAAACCTTATATAACTCACCTACAAGACACTCTCTATACAGGTTGTTGAGGCTTCAATATAGAAAGGTTCTAAAAGCAAGAATTAATGTCAAATACTCAAACTTGTAATCCAAGGATTAAGACTAACTAAATCAATTAAGGTTGTGACACTCACAATCGAGGTAGTGGTTGTTGAGGCTTCACTACCACCTAGAAAAGGCAAGCCAAGACTAAGTTAAAGCAAATATTTAACTTTGGATTAAAGTAAAAGCAAGTTCGTAAACTTAAGGGAAATCACGGTTAGTTCTTGAGGTTCCACGGTCGTGGACTCAAGAACAGGCCGTAATTTAGGGTTCGTCGGCGATTCTCTCTAACTCTCAGGGTCCAGTCTGTTTACGATCGATCTATCATCATCTAAGCCACAACTATCAACCCTTCACCTTAGAATTGTTAAGGGTTTTTAGCCAACAATAGTCATATTGGTATCAAATTCAAGAATTAAAAGATTGAAAGATGAAAACTTCTGAAAACCTTCAGTAACTCTCAAATCAGTTTCAAAGTCACAATCAAGAACAATAATCGTCACTAGATTCGGAATAACTCAAACAAACACAAATCTTAGATAAGAAGGAAGAACGGGATGTCAATCCGTCTCCTAAATCAAACCTAAGTAAGAAGCGAAATCTTCTTACGAACAATCTTCCGAATCTTCGATCTTCCGTCAATCCGGAAATCACAATAGCGCTGCGCCAAATCTCTCAAACACAACTTCCACCAAAAGCGAAATTAGGGCAATCTTAAACGCAAGCGTAAGATGCGTCTATGCGTAAGCGAAGGTGTAAAGCGAGGTCGCAAGATATCTAAGCGGAGGTGACGGAATCTCTCTTCGTCCGTCCTTTTATAGTGTGAGATAAACTTTCGGCCCGGCCCAATCTTTTAAAAGATCGTGGCTTAAAGTGTGGCGAAAAAGATCGCCAAGATCACGGTCGTGGAAGGTTCCACGACCGTAATTTAGAGCGTGGAAATCAACACGGTTTGAACCATCTTCTCCACGGCCGTAGAAGTTACTGGAATGAACCACGCTTCCCTAGCCATGGTTCCACGGCCGTGGAAAGTGGTACGGCCGTATTTTAGAGCGTGGTTTAGGGCAAGAACGTGATTCTTCCCTAGCCTCGTGCATTCCTCAAGTTGACACTCCTTTTGCTCCTAAGAAAGTCCTCAATCCATGGACATGTCAAGCAACTTCATCCTTGCTCAATTCCGTTCGGAAAATAGCTCTCAATCACCTATAATCAACATAAAGCTTGTGTAGATCTCTATATCGACATTATAGATAAACTAGCTCACAAATGCATCAATGCTCAATCAATGACTATCAATATGAATCAAATACACTTAGAAAACGAGCCTAAAATATCACAATATTTCATGCTAACAAATAACCCCATACTTGCCACTTGTTTGTCCCTAAGCAAGGTCTTTCAAAAGCTTTAAAACAAGAGTTAGGATGAAATATGTGTACCTTCTCAAAGCAATACTTCTTTTGGATGAATGTGCCTTCTAATCAATAGATCATTCTCAAATCTTGCTTCAATCGTTTATAAGACTTTCATACACTTAATCAAAGAGTAAAGAGTAAAGAAAACTCATGAATCAATCAAACTTCCATACAAACATCATAACCTTCAAACATTATCAAAATCAATCATAAGAAACTTCAATTTAGATCACCAAGTCATATAACATTCTTTTGATCTTAAGGACTTCCAAAGAAAAAGGTCTAGAATGTGGAAAGGGAAGGAAACTTTAAGGAATGTGGTGCATGAATCCGGGAAAGTGGACAACTACTCTTTTCTTCTTCTTTTGCGGTTTCCGCAACACCTTCAACTTAGAGCTTCGCTCTCTTCTTTTCATTTTTCGACTTTACTTTTGGAGTTATGGACAGAGGTGCACAAAAACCAAAGCCTAGGAGATTGGCGTTTCTCAATTTTTATGAGATGCCTCAAACCCTTAGCGCACATACCATAATCCGCTAGGAATATCGCTCAATCCGACTTTGGCAAGACACAAACACCCGGCTATGTGAATGGTGCCGAGTTACTCATCGTCATGATTGACTTCCCCAAACCTATAATTTCTTTCTATTCTTTTGAATGCAAATTATTGCTTTCATGGCCCTCCCACATCATACATGCCTTTTTCAATCAACTCCTCCAAATTCCCGGATAGGTAAAGGAGGCCATAATTTCAATGAGGGGCTAAATGATCAAAGAGAGAAGAAAGAAAAATCGAATTGCCTTAATCATCTCAATAAGAAGTATAAGAACTTATAGTGCGATTTCAACTTCAATTTCTCAACATGATTTAGGTAACATTCATCACATTATGAAACTTGTAAAAGAGGTATAATCAACTCATTCAATTTCTTTTCAATTCACTATTCGTTTTAAGCATGCAATTGTCATCAAACTCAATTCATAAGTAGCGATTATCATAGAAATCATCTCAATTCCTTAGAAGTACAAAATTTATCAAAATTTTTCAATTTTTATGGGTTTTTCAAACTCTTTTTCATGCAATGCAATAATGAAACGTACAACAATATAATGAACATGCAAGATAGTCTCGAATAGAAGCAAACATAGTGAGTAAGAGTTATTACAAACTTTTAGTCACACCCCACCCCATACTTGGAACAAACATTGTCCCTAATGTTCAAATAAAAGAAAGAAAAGAAGAAAAAGAAAGAAAAGAAAAAGAAACTCACAAAATGGCGGTGGAGCGGCTAAAACTGTCGGTCATGCAAATCATCATCACTGCGGCGCTGGTGGAGGCGGGAATGGAGAGAAGCTGGGTCGTAGTACCGCCCAAACTGCTGACGGTAGACGTCCCTCATCATATGATCGAGATCATCCATGCGTCCGTCTCTAGCATCGGCTCGAATCTCCAATGCTCCCACTCTCTCAGAAAGGCCAATAGCCCAATCCGGCATCTGCTCTGCCATCCCGGGGCCTGACTGTACCATCCTGGCGCGTCTGTTGGTGCTGGTGATGGTGCTGATGGCTGCTGTGCGGACCATGGAGGTCGAGCTCCATACCATGCAGGAGGTGTGTCCATCCAAGTGGGTCTCTCACTCACGCTGGCGCGGCGAGAAGACGAACCTGAAGCTCTAGCTGGACGTGGAGAACGTCTAGGCACATCGGGGGCCGCATCCGGCTGATCCGGAAACGTGCCAAACTCCTGCTCTACTCCTCCTCCACCCTCATACTGGTCTCTCATCTCCTCCTCCTCAACTACGGGCGGTGGTGGGACATACGGAGGAGCTGCAATCCTGGTCGCATGCATGGCAGCGAACGTCTCCTTCCAATTATGGCGTCCAACCATAATGGAGTACTCCTGTAGCCACTCAATACCCCTACCCGTCCTGATCTCCCAAGGCATGGCCGCATAAGGCGGACCTCTATGTGTGGGGAAGATGAGACCTCTAGTCATGAAGGCCTGAAGTCCTAAGGGTACGGTTGGTATGCGGGTACATGCAGAAAAATTAACTCCCAACGCCCTAGCAAGGTGGGTAACTATCCCACCATATCCAATGTTGCCCTTCCTCTTGTTCTTAAGCTTGCTCATAGTAGCAGCTAAGAGGGTGGCACAGTCAGCTCGGTGCCCATATAGCATAGAGTATAACAGAAAGAGCTCATCCGTCTTGATCTTTTGAGGCGTCTCCGTCCTAGGAAAGAGACACTCCGAAAGAACACGGTGAGCAATCTTCAAGGCTAAGTGATACATCAACTTAGCCTTGGTGTCAGCTGGTTGCCAGCGGTCCTCGCTGGCGTATATCATAGCTACCTCCTCCTAAAAATCTTTGGCGTAAACGCCACTAGGAAAACGACCATTGAAGGTCTCATGGAACCCAAAGAAGGTTCCGAACTCACGGATGGAAAAATCATAGTTTCTTTCCATAAGACGGAAAGAAACGGTCCTATCCACATGGTTGTGCTCAAAAGACGTCACAACCTCTCTCGTAATCTCCTCATAAGCGTCTTCTCGGATAGCCGAGAAGACAACTAGTCCGGCTCTATCCAAGAGCCAAGTAAGGTCATCTATGATGTTAAGAGGAGCTAGATCCTCTAACAATAGGTACCTAGGTCCAATCACAGCCCTCTCATGGATCCTCTCGAATGCATCGAGGTGATCCTCATGAATGGTCGGTACTCTATGGCTAGGAGGTGAGGGTGATGAAGGTGATGATGGAGGTGAAGGGGAAGAAGGTGGTGGTGCTCTAGAGGATGAAGAGGAAGAGGGGTTACCCTTCCTCTTTTTGTTCTGGTCATTCTTCTTCTCCTTAATCCTCCCTGAAACTCTTCTCACAAAATCCATCACTGTTCAAAATTACGGTCTGTTCTTGGTAATTCCACGGCCGTGGAACTGTCAGGGACCGTGATTCGTCTCAGTTTTTCTCAAAACTCAACAAACAGCACTCAAATTCAGCAATCAGGCAGCCCTAGTCTAATTCCTTCCAGTTTCAAGCAGTTCTCCTATAATTTCTAGCAAAAACGAACCCAAATTGACAAAGATCAAGAAGAGGGGAAAAAACCTAGGTTTCGGATTTTAAAATCCGAATTGTGTGTTCCTTGGTGAATTGCCGCTTGATTCGTTGCTTGGATCGCGTTGATAGTCGAATTTGCTTCAATTTGGAACGAAGAATCGTCGAAAACGATTAACGAACGGAGATTTGAGGTGAAGGGCGTGGAATCGGCGATATTGGGTCGTGGAAGAGGTTTTGTGAAGTGTTTTTGTGAAGAACGTGGTTTAAATAGTGACAGGCAAAATTTTGAAAATCACGGTCTGTCAGGGGTTCCACGGCCGTGGAAATGTACGGAACCGTGGTTTTGGTGATTTTTCAAAGGCTTTTGGAAATTACGGTCACTGTAGCTGTCACGACCGTGGTTTAGGCCGTGGAACTCTCTATAAAGCTCCAAAGTCCAAGTTTCGTCACTTTTCTTCAACATTACCCTTCCCTCTTCCTTTTCCATCGTTCCTACATCCAAAAACACGAACATACCGGAAGAAATCGAAGGCAAAACAAAGCAAAAACGTCTAAACTAAGCTAAACTATGAATCAAAAACAAAAACAAAAATGCAATACCTTGGGTTGCCTCCCAAGAAGCGCTTTGTTTAAGGTCCGTAGCTAGACCAATCTCGCACTTATTCGAGTGCGGTAGGCGCGAACTCTTCAGCTTGGAGTTCCGGCGTATACTTCTTGAGTCGTTGGCCGTTCACCTTAAAGCTTCCGCCCGATTCACCCCATACTTCAACTGCACCATGGGGGAAAATACGCTTAATTAGAAAAGGTCCAGTCCAACGAGATTTAAGCTTACCTGGAAAGAGGCGAAGCCTTGAATTGAAGAGGAGAACTTGGTCTCCTTCTTTGAAGTCCTTTGGAATGATGTGCTTATCATGCCAATGCTTTGCTCTCTCCTTATAAATCTTGGCGTTCTCATAGGCGTTCAAGCGGAGTTCGTCCAGCTCATTAAGGTCTAGGAGACGCTTCTCTCCCGCTTCCTTCATGCTGAAATTCAACCACTTGATAGCCCAAAACGCGTTGTGCTCCAACTCTACCGGCAAGTGACAAGACTTCCCATACACAAGGTTGTATGGTGTGGTTCCTATGGGAGTCTTGTACGCAGTCCGGTATGCCCATAATGTATCATCAAGCTTCAAAGATCAATCCTTCCTAGTCCTTGAAACCGTCTTCTCTGAGATTCCTTTGATCTCCCGATTTGAGATCTCAACTTGTCCACTAGTTTGTGGATGATAAGGGGTGGCGATCTTGTGAGTAACCCCATACTTAACTAGAAGAGCTTCAAAGTGCCGGGCAATGAAGTGAGAACCTCCATCACTAATGATAGTCCTTGGTGTCCCAAATCGTGGGAAGATGGTTTTGTTGAAGAACTTAACCACAACCATGGCATCATTGGTGGGAGAGGCAATTGCTTCCACCCATCTAGAAACGTAATCCACCGCCAAGAGTATGTATTGGTTTCCACAAGAAGATGGGAATGGTCCCATAAAGTCTACTCCCCAAACATCGAAAATCTCCACCTCTTGGATGTTGTTGAGGGGCATCTCGTTCCTCCTAGAGATATTACCTGTTCTTTGACAAGCATCGCAACAAGAAACAAAGGATTGCACATTTCTAAATAAAGTAGGCCAAAAGAATCCAGATTGCAATACCTTTGCGCTAGTCTTGTTCGAACTAGCGTGTCCTCCACAAGGTAGTGAATGACAATGGCGGATGACACTTTGCATCTCATCTTCCGGCACACATCGCCGAATGATGCCATCCGGACCTCTCTTAAAGAGGAGAGGTTCATTCCAAAAGTATTCCCGAACATCCTTAAAGAACTTCTTCCTTTGTGCGTAGGATAATCCGGGCGGTATCTCCTGGCAAACCAAATAGTTAACAAAATCAGCAAACCATGGTTCGTTACCTTTGGAGATCACATCGATGCACTCCTCAATAATGTGTAGGTGTTCGTCCGGGAAGGAGTCATCTATGGGTAAGTGGTCGTCCTCTAGATGTGTTAGGCGACTCAAATGATCCGCAACAGAATTTTCCGAACCCTTCTTGTCGCGGATCTCTAGATCGAATTCTTGTAGGAGAAGAATCCATCTAATTAGCCTTGGCTTCGCATCCTTCTTTGCAAGGAGGTACCGGATCGTAGCATGGTCCGTGTAGACAATCACCTTTGCACCTACAAGATAAGAGCAAAACTTGTCAATAGCATAAACAATGGCTAGAAATTCCTTTTCGGTAGTGGCGTAATTGAGCTGCGCTTCATCTAGCGTCTTGCTAGCATAGTATATGGCATGGGTTCGTCCTTCCTTTTGTTGTCCAAGAACAGCTCCTATAGCTACGTCACTAGCATCGCACATAACCTCAAAGGGAAGAGTCCAATCCGGAGGTTGGATAATAGGTGCTAAAATTAGAGCTTGCCGAATTGTGTTAAACGCATCCAAACATTCCTGCGAAAACTCAAAAACTGCATCCTTCATCAATAGATTAGTGAGCGGTTTTGATATTTTAGAGAAGTCTTTAATGAAACGTCTATAAAATCCAGCATGTCCTAGGAAACTTCTTATCCCTTTCACCGAAGTTGGGGGAGGAAGCTTCTCTATAGTCTCTATTTTCGCCTTATCCACCTCAATCCCTCTACTAGAGATTAAGTGTCCTAAAACACTTCCTTCCTTAACCATGAATTGACACTTCTCCCAATTAAGAACTAGGTTAGTGTCTTCACACCTTTGTAAAACAAGAGCAAGGTTAGAAAGACAATTGTGAAAAGAGGAACCGTATACGGAGAAGTCATCCATGAAGACCTCCATGATTTCCTCAATATATTCGGAGAAGATGGCCATCATGCACCTTTGAAAGGTGGCTGGGGCGTTGCAAAGCCCGAACGGCATTCTCCTATAAGCGAACGTACCCCACGGGCACGTGAATGTGGTCTTCTCCTGATCATCCGGGTGTATCGGAATCTGAAAGAAACCACTATAACCGTCAAAGTAGCAAAAATGTGAATGTTGTGCTAACCTTTCAAGCATTTGATCGATGAAGGGTAGTGGGAAGTGATCCTTCCTCGTCGCGTTGTTAAGCTTGCGGTAGTCAATGCACATCCGCCATCCCGTTACGGTTCGGGTAGGAATGAGTTTGTTGTTCTTGTTGGTAATGACCGTCATTCCTCCCTTCTTTGGAACTACTTGAACCGGACTCACCCACTTACTATCGGAGATAGGATAGATGATACCTGCATCAAGAAGTTTAAGAATTTCCTTCTTGACAACCTCTTTCATGGTCGGATTTAACCGCCTTTGAGGTTGTCTTGAAGTCCTAAAGTCCTCTTCCATTAGTATTTTATGCATGCATAGGGAAGATTTGATTCCTACTAAATCCTCAATAGTATATCCTAAAGCTTTTCTATGTTTCCTAAGGACAACCATGAGCTCATTATGTTCATCTATGCTTAGATCGGAACTAACAATAACCGGAAAGGTAGAATCAGATCCTAGAAAAGCGTACCTTAGATGAGTAGGAAGTGGCTTTAGTTCCATTGCTTTCGGAGTTTCCAACGGTTCTTGAGGAGCATCCGATGCCTCCTTAGAAGTGTCTAAGGGTGTAGAAGATGTGGGAGAAGAATCAAAGGAAGTCGAAGAAGAGGTACGTTCACCCTCTTCCACGGCCAGAATCACGGTTTCTCTGTGTTCTCCACGGCCGTGGTTTAGGGCGTGGAAGGTGGTTACGGTTGCTCTGCCTTCTCCACGACCGTGTAACCCTCTGGAGTGGGACACGGTTTTGTTGGTGAAATCCACGGCCGTGGAATACAGTGTATGGCCGTGGATTGTCACGTTTTCTGCCTCATCGTGGAGTTTTTCAAACTCTACTTCATAAACCTCTTCTTGTGCTTCTAAGACTTCAATTGCCTCATTGCACTCCTCTTCTTCCCCTACATTCGTTAGACTCATAGTAATAACCTTTTGTAAAGGATCATTGAAGAGAATAGCACTTACCTCCTCCCTAGACAACCCTTCTTCATCTTGGATATTGAATATATCCTCATCAAAGATGGGCTCTTTTAGTAGAGTGGAAAGAACGAACTCTACTTTCTCTTCTCCTATATCAAAAGCGAGTCTACCATTCTTGCAATCGACTATGCAGCCGGAAGTTGCAAGAAACGGTCTTCCGAGTATGATCGGGACCGGACTATCTGCAGGAATGTCAAGCACAAAAAAATCAATGGGAACAAAGAATTTACCTAGCTTGACCGGGACGTCTTCTACAATACCGACGGGGCGAGTAATGGATCGATCCGCCATGTCAACGTCATCTTCACCGGTTTAGGGTCGCCTAAACCGATCTTCCTACATAATGCAAGTGGTATGATGCTCACACTTGCTCCCAAGTCACATAAAGCATCCTATGTGACATCTCCCACTCCTATGGGAATGCAAAACGACCCCGGATCCTTTAGCTTTGGGGGCATTTTCTCCTTCATGGTTTTGATGAGATCCGAAGAATCCGAACTCATCTTAACCTCTCCAAAATCTTCTAGCCTCCTCTTGTTGGAGAGGAGCTCCTTCAAGAACTTGCCATAATCCGGCATACCTACAATAGCATCAATAAAGGGTATATTAATATGCAGCTTGCTCATGAGTTCTATAAACTTACCAAATTGTTTATCTAGGCACGCTCTCGCTCTAGATTGAGGGAATGGTAGGGGAGGTTTGTAAGCCGGAGGAGGAACGTAGACATCTTCCTTCTTCTTCCCCTTCTCTTTGTCTTTCTCTACGGAGACTTCAACAAACTTAGGCTGCGGATCGGTGGTAGTCACTCCGCTCCTAGTTGTGATTGCCATCACCCTTCCCTTAGGGTTGTCCTCCGTCTTTCCTGGAAGTTTCCCTTGATTCCTAGGAACTTCCTCCGCATGGCTGAAGATTTGGTTTTCTAAAACCTTTTGAGCTTTATCAACCTTAGAAATTTGATCATCAACCTTAATGATGCGGTTCTCCAACCCTTGAAGCTTTCCCAAAATCGTTTCCAACATGGGATCGGGCTTCTCCTTCCCCGAAGTACTTCCTCCATTAGATGCTTGCCCCTGGCTTTTCAAAGGATTAGAGGAAGAGGAAGGTGGAGTTAGTGAATTAGAATTGGAAGGATAAGAGTTACCGGAATTTTGTTGATTGGAGCGCCAATTGTTGTTGTTTGAACCCCTATTGTTGTTCCAATTGTTGTTCCGGTTGTTGTTATTTCCATTCCAATTGTTCCGGTTGTTGTTCCGGTTGTTGTTGTTGTTGCGGTTTGTGTTCTCACTGCTATTGTTGTTGTTGCCCAAATAGCCAACATCCTTTCCTTGTTGCTTTGGAAAGTTGGTCTTGATAGCCTCCTTCAACTCTTTGATCTCATTGTTGAGGGAGAAAATCTGATTTTGAGCTTCGTGTGTGAGCTTCGCTCCTTGCTCCACACGATTTCCCTCCACTTTCCGGTGGGAATACTTCTCTATGACTCTTGCTTGCTTCTCAATGAAGTCCCAAGCGTCATCTTCTCTCATGTCCATGAATGTACCACATGAGAGGGATTGGAGCTTGAATTGTGTCTTCACATCCAGCCCCTTATAGTAAATCTCCAGCAATGCGAGCTTGGATATGCCATGATGAGAGCAATCCAAAAGCAAATCCTGAAACTTTTCCCAAGATTGAACCAAACTTTCGTTAGATCTCATGGAAAATGCATTAATCTTACCTCTAAGTTCCGCCGTTTTGGATGGCAGAAAGAACTTAGTGAGGAACTCCGCGGAAGGTCTTCCCATGTGTCTAGTTTCCCACTAGGAAGAGCTTGGTACCAAGAGAATGCTTTCCCCTTCAAAGAGAAGAAGAAAGGTTTGAGCTTATAGTTGTTGGTAGTCGCGTTCTTCGGCCTCATTGTCTCCATCATACACTCAAAGTTTTGCAAGTGTTGGTGTGGAGATTCAGCGCTTGTCCCGCCAAATTGGTTTTGGCAAACAAGAGTAATAACTTGAGGGTTGAAGCTAAACCCTTGTACATCATCAGCATCAAAGTTCACACCTAGATGGCGGGGTTGCTGGGTTGGATCCATCCTTTGGCCAAGAGTCCTTGGCTCATCATCTACACGGTTCACCCTTACATTCCTAGGTGGAATGCATCGGTTTGCAGTCGTCCGTGGAGCGAATGGATTCACATTGATCCTTGGATCAATCTCCTCTAACGGTGGCATGGAAGAGTCGCTATCATCAGCGGATGAATGACCCCTATTCGACCTTAATGATCTCCTTGAGGATTTCTTGCTTCCCTTATTCTTGAGATTGCTTAGTTCTATCCTCATCTGGAACATCATATCCTTTAGATCGTTAACTTGAGATTGATGACGATCCATTTCATCCCGGTGAATATTCTCATTCCATTGGAGTTGAGCTTCTTTCTCCGCTAACTCCGCTTGAAGATCACGTTCGTGTTCTTCAGCCATCTTCTTTTCCTTACGCTTTTGCCTTAAAGTCCTCTCAAGCTCTTGATCAAGAGGTAAGAGATCTTCGGTGTTCCTAGACCTGCGCATGCACTCAAAGAGATATCAAATAACGAGAGCAAGCTCTCAAGCTTGACAACCGAAAACCGAATTCGGCCTAGACCAAATCCCCGGCAACGGCGCCAAAAACTTGTTCGCCACTTAGCATGCGTGCAAATAAGCTTTAAATTTATAAAACTAGAATCAAGCAAGCGAACCCGCAGTGTACGGATCGATATAGTTAAGCAAGAATTCCAGAGTATCGAACACAAGGATTTGGGGGGAACAAATTCAATTGCAGATTATCAAGCAAGTAAAAGTAAGAGCTTTGCAAATTATTAGGAAAACAACAATCCTAAAGATCCAAGTATCCAGCTGTGGCAATCGATTCAAGATATACTAATGATATAAAGACAGAGTTTAAGATATGCAAAGGTATGCTAATGTAAGGTAATCGTACGGTGAAGTTCCAAAAACCTTATATGACTCACCTACAAGACACTCTCTATACAAGTTGTTGAGGCTTCAATATAGAAAGGTTCTAAAAGCAAGAATTAATGTCAAATACCCAAACTTGTAATCCAAGGATTAAGACTAACTAAATCGATTAAGGTTGTGACACTCACAATCGAGGTAGAGGTTGTTGAGGCTTCACTACCACCTAGAAAAGGCAAGTCAAGACTAAGTTAAAGCAAATCTTTAACTTTGGATTAAAGTAAAAGCAAGTTCGTAAACTTAAGGAAAATCACGGTTAGTTCTTGAGGTTCCACGGTCGTGGACTCAAGAACAGGCCGTAATTTAGGGTTCGTCGGCGATTCTCTCTAACTCTCAGGGTCCAGTCTGTTTACGATCGATCTATCATCATCTAAGCCACAACTATCAACCCTTCACCTTAGAATTGTTAAGGGTTTTTAGCCAACAATAGTCATATTGATATCAAATTCAAGAATTAAAAGATTGAAAGATGAAAACTTCCGAAAACCTTCAGTAACTCTCAAATCAGTTTCAAAGTCACAATCAAGAACAATAATCGTCACTAGATTCGGAATAACTCAAACAAACACAAATCTTAGATAAGAAGGAAGAACGGGATGTTAATCCGTCTCCTAAATCAAACCTAAGTAAGAAGCGAAATCTTCTTACGAACAATCTTCCGAATCTTCGATCTTCCGTCAATCCGGAAATCACAATAGCGCTGCGCCAAATCTCTCAAACACAACTTCCACCAAAAGCGAAATTAGGGCAATCCCAAACGCAAGCGTAAGATGCGTCTATGCGTAAGCGAAGGTGTAAAGCGAGGTCGCAAGATCTCTAAGCGGAGGTGACGGAATCTCTCTTCGTCTGTCCTTTTATAGTGTGAGATAAACTTTCGGCCCGGCCCAATCTTTTAAAAGATCGTGGCTTAAAGTGTGGCGAAAAAGACCGCCAAGATCACGGTCATGGAAGGTTCCACGACCGTAATTTAGAGCGTGGAAATCAACACGGTTTGAACCATCTTCTCCACGGCCGTAGAATTTACTAGAATGAACCACGCTTCCCTAGCCATGGTTCCACAGCCGTGGACTTGAACGTGGAAAGTGGTACGGCCGTATTTTAGAGCGTGGTTTAGGGCAAGAACGTGATTCTTCCCTAGCCTCGTGCACTCCTCAAGTTGACACTCCTTTTGCTCCTAAGAAAGTCCTCAATCCATGGACATGTCATGCAACTTCATCCTTGCTCAATTCCGTTCGGAAAATAGCTCTCAATCACCTATAATCAACATAAAGCTTGTGTAGATCTCTATATCGACATTATAGATAAACTAGCTCACAAATGCATCAATGCTCAATCAATGACTATCAATATGAATCAAATACACTTAGAAAACGTGCCTAAAATATCACAATATTTCATGCTAACAAAGTACACCCGTCAAGGAGCTGAATGTGGAGTTAAAAGAGTTAACTTCCAAGATACTCAGCCAAACAACAATCAACTCACGTCTTTGAAGAATGACGTGAAGCAATTGAAGGAACTCTTGGTTGCTCAAACCAAGAAGGAAGATCAAGGACAAAGGAATAACAACAATGGATACCGTAACAACAACAACGGTTCCCGGAACAACAACTACAACAACAACAATAGAGGATCCAATAGCAACAATTGGAGGGCGAATAACCAAAATTCTGGTAACAATCATTCTAACTCCAACTCTAACAATTCCTCTAATCCTTTCCTCTCTTCCCCTTCTTCTTCTTCTACTACATTAAAGAGCCAGGGGTCAGGATCAAGTTCGTCTCAGCCGGAAAAGAAAGATGCAGTGTTGGAGGCTATCTTGATCAAGCTTAGTGCTATGGAGACTTCTATGACTTCATTTTCGAAGGCCCAAAAGACCTTTGAACAACAACTTGCAAGTAGGGCAAATGAAGCGCCAAGAGATCCAGGGAAGCTTCCAGCAAGGACGGAGAGCAACCCTAAGGGCCAAATCATGGCCATAACTACGAGGAGTGGACTGAAAACTACAGATCCAGTGCCTCGGTCGGTGCTAGTACCGACGAAGACCACCTCGGTCCAGGTGCAGTCGAAGAACACTTCAGCCGAGATGCCAACCGAGGTGGAGCCACAGAAAGCGGAGGGGAAAACTGAAGTTTATATTCCACCTCCTGCATACAAACCACCACTTCCATTCCCCCAGTCAAGGGCCAGAGCACATCTAGACAAGCACTTTGTTAAGTTCCTTGACTTGATGAATAAACTGCACATTAACATTCCTTTCCTTGATGTTATTCTAGGAATGACCACCTATGGGAAGTTCTTGAAGGAGATCCTATCAAGGAAGACGAAACTGGAAGACTTTGGTGAAGTAAGGATGACATCTAAATCCTCGGAGCTTATTCAAATCATGAAGGAGAAGATGCCACCTAAGTTGAGAGATCCCGGCTCATTTTGCATTCCCATTCAAGTTGGGGATGTAACTTGTGAAGCCCTTTGTGATCTAGGAGCCAGCGTGAGCATCATTCCGCTGGAGCTATGTGTGAAGATCGGAGTTGGAGAGCCCAAGCCAGTCAAGATTCGATTGTACATGGCGGATCGCTCCATCACCCATCCCGTGGGAATTTTGGAAGACGTTCCGGTCAAGTTAGGTAACTTCTATTTACCAATAGACTTTGTTGTACTTGATATTCCCGCAGATTATCCTGTTCCTATTATTCTCGGGAGGCCATTTCTAGCAACTTCGGGTTGCAACGTGGATTGTAAGAACGCCAAGTTGAAATTCAACATTGGTGGAGACGAAGTGGAGTTTGCACTACTTGCAGCCATGAAAGGGGAGCAACTAAGCGATGATATCTTCAACATCTATTGATAACACGATTTATGACATAGGTTTAGGTAGTTATTTAGATAGATTTCTCACTCATTCATGCATGGTTTTGCGCTAGTTCACGACGTTTGCACCCAATTCACGTATTTTGTCAAGATAGACGTCTACACGGACTTGTGCATTGCTTTGTAGGTATTTTGGAAGATTTAGGAGCTAAATCGATACGTTTGAGGATCGTTCATCAAGATGACACACCCTCGGATTCATTAGGATGCAAGCTAAGGGCTAAGAAGGACTTATGGAACCTTATCAACACAAGCCATACACAAAATCGAAGCTTAATGATCAAAGGCAAAGCTGAAGCACCAAACCACGGTTCACTGACACTCAACGGCCGTGGAACCACCCGTGGTTCTTGCCAGGCGGTTGTGACAGCTGTGCCACGACCTCTTGGCCAGCTCTTGCAAAGTTGTAGTATAAAAGTGGTCCTGCATTGGCTGAGAGGAGCATCTTTCATCTTCCATTCCACCATCCAATTCCACATTCACTCCCACAACAAGAAGATTCTCTAAGGAGGAAGGCTACCATTGGAGGAGGAAGAAGAGACCATTGGAGAAGAAGAGAAGAACACACCATTGATAGACTTTGATAGCTTTTGTAGTGAAGAAATTCAGAATCGATTTTTAGAGTTGTATGAACCATCTAAACCTTCTTTTGGAAGGGTTGTGAGTCATTTCAATCTTACTTTCAGTTTGGTTTTGTTTACTTAACTTGTTCATCTCTTTCTCTTCATTATCTTGCAAATGGAAGCCATGATTTTATGCTTGATGATTTCGATTGTTATGATGCATGTTGTAGGCTAAATAGATGTGATTCTAGGGTAAGGAAAGGATGGTTATGGCTAAGACTATGATAGGATGGACTTAGATTTGCCCTTGGATGAGTCACTTACTTGGACGTAGCCTCTGTTAGAGTCCATGGTTTGTTCTTGCCAAACCACGGCCGTGGACTTGGTAGAACACCCGGTGATTCTCCCTGATTCGATGGATCTAGTTTTAGATTGTTAGAATGTTGAAATCCTAGAGTTTGTTGAGTTAAATCTACCCTAGGGTGACCTAGTGTTAGCAACTAAGTGTTAGGAGAGACTTACCCTGTGATCCTTACTCTTAGATTCCAAAGATGACAAACCTTAGGTAGTGGTGAGCCTCATAAGCCGCCATTGGACTAAGTGTGCTAGGATAGTTGTTTAGGACTAACCCTTTCGAGACTTACCCGGTGAGGATAGGTTAGATCCCTAGGTGACAATCCGGTTTGTGTAGAATTCCATCCCTTAGGTATTAGAGACTTACCCGGTGATGAGACCTTAGGGACGGACTAGTGGACCATGAAACTTACCCGGTGAATGATCCCAATCTAGAAACACTAAATCCCAACATATCATAGTTAATCCAAGGATGATTAGATAGCTTGAGTCCTATGCCATAACCGGAACTTCTAACCCCTAGAATCCGCTTTTCTCATTTGATTCAAATCTCGTGTTTAGTTTGTTTGTTTGTGTTGATTCGTTAGCTTAGTAGATTGTTACTTTGCATGATTTATGATCCTTGATTGATCACCTAAAAACCAACCAAAAAAATATTGAGATCTTCATTTCTTTATTTCTTCCTCTTTTCTTAACCTAGATCTTCACTAAACTCAATCATAAATCGAATCAATCTCACCTTAGTCTTTGTGTTCGACCTCGGAATACTATCCCTACTACAAACGTCCCGTACACTGCGAGTTCGCTAGGAGTTAGGATAAATATAACGAGTTTATAAATTGTAAGACTTTTGCGCATCTATTCCTAGAAGCGAACATCTATGATGAAGAAGAATCAAGGGAATTGGTGAGCTCTATCCTTATTAACGATCCACTCGAAAGAGTTATTAGTTTCAGTTTAATGGAGGAAGGTATAGATGCTTCTTGTGATGCAGATATACGGAGCTTAAAAGCACTGGAAGAAGATCCAGGAGCTAAAACTGAGAAGCTAATCCAGGAGACGAAGATCTCCAGTTTCGGTTCCAGTTGCAGTACCTCGACCGAGGCACCTTCTGGACTGAGCGAGGCGACTGAAGAACATCTTGGTCAACGCCTCTGCGCCTCGACCGAGGTTGATGGCGAGACGATTTCAACTGAGACTTCCGAAAGTCCAGTTTCTGGATCTACTCCACTAGAAGGAGGAAGCAAGGATCCCCCTCAGAAAGCGCCCCTAGTTGGTGGAGCTTAAACAACTCCCAAATCACTTGAGGTATGTCTTTCTTGGACCGGATTCTACTTATCCCGATATTGTTAGCGCTTCCCTCTCCGAATCTGAATTGTCTAAACTAATGCATGTCCTGAGAAAGCATCAAAAGGCTTTGGGTTATACTATAGATGATCTTATTGGCATTAAGCCATCTTTCTGCATGCATAGAATTCTAATGGAGGATGATCATAAGACTTCACGGGAACCTCAAAGACGATTAAATCCGATCATGAAAGAGGTTGTGAAGAAGGAAATTCTTAAGTTGTTGGATGCAGGTATCATATATCCTATCTCGGACAGCAAATGGGTTAGCCCGGTGCATGTAGTTCCGAAGAAAGGAGGGATGACCGTTGTGACGAATAAGAACAACGAGTTGATCCCAACCAGGGCCGTTATAGGCTGGAGGGTTTGCATTGATTATAGGAAGCTGAACACGGCCAATCGGAAGGACCATTTTCCGCTCCCCTTCAATGATCAAATGCTCGAACGGTTGGCCCAGCATTCACACTTTTGCTACTTAGACGGCTACAGTGGATTCTTCCAGATTCCTATCCATCCGGATGATCAGGAGAAGACCACTTTCACTTGTCCATGGGGGACATTTGCTTATCGGAGGATGCCATTTGGATTGTGCAATGCACCCGCTACCTTCCAGCGATGCATGATGGCTATCTTTTCCGAGTATATAGAGGAGATCATGGAGGTATTTATGGATGATTTTTCAGTATATGGTTCCTCTTTTGATGATTGCCTATCTAACCTTTCTCTAGTGCTGAAAAGATGTGAAGACACTAATCTTGTTCTGAATTGGGAGAAGTGTCATTTTATGGTTAATGAAGGCATTGTACTAGGACACCTCGTTTCTAATCGAGGCTTTGAGGTCGATCGCGCTAAGATCGAGACTATTGAGAAACTCCCTCCCCCTTGTTTTGTTAAAGGTGTGAGGAGTTTTCTCGGGCACGCAGGTTTCTACAGGAGATTCATCAAGGACTTCTCCAAGATTTCTAAACCTCTAACTAACCTCTTGAATAAAGATGTTATTTTTGAGTTTTCGCAGGAGTGTCTTGATGCTTTTTACAAGATTAAGGAAGCGTTGATCTCCACTCCCATTATCCAACCTCCGGATTGGACCTTGCCCTTTGAGATCATGTGTGATGCTAGTGATGTAGCCGTAGGAGCGGTGCTTGGACAGAAGAAGGATGGCCGGACCACCGCCATTTACTATGCTAGCAAGACGCTAGATGTAGCACAACGCAACTACGCTACCACCGAGAAGGAGTTATTGGCGGTTGTATATGCTTTCGAGAAGTTTCGTTCTTACTTAGTAGGGGCGAAAGTCATTGTCTACACCGACCATGCAGCCATCCGTTACTTGTTGGCTAAGAAAGATGCCAAGCCACGCCTTATTCGATGGATTCTCTTGCTTCAAGAGTTTGACTTAGAGATCCGCGATAAGAAGGGATCCGAAAATTCTGTTGCGGATCATCTCAGCCGGCTACCTGCATCTTCACGCAAGAAGGACGACCCACCCATAGACGATTCATTCCCCGATGAGCACTTACACTTGTTGGAGCGTTTGATAGACTTATTTACTTCACCCATAGACGATTCATTCCCCGATGAGAGACGCATTTTGGTCCAGCTAGCGACCTTAAACCAAGCGCTTCTTGCGAGGCAACCCAAGGTATTGCTTTCTTTTCCCTTTTTCTAGTCTAGCTTAGATAGTTTTGCTTTTGCTTTGCATTGTTTTGTTTTTGGCGTTCTAGACAGACAACAGGTGACATCTAAGGAAGGAGTACAAACCAGGAGTATAACTGGAAGGACAGAAGTTCGAGAATTTGAGAAGACGAAGTTTGATAGAGGCACATCTTGGTTGTTGTCAGAGCACCTCGACCGAGATGATTCTTGAGCAATCGAGGCGACTAGGGTTTCTGAAGAACCACCTCGGTTCGTACCACCTCGGTCCAGTCGAGACCACCTCGACCGAGGTGACAGCAGTTCCAGAAAGGGTATAAAAGGGGGATTAATTTTCTCTCTCTTCTATTTTACCCTTCCTCGACCGCGGCTCTCCCTTTCACCTCGCCCTTCGATTCTTGCTTATTTTCGAAGATTTTCGCTTCCAAACTGCGATTAAAGCGTAGAGGATCAAGCTACAAGTGCGAATCTGCAAAGAAATCGAACCGAAACGGCCGAACGAGGTAAAAGTGAACAAAACCCTAATCTCGCTGTTTTTGCTTCGATTTGGGCTTTGGTTGCCCCACATTTGCTGAAGAACGGATTAAGTACCCCATAGGAACCAGTTGTAGTGATTTTGGGGGAAAAGAACTGGATTTTTGAGGAAATTAGTTGCGCAGTTTTTCGCCTCGGTCCAGTCGTGCTGTGCCTCGGCCGAGGTGTTCTTCAGTGTTGTGAGGGGACCGAGGTAATCTGACAGAGAGAGTTTAGAAAATGAGTTCTGACAGACGGCTTGTCCTTAGGGATAGATCCTCCCCTTCCCCTTCTTCCTCTTCTTCCAGACCTTATCGACCGGTGATCCACGAGTGACACCGGGTCGATTACGACCGTATTGCAGCCCGTTCAGTGATAGCACCTCGCTTCCTAGACGTGTCAGCCTTTGATTGTCTCCATGTGGATGGAGACCTTAGACGTATGATATCGACGGTAGGACTAGATCAGTTTACTGAGATCCGCACACCCGCCTATCTAGAGCCTACCCTAGAGTTTGTTAGCTCCTTCACCTACCTCCCCACAGAGCGTTTAGTGAAGTACCGGTTGATGAACCGGAACGTCTTAGTTCCATTAGAGTACTGGAGAGATATTTTCGGTTTCCCAGCCCCGACCGCTGTTGATTTCCCTTCCCGGACTGTAGCTAGGGAGTTTTGGGGACAGATTACTCACGTGGTTGAGCACGCAGACAGGTGGCGCCCTGGAGACTCCAGGGAGCGCATTATTTTCCACCTAGCTTTTAGGTTAGCTCACCGTATTTTCAGCGAGACGCTTCTGGCGCGTACTGAGACACCCCAGAAGGTCCGACAGGGGGAGCTTTTTAGCCTTTATTGCATGGTGACTGGAGGGATCCCCGACTTTGGCTTGATGCTGGCAGAGGATCTGCACAGGATCAAGGCCAAGGCGAAGGGGGACATTTGCTGCGGAGGACTTGTGACCCACATCGCTAGCTATCAGGACATGGACCTCAGCGCTTGCACTATGGTGGCGGCTGCCAAGCCGCTAGGGCTGTAGGAGATGATTACCCGGCGGATTCTGGTTCCCCGAGGACTGACTACACCATATGTGGCTATGTCATGGGAGCTGACTGCACCGCAGGGGATCAGGTGGTCAGCCCAGTTTACAGTTTATGACCCTCATTACTGGCAGACCGCTTGGGCCCCACTGATGGAGGATGCGAGAGAGGCAACAGCTGCACTAACTGCACCAGCTGAGGAGGAGGAGGAGGATGAGGAGGAGACTGCTGATGCTGATGATGACAGGGATGATGGAGTTCCCATGGATATAGGGACGGATACTGCTAGGACGAGTGCGCCAGTTATTGATATTGATGATGATGATGATACTGAGTCTGCACCAGCCACATCTCCAGTGAGACCTGCTAGGCGTAGAGCACGCCGACACGGAGATCCAAAGGCTCACCGTCGGATCGATGATTTGACGGATCAGATGATTGATTCTTATGCCGCTCTATCACTGGATATCCGCGAGATGCAGGAGCGACAGCATTACCAGCATATGATGGCTCAGATTCAGTTTGAGCACGTCATGGGCTACCCGTTCGACCCATCTCAGTATCCATATGTGCCACCACCACCACCGGATCATGACTACTGAGAGCTGCAGGATTTTCTTTCTTAATATTATGCAGCTCAGCTTTATGTCCGGTGAGTATTTTATTTCCTTAGACTTATTTCGATCCACTGGGACAGTGTGTCCCAAGTATGGGGTATTTATGTATTATTTGACTCATGGATGTATGACTTGACCTTCTATGATATTTATGCTTCATTTTGCTTCAATGTGTTTATCTGAGACTGCATGCATACATACAGGTTATTTGATTGAGAAAAACGTCGAAACTGGAAAAAAAAAAAAAAACTGGTTTAGAAAAAATAAATAAATTTTGACCTCGACCGGGGCAGTTCTGGCCGAATGAGGTGTTTCACCTCGGTTGACCTAAGAACACCTCGACTGAGGTGGGTTAACTGAGAGTTTTCGAAACGATTTTTGTGCTTCTTATCTGGATATGATCTCAGTGAAGATCTTGCTTACTGACTGGTTTTGAAATCTTTATGTGTTTGAAAGGTTTTATAATATGTTTAAGTTGCTAAATGCTTTGTTTGAAATTTTTGGCATGTTTAATACTTTGTTTTTATCCAAATTATGTTGAATTTGAAGGTTGACAGCGCAAGATAAGTTCTCTCACTTTCTTCCTGGAAAGACCAAGGCAATTCATTCTTCTCTCTTCTTCTTCTTGATCATGCTTAGCCCCTCACATACATCTTTGCCTCCCTTTACCTATCCGGGAATCTGGAAGCAAGCGAAGTGGTGAAAGCAAGTGAAGTTAAAGTTGAGAAGTTGGCTGGAAGTGAAAGTGTTAGAAAGAAAGAAATAGGTTTGGGGAAGTCAATCATGATGATGAGTAACTCGGCACCATTCACATAGCCGGGTGTTTGTGTCTTGCCAAAGTCGGATTGAGCGATATTCCTAACGGGTCATGGTATGTGCATCAAGGGTTTGATGCATCTCAAGAAATTGATAATTGCTGATTTCCTAGGCTTCGGTTATTGTGCACCTCTGTCCATGCATCCCAAAAAGTAAAGTAAAAAAAAAAAGTGTGAAATAATCAAAGCTTATTGGTGGAAGATGTTGCAAGTCAAAGTGAAAGTGAAGTATATCCTTTTCCCGGATTCTAGCACCACATTACCTTACATACATCCCTACCCTACACGTTTCTCGACCTTTCTTTTGGGAAGCGCTTGAGACCTCGAGCTTGTTGATTGACTTAGTGATTTAAACTGGATTATGCATGATTAATTTTGATAATTATGACTTATTATGCATTATATGATTTTATGCAAAGATGAACAACTTTCTTATACTTATAAAATGTTTTGATCATATTTTGATTTTAAATTCCATGAAGTATTCTCTTAGAATGATCTATGATTGTAGCACACCATAAAAAATGTTTTGAAAAACTTTTCATTGGTTTTCTTGACTTATAATCCATTCTATCTTTCCTTTTATATGCGGAACTTGCTTGGGGACAAGCAAGGGCTAAGTATGGGGTATTTTGATAGCATGAATTATAGTCAATATTTTGGGGTTTGTTTGGACGTTTTATCTTCAATAATCTGCATGTTTGTATGTATAATATGTGATTATATTACCATTTCATCTACCTTTGCGGGAATCGAGGTCTACACCTAGTTTTGTTGTAATCGTAGGTAAAATGGCACGTTTTGCATCTAAAAGGAGCAAAAGGAGCTATGGAGTCATTGGAGCTACGTTCAGGAGCTTAAGGAAGAATTCAGGAAGCATAGCCATAGATTAAAGATTCACTTTGGACCAGATTTGAGAGATTTCACATTCAGTTGTGATTCACCTCGGTTGACTATAGAGTCACCTCGACCGAGGTGATTCAGAGGAATCGACTCGACCGAGGGGAACACCTGGGATGCGGCGAGAATATTTTATTCTTGGCTAAGATCTTTTATCTTTGGAAAAAGATCTTATATTTTTGGGCTTGACTCCTGGAAGGAAGAAGATATGCTAGATCATATATTTTACCTATTTTTATGGGAAGAGATCTTTCTAAGATATCTTATCTTTGGAGGGCATTTTTCCTATAAAAAGGGTTGAATTTTCCACAAATCCGGATCATGCTATACCACCGATCAGGGTTTATACACCGCAGCAGCCATACTCCAGTTGGGAGATTTGAAGAACCTTTTTGAAGGTTGAAGAAGGAAGTTTATAGCTTTTATAGCTTTTGAAGGGTCTTTGTAAGATCATCTTAGATTCCCTTCATTGTTGTCTTGTCTTGTTGGATTTCTATCCAAGGAACGCTTTATTGTGATATTTGATTCAGTTATTGAAGTCTTTTTATTAAATTCTTCTTGTTCAAATATTCACTTTCTTCCCATATATTTGATTAATACTTTCATGATGATGAGTGGCTAATCTCTTTGTGTGATTCTAGGGTGATTGGCTGAAGGTTGTGGGAAAAACAATGATAGAATGATCTTAATCACAGTAGGACCCTGAAAGTTCGAGTCTTTAACCTTAACCCTAAGCATCTCGCTCAGTCGATGAACATCTCGGCCGGGGTGGAATTTGTCTGACCGAGGTGACTTATCTGATCCGAAACTGAGAGTTAAGTGTTAGAGTTTGTCAAATCCTATTCTTATTACACCTTTCTTGGTTCAATGCAAGCCTAGGATGAGACTTACCCGGTAATTCCTTAGTTTGTTTACCTAAGATCATAAGTGTAGGTAATAAAGGTTTATCCTTTATTGGGGTTTGAGTGTGCTTTCATCCCATCTTTGTGAGTTAGCCTAAGACTTACCCGGTAAAGGTTGATTCTATTCCCTTAGATGGTGTGTTAGTTTGAGGTTATAGTTCTTTATCTTAATTCCTTGAGACTTACCCGGTAATAGGAGTTACGGTTTTGGATTAAAGAGTAGTGAGACTTACCCGGTGATCTATTCCACTTTAGTAACACCTTCCTTATGCAAAAACCTCAGCTTTATCCGCTTATCTTTAGATCTTGAGTTGGAACCACAACTAGATGCTTTAATCCCTAGAATTGCATATTTCCTTTATTGACTTTTATCATCTTTGATTGTTTTGATTACTTGTGGTTAGTAATTGCTAAAGCTTACCGTAATTGGACTTTGTTTCACTAAGTCCCTGCGATCGACCCCTGGAATTCCTTGCTTTTTACTACGATTGACCCGTACACTGCGGGTTCGCATCCTTGTTTTTAAGCTTACGTCTAGGGTTATAAATTTAAAGCTTGCACATACCGTTTGGAGCGAACACCTTTCTTCTATAATCTCCATGTTACCCTTCTCATGAAGGCTACTCTCTCGGGGTACTCTACCTTAAACTCTATTAGCTCATTCTTCATTTCACACTCTCTTTTCCTTTTGTAAGATAATTATACCCTTCTCAGCCTTGTTGTGTCATGTGAATCACCTTCATATACTTAACCTCATTTCATGATATCTTGTAAGTGCACCTTCTCAAAAATCTCTAACGTTAGTTAGCATCCACTCGTGTTTCTCTTGGTTGATGTCTTACGTCTTTTGATAAAAGCTCCTTGTTGCGTCACTCGTCTTATAAAACCATCATTCCTATGCACTTCCTTCTTCTTGATGTTGCTTAGCCTTCTCATCATAACAAAAACGGTTGACCCTCTTAAAGATATTCTACTATGTGAACCTTCACCCAATGATTTTTCCTGTAGCCTCATATGTCCGAACAAATTTATCCACTTGGGATCTCGTAAAATCGGAACTTCACGTTCTAGTCCTTCTGTAAGTTTAACTTACGTATCTCTTAGATCTTCGCAATTGGTCCATTTTCACCTTTCGTCTAGACTCTCGTGCTTAGGAGTGCCTAGGGAAAATTATGTCTCAATTGGAACGCCAATCTTATCCTCGAGTGAAATTGCACTCATCTTCACTTGTTTCACGTCCTCAATTTATCAACGTGACACTTGGAAGAACCTTAAGTTCGTTGTCTCTTGTTGCTTTGTTGATGATCCATGTAACATCCCGAATTCTTGGAACTCGGGGAGCTACTAGTTAGGACCTCACAATGGGTCCCGACCTTGGTTTAACAACAATTCTACTAGGATCTTACAACAAGGCACAAATGTATTTAAATTCTTTGAAAATAGCAAATAGTATTTATATGAATTAGAGGTGTCAAACGGGCGGGTCGGCCGAGTTCGGGTCGGGTCAATTTTTTTTGGGTCACTTTGAGCCGGGTCAAAATTGTCTATTATGTCATGTCGGGTTTATTCGGGTCGGGTCAGGTTAAGTCGGGTACCCTTGCATAACTAAAAAACGGGTTCTCGGCAATCTTTGGTTGTTTTAATCGGTTATCGGGCTAATTCGGGCCGGGCTCAGATCGGGTCGGGATCATTTGTACAATTGAAATTGGGGTTCACGGTCTATTTTGGGTCGGGTCGCTTCAATTATCGGGTTATTCCAGGTCAGTCTAGTTTATGTATTGGGTAAATCCTGGTTGAATTACTTTGGGTATAATCAGGTTCGATTGTTTTCGGGTCGACAATTTTTGGATTTGATTGTTTTTAAGTTGGACTAATTTTTTGTGGCAAACCGACTCTGACAAGTTCAAACTTATTATGTTTTTTTCTTCATATTTATAGGTTTGTCTCCTTTGTTTAACCAATTTGACGTATTCATATTTCAAATAAAAAAAGCACAATAGTCGGGTCGATTAACCTATAATTTTTTACCAAGAGAGTTAAAAATGTAGGTCCGATTCTGAGCATGTGGAGATGAACACGTGATTAAAAATAAAACAAACAAGGTGTTGTTGGTCTTGTGGTTCGAGTTTCACTTTTGGTGTAAGAGGTCTTAAGTTTGAATCTTAGGAATCTTTTATATGTTTTAGCAATTGGTACTAAAGATATTCTTTATATTTTAAAATTTCAACATTAATTATTGTTTATCAAAGTTAGCGAGAAATTAACAAGAAAATTTTTTAGTTAAGTAGGTTGGTAGTCTCTTTGGTTGCAAGAGGTCCGGAGTTCGATTCTTAGAGTGTCCCTAGACCAAAATTATTTTTATATTTTTTAATCTCCAACAAAGCCGCAGTTTCAAATTGCGTTCCCTCCAAATCCGAACCTAAGAAATAGTTTTTGTTTTTTAATTATTATGGAAAAATCACAATTATGTCTTAATATAACTTCAATAAAAAAATACAATTATTATGGTGTTTTGATGTATTTATAATTTAAAGTGATTTTACAAGTTAATTTCATGTTCTTGAGGCTATTTTTTTTCCAAAAAAGGGCCTTCGCAATTTGATGTAATTAATAATTTTTATTTAATTTTATAATTATAATTCTAAATTAATAATTAATTTAAACAATACCTCCATAATTAATTGACCGGTCTTTCACAATTCGGTATTTCGAGAAAGTCATTTTACAAAAGCGATGATATTTTACAAAAGCACTTTGTTGGTAGTAACTTATAGGTTGATGTTCAGGTACGGTTCAATTAATGCGGTACGGCCGTGCGGTCGACCGTACGGGCGACACGTGTACCGAAAAAAAATTTATTTTATTTTCCTGAAACGATTTTTTTTTTTCTGAAACGATGAAAATTTGTTTGAACTACCATATTATAATTTATGCACTATTCTCCTATAAACTTTGAACTATTCCCATATAGTCCATGAACTATTACTTTTTAATATAATCCATGAACTATTCTATTATAATTCATGAACTATTCTATTATAATTCATGAACTATCCTTTTAGAAGTTATGAACTATTCCTTAATAAGTTTTGAACTATTACTTTCATTTCTTTATAAATTTCGCACTATGAACTATTCTATTATAATTCATGAACTATCCTTTTATAAGTTATGAACTATTCCATAATAAGTTTTGAACTATTACTTTCACTTATTTTTTTTAATTAAAACAAAATTAATAAATAAAAGAATAAAATATTTTTTTTCGGGACACGTGTCGGGCGTACGTTCAACCGCACGCCCGTACCGGAATAATGTGTCTTACCTGAACAGTAACTTATAAGTAATTAGTATGGTTAAAATCCCGATCAAAAAATTTAGTATGCTTATATTTTTTGTTAATTTTAAAGATATAAATAAGAAAATTAATTTATAAAATTAAGAAAATAAGTTTAAAAGGTACTTGATAAAAATTATAAATATAATTTTAAAATAAATGTTTGATGTATATATTGTGATTTGTGTAATAATATGATATGTGTTAGGTAAAATCGTATATGATCACTAACTATTTTTTTTCATCTTTGTTCATTCGCTAGCAATTGTATTATATTGTGAAATAACGAAAATTCAAAGTATGGGAATTTATATTATGAACAATAACATGATAGTACTATAGTTTGTATGTACATACAAAGTCAAATATGGCTAACATCATCATAGTTATTTTGTAAGTATATAAAAATTCAATTAATTCACGACTATATTATAAATTTACAATCAAAGTGTATGATTATTAATGTCTTATGATTTTTCATGCGTAAAATTATAAACAATTTAACTAATATTTATTTAAAATAAATTTTGCATCATACTAATATAATATTACAATATTACGTTACATTGAACTCAACAACAAATTTTTTAAAGAGAAATTTGTACTATGCCACTTGCATCAAGCTATACTCGACTTGTATGTATGACTCATTATATTATTTTAAACAACTTTAAGTCGTAATAATTTTAATATATATTTTACACTCAATTTAACTACAATTAAAAAAAACATAAACCATAACAAAATCGATACATAGTTTTATATATGACTCAACCACTAACTATTAATTAGTATCTATATACCTATATGCTAATGCATAATATTAACGCAAAAACTCTTAATAGGTAACAATAACACCATGCGTCAACTTTTTATTCATTTCACCACGTGTTATTTTTATACGCATTCTTACTTTTATAATTTTTAATTAAAAATATGTGAACTAACTATGTATTTTTTAGTACATTCTATATACATTTCAACAAATTATTCTATTATATTTTATTGTCTTAATTTCATCTAACACACTTTATATTTATAATATATAAAATTTATTTTATACTCCCTCCATTCACAAACAATTATTGTTTTACCCCACATTTTTGTTAAAGAATAATTGTCATTTTAGCTATTTTGACATTTACTTTACACATTTACACTTTTAATCATTAGTAGTTTGTTAGTTAAAATTTTCAAAAAATAAAAAGTAATGAATGATTAGGGGTAAATTGGTATATTTTTAATAAGTGTGCAAAATGGTAAAACGGCAATTATTTGTGAACAAAGAGAGTAATTAGATACATACAATAGTATATAATCACTAAATCATTCATTTTTCTATAAATTTTTATATTTGTTAGCATTATAAATAAAATTCTAAGATTATTACATATACATATTTGTACAAAATTATAATTTTCTTATCTACTTTTAAGTTAAATTTCAATTAAATTGCATATGTGCATAACCCATGTATTAGTTTGTATTAAAGCAAAAGATCTAAATGACACGCTTGAACTATGTTGATTATAATTTTATCATTTAATTTTTCTATATATTCTAGTTTTATAATTTTTATTTTTTTATTTTAATAATAAATAGTAAAAAAAAAACAGATTGTATTTTATTTATTCATATAAATATATTTGATTCACATTATTTTGTATTTTTGATATATTATTTTGTCAACTTTTTCAATAAAAACTTTATTTATTTATCAGATAACATTAATATCCCAAAATTAAAAATTAAATAAAAATTTTAAAAAAGTAAATAAAGGTGAGGATAGAGTTCCCACTAATTTAGTTTTAAAAATGAAAGTATAGAAAGTTGACGCTAGGTTTCGAACACAACCCAAATGAAATACAATGTTCACATACACATTCAACCACTGAGCTACTCGAGTTTTATGTTTACAATTTTTAAAAGTAAAAATATATTATATAATGAAAAATTGAACGGTGGTCCTCTAAATTCGAGGTCTTGGTTATCATATATGTCATTCTGCTTTGAGCCAACTTACTACTAGTTCTTGGAATAAGGGTTAGTTATTTTGGGTCGGGTCATTACGGATTCACAGCTCATGTCGGGTCAACGGCTTTCGGGTTTCGGGCATTTTGGGTCGGGTTATTTCGGGAATCGGATCATTTCGGGTCGGGTGCTTTCGGTTTCGGGCGTTGCCGGGTTGGTTCATTCGGGTATAATCGGGTTACGGTCACTTTCGGGTTTGAGTTATTTTTGGTTTCGGGTTCAATCGGTTAACACCGGGTCGGTCTCATATGCGTAAGTTTTTTCTTTTAACGGGTGTCGGTCGGGTTCGAGTCGGGCGGATCGGGCGGGTTTCAGGGGTCGGGTCAGATTTTGACAACTCTAATATGAATGAACAACACATGACAGCGTTACAAAACACACACACACACTCACATATATATATATATAGCATGTATGCCGAAAGGAAGACTCTCCCATCCCCATCTAATGAGTATGTGGACCCGGCTGACCATCCGTCCCGGATCTCTCTACAACTGTCTATCTCTACAAAATCTAGAATACGGATAAACCGTTAGCTAACAATCCAAATATAAGTAGAATAATAAAATATCACAAACACAACTCATGCAAAATAAAACAATCATCATGTTGGCACACAAACCGTTTATTATCTGATAACTTAGGTGATTGACTTATTCCGTTTTTAAAGTTGTGGCACAAGAGATCTTAAGATTTCTCGCCTCCGTTCCTTATCCAACTGGTGATGGTTTGGCACACCTCCACTGGTGGCGTTCCCGCAAACCAAGTATGGAGTAGTCCCTAAAGAAAACCCCAGCGCCCTCGGGCTAATTGAGCAGAATGTCATCGCCCGTTACTCTTAGGCCAAATGTGTAGGTCGGTCGTAATTAATAATAAGTACAACTATAAACACATCATTCAAACACCACTATCATTATTCACACTCATATCCAGAAGCTAGCAAAGGAAGCCCAATGGACTTACCTGAATCGAAACTCGATTCCCGTTATCTCAACTCGATCCGCAACTGTTGGGACTCAATTGCCTGTCATAAGGGCAAGTGGATCAAAATACATCCCATTTTCTTAGAAGTCTAACTTCTAATATGTACAATCCCTTCAAGAGAAATTACTAAAATGCCCTCCTAACGTAAAATGACCATTTTACCCCCTAGTCCCGAAACTTTCAAAAATCCTATAATATATGCCCAAACCTTTCTTTGGGAGTTAATCCCATAATCTAACTCTTAAGAGTTAGTTTAAGTAGAACTTATAGATTAGACATCTTTCTTAACTTTTAAAAAGGTCACTAAGGTCGCCTATAATACGAAGCTCAAATAAAAATATAAAAATTCTAATAAAAACATCTCGGTCTTCTATGCTATGAACCCTACTCATAGAAGCAAAAACTTCTCAAAAATACTCAACAACAACTCCTACACAATTCTTCAAAGTTGGTTCCAAAATTCAGAAATTCTATACTTAGCGAAAAATCAGCCTTTTCACAAACTGCATCAGTAGTCCACTTTTGAACCTTGTAAATCTAGATGTCTCCTGTTCGAAAGGTTGATCTAAAGTGGACTGCTCAACCTAATTTCTAGAAATTCAAAGAAACTGATATTGCAACAGCTCTAGGGTTGGAGTCTCACCCACTGCTTGCTTGTTCTCTGGATCCAGTCCACATGTCTCCGGTTCGATTCCTCTCAGACTCAACTCTCGTCTAAGCTGGGTATGCAACAGATCTCCACTTCGAGCCCTATAGAGGCCAATTAAACATGAAGTTTACTGCTCCTGTGTATACTATGACGAGGTGCACGTCTAGGTTGCTTACTGACTGCCCTGGGGTGGCTAGGACGAGGGATGGGGGCACTCTTGGGTCTTCATCAGATCATTATCCATTAGGGTCTTCTGAGGACGAAGCTAATGTGCTTGGAGGATGCTCAGTTTCCACAGTCGCAAGAGGTCCTCGATACCTAGGTTAACTATGTCGACAAGGGATGGATCGAGGGCCGTCCTCAGGAACGGGTCTGTGCATGAGAAGGCGGGAACAGACTGGATCTGTTGCAACACGTCCGGGTTAGGGATCAGGACAAGGTAAAGCGAGGGAAGGAGGAGAAGGAGAAAGAAGGACTCACCCTGCTGCTATCCCGCTTGGGTACAAATGGAGAACGACGGCCCCTAGAGCGGAAGATGAGAGGCAACACGCAGTTAGCCCAGGAAAAAGGGCTCGTCTTGGTCCCGACAGTAGGACACGAGGGTTGTGCAAAAGCTTGAGGACGCACAACGATGTCCTTCTCGATCAGATCTCAGATCCACCAGGCTAGGGCGTCGAGGGTGGTGTTGAGCAGTCTGGGTGGTGCCGACTAGCAAGGATCTGAAGTCGCTCAGAGGAGCTCTAGATTACAACCTCTACGGAACTATGGGATCTAGAGTATGCGTGCTCTTTCGTTCATACTTGCCCGGTTCACAGAAGAGAGGGCACGCTTACCATACTCGTGATTTCCAGGGAGGCAAGCTATCTTCAGCGTGCAGTAAAGAGGGGGGGAAATCTGAGAACGTTACATGGTAGATGGTGAGGATAGGAGAGGGGTAAATCCATTGGCACGTAAAAGGAAGGGAGAAGATCTTGCTCACGTAGAAAGGGAGGAATTCACGGAATAGTTAAGTGTAAGGACATGGGAGCGGATGCGGCTGGCGTGGAAAGGAAAGGAGGCTCAACCCTTTGCGCCGGCCCATGTAGCAGCAAGAGCTTGGGAGGAAAGTTGAAGATCACCGGCCCATGTAGAAGCAAGGCTGTTGATTTGATCTTGTCAAATGGGTTGAATGGACTTGTCTAATGGGCCCAGCAGGCCTTGTCAAGGTGTGTCAAAAGCTTGTCAAACAAAATTGGCCCCATGACCTTTGATAGATATAGTTAGTATAGTACCCGTGTCAAGGCACGGTTATAATTTTAAATTTTAATAGATAAAAATATAAAATATATAATTTATAAAACACTCTCGATGTATGATAATAATTTTATTTAATTATCACGAAGAGAAAATAAAATAAAATTTTTACTATCAAATCAATTATAATTTTAGATAAACGAAAAAATAGACTAAGTTATGTGATATTATATATCCTATTTTTTGTCTCTTATAAAATATAAAAGTGTGAAAATAAGTTAATATCAATTAACTATTTCGAAAGATGACAAAATTGAAATGTAAATGTTGAAATAGGTAATTTAAATTGAAATGTAAATGTTAAAATAGGAAATTTTTAATAGTTCAAGTATAAAAATTTTTTCAGGTTATTTTAAATATGATCTATAAAGAACAACGAATATGTAACACTAATTTATTATAATGTATATATTTGTTGATTTAGTGAGTACTTACTATTTATGAAAAAACGATAATATATTTATAAGGTAAAGTTAGAATAGGAAATTATCTAATCATTTTATAAATAAAATTGAAAATATTTTAAAGATATCATTAAAATTTGTGATAAGATTAAAAAATAGAAGCAATGTATTTACTATCCATATAAGTAATTTTGTATTTATTAATTAAATAGTTAAATTATAAAATAAAACTTTTGAAAAAATCACATGTATCACGAAGTTAATATATGAATGACACATGGTGTGAATGTCTTCCGCCTTAATATAAGCAAATAGATATAGATACGGTTTTTAATAAAATTAATATACATTAACATATATACGTATATTAAAAAGTATGTTTAAATATAGATAAATATATGTATAACTATATATATAAAGTTATTTTGATATAAGTTTTATTATATAATAATTATTTCATTAGTACAATTTGAAGTATGTTTAGTATATGTAGATATATATAAAGACATGTTTGGTAAGTAGATAAATATAACTTCTACAATAGGATAATTAATATATATATAGAGAGACTAAAGTATTATATTTAAAAAAAAGGAAATAAAATCTATTATTTACACCTTTTCTATTTAAAAGAATATATTAATTGATAGAAGTTTAATAAAAATAATCTCTTCAATTTTTTTAATAAAATTAAAATACATTAGCATCTATACAAATAAAAAGTATGTTTATTATAGATGAATATATATATATATATATATATATATATATATAACTATATATATAAAGTTATTTTGGTATAATTTTTATCATAGAATAATAAATCTATTAGTATAATTTTAACTATGTTTATGTATATGTGTAGATATATAAAAAGACATGTATGGTAAGTAGATAAATATAACTTCTATTATAGGATACTTATACTATTACATTATTGACTAATTTAAATATAGCAATATATTTTTTTAAAAAAAAAATCAAATTCTAAAAAAATGACACGTGGCATAAAATAAGATAGGATGAACCACGTTGAAGGAAATGTTTTGGCTTTAATATATGTAATATATATAATTTTTATTTTAGAATAATAAATCTATTACTATAATTTTAACTATGTTTATGTATATGTGTAGATATATAAAAAGACATGTATGGTAAGTAGATAAATATAACTTCTATTATAGGATACTTATACTATTACATTATTGACTAATTTAAATATAGCAATATAATTTTTTTAAAAAAAATCAAAATTCTAAAAAAATGACACGTGACATAAAATAAGCTAGGATGAACCACGTTGAAGGAAATGCTTTGACTTTAATATATGTACTAGTGTAATACCCATGTCATGCACGGATATATTTAATAATATTTTAATTTAAAAACAGTCATATCTATATTTAATATTTTTAAAATATTATTTACAAACAAATTAAATATAAAAATATATGAAACCATTAATGGTTTATGAACTTATATATTATTATTTATAAAATAAAGATATTTGATGTATTACAAAGATAAAGTGAGTTGGAAGATAATATTATAAGGGAAAGTAAAAGATAATAAAAACAGAAAGGGATATTTTAAATAAAAGATGGTTTACATGTTCTTAGTGCGTTTTGAAATTGCATGTGACAAAAAGAACGAAAAAAATAACATGTGGCATTAAAGGCTTCTACTTTATTATTAGCATATAGATATATATTTTAACACTAATAGTGTATTATTATTTACGTATATATTAAAAAATAAAATTGTACATCTAGATTCTAGATGAACAATTTTTTTCTTAATGTACATTTGCAAAACAATAACCACTTAATTTTAATATAAATAGTTTAATTATGATGTTTAAATTTGATTGTATTAGTTAAAAAAGGCAAAAGATCGGATAGTGGATTAATATTAGTATATAGATATTGTAAGTTTGGTAAGTATATATTATTATGTATCATGTGAGATAGTTATTTTAATATATGAGATGTAAACTATAAATCCATATACATCTAAAAAAATCAAAATTACATAAAAATGACACGTGTCATCGAATTGATAAGAAGGTGACACGTAGGACGAAGTTTTTTGGCTTTAATAGTAGTATATTGTAAGTTTGATAAGTATATATTATTATGTATCATGGCATGTGAGATAGTTATTTTAATATATGAGATGTAAACTATAAATCTATATATATCTAAAAAAAATCAAAATTACATAAAAATGACATGTGTCGTCGAATTGATAAGAAGGTGACACGTAGGACGAAGTGTTTTGGCTTTAATAGTAATATATAGATATAGATTTTATGTGTGTTTAATTCCACATAAATTAGTAAAATGTTCTGATACACAATGATAAGTATCATATAGGAAGACTTAAACTTATCGGGAATCCGGTTTGATTCGGAACTAAATAAAAATAAAATTTCCGGATATTACAATCCATCCTTGCTTCCTCAGAACCACTCTCATATCTTCATGTCGCGTCCTTAGTTTTGTAGTTCTCCTCTCGATTTTGCTTAAATTGACTTGGCCTCCTCTCTATTTGTTTAACCTTCGGTTAAGTCATCTCTGGTCTTCTGGTTCGACGTCCTCATAAAGGGATCCATGAAATCATCGGGGTGCTCGCTAAAACTTGATGTTCAACTCGATAACTTGAGCATACTCCTCGTCATATGTACACTAGCCTAAGCCATACGGCGTTCGTCCTAGGGGCGATGATGGCTTCCTATCATCTAACTACGAGTCTACAACACAAATATGATACTAGTGTACCATATGTATAAATATTTATATAAATAACTATACAGAGGTGATGCTACTACTATCATCATAACAAGTCGAGAAACAACTCACAATCCAACATACAACTTTAAATCTAGTAAACTAGGCTACCGAGATCCGCGGAGTTAGTGGTGGTCCCGTACATTCTATCCCAACCCGACTATGCTTATGGTTTGAAAACAAAATTCGTTTTGAAAACTCAGAACCCTAGTGGGTTCTGTTTATTTGTCTATTTGGCCTTTTAGAAGATTGCGAGTGCCGTTGTTTCCAACCTAGGGCTTTGATACCATATTGTAACACCCCAAATTTTGGAGGACTCGGAATGCCACGAGTTGGGACCTCACAATGGGTCTCAGCCCTTAGACTGACAACAACTTCATCGGACCATACAACACAACACAAATAATGTAATATCCGGAATTTTATTCCGTTAAAGTCCGTAGCAAACCGGATTTCGATCCTTAGATCCTTATCTGTCCACCTAGTCAGACACAATATCAAAATTTTTTATTATTTTATGTAACCTCACCTCACATAAAATGATAAGATTTTTATAGCAAACCCTAATCCACCAAACCCTAATTTATATCATGACATGTTCTTGACAAAGTCGTGATGTCCTTTTGACGAGACCAAGACGAGACCATGACGAGTTATGACGAGACCATAACAAGATCATGACAAGGCCATGCATGGGCTTGACAAAGCCATGACATGCTTTGACAAGGCTGTGACAAAGCCTTGACAAAACTCAGCCCACTTTGTCCTCTTGTTTCAGCCCACCTCTTTTACTTGCCTTGCTCCAGCCCACACCGAATTTCTGTTGCCAGCAGCCACACCTTCATCAGCCCGGGTCTTCAGTCGTCTAGTGATGCCTGCTGCAGCCCATAGATGCATTGTTTCCAACCCAAAAATCCATCGGGCGTGGGTCTGCTGCTTCTTATCTCGCAGCCTAGGAAGCACAGCAGTTCCCTTCTATCTCCCACGTTTTAACAGCCCAACTCTTCTCCTTCCTTATCTCACGTAACAGTTGAGTGAATGTCTTAACAGCCGGATATCACGCCCTGAAGATCCTCCCTCTTGCCTTCCACCGTTGCTGCGTACAGAAGATCGCTTCAAGGAAAACCGTTGCTACCGAGCTTCCAAGCAGCAAGAGCAGCGCACTCGAAGCGCCCGGCCAGAGCTGCTACCCCTTCGAACCCAATTGACTTTGGACCAAGGTGAGTGCAAATCTACCTTTCTTCTCCTGTCGTTGCCTTATCCTCCCTCTGTACAATTCGCTCGACAATCCTTCTGGATCTAACTCTTAGTACACACCTTCCCTCCCTAGTAGATAGCAATTTGAAGAGCTGCACTCTTCCTCCTCCTGCGTTGATAGAAGAAAAGATCTCTCCAGCATAGGTGAGTCTCTCTACTCCTCTCCATTCTTATCTATGTTGAGCCAGGATACTAACGTGAGAGTGCCATGGTCTTATGGTCTTCTATGCAGCCATCTTTTGAATCAACCCCTCCCTCACTAGTGTAGCAGCTTACCTTCTGCAGTTCATCAAATCCTTTGGTAAGGGATCAAACCATTCTCCCTTTCTCTTTGCTGCAGTTCAGTCATTCATTTCTGGATATAACAGGATGTGTTTGCATAGGTTTTAAAATGGTTTTGGTGTTGTTGTGAGGAGAGATCAAACCAGAGAAGGGGGGGGGGTAGTAAGTGAGCTTTGTTGAGGCCCTCCTAGAGTGTCAAAATCATGATCACTAGATGACAAGGGGGTAGATCAGATTACCATAGAAATTTAAGTGAGGAACTCCTATGCAAATCTCAGATTTGTAGGTTGGAAATTGTCAATGTTGTAGATCAATATTTAGGAGTTAGATTGAAGATCCACCGTTGAAATTTTGATAGGTCATAGATGGATTTACGTAGTTTAATGTGTTAAATGTTGAGAATAAATGAACGGTCGGATTAGAAGTTATAAGGTCCCAAAGTAGAGTAGTTGAGCTATTTTTCCAGCAGTGAAAATTTGGCTAAGTATAGAAATTCTAGGTGTTATAGCCAACTTCAGAGAATTTTGTAGGAATGATGGTTGGACAGTTTTAAGAAATTCTTGCTTCTATGAGTAGGTTGCATATCATAGATGATCTAAAGAATTATTTCAGAATTTTTATAAATTTTGACGAGCTTCATATTTGGAGCCAATGTTGGATCCTAGTGACGTTTTGGAAAATAGAAAAGGTGTAGTTTTCTAGTTTCTACCCAAACTCATCCATAAAAGTTAGAATATGGCACTTTAGTCTCAAATAAGAGTTTAAGTATAAATTATGAGATTTTTGGAAGTTTCAGGACCAAGGGTAAAATAGTCATTTTACCTTAAATGAGTACTGTAATAAATTGTGTTCTAATAAGATCTCATATCTTAGAAGTCTTATACTTCTATGTACCTAGGAAGTGTGTTGACACACTTACCTCCTTTGACAGACAACTGAGTTGCTACAGTTACAGATCGAGTTGTGTTTACAAAGAGTCGATACTTGAATCAAGTAAGTCCTTTGGACTTACTTAGCTGACTTCTAGATATTAGTGTGGATAATGATAGTAGTGTGTGAATGATATGTTTATAGTTGTCTTTTAGTAGTAATTAACTACCGACCTAGGCATTGGCCTAAGAGTAACGGGCGGTGGCATTCTACTCAGTTAGCCTGAGGGCGCTGGGGTTTCTTTAGGGACTAGTCCACACTTGGTTTGTAGTGATGCTACCGGTGGAGGTAAGATAGACGTACACCCAGTTGGATAAGGAACGGAGGCAAGAACTCTTCAGATTTCTCGTGCCAAAACTGTAAAATGAAATAAGGTGAATCACTTAAGTAACAGATAATAACCGGTTGCGTGCCAGCATGATGATTGTTTATGTATTCTTGAGTGTGTTTGTGCTATTATTATTTCTGCTTATATCTGGATAGTTAGCTAATAGTTGTATTTGTTGTGTAGACTTACCGTAGGTTAAAACAGATGCCGAGTGATCCGGATAGTAGTGGTCAGCCGGGGTGTCGTAGTTCTTAGGACGAGTTGTAGTTTCTTTTATTGTTGGTCTTTCAGTTATGACCCTTTTCTTTTTCTCAGATTGTGATACTTGTTTATTTTCGGCTGTTAGTATTTCTGGTCACATTCATGACTTTGTTAAAACATGCTTTATGATTTCTAGTTTTCCCTTATATGTGCCTTGTTGTAAGATCTAGTTAAGTTGTTGTCAAACTAAAGTCGGGACCCATAGTGAGGTCCTAACCAGTAGCTCTCCGAGTTTTGAAATAGGGGGTGTTACAAATAAAAAGGCAAAACAACATAGTTTTATTGCATGAGCGAAAACAAAAGTACAATCTCAAAACAATCCAGCCGAGTTCTCAAATCTATAAATATAACATAAGTCTCAAAGACATGAAATAAGATAAACAGTCCCGTCCTATAATGCACGGAACCCTGGCTGTCCACTACCGCCGAATCACTCGACCGGCTCTCTAACCTGCAAGGCATCTACAAGGCGGTATAATACCGTTAGCTAACATTCTATGCATAAGTATAAAGATAAAAAGCACATACACACTCAACATACACAATCAACATGCAACACTCAAGTCCGTTTATTATCTTCAGTTAGGTGATATGCCATTACTAATGATACTTGTTTTGTGACACGAGAAATTCCCAAACCTCGCCCTTGTCCCCGTTTACCAACGAGGAATGGTACTGATGCATCTTACCGTCTACTTGCCTAGGCTGGTCGCAGGGAACCTCCTAGCTCTCGCAAGAGCTAGGTAGTGACGTCATGACCCGTTATCATACACTTGGGTCAATTACGTAATATAATAAAGTCGGCCTAATCCGGTTTTGTTGTTATCCTAACTAGCAAACACCACTCATACACATTACACTCATAAAAGAAGTCAGCTAAGTAAGTTCGTGGACTTACTAGTCTCCAAGCGCAACCGATCACCACACTCTCAAGTTCCCTCGGGAAAACACACAACACCTGTTCAAGACAAGGCACACGGATCAAACAACACTCTAGTCAACTAGAAATCCTTAGACTCCTAGGCTCAACATCCTCACAAGAACACCATACCTCTAGTCAACTAGAAGTCCTTAGACTTCTAGGCTCAACATCCTCACAAGAATCACAACTAAAGATATGCCAACCCTCTAGCCAACTAGAAGTCCTTAGACTTCTAGTCCTCAATATCCTCACCACTCATAAACACACAAGATACATGATACTCTCAGTCCATTGTCTTAAAGGCTTCCAACATAACAACTCAGTCCCAAACCAATATCCTCAAAATCCTAAGAGTTCATGCCACAATATCACAACCAACATACCCTCAACTCTCACAAGATAACCCTAAGGGTCAAGCCACTACTTGGCATTACATATCACCTATGTTAAGTCATCCTAGCATGCTACTAAGATGGTTCAAGATCAAGGAGGCGGAAAGGGAAGAAAGGAACAAGAGATCGGAGCCTTACTGGTGCAGAAACCGCCCCTGCAGTGTCAAGACGCCACCCCTGCGGTGTGCAGGACCCAGAGTCCGCCCCCGCAGCTTGCAAAGGCCCCCCTGCAGTTTACACTATCCGCCCCCGCAACTCACAAGATCTTCCCTGCGGCTGCAGTCTAGAAACGTCGACTCTTCGGTTTTTCGATGTACAACAGCCTTCCTATTGCCTCATTTAATGTTGTGAATGTCTCTTAGCTCCCACCACAAGATCATAGCCTTCCTCCATGATCATAGCATGCAAGGACATAAGAAGGAACAAGAGAAGACTCTCTTGAGTGAATCCATGGATCTCATTCTTCAAAGGTGAAAGAAGGAAAAAGGAAGAAGAAGAGAAGAATGAGAAGGAAAGAACTGTAAGATTTTTATTAATCTTATTATTATTAGTGGGCTTATATATTATAGTAACCAATTATATTATATGACTAAATATATTAACGGGCTAATAAAAGTGATTCAATCAAGTAAAGCCCGTAGACTTTAATTAAGCGGTATGGGCTTAATGGGTGGATACCAGACTTTGGCCCAATAGGCTTAATGGGATTCTATTAGGTCATTATATAAACGTTATTCGGTTATGGTTCCCAATACGTCAAATCAATCAGCCGTTTTCCATTCTCTACCCATCAGAGAGAAAACCTAAAGAAACCCTAAGGAGGTTTGACTGAGGAAGACTGTATACCTGCGGCGCTCATTCGGATCGTAGATTCCGCACTAAAGTTTTGATCCGATTGCTATTATGGAACCAGGTATGTAAATTCTAGATTCCTTAATAACCCTAGCATGATATCGATTCTTGCGTTTACGGTTTAGGGAATTTAATTATTCCAATAAGTGGTATCAGAGCCTTAATCATGTTAGGTTGTTAGGATATATTCGTTTTGATTATGCTTAAGTTTCATGTATGTCGGTGTATACTTCGATGTGTGCTCTATTGGAACGTTTTGGTTATGCATGTCAAATTGCTTTAGTCTTCTACGACAGTAACGAATATGCACTTTGCCGATTATTTGTTTATTTTGTCAAAAAAGGACTTATCTTCAGGCTTTGCTTTTATTTGGGCCTATTGGGCTGCTTAATTAAAACTACCCGATTGTTGTGATGAATGTTTCCGATCTGTTTCACTTCCACCTTCACGGTTGAGATCAATCGTACTGTGGTTGAGCAGTACACTTTCTATGTTATATTAATATTGATATTAAGTATTAATATGCTTCCGGCACAAAGTTTTTTTTTTTTTACTTGTAAAAAGATATTGTATGGATATGGATGCACAATGCGTATGTTTTAGTTGGATGCTGCATCATTTTGGTCGGTTTTATATTATTGGCAGCCATTTGGGATACATTGTTTATTAATTTTATATTAATATATTAATATGTCTTGTGAGTTGGATTGAAAAGGGATTGTACATTGTATTGCTTTTCAAATCCAAGAACATTAATTTAAGTTATATTCGTTTTGTTTTCTTCCAATATACTTTCTTTGACTACGCAGTGTGGTTATTCGTACGAGCGTAAAATTTGGTATTTTTTTCCACTATATTTTGTATCGATTAAAGATTATCGAGTGTAATATTTAGATTTTATTTACACGAGATATATTTAAGGATCTATATATTTAAAGTTATTTTAAATTAAATTGATTGAAACAATATGCTACTAAAGTAGTCTATGTTGTGAAATTTATTTTTAATTTAAAATTATAAGGGTTAGTGTATCGTTTGTTTATGTGGATAACAATCGACCCAAAGGAAGGTTGATATTTGGCCAAACATTAAATACGCTAGTGATTATACTTGTTTATGCGAATATTGGTCGGCCCAAAGGAAGGTTAATATTTGGCCAAACAAAATCACACTTAAGATAATATATTGATTAATCAATTGTGCTTTCATTAATTATGTGGATATTGATCGGCCTAAAGGAAGGTCAATGTTTGGCCAAATAATGAAAGCGCATGCGACAATGAATAGAGATAAATATAAAGGTTATCCATGTGAATGATAGTCGGTCCAAAGAAAGGCTATTGCTTGACCGGATTTATTATCAATATTTGATTGTTGCATTGAGAGTACTATTTACAATTGATGTTTTGTGCAAACACTGAATGTCAAGTTGTGTTGAGTATCTTGTTTTAAAATTAATTGATTAATTGTGTTATTTCTTTGCTTTTATGTTTAGTTTCAGCAACTACTACTAATGTTTCTGCTCAAGTCAATTCCATTCCAATGCTCAATGGGACAAATTTTAAGGTCTGGAAGGAGAATGTGGAAATCGTTCTCGGATGTATGGATCTAGACCTTGCGCTAAGGACTGAACGACCCACTTTGGCTGAGGATAACTCCAATGAAGTGAAAGTAGAGAAGTGGGATCGCTCTAACCGCATGTGTCTTATGATCATGAAACGTTCCATTCCGGAAGCGTTTCGGGGCTCTATTTCTGAGAGCAAAGATGCTAAGGAATCCTTTGAGGCAATTTAGAAATATTTTGCCAAGAATGAGAAAGCAGAAACAAGCAACCATTTTGCTGCTCTAATTTCTATGAGGTACAAAGGAAAAGGAAACATAAGGGAGTACATTATGGAAATGTCAAATCTTGCGGGAAAACTAAAGGCACTAAAGTTAGAGATAAATGATGATTTACTCGTGCATTTAGTTCTCCTGTCTCTTCCCACACAATTCAGTCATTTTAAGGTGAGTTATAATACTCAGAAGGAGAAATGGACTCTTAATGAGCTCATTTCGCAATGTGTGCAAGAAGAGGACAGGATAAAAAGAGATAAGACAGAAAGTGCTCATTTTGCATCAAGCTCTCAAAACAAATCAAAGAAGAGGGCTAAGGATACTACAGCTGGTACACATGTGCAGAAAAAGGCGAAGAAGCAAAGTGATGAACTCACTTGTTTTTTCTGCAAAAGGGAAGGACATATGAAGAAAGCATGTCCTAAGTACGCTGCTTGGCGTGAAAAGAAGGGTAAAGTTCTCACTCTAGTTTGTTCTGAGGCTAATTTAGCTTCTGTACCTATTGACACGTGGTGGGTAGATTCTGGTGCTACTACTCACATTTGTGTGTCAATGCAGGGTTGCCTTTGGAGTCGACCACCAAGTGATGCTGAAAGATTCATCTATGTTGGCGATGGCAATAAAGTTCCTGTGGAAGCAATAGGGCATTTTAGATTAAATTTAAGTACTGGATGTCATTTGGATTTAAAGGATACTTTTGTTTCTCCGTTATTTAAACGGAATTTGATTTCTACTTCCTGTTTGGACAAAGGTGGATACCTTTGTAGTTTTGGAAATGGAAAATTCAGTATTTCCTTAAATTCAAATCTTGTTGGTACCGGTATCTTAATTGATCGTCTTTATATGCTAGAAACGGTTGCTTCCCATAATGAAATCCTGCACACAGGTTCTAGAGGTACAAAGCGAAAATTGGATGAAGATTCTGGATTCTTATGGCATAAGCGCTTAGGCCACATCTCTAAACAGAGAATTCAAAGGCTTGTGTCAGAAGGAATTCTTGATTCCCTTGATTTAACAAACTTTCAAGTTTGTGTTGAGTGCGTCAAGGGAAAGTTAACAAACATAAGAAAGTTAGGTGCCAACAGAAGTACAGAAGTCTTAGAACTAATACATATGGATATTTGTGGTCCATTCCCTACAGCTGCGTGGAATGGTCAACAATACTTTATTACGTTCATAGATGACTACTCTAGATATGGATACCTTTACTTGATACGTGAGAAATTACAATCTCTGGATGTTTTTAAGGCTTACAAAGCTGAAGTTGAACTTCAACTTGGTAAGAAGATTAAAGCCGTTAAATCTGACCGTGGTGGAGAATACTATGGCAGATATGATGGATCAGGAGAACAACGTCCAGGGCCCTTTGCAAACTTCCTAAAGGAGTGTGGAATTGTCCCTCAGTATACTATGCCGGGGAAACCCAGCATGAATGGTGTTGCTGAGAGGCGGAATAGAACACTATTGGATATGGTGAGAAGTATGATTAATCATTCTTCTTTACCTGAATCACTTTGGGGAGAAGCGTTAAAAACTGCAGTATATATCCTTAATAGAGTACCTAGCAAATCGGTAGCTAAAACCCCATATGAAATGTGGACTGGGAAAAAGCCCAGCATAAAGCACTTACACATTTGGGGATGTCCAGCTGAAGCAAGGCCTTACAAGCCTAACGAAAGAAAGTTGGACTCTAAGACAACTAGCTGCTACTTTGTTGGATATGCTGAACGCTCTCGTGGGTTTAAATTTTATGATCCCGCTACCCGATCATTTTTTGAGTCGGGAAATGCCAGATTTCTTGAGGATGTAGAATTTGGAGGGGAAGGATTAAGGAACGTCACTCTTGACGAAGTTGTCCCTGAGGAAGAGGAATTTATCTCTCTTCCCAATATTGTTATTGAAAGTGATCAAGATACAACTCTTGACAATCTTCAAGAAACAACTCCGGTTTTAGACAACAATGAAGTTCTTTCCATAGAGCAAATTCAACCACCTCCAGAAGTGCCTTTAAGGAGATCCGGTAGAGAAAGAAGATATGCAATTCCGGATGACTATATTGTATATCTAGTAGAACAAGAAGATCCTGTGGGAGAGATACCAGATGATTACATCGCGTATCTTATGGAACAAGAAGATTCTGCACGCATTGCAGAGGATGATCCAATCAATCTTCTTGAGGCCCTTCAAAGTTCTAGCCCTCAATACTGGATTAAAGCCATGCAAGAGGAGATGAAATCCATGAAGGACAATGACGTATGGGATCTTGTCGAGTTGCCAAAAGGTGCAAAACCCATTGGTTGTAAATGGATATTTAAAACCAAAAGGGATGCAAAAGGCAATATCAAAAGATATAAGGCTCGTCTAGTTGCAAAGGGATTCACTCAAAAGGAAGGTATTGACTTTAAAGAGACCTTTTCTCCGGTTTCATCTAAGGACTCTTTTAGGACAATAATGGCACTAGTAGCTCATTTTGATTTAGAGTTAAATCAGATGGATGTAAAAACAGCGTTTCTCAATGGAAACATTGATGAAACCATTTATATGGTTCAACCAGAACATTTTGAATCCAAAGATTCAAAATTTATGGTTTATAAATTAAAGAAATCCATCTATGGGCTTAAACAGGCATCAAGGCAATGGAATCATAAATTTCATCAAGTGATCACCTCCTTTGGATTTGAGGTGAATAAGGTTGAAGATTGTGTGTATCACAAATTCAGTGGGAGCAAATCTATCTTTCTGGTATTGTATGTTGATGACATACTATTGGCTTGTAACGATATAGGCTTATTGCACGAAACCAAGAAATTTCTCATTAGAAATTTTGAGATGAAAGATCTTGGGGACGCCTCTTTTGTCTTAGGAATTCAGATACTAAGAGATCGATCTCAAGGTATCCTCAGGTTATCACAAAAGGGCTATATCGAAAAGGTACTAAGCAGGTTTAACATGAAAGATTGCTCAGCTGGAGATACACCAATAGCTAAAGGAGACAAGTTTAGTCTCAAACAGTGCCCCAAAACAGATCTTGAAATAAAGGAGATGCAAAAGGTTCCCTATTCCTCAGTGGTAGGGAGTCTAATGTATGCTCAAGTTTGTACCCGTCCCGACATAGCATTTATTGTGGGACTTTTGGGCAGATACTTAAGTAATCCTGGATCGGATCATTGGAAAGCAGCAAAAAGGGTTCTCCGGTATTTGCAAAGAACGAAGAACTACATGCTGACTTACAAGAAATCAGACAGATTGGAGATCGTTGGATATTCTGATTCTGATTTTGCCGGTTGTATTGACAGTAGACGATCCACCTCAGGCTATGTCTTCATGTTGGCTGAAGGAGCTATATCTTGGAAAAGTGTCAAACAAACACTTGTAGCTACCTCCACTATGGCTGCAGAGTTCATGGCTTGCTTCGGAGCATCCATTCATGGGATATGGTTGCGTAATTTTGTCACAGGCCTACGTGTGGTTACTGGAATAGAAAGGCCATTGAAGTTATTTTGTGACAATAAGGCTGCAGTTTTGTTCTCCAATAACAACAGAAGCTCTGTAAAGGAGAAGCACATTGACATCAAGTTCTTGTCATTGAAGGAAAAAGTTCAAAGTGGGCAGATTTGTATAGAACACATAAGCACAAACTCCATGATTGCGGATCCGTTAACTAAGGGGTTGCCTCCTAAGGTTTTTCATGAGCACACTGCTTGTATGGGGCTTGACAGTTTTGTAATCCCTTGACTTAGTGGGAGTTTGATTAGATGTTCTATGTTTATAGTTTATGCATAATAAAGTTGCCGTCATTTACATTTTGAACTAAAGGTTGTTTTGGATTGATCTCCGAATAAAGAAGAACCAGTTGAAAATAGACATGTTTATGAGATCACATTTCATGTAATTTTCATGCCACTCATCCATACTTGATCTATGTCATCGAATATACTAATGTGGTGAACACGGAAGGTTTAGTCACGATGATGTGACGAAAGCCGCCGTGATCTCATATTGATATATGAGGTGGACCAGATTGATTAAAGGATAAGTCTACATAAAATTAGTCATTACGTGTACACATAAAGAATTTTGGATAATATAGTTGTTTATTTAATATGTAGCCCAAGTGGGAGATTGTAAGATTTTTATTAATCTTATTATTATTAGTGGGCTTATATATTATAGTAACCAATTATATTATATGACTAAATATATTAACGGGCTAATAAAAGTGATTCAATCAAGTAAAGCCCGTAGACTTTAATTAAGCGGTATGGGCTTAATGGGTGGATACCAGACTTTGGCCCAATAGGCTTAATGGGATTCTATTAGGTCATTATATAAACGTTATTAGGTTATGGTTCCCAATACGTCAAATCAATCAGCCGTTTTCCATTCTCTACCCATCAGAGAGAAAACCTAAAGAAACCCTAAGGAGGTTTGACTGAGGAAGACTGTATACCTGCGGCGCTCATTCGGATCGTAGATTCCGCACTAAAGTTTTGATCCGATTGCTATTATGGAACCAGGTATGTAAATTCTAGATTCCTTAATAACCCTAGCATGATATCGATTCTTGCGTTTACGGTTTAGGGAATTTAATTATTCCAATAAGAACTTACTCTGGATCACGTCTCTATATTCCAACATTCGTGTGACAGCTTCAAGAGGAGAGAAACGCTAAGATTAAGGATAAAGGTGAAGGAGATGAGGGAGAAGGAAGGAGAGAAAGGAGAAGAAGGGAAAGGAGAAGAATTAGCGTTAATTGAGAATAGGGAGAGAATACGGCTGCATCAATGGAAGGAGATCAAGGGTCAAGCAGCCCAAGGATCACTACATAATAATGTGGTCGGCATAAATGAATGGGGAGATGAAAGGTCGGAAGAACAACGGACCCGACTCCCACTCTGTCGTGTTGCCGCCCCCACGGGACGTCCAAGCCGCGGTCGCGGACGGCCGCGGTTGTGGGCCTTCTAAGCCGCAAGGGCGGCCGCGGAGCGAACTCTGATATTGCGGAGTGGGCTCTGATACCGCTAGAGCGACCTCTGATACCAGCTCCAAATTTTGAATATAATCAATGCCTAATTCTTGCGGGATTAGGCCCTTCCTATTCAATCTCGTTCTGTTCCGTTCCGTCTTGTCCCACAAGGAAAAAAGCTGCGCGAGACGAATAAAAAAATTGTACGTCCCATCTCCTTCCGTCCCGCCCATATAGACTTCATCTAACTAAAGTATATTAGAAAATTACTGCATGCGCATTGGGATGTTGGGTAATATATAGTATAAAGAGTTATATTATTTGAAATAGATCTACCTAACATGTACGTTTTTACAAAAGAAAAAACAATTGATCAAACAAAAAACTTAACTTGTATATTATTATCACATGTATTGGTTTAAATTAAACAAGTTAAATTCTAATTTTAAATCAAGACAATAAGAAAACAATTTTACCAAAAATGAAAATGGTAAATAAAATTATAGCAAAACGATTTGTAATTTTACAATTTGTTACATTGAATTAAGTATAAAATCTTCAACGAATAATTTTTAATTTAAAATTGTTTAAATTTTGGAATTTGTGACATTAAATTTTTTAATTAAAAATTTTTAAATAACCATTAGTAACGTAAACTAGTGAACTAGATTTAAAACTTATTTATTTTGAAAATACTTACAAAAAATAATAGCAAAATGATTCGTAATTTCACACTTTATAAAAAGTAATAAATTGCATAGACAAGAAGAATTTGTGTGCAACTCAAATTGAACAATTTCAATTTCAAATGTATGTTGAGTCACCGTGAGTGTGATCGAAAAGTAAGTGAGCAAGTTCAATTTCAAATCTATATTGAGTCACGGTGAGTATTAGAAGTAATATATGACATATGGCAACGAAAGTGAGTTTCTGAGTGTGAGAAGTAAAGAGGTGGTTAAGGTTCTGAAATTTAAATAAGAATCTCTCTCTATACATATAGGGTATTAATGGACTCCTCCTTAATGTGCAGAATTCTTAATATCTTTAATAATATTGAGTTTGATTTGAGGATTCAAGACAAAATGGGCGTGAAAGAAGGGGTTTGCATGAAGGGAGGATAAGATGAATGCATCTACAACAACAACTTCGTCATTCAGGTATTAATTTTTCATTGTTAAAATATTGCATATATTATTGGAATAGTTTTTTCTATATTAATAACGTACAGAGAAATACAATACTACAACTGATACCTATGTTAGAGAAAAATATCAAACGAATTTGTTGAACCGGTGATGATATGAATTATAACCTGTATTTAGGCATGCATTTATGTAGATTTTTCCTTTATTTTGTATGTATAGATGTTCGCTCCAAATGCTGTGTGCAAGCTTTAAATTTATAACCCAAGATATATGCTCAAAACAAGGATGCGAACCCGCAGTGTACGGGTCAATCGTAGTAAAAGCAAGAATTCCGGGGTGTCGATCTCAGGGACTTAGGTGAAACCTAAGCAAGTATAGGTAGTTTATGTAATTACTAACCACAAAAGCAATTAAAGCAATCAAAGATGATAAAAAGTCAATTAAAGGAATATGCAATTCTAGGGATTAAAACATCTAGTTGTGGTTCCAACTCAAGATCTAAAGATAAGCGGACAAAGCTGAGATTTTGCAAAGGGAAGGTATTTCTAAAGTGGAATAGATCACCGGGTAAGTCTCACTACTCACAATCCCAAACCAAAAGAACCTATTACTGGGTAAGTCCTAAGGTACTAAGGAAAGGAACTATAATCTCAAACCAACACACCAACTAAGGGAATAGAATCAACCTTTACCGGGTAAGTCTCAGGCTAACTCACAAAGAAGGGATGAATGCACACTCAAACCCCAAAAAAGGATAAACCTTTATTACCTACACTTATGATCTTGGGTATACAAACAAAGGAATTACCGGGTAAGTCTCATCCTAGGCTTGCATTGAACCAGGAAAGGTGTAATAAGAATAGGATTTGGAAAACTTTAACACTTAACTCTCAGTTTTGGATCAGAAAGGTCACCTCGGTCAGACGAATCCCACCCCGGACGAGATGATCATCGACTGAGCGAGATGTTCTAGGGTTAAGGATAAAGACTCGAACTTTCAGGGTCCTACTGTGATTAAGATCATTCTATCATTGTTTTTCCCACAACTATCAGCCAATCACCCTAAAATCACACAAAGAAATTAGCCACTCATTATGGAAGCAATAATCAAATATATGGGAAGAAAGTGAATATTTGAACACAATAACCTTAAGAACAAGGCTTCAGTAACTGAATCAAATATCACAAATATAAGCGTTTATTGGATCACAAATCCAATCAAGACAATCAACAAGAAGGGAATCTAAGAAAGTGTACAAAACCCTTCACAAAGCCTATAATAAGCTATCAATCCTTCCTAGATTGATCTTCAATCTTCCTTCCTTTAAAATTCTAGAGAGAATCCCTTAATTGCTGGATGCTATCAGCCTTCTAAGCTTGTATAAGCATGGTTGAATTTGTGAAAAATCCAACCCTTTATACAGGAAAATTATCTTCCAAAGATAAAATTTCTTAAAAAGATATTTTTCTAATAAAAATATATTCATATCTCTAAAATAGATCTCTAAAATATATGATCTTCCTTTCAGAAATCCAGCCCAAAAATATAAGATCTCTCCTTCCAAAAATAAAAGATCTCAGCCAAGAATAAATGATCTCGCCGCGTCAGGGTATTCGCCTCGGTCGGGGCGCTCCTCAAGATCAGTCGAGATGGTACTGTAGCTGACCGAGGTGACTCTCAGCTAAAAAAGTGAAATCTCTTAAATCTGGTCCAAAGTAAATCTTCTTTGTTAATTCCATGCTTTTTGGGTTCCTTTTTAAGCTCCTCAATGTAGCTCCTATGACTCCTTTTGTAACACCCCAAGTTCTTGGAACTCGGGGAGCTACTGGTTAGGACCTCACAATTGGTCTCGACCTTGGTTTAACAACAACTTTACTAGGATCTTACAACAAGGCACAAATATATTTAAAACAATTTCCAAAACATAATATTTTTAATGGTATGAAAGTACACATGTGACAGCCTTACAAACATATATAAAGATACATAACATGCATGACGTATGGAAGACTCCCCCGTCCCCATCTAATGAGTACGTGGACCCGGCTGACCATCCGTCCCGAATCTCTCTGCAACTATTTATCTCTACAGATCTACAACACGGATAAACCGTTAGCTAACAAACCAAATATAAGCAGAATAAGGATAGCACAAACGCAAACAAGGTAATATAAACAATCATCATGCTGGCATGCAAACTGGTTATTATCTAGTAGTTAAGTGATTCACCTTATTCCATTTTACAGTTGTGGCACGAGAATCTTAAGAGTTCTCGCCTCCGTTCCTTATCCAACTGGGTGTAGGTCTAGCTTACCTCCGCCGGTAGCATCACTACAAACCGAGTGTGGACTAGTCCCTAAAGAAACCCCCAGCGCCCTCAGGCTAACTGAGCAGAATGCCACCGCCCGTTACTCTTAGGCCAAAGTATAGGTCGGTAGATAATAATTACTAAAATATAACTATAAACATCTCATTCACACACCACTACCATTATCCACACTCATATGTAGAAGTCAGCTAAGTAAGCCCAAAGGACTTACCTGAATTCAAACATAATCTCGTTATCTCGACTCGGTCTGTAACCGCAGGAACTCAACCGCCTGTTATAAAAGGCAAGTGGATCAATAATATATCCCACTTAATTAGAAGTCTCTGACTTCTAAGATATTTAACTCTATCATCAGCTAAATTACCAAAATACCCTTATACGGATAAATGACTGTTTTACCCCTGGTCCCGAAACTTTATAAAATTCCATAACAAAGTTCCAAACTATTCTTTGGAACTCAAAACCACACTCAAACTCTCAAAGGAAAGTTTGTTACAGATTTAGAAGAGTTAACTACATTCTTGACTTTCATAAAAAGTCGTCAAGGTACGACTTTGGCTTAAGATATGAGAACCGAATAAAAATATAAAAAGTCTAACAAAAATCTCTAAGTCTTCTATGCTATGCACTCTATCCATAGTAGTCAGAATTTTCCAAAAATACATAATAATCACTTCTACACAAATTCTCAAAGTCAGTTCCTAAACCAGAAATTCAGACTTGGCCAAAAACTGAGTATTTCTTAACTGCTCAGCCAGTCCACTTTGGACCTTCATAGATCTAAATCCAACCGTTGGATCAACCCCAACTTTTGATACACCACACTATGCATGACACTCTATAACATATTAAAAACTGAACGGTGGATTATGTTTCTAAGGTATCCAAACTTAAGCTCAAACATGACTGCACAACCCAGATAATTTCAGCACTCAACAATTTCAGCAACATCTAGAAAACTGTTTAAGGTCTCAACTTCAAAAATTCATAACTACTAAACCCCTTGTTGGATTCATCCCAAATTTTAATATGTTCTACCACAATATGCCAACTATATCATATCCAAAATTCAGGTCAAACAGAGATCAAACTCTTATTCAAAACTATCTCTCAAAACAACATCACATGCTGTTTTTCCCAACACTCAGCACAGTTATAAAAACTGTGTGAGGAGTCAACTTTGAGACACCATAACTCTCAAACCGTAGCATGGATTCCTCTAAAATTTTAGTATGATCTACTATACTATATCAACTATAACTTGTCAGAAATTCAAGTCTAATAGAAGTCAATAACCCCTCCAAATTTATTCCACAAAACTGCATCTCAAGCAAATTTTCCTCAAACTCAGCACACTAAAAAAAAACTGCATTAGAAGCCAACTTTGGGACACCATAACTTTCAAACTGTAACTCTGATTCTTCTCAAATTTTGATATGGTCTACTATACAATACCATATATAACATATCCGAAAACCATAAACAAAGGAGGAGTATAGCTTACCCAAATCTGACCTCAAAGTTGACTGTTCGTCACCTTACAACCTAGAAAAACGCAGCAGCTCTTCAAGCCATCTTCTAGGGCTTCTATGGAGGGTCTAAAGACATAATTTTGTACTTTCATCAGCACATACACAAAGAGAGTACGGAAGAGAAGAGAGGTGAGGTATTTACCGGACACGAGAGACTCGGCAAGTTCACGAGTTCACTAGCAAAGGAAGGACGTGGGCTGTTGTGATGTTGCGTGCAGGAAGGAGGATACGCTTGCCAACAGGCCTGCAAACGTGATGTAGGAGGAAAACAAGGCTTGAACGTTGTCGTCGTCTTGGTCCGATTATGCACCATCGACCCCAAGGGCAGTCAGTTCGATGGTCTTCTTCTTAAGGCTGAATGATGAGACGTAGGGCTCGTTGTCGGTGTGCAGATCTAGGGCTGGACGGAAGCACTGTGTAGGACGGATGAGATGCAGTGGCTAGGGTTCTCGAAGCCGGACGGAGTGGGGTGCGATTACCGTAAGCATCTGTTAGGTGATCTGTAGAAGGAAAGTGCCAGAATCTGCGGGATTGAGGGGATAGGCTGGGGTGATTTGCAGCGTGCATGTGGAAGTCAAATGAGGAAGGAGGAGTTGTAAAACCGGAGCTGTAGAAAGAAGGATGATTCGGCCTGTACGTGTTGAAGAACCGGAGCTGAGTTTGAAAGTTCAAGTCTAACAGAAGTCAATAACCCCTCCAAATTTATTCCACAAAACTGCATCTCAAGCAAATTTTCCTCAAACTCAGCACACTAAAAAAAACTACATTAGAAGCCAACTTTGGGACACCATAACTTTCAAACTGTAACTCCGATTCTTCTCAAATTTTGATATGGTCTACTATACAATACCATATATAACATATCCGAAAACCATAAACAAAGGAGGAGTCTAGCTTACCCAAATCTGACCTTAAAGTTGACTGTTCGTCACCTTACAACCCAAAAAAACGCAGCAGCTCTTCAAGCCATCTTCTAGGGCTTCTATGGAGGGTCTAAAGACATAATTTTGTACTTTCATCAGCACATACACAAAGAGAGTACGGAAGAGAAGAGAGGTGAGGTATTTACCGGACACGAGAGACTCGGCAAGTTCACGAGTTCACTAGCAAAGGAAGGACGTGGGCTGTTGTGATGTTGCGTGCAGGAAGGAGGATACGCTTGCCAACAGGCCTGAAAACGTGATGTAGGAGGAAAACAAGGCTTGAACGTTGTCGTCGTCTTGGTCCGATTATGCACCATCGACCCCAAGGGCAGTCAGTTCGATGGTCTTCTTCTTAAGGCTGAATGATGAGACGTAGGGCTCGTTGTCGGTGTGCAGATCTAGGGCTGGACGGAAGCAGTGTGTAGGACGGATGAGATGCAGTGGCTAGGGTTCTCGAAGCCGGACGGAGTGGGGTGCGATTACCGTAAGCATCTGTTAGGTGATCTGTAGAAGGAAAGTGCCAGAATCTGCGGGATTGAGGGGATAGGCTGGGGTGATTTGCAGCGTGCATCTGGACGTCAAATGAGGAAGGAGGAGCTGTAAAACCGGAGCTGTAGAAAGAAGGATGATTCGGCCTATACGTGTTGAAGAAGAGAGGCTCTCTTGTTGGCTTCCTGACGGGCTTCACTGGACTTCATCATTGGGCCAGCGTGTAGGGAAGGGTTGATGGGCTGCTGAGCTAGAGACATGGGTTGCAACAAGGAAGGCAATGGAATGGGCTCACATTTGTAAGGCCTTGTCAAGAGGTTGAAGTGATCTTGTCAAAAAAAATGGGCCCGGATTGGGTTTGTCAAATGGATCAAATACTATATGGGTTGTAAGAGTGTTTTAAGTAGGATTTTATATGATTAACTTTCACATAAAATCATAGATGTGGGTAAAAGAATATTTTATGTGATTAACTCTTCATATATAAAAAAAACAAGGTTTATGTTGATTCGGGATTTACCGGAAATTAAATTTCCGGGTATTACACCTTTGCTCCTTAGCTCCATTTCGATCCAAAATGTGTCATTTTACCTACGATTACAACGAAACTTGGTGTAGACCTTGATTCCCGCAAAGGTAGATGAAATAACAATATAATCACATAATATACATCCAAACATGCAGATTATTGAAGATAAAACGTCTAAACAGACCCCAAAATATAGACTATAATTCATGCTATCAAAATACCCCATACTTGTCCCTTGCTTGTCCCTAAGCAAGTTTCAAATCTAAAATACAAGATAGAATGGATTATAAGTCATAAAGATTAATGGAAAGTATTTCAAAACATTTTTGGTGGTGTGCTCCACTCATAGATCACTCTAAGAGAATGCTTCATGGAATTTAAAAATCAAAATATGATCAAAACATTTTATAAATATAAGGAAGTTGTTCATCTTTGCATAAAATCATAGAATGCATAATAAATTATAATAATCGAAATTAATCATGTATAATCCAGTTTAAACCACCAAGTCAATCAACAAGCTCGAGGTCTCAAGGGCCTTCCAAATGAAAGGCCAAAGAAACGTGTGAGGGTGGGATGTATATAAGGAATGTGGTGCTAGAATCCGGGAAAAGGATCTTCACTTCACTTTACTTTGCTTTGAACTTCACATCTTCCACAATAAGCTTTGCTTATTTTCACATTTTTACTTTACTTTTTGGGATGCAAGGACAGAGGTGCACAATAACCGAAGCCTAGGAGATCAGCAATCATTAATTTCTCGAGATGCCTCAAACCCTTGATGCACATACCATGACCCGTTAGGAATATCGCTCAATCCAACTTTGGCAAGACACAAACATCCAACTATGTGAATGGTGCCGAGTTACTCATCATCATGATTGACTTCCCCAAACCTATTTGTTTCTTTCTAACTTTCAACCAACATCTCAACTTTTCTTTCACTTGCTTTTCACTTTTGCTTGCTTCCAAATTCTCGGATAGGTAAAGGAAGGCAAATATGTATATGAGGGGCTAAGCATGAATAAAAAAAAGAAGAGAAGAGAATGAATTGCCTTGGTCTTTCCAGGAAGAAAGTGAGAGAACTTATAATGTGGTGTCAACCTTCAAATTCAACATAATTTGGATAAAAACAAAGTATTAAGCATGCCAAAATTCCAAACAAAGCATTTAGCAACTTAAATACATTATAAAACCTTTCAAGCATATAAATATTTCAAAACCAATCTGCAAACAAAAATCTTCACTGAGGTCATATCCAGATAAGAAGCACAAAAATCGTTTCGAAAACTGTCTTAGTTAAACCACCTCGGTCGAGATGTTCTAAGTCAACCGAGGTGAATCACCTCGTTTGGCCAGAGTCATCCCGGTCGAGGTCAAAAAAATTTTTTCTTAGACCCATTTTTTGACGTTTTTCTCAATCAAATAACGTGTATGCATGCATGTAGTCTCAGATAAGCATATAGAGCGGGATAAAATCATAAATATCAATCAAGAGTCATACAATCATCCACATAATTCAATAATACATATCCGAATAATTCCCCCATACTTGGGACACATTGTCCCAATGGGTCAAATAAGTCATAAGAACAAAAAAACTCACCGGACAAAGCTGAGCTGCATAATAAATAAACAAAAGAAATCCCTGCATGCTCTAGTCCTGATCTGCTGGCGGTGGTGGTGGTGGATATGGCACGTATGGGTACTGGGATGGGTCAAAAGGGTAGCCCATAGTGTGCTGGAACTGGATCTCCATCATCTGGCGCTGGTTGTGCTGACTCTCTAGCATCTGATGAGTCCGTCTATCCATCTCTCGGCGATGGTCATCAAGGCGCTCTCCAATACCAACAATAAGAGCGGCGTAGGAGTCTATCATATGATCCGTCAGATCATCAATCCGGCTGTGAGCGACGGGATCCCTCTACCTGCGTACTCTACACCTGGCAGGACGTGCTGGTGCTGCAGCTGGCTCGTCCTTTGTCTCCTCGTCGTCTAGATCGACGACTGGCACACTGGGACCAGCTATATCTGTCCCTGTCTCCATAGCAACTCCATCATTATCCTCCTCATCAGCCTCCTCATCAACCTCCTCATCCTTCTGTACCGGGGCTGCCGCATCTCTAGCATCCTCAATGTACGGGATCCATGTAGTGGACCAGTACTGAGGGTCATAAACTGTAAACTGAGACGACCACCTAATACCTTGAGGCGCAGTCTGCTCCCAAGGCATCGCCACATATGGCGTAGTAAGTCCACGAGGAACCAAAATCCTCCTCGTGATCATCTCCTGCAGTCCAAGCGGCTTGACAGCTGCCACCATAGTACAAGCGCTCAGATCAAGGTCCATGTAACTCGCGATGTGAGTCACTAGACCGCCACAACAAATATCTCCCTTCGCCTTCGCCTTTATCTTGTGCAAATCCTTAGCCAACATCACTCCAAAGTCAGGAACTACTCCGGTCACCATACAGTATAAGCTCAGAAGCTCCCAGTGTCTAATCTTTTGGGGCGTCTCAGTACGCGCCAAAAGTGGCTCGCTAAAGATCCGGTGGGCTAATCTGAAGGCGAGGTGGAAGATGATGCGCTCTCTGGAGTCTCCAGGTCTCCACCTGTCAGCATGCTCAACTGCGTGAGCTATCTGGCCCCAAAACTGTCGAGCCACGGCTCGAGAAGGAAAATCAAAAACTGTGGGGGTCGGGAAGCCGAAGATCTCTCTCCAATGATCCATCGGTACTAAGTAATTCCGGTTCAACAACCGGTACTTGATGGCATGCTCTGTAGGCAAGTAAGTCATGGAGCTGACAAACTCCAAAGTCGGTTCAAGGTAGGTTGGAGCTCTAATCTTAGTAAACTGCTCCAGCCCTACCATAGCAATCATTCGCCTCAAATCATCATCCACGTAGAGGCAATCAAAAGCAACAATATCAAGGAACCGCGGCGCAATCACTGGGCGCGCTGCAATGCGGTCATAATCCACCCGGTGACGCTCGTGGATCCTAGTATGGATCGGCGAGAAGAAGAAGAAGGAGAAGGGGAGGATCTATCCCTCAGAACAAGCTGCCTATCTGAACTCATGTTTCACTCTCTGTCAGACCACCTCGGTCGGTTGTCAGATCTCAAGAACACCTCGGTCGAGATGCAGGTCGACTAGACCGAGGCAAAGTGTTGTTCGATCGAAACTCTCAGAAATCCATTTATTTTCCCCCAATATCACTACCAATTGTTTCTATGCGGTACTTAAGCATTTTTCAACACAATGCAAGGGCAACCAAAGCCCAAATTTGATCGAAACAGTGGAGAAGAGGGAGTTAGGGTTTTTTTTTCGATTTACCCCAGATTCGGTCGATTCGGAGCGTTTTTGTTGCAGATTGTCGCTTGCAAACCGATCCTCTACTCTTTCCTTGCAGTTTTGAAGCAAGAATCGTCGAAAACGATCGAGAAATTGAGAACGAGGGAATTCTGTGCGCCGTAGTCGAGAAGGTGAGAGAGGGAAGAGAGAGAAATCGATCCCCCTTTTATACCCTTTTCTGAAACTGCTGTCACGTCGGTCGAGATGGTCCCGACTGGACCAAGGTGATACGGACCGAGGTGAGTTGTCAGAAGCCCTAGTCACCTCGGTTGCTCAAGAATCATCTCGGTCGAGGTGCTGTGACAACAACCGAGATGTGTCTCAGTCAAACTCCGTCTTCTCAAATTCTCGAACTTCTGTCCTTCCAGTGTCGTTCCTGATTTGTATTCCTTCCTTAGAGAGTACCTGGTTTCTATCTAGGACGCCAAAAACAAGCAAAGGAAAGCAAACTATCTAAAATTATACTAGAAAAGAGAAAAGAAAGCAATACCTTGGGTTGCCTCCCAAGAAGCGCTTGATTTAAGGTCGCTAGCTGGACCGTACGGTGTTCTTAAACAAGGTATAGTGGTGCAATCTCTTCAGCCTGAACTTCCGGTTGGTACTTCTTAAGTCTATGACCATTGACCTTGAAGCTTCCACTTGTTTCCCCCCAAATCTCAACTGCACCATAAGGGAAAACATGTTTCACAACATAAGGTCCAGTCCATCTAGATTTCAACTTACCTGGAAAGAGGCGAAGACGGGAGTTGAAGAGTAGAACTAAGTCTCCTTCTTTGAACTCCTTAGGAATGATACGCTTGTCATGCCATTTCTTCGTCCTTTCTTTGTAGATCTTGGCATTCTCATAAGCGCTCAAACGCAGCTCTTCCAGCTCGTTGATGTCCAATAGCCGCTTCTCACCGGCTTCTTTGATGTCGAAGTTCAACCATTTTATCGCCCAATATGCTTTGTGTTCCAATTCCACGGGCAAATGACAAGACTTTCCATATACCAAATTATAAGGAGTGGTTCCTATGGGAGTCTTGAATGCGGTCCTGTAGGCCCAAAGAGTGTCGTCCAACTTCATGGACCAATCCTTCCTCGTCCTAGAGACGGTCTTCTCCAAGATTGCTTTAATTACTCTATTTGAGATCTCGACCTGTCCACTAGTTTGAGGGTGATAAGAGGTTGCTACCTTGTGGGTTACCCCATACTTCGATAGAAGTGCCTTAAACTTCCGGTTGATGAAATGTGTCCCTCCATCGCTGATGATGATGCATGTAGTCCCAAAACATGGAAAGATAGTCCTATTAAAGAACTTCACAACCACCATGGCGTTATTAGTGGGAGAGGCAATGACTTCAACCCATCTAGAGACATAGTCGACAGCTAGGAGAATGTAGAGGTTTCCTCCGGATGATGGGAAAGGTCCCATGAAATCTACTCCCCATACATCAAAGATCTCAACCTCTTATATGTTATTGAGTGGCATCTCGTTCCTCCTAGATAAGTTCCCTGTTCTTTGGCATGCATCACAAGAGACAACATATGTTTGCACATCCTTAAATAATGTAGGCCAAAAGAAACCGGAACGTAATACCTTGGCGCATGTTTTGTGAGCACTAGCATGCCCTCCACAAGGAAGCGAGTGGCAATGTCGTATGACACTAGTAACTTCATCTTCCGGAATGCATCTTCGAAGCATCCCATCTGGACCTCTCTTGAATAGTAGAGGTTCGTCCCAACAGTAATGGCGTACGTCTTTAAAGAATTTCTTCCTTTGAGAGTACGTTAATCCGGGCGGTATTTCCTGACAAACAAGGTAATTAACAATGTCAGCATACCAAGGTTCTTTCTTTTCAGAGGTTTGGTGGAGAAAATGCTCCACCAATTGTGAATGAGATTCAGATTAGGGAGTAGAAAGTTTGTTATTCTCAGTTGACTTTATCTCGCTTGCCACCTCGGTCGAGGTGCAGAGTGGGTGACCGAGATGTTCTCCAGTTAAGAACACCTCGCTTGGTCCAGAAGGCACCTCGGTCGAGGTACTGCAACTGGGACCGAAACTGGAGATCTTCTTTTCCCGGATTAGTCTTTCAAATTTAGCTCTTGGATCTTCTTCTACTACTTTTAACCTCCGTATATCTGCATCACAAGAAGCATCTATACCTTCCTTCATTAAGCTAAAGCTAATAACTTTTTTGAGTGGATCATTAATAAGGATAGAGCTCACCAATTTTCTTGATTATTCTTCATCATAGGTGTTGAAGATATCATCTTCCAGCTGCTCTCCCTTCATTGCAGCAAGCAATGCAAACTACACTTCATCTCCGCCAATTTTGAATTTTAACTTGGCGTTCTTACAATCCACGTTGCAACCCGAAGTTGCCAGAAATGGTCTCCCGAGAATGATAGGAACGGGATAATCTGCGGGAATATCAAGCACAACAAATTCTATAGGTAAATAGAAGTTACATAACTTAACCGGAACGTCTTCCAAAATACCCACGGGATGGGTAATAGAGCAATCCTCCATGTACAACCGTATCTTCACCGGCTTGGGCTCTCCAAGGCCGATCTTCACGCATAGCTCCAGCAAGATGATGCTCACGCTAGCTTCTAGATCACACAAGGCTTCGCAAGTCGCATCCCCAACATGTATGGGAATGCAAAACGAGCCGGGATCCCTCAATTTGGGTGGCATCTTCTCCTTCATGATTTGAATAAGTTCTGAGAATTTAGATATCATCCTAACTTCACCAAAGTCTTCCAACTTCCTCTTTCTTGATAGAATTTCCTTCAAGAACTTCCCATAGGCGGGCATCCCTAAAATAGCATCAAGGAAAGGGATGTTAATATGTAGTTTATTCATCAAGCCAAGGAACTTACCAAAGTTCTTGTCTAGATGTGCTCTATCCCTTGACTGGGGGAATGGAAGTGGTGGTTTATATGCAGGAGGTGGAACATAAACTTCAGATTTCTCCCCCGCTTTCTGAGACTCCACCTCAGTTGGTACCTCGGCCAAAGTATTCTTCGACTGTACCTGGACCGAGGTGTTCTTCGTCTGTACCGGCATCGACCGAGGCACTGGATCTGCAGTTTTCAGTCCACTTCTCGTCGTTATTGCCATGATCTATCCTTTAGGATTGCTCTTTGTCCTTGCTGGGAGCTTCCCTGGATCTCTTGGCGCTTCATTTGCCTTGTTAAAGAATTGTTGTTTCAAGGCTTTTTGTGTCTTTGAAAATGAAGTCATGGATGTCTCCATCGAGTTTAGTTTGATCAAGATGGCCTCCAATACTGCATCTTTCTTTTCTGGTTGGGACGAACTTGATCCTTGTTCCTGGCTCTTCAACGGAGTAGAAGAAGAAGAAGAAGAGAGGAAAGAATTAGAAGAATTGTTTGAATTTGAGTTAGAGTAAGAGTTACCCGATTTTTGATTGTTGGATCTCCAATTGTTGCTATTAGATCCTCTATTATTATTGTAGTTGTTGTTTCGGGAACCTTGATTGTTGTTTCTTGACCCTTGATATCCTCCCTCTTCCTTTTGGGTTTGAGCAACCAAAAGTTCTTTCAATTGCTTCACATCATTTTTCAAAGAGGTGAGTTGATCATTGTTTGATGGAGCTTCTTGGAAGTTGACTCTTTTAGCTCCACCTTCAGCTCCTTGATGGGAGTATTTCTCCATGTGCAAAGCTTGTTTCTCTATGAACTCCAAAGCTTCGTCAATCGGCATGTCCATGAACGTGCCGGCGGATAGTAGTTGAAGGTTGAATTGGGTGTTTCCGTCCAGTCCCTTGAAGTATATCTCCAACAACTCTATCTTCGGAATCCCATGATGTGGGCAATCCAAAAGGATGTCTTTAAATCTCTCCCATGACTTGGACAAACTCTCCTTGTCCTTCATGATGAATGCATTGATCTTCCCTCTCATTTCAGCGGTCTTCGAGGAGGGAAAGAATTTAGTCAAGAACTCCGTCGTCATCTCCTCCCAAGTGCTGATTTTTCCGGGAGGAAGAGATTGATACCAAGTAAGCGCCCTATCCTTCAAAGAGAAGTAGAAAGGCCTTAGCTTGTAATTGTTGTTTTCCAGCCTTGAAGGTCTCAAGGTCTCCATCAAGATCTCATAGTTTTGTAGATGTTGATACGGAGATTCCCTCTCTAGCCCTCCAAACTGGCATTGCCGGATCATGGAAAGAACTTGCGGTCGAAGTTCATAATCATGCTCCGCTGGATCACCTAGGTTGACTCCTGGATGCCTCAGTTCCTGGTTAGGGTCTATCCTCTGTCCTAGGGTCTATGGAATACCTGCAAAAAGCACATCTCGGACAGGCATCCGAGGTGAAAGTATCTCGGCCGGGGCAGCTGGAACTAGGTCCTGCCTCGGTCGAGGATCTGGAATTGGGTCTTCCCTCGGTCGAGGATCTGGAACTGGCCGAGGTAGATATTGGTCCCGTAAAGTCGCCATATTTGCTTCGATCACTTCCGTCCTTATGCGAGTTTCTTCTTTTCCATTCGCAGTTCTTCTTTGCTGAGGCGTAGTTGTTCCAATGCCTCCTTCAATTCGGCCTCAAGATCGCGATTCTCTTGATTGGCCATCTTTGCTAAGCATCTTTTGTATGTCTTTTCTGGTTCGGGATCGTAAGAAACGATTTCCTTCCCAGCGCGGGTTCTTCGTATAAACCTAAGAAAAAGAACATGCGAACGTCACTCAAGTATGGTTAGTAGTAAAAGGGGCAAGTGCCCCGAAAGACATCCGCAACCGGCTCGGCCTAGACCAAGTCCCCGGCAACGGCGCCAAAAACTTGTTCGCTCCAAATGGTATGTGCAAGCTTTAAATTTATAACCCAAGATATATGCTCAAAACAAGGATGTGAACCCGCAGTGTACGGGTCAATTGTAGTAAAATCAAGAATTCCGGGGTGTCAATCTCAAGGACTTAGGTGAAACCTAAGCAAGTATAGGTAGTCTATGTAATTACTAACCACAAAAGTAATTAAAACAATCAAAAATGATAAAAAGTCAATTAAAGAAATATGCAATTCTAGGGATTAAAGCATCTAGTTGTGGTTCCAACTCAAGATCTAAAGATAAGCGGACAAAGCTGAGATTTTGCAAAGGGAGGGTATTTCTAAAGTGGAATAGATCACCGGGTAAGTCTCACTACTCACAATCCCAAACCAAAAGAACCTATTACCGGGTAAGTCCTAAGGTACTAAGGAAAGGAACTATAATCTCAAACCAACACACCAACTAAGGGAATAGAATCAACCTTTACCGGGTAAGTCTCAAGCTAACTCACAATGAAGGGATGAAGGCACACTCAAACCCCAATAAAGGATAAACCTTTATTACCTACACTTATGATCTTGGGTATACAAACAAAGGAATTACCGGGTAAGTCTCATCCTAGGCTTGCATTGAACCAGGAAAGGTGTAATAAGAATAGGATTTGGCAAACTTTAACACTTAACTCTCAATTTTGGATCAGAAAGGTCACCTCGGTCAGACAAATCCCTCCCCGGCCGAGATGTTCATCGATTGAGCGAGATGTTCTAGGGTTAAGGATAAAGACTCGAGCTTTCAGGGTCCTACTGTGATTAAGATCATTCTATCATTGTTTTTCCCATAACTTTCAGCCAATCACCGTAGAATCACACAAAGAAATTAGCCACTCATCATCATGGAAGCAATAATCAAATATATGGGAAGAAAGTGAATATTTGAACACAATAACCTTAAGAACAAGGCTTCAATAACTGAATCAAATATCACAAATATAACCGTTCCTTGGATCACAAATCCAATCAAGACAATCAATAAGAAGGGAATCTAAGAAAGTCTTACAAAACCCTTCACAAAGCTTATAATAAGCTATCAATCCTTCCTAGATTGATCTTCAATCTTCCTTCCTTCAAAATTTTGGAGAAAATCCCTTAATTGCTGGATGCTATCAATCCTCTAAGCCTGTATAAGCATGGTTGAATTTGTGGAAAATCCAACCCTTTATATAGGAAAACTATCTTCCAAAGATAAAATATCTTGAAAAGATATTTTCCTAATAAAAATATATCCATATCTCTAAAATAGATCTCTAAAATATATGATCTTCTTTCCAGAAATCCAGCCCAAAAATATAAGATCTCTCCTTCTAAAAATAAAAGATCTCAGCCAAGAATAAATGATCTCGCCGTGTCAGGGTATTCGCCTAGGTCGGGGCGCTCCTCAAGATCACCTCGGTCGAGATGGTACTGTAGCTGACCGAGGTGACTCTCAGCTGAAAAAGTGAAATCACTTAAATCTGGTCCAAAGTAAATCTTCTTTGTTAATTTCATACTTCTTGGGTTCCTCTTTAAGCTCATCAATGTAGCTCTTATGACTCCTTTGCTCCTTAGCTCCATTTCCATCCAAAATGTGTCATTTTACCTACGATTACAACGAAACTTGGTGTTGACCTCGATTCCCGCAAAGGTAGATGAAACAACAATATAATCACATAATATACATCCAAACATGCAGATTATTAAAGATAAAACGTCTAAACAGGCCCCAAAATATAGACTATAATCCATGCTATCAATAGACATATATTCATAGCAATTGTGCTTATATTCACATGTATTATTAGAATAAAGTTTACACAAAGTTTTATTACAATTGTAGTAGTTTGGAAAATTATGGAACGAAATAACATATTTACGGATTAAGCCTTAATGCGGAACAAAATGAGCATAAAAGGAAGTTAGGAACACGCTGAAGTGAAATCTGATACCACGGAGTGAATTCTAATACCGCGACTACACTTTGATACCACGGAGCGAACTCTGATATCACAAAAGTGGATCCTGATACTGTGGAGCGAGCTCTGATACTAAAGAGTGGGCTCTAATACCGCTAGAGCGACCTCTGATACCAGCTACAAATTTTGAATATAATCAATGGCTAATTCGTGCGGGATTAGGCCCTTCATGTTCTATCTCGTTCCGTTCTGTCCCGTCTCAAAAGGAACAAGGGACGAATAAAAAAAATTGTATGTCTCATCTCGTTCCGTCCCACCTATATAGACTTGATTTAGATAAAGTATATTCGAAAAGTATTGCATGCGTATTGTAATGTTGGGTATTATATAGTATAAAGTGTTATATTATTTGAAATAGATCTACCTAACATGAATGTTTTTACAAAAGAAAAAACAATTTATCAAAAAAAAAACCTAACTTGTATATTATTATCACATGTATTGGTTTTAATTAAGCAATTTAAATTTCAATTTTAAATCAAAATAATAAGAAAACCAATTTTACCAAAAATGAAAATGGTAAACAAAATTATAGCAAAACGATTTGTAATTTTACAATTTATTACATTGAATTAGTTATAAAATCTTCAACAAATATTTTTTGATTTAAATTTGTTTTAATTTTGAAATTTGTTACATTAAACTTTTTAATTAAAAAATTTTAAATAATCATTAGTAACGTAAACTAGTGAACAAGAATTAAAACATATTTTATTTAAAAATACTTAATAAAGTAATAGCAAAACAATTTGTAATTTCACCTTTTAAAAAAAGTAACAAATTGCATAGACAAGAAGAATTTGTGTGCAACTGAAATTGAGTAAATACAATTTCAAATCTATGTTGAGGTATCATGAGTGTGATTGAGAAGTAAGTGAGCAAGTTCAATTTCAAATCTATGTTGAGTCACGGTGAGTGTGAGAAGTAGTATATTACATATGGAAACGAAATTGAGTCGCCGCGAGTGTGAGAAGTAAGTAAATAGGTGGTTGAGGGTCTGGAGTTTACATAAAGAACTATATATATATATGGGTATTAATAAACTCCTTCAGAATGTGCAGAATTCTTGATCTCTCTTTAATAATATTGAGTTTGATTTGAAGATCCAAGACAAAATGGGCGTAGAAGAAGGGGCTTGCATGAAGGATAAGATTAAAACAGCTACAGCAACAACCTCGTCGTTCAAGTATTTTTTTTTCATACTTAAAATATTGTATATATTATTGGAATGGTTTTTTCTATGTTAGTAACGTATAGAGAAATACAATACTACAACTGATACCTATGTTAGAGAAAAATATTAAACGAATTTGCTGAACCGGTGATGATATGAATTATGACATATATTTAGGCATGCATTTATGTAGATTTTTCCTTTATTTTGCATGCATAGACATATATTCATAGCAATTGTGTTTATATTCACATGTATATTAGAATAGAGATTTAAACGAAGTTTTATTACAATTGTAGTAATTTGGAAACTTATGGAACGAAATAACATATTTACGGATTAAGCTTTGATGCGGAACAAAATGAGCATAAAAGGAAGTTAGGAACACGCTGAAGTGAAATCTGATACCACTGAGTGAATTCTAATACCGCGACTACACTTTGATACCGCGGAGCGAACTCTGATACCGCAAAAGTGGATTCTGATACCGTCGAGCAAGCTCTGATACTGCGGTGTGGGGGTTGATACTGCTAGAGCGACCTCTGATACCAACTACAAATTTTAAATATAATAAATGCCTAATTCTCGACAGATTAGACCCTTCTTGTTCAATCTCGTTCCGTTCCGTCCTGTCTCACAAGGAACAAGGTCGCACGAGACGAATAAAAAACATTGTACGTCCCATCTTCTTCCGTCCTTCCGTGGCCTATATGTACAGATTGTATTGAGTTTCTTAACCTAAGAAAAAGATTGTATTGAGTTGTAAACTTAAGCATTCAAGAATAAAATGGGCGTGGAAGAAGGGGTTTGAATGAAGGGAGGATCAGATGCAAACAACTACAACAACAACTCCGTCATTTAGGTATTATTTTTCCATACTTAAAATATTGCATATATTATTGAAATGGTTTTTTTATGTTAATAATGTACAGAGAAATACAATACTGCAACTCATACCTATGTTAGAAGAAAATATCACACGAATCTGTTGAACCGGTGATGAAATGAATTATGACCTATATTTAGGCATGCATTTATGTTGATTTTCCTTTTATTTTTCAAGCATGGACATATATTCATAGCAATTGTGCTTATATTCACCTATATTATTATATTAGAGATTTACACAAAGTTTTATTACAATTGTAATAATTTGGAAAATTATGGAACGAAATGATATATTTAAGGATTAAGCCTTGATACGGAACAAAATGAGCATAAAAGGAAATTAAGAACACGCTGGAGTGAAATCTGATACCACGGAGTGAATTCTAATGTCGCGAGTACACTTTGATACCGCGGAGCGAACTTTTATACCACCAAAGTGGATTCTGATACCGTTGAGTGATCTCTGATACCGCGGAGTGGGCTCTAATACCGTTAGAGCGACATTTGATACCTACTACGAATTTTGAATATAATCAATGCCTAATTCTTGCGGGATTATGTCCTTCTTTTTCAATCTCGTTCCGTTCCGTCTTGTCCTCCAAAGAACAAGGCCGCACGAGATGAATAAAAAACATTGTACGTCTCATCTCCTTTCGTCCTTCCGTCCTTCCGTCTTGCCAATATATGTACAGATTATATTGAGTTTGTTAACCTAAAAAAAGATTGTATTGAGTTGTTGATTTAAGGATCCAAGAACAAAATGGGCATGGAAGAAGGGAGGATCAGATTATATTGAATTTTTTAACCTAAGAAAAAGATTGTATTGAGTTTTTTATTAAGGATCCAAGAACAAAATGAGCGTGGAAGAAGGGGTTTGAATGAAGGGAGGATCAGATAAAAACAGCTACAGTAACAACTCCGTCATTTAGGTATTATTTTTCCATATTTAAAATATTGCATGTATTATTGGAATGATTTTTATTATTTTGATAATGTACATAGAAATACAATACTACAACTCATACCTATGTTAGAGGAAAATATTAACGAATTTGTTGAACTAGTGATGAAATAAATTATGACCTATATTTAGGCATGCATTTATGTAGATTTTCCCTTTATTTTGCATGCATAGACATATATTAATAGCAATTGTGCTTATATTCGTCTGTATTATTAGATTAGAAATTTACACAAAGTTTTATTACAATTGCAGTAATTCGAAAAATTATGTAACTACAAGACATATTTAAGGATTAATGCTTGATGCGGAACGAAATGAGCATAAAAGGAAGTTATGAACACGCTGGAGTGAAATCTAATACCACGGAGTAAATTCTAATGCCGCGAGTACACTTTGATACCGCGGAGCGAACTCTTATACCACCAAAGTGTATTTTGATACCATCGAGTGAGCTGTGATACTGCGGAGTGGGCACTAATACCGTTAGAGCGACTTTGATACCAACTAAAAATTTTGTATATAATCAATACCTAATTCTTGCGGGATTAGGTCCTTCTTGTTCAATCTCGTTTCGTTTCGTCCTGTCTCCAATGGAACTAGGTCGTGCGAGACGAATAAAAAACATTATACGTCTTATCTCCTTCCGTCCTTCCATCCTGCCTATATGTAAAGATTATATTAAGTTTCTTAACTTAAAAAAAAATTCTATTGAGTTGTTGATTTAAGCATCCAAGAACAAAATGGGCGTCGAAGAAGGGAGGATCAGATTATATTGAGTTTCTTAACCTAAGAAAAAGATTGTATTGAGTTGTAAACTTAAGGATGCAAGAACAAAATGGGCGTGGAAGAAGGGGCTTAAATGAAGGGATGATCAGATGAAAGCAGCTACAGCAACAACTCGTCATTTAGGTATTATTTTTCCATACTTAAAATATTACATATATTAGTGGAATGGTTTTTTTATGTTAATAATGTAAAGAGAAATACAATACTGCAACTCATACCTATGTTAGAAGAAATTATCAAACGAAATGAATTATGACCTATATTTAGACATGCATTTATGTAGATTTTTCCTTTATTTTGCATGCATAGACATATATTCATAGCAATTGTGCTTATATTCACGTGTATTATTAGATTTGAGATTTACACAAAGTTTTACTACAATTGTAATAATTTAGAAAATTATGGAACGAAATGACATATTTAAGCATTAAGCCTTGATACGAAACAAAATGAGCATAAAAGGAAGTTAAGAACACGCTGGAGTGAAATCTGATACCACGGAGTGAATTCTAATGCCGCGAGTACACTTTGATACCGCGGAGCGAACTCTTATACCACCAAAGTGGATTCTGATATCGTCGAGTGAGCTCTGATACTGTGGAGTGGGCTCTAATACTGCTAGAGCGACCTTTGATACCAACTACTAATTTTGTATATAATCAATGCCTAATTTTTGCGGGATTAGGTCCTTCTTGTTCAATCTCGTTCCATTTCGTCCTGTCCCCAAAGGAACAAGGTCGTACGAGACGAATAAAAAACATTGTACGTCTCATCTACTTCCGTCCTTCCGTCCTTCCGTCCTGCCTATATGTACAGATTATATTAATTTTCTTAACCTAAAAAAAAGATTGTATTGAGTTGTTGATTCAAGCATCCAAGAACAAAATGGGCGTGAAAGAAGTGAGTATCGTACTATATTGAGTTTCTTAACTTAAGAAAAAGATTGTATTGAGTTGTTGATTTAAGGATCTAAGAACAAAATGAGCGTGGAATAAGGGTTTGAATGAAGAGAGGATCAGATGAAAGCAGCTACAGCAACAACTCCGTCATTTAGATATTATTTTTCCATACTTAAAATATTGCATATGTTATTGGAATAGTTTTTTTATGTTAATAATGTACATAGAAATACAATACTGCAACTCATACCTATGTTAGAGGAAAATATCAGACGAATTTGTTAAACTAGTGATGAAATGAATTATGACCTATATTTAGTCATGTATTTATATAGATTTTCCTTTTATTTTGCATGCACAAACATATATTCATAGCAAGTGTGCTTATATTCACCTGTATTATTAGATTTGAGATTTACGCAAAGTTTTATTACAATTGTAGTAATTTGGAAAATTATTGAACGAAATGACATATTTTAGGATTAAGCCTTGATACGGAACAAAATGAGCATAAAAGGAATTTAGGAACATGCTGGAGTGAAATGTGATACCACGGAGTGAATTCTAATGCCGCGAGTACACTTTGATACCGCGGAGCGAACTCTTATACCACCAAAGTGGATTCTGATACCGTCGAGTGAGCTCTGATACTGTGGGAGTGGGCTCTAATACCGCTAGAGCGACCTTTGATACAACTACAAATTTTGAATATAATCAATGCCCAAATCTTGTGGGATTAGGTCCTTATTGTTCAATCTCATTCCGTTCCGTCCTTTCCCCCAAAGAACAAGGCCGCGCGAGACGGAAAAAAAACATTGTACGTCTCATCTCCTTCCGTCCTTCTGTCCTACCTCTATGTACAGATTATATTGAGTTTCTTAACCTAAAAAAAAGATTGTATTGAGTTGTTTATTTAAGGATCCAAGAACAAAATGTGCAGAATTCTTGATATCTCTTTAATAATATTGAGTTTGATTTGAAGATCCAAGACAAAATGGGCGTAGAAGAAGGGGGTTGCATGAAGGATAAGATTAAAACAGCTACAATAACAGCCCCGTCGTTCAAGTATTTTTTTTCATACTTAAAATATTGTATTTATTATTGGAATGGTTTTTTCTATGTTAGTAACGTATAGAGAAATACAATACTACAACTGATACCTATGTTAGAGAAAAATATTAAACGAATTTGCTGAACCGGTGATGATATGAATTATGACATATATTTAGGCATGCATTTATGTAGATTTTTCCTTTATTTTGCATGCATAGACATATATTCATAACAATTGTGCTTATATTCACCTGTATAATAGAATAGAGATTTAAACGAAGTTTTATTACAATTGTAGTAATTTGGAAACTTATGGAACGAAATAACATATTTACGGATTAAGCTTTGATGCGGAACAAAATGAGCATAAAAGGAAGTTAGGAACACGCTAAAGTGAAATCTGATACCACTGAGTGAATTCTAATACCGCGACTACACTTTGATACTGCGGAGCGAACTCTGATACCACAAAAGTGGATTCTGATACCGTCGAGCAAGCTCTGATACTGCGGTGTGGGGGTTGATACTGTAATACCCGAGGATTTACTTTTGATAATTTCCGGATCAACTAGACCTGACTGGTTATGACTCGTTCCGAGTTCTTAATATTTTCAATAAATCCGACATTTCAGCCATGCCCGTTAGTTGGGCCTTGTTCTTTTTAGATATTTCCGGCCCGTGGCCCATGGTGGATGATAGAAAGCCCTTACCCTTCTTTTTTTTTTTAACCTAGCCGTCCTGCTTCCTTTTCTTACCTCTCGGCCGCACGCCTCCCACTCCGCCCTTTCTTCGTTCCTCGCCTTCTCTGCGCCGAACCTTGAAAGCGGCCAAGGAAGCTAGTGGATCGGCCACCTCGTGCACCGTCGGGCCAGAGAAGGGCATCTCCTGCCGCACCTGTCCTCTCCTTCCTCCTCTCCCTTTGGTCGACCCTCTGCGTCAAGCCTGTCGAAGAACCGGAGGACCTGTCTCGACCGCCTTCATCGGCAGTACAGGTAACCGGCACCCTTCTTTCTTCCTCCCTCTTCTCAGATCGCCGGCCCCTCTTCTTCTTTCTCAGACCTCTCTCTTAACTCTTTCGTTTTTTTTTATTCTCTGAGATCTATCCCGCCGCTCTCTGATCTGCTGCCAACATCAAGCCCTAGTCTTCCGGCGAGATGAAACCGCAGCTGTCGCAAAGGAGTCGTACTAGGGAGGGTTGCCTCCAGTTCCGACGCCGAGAGAGACCGCGATAGGGATACACGCCTTTCCGCCCCAGAGACCGTCGCAGTAGGCGTTCGACCCTCGTCCGCCGTCGACTGCAGTGTAGATCCGTCGGCGCTTGTTGCTGCCGTCGCCACCTGTTGCTGCCGCCGACACCGAGACTGTCGTCTTCGGTTTTTGCTTCAAGCCGCCGCCTGACATCCTACCGTGTGTAGTGTGAGTCCCGATTGCCTCTGAATTAAACCCTAGATCTAATTGGGATTACGTTTTTTTATTTTAGGCTTGTTATTTAGGTGTTTGTGATTCAAAATGTGGGGTATGCTGAGATTATTTGTGTTGTGGTTGGTCTAATTATAATTAGATAGAGGGTGCCAATTTGTTGTTATTAGAGTGAGACCCTAATCTCGTATGTGGTGACATTTGTAATATAATCCTGATTATATTAATGAATATAGTTGTATGGCTTAGTATGTTGTATGGTCTGCTGAGTGTTTCAGTTATATGTCGGTACATTAAAGTTGGGAGTTGTACATTGAGTGGTTGTGAATGGCTTGTATGGTACGGGTGGTTGAAGAAGGTTATGAATTGAAGAAAGTTATGAATTATATGGGATATGAATGTTGTAGGAAGGTATTAGATGGATGTTGTGGGCTAGCGATGTGGACGAGTTAAAAACGTTGGATGAATGAACTAAGTTAGTTTCTTTTATACTAGTTAGAATTATAGTCATGGCTTGGTACGTTTATGTGTTTCTCGGAACTTTTGGGATGTTAGTGGTAACGTTTAGTTGACCTTAGTTAGTCTTGATAAGGAGCTTGGAAGTCTGAAAAACTTGGAAGTAAGCCTAGTTTAGTGTTTTCTCTCGGATGATCTTTATTAACTTAGAAGTGGAAACTTCTAAGCTTTTAGATATGTTATTGATATAAGTTTTATGTTATGATCAGGCATTTGAGATTAGACCCATAGGGAGTCAAGGGATATCGTTGACTGAACTTGACCTGGTACAGGTAAGTCTTCGGACTTACTTAGCTCGTATTCTCTGTATTAGTTTCAATGCGTGTTTGGTGGTGTGTGTTTATTGTTTATGTGCGTGTTTATTGCTTATGTTATAACATCTAAACCGGTAATAGGACCACGACTTTATATGTTTATATTTGGCCCAAGTGTATGATAACGGGCGGTGACCGCTATGTCCGGTCCAAAATGGGGATGACTGGGAGGTGCCTTGCGACCAGTCCATCGGGTGATGCTGATCCGCATCAAGTACAAACCCGTATGGTGAAAGGGGACAAGGGCGAGATCTTTAAGATTCTCGTGTCACAAAAGAAGTGAATTAGAACGGGATACGACCTAATAATAAAAAGATAATAAACCGGATTGTGTATTTTGGAACATGTTGTGTGTTTATGATGCCTTATGTGTGTGTGTGTGCCAATACCATGATTCTAATGCCTTGAATGCTAGCTAACGGTTTTATACCGATATTGTTGTAGATTGCATTGCAGGTTAGGAATGCGGCCGAGAGATCCGGAAGAGTGGGCAGCCGGGGTTCCGTACATTTTAGGAGTGAGTTTGGGTTAGAGTCGGGTTGTATTTTATTCTTTGTTTATTATGTTGGTATGCCGCGTGTATGGCGTTTTGGTCTTTGATGTTGTTTATCGGCTGAAGTCCGTTGTTTGTTTTCATTTGGGTTTTCATATCATTGCATTAAAATGAATTTCGGTTTTGCCTTTATTTGTGTCTTGTTGTAAGATCCAGTGAAATTGTTGTCAGGCTAAGGGTCGGGACCCATTGTGAGGTCCCAACCCGTAGCATCCCGAGTCCCGCGGATTCGGGGTGTTACAAAAGTGGTATCAGAGCCCTAGGTTGACAACAATGGCACTCGCAATCTTCTAAAGGCCGAATAAGGAATAAACAGAACCCCACGGGTTCTGAGTTTTCGTTTTCAAAATCACATGCATGAGTCGGGGTAGAATGTACGGACCACCACTTCTTCCGCTGATCTCGGCAGCATAGTTTATTGGACTTGATAGGTATATGTATGTATGTATATAGGTATATTGTATGAGGTTTGTAGTTATGCATGATAGAATTGATGTGTATCTTTGTGATTGTATGTTGCATGATGAACTGGATATATGTTTATTGTTATATATGTGGACGGCTATATGTTTTGGGACCTTATATTGTGGATGAAATGTTGGATGTATTATATTGGTAGTGATATGGACATAGGATTTATATAGTTACGTATACGTATTCTTATTATATATAGTAGTAGCATATGGAGTTATGGGACCTAATAGAAAAGATGATAAGTATAGTATCATCACCTTTAAGGACAATGTGGTTGGCTTGAGATAGCGTTCATATGTGGAGGAGTACACTCAATTATCGAGTTGAGCATTTCGTGTTAACAACCACCATGACGTTCTCGGATTCCTTTAAAAGGATGTCGAAGAGGAGGATTAGAGATGACATAAACAAAGGACAAACGAGTAGAAAGAAGAACTCGAGACGACTTAAAAGAATCAAGATGGAAGCAATACAAGAAAAAGAAGCAACATTAAAGTGTAGAAGTGGTTATAAAGAAACCGGGATTGAACGACAACGTGACCAATAGATATAACGAGTATAAATTCTTCGAGAAGACACGTGGACAACTAAAGATGCGAATCAAGGAGAAGATGGGTATATTCTAACAAGGTTAAAGGTGACATTCCATTAAGATGCAAAGCTTTCCTTAGACGTTTCTAAGCATTGGAGTTAAGATGAGAGAAGTGAACGAAACATGTGAGAAGGATTTAAAATTCCGTAAGTTAAGTTACGAGGTACCAAAAAGTAAAGTTACAACATTACTAGAGCTATAAGAAGAAGGGCATGGTGGGAGTCACGTGGAGTTGACCGATTTTCATTATGATCATAAGACTAAGAAGCACCAAGAAGGAGGAAGTGTGTATAAATGATGATCCTCAGAAGATGAAAGCCGAAACAAGGAACTTTGATCGAAAGACTTAAGATACCAATCAAGAGGAACATGAACGGACGATATATGAGGCTAGAATTTTGGTGAAGGTGTACTTAAAAGACAACATGGAATAATGGTTAAGCCTATGAAAGGGAGAGATACGAAACAACAAGGCCAAGAAGATATGGTTACCTTATAAGGAAAGGAAGCGTAGAATGTAGAGGGGACTAACGGAGTTTGAGATAGAGTAAAATTAGCTAGCGAAGTTTAAGACAGAGTACCTTGAGAGAGTATCCTTCATTTGTATGGTAACATGAAGTATAGAAGAGGGTAAGTCGTTGATCTTGGAGAAGGTAATCTATAAGCTAATCGGTGACAACCAAAAAGCACATGTGCGGGTTGTCTAATAGCGAGTGTTGATAAGAAGAGTAACCCGAACTATGAGATTATAACATAACGGTAACAAGAGCTTGGAGTATTCTTGGCGGTTCAATGTCAGTAGTAAGGAGGTGTATCAACAGAAGTGCAAGTGTTTTGATCCAGTAGCATGGAATGAGGTCAAAGCATTAACTATAATAGACCTCCTAGGGAGGGATTATAACGAACATATGCGACCTTCTTTGGTTAGGAGATTGACATATGGGAGAACGACACGGATAAAAACTGTTAAGGTTTGATAAGAGTGAAAGGAATAGAGAAGTAGGAGGGAAGTGAAGCTTCCTTTGTTTCTTTACGCAATGGGAACATACATACATATAGGGAAAGAGGGTGCATGACGTGTTTGTTCTAACGAAATGGATGGTATGTTGTCACAAGAAAAAGATGAGTCATATGTTTCAGACTTGCACGGTAGAGCCATGGTGGCTATGACGTGAAAGGGAGGACCTAGATTAGGGCAAAGCTGCAAGCTTAGAGTTGTGATATTAGTACTTGGTGAAGTAGTGAGTGGATCTTTCAGTGATTATAGTTGGGGAATTTCGCCTAGCGTTCTCCCCGGGGCATACTAGTACGGTTGTGAAGATTGTTCATGGAATACCAAGAGATACTTAAGGTGACCAACAAGAGTAAGAAAAAGACCGAAGTTTTGAAGTTTGTTGTCGATATGAGATGTACAAGAAGTACATGAAAGATTAAGGTTTGGGCCTCTACGGTGGGTTTGACGTTACATAAGGAAATGAAGTGTAAATTTCAATGCCTAATTGAAGAAAGGATGTCTATGGTGAAAGCTTATGTAGAATACGAAGAGCTCCTCCCATATGTTGGGATGTCAGGGAAGCGAAGAAAATAAGATTGATTATTATAAGAAGTCCCTTACCTACTGGTTAGGAGAAAATACCGATTGAAGTTAGTATGGACGAATTTGTGAAAGAACTAAAGGAGTAAGAGGAAGAGGTTAAATATTGTCTTAACTTATGATCATAAAGGCAAGTAAAGAAGGTGTCAAGTATTTCGTCCAAGTGGGACTAATGGTGTGTTCTCATAGAGTGGATTCGGGTCAATCTTTCCGACTCACAAAGGAGGCGGTTGTAAATAATGGTGGGACACGGAATAACCGGATTCATAGTGGTGGTACAAGTGTGGAGATTATAACGTCAGCACCTTGGTGAAACGACTTGTCGAGTTTTGGGGTGATTTTAGTTGGGGTATACACCTCTGTTCGGACGGATATGAGATAAAGTGATGTTGAATGACTGAAAGTTATTATACGTACCCGGTATCACACCGGTAAGAGAGGTACCGAAAAGTGTTTATATAGGAGTTTAATGAGAAATGGTGGTACTCCAATGCAAATTCAAGCTAATCCGGATAACTCAATAATATGAAGATGGATGAGTAGTTGCGAGACTGCGTACAAAAGGTATGCCTTTAAATCCCTCCTCCTCGACTAATGATAGTAGATTATGGAAGGTAATCAACGTAGTCCGTAAAGACCACACGAGAAAACTCAAAGAGATGTAACTATCATACGAGATATTAAGATTTAAAGAAGATAAAGCGACATGAGAATAAGGACAACCTAGTAAGATGTGAGTCGAGAGGTCGGATTTTTAGAGGAAATCACATAGACATGATGTTCCTTCACAATTGATACAAGGAGATGATCAACAAAAGTCATGTATCAAATGGTTAGTTTGCTAAATTTAAATAAAGTGTTGAGATGCGGATGCCTTTATGGAATCTATCCAAGAGTACAACATAACTGAGGTTTCAACACTGAATGAGTAGTGATGATCAATTGACAGATAGAGCCGATTCGGACAAGGAAAATGTTACGAGATGAGTCATCTAGTGGAAGAGTTCACAAGACAAGCCAGAGAGACCATCATGTGGTGGGTGTTATTGTCTTAATGTAGACTTGTTACCGCATATTGAGAATTTGGAGCTGTCAAGATGGTAAATAGGTTTAGGGAAATGACTTGTAGGTCAACATGATGTACTCCTAAGCTGGAGGTCAAAAAGGATTGTGGAAGGATAATTACATTGAATAGTCTTGGCGAGTAGTAAGCCGAATTCTAATGAGACATAAGTGAATTCCGAGAATGTCTAAAGGCGCACGTCCCAATTCTCCAAGGAGACCGAGGAATAATATAGCGGAGGCGTGATTAGACCAATTGTGAAACTCCATAGGGGCCGAGGACCATATTTTCGACAGATATGGATGGTTTACCTCGAGTTTTTGGGCAACCAATGTTCACCGCTAGAGCACGAGCCCACCCTTCACTATAACACTTCATCTCTAGACTGACAATTTGTTTGAGATGGATTTTGCCACTATTAGAAGAGAAGATACAAGCGAGAGTTTGATAAGTCATGCTGACTCACGAAAATCCGTCATGATGATTAGTGGGTGACAATAGATATATCAGAGTAGCATAGTGGAAGCATGGTGGACCCATAAACCACAAAACAAGAAACTCAATATTATGTTAACTATGATCTCAAGTTAAGAAATTAGCGATCTATATGAAAACCTTCACTAGGAGTGTGATTTTTGGGCCTTGTAAATTTGAAAGCTTGACCAGAAGTAGGTGAAAACTAATTAATTAAGGGACGATCCGACTCAGTCACATTAAGGAAACCGGACCAAGTGAGTTGTATGATCAAGAGTTGTAGACACTTAGTAAAGTGTCGGGATATGTCTAAGATCATTGTTTCCAAATTGATAGTTGGGACCTTCCGAAAGGTCAGTAGCCAGTGGATTCCACGAAAGAAATAAAGTTTACAGTTTTTTTTAGTTTAGTTCAGTCACCAAAAGAGTTGGGAAATGAATTTAAAAGGCACTATTGATATCTTAAAGCGAATCGATAAGCTATTTATCGACTAACACTACTATCCATATTAGAGGGTGTAGACCAGTGGTTTAGAAAGGGAGCCGATGAGGCTACCCGAGAGACGAAGGGTAACTTTAGGAGTAGGAGTCAATTGCAACCCCTATACCGACGAGTTAGTATTCGGATATTGATTTGCATGATTTATCTGACTAGTTGATTAGATTCGTGGTTGAGTGTTTGTTATTTCATGTGTTGCATGTTTATAATAGTTTAGTGATACTTCTACACTTAAAGAGTATAACGAAGACTCTCTAGAAGAAGATTTAGAAACTTCGGTTGTAGTTATTGGAGGTTTTGTGAAGGATGTTTCTATCTATAAGTTTCGGGACGAAACTTATTTTTAGGGGGATCTAATGTAATACCCGAGGATTTACTTTTGATAATTTCCGGATCAACTAGACCTGACTGGTTAGGACTCGTTCCGAGTTCTTAATATTTTCAATAAATCCGACATTTCAGCCATGCCCGTTAGTTGGGCCTTGTTCTTTTTAGATATTTCCGGCCCGTGGCCCATGGTGGATGATAGAAAGCCCTTACCCTTCTTTTTTTTTTAACCTAGCCGTCCTGCTTCCTTTTCTTACCTCTCGGCCGCACGCCTCCCACTCCGCCCTTTCTTCGTTCCTCGCCTTCTCTGCGCCGAACCTTGGAAGCGGCCAAGGAAGCTAGTGGATCGGCCACCTCGTGCACCGTCGGGCCAGAGAAGGGCATCTCCTGCCGCACCTGTCCTCTCCTTCCTCCTTTCCCTTTGGTCGACCCTCTGCGTCAAGCCTGTCGAAGAACCGGAGGACCTGTCTCGACCGCCTTCATCGGCAGTACAAGTAACCGGCACCCTTCTTTCTTCCTCCCTCTTCTCAGATCGCCGGCCCCTCTTCTTCTTTCTCAGACCTCTCTCTTAACTCTTTCGTTTTTTTTTATTCTCTGAGATCTATCCCGCCGCTCTCTGATCTGCTGCCAACATCAAGCCCTAGTCTTCCGGCGAGATGAAACCGCAGCCGTCGCAAAGGAGTCGTACTAGGGAGGGTTGCCTCCAGTTCCGACGCCGAGAGAGACCGCGATAGGGATACACGCCTTTCCGCCCCAGAGACCGTCGCAGTAGGCGTTCGACCCTCGTCCGCCGTCGACTGCAGTGTAGATCCGTCGGCGCTTGTTGCTGCCGTCGCCACCTGTTGCTGCCGCCGACACCGAGACTGTCGTCTTCGGTTTTTGCTTCAAGCCGCCGCCTGACATCCTACCGTGTGTAGTGTGAGTCCCGATTGCCTCTGAATTAAACCCTAGATCTAATTGGGATTACGTTTTTTTATTTCAGGCTTGTTATTTAGGTGTTTGTGATTCAAAATGTGGGGTATGCTGAGATTATTTGTGTTGTGGTTGGTCTAATTGTAATTAGATAGAGGGTGCCAATTTGTTGTTATTAGAGTGAGACCCTAATCTCGTATGTGGTGACATTTGTAATATAATCCTGATTATATTAATGAATATAGTTGTATGGCTTAGTATGTTGTATGGTCTGCTGAGTGTTTCAGTTATATGTCGGTACATTAAAGTTGGGAGTTGTACATTGAGTGGTTGTGAATGGCTTGTATGGTACGGGTGGTTGAAGAAGGTTATGAATTGAAGAAAGTTATGAATTATATGGGATATGAATGTTGTAGGAAGGTATTAGATGGATGTTGTGGGCTAGCGATGTGGACGAGTTAAAAACGTTGGATGAATGAACTAAGTTAGTTTCTTTTATACTAGTTAGAATTATAGTCATGGCTTGGTACGTTTATGTGTTTCTCGGAACTTTTGGGATGTTAGTGGTAACGTTTAGTTGACCTTAGTTAGTCTTGATAAGGAGCTTGGAAGTCTGAAAAACTTGGAAGTAAGCCTAGTTTAGTGTTTTCTCTCGGATGATCTTTATTAACTTAGAAGTGGAAACTTCTAAGCTTTTAGATATGTTATTGATATAAGTTTTATGTTATGATCAGGCATTTGAGATTAGACCCATAGGGAGTCAAGGGATATCGTTGACTGAACTTGACCTGGTACAGGTAAGTCTTCGGACTTACTTAGCTCGTATTCTCTGTATTAGTTTTAATGCGTGTTTGGTGGTGTGTGTTTATTGTTTATGTGCGTGTTTATTGCTTATGTTATAACATCTAAACCGGTAATAGGACCACCGACTTTATATGTTTATATTTGGCCCAAGTGTATGATAACGGGCGGTGACCGCTATGTCCGGTCCAAAATGGGGATGACTGGGAGGTGCCTTGCGACCAGTCCATCGGGTGATGCTGATCCGCATCAAGTACAAACCCGTATGGTGAAAGGGGACAAGGGCGAGATCTTTAAGATTCTCGTGTCACAAAAGAAGTGAATTAGAACGAGATACGACCTAATAATAAAAAGATAATAAACCGGATTGTGTATTTTGGAACATGTTGTGTGTTTATGATGCCTTATGTGTGTGTGTGTGCCAATAACATGATTCTAATGCCTTGAATGCTAGCTAACGGTTTTATACCGATATTGTTGTAGATTGCATTGCAGGTTAGGAATGCGGCCGAGAGATCCGGAAGAGTGGGTAGCCGGGGTTCCGTACATTTTAGGAGTGAGTTTGGGTTAGAGTCGGGTTGTATTTTATTCTTTGTTTATTATGTTGGTATGCCGCGTGTATGGCGTTTTGGTCTTTGATGTTGTTTATCGGCTGAAGTCCGTTGTTTGTTTTCATTTGGGTTTTCATATCATTGCATTAAAATGAATTTCGGTTTTGCCTTTATTTGTGTCTTGTTGTAAGATCCAGTGAAATTGTTGTCAGGCTAAGGGTCGGGACCCATTGTGAGGTCCCAACCCGTAGCATCCCGAGTCCCGCGGATTCGGGGTGTTACAGATACTGCTAGAGCGACCTCTGATACCAACTACAAATTTTGAATATAATAAATGCTTAATTCTCGAGGGATTACACCCTTCTTGTTCAATCTCGTTCCGTCCTGTCCCACAAGGAACAAGGTCGCACAAGACGAATAAAAAACATTGTACGTCTCATCTTCTTCCGTCCTTCCGTGGCCTATATGTACAGATTGTATTGAGTTTATTAACCTAAGAAAAAGATTGTATTGAGTTGTTGATTTAAGGATCCAAGAACAAAATGGGCGTGGAAGAAGGGTTTGAATGAAGGGAGGATCAGATGAAAGCAGCTACAGCAACAATTTCGTCATTTAGATATTATTTTTCCATACTTAAAATATTGCATACATTATTGGAATAGTTTTTTTATGTTAATAATGTACAGAGAAATACAATATTGCAACTCATACCTATGTTAGAGGAAAATATGAGACGAATTTGTTAAACCAATAATGAAATGAATTATGACCTATATTTAGACATGTATTTATATAGATTTTCCCTTTATTTTGCATGGACAGACATATATTCATAGCAAGTGTGCTTATATTCACTTGTATTATTAGATTTGAGATTTACGCAAAGTTTTATTACAATTGTAGTAATTTGGAAAATTATTGAACGAAATGACATATTTTAGGATTAAGCCTTAATACGGAACAAAATGAGCATAAAAGGAATTTAGGAACATGCTGGAGTGAAATGTGATACCACGGAGTGAATTCTAATGCCACGAGTACACTTTGATACCGCGGAGCGAACTCTTATACCACCAAAGTGGATTTTGATACCATCGAGTGAGCTCTGATACTGTGGAGTGGGCTCTAATACCGCTAGAGCGACCTTTGATACCAACTAACAATTTTGTATATAATCAATGCCCAAATCTTGCGGGATTAGGTCCTTCTTGTTCAATCTCGTTCCGTTCCGTGTTGTCCCCAAAGGAACAAGGCCGCACGAGACGAATAAAAAACATTGTACGTCTCATCTCCTTCCGTCCTTCCGTCTTGCCTATATGTACAGATTATATTAATTTTCTTAACCTAAAAAATAAAAGATTGTATTGAGTTGTTGATTTAAACATCCAAGAACAAAATGGGCGTGAAAGAAGTGAGGATCAGATTATATTGAGTTTTTTAACCTAAAAAAAAGATTGTATTGAGTCCTTGATTTAAGGATCCAACAACAAAATGGGCGTGGAAGAAGGGGTTTGAATGAAGGGAGGATTAGATGAAAGCAGCTACAGCAACAACACCGTCATTTAGGTATTATTTTTCCATTCTTAAAATATTGCATATGTTATTGGAATAGTTTTTTATGTTAATAATGTACAGAGAAATACAATAATGCAACTCATACCTATTTTTGAGAAAATACGAGACGAATCTGTTGAACCGTTGAAATGAGTTATAACCTATATTTAGGCATGCATTTATGTAGATTTTTCCTTTATTTTGCATGGATATATATAAATTCATGTCAATTGTTCTTATATTCACATGTATTAATAGATTAGAGATTTACACAAAGTTTTATTACAATTGTAGTTATTTGGAAAATTATGGAACGAAATGACATATTTAAGGATTAAGCCTTGATGCGGAACAAAATGAGTATAAAAGGAAGTTAGGAACACGCTAGAGTGAAATCTAATACCACGGAGTGAATTCTAATGTCGCGAGTACACTTTGATACCGCGGAGCGAACTCTTATACTAGCAAAGTGGATTCTGATACCGTCGAGTGAGCTTTGATACAGCGGAGCGAGCTTTGATACCGTTACAGCGACCTCGGATATCAAATACAAATTTGAATATTATCAATGCCTAATTCTTGCGGGATTAGGCCCTTCTTGTTCAATCTCGTTCCGTTATTTCTTGTCCACAAGAAAAAGGCCGCGCGAGACGAATAAAATAATTGCACTTGAAATCTCCTAAAAGTTCTTCATTACTATGAAATTTCTACTCGTTTGTGTACTTTAATAGAGACAACAAATTCCTATAAATTACAATTGTAGTAATTTGGAAAATTATGAAACCGAATGATATATCTAAGGATTAAGCCTTGATGCGGAGCAAAGTGAGGATAAATGGAAGCTAGGAACACGCTGGAGTAAACTCTTATATCACGGAATGAATTCAAATACCGCGAGTACACTTTGATACTGCGGAGCGAACTCTGATACCACCAAAGTGGATTCTGATACTGTGGAACGATTCTGATACTGCGGAGTGGGCTCTGATACCGCTAGAGCGACCTTTGATACCAGCTTCAAATTTTGAATATAATCCATACCTAATTTTTGCGGGATTAGACCCTTCCTGTTTAATCTCGTTCTGTTCCGTTCCATCCCGTCCCAAAAGGAAAAATGCAGCGCGAGACGAATAAAAAAAATTACACTCAAAATCTCCTAAAAATTCTTCTTTACTATGAAATTTCTACTCTTTTGTGCACTTTGATAGAGACAACAAATTCCTAGATATTAAAACCACCATAACCTTAGCCTATTCGAAATCAACAATTATTATTTAAAAACTTAAATATTACGTTTCTTTTAAAAAACAATTAGATAATGTTATTTCGATATTAGAAGTTGCTTGCTAATATAGGAAGGGCGACAACTTTAGGTTCAACAATAATCTATATACCAAGTACTTCCACTTTGTGATTACGATCAATCGGACTGAAATGGTTCAACAATAAATGTTTAACTTAATAAAAAAGATTTCTTATAACATCAACAATTTGTATAACCCTTCAGTAGTAAGCCAAATGAGTCCATGAGTAATCTATATACCAAGTATCTGTTAGGATTGGCTTTGGAGCATCCTAAGCTTACCTCATCTACGTAGTTAACAAGGAAGGGGGCGGATAATAACAACTTTTGGGTCATTATGTTGTAGCTTGAGGTTGGTTGAGTTGGCTGCTTTTGCTGGGGATCCAACTAGAGACCTCTGGGTAGAATTAATGGCAAAATATGTTGACACAGAGAAGGTAAGCTATTTGGGCCAAGGAGAAGGTAAGTTATTTAGGCCGACTAAGCCCGTCATAATCTCTCTCTATATATATATACCTTCTACAGCCACCACTTCTTAAACACAAGCTTATCCTCATAATCCTCTTTCTTTTGGTAGAATCTGTTCATAATCCTCGGCCAACCAATTTTCATTACAAGCCTCACAGTCTTACATAAAACATTCTGTAAAAAATTCTGTTGACAGAGAGAGGTTAAGTTATTTGGGCGAAGTAGAAGCTAACTTATTGAGGCCGAGTGGGCCTGTCATAATCTCTATATATACCTCCTGCAGCCAACACTTCTTAAACACAAGCTTATGCTCATAATCCTCTTTCTTTTGGTAGAATCTCCTCATAATCCTCGACCGGTAAATTATTTGGGCCAAAGAGAAGGTAACTTATTTGGGCCGACTGGGCCCGTCATAATCTCTATATATACTCCTGCAGCCAACACTTCTTAAATACAAGCTTATTGTCATAATCCTCCTTTTGGTAGAATCTTAGAAGCCTAACAGTCTTACATAAAATGGACACTTGTAAGTATCAAAATAGACATTTATAAGTATCAAAATAATTTACAAAGCGTCTGACAAAATTATCAATTTTCATCGCCCGCGAAAGACAAAACGTTGCCTTTTTTTTCTGTCAAACGCGAAACCCGCCTCTAACTTTTCCATTGTTCGCTCATAGAGACCCCTTTTCTCACTTTTTTCCGGTCAAAACATAAACCCTTCTCTCATTTTTCGCTCATACATCTCTACGACACTCTATCGGCACCGTCGTTGCTCTACAATCCTAGCAAGTCCCCTTCTCTCCCTTAAAGAAGATGAGGAAGTTGTAGGGTTTTTTTTCGGAAGTGCAAGTCAAGGTGGTTGCTGCGTTACTTCTTGGTTGACGAAGCCCTAAATGATACTAGGGTTTCTACTCCATATCTAGTGCTTCTCCCTTCTAGATGTGCGATTGGAAGGGTGCTCAGTCATATTGCTCTCGAAGGGGGACCATATTGTGTGGTGCTATTTGATGAAGTACAGAAGGCTCACACGTCCATGTCCAACATTCTCCTTAAATGCTCTAAGAGATAGAAAACTGACAGATGAGCAATGTAGCTATATAATATAACCTTGTCTTTTTGTTAACATTATTGTTGCATCTCTGATACTTTCCGTAACTTTGTTTGCTTGAAATTTATGTTTGCTTGAAATTGCCGGCTGGATTTCTCTTTACTGGAAATTGTTGGCTCGATTTCTCTTCTCAGAGATGCTGTCAAGTTGAAGTTGTGAACATATTCAGCAGTTCAACAACTCTTCCGAGTCTTTTCTGTGTATTCTGCATTTGCTTGAGTTGTGAACTTGTGAACATACTGCAGCAGCTCAACAACTCTTCTGAGTTCTCTCAGTTTCTCAGTTTGTGAATTTTATTGGAAGATTGTGAGTGGTAAGTGGTTAAGTGTATTTGTTTAATTGAATATTTATATTTGAGACTGAGTGCTTCTATGGTGCTTGTGCTTCTGTGCAGAATCTGCAGATTAGTTTAACCAACAATATCATTGTTTAATCAACAAGGGTTCTTTTCTCTAGTTCGTCCTTGGTATGCTTCTCTCTATTCTTCCTTGCTCTCTCTTTCTCTAGTTTGTCCTACTTACCCTCTCTTTTAGTCTCCTACAAAAAAGAAGAATCCCAAAGACTGTATTCTAATTTTGCTTCAGCTCATCACTATATACATAATTGGATGGTCTGCTATATCATTTGTCAAACTGAATATTGACAGCTTGCATCATTTATTTCAAATATAACATCTTCACATTCAAGTGTGATGTCTTTTTTCCATGCTAAGATTTGAATCTAAATTAAGAGTTTTCAGTTGTAATCTGATTTATGTATGCTAAGTTGTCAAATATAAACAACATTCTAGTTGCATCGATGTTCAACAATCATAACTGCTGAATTGTAGTCATTAGAGTCTGTTCACTTCAAAAAAGCCTCTTTGCATCTAGATATTTCTAAATTCTCCATGCTTCAGAAGATAGCTGATATACCAAATTATGTAAGGCAGACAATGGGTAAAGCTAATTTTAAGGTTTTAAGTTGCCTTCTTCATTATGAAATGTAGAATTGTTGACTCCTTTTATGGTCTTGTTTGCAAGCTAGACACATTCTTTGTTTTATTTTACTTGAATATGTAGGTATGACTTCTCGTGTTGATTTCTCGTGGTGATGCTCTGGATATTTGAACTTCGATCCCAACTAATGTATGGAAGGTACATGAATAACGAATTTATCTCTGTAAGCAGTTTACTTAGGTGATGCTCTGGATGTATTCATGGGACATAAACTGTTAAGAAGCTACTGCAATTGTATGACTTTGAAGCCAAAGTAAATTAATCTTATCTTTTAATAGTTGTCCTCCATCTTAACTAAATCATAATGAATATTAGGATGTTTTAGTAGTTGACTAAACCATAAAGAATAATAGTTGTCTGGAGACTTTGAAGCCAAAGTAAATTATTCTTATCGATAGTTTATGATACTTGATTGTGCATGGAATGCTTAGAATATTTGTTAATTGAGTTATTTTATATTGTTACAAGACGTCTTAGTTTGCATTGTCATTGTTTTATTAACTGTGAAAATGCATATTGTTTTTTTTTTTTTTGTTAATGGGCAGTGTTCTATAGTATTTGCTTTGACTTCACTTGGTTGCTTGCGGAACCTCAATCTTTATTTGTAATATGGTTTGAGCTCCTTTCTTAATTGTTGAGCTATGAATTGACCTACCATGAAATTTTAAGTTTTTGTCATGCATAATCTTGGGTAGAGCATTACTTGAACCATTCCAACCCTCAACCACACATACTTGAACTGAAATGCAAAAAGGCTTTTTTGATTCACTCGTATTTCACTATATGTAGACAACTACATTTTCCCTTACTGTTTCCAGAACGATGACTTGAATCCCATTTGGAATGAGCACTTTGAATTTGTAATTGATGACAAATCTACTCAACAGTTGACGATAAAAGTTTACGATGATGAAGGACTTCAGACATCTGAACTTATAGGTTGTGCTCAGTTGAACCTCAAAGATCTCGAGCCTGGTAAAGTCAAATATGTGTGGTTGAAACTGGTTAAAGATTTGGAGGTTCAGAGAGATATCAAAAACCGGGGTGAGGTGAGAATTTCTTTTATTTGATTGTAAAATCTAATTTATCAAATTAACTTGCTTGTCTTCCTTCAATTTTTCCAAAGATATTTGGCTTGTGACGACAGTGAAAGGCTGGAAGAGGAAATAAAGTATGCGGTACTTGAAAGGATCGAGTCTTAATCTTGCTCATTATCTCAGACAAAGCTATGCAAGTCTCATTGTCCATTTTGTTACTCTCTTTAGCTATTTCCAGTTTCATGCTTATTCATTGAACGAGTCACTTTATCTTGTATCTTGCAACTTGCAAGTCGACCAAGCTGGTTTAGAAGTTAAAAAGGTTGTCTATGAAGCTACTTTGGATGAAGGTCACCTTGTTGAAATGGAAACACATGTAAAATTACCGACAATTTATCCATGTGCTTGGCAAGTGCTTGTTCTATTTATTTATTATTGGTGTCAAAATTAGGATGGGTGTGGATTAATCCAACCACTTTGTAAAAAGTACATTATATGTAAAGTTTGTTTGACTTAATGATACTAGTTTGTACGTACGACGTGTATCGTAATTGCTTGTTTTTGTAATGAATTTTTGTAGCAGGTTGTTTTTGTAATGAATTTTTGTAGCAGGGTGTTTATAATGGTTCATAAAAGTGTCAAAAATATTTAGTATCAATCTCTTATAGGGATTAACGCTCAACATTAATTACCCATAACTCATTTATCAACACTTTTTATTGTCGATAAATGCAAAAATTTTTTGGCGTCAATTTGGAGAGAAGTTGGCGCCCGAAAATCTTGATGCTTTCCGAAGTCCATTGTATTTTAAGTTTTTTTTTTAAATTCAAACCATAAAAGTGTCGAAAAGAATACATTGACTCTTATACCACCAAAGTGGATTCTGATGCCATCGAGTAAGCTGTGATACTACGGAGTGGGCACTAATACCGTTAAAGCGACCGTTTTGTATATAATCAATGCCTAATTATTGCGGGATTAGGTACTTCTTGTTCAATCTCGTTCTGTTTCGTCCTGTCCCTCAAGGAACTAGGCCGCGCGAGACGAATAAAAAACATTGTATGTCTTGTCTCCTTCTGTCCTTCCGTCCTGCCTATATGTAAAGATTATATTAAGTTTCTTAACTTAAAAAAAAGATTGTATTGAGTTGTTGATTTAAGCATCCAAGAACAAAATGGGCGTGGAAGAAGGGAGGATCAGATTATATTGAGTTTCTTAACCTAAGAAAAAGATTGTATTGAGTTGTAAACTTAAGGATCCAAGAACGAAATGGGCGTAAAAGAAGGGGCTTGAATGAAGGGAGGATCAGATGAAAGCAGCTACAGCAACAACTCTGTAATGCCCGAAAAAATTTAATTTCCGTTTAATACCCGATCAAACCAGATTCCGATCCACCGATTTTTATTCTTTTAAATAAAATAAAATGATATTTAAATTCTATCATTTTATGTGACCTTAATTCACATAAAATGATAAATTTATGTAACCGGAAATAATTCCGTACTTAAAAAAAAAAAATAACCGAAGAGCGGTTCCGTGCGAAATGATTTATTCATTCAACTAATATTTTAACTAGATGAACGGGCCCAATAGATCCGGCCCAGTGACCTTTCAGCCCAGCCCATGATTAAGCTTAAACCTAATCAGCTTTAACCCTAATCCTTCCCTTAATCGCGATTAACCTAACCTATGTAGCGGCACTCGCGTACCGTCTCCCTTCCTCTCTCTTCTGCACCAACAACAGGAACGACGTGTGCCCAACTTCGACCACCGGCGTCCGAAGCGACTGCCACCGAGTCCCAGACGGCCGTCCTTACGCCGGAGCCGCTTCGTTCACTTCACCAGTGAGTACCGACCCTTCTTCCTCCTTCCCGAAAGAACGAACCACCACGTTGACCCACGTTGTCACACATCAAAGGGGCTGCTCGCGTCGGGTTCCTTCCGCTAGCCAGGTCGCCGCCGCCAACGTCGCCGCCGAGGTCGCCGCTGCAGCAGGTGAGGCGGCTGCCTCCTTTTCCCTCTCCTTCTCGTAATTGTTTCCCTCTTGTTGCACGTGATAATCGTCGGGAACCTTCTGCAGCCAGGAAGAGTGGCACAACTGGGGGGTGCGAGTTAGGTACGAGCCGGATTAGAACCCATCTGCTATGGCCACCTTGTGAAAATCGGACCAATTTCAGCCCTCTGTATAGGTGGGTCCATTTCTTCCTTCTATTTCCGTTATAAAATAGATCTCGATCAGTTGACCCATATCCGTCTACTTAGTTAGACATATTATTATAGGATTTATCATTTTATGTAGATTCCTTCACATAAAATGATAGAATCTTTTATATAGTTTATCATTTTATGTAGATTACTTCCGCATAAAATGATAGAATTCTGAGCCGATCTTAAACTATAATAAACTCCCTATCCGCCTAGTCCATATATTTATATATCGGGATCTTGTCCAGCCAGAAACTCGCTAAATTAAGGAGCCCAGCTGCAGCCATTTTAGCCCATCTGTTAACCGATAAATCAGCTCCACCGGATCCAGTTCTGCAGCCAGCTAGCCCAGCCCAACAACCTCCAGCGTTGCCAGCTGCTCCAGCCCGCTGCCTTGTCCGCTCTAGCCCAGAAGCAGCCCACTGCTGCCTTGTCCAGCGCCAGCCTTCAGCCCAGCTCCGCCCAGCTGCTTCACGCGTCCAGCCCAGAAGACCTGCTGTCCGCCTTCTTCAGCTCCAGCCCAGCAGCATCACAACTCCAGTCCACTGCTTGCCTTGGCCGCAACCTCAATTTTAGCCCAACAGCCCAGCGTCCAGTCAGGAGCACACCAGCCCAGTAAATACACACGTTTAATGGTTGAACGTTACAAGAAAGGGAACAGCCGGAAGTTACGTGATCTCATTCCATTTACAGCTGTAGAATCTGTCCAGATTCAAAGTAAACGTTGCCTTCCTCCTTCGCTAACAGTAGTCGAGCGTCTCTCCTCTCCCAACGCTCCATCATCCGACGAAGGCAGCAACGGATTCACACAACCTTCTGCACACTTCCAGCCCTCCCCAAGACCGCCTGCTGTACCCTTGCAAACCATCAACGTCCGACGGTGCTCCTCTAGATCGGACTGAACTCAGTCTCCCTCCGTCTAATTAGGTAAAGATCTATGTGCCATTCAACTTCATCTCTTTAATTGATCGATCATGAGTACTCACATCCTCGTACCTGTGATGAAAATCTTCATATCGATTATTCCGTGACAATAGCGAGGCTAGGAAGATCTCTCCAATCACTGCAGCAACAGACCAGCCGAACCCTCACTCTCCTCCTCCTGAACTGTCACGCCAAGGGAGCCAGAAGGTCATCCGGAACTGTTTTGAAGACGCCTCAGCCTAGTAGAGGTTGAAGAGGTGAGCCATCGCTTCTGCAGTCCAATTCTTGCCTCTAGAAGTTATTGTATAATCTTATGTATGCATACCCATTTCGTAATGCTAGGTTAATGAGCTGCTGTAGTCGGCCTTGAGCATAGTTCATATAGTAATAGGTAGCTGCTGAAAGTTATACATAAAATGATAGACATAAGGGTTGCTGTAAAATTGAATTTTATGCCTTCAGCTTTTGACTTATAAACTGCCTATCTTGTCGGCCAATTATTGAACGTTTGGATAAAGATCCACCGTTGAATTTTGGATATGTTGTAGATGGATATATGTAGTTTAGCATATTAAAATTTGGGAAGAAATGAACGGTCGGATTAGAACTTATGAGTTCCCGAAGTTAGGTAGTTGAGCAGTTTTGGTAAACTTAAGTTTTGGCTAAGTATAGGAATTTTGAGTGAAGTAGTCAATTTTATGAATTTTTATAAAAATATCGGCTGAACAGTTTTGAGGAATTCTTCCTCCTAAGGTTAGATAGAACCTCATAGATGATCTAGAGATTTAATTCGGAATTATTATAAGCTGTTAAGAATTTTATATTTAGAACCGAAGTTAGACCTTTACGATTCTTCCGGAAAATAGAAACATAGGAAAAATGTCAGTTTGGAACCAAATAAAATTTTGGAAGTTAGAATATGAATTTAGAACCTCAAATAGGAGGTTAGACATGAATTTTAGGGTTTTCGAGAAAATCGGAACCAAGGGTAAAATGGTCATTTTACCCTAAACTAATACTGTAACTAGTATGTCTTAATACCTTATTCGATCTTAGAAGTTTTAGACTTCTATCTACGTGAGAGTGTGCTAATACACTTATCGCCTTTGGCAGGCAACTGAGTGGTTACAGTTTACAGAGCAAGTGGTTTATAAAGAGTCGAGCGTTATAACAGGTAAGTCCTTTGGGCTTACTTAGCTGACTTCTAAATATGAGTATAAATGATGATGGTGGTGTGTGATTGAAATGTTTAGAGAGATAGGTTGTGATATATAATTACCGACCTATATTTTGGCCTAAGAGTAACGGGCGGTGGCATTCTGCTCAGTAGATTGCGGGCGCTGGGGGTTTCTTTCGGGACTAGTCCATACGTGGTTTGTAGTGATGCTACCAGTGGAAGTCAGCTAGACCTACACCAGTTGGATAAGGAACGGAGACAAGAATTAATAATAATTCTCGTGCCACAACTTAAATTGAATAATGTGAATCATTTAACTAATAGATAATAAACGGTTGAGTGCCAGCATGATGTTTGTTTATTTTTGTTTCTGCGTGTGCTTGTGCTATTATCATTTTGCTTATATTTGGATAGTTAGCTAACTGTTGATATGTTGTTTAGATTTGCCACAGGTTAGAGCAGATGCCGAGTGATCCAGATGGTAGTGGTCAGCCGGGGTGTCGTACTTTAGGATGTTTTACAGTTTCTGCATTTGTGGGTTTTACAGTTGAACCTTGTTTCCTTTCATACTTTGTTATATTACGTTTTCCGGCTGTAGTTGATCTGGTCACATTCATGCATCATTAAGAACTATTTTATGATTTCTGGTTTTTCCTTATATGTGCCTTGTTGTAAGATCTTGTTAAGTTGTTGTCAAACTGAGGTCGGGACCCACTGTGCGGTCCTAACCAGTAACTCCCTAAGTTGTAAAATTTGGGGTGTTACAACATGGTATCAGAGCTCTAGGTTGGCAACAATGGCACTTGAATCTTCTAAAAAGGTCATATAAGTAAATAAACAGAACCCGAAAAGGGTCTGAGTTTTCCAAAGAGAATTTTGGTTTTAAAATGCATACAGAGTCGGGTTGGGATAGAAAGTACGGATGACCACCACTACCTCTGCGGATCTCGGTAATCTTAGAATAATTATAGACTTGTACTGTTATGATAGATTAGCTAGTTTATAACTGTAGTTATTACTATTCGTGCAGATGGCACGTACTAGGGCTGCACAAGTGACTGGCCGAGGTAGGGGTCTTCCCCCCCTTCCCCCAGTCAGACAGGATCGAGCTGATAGCACCCCTACTGCTAGAGGGCGTGGTCGTGGGGGTAGACCTCCACTAGGGAGAGGTCGAGGACGAGTTCCTCGAGATGACCCACCTGCAGCAAGCATACCAGAGGTTGTTGTAGAAGAAGTAGCTGAGAGTGTAGGCCCCGAGGTCAGGCCTGAGACCGCCGCTAGGTCTGGAGCGCAAGGAGCACGTTCTACTGAGTCAGGACGTGTTTCTATTGGAGCATCGGAGTATAGAGAGTTCAGAGCCTATGTTGAGCGCAGGGAGGAAGCTGCCAGAGTTGAGAGGCTTACTCAGGTACCACCGGTGGTACCGGCTAGGTCAGCTCAGGTGACACAGGGAGTGTCTCAGGTGCCGGCTGTATCTGAGAGGAGGGTTGATGCTGAGAGAGCACCTACTGGGTCCTGAGCACCGAGACCGGATGAGTGGTTGAAGGCTTTCAACTCTCAGAAGGTCACCTCATTCAGCGGAGAGATAGGGCTAGAGGTGGAGCACTGGATAGGAAAGATTGAGACTGCTTTGGAGGCAATACGTTGCCCCGTGGATCGACAGGTAGATTTGATACAGACCTATTTCACAGATGATGCTCATTCATGGTGGCGTACCATTCGTGGCCGAGTCACCAGCTGGGAGCAGATGAGGAACATTGTTAGAGACAGGTACTGTCCAGTTTCGCTGAGGAGAGAGAGATTCCAGGATTTCATTGAGGCGGGATTTGAAGATATCCCGATTGCTGCAGCTATAAAGAAATTTCAGAAGGAACTGACCTTACTTGGACCTTCTGCACCTCCAGAAGAGCAGCATGTTTACCTTTTCTCCAGGAGGTTGAGAGAGAGTACCCGATCCTACCTGGCTGGATTCCACTGTGAGACCTTGTCTGATTATCAAGATAGGGCTTCTGCTTATGAGAGAGATAGGCCAGCTTCTAGGAAAGCAACTCAGTCTAGTGGGCCGGATAAGCGGCAGAAGACAGGACATGCTGGTAGCAGTGCAGCAGTAGCAGGTTATGGTCGAGGACAGACTCAGGGGAGGTCCAGCTACCACTCTACAGTTCGGACTCCCGGTGGAGATCGACAGTGCTTTAACTGTGGTGGCCGTGATCACATTAAGACGGATTGCCCGAAACCACCTATCACTTGCTTCACTTGTGGGAAGCCGGGACACAGAGCTACTTTCTGCCGTCAGGGCAAGGCTCCTTCTCAGCAGGGATCTTCTCCTGCAGGTGCTGAGAAGAGTGTACAAAGACCCCCTCAGTACCGAGCTCCGAGTCAGCAGCAGTAGTACCGGGCTCCAGGACATCCTGCTTCATACAGTACTGCACAGGGATCAGGTCGTGGCAGGGGACGTGGTAGTACCACCGACACACCAGAGGAGAACCATCGAGAGTGTTCGAGCTGAGGAGCACTGAGCAGCCTGCAGCACCTGCGACCACAGGTACTATTTGGATCCATGACTTACCTGTGAGAGTTTTATTTGATACGGGTGCTACGCACTCATTTATATCAGATGCATGTGTAGATAGGTTGTCCTTAGCTACAGTAGAGGGTGTACCTTTTGTGGTTGGGTTACCAAATGGGGGTAAGGTTAGAGGATCTCGAGAGATTTATGACTGCCCTATTCACCTGGGAGGCCGGATTTGGTTAGTAAATTTTCTAGTCATGCCCTTAGCACATGAGGACGTGATATTAGGGATAGATTGGATGACTAGACATGGAGCCGTCTTGGATATTGGTAGGAGGACTGTGACTGTCGCCACGGAGGAAGGCCACAGAGTGATATTCCGAGGTTGGGACCTCGGAAAGTCCGGCACAGTTATCAGCGCAGTGAGAGCAGCCAGATTGATAGCACAGGGTTGCGAGGCCTTCTGGTGTTATGCCATGAAGGAGCGCAAGAGCTTGACAGTAGAGGAGATACCAGTTGCCTGCGAGTTTGCAGAGGTATTCAGTGACGACTTACCAGGGCTACCTCCACAGAGGAGTGTTGACTTTAGCATCGAGTTAGAGCCGGGCACGAGACCGATCTCGAAGGCCCCGTACCGCATGGCCCTGATAGAGCTGCTTGAGCTGAAGAAGCAGTTAGAGGAGTTAGCAGAGAAGGGCTTCATACGCCCTAGTGTTTCTCCCTGGGGCGCACCAGTGTTATTTGTGAGGAAGAAAGATGGATCGATGAGGCTGTGTATCGACTACAGGGAGCTGAACAAGGTCACCATCAAGAATAAGTACCCATTGCCTCGCATAGATGATCTGCTGGACCAGTTGCATGGAGCGTCAGTGTTCTCGAGGATAGATTTGAGATCGGGTTATCACCAGCTGAGGGTGAGAGATCAGGACATACCTAAGACGGCATTCCGGACTAGGTATGGTCATTATGAGTTTGTAGTGATGCCATTCGGGCTCACTAATGCGCCAGCAGTATTTATGGAGTTGATGAATGGGATTTTCATCGACTTCTTAGACCAGTTTGTAGTGGTCTTCATTGACGACATTCTAGTTTACTCTAGAAGTCGAGAGGAGCATGCCGGACACTTGAGGACAGTGTTACAGATTCTACAGGATAGTCAGCTATATGCTAAACTATCCAAGTGTGAGTTCTGGATGTCAGAGGTGGCGTTCCTAGGCCATGTAGTGACCGCTGAGGGGATTAAGGTCGACCCGGCGAAGATTGAGTCAATGTCCTCTTGGCAACCTCCGAAGAATGTTAAGGAGGTTCGCAGCTTCCTTGGATTGGCAGGTTATTACCGTCGGTTTGTGGAAGGGTTTTCCCTGATCGCCCGACCACTTACTTCTCTCCTAAGGAAGACTACTCGGTTCGTCTAGTCTGAGCCGTGTCAGCAGAGTTTTGAGGAGCTGAAGAGGAGATTGACGTCTGCTCCGATCTTAGCACAGCCTGAGGGTACAGAGGACTTTGTAGTGTACAGTGACGCATCCAAGCTGGGCTTGGGGTGTGTCTTGATGCAGAGGGGTAAGGTTATAGCATATGCGTCTCGACAGCTGAAGACGTACGAAGAGAACTACCCCACTCATGACCTGGAGTTAGCAGCAGTAGTGCACGCTCTTAAGATCTGGCGTCATTATCTCTATGGAGCGACCTGTCAGATCTTCACAGACCATAAGAGTCTGAAGTACATATTCACTCAGCGGGAGTTGAATAACCGCCAGAGGCGGTGGCTAGAGTTGATCAAGGATTTTGACCTTGAGACTCTCTACCACCCCGGAAAGGCGAATGTAGTTGCTGACGCTTTGAGTCGGAAGACGCCTCGGGAGAAGGCGATAGCTCGGTTGACAGTACAGCCACAGTTACAGAGAGACTTAGCTTGGTTGGAGGTAGAGATCCAGTTCCCCGATACAGGTCATCAGTTAGCCACCTTAGAGTTACTTCCTGACCTGTTGGGTGAGATCCGACAGAAGCAGGAGACCTGTCCGATGTTGACCCGGATCCGAGACCAGATGTCACGAGATGAGGCACCTCAGTTCACTATTGGTGCCGATGGAGTGATGAGACGGCAGGATCGTATCTGTGTGCCATCAGACATTGAGTTTAGACAGAGGATACTAGGTGAGGCTCACGCTACCCCTTACTCCGTACATCCAGGAGCGAGTAAGATGTATAAGGACGTGAGACGTTCCTTCTGGTGGGGTGGTCTGAAGCCCGATGTGGCCCGATATGTAGCCCAGTGTGCGACCTGTCAGCAGGTCAAGATTGAGCATCGTAGATCCGGAGGAGAGCTCCACCCACTTCCAGTACCACATTGGAAGTGGGAAGATATATCTATGGATTTTGTTACTGGATTGAGGCCCAGCAGAGGTTTTGATGCCATTTGGGTGGTGGTAGACCGGCTGACGAAGACCGCACGTTTCATTCCGATCAAGGAAACGTGGCCGGTAAGCCGTCTAGCAGAGGAGTTCACCAGACACATTGTGAGACTCCATGGAGTACCGAGGACTATCGTCTCCGACAGGGATGGACGTTTTACCTCGAGGTTTTGGCAACAGGTACATACTGCTCTGGGACGAGTCTTCACTTTACCATTGCCTACCACCCGCAGACAGACGGTCAGTCCGAGAGAACCATTCAGACCCTAGAGGACATGTTGCGAGCATGTGTGCTAGATTGGGGACAGGTATGGCCAGATCACCTCCCACTAGTAGAGTTTTCATATAATAACAGTTGGCACGCTTCTATTGGGATGGCACCTTATGAGGCTTTGTACGGACGGAGATGTCGTACACCGTTGTGTTGGGATGAGCCTAGCAAGGCTGATGGAGTAGTACCAGACCAGATACAGGACGACATCACCCGGATTGCCTTAGTCCGGGAGAGGATGTTAACAGCTCAGAGTCGTCAGAAGTCCTACGCCAACAAAAGGCGTCGACCTTTGGAGTTTAGAGTAGGTGCACAGGTGTGGTTGAGAGTGTCACCTACGAGAGGAGTTAGACGTTTCGGCATTAAGGGGAAACTGAGTCCCCGGTATGTCGGCCCATTTGAGATCGTAGAGAGAGTCGGAGAGGTTGCCTACCGACTAGCACTGCCACCGAGATTAGAGGGAGTACACCCAGTTTTTCATGTATCTCAGCTGCGAGAGTACATACCGGATCCTAGACACATCATCAGTCATGAGGATCTGATAGTTGAGCCAGACCACACTTTTGTGGAGTATCTAGTAGCCGTCCTAGAGCGTAGCATTAGGCACCTGCGTTCTAAGGAGATACCGATGCTGAGGATTCAGTGGTCTAGACGAGGAGTTGATGAGGCTACCTGGGAGACAGAGGAGAGTATTAGACGTAACTACCCTGAGTTCTTTGCGGAGTTAGCCGCTACCTCAGTACCGACGGGTTAGTACTAAGACGAGACCTTATATGACTTCTGTGATTATATGTTTACATAATTGTTTATGTCTATGTGCTTGATGACGTGAGTAGTTGCTTGCTAGAATATATTTCTCGAGGGGAAATGTATGGGGTAGGTATCTTATTCCAAGTTTCGGGACGAAACTTATTTTAAGGGACTGATGTAAAATCCGGAATTTTTATTCCGTCTATTTCCGTTATAAAATAGATCTCGATCAGTTGACCCATATCCGTCTACTTAGTTAGACATATTATTATAGGATTTATCATTTTATGTAGATTCCTTCACATAAAATGATAGAATCTTTTATATAGTTTATCATTTTATGTAGATTACTTCCGCATAAAATGATAGAATTCTGAGCCGATCTTAAACTATAATAAACTCCCTATCCGCCTAGTCCGTATATTTATATATCGGGATCTTGTCCAGCCAGAAACTCGCTAAATTAAGGAGCCCAGCTGCAGCCATTTTAGCCCATCTGTTAACCGATAATTCAGCTCCAACGGATCCAGTTCTGCAGCCAGCTAGCCCAGCCCAACAGCCTCCAGCGTTGTCAGCTGCTCCAGCCCGCTGCCTTGTCCGCTCCAGCCCAGAAGCAGCCCACTGCTGCCTTGTCCAGCGCCAGCCTTCAGCCCAGCTCCGCCCAGCTGCTTCACGCGTCCAGCCCAGAAGACCTGCTGTCCGCCTTCTTCAGCTCCAGCCCAGCAGCAGCACAACTCCAGTCCACTGCTTGCCTTGGCCGCAACCTCAGTTTTAGCCCAACAGCCCAGCGTCCAGTCAGGAGCACACCAGCCCAGTAAATACACACGTTTAATGGCTGAACGTTACAAGAAAGGGAACAGCCGGAAGTTACGTGATCTCATTCCATTTACAGCTGTAGAATCTGTCCAGATTCAAAGTAAACGTTGCCTTCCTCCTTCGCTAACAGTAGTCGAGCGTCTCTCCTCTCCCAACGCTCCATCATCCGACGAAGGCAGCAACGGATTCACACAACCTTCTGCACACTTCCAGCCCTCCCCAAGACCGCCTGCTGTACCCTTACAAACCATCAACGTCCGACGCTGCTCCTCTAGATCGGACTGAACTCAGTCTCCCTCCGTCTAATTAGGTAAAGATCTATGTGCCATTCAACTTCATCTCTTTAATTGATCGATCATGAGTACTCACATCCTCGTACCTGTGATGAAAATCTTCATATCGATTATTCCGTGACAATAGCGAGGCTAGGAAGATCTCTCCAATCACTGCAGCAACAGACCAGCCGAACCCTCACTCTCCTCCTCCTGAACTGTCACGCCAAGGGAGCCAGAAGGTCATCCGGAACTGTTTTGAAGACGCCTCAGCCTAGTAGAGGTTGAAGAGGTGAGCCATCGCTTCTGCAGTCCAATTCTTGCCTCTAGAAGTTATTGTATAATCTTATGTATGCATACCCATTTCGTAATGCTAGGTTAATGAGCTGTTGTAGTCGGCCTTGAGCATAGTTCATATAGTAATAGGTAGCTGCTGAAAGTTATACATAAAATGATAGACATAAGGGTTGCTGTAAAATTGAATTTTATGCCTTCAGCTTTTGACTTATAAACTGCCTATCTTGTCGGCCAATTATTGAACGTTTGGATAAAGATCCACCGTTGAATTTTGGATATGTTGTAGATGGATATATGTAGTTTAGCATATTAAAATTTGGGAAGAAATGAACGGTCGGATTAGAAGTTATGAGTTCCCGAAGTTAGGTAGTTGAGCAGTTTTGGTAAACTTAAGTTTTGGCTAAGTATAGGAATTTTGAGTGAAGTAGTCAACTTTATGAATTTTTATAAAAATATCGGCTGTTAAGAAACATAGGAAAAATGTCAGTTTGGAACCAAATAAAATTTTGGAAGTTAGAATATGAATTTAGAACCTCAAATAGGAGGTTAGACATGAATTTTAGGGTTTTCGAGAAAATCGGAACCAAGGGTAAAATGGTCATTTTACCCTAAACTAATATTGTAACTAGTATGTCTTAATACCTTATTCGATCTTAGAAGTTTTAGACTTCTATCTACGTGAGAGTGTGCTAATACACTTATCGCCTTTGGCAGGCAACTGAGTGGTTACAGTTTACAGAGCGAGTGGTTTATAAAGAGTCGAGCGTTATAACAGGTAAGTCCTTTGGGCTTACTTAGCTGACTTCTAAATATGAGTATAAATGATGATGGTGGTGTGTGATTGAAATGTTTAGAGAGATAGATTGTGATATATAATTACCGACCTATATTTTGGCCTAAGAGTAACGGGCGGTGGCATTCTACTCAGTAGCTTGCGGGCGCTGGGGGTTTCTTTCGGGACTAGTCCATACGTGGTTTGTAGTGATGCTACCAGTGGAAGTCAGCTAGACCTACACCAGTTGGATAAGGAACGGAGACAAGAATTAATAATAATTCTCGTGCCACAACTTAAATTGAATAATGTGAATCATTTAACTAATAGATAATAAACGGTTGAGTGCCAGCATGATGTTTGTTTATTTTTGTTTCTGCGTGTGCTTGTGCTATTATCATTTTGCTTATATTTGGATAGTTAGCTAACTGTTGATATGTTGTTTAGATTTGCCACAGGTTAGAGCAGATGCCGAGTGATCCAGATGGTAGTGGTCAGCCGGGGTGTCGTACTTTAGGACGTTTTACAGTTTCTGCATTTGTGGGTTTTACAGTTGAACCTTGTTTCCTTTCGTACTTTGTTATATTACGTTTTCCGGCTGTAGTTGATCTGGTCACATTCATGCATCATTAAGAACTATTTTATGATTTCTGGTTTTTCCTTATCTGTGCCTTGTTGTAAGATCTTGTTAAGTTGTTGTCAAACTGAGGTCGGGACCCACTGTGCGGTCCTAACCAGTAACTCCCTAAGTTGTAAAATTTGGGGTGTTACATGGGGGGTGCGAGTTAGGTACGAGCCCGATTAGAACCCATCTGCTATGGCCACCTTGTGAAAATCAGACCAATTTCAGCCCTTTGTATAGGTGGGTCCATTTCTTCCTTCTCCTGTATACTCTCCCTCTTCCTCTCTTCTACAATTCCTTGTTGCTGAATGAGGATGCTTCTGTGCAGACCCTTCTGGACCGACGCCTCGCCTAGCCTTCTGCAAACCTCGACCACCGGGACCTTACCTCAACCTTCTACTAACATCGAACACAGGACTAGTTACTCCCCCAACCTTGAAACAAACCACTGCAGGTGAGCCTTGCAACTATGACCTCTTGCTTTTGTTTTCAATTCCAGAATTCTGTGATGAGTAGTTGTCTTTACGGATAGATTTTGATGCCTTAAACTAATCTTTCACCGTTCAATTTTTAGACTGATATAGAAGGATGTACATAGTTTAACATATCAAAAGTTGAGACCGATCCAATGGTCGGATCTGGATCTATAGAAGCTCCAAGTAGGTTAGTTGAGCTGTTTGGGAAAGAACAAAAAAAATTGGCTAAGTATAGATTCTTGGATTTTTGGAACCATCTTTGGAGATTTTTTGTAGGAGTTGTTGTTGAGTGTTTTTGAAAGATTTTTCCTCCTATGAGTAGTATGCATATCATAGAGGACCTAAACATTTATTTTGGAATTTTTATATTTTTTTATCCGAACCTCATATCTTAAGTAAAAGTCGGACCTTAGCGACTTTTTGTGAAAATTATGAATGGTGTGTAACTCTTATAAATCTTTAGCGAACTTTTCCGTGAGAACGAGATGGTGGAGATAGGTTCCAAAGGAGAGTTTGAAACTAGGTTATAGAAAATTCTGAAGTTTCGGGACCAGGGGTAAAATAGTCATTTTACCTTAGGAGGGCATTTTAGTTATTTTTCTCTTGATGAGTTTGTGCATCTTAGAAGTTATAGACTTCTAAGAGTATGGGATGGATTGTTGATCCACGTGCCTTGTATGACAAGCGTCTGAGTTTCTACGGTTGCGGACCGAGTTGAGATTTAAAGAGTTGTGGTTTGATTCAGGTAAGTCCTTGCGACTTACTTAGCTGATTTCTGGATATTAGTTGGGTGATGATGGTTGTGTGTGTGCAATGTGTGTTATAATAAGAATAACAACTTGTTAGGACGACCGTGGTTATTATGTGTTAAGGCCCAAGTGTATGTATAACGGGCCGTGACATCACTGCCCAGCTCTGCCAGGAGACTGGGAGGTTCTCTATACCCAGACCATACAGGTACACAGTGAGATGCATCGGATCTACTCCTGATGGGTACACGGGGGCGGAGGCGAGGTTTGGGAATCCCTCGTATCACAAAATAAGTATCATTAGAGTGAATGACTTAAATGAAGATAATAAATGGATTGTTTGAAAGCATGTTGAGTGTTTATTATCTTATGCGTGTGTGTGCTGTTCTTATTCTTCTAATGTTTAGATAACGAGCTAATGGTTGTTTTGGTTGTGTTTTTAGATTTACTGCAGGTTTGAGCATCAGCTGAGTGATCCGGAAGTAGTGGTCAGCCGGGTCTCCGTACTCCTTAGAGTGGGGGTTTGGGTTGTTATCTTGTCGTTCTTTCCTTTTGTTAAGATAGTTGGTCTTTTCCTTTGTTTAAGAACTATAGGCTGCTAGACCTTGGTGCATTCATTCCTGTAAAAAAAAATACTATTTCATGAATTTCGATTTTTCTTATTTGTGTCTTGTTGCAAAATCCTAGTAATATTGTTGTCAAACTGAGGTCGGGACCCATTGTGAGGTCCTAACCAGTAACGTCCCGAGGTCTTAGAATTCGGGGTGTTACAAACTCCGTCATTTTGGTATTATTTTTCCATACTTAAAATATTACATATATTAATGTAAAGAGAAATACAATACTGCAACTCATACCTATGTTAGAAGAAATTATCAGACGAATCTGTTGAACCGGTGATGAAATGAATTATGACCTATATTTAGGCATCCATTTATGTAGATTTTCCCTTTATTTTGCATGCATAGACATATATTAATAGCAATTGTGCTTATATTCACATGTATTATTAGATTAGAGATTTATAGAAAGTTTTATTACAATTGTAGTAATTTGGAAAATTATGGAACGAAATTACATATTTAAGCATTAAGCCTTGATACGGAACAAAATGAGCATAAAAGGAAGTTAAGAACACGTTGGAGTGAAATCTGATATCACGGAGTGAATTCTAATGTCGCGAGTACACTTTGATACCGCGGAGAGAACTCTTATACCACCAAAGTGGATTCTGATACCGTCGAGTTTGCTCTGATACTGCGGAGTGGGCTCTAATACCGCTAGAGCGACCTTTGATACCAACTACAAATTTTGTATATAATCAATGCATAATTCTTGCACGATTAGGTCCTTCTTGTTCAATCTCGTTCAGTTTCGTCCTGTCCCCAAAGGAACAAGGCCGCGCGAGACGAATAAAAAACATTGTACATCTCATCTCCTTCCGTCCTTCCGTCCTGCCTATATGTACATATTATATTAATTTTTTTAACCTAAAAAAAGATTGTATTGAGTTGTTGATTTAAGCATCCAAGAACAAAATGGGCGTGGAAGAAGGGTTTGAATGAAGGGAGGATTAGATGAAAGCAGCTACAACAATAACTCCGGCATTTAGGTATTATTTTTCCATACTTAAAATATTGCATATATTATTGGAATGGTTTTTTTATGTTAATAACGTACAGAGAAATACAATACTGCAACTCATACCTATGTTAGAGGAAAATACAAAACGAATCTGTTGAACTAGTGATGAAATGAATTATGACCTATATTTAGACATGCATTTATATAGATTTTCCCTTTATTTTTCATGCACAGACATATATTAATAGCAAGTGTGCTTATATTCACTTGTATTATTAGATTTGAGATTTACGCAAAGTTTTATTACAATTATAGTAATTTGGAAAATTATGGAACGAAATGACATATTTAAGGATTAAGCCTTGATACGGAACAAAATGAGCATAAAAGGAAGTTAGGAACATGTTGGAGTGAAATCTGATACACGGAGTGAATTCTAATGCCGCGAGTACACTTTGATACCGCGGAGCGAACTCTTATACCGCCAAAGTGGATTCTGATACCGTCGAGTGAGCTCTGATACAGCGGAGTGGGCTCTAATACCGCTAGAGCGACCTTTGATACCAACTACAAATTTTGTATATAATCAATGCCTAATTCTTGCGGGATTAGGTCCTTCTTGTTCAATCTCGTTCAATTTCGTCCTGTCCCCAAAGGAACAAGGCCGCGCGAGACGAATAAAAAACATTGTACGTCTCATCTCCTTCCGTCCTTCCATCCTGCTTATATGTATAGATTATATTAATTTTTTTAACCTAAAATTTGTTGATTTAAGCATCCAAAAACAAAATGGACGTGGAAGAAGGGAGTATCGGACTATATTGAGTTTCTTAAGCTAAGAAAAAGATTGTATTGAGTTGTTGATTTAAAGATCCAAGAACAAAATGGGCGTGGAAGAAGAGTTTGAATGAAGGGAGGATCAGATGAAAGCAGCTACCACTAGTACAGAAATACCCTCTCTGAAATACCTCTCTCAGGGGTTTTTTATTGAAGGGGATGACAGTTTTTCCTTCCCCTTTATACGTCTCCCTGAGAGATATTTCTCAGGGATTATTTGACCCCTGAGAAATAAGTGGCAAGGATGGCGTTTTTTTAAAAAATCCCCGAGAGATGTCTCTCAGGGGGTTTTTGAAAAACCCTTGAGAAGAAATATATCTTTGGGGTTTTTAAAAACCCTTGAGAGAGTTTCTCATGGATTTTTAAAAAACCCCTGAGAAATGCTTAATCAAGATTTTTTTTAATTACGGGGCTTTCAAAAAATCAAAACAATTAATCGATTTTATTTTGGGTATTTTATTACTAATCAAAACATCAATATTTTTTAATACAATTTCAATATTCTCACCAAACTCGGTCATAATAACAAATACACTTCAACTATTAAATTTTCAACATCCAAAAATAATAATCCATACGAAAACATATTATACTTTGAATTTACAGCAACAAAAAAACATAGAAAATTTCGTGTTTTAGTATAATATTAGCTAACAACTTAATATAACAAAATAAACAATGTCATAATCCTTTCAATTTGCATCAAACACCGACATTTAGTATTATTAGAGGCTGCTTGTAAAATATGTTCTACAAGGAAGGAACTCTTGCTTTCCAAGCAGGACATAATTATGGACTCTGCATGGTGATGTAAGAAATTGTTGAACGGATACCTGCGTCATTTAGTATTATTAGAGATAATTACACACCATAATGAAAGACCAAAAATATTTTTACTCACTCAAAAAACAATTTCAGAACTCTTTGTACTGCTCCAAGCCTTATCAACTCCTTCTCAGATACCTCACTACCAATTGCGAGTTGCACCGCAATGAACTCAACAATCTGAAAGAAGAAAAAAAAGGCAGAGCAGTCACGCAATCACTCACTATATACAAAATAGATGGATCTCGTAAAGTAAAAAAGACATTTTCATTTATCAACAAAAAACACCAAACTAATATCTGAAACCATACTGAAGACCTATAAAACACCACAAATTACAAGCATGCAACACAACCCCCTTAGCAAATTACATGGCAACCAGCTTAAATGCATGACATAAATTAGAATCAGGGAAGAGTATCACCATAAAAAAAATTGCTTACGAGTAACAAGCAAAAAGAAGTCGTGTTACCTTTACCAACAAGAAAGAAAATATCTTACAGAGGAGACAAACTTATCCGCAGTCATCTCCAAAACATCAGTATCTTCCAACCATCTTATTGCTTCTGCATAGTTTGCATAAATATGTTCATCAGCACCAATTTGGCGAACCAGTACCTACACACAATTCAAAAACTTTATGTTACCGTTTCATAAAATTGAAAGGCAACCACCTTCATTGTAAAGTGTATAAAATCAAGTAGTGATAGCTAGCACTTGAAGTTGAATAAAAGAAACTTGACAACTTTTGCAGCACTAGAGGAGGGTAACCTAGATACAAGTGCTCTACAAAACTTTCCCATGAAAAAAACATTTACAACGGACCCCTCGTCTCGAAGCCTGTCACATCATTTACAATCCTCTCCTACCGGACCTCAATGGTCAAAGATCAGAGAACTTGGAGCTATCACTCTACCAGCAACCGACTCAAATAGCCATAACTCATGAACTGACATCAAGCGCGTGAGAGTAGATCTAAGAAACTGTGTTAATTTGTAAGGGTACAAAAACTTCATACAACACTGCCAAGAAGACCCACAACCAAACAAAATAAAATAGCTAGCAATATGCCTATAATGTATAAGTGAACTAATTAGAAGAACAATGCAACAAAAAAAGATCGAGATATACAACCAACCTCCATAATGGATGTGATTCCGACAAGGTCAACCATCTGCCTGATGATTTCTTGGTGAGCCTAGGCAATCCACAATGACACTATATGATAAGAACACAGGTTTGTTATGACAAGGGGCAGAATGTGGACGATATCCAAAATAAGTGACTATTAGGAAAAGTAGATAAATAAGCAGGTAGATGCCAATATTTGAACAAAATGTCACATCAAAGGCAAAATAAAGTATTTATGAAAGGTGAATTAAGTCAGAGTGATTTATTGGTTTACTGGACACTTCACACGGTCTTCAAATTTTCTGAGCCTCACTTTATTAAAACAAACATTGAAAAAAAGAATACCATACTCAAGTGGCATATTCAATACTTACTTGGATGTAATTCTTAATGGAAACTTTCTTTCACATTAGTAGACAAATCATGACCTGAGAAAGGGGCATGGGTCATGGAGCAAGAAGTCACGTATGGAGAAAGTGCAAACTAAAAGAATGTAGCTAATTAAAAGACAAGAGAAGCAGAAAAATAAAGATACTTATAAAAGCTACAATGATGTTTATCATCAGCAAATAAAGTACATGCATGTGTGCGCATTTTAATTAGTCTCCTAAGGGCTTGATGGACAATTAGGCAGAGTTTCCACCTTGAACTACCTTGCTAAAATATCCAGCAAGTAAGGTCCCATGTGGCCGGTTTGGATCCAAGGAGAACAACAAACCCAGCAACTGTTCAATCACAAACGAGAAAATTTTGAACAAAATATTGTGGAGTAAAGATGACAATTAACTTCAAGAAAAATTGAACCGAATTTACCTCTTCATCCTCTAACCAATGTCTGAAGTATGATACTAACTTTGCAAGTAATGATCTCAGATGAAATGAAAGGAAATCTGCAGAGAAAAAGAAGAGCATGGATAAGTACTCGAACAGAATAACGGTAAAAAATTAAGGCTTGATAAAAATTATAGCAATCAACTAACAAACATCAAGCATACACCTAAATATTTTTGTCAAGATGAACTAGCAATGAAGGACAGGCAGCAGAGAATTTAATAATATTAGAGGAAGGAAAAACTTTCCAATGTTTTTTTTATTATATACATCTGTTATAGTACACAGAAGCATCAGCCTTTAAAACTAAAAGGCAAATTAAATCCTCTCTAAAAGTAACTTTCTACATGCAAGATGGACAATTCAGAATATATTTTATAGTATACCATTCGTTCCATAAAGCAGAAGACATGTGAAGTTTGTTTAAAAAAGAAGAGAACAAGTGCCTAAGATTATATATACTTTGCGATGCTTTTTGGTTGTAAAATGAATGTTGTTATGGAAGCATAAGTTTATATACCTATACAGACCGCACCGCAACCATTGCATGTATCCAACAAGCATAATCCCTTAACCTGAAAATAGATAGAGGTATCATCACCTTCAACATTATCCTTTAGTTTTCTTCAGAGTTCAACATTAATAAAGTTCAATCCAAAGTAAAATCAACTCTATCAACAGAACAGACCCAAAATTTACCAAATCAGACCATAATCAACCAAAATTACAAAGCATGTGATCCATTTGTCTAGGTATATTAACTAGGACAAACAATGTATGTATCATATACGGTATCTATGAAAATGACCAACTAACTACATGGTTAAGTTTCAATTTTGTACAAAATTCTGCAACTACAATTTCATATTATGAGTTACCAAGAGTTTCCTGCTAATACAAAGCATACTGGTAATAACCCCCGACTCATGTGTTTAGCGCCACTCTCCCTTATCTTCGTCAAAGCAATAGCAAGCAGAATATGAAAAAAATCAGCAACAAAATAGTTGAATAGATGGTCAGGTCAGTAGTGACTTTTCAAAACTCATTGGACTTCACACATTCAAACCTAATGCTCAAGAACGAAATTTAAACCTGCAGATCAATGGTTGAAGTCTTTCTTACCTGTTAAACCTAATGCCCGTACAAATGGAAATTTGTAGCCATAGTCGTCGATTCAACCTTGCTACAGGGGCCGTCGTTGCAACTGAATTGCAATCGATCTTTATCCTCATTTCTATTTGTGTCGAATTCCTAATTGCAACTGAATTGCAGCCCAACGAGAACGAATTCCTAACTGCAATCTCCAGCGCGTCCAACGAGAGCGAATTGCAAACGAATTGCAATTGATGTTCAACCCAAGGAGAAGCAGAAGTAGTTGTAGTCGTCCATACTTTATCCTCTCTGTGTCGATCCTTTCGATTTTTTGGAGTTGATCGAAGACGCTTGAAAATTTGAGTTGAAGGCGATAATAGAGGTATAGGCGCCTTTAAACTTTATATCGATTTTTAGTTAGAATCGGCCGGCCGAACCTATAGGGTTTAAGGCGGTTTTGGTATTTAACTCCCGAGAGTAATAAATTACGAGATTGTAACAAGATTTTTTTTAAAGGTGGTTTAAATAAAGCCCGACAATATATTTAAAAAACTAAAAATTATATATATATATTATGTTCTCAGGGGTTATTCTGAAAACCTCCTAGAGTGTTTTTATATTACAAGGGTATTTGGGTATTTACTAATCCCTGAGAAATTACCCCTGAGAGAGACTATTTTTGTACTAGTGTACAACAACAATTCCGATATTTAGGTATTATTTTTCCATACTTAAAATATTGTATATATTATTGGAATGGTTTTTTTATGTTAATAATGTACAGAGAAATACAATACTGCAACTCATACCTATGTTAGAGGAAAATACAAAACGAATCTATTGAATCGGTGATGAAATGAATTATGACCTATATTTAGGCATCCATTTATGTAGATTTTCCCTTTATTTTGCATGCATAGACATATATTAATAGCAATTGTGCTTATATTATTAGATTAGAGATTTACACAAAATTTTATTACAATTGCAGTAATTCGGAAAATTATGGAATAAAAGACAAATTTAAGGATTAAGGCTTGATGCGGAACAAAATGAGCATAAAAGGAAGTTAGGAACATGTTGGAGTGAAATCTAATACCACGGAGTAAATTCTAATGCCGCGAGTACACTTTGATACCGCGGAGCGAACTCTTATATCACCAAACTGGATTCTGATACCATCGAGTAAGCTGTCATACTACGGAGTGGACACTAATACCGTTAGAGCGACCATTTTGTATATAATCAATGCCTAATTCTTGCGGGATTAGGTACTTCTTGTTCAATCTCGTTCCGTTTCGTCCTGTCCCCAAAGAAATTAGGCCGCGCGAGACGAATAAAAAACATTGTATGTCTTATCTCCTTCTGTCCTTCCGTCCTGCCGATATGTAAAGATTATATTAAGTTTCTTAACTTAAAAAAAAGATTGTATTGAGTTGTTGATTTAAGCATCCAAGAACAAAATGGGCGTGGAAGAAGGGGCTTGAATGAAGGGAGGATCATATGAAAGCAGCTACAACAACAACTCTGTAATGCCCGGAAAAATTTAATTTCCGTTTAATACCCGATCAAACCAGATTCCGATCCACCGATTTTTATTCTTTTAAATAAAATAAAATGATATTTAAATTCTATCATTTTATGTGACCTTAATTCACATAAAATGATAAATTTATGTAACCGGAAATAATTCCGTACTTTTTAAAAAAAAAATAACCGAAGAGCGGTTCCGTGCGAAATGATTTATTCATTCAACTAATATTTTAACTAGATGAACGGGCCCAATAGATCCGGCCCAGTGACCTTTCAACCCATCCCATGATTAAGCTTAAACCTAATCAGCTTTAACCCTAATCCTTCGCTTAATCGCGATTAACCTAACCTATGTAGCGGCACTCGCGTACCGTCTCCCTTCCTCTCTCTTCTGCACCAACAACAGGAACGACGTGTGCCCAACTTCGACCACCGGCGTCCCAAGCGACTGCCACCGAGTCCCAGACGGCCGTCCCTACGCCGGAGCCACTTCGTTCGCTTCACCAGTGAGTACCGACCCTTCTTCCTCCTTCCCGAAAGAACGAACCACCACGTTGACCCACGTTGTCACACATCAAAGGGGCTGCTCGCGTCGGGTCCTTCCGCTAGCCAGGTCGCCGCCGCCGACGTCGCCGCCGAGGTCGCCGTTGCAGCAGGTGAGGCGGCTGCCTCCTTTTCCCTCTCCTTCTCGTAATTATTTCCCTCCTGTTGCACATGATAATCGTCGGGAACCTTCTGCAGCCAGGAAGAGTGGCACAACTGGGGGGTGCGAGTTAGGTACGAGCCGGATTAGAACCCATCTGCTATGGCCACCTTGTGAAAATCGGACCAATTTCAGCCCTCTGTATAGGTGGGTCCATTTCTTCCTTCTCCTGTATACTCTCCCTCTTCCTCTCTTCTGCACTTCCTTGTTGCTGAATGAGGATGCTTCTCTGCAGACCCTTCTGGACCGACGCCTCGCCTAGCCTTCTGCAAACCTCGACCACCGGGACCTTACCTCAACCTTCTGCTAACATCGAACACAGGACTAGTTACTCCCCCAACCTTGAAACGAACCACTGCAGGTGAGCCTTGCAACTATGACCTCTTGCTTCTGTTTTCAATTCCAGAATTTTGTGATGAGTAGCTGTCTTTACGGATAGATTTTGATGCCTTAAACTAATCTTTCACCGTTCAATTTTTAGCATGATATAGAAGGATGTACATAGTTTAACATATCAAAAGTTGAGACCGATCCAATGGTCGGATCTGGATCTATAGAAGCTCCAAGTAGGTTAGTTGAGGTGTTTGGGAAAGAACAAAAAAAAAGTTGGCTAAGTATAGATTCTTGGATTTTTGGAACCATCTTTGGAGATTTTTTGTAGGAGTTGTTGTTGAGTGTTTTTTAGAGATCTTTCCTCCTATGAGTAGTATGCATATCATAGAGGACCTAAACATTTATTTTGGAATTTTTATATTTTTTTTATCCGAACCTCGTATCTTAAGTAAAAGTCGGACCTTAGTGACTTTTTGTGAAAATTATGAATGGTGTGTAACTCTTATAAATCTTTAGCGAACTTTTCTGTGAGAACGAGATGGTGGAGATAGGTTCCAAAGGAGAGTTTGAAACTAGGTTGTAGAAAATTCTGAAGTTTCGGGACCAGGGGTAAAATAGTCATTTTACCTTAGGAGGGCATTTTAGTCATTTTTCTCTTGATGAGTTTGTGCATCTTAGAAGTTATAGACTTTTAAGAGTATGGGATGCATTGTTGATCCACGTGCCTTGTATGACAGGCGTCTGAGTTTCTACGGTTGCGGACCGAGTTGAGATTTAAAGAGTTGTGGTTTGATTCAGGTAAGTCCTTGCGACTTACTTAGCTGGTTTCTGGATATTAGTTGGGTGATTATGGTTGTGTGTGTGCAATGTGTGTTATAATAAGAATAACAACTTGTTAGGACGACCGTGGTTATTATGTGTTAAGGCCCAAGTGTATGTATAACGGGCCGTGACATCACTGCCCAGCTCTCCCAGGAGACTGGGAGGTTCTCTATACCCAGACCATACAGGTACACGGTGAGATTCATCAGATCCACTCCTGATGGGTACACGGGGGCGGAGGCGAGGTTTGGGAATCCCTCGTGTCACAAAATAAGTATCATTATGTAACTTATTTAGGCCGACTAAGCCCGTCATAATCTATATATATATATATACCTCCTACAGCCACCACTTCTTAAACACAAGCTTATCCTCATAATCCTCTTTCTTTTGGTAGAATCTCTTCATAATCCTCGGCCAACCAATTTTCATTACAAGCCTCACAGACTTACATAAAACATTCTGTAAAAAATTCCGTTGACAGAGAGAGGTTAAGTTATTTGGGCCAAGTAGAAGCTAACTTATTGGGGCCGAGTGGGCCCGTCATAATCTCTATATATACCTCCTCAGCCAACACTTCTTAAACACAAGCTTATGCTCATAATCCTCTTTCTTTTGGTAGAATCTCCTCATAATCCTCGGCCGGTAAGTTATTTGGGCCAAAGAGAAGGTAACTTATTTGGGCCGGCTGGGCCTGTCATAGTCTCTATATATACCCCAGCAGCCAACACTTCTTAAACACAAGCTTATTCTCATAATCCTCCTTTTGGTAGAATCTTAGAAGCCTAACAATCTTACATAAAATGGACACTTATAATTATCGAAATAGACACTTATAAATATCAAAATAATTTACAAAGCGTCGACAAAATTATCAATTTTCATCGCCAACTAAAGACAAAACGTTGCCTCTTTTTTTTCGGTCAAACGCGAAACCCGCCTCTAACCTTTTCATTGTTCGCTCATAGACACCCCTTTTCTCACTTTTTTCCAGTCAAAACAAAACGTTGCTCTACAATCCTAGCAAGTCCCCTTCTCTCGCTTAAAGAAGATGAGGAAGTTGTAGGGTTTTTTTTCGGAAGTGCAAATCAAGGTGGTTGCTGCGTTACTTCTTGGTTGACGAAGCCCTAAATGATACTAGGGTTTCTACTCCATATCTAGTGCTTCTCCCTTCTAGATGTGCGATTGGAAGGGTGCTCAGTCCTATTGCTCTCGAAGGGGGGACCATATTGTGTGGTGCTATTTGATGAAGTACAGAAGGCTCACACGTTCATGTCCAACATTCTCCTTAATGCTCTAAGAGATAGAAAACTGACAGATGAGCAATGTAGCTATATAATATAACCTTTTCTTTTTGTTAACATTATTGTTACATCTTTGATACTTTCCGTAACTCTGTTTGCTTGAAATTTATGTTTGCTTGAAATTTCCGGCTGGATTTCTCTTTACTTGAAATTGTTTGCTCGATTTCTCTTCTCAGAGATGTTGTCAAGGTGAAGTTGTGAACATATTCAGCAGCTCAACAACTCTTCCGAGTCTTTTCTGTGTATTCTGCATTTCTCAGTTTATGAATTTTATTGGAAGATTGTGAGTGGTAAGTGGTTAAGTGTATTTATTTAATTGAATATATTTATATTTGAGACTGAGTGCTTCTGTGGTGCTTGTGCTTCTGTGCAGAATCTGCAGATTAGTTTAACCAACAATATCACTGCTTAATCAACAAGGGTTCTGAAGGCGATTGTGAACATCGTCACTGACGCTTTTTCCAACGCCTTCCGCCATCTCTCCGGTCCAACGCCGTGAGGGCTAGGTTTCTTCTCGCTAGTGAGTGCGAGTGCGTTTCTTGGTGGTGGTATTTTCTGTATTGGTGGTAGTATCTTGGTAGTTACCAGCGGTTATGGACAACATAGCGCGTGGAAAGAGAAATCTGGCATTGACAGACGAGGAGACATTGATGATATCAATCGATGATCCTGAGATTACAGCGACCAACAAGAACGAAGTGATCTCCTTGGTTGGTCAACTACTTACGTCAAGGCCTTTCAACGCATACGCTTTAAAAACAACAATGAAAGGTGCATGGAGGTTGAAGAACGGTTTCTTATTCAGGGAGATCAGTCAGAATCTATTTGTTTTTCAGTTCATCAGTAAAACAGATAGAGAGAAAGTCATGAGAAGCGGACCATGGAGTTTTGACAAGTCTTTATTAGTGCTCAAAGATCCGGGACTAGAGCAACCTTCTCAGATTGTGTTTGACAAGGCCCCTTTCTGGATTCGAATCTATGATATTCCATTGTCGTGCGTTACAATGTCAACGGCGATAGCAATAGGTTCTGTGTTTGGTGGCCTGGTTGAAGTAGATAATGAAGAATTAACATTATGTGCTCAATATCTTCGTATGAGAGTAATGGTCGATGTTACCAAACCGTTACGACGAGGAGTCTTGCTGACGTTGGCAAAGAAGAAGATATGGGTAGACATCAAGTATGAAAGGCTTCCAAATTTCTGCTATGTGTGTGGTAGATTAGGTCATGTTGACCTTGATTGCAATGAGGAAGATGCTCCTACTGACAAACAAAATTATGGAGATATGTTGAGAGCATCACCTTTGAAGGCAAACATAGAGAGAAGCTGGGTGGAACGTGAGAAGGAGAGAACCATAAAGCAAGGACTGCAGAATGGTAACCAGAAGGACATTGGAGAGGGTGGTTCGTTTTCATCTCCTGAACCTCAGGGTTCCACTCGACGACACCTGTTCGACCTACTATCAAGAGATGTAACAGAAATAGAAGGATTGGTGAAGGGCTTACAGGTGACTGATGAGGCAGATAAGGAAACGTTTGGCCAGGGATCAGAGTTGATGAAGGATGGGGTTAGAGTGGACAATAAAGGAGAGACTCCATGTGACATAGCTAGCGGTACAAAACAGAATAGTGGAGCCGCTAATGAAGAAGTCCAAAAGAAGTGGAAGAGACTAACACGAGAGGCAACGAAGGCACATGACATAGATAGCGGTTCACCATCGAAAAGGAGAGTTTATACGATGTTGCAAGAGGGACCATTGGATGCGAACAATGTAGAGGAGTTAAAAAAAAGAAAACTGGATGATTTAATGATATCGGCGAGGGAGGGGAACACCCTCTCTTGCCGGGACAAATGAGTTGTTTGAGTTACAACTGTCGGGGGTTGGGGAAGGCCCGATCAGTTGTTCGACTTACCAACTTGGTAAGACGGGAGGACCCTAGGATTGTGTTTTTGATGGAGACCAAATGTGATAAGAGAAGATTAGAAGAGGTGCGTATTCGGCTGGGTTTTGATGGGTGTTTTGTGGTAGATTGCATTGGGAGATCGGGTGGATTGTGTCTTTTTTGGAAAACTGATATGGATGTCAAAATTATCACTTATACTGGACATCATATTGACGCTCATATTCTGAGTGAAGGGATTGATACACCATGGAGACTTACATGTATGTATGGATGGCCGAAAACTACAGAAAAAGTTCATACTTGGCGGTTGCTGGCTCACATACATGAGGAAGTGGATGGGCCATGGATGTGTATAGGTGACTTTAATCAAGTATATGCACTGAATGATAAAGAGGGGGGTAACATACCGGACTTTCATCATATGGTAGCTTTCCGGGATACGATGGAATCTTGTGAGTTACACGAATTCAGCTTCATTGGAAATAGATTCACATGGGACAACGGAAGAATGGAAGCTGAGTTCATACAAGAGCGGTTGGATTACGCTTTTGCAAATGAACCATGGTTAAATTTATTCCCAGGTTCCAGGTTGATTCATTTGCAGCGACAAGGCTCGGACCATGTACCAATTTTTCTACACTTTCTACGCCTGGAGCAGGGGGGTGAGGAGAGACGTGCAGGGAGACGACCCAGGCGTTTTGAGGTACTATGGGCGGAAGATGAGAATTGTCGAGAAGTGGTTCGAAATGCGTGGACAAATCCAAACACAAGGATGAGCGCAGTTGGCGTGCAAGGGCAAATAGAATCATGCATGGCGGAACTTAGGGATTGGAGTAGGAAACGGTTTGGTGATGTTTTGATCAATCTACAAAAAGTACGAGAAGAATTACGCAGTTTAAACAAGCAGGGTATGCATGGGGGTATGGTCCATAGGAGAAACTATCTGGAGCGAAGGGAGAACGAGCTAATGGAGCAAGAGGAGAAGATTTGGTTTCAGCGAGCCAGAGTGAATGAGCTGAAATGGGGAGATAAGAACTCGGGATTCTTCCATCGTCGAGCCAATGGTAGACGGAAACAAAATGAAATATGCAGGCTTATTGATGATACAGGAATGGAATGACGGAGTGGTGATGGCAAGGCTAGAGTAGCTGTTGAATATTTCCGAGAACTTTTCAAGTCCAATCCATTAGCTCTACCACAAACAGCCTCTCAAGGCCTGTCGTGTGTACTCTCGGATGATGATAATGTCGAGCTTTTGCGTCCATTCAACGACGAAGATGTATATGCAGCACTCTTCTCCATGCATCCAACAAAGGCGCCGGGACCGGATGGTATGTCGGCATTATTTTATCAACAACATTGGGATATAGTTGGTCCAGATATTACATCGTTTATCCTCAATGTAATACATGGAGCTCCCTTTCCAGCCCATTTCAACCACACTTTCATCTCATTAATCCCAAAACTTACTAATCCCTCTAGGATGAAAGATCTACGTCCTATAAGTTTATGTAACGTCCTATACAAGATTATGTCAAAGATGATTGTCAACAGAATGAAACCGAGTTTGGATAAGGTGATAGGGGAAAACCAAAGTGCTTTTGTCCCAGGAAGATTGATTACGGATAATGTGCTTAGTGCTGCTGAAATCTTTCATTATATGAAAAATCGTTGTTTGGGTAAGTTGGGTTATCTCGCTCTAAAACTAGATATGGCTAAAGCTTACGACCGGATTGAATGGGGTTTTTTAGAGCACTGCATGAAATGTCTTGGATACAAGGAGAAATGGGTCACGCTGGTTATGCGATGTATTACTAGTGTCTCTTTCTCGGTTCTTATGGAAGGTATACCGTCTCAAGATTTTGTTCCAAAACGGGGCTTGCGTCAAGGAGATCCTCTATCCCCGTTTTTATTCCTTATTTGCGCAGAGGCTTTTTCTAGCCTTATTCGACGTAGTGAGAGGTTGGGAAGATGGAAGGGAATTCGGATTGCACGTAGTGCACCGGTAGTATCCCATCTTTTATTTGCAGATGATAGCATGTTGTTTGCCAAAGCGACTTGTCAACAAAGTCAAGAAATAGTTCATATCCTCCAAGTATACGGAGCAGCGTCGGGTCAACAAGTAAACTTTGGTAAGTCCGAACTATCTTTTAGTTCCAACGTAGATGAAGCAATGAAAGATGAGATTCAAGGAATTTTCGAGGTTGTCGAAGTTGATAAACATGATAGATACTTGGGCCTTCCAACCATGATTGGACGATCGAAGAAAGTCATCTTTGCACAAGTTAAGGAGCGGGTTTGGAATAAACTAAAGGGCTGGAATGGTAAGATATTATCGAGGGCTGCTAAAGAAGTTCTAATCAAGAGTGTACTCCAATCCATTCCAATGTATACTATGTCTTGCTATTATCTCACTTCCGGCCTTTGTCGAGAAATAGAGCAACTATTATGAAAGTTTTGGTGGGGGACAGTGGATAACAACGGAGTGTATTGGATGAAATGGAAAGCCTTGTGTGAGCCAAAGGATAAAGGAGGAATGGGATTCAGAGACATGGAAGCCTTCAATTTATCCCTCCTTGCACGCCAAGGTTGGCGTTTGCTACAACAACCGAGCTCTTTATTAGCTAGATTACTTAAGGCTCGCTATTATCCGTCTGTGTCTTTCCTGGAAGCATCAGCTGGTTACCGCCCTAGTTATGCATGGAGAAGCATTCTTATGGGGAAGGAGTTCTTAGTTAAGGGTGTATACTGGGCGATCGGAAATGGCTCTAATGTCAGAATTGGTCTTGATCCATGGATTCCACGTCCGATTTTCTTTAAACCTATTCAAACCTTGCGACCTATTGGGGACAATGAGCGAGTTATTGACATGATTGATTGGCAAACATCACGATGGCGAGAGGATGATCTTAGGCAGACTTTCCTACTGTGTGACGTTGAGTATATTCTCAAAATCCACCTCGTTGAGCATAGTGTGCAAGACGAGTACATATGGCATTATGAGCCGAGCGGCGTGTTCACTGTCAAATCATGTTATCACATGATTTTTAACTCCAAAGTTGAAACGGGTGAGAGCTCATCCGTCATCCATGGGACTAAAGGTGGAGGTGACGGTTTGTGGACAAAGTTGTGGAAGATTAACGTACCACCTCGAGTGCGTTCATTCCTATGGAGGTGTGCAAAGAATATCCTTCCCTGTAAGGCTATCCTTGCTTCTCGCCGATGTATAGATGATGCCATGTGTTCCCTTTGTTGTCAGGAGGAGACGATAATGCATGTGTTGTTTGGGTGTGTCTCTGCTATTCGGGTTTGGGCATCTCAAAAAGAAGGAAGATTTCCGAAAGTCAAAAATATGAGTTTTTTCCAGTTTTTGAGACATTGCCTTGATAAGCTTGATGGTGCAACAATGGAAGAATGGGCTATGTTTCTTTATGGAATTTGGTATGCAAGAAATCTTCGAGTCTTTCAAAATCGGGACAAAGAGGTTCATACTATAGTGGAGGAACAACTACGAACCCTGGATGAGTATCGTAAAGCTTCGAACAGAAGACAAGCAGGACGAAGAATGAACGTTGAGGTAGGATCTCGGTGGAAACCTCCGCTACCTGGTTACATTAAGATCAATTGTGATGGATCATGCTCAGAAACTGGATGTGGAGCGGGAATCATAGCTAGAGATCATCTTGGTGGGGTTTGTTTTGTGGGAACAAAGGTCATCCAGGATGGATCCTCACCGGCGATAGCAGAAGCAGAGGCGGTTTGTTGGGCGGTTCAATGTGCTATAGAGATGGAGCTTTCTCATGTAATCATCGAATCGGACTGTCTCATTCTTATTAATTCTTTACAACGAAACATGGTTGGTCGAGGAGCATTGGGGGCTTTAATCAGGAAGATCCTTAATATGGCAAGTAGGATGGAGAGGCTCCAATGGAAGTTTACACGAAGAAATGGAAATTTAGCAGCTCATATTCTTGCCCAACAAAGACCTTCTATTCCTGTTTTTGATTACTGTAGTTATTCTCTGCCTTTTCGTTTAGCAGGTATTGTGTTAGAGGATATTACTTAATCTTAGTGCAGTGTGTTTCTCAAAAAAAAAAAAAAAAAAAAAAAAAAAAACAAGGGTTCTTTTCTCTAGTTCGTCCTTGGTATGCTTCTCTCTATTCTTCCTTGCTCTCTCTTTCTCTAGTTTGTCCTACTTACCCTCTCTTTTAGTCTCCTACAAAAAAGAAGAATCCCAAAGACTATTCTAATTTTGCTTCTGCTCATCACTATATACATAATTGGATGGCCTGTCATATCATTTGTCAAACTGAATATTGACAGCTTGCATCATTTATTTCAAATATAACATCTTCACAGTCAAGTGTGATGTCTTTTTTTCCATGCTAAGATTTGAATCTAAATTAAGAGTTTTCAGTTGTAATCTGATTTATGTATGCTAAGTTGTCAAATAAAAACAACATTCTAGTTGCATCGATGGGTAAAGCTAATTTTAAGGTTTTAAGTTGCCTTTTTCATTATGAGATGTTGAATTGTTGACTCCTTTTATGGCCTTGTTTGCAAGCTAGAGACATTCTTTGTTTTATTTTACTTGAATATGTAGGTATGACTTCTCGTGTTGATTTCTCTTCCATCTTCGTCGCATATCTATATGTATGGAAGGTACATGAATAACAAATTTATCTCTTTAAGCAGCTTACTTAGGTGATGCTTTGGATGTATTCATGGGACATAAATTGTTAAGAAGCTACTGCAATTGTATGACTTTGAAGCCAAAGTAAATTAATCTTATCTTTTAATAGTTGTCCTCCATCTTAACTAAATCATAATGAATATTAGGATGTTTTAGTAGTTGACTAAACCATAAAGAATAATAGTTGTCTGGAGACTTTGAAGCCAAATTAAATTATTCTTATCGATTGTTTATGATACTTGATTGTGCAAGGGAATGCTTAGAATATTTGTTAATTGAGTTATTTTATATTGTTACAAGACGTCTTAGTTTGCATTGTCATTGTTTTATTAACTGTGAAAATGCATATTGTTTGTTTTTTTTTTGGTTTATGGGCAGTGTTCTATAGTATTTGCTTTGACTTCACTTGGTTGCTTGCGGAACCTCAATCTTTATTTGTAATATGGTTTGAGCTCCTTTCTTAATTGTTGAGCTATGAATTGACCTACCATGAAATCTTAAGTTTTTGTCATGCACAATCTTGGGTAGAGCATTTTTTGAACCATTCCAACCCTCAACCACATACTTGAACTGAAATGCAAAAAGGCTTTTTTGATTTACTCGTATTTCACTACATGTAGACAACTACATTTTCCCTTACTCTTTCTAGAACAATGACTTGAATCCCATTTGGAATGAGCACTTTGAATTTGTAATTGATGACAAATCTACTCAACAGTTGACGATAAAAGTTTACGATGATGAAGGACTTCAGGCATCTGAACTTATAGGTTGTGCTCAGTTGAACCTCAAAGATCTCGAGCCTGGTAAAGTCAAATATGTGTGGTTGAAACTGGTCAAAGATTTGGAGGTTCAGAGAGATATCAAAAACTGGGGTGAGGTGAGAATTTCTTTTATTTCATTGGAAAATCTAATTTATCAAATTAACTTGCTTGTCTTCCTTCAATTTTTCCAAAGATATTTGGCTTGTGACGACAGTGAAAGGCTGGAAGAGGAAATAAAGTATGCAGTACTTGAAAGGATCGAGTTTTAATCTTGCTCATTATCTCACACAAAGCTATGCAAGTCTCATTGTCCATTTTGTTACTCTCTTTAGCTATTTCCAGTTTAATGCTTAAGGTTTATTCATTGAACGAGTCACTTTATCTTGTATCTTGCAACTTGCAAGTCGGCCAAGCTAGTTTAGAAGTTAAAAAGGTTGTCTATGAAGCTACTTTGGATGAAGGTCAACTTGTTGAAATGGGAACACATGTAAAATTGCCGACAATTTATCCATGTGCTTGGCAAGTGCTTGTGCTATTTATTTATTATTGTTGTCAAAATTAGGATGGGTGTGGATTAATCCAACCACTTTGTAAAAAGTACATTATATGTAATGTTTGTTTGACTTAATGATACTAGTTTGTACGTACGACGTGTATCGTAATTGCTTGTTTTTGTAATGAATTTTTATAGCAGGGTGTTTATAATGGTTCATAAAAGTGTCAAAAATATTTAGTGTCAATCTCTTATAGGGATTAACGCTAAACATTAATTACCCATAACTCATTTATCAACACTTTTTATTGTCGATAAATACAAAAAATTTTTGGCGTGAATTTGGAGAGAAGTTGGCGCCCGAAAATCTTGATGCTTTCCGAAGTCCATTGTATTTTAAGTTTTTTTTTTAAAAAATTCAAACCATAAAAGTGTCGAAAAGGATACATCGACCGTAAATAGCGCTGACAATGTCCGACGATAAAAAGCGTCGACCAATCTACGTGCCGCGAATAACTACGCTTTGTGAAAGCGTCGAAAGGTTTTTTTCTCAACGCTAACGCCGAAAACGCCTTAAAAAACCTTGTTAATGACCCGTGTTTTTAGTAGTGAGAGAAGGTAAGTTATTTGGGCCAAGGAGAAGGTAACTTATTTGGGCCGACTGGGCCCGTCATAATCTCTATATATACCTCCTGCACCCAACGCTTCTTAAACACAAGCTTATCCTCATAATCCTCTTTCTTTTAGAAGAATCTCCTCATAATCCTCGGCCAACCAATTTTCATTACAAGCCTCACACATAAAAAATTATGTTGATAGAGAGAAGGTAAGTTATTTGGGCCAATGAGAAGGTAACTTATTTTGGCCGAATGGGCCCATCATAATCTCTATATATATCTCCTGCAACCAACACTTCTTAAACACAATCTTATCCTCATAATCCTCTTTTTTTTGGTAGAATCTTCTCATAATCCTCGGCCAACCAATTTTCATTACAAGTCTCACAGTCTTACATAAAAAATTCAGTTGACAGAGAGAAAGTAAGTTATTTGGGCCAAGGAGAAGGTAACTTATTTGGGCCGACTGAGCCCGTCATAATCTCTATATATACCTCCTGCAACCAACATTTCTTAAACACAAGCTTATCCTCATAATTCTCTTTCTTTTGGTAGAATCTCCTTATAGTCCTCGCCCAACCAATTTTCATTACAAGCCTCATAGTCTTACATAAAAAATTTTGTTGACAAAGAGAAGGTAAGTTATTTAGGCCAAGGTGAAGGTAACTTATTTTGGCCTACTGGGCCCATCATAATCTCTATATATACCTCCTGCAACCAACACTTCTTATCTCATAATCCTCTTTCTTTTGGTAAAATCTTCTCATATTCCTTGGCCAACCAATTTTGATTACAAGTCTCACAGTCTTACATAATAAATTCAGTTGACCGAGAGAAGGTAAGTTATTTAGGCCAAGGAGAAGGTAACTTATTTGGGCCGATTGAGCCCGTCATAATCTCTATATATACCTCCTGCAACCAACACTTCTTAAACACAAGCTTATCCTCATAATCCTCTTTCTTTTGGTAGAATCTCCTTATAATCCTTGCCCAACCAATTTTCATTACAAGCCTCACAGTCTTACATAAAAAATTTTGTTGACAAAGAGAAGGCAAGTTATTTAGACCAAGGAGAAGGTAACTTATTTGGGCCGACTGGGCCCTTCATAATCTATATATATACCTCCTACAACCAACACTTCTTAAACACAAGCTTATCCTCATAATCCTCTTTCTTTTGGTAGAATCTCCTCATAATCCTTGGCCAACCAATTTTCATTACAAGCCTCATAGTCTTACATAAAAAATTCAGTTGACAAAGAGAAGTTAAGTTATTTGGGCCAAGGAGAAGGTAACTTATTTGGGCCGACTGGGCCCATCATAATCTCTATATATACCCCCTCCAACCAACACTTCTTAAACACAAGCTTATCCTCGTAATCCTGTTTCTTTTGTTAGAATCTCCTCATAATCCTCGGCCAACCAATTTTCATTACAAGCCTTACAGTCTTACATAAAAATTTTGTTGACATAGCCACTCTAGAAACACGGGTCATTAACTACGCTTTGGCTTCGACGCTTCCTATTGCATCGCTTGAAATTCCAGCGCTTCAAACAAGCGTTTAACATTTTTGGCGCTATATAATGTCGAAGATAAAATGGACACTTATAAGTATCGAAATAATTTACAAAGCGTCGACAAAATATAAGGCCACGTTACAGCTAAAGCAGAAATCCAAGAAAAGCACATAAAGACCACACATATAAGAAACTACATTGTTGAGATCCACGAAGGTAGTGGTGGTCACCCGTACATCTATCCCAGACCGACCAGTTAAAACAAAAACCCCGTTTTGAAAACGTAGACCCCTTGCAGGTTCTATTTATTTATCTATCTAACCTTTAGGAGATTTCGAGTGTAATTGTTGCCAACCTAGAGCTCTGATACCATATTTTAACACCCCAAGTTCTGGAAACTCGAAGCGTTACGGGCTAGGACCTCACAATGGGTCCCGACCCTAAGAGTAGCAACGACACAACGGATTTTACAAGGCACAGATAAATGAAACCAAAACTCGATATAAAACCAAAGGTTTAAACAAAGGGAAGCATAAAAGACTCGCAGCCGAATTCAAAACAAGGGAAAAGCAACAATAGAAATATAAACCCGATATCATCCTATAATGTATGGGAACCCCGATTGACCATACCATCTGGATCACTCAACAACATCCTGAACCTTCGGAACATCTACAACATCGGTATAAACCGTTGGCTAACATTCTAGATATCGGAAAGATAGTAAAAACTCATACACACATAAGGTAAAGTAAACATATAGCATGCTCACACTCAACCGGTTATTATCTTTTATTACATTATTCAATTACTAATTCAAATTATGGTTGTTACACGAGAATCGCTACGACCTCGCCTCCGTCCCCTTTCACCGATAGGAATAGAATGTATTCTTCCTTCTATCACCTATTGGACTGGTCGCGAGAGCACCTCCAATTTCCCCATTCTGAACTGGACAAGCGGTAACCGCCCAATTATAATACACTTGGGACAATTAAGGTATCACAAGGTCAATCCTATTCCGGTTATCAGTTATAACATGATAAACAACATAAAATAGTCAATACAATCAAACCAATAAACGGAATGAAGTTAAGTAAGTCCAAGGGACTTACCTCACTCTGATAACTCAACAAACAACTCAGGAAACCTCACGAAGGGATCAAGGCAAGCTTGTTCACACAAGGCATCACGAATCAGGAACGAAACGGTTGCTAGAAGTCTATAACTTCTAGTCTCAATGATCTCTAAGAGATCCCCACAAGCTAAGGGCTCAACCTTAGTCTTACAGAACACTCAGGGGGCAAAGAACATCTATAGGAATCAAGGAAAGGAACGAGGAAAGCATGGAAGGAAGCAACTCACAAGAATGGGAGTTAATGCAGAAGAAACCGCAGGGGCGGTGGAGCAAGGCGCAGGGGCGGCTTGCCGCGGGGGTAGGGATGTGCTGCCGCGGGGGCGGTGCACTTACAAAAGCCGCTGTCGACTCCTCGATGACAACATAATCACAACAATGGACTCAAAGCTCAAACCTTTGATCCAACCACGTTAGGACTCAACCTAAAGAGCCTAGGAACAGTAACACATCAACAACATATCGATCTACAAGAATCAAGACTCAAACTTGATTGTTGAAGAAGAAGAAAAAGTGAAGAATGAAGAAGAAAACGAAACAGAAGGGAAAGTGTAAAAGTAAAAAACCGAAGATGAACTAATCGAGAATTTTAAGGAATTTAATCCGTTTTAACACGAGATACCTCTCGAGGTAACCTACTCCTAGATGATATTATACCCCGGTGTTATTTGGAGCATTTGGGAGCTTCAATTAATAAAAATGCAGTTGAGAGAAATGATCAGGATATCGGACATATCCTAGATATGAAAAAACATAGAAAGGCAAAACGGCCAAAAGAGTCGCTATTTCGTTTCTTAGCGGCTAAGAAAGACGGCTTAGGAATACGCGTTTTTCGAGACAATTGCGGAATAATTATCCATACAATATTCCAGATTTATTATTCCAATTTCGAGAAGTTTGGAGAAGGGGGCTTAAACCGCTTTCGGATCGGTGAAAGGATAATTATCGACTCCGCTAAAGGATAATTATCGTCTTCGCTATAAATAGCGGAAATAACGTTTATTAATTCATTTCCTTTCACGTTTTCTCGTAAAATCTCTGATTTCTCTCAACCTTCAACCTCAAATCTATTGTTCGTTTCTTATCCGATTTCAAATCCGTTTGAGTTTTTGGATTCCTCTCTTCATTCTCTTCATTTTGGTACCGAGTTTCTACATTTCCGAGCAAGGGAATGTCTGGTCGAGCATATACGATACTAGGGAGGTTCCGTCTCTCAGATTCCGGTGAATTTGATGGTGTCCGAGCGTAGCCAGCGTCGTTGTGATTCCGAATCTTCTTTCGGATCGTCAATCGGGTTAGTAACGAATAAGTTATGAATTTATTTGTTTTTCGTATTGCGATTTGACCTAAATTGACCTTAGGCTTGTCAAAATGGATAATTGGAAATTCCATTATGCTCGTTACATTATTCTGTTGATTATGGGTTGTTTGTTTGTTGAGATTTGATGACAGGTGGGTTCAGAAATTGCCTGCGGGCAAAACGTTATTCTGGCAAAATTTAATTAATTAATTGAAGGTTAAATTAATTAAATTGGGATTATAGAGGAGGATATAAGTTAATTAAATTCAAAGGAATGAATTTAATTGGTGTTTGAATCGAGAGGTTTAATACGAGGAATATGATATTCTCCGCAGGTGTTGTTGAAGGTTTTAGTTAACTATAGCTTAGTCTTTGTGAGCGTATCCAAGCACGATAAAGGAGGATAGTATGAGTGGGAAACATACTCAATAGTTGGTTTGCGAGGTTTTATTGTTCTTACGTGCGAGGTAAGTGTATATGAGTTACACTTGCTTAATATATATTATGTATTTATTATGCCATGATTTTATGCATGCTTATATATATGAGTGAAATGATGATGATGACTTGATATGATTTATAAATGCATGCATGAGGTACATGAGATGATAATGGAAAGAATATGATGAAAGAATATGATGAAAGCATGAAATTGAGTTATGATAAGAAAGTGATAATATAGGAGGTTAATTGATTAATTAGCCCAACTGGGTCCCGCACGGGTTTCCGGGGGACGAGGTCGCTACCTGATCTACAGGGGGCCTCAAGATGAGAAAAATAGTCCAAGATCGCAACCTGATCTAAAGGGGGTCTTAGGACAAGATGGCAGAGGTTGCTACCTGATCTACAGGGGGCCTAGGAGGCTATTGGGTTGGCCAACCGAAAGAAAAAAGAAAGAAAGAAAGAAAGAAAAGAAATATGAAAGCACATGAGAAAATATAGCGTACGATCATTTGGGGCTAGTTAGTTAATTATCACCTATGCATCGATGCGATCGAGTATAGCATGTTATATGTTATGTTATGATTATTTATATGTGATGAGATGATATGAGATGTTTATATGAGATGATATGTTTATATGTGATGTGTGATAACATGCTTGAATGTTTATATGAAATGTGATATGAATGGTTGTAGAATTATATGTGAATGTGGATATGTATGCATTGATCGACTTTGGAATGTGAGAACGGGTATAGTGTGTCCTTTGGGGACGAGATATTAGATACTTGTATATATTGGGAAAGTGCGATTTGTATACCCTTACTGAGCTTGTAGATCATTGTTGTTATATCCATATTTTTCAGCTACTCAGACTCAGCCTGATCAAGGCAAGGACTTTGGACCCAACACTTGGATTTGAGATCATATTAGGTGGGATGTTATGGGATGCTACCGCCTAGGATGTTTTGTATGGTTTTAAACAGTTGTGTTTGTTAAATAGAGTTTTATGACGTATGTTAGTATGTATATATGTTGTGAATATGGTTGTAAGATCAAGTTTTAAAATTTTACGTTTTCCGCTTTTCCGCTTTTTGCTTTAAATAGGGTTAATTAACTAGTAATCAACTAGAAATGAAATAAGTGTCACAAAAAGGCATGCAGCAACTCATGAACGTGATGAAGAACTCAGAGAAGGTAACTTTCACGTTCAGCAAGGGAAGAAGGAAATGCGGCTGCAACTCTCAAGGGTGACGAAAACGTATGCAAGAAACGCGAAAAAGAGTGGAAATGAGGGGATTTATAGAAGAGTAAGAAAAGATAAAAGGAAGGACGTTCTAGGGTTTAGAAGATCCAGTAAGGTTGTCCAAAGATAAGAAATTGGGTCTTCTAAGATAGGAAACAAGATAGAACCGAAAAGGAAAGAGATCTTCACGATCGGAGGCAAATCCGCAGTGGCGGAATGCCCGTGCCGCAGGGGCAGCCCCTTGTCACCACGGGAGTTGTTCGCTCCAAATGGCGTGTGCAAGCTTTAAATTTATAACCTAAGAAGTATGCTTAAAACAAGGATGCGAACCCATAGTGTAAGATCAATTATAGTAAAAGCAAGAATTCCAGGGTGTCGATCTTAAGGACTTAGGTGAAACAAAGCAAGTATAGGTTGTCAATATTGCAAATATCCACAAAAGCGATTAAAACAATCAAAGATGATAATAAGGTCAATTAAGGAAATATGCAAATTCTAGGGATTAAAGCATCCAGCTGTGGTTCCAACTCAAGATCTCAAGATAAGTGGACAAAGATGAGGTTTTGCAAAGGGAAGGTGTTACTAAAGCGGAATAGATCACCGGGTAAGTCTCACTACTCACAATCCCAAGCCAAAGAACCTATCACCAGGTAAGTCTCAAGGTACTAAGGAAAGGGATTATAGTCTCAAACCAACAAACCAACTAAGGGAATAGAATCAACCTTTACCGGGTAAGTCTCACGCTAACTCACAAAGATGGAATGAAGGCACACTTAAACCCCAATAAAGGATAAACCTTTATTACCTACACTTATGATCATGGGTAAACAAACAAAGTAATTACCGGGTAAGTCTCATCCTAGGCTTGCATTGAACCAGGAAAGGTGTAATAAGAATAGGATTTGGCAAACTCTAACACTTAACTCTCAGTTACGGATCAGATAAATCACCTCGGTCAGTCAAATTCCACCCCGCCCGAGATGTTCATCGACTGAACGAGATGTTCTAAGGTTAAGGATAAAGACTCAAACTTTCAGGGTCCATTGGATTTAAGATTATTCTATCATTGTTTTTCCCACAACCTTCAGCCAATCACCCTAGAATCGCACAAAGAATTAGCCACTCATCTTCATGAAAGCAATAATAAAATATATGGGAAGAGAATGAATATTCGAACACAAAAACATTAAGAACAAGGCTTCAATAACTGAATCAAATATCAAACAAATCAGCGTTCCTTGGATCACAAATCCAACAAGACAATCAACAAGAAGAGAATCTAAGAAAGTCTTACAAATTCCCTTAAAAAGCTATAACAAGCTATGAACTTCCTTCCTTTAATCTTACTTCAAACTTCCAAAAATCCTTCATAACTGCAGCTTCTTCAATCTCCAAGTACTGCGATGGTAGCGGGTTGCTCCATTTGTGGAAAATCCAACCCTTTATATAGGAGAATTATCTTCCAAACATAATAATATATTAAAAAGATAATATCCTAATAAAATATATCCATATCTCTAAAATGGATCTCCCAAATATATGATCTTCCTTTCAGAAATCCAGCCCAAAAATATAAGATCTCTCCTTCCAAAAATAAAAGATCTCAGCCAAATAAAATATATCTCGCCGCGTCCAGGGTGTTCGCCTCGGTCGGGGCGCTCCTCTAGATCACCTCGGTCGAGGTGACTTTGTGGTCAACCGAGGTGAATCTCAGCTGAAGGTGAAATCTCTTAGATCTGGTCCAAAGTAAATCTTTTTTGTTAATTCCATGCTTCCTGAGCTCCTCTTTAAGCTCCTTAATGTAGCTCCAATGACTCCTTTAGCTCCATTTTCATGCAAAACGTACCATTTTACCTACGATTACAATGAAACTTGGTGTAGACCTCGATTCCCGTAAAGGTAGATCAAACGACAATATAATCACATAATATACATCCAAACATGCAGATTATTGAAGATAAAACGTCTAAACAAGTCCCAAAATATAGACTATAATACATGCTATCAAAATACCCCATACTTGTCCCTTGCTTGTCCCCAAGCAAGTTCCAAATCTTAAGTACAAGATAGAATGGATTATAATTCAGAAAGATCAATGAAAAGTATTTCAAAACATTTTTGGTGGTGTGCTCCACTCATAGATCACTCTAAGAGAATGCTTCATGGCGTTTAAAATCAAAATATGATCAAAACATTTTATAAATATAAGAAATTTGTTCATCTTTACATAAATCATAGAATGCATAATAAATTATAATTATCGAAATTAATCATGTATAATCCAGTTTAAACCACCAAGTCAATCAACAAGCTCGAGGTCTCAAGGGCTTCCAAAAGAGAAGGTCAAGAAACGTGTGAGGGTGGGATGTATATAGGGAATGTGGTGCTAGAATCCGGGAAAAAGGATCTTTTACTTCACTTCCTTTTGAACTTTAACATCTTCCACCAATAAGCTTTGCTTATTCACTTTTTTACTTTTTGGGATGCATAGACAGAGGTGCACAATAACCGAAGCCTAGGAGATCAACAATCATCAATTTTTCGAGATGCCTCAAACCCTTGATGCACATACCATGACTGGTTAGGAATATCGCTCAATCTGAATTTGCAAGACACAAACTCCCGGCTATGTGAATGGTGCCGAGTTACTCATCATCATGAATGACTTCCCCAAACCTATTTGTTTCTTTCTAAATTTCCAGCCAACATCTCAACTTCACTTTCATTTGCTTTTCATTTGCTTGCTTCTAAATTCCCGGATAGGTAAAGGGAGGAAAACATGTATAAGAGGGGCTAAGCATGATCAAGAAGAAGAAGAGAAGAGAATGAATTGCTTTAATCATCCCAAGAAGAAGGTGATAGAACTCATCATGTGGTGTCAACCTTCAAATTCAACATAATTTGGATAAAAACAAAGTATTAAACATGCCACAAATTTCAAACAAAGCATTTTAGCAACTTAAACATATCATAAAACCTTTCAAACATATAAAGATTTCAAAGCCAGTTTGGAAACAAAATCTTCACTGAGGTCATATCCACATAAGAAGCACAAAATCATTTCGAAAACTGTCTCAGTTAAACCACCTCGGTCGAGATGTTCTAAGTTAACCGACGTGCTGCACCTCGATTGGTCAGAATCATTTCGGTCGAGATCATAAAATTTATTTTTCTTAACCAGTTTTTGACGTTTTTCTCAATCAATTAAAATGTAAGCATGCATGTAGTCTCAGATAAACACATAGAGCATAAAGAAAAGCATAAATATCCAAACCGAGTCATACAAGCATACACATAAGTCATATAAATACATCCAAATACCCCAGACTTGGGACACATTGTCCCAATGGGTAAAAATAAGTCTCAAAGAAAAGTACTCACTGGACATAAGCTGAGCTGCATAATAAATAAATAAATAGAAATCCCTGCAAGCTCTAGTCCTAGTCTGTTGGTGGTGGTGGATATGGCATGTACGGATGCTGGGAAGGATCAAAAGGGTAGCCCATAGTATGCTGGAACTGTATCTCCAACATCCGGCGCTGGTAGTGCTGACTCTCCCTCATCTCTAACATGTCCAAGGATAGGGCGGCGTAAGAGTCGATCATTTGATCCGTCAGCTCGTCTATCCGTCTGTGAGCTACGGGATCCCACTGTCTACGGACTCTGCGCCTGGCAGGACGTGATGGTGGTGCAGCTGCCTCCTCCTCAGTCTCCTCATCGTCCAGATCAACGACTTGCACACTGGGACCGGCTATGTCCGTCCATGTCTCCATGGCAGCACCGCCATCGTCCTACTCATCCTCATCCTCCTGCACCAGAGCTGCTGCGTCTCTAGCATCCTCAATGTAAGGTATCCACATAGTGGACCAGTACTGAGAGTCGTAGACCGAGAACTGAGACGACCACCTAATACCCTGAGGGGCAGTCTGCTCCCAAGGCATCGCCACATATGGCGTAGTAAGTCCATGAGGAACTGGAATCCTCCTGGTAATCATCTCCTGCAGCCCTAGCGGCTTGGCAGCCGCCACTAGTGTACAAGCACTCAAATCCAACCCCATCATTGTAGCTATGGGGGTTGTTACGCTAAGATTGTGACACGTAAAAGTCTTAAATTTATAACTCGATATATTTTTCCTAACTCCTAGCGAACCCACAGTGTATGGGTCGTTTTGTAGTAAGGATAGTATTCCGAGGTCGAACACAAAGACTAAGGTGAAATTTAGTCAATAGTGACTAAGGATAGTGGAGATCTAGGACAAGAAAAGAAAAAGAAATAAAGAAATGAAAGTCTCAATGTTTTTGGTTTATTTTTGTGGTGATCAATTAAGGATCACAAATCATGCAAGATTAACAAACAACTAAGCTAGCAAACACAAATAAACAAGCAAACACGAGATAGGTAATCAAAGATAGAGAATCGGATTCTAGGGGTTAGAAATTTCGGTTATGGCATAAGACTCAAGCTATCTAGTCATTCTTTGGATAAACTATAGTATGTTGGGAGTGAGTGTTTCTAGATTGGGATCAATCACTGGGTAGGTCTCATGGTCGACTAGTCCGTTCCTAAGGTCTCATTACCGGGTAAGTCTCAAAGAACCCTAGGTTAGGAATTTTACACAAACTAGATTTCTATCTAGGGATCTAACCTCTCCTTACCGGGTAAGTCTCGGGAAGGCAAGTCCTAAACATCGATCCTAGCACACTCAGTTCAATAGCGGCTTGTGAGGCTCACTACTACCTAGAGTTCATCATCTTTGGTACCTAAGAGCAAGAATCACCGGGTAGGTCTCTCCTCACACTTAGTTGCTAACACTAGGTCACCCTAGAATAGATCTAGCTCAACAAACACTAGGATTTCAACAATCTAACAACCTAACACTTAGATTTATCAATACAAGCAAGACAGACAGAATCACGGTCTGTTCCTCACTTCCACGGCCGTGGAACCTACTAGAACAGGCCGTGATTTCTAACAGAGGCTAGGTTCGAGCAAACAAATCATCCAAAGGTACATTAAGTCTATCCTGTCATAGTCCAAGCCATAACCATCATTTCCTTACCCTAGAACCACATCTATTTAGCCAACAACATGCATAATCACAATCAAAATCATCAAGCATACAATCATGGAGTCCATATCAAGAGGATGAAATGAAAGAGAGATGAAGCAAATGGAACAAGCAAAACAAGCTGAATAAATGTTAAGAGAGAGACTTAATACCCTTCAAAAGAAGGTTCGAAATCGTTCTTACAACCCTAGAGAATGTTTCCAACAAACTTCACTCTAAAAACTATCAAAAACTAAGAATGGTGAGTTCTTCTCTTCTTCTCCAATGGAGAGTGTTTCTTCTCCTCCTTAAGTAGCTCCAATCCAAATTAGAATGAGAGAGTATGGGAGAGAGTGGTGTGTGAGGTCAGGTGTGTAGTGTCCCACTTTTCCAATCAGCCTGCAAGGGTACTTATAGCCTTCACCATTTGCAAGAGTCAGTTATGGAGATCGTGGGCCAGCTGTCCCAGCTGTGCAGAGGGAATCACGGGCAGTTTCCATGGCCGTGGATCTCCCAGTGGCCGTGATTCTTGTGCTTCAACCTTCTTTTGATCGTTGGGCTATGAGTTGGTGCAAGACATGCACCAACATGGTCCCATGTGTTCTCCTTTGCTCCTAACTTGCTTCCCAATGAGCTCGGATACGTGTCATCACAAGGAACGATCCTCGGATGTATCGATTAGGCTCCAAAAGCTCCCAAAATACCTATAAAACATGCAAAAGTCCGTGTAGACATCTATCTCGACAAATATACATGAATTGAATGTAAACGTCACAAACCAATGCTAAACTATGCATGAATAGCTGGAAAATCTATCTAAATGGATGCCTAGACTAACGTCATAAATCGTGTTATCAAAATACCCCATACTTAAGGTTTGCTCGTCCCCGAGCAAGTCCCAACTATAGACTAAGAGATGACATGATTTATGCATGAAGAAAAACAACAAAATCTTTTTGGAATTCTGCTTCTAATATTGGATCACCTTCATAGTCATGTTTCATGGCGAATGGACAAGCAATTATGCATCAAACGAATGAAGGCATGGAAAGACAATTATACTTAGCTAGAAAGCATGTATGAAAGGTAAAAATGAAGAAGTCAAGATGATCATGAGCATGTCCAATCTAGATCACTAAGTCTTACACACATGCAAATACCTCAAGGACTTAGGAAAGAGAAGGCTAAGAAACGTTGTGAATAGGTGGGAATTTTTAGGTCATGTGATGCTAATCCGGGAATGGAACTAACTCCATAATTTCATTTTTAATCATCTTCACCACAATTGTATATTTTCTCCATCTTTTCTTTGTTTTCTTTTTTTTTCACTTTCTTTTTCTTTTATTTTTGAGGCAATAGCATTGGTGTACAAAAGCCGAAACCTTGGTGATTAGCGGACCTCGGGATTTTTCCGAGGTGCCTCACACCGGGCACACATACCAAGGCTCGTTAGGACATTCTGTTTATCCGACTTTGGCAAGCCACAAACACCCGATTATGTGAATGGTGCCGAGTTACTCGTCATTAAAACCAAAGTCCCCAAACCTATATTTTTTCTACACTTTTCACAACAAATTAAGCACTTCATTCACCACATTCTTTCATCAACAACTTCACCCCACACTTGCTTTTCACACACATCAACATACTAGCACGCTCCTATTCCCGGATGGGTCAAAAGAGATCAAATTTTATATCAATTGAGGTGCTTAAACAACATGATCAAGATGAGAAGTAGAGAAAGATGAATTGCCTTAATCAATCCTAAATGATGTGCAAGAACTAGCATGTAATTTCGACCTCAATCCTCAATCCAATCAAGGCAACATTCATGATCACAATTCACACATGGGATTCAAGATAAGTACTTCAAGTCCACATATGCATACATCAATTCAACACATAAGGCCATCCATAGCCAATTCACAAGACAATTTCATCATAAGGGTCATTCCTAAGCTTAGAAGCACTAAAAATTTTTGAATTTTCTGATTTTTTTTGGATTTTTCGAAATATATATGTACAATGCAAGACATAATGAAACATGTGACAATATTAAACTATCCTAGATGCTAATCATGCAAGTGATCATGAAAGCCCCACCCCATACTTAGAAACACATTGTCCCCAATCTGTAAATGACGTAATGAAGAGTGAAAGAGGGTTCTCACAATGTAAAAATGGTTTGCTTCGGTATTTGGGTTCACTCAAGTGGATTGATGGTGGATGATCCTATCAAAGGTGGTAGAGAGCTCAATGTGTTCGTTATGACGTCGGGACCCGCGCTAGGCACCGCTAGCCGTCCAAGTTCCGCATCCGCTCCACCCACAATTGATGTGAGACTCATCATCATCATCTATATTCCATGCAAGGCTTCCATGCTACTTAAACTCTAGCACACAAACTCCAAACACACAAAAACACACAAAAACAGAAAAATGAAAACAAAAACAAAAACGAAAAGATATCTACCAATGGGTTGCCTCCCACCAAGCGCTTCTTTAAGGTCATTAGCTTGACCAAACTTGGGGGCGTCTCAATCAAGGTGAAGTGGGGCAATCATATCCACCGGAGCTCCCGGGATGTACTTCTTCAACCGGTGCCCATTCACCTTAAAATCTCCGCAATGCTCCCCTCCTATCTCAACCGCTCCATGGGGAAAGATCTTATTCACCATATAAGGACCCGCCCATCTTGACTTTAGCTTTCCGGGGAAGAGTCGCAACCTCGAGTTGAAGAGAAGGACAAGGTCGCCTTCACTCAACTCTTTTGGGATGAGACACTTGTCATGCCAACGTTTGGTCCTTTCTTTGTAGATCCGGGCGTTTTCATAGGCATCCAACCGGATTTCATCAAGAGCGTTCATATCTAGCAACCTCTTCTCTCCGGCCTCTTTGAGGTCAAAATTCAGCCACCTTATGGCCCAATACGCCCTATGCTCCATCTCCACCGGAAGGTGGCAAGACTTGCCATAAACTAGCTTGTAGGGAGTGGTGCCAATCGGTGTCTTGAAAGCGGTTCTATAAGCCCACAAAGCATCATCGAGCTTCATAGCCCAATCCTTTCTCGTTCTAGAAACCGTCTTCTCAAGTTTATCTCCCGGTTGGAGATCTCCACTTGCCCACTAGTTTGGGGATGGTAAGGTGTTCCCACCTTATGAGTCACCCCATACTTAGCAAAAAGTGTCCCGAAGTTCCTATTGGTGAAGTGCTTCCCTCCATCACTTATGATCACCCTTGGCGTCCCAAACCTAGGAAAGATCACTCGGTTGAAGAACCGCACCACAACCTTGGCATCATTTCTGGGAGAAGCGATTGCCTCCACCCATTTCGAAACATAGTCTACCGCCAATAGGATGTAGAGGTTTCCACAAGAAGAGGGGAATGGTCCCATGAAGTCCACACCCCACACATCAAATATCTCCACCTCTTGTATGTTGTTCAAGGGCATCTCATTTCTGCTTGAGATGTTGCCCGTCATTTGGCAAGCATCACATGCTACCACAAAGTTCTGCACATCCTTGAACAAACTTGGCCAATAGAACCCGGATTGCAACACCTTTGCACATGTCTTGTGTGAGCTAGCATGCCCTCCACATGGCAAGGAATGACAATGGCGGATCACACTCTCCACCTCATCCTCCGGTATGCATCTCCTAAATACTCCATCCGGCCCTCTCTTAAACAAAAGCGGTTTACTCCAAAAGTAGTGCCTCACATCTTTGAAGAACTTCTTCCTTTGGGCATAGGATAAACCGGGTGGCACCTCCTCATAAACAAGATAGTTCACTATGTCGGCGTACCACGGCTCATTGCCCCTTGACACTTGAAGCAATCTTCCACCATTTGTAGTTGCTCATCCCGGAATGAGTCATCAATCGGGATGTCATCTCTCAAAATCTCCAACGGTGGGAGTCTAATAAGGTGGTCCGCCACAGAATTTTCGGACCCTTTTTTATCCCGGATTTCCAAGTCAAACTCTTGAAGAAGAAGGATCCACCGAATCAAACGAGGCTTGGCATCCTTCTTTGTAAGGAGATAACGGATCGCATCATGATCCGTATACACAATGACCTTTGCTCCAACAAGATACGAGCGGAACTTCTCAAATGCATACACTACCGCTAGCAACTCTTTCTCGGTGGTAGCATAATTGAGTTGGGCGTCGTCTAGTGTCTTGCTAGCATAATAGATGGCATATGTAAGCCCATCTTTCCTTTGTCCCAAAACAGCCCCAACGGCCACATCAGTCGCGTCACACATGATCTCAAACGGTAAACTCCAATCCGGAGGTTGCATGATAGGTGCGGAGATCAAAGCATTCTTCAACCTACAAAAAGCCTCAAGGTAAGCCTTGGAGAAAACAAACTCGACATCTTTCATTAGTAGGTTAGTAAGAGGCTTAGAAGTCTTAGCGAAATCTTTAATGAATCTCCGGTAAAAACCGGCATGCCCTAGAAAACTCCTTACCCCCTTCACCGAGGTAGGTGATGGCAACTTCTCTATCGTCTCTATCTTAGCCCTATCAACCTCAATGCCACGGTTGGACACCAAGTGTCCCAACACAATGCCTTCACTTACCATGAAGTGGCATTTTTCCCAATTTAAGACAAGATTTGTCTCCTCATATCTCTTAAGCACCAAAGACAAGTTAGCTAAACAATCATCAAATGAAGATCCATAAACAGAGAAATCATCCATAAACACTTCCATGATGTTTTTAATATACTCATAAAAGATAGCAATCATACACCTTTGAAAGGTGGCGGGTGCATTATACAACCCAAATGGCATTCTCCTATATGCAAATGTACCCCAAGGACATGTGAATGTAGTTTTCTCTTGGTCATCGGGGTGGATAGGGATTTGGAAGAATCCACTATAACCATCTAAATAGCAAAAGTGAGAATGTTGAGCTAATCTCTCTAGCATTTGGTCAATAAAGGGAAGAGGGAAGTGATCTTTCCTAGAGGCCACATTTAGTTTCCTATAGTCTATACACATCCTCCATCCCGTAACCGTTCTAGTCGGAATTAGTTCATTATTTTCATTGGCCACTACGGTCATCCCACCCTTCTTAGGAACCACATGCACGGGACTAACCCATTTACTATCCGAAATCGGGAAAATGATTCCCGCATCTAGCAATTTAAGGATTTCTTTCTTCACTATTTCTTTCATGATAGGGTTTAGTCTTCTTTGAGGTTCAATTGAAGGTTTATGATTATCTTCCATTAAGATCTTATGCATGCACAAAGAAGGTTTAATGCCACCTAAATCATCAATGGTATAGCCAATAGCCTTCCAATGTAATCTCAACTCATGCAACAATCTATTCAACTCATCATCATTCAAGCATGCATTAACAATCGCCGGATATGTAGAATTATCACCAAGAAAAGCATACTTAAGATGAGAGGGGAGGGGTTTAAGTTCAAGTTTAGGAGGACCTTTATCGATTGGAGACGCTCCATATAATGTAGGTTGAGATGAATCCAAAGCCTTGGAAGACTCCTAAAGACTCCTTGAAGCTTGATCAACCATCAAGGCACTTTCTGGCAAAATCATGGTCTGAATCACGGCCTCTGGCAAAACCCCGGGCGTGGAATATGAGAAGCTAGCATCGTGGAGCACTCCAGAGAGTTCCACGGGACAAACCACGGCCGTGGTTCCCTGTGCCAGACCGTGATTCCTACAGCTCTTCAGCATCCTTTCGTGTACTTCAAATTCAACACTTGCCTCTTTTTCCAATGCATCTAAGGCCTTGATTTCTTCATTACAATCATCCTCAATACCTTCCTCCATCAAACTTAAACTAAGAACCTTCTCCAAGGGGTCCTTGATCAAGATCTAGCTCACAACTTCTCTACATTCCTCTTGCTCGACGATGTTGAACACATCTTCACCAAGGGCTGGCCCCTTCATCATTGTGGATAGTTTGAACTTAATATTCTCTTCTCCAATGTTGAAAGAGAGAATTCCATTTTTGCAATCCACCAAGCATCCGGTTGTGGCCAAGAAAGGTCTCCCCAAGATGATAGGAACCGGATAGTCCACCGGGATGTCCAAAACAACGAAGTCTATGGGCACATAGAACTTCCCGAGTTGCACCGGTATGTCCTCCAAGATTCCAACGAGATGGGTTATCGATCGGTCCACCATGTAAAGGGTCATCTTGACTGGTTTTGGCTCCCCTAGCCCAACCTTGTTGCAAAATGCAAGCAGTATGATGCTTACACTTGCCCCAAGATCACATAGGGCTTCATACTTCACTTCTCCCACTCCAATTGGCACACAAAAAGATCCCGGATCTCTTAGCTTAGGAGGCATCTCCTCCTTCATGGTTTGGATCAATTCCGAGGACCTCTTCGTCATCCTTACTTCCCCATACTCCTCCAACTTCCTTTTGTTGGAGAGTATTTCCTTCAAGAACTTGCCATATGCCGGCATACCTAGAATAACATCCATGAACGGAATGTTAATATGCAATTTAGACATAAGTTTAAGGAATTTACCGAAGTGTTTGTCCAAACGAGCTCTTGCTCGTGATTGTGGGAATGATAGTGGTGGCTTGTATGGAGGTGGTGCCATATATGTTGGCTCATCATCCTTGCTCTTGCCTCCATCTTCTTGCAATGGCTCTTCTTCTATCACCACTTGCTTTCCCTTATCATTTCCCTTAGGTAAGGGATCCTTCATACTCAGCCCACTCCTTGTTGTGATAGCCAACACTTGGCCTCTTGGGTTATCTTTGATTCTTCCGGGAAGCTTTCCCGGATCTCTATGAGCTTCACCCGCCTTCTGGAACACTTGTGCTTCCAACACCTTTTTAGCTTTAGAAATGGAAGTCACCGTGCTGTCAAGACCACTCAACCTTCCAAGCAAATGCTCAAACATCATCTTGGTTCTATCCTTTGGAGGTTGAGTAAATCCGGGTGGAGGCTCTTGTGAAGCTTTAGGTAGTGGAGCTGCTCTTGTGGAAGCGGGAGGGTTCAAGGCACCATCCGGTTTAGAATAGGAAAACCCGGGATGGTTGTGGTTAGGCCGGTAATAGTTGAATTGCCGATTGTTGTTGAAGTTCCTTGGGCCTTGATAGTTGTTGTAGTTTCCCCTTCCCATGTAGTTCACATCTTCCTCCTCGGAAAACAAATTTGCTTGCACTTGCACTTGAGGGCTTGCTTGACTCTTCAAAGTTGTAGCACACAACTCCCTCAAAGACTTAAGCTCATTGTTGATTGCATCAAGCTTGAAATTACTCATGGTGACTTCACTCACCTCATATGCTCCCGCTTTCCTCCCATCACTCTTCCTGTGAGAGTACTTTTCAATCACCAAAGCTTGTTTCTCTACAAATTCCCAAGCTTCATTCACATTCTTTTCCATGAATGCCCCACCGGAAAGAGATTGAAGCTTGAATTGGCTATCTTCATCTAGTCCCTTGAAGTAGATCTCCAAAAGCTCTATTTTCGGTATACCATGGTGTGGACAATCTAGGAGAAGGTCTTTGAACCTCTCCCAAGACTTGAATAAGCTTTCTCTATCCTTCATTACAAAGGCATTGATCTTCCCTCTTAAGCGAGAAGGAAAAAGCCCTAAGCTTATGGTTGTTGTTCTCCAACCTATGTGGCCTTAGAGTCTTCATCAATATCTCGTAGTTAATCAATTGTTGATGAGGGGACTCTCCTTCCATCCCTCCAAATTGATTATGCCGGATCATTTGTAGAACTTGAGGGCAGAGCTCGTAGTCATGGGCTGTGGGATCTCCTAAGTTCACACCCGGACGGTGTACTCTTTGGCCGGATCCATACGTTGCCCTAACGTTTGTGGCTCCTCATTCATTATCGGCTCAAACCGAATATTAACCGCCGGCTGCGGTTGTGGTGGCGGTGGAGGAGGTTGTTGACGATTAAGCTCTCTTTGCACAAGAGCTTGCCTAATCTCTTCAATCTCCCTCCTAGTTGCTTCTTGCCTCTCATTGGCAAGTCTCCTTTCATTCTCCAGGAGCTCATCTCTTAACTTAATTTGCTCTAAAGCCTCATCCAACTCAGCTTGAAGATCTCTTGCGGCCATCTCCTTCTTCTTCTTAATGCTCTTAGATCTAGCTTTAAGGGTTTTCTCCGGTTCGGGATCGAATGGAGCTAAATCCTTGCCACGAGATCTTCGCATGCACCTAAAGAATGAGAGATGTCCTGAAAATGTAAAGACATAAACCAAACAAGATCAAAAGCAACAAGAAAGACCTACACTATAAATAATCACAGAAACTGACTCAATCTAGACCTAATCCCCGACATCGGCGCTAAAAACTTGTTACGCTAAGATTGTGACACGCAAAAGTCTTAAATTTATAACTCGATATATTTTTGCTAACTCCTAGCGAACCCATAGTGTATGGGTCGCTTTGTAGTAAGGATAGTATTCCGAGGTCGAACACAAAGACTAAGGTGAAATTGAGTCAATAGTGACTATGGATAGTGAAGATCTAGGACAAGAAAAGAAAAAGAAATAAAGAAATAAAAATCTCAATGTTTTTGGTTTATTTTTGTGGTGATCATTCAAGGATCACAAATCATGCAAGATTAACAAACAACTAAGCTAGCAAATACAAATAAACAAGCAAACACGAGATAGGTAATCAAAGATAGAGAATCGGATTCTAGGGGTTAGAAATTCCGGTTATGGCATAGGACTCAAGCTATCTAGTCATTCTTTGGATAAACTATAGTATCTTGGGAGTGGGTGTTTCTAGATTGGGATCAATCACTGGGTAGGTCTCATGGTCCACTAGTCCGTTCCTAAGGTCCCATCACCGAGTAAGTCTCAAAGAACCCTAAGTTAGGAATTTTACACAAACCGGATTTCTATCTAGTGATCTAACCTCTCCTTACCGGGTAAGTCTCGGGAAGACAAGTCCTAAACATCGATCCTAGCATACTCAGTTCAATAGCGGCTTGTGAGGCTTACTACTACCTAGAGTTCATCATCTTCGGTACCTAAGAGCAAGAATCACCGGGTAGGTCTCTCCTCACACTTAGTTGCTAACACTAGGTCACCCTAGAATAGATCTAGCTCAACAAACACTAGGATTTCAACAATCTAACAACCTAACACTTAGATTTATCAATACAAGCAAGTCAGACAGAATCACGGTTTGTTCCTCACTTCCACGGCCGTGGAACCTACTAGAACAGGTCGTGATTTCTAACAGAGGCTAGGTTTGAGCAAACAAATCATCTAAAGGTACATTAAGTCTATCCTGTCATAGTCCAAGCCATAACCATCATTTCCTTACCCTAGAACCATATCTATATAGCCAACAACATGCATCATCACAATCAAAATCATCAAGCATACAATCCTGGAGTCCATATCAAGAGGATGAAATGAAAGAGGGATGAAGCAAATGGAACAAGCAAAATGAGCTGAATAAATGTTAAGAGAGAGACTTACAACCCTTCAAAAGAAGGTTCGAAATCGTTCTTACAACCCTAGAGAATGTTTCCAACAAACTTCACTCTAAAAACTATCAAAAACTAAGAATGTTGAGTTCTTCTCTTCTTCTCCAATGGAGAGTGTTTCTTCTCCTCCTTAAGTAGCTCCAATCCAAATTAGAATGAGAGAGTATGGGAGAGAGTGGTGTGTGAGGTCAGGTGTGTAGTGTCCCACTTTTCCAATCATCCTGCAAGGGTACTTATAGCCTTCACCATTTGCAAGAGTCGGTTATGGAGATCGTGGGCCAGCTGTCCCAGCTGTGTAGAGGGAATCACGGGCAGTTTCCATGGCCGTGGATCTCCCAGTGGCCGTGATTCTTGTGCTTCAACCTTCTTTTGATTGTTGGGCTATGAGTTGGTGCAAGACATGTACCAACATGGTCCCATGTGTTCTCCTTTGCTCCTAACTTGCTTCCCAATGAGCTCGGATACGTGTCATCACAAGGAACGATCCTCGGATGTATCGATTAGGCTCCAAAAGCTCCCAAAATACCTATAAAACATGCAAAAGTCCGTGTAGACATCTATCTCGACAAATATACATGAATTGAATGTAAACGTCACGAACCAATGCTAAACTATGCATGAATAGCGGGAAAATCTATCTAAATGGATGCCTAGACTAACGTCATAAATCGTGTTATCATGGGTCAATAAGCCGCCACAACAACTGTCCCCTCTCGCCTTAGCCTTTATCCAGTGCAGATCCTCAGCTAGCATCGCACCGAAATCAGGCACACCCCCAGTCACCATGCAAAATAAACTCAAAAGCTCACCATGTCTAACCTTATGGGGCGTCTCAATACGCGCCAGAAGTGTCTCGCTAAATATACGGTGTTTGTGTCTGAAAGCGAGGTGGAAAATAATCCTCTCCGTGGAGTCTCCAGGTCTCCACCTATCAGCATGCTCAACTACATGAGCTATCTGTCCCCAAAACTGTCGAGCTACAACTCGAGAAGGGAAATCGGGAACTGTGGGGGTCGGGAAGCCGAAGACGTCTCTCCACTGATCCATTGGTACTATATAATTCTGGTTCAGCAACCGGTACTTGATGGCTTGCTCCGCAGGTAGGTGAGTCACAGAACTCAGGAACTCTAATGTAGGCTGAGGTAGGCTGGAGCTCTGATCTCCATAAATTGATCCAGCCCTACCATCGAGACCATCCGTCTTAAATCATCAGCAACGTATAAACAATCAAAAGAATAAATGCCTAAAAACCGCGGTGCAATCACTAGGCGCGTATAGATGCGGTCGTAGTCAGCCTGGTGACGCTCATGTATCACCGGTATGGAAGGTCGAGAAGAAGAAGAAGAAGGAGAAGATCTATCTCTCAAGACAATCTGGCGATCTGACCTGGAACTCATTTTCTCTTTCCTGTCTGACAGTTCACCTCGGTTGCTTGTCAGAACTCAAGAATCACCTCGGCCGAGGCGCAAGTCGACTGGACCGAGGTGCGAAGCTGCTCGATTTCAATTCTCGGAATTTTAGTTCTTTTCCCCCGATTTCACTACATATTGTTCCTAAGGGGTACTTAATCCTTTTTTAACAGAGATCTATGGCAACCAAAGCCACTAAATTCCGAAATTAGTAAGAGAAGAAAAGGTTAGGGTTTCGATTGTTTTACCCCGGATTCGGTCGATTCGAGGCGTTCTTGTTGCAGATTGTTGCTTGCAATTGGTTCCCCTGGCCTTTCCTCGCAGAATGGGAGCAAGAATCATCGAAAATGGTTGAGAAACGAAGAAAGCAAGGTTAGGGCACGCCGCGGTCGAGGGGTAAGTTAGGAGGGAAGAGAGAGAAATCGTTTCCCCTTTTATACCCCTCGCCAATTCTGCTGTCACCTCAGTCGAGGTGGTCCCGACTGGACCGAGGTGTCTGGACCGAGGTGGATTGTTGTTAGCCCTAGTCGCCTCGGTTGATCAAGAATCATCTCGGTCGATGTGCTGTGACTGCAACCGAGATGTGTCTAAGTCAAATTCCGTCTTTTCAAATTCTCGAGCTTCTGTCCTTCCAGTGATGCTCTTGAGTTGTATTTCCTTCTTACAAAGTACATGTTTTCTGTCCAGGACGCCAAAAACAAAGCAAAAGCAAACTATCTAAAGCTAGACTAGAAAAGGGAAAAGAAAGCAATACCTTGGGTTGCCTCCCAAGAAGCGCTTGGTTTAAGGTCGCTAGCTGGACCGTACGTCATCCCTAAACATGCCGGAAGGTGTCCTCACCCCATACTTCGCCTTTATCATGGGGTGAGATAAATGAAGTCTATCAAACGTTCCAGTAAGTGCAAGTGCTCATCGGGGAATGAATTGTCTATGGGTGGTTGTCCTTCTCGCGTGAAGAGGGAGGTAGCCGGCTGTGGTGATCCGCAACAAATTTTCGGATCCCTTCTTATCGCGGATCTCTAGGTCAAACTCTTGAAGCAAGAGAATCCATCGAATAAGACGTGGTTTAGCATCCTTCTTAGCAAGCAAGTAACGAATAGTTGCATGGTCAGTGTAAACAATAACTTTCGCTCCTACTAAGTAAGAACGAAATTTCTGAAAAGCATATACAATCGCCAATAGCTCCTTTTCGGTGGTGGCGTAGTTCAGTTGGGCTTCATCTAGCGTCTTGCTAGCATAGTAAATGGCGTTGGTCCGGCCATTCTTCTTTTGTCCAAGCACTGCTCCTACCGCCACATTACTCGCATCACACATGATCTCAAAGGGCAAGGTCCAATCCGGAGGTTGGATAATGGGAGCGGAGATCAATGCTTCCTTAATCCTATAAAATGCATCAAGACATTCATGGGAAAACTGAAAAACAACATCTTTATTCAAGAGTTTAGTTAGTGGTTTAGAAATCTTCGAGAAGTCCTTGATGAATCTCTTGTAGAAACCTACATGCCTGAGAAAACTCCGGACTCCCTTAACAGAACAAGGGGGAGGAAGTTTCTCAATAGACTGCATTTTAGCTTGATCATCCTCAATACCTCGGTTGGAAACGAGGTGTCCTAGCACGATGCCTTTATTAACCATAAAATGACACTTCTCCCAATTCAAAACGAGATTAATGTCTTCACATCTTTGTAATACTAGAGAAAGGTTAGATAGGTAATCATCAAAAGAGGAACCATATACTGAAAAATCATCAATAAATACCTCCGTGATCTCCTCTATGTACTCGGAAAAGATAGCCATTATGCATCGCTGGAAGGTAGCGGGTGCATTACACAATCCAAATGGCATCCTCCTATAAGCGAATGTCCCCCATGGACAAGTGAAAGTTGTCTTCTCTTGATCATCCGGGTGGATAGGAATCTGAAAGAAACCACTATAACCATCTAAATAGTAAAAATGTGAATGCTGGGCTAACCGTTCGAGCATTTGATCGATGAAGGGAAGTGGAAAATGGTCCTTCCGAGTGGCCACATTCAGCTTCCTATAATCGATGCACACCCTCCAGCCCGTGACGGTCCTAGTTGGGATCAACTCGTTGTTCTTATTTGTCACAACGGCCATCCCTCCTTTCTTCGGAACTACATGCACTGGGCTCACCCACTTGCTGTCCGAGATAGGAAATATGATACCTGCATCCAACAACTTAAGAATTTCTTTCTTCACAACCTCTTTCATGATCGGATTTAACCGTCTTTGAGGTTCCCGTGAAGTCTTATGATTATCCTCCATTAGAATTCTTTGCATGTATAAAGAAGGTTTAATGCCAATAAGATCATCAATAGTATAACCCAAAGCCTTTCGATGCTTTCCCTGGATATGTATTAGGTTAGATAATTCAGATTCGGAGAGGGAAGCAGTAACAATGACGGGATAAGTAGAATCCGGTCCAAGGAAAACATACCTCAAGTGACTTGGAAGCGGTTTAAGCTCCACAACTGGGGGTGCTATTTGAGGGGGATCCTTGCTTCCTTCTTCCAGTGGAGTAGATTTAGATTGGAGAACTGGACCTTCAAAACTCTTAGTTGACATCATCTCGCTTTCGACCTCGGTCGAGGTCCAGAGTGGGTGACCGAGACGTTCTTCAGTCAAGAACACCTCGCTTGGTCCAGAAAGTGCCTCGGTCGAGGTATTGCTACTGGGACAGAAACTGGAGATTTTCTTCTCCTGGATTAGCTTCTCAATCTTAGCTCCTGGATCTTCTTCTAGTGCCTTTAAGCTCCGTATATCTGCATCACAAGAAGCATCTATACCTTCCTCCATTAAGCTAAAACTAATAACTCTATCAAGTGGATCATTAATAAGGATAGAGCTCACCAAGTCTCTTGATTCTTCTTCATCATAGATGTTGAAGATATCATCCTCCAGCTGCTCTCCTTTCATTGCAGCAAGCAATGCAAACTCCACTTGATCTCCGCCAATGTAGAATTGCAACTTGGCGTTCTTACAATCCACATTGCAACCCGAGGTTGCTAGAAATGGTCTCCCGAGAATGATAGGAACGGGATAATCTGCGGGAATATCAAGAACAACAAAGTCTATAGGTAAATAGAAGTTACCTAACTTAACCGGAACGTCTTCCAAAATGCCCACGGGATGGGTAATGGAGCGGTCCGCCATGTATACCTTTTTCTTCACCCGCTTGGGCTCTCCAAGTTCGATCTTCACATATAGCTCCAACGGGATGATGCTCACGCTGGCTCCTAGATCACACAATGCTTCACAAGTGACATCCCCAACTTGAATGGGAATGTAAAATGAGCCGCGATCTCTTAACTTGGGTGGCATCTTTTTCTTCATGATTTGAATGAGCTCCGAGGATTTAGATGTCATCCTTACTTCACCAAAGTCTTCCATCTTCCTCTTCCTTGATAGAATCTCTTTTCAGAACTTCCCATAGGCGGGCATCCCTAGAATAGCATCAAGGAAAGGAATGTTAATATGCAATTTATTCATCAAGTCAAGGAACTTACCAAAATGCTTGTCAAGATGTGCTCTGGCCCTTGAATGGGGGAATGGAAGTGGTGGCTTATATGCAGGAGGTGGGACATAAAATTCAGTTTTGTCCGACTCTTTCTGTGGCTCCACCTCGGATGGTACCTCGACCGAAGTGTTCTTCGTCTGTACCTGGACCGAGGTGTTCTTCACTGGCATCGACCGAGGCATTGGATCTGCAGTTTTTAATCCACTTCTCGTCGTTAATGCCATGATCTGTCCCTTGGGGTTGCTCTCTGTCCTTGCTGGGAGCTTCCTTGGGTCTCTTGGCGCTTCATTCGCCTTATTAAAGAATTGTTGTTCTAAGGCTTTTTGTGCCTTTGAAAATAAAATCATGGATGTCTCCATAGCATTGAGCTTGATCAAGATAGCCTCCAGCACTGCATCTTTCTTCTCTGGCTGGGACGAGCTTGATCCAGGCTCCTGGCTCTTCAATGGAGTAGAAGAAGAAGAGGAGAGGAAAGGATTAGAAGAATTATTTAAATTGGAGTTAGAGTAAGGGTTACCCGGATTTTGATTTTGATTGTTGGGCCTCCAATTGTTGTTGTATGACCCTCTATTGTTGTTGTAGTTGTTGTTTAGGTAACCGTTGTTGTTGTTGTTGTTGTTGTTGTTGTTGTTGTTGTTATTCCGGTAACCATTATTATTTCTTGACCCTTGATATCCTTCCTCTTCCTTCTTGGTGTGAGCAACCAAAAGATCCTTCAATTGCTTTACCTCATTCTTGAGGGAGGTGAGTTGATTATCATTTGATGGAGTTTCTTGGAAATTAACTCTCTTAACTCCATTTTCAGCTCCTTGGTGCGAGTACTTCTCCGTGTACAAAGCTTGTTTTTCAATGAACTCCCAAGCTTCGTCAATCGGCATGTCCATGAATGTGCCGGCGGATAGTAGTTGAAGGCTGAATTGGGTAGCTCCATCCAATCCCTTGAAGTAAATCTCCAACAACTCTATCTTTGGAATCCCATGATGTGGTCAATCCAAAAGAACATCTTTAAATATTTCCCATGACTTGGACAAACTCTCCTTGTCCTTCATGATGAATGCATTGATCTTCCCTCTCATTTCAGCGGTTTTGGAGGGGGGAAAGAATTTCGTCAAGAACTCCGTCTTCATCTCCTCCCAAGTGTTGATCTTTCCGGGAGGAAGAGACTGGTACCAAGTAAGCGCCCTGTCCTTCAAAGAAAAGTAAAAAGGCCTTGACTTGTAATTATTATTTTCCACCCTTGAAGGTTTCAAGGTCTCCATCAAAATCTCATAGTTTTGTAAATGTTGATGCGGAGATCCCTCTCTAAACCTCCAAACTGGCATTGGCGGATCATGGAAAGAACTTGTGGTCGATGTTCATAATCATGCTCCGCTGGATCTCCTAGGTTGACTCCTGGACGCCTCACTTGTTGGTTTGGGTCCATCCTTTGTCCTAGGGTTTGTGGAATACCTACAAAAAGAACATCTCGGAATAGTATCCGAGGTGGAAGTATCTCGGCCGGGGCAGCTGGAGCGGGATCCTGCCTCGGTCTAGGGTTTGGCCGAGGCAAAATTTGAGCTCGTAACTCAGCCATGTCAGCTGCAATCTCTGCAACTCTAGTGCGATTTTCCTCCCTTTCACGTTGCAATTCCTCATTGAGGCGCAACTGTTCCATCTCCTCCTTCAACTCGGCCTTAAGATCGCGATTGCCTCGATTGGTCATTTTTGCTTCTTTCAAGCGCTTCTTATATGTCTTTTCTGGTTCGGGATCGTAAGGAACGATTTCCTTCCCAGCACGGGTTCTTCGCATAAACCTAAAATTAAGAACTTAATAAAGTCACTCAAGTAGATTGGTTAGTAGCAAAAGGGGCAATAGCCCCGAAAGACTACCACAACCGGCTCGGTCTAGACCAAGTCCCCGGCAACGGCACCAAAAACTTGTTCGCTCCAAATAGTGTGTGCAAGCTTTAAATTTATAACCCAAGCAGTATGCTTAAAACAAGGATGCGAACCCGCAATGTACGGATCAATTATAGTAAAAGCAATAATTCCGGGGTGTCGATCTCAGGGACTTAGGTGAATCAAAGCAAGTATAGGGTGTCAATATTGCAAATAACCACAAAAGCGATTAAAACAATCAAAGATGATAATAAGGTCAATTAAGGAAATATGCAAATTCTAGGGATTAAAGCATCCAGTTGTGGTTCCAACTCAAGATCTCAAGATAAGCGGACAAAGCTGAGGTTTTGCAAAGGTAAGGTGTTACTAAAGCGGAATAGATCACCGGGTAAGTCTCACTACTCACAATCCCAAGCCAAAGAACCTATCACCGGGTAAGTCTCAAGGTACTAAGGAAAGGGATTATAGTCTCAAACCAACAAACCAACTAAGGGAATAGAATCAACCTTTACCGGGTAAGTCTCAGGCTAACTCACAAAGATGGAATGAAGGCACACTCAAACCCCAATAAAGGATAAACCTTTATTACCTACACTTATGATCATGGGTAAACAAACAAAGGAATTACCGGGTAAATCCTAGGCTTGCATTGAACCAGGAAAGGTGTAATAAGAATAGGATTTGGCAAACTCTAACACTTAACTCTCAGTTATGGATCAGATTAATCATCTCGGTCAGTCAAATTCCACCCCGGCCGAGATGTTCATCGACTGAACGAGATGTTCTAAGGTTAAGGATAAAACTCGAACTTTCAGGGTCCTACTGGATTTAAGATTATTCTATCATTGTTTTTCCCAAAACCTTCAGCCAATCACCCTAGAATTGCACAAAGAAGTTAGCCACTCATCATCATGAAAGCAATAATCAAATATATGGGAAGAGAATGAATATTCGAACACAAAAACCTTAAGAACAAGGCTTCAATAACTGAATCAAATATCAAACAAATCAGCGTTCTTTGGATCACAAATCCAACAAGACAATCAACAAGAAGAGAATCTAAGAACGTCTTACAAATTCCCTTAAAAAGCTATGAACTTCCTTCCTTCAATCTTCCTTCAAACTTCCAAAAATCCTTCCTAACTGCAGCTTCTTCAATCTCCAAGTACTGCAATGGTAGCGGGTTGCTCCATTTGTGGAAAATCCAACCCTTTATATAGGAGAATTATCTTCCAAAGATAATAATATCTTAAAAAGATAATATCCTAATAAAATGTATCCATATCTCTAAAATAGATCTCCCAAATATATGATCTTCCTTCTAAAAATCCAGCCCAAAAATATAAGATCTCTCCTTCCAAAAATAAAAGATCTCAGCCAAATAAAATATATCTTGCCGCGTCCAGGGTGCTCGCCTCGGTCGGGGCGCTCCTCTAGATCACCTCGGTCGAGGTGACTTTGTGGTCAACCGAGGTGAATCTCAGCTGAATGTGAAATCTCTTAGATCTGGTCCAAAGTAAATCTTGTTTGTTAATTCCATGCTTCTTGAGCTCCTCTTTAAGCTCCTGAATGTAGCTTCAATGACTCCTTTGCTCCTTTAGCTCCATTTTAATGCAGAACGTGCCATTTTACGTACGATTACAACAAAACTTGGTGTAGACCTCGATTCCCGTAAAGGTAGATGAAGCGACAATATAATCACATAATATACATCCAAACATGCAGATTATTGAAGATAAAACGTCTAAACAAGTCCCAAAATATGGACTATAATACATGCTATCAAGGGCGGTGACAGACACAACTTTCCATTGTGGCGGCCTTCTTCACCGCGGGGCGGTGAAGACAAAACTAGGATCTTACACTCTAATAGCCCAAAGTGGATTCTGATACCGTAGAGCGAGCTCTGATACTGCGAAGTGGGCTCTAATACCGCCAGAGTGGACTCTGATACCACTATAAATTTTGAATATAATTAGTGCCTAATACTTGCGGGATTAGGCCCCTCCTGTCCTGACCCGCTCCGTTTCGTCCCGTACCACGTGAAACAAGGCCGCGCGAGACGAAGAAAAAAAAAATTATAACTTCCGCCAGCATCTCCTTCTACCTCTCATCGCCCCGCCGGAGTCACCGCCTTCTCTCCCGTCGTCAACAACCAGGCCGACGCCTCCGAACCAGAACCACCGCCTCCAGATCTCCTTCCCCAGCTGTGTTTATGAGGTTGAAGAAAACTTTCGGGTTATATTTAAATCGGCCCCCCTCTATTTATGTGTAATTGCAGTTTATACCCCATACTTTGAATTTACATATTTTACCCACATTTTAGAATCTTGCATATATATCCTTTGCTGGAAAATTACAGATTACGGCCCTTATTTACATTTTTAGAGTATGACCCAAGTTTATGAATTTGTTCATCTTTGCCCTAAAAATGTATTTGTCGATTTTAAACTCGGGTTTCAATTAGGGGATATTCTTATATTTGTATATACTACATATTATGCCTTTGTTGGATTAATCTCGGTTTATGGCAAAGGTTTTTATTGTGGGTATTAACCTTGGCTTTGAAAACGAGTTTTACCTTGACTTTATGATGTTATACAATTTGCCCGGAATATTATAGTTACGATTTTTAACTTGGTTTAGAAGAGGGGTTTTCCTTAGATTATATATGCTCATTATTCCGTTCAAATTTATCTTATAAGCTAAATTTGTTTAGTTTGGTGCTAGGTTCGGAAACACCCCGATAAAGGCCTAACGAGTCCAAGTCGACATCCGTTGAACGACTTCTGTCTTTTGATGTCGTGTGAGTATTCTTTCCCCTCGATTTAGTTATGTTTAGCACTAGTATCATGCTAGGTTGGATCTAGCATAACTTAGAGTGAATGCCAAGTAGTAGCTTTGGACCTTAGGTGAGTGTTTGAGGATTGTGAAATGTTTAAAGGCTGGAGGTGTTGATGTTATCTTGTGAGGATTGTAGGGCGTGGAGTGTTTGGTTGATCTTGTGAGCTTATGAAGATTGAGATTATGGTTGTATGATCTTGTTAAGATTGTGGAGACTCGGATGAGAGTATCCTAGCATGTGTTGTGATAGTTATGACCTTGTGAGATCGCGAGGATTAGTAGTTGTTATCCTATCATGGTTATGGTTTATGATCTTGCGAGATCATTGGGACTAGAAGTCTAAAGACTTCTAGCATGTGAGAGAGATATTGATCGTGTGCCTTTTTACATGCGTTGAGTGTCTTCCTGCGGGAAGTTGAGAGCGGGATATAGCGGCATTATCTTTGGGATGAGGTAAGTCT